>CM055889.1:5659340-7055590 GCA_029582165.1 Portulaca oleracea
TTAATTGTTCTCTCATAAATGCTTATTTCGCCTTAGTTCTTCTAAAACTCTTCAATTTTAATTTGTTCCATTTTATTCTAATTAAACTATCAAATCATATCTAAATTAATTACGTGCAAATAGGGTTAGTTGCAGTAATATATGAAACAAAACACACAAATAGAATAAGAATAGATAGACAAAGAGCATTGCACCTATAATACATGTATAGTTTGATAACTTGCTATTACCTGTGAAGTAACCTTGTATTTTACACGATCAAAGTCACTGAGACCCTTTGGGACATCCGAACCAGCCCCATGCACATGAGCATGGCCATGAGTGTGGACATGCATATCTCTTTCCTTCTCCTCATCATCCACATTGACCCGCTGGGCCTCCTGGTGGGCCCGCCCGTAATATCCGGTGGCCAACGCTTCGACCGTCAGAGTGCCGAGGGCCCCCACCATGGCAGCGAGGCCCGTGAAGGGGAACTTCTCCCATGGGCCCCCCTTCAGGGTCAAGCAAGGGTTGGTCAAACTCTCGAACGCGTCAGGGAGAATATGGATGAATCCGGTTGCCAATATTACCCCTGCCGCAAAGGCCTTGATCAGGTAGAAAAAGTTACTTCCAGGGGTAAAGGCGGGGATATTCTTTCCCAAGATAGGGAGGAAAACTCCCACAGCACTCGCAACCAAGATGGCAATAATGGCACTGACTTTATATTTGATGGTGATGTTGTTTGGATCGTGGGCCAAATCTTCAGCCTCACAGGTGCATTCTCCTGACACCTGTGAGGCTAAAGCGAGGAGGACCAGACCCAAAAAAGGCAACAAACTGGAGTTGTAGGATGATTTATAGGGGGACATTTTAATTTAATTGGAAGTTATGCAAAGAACAATGGTGTATATTGGGGGTTTTGGGTCAATGGATGAGATGCCCAACTAGCTTTTTTGGCAGTTCTTGATTGGTGGTTTCTGATGTCTGTGTTGTGTTTTTGTTCCTTTTTATCAGCTTGGGAAGTTTGAGAGAAATATAATATATAGTATTTGATGGATATATTTTAATTTGATTCTCAATTATTGTAATAATACGATAAGCCCGGGCTTGATGTTTTCTTTTTTACCAAAAGGGCTTGGAAAGCGATATTTTCTAACCGGTGTATTTTTGGGCCATTGGCCCCAACCAATCAAAAAAAAAAAAAAAACAAACAAACAAATATTAATGCTGTTAATGGGTTTAGATTCAAATTGGTAATTTATTAAAGCATGTGCAATAGGGATGGAAGTTTTTGTAAGTCATGTTCTTTAGTTGAGCTAGACCTAACTAACTTAACTTAAGTTAGGTGTTGTTCTTTGGTCAGGTTAGATTTAGGATAGGTTGGTTAGGTTACGAAAGTAAAGAAAATGATAGGATAGAAAATGATAAGATTGATTTGAGTTAAGTTAGTTGTTGGGTAGAAATATTTTATTAATAAATTTTGAATATTTTGGAGAAAATAATTGAAAAAATTATAGATATTGAAAAAAGTAGATTTATTTGAGATTAAAATAATATTATTAAATTTCTATTTGATTTAAAAAGTTGTTTTTGGTTCAGGTGTTTTTAAAGAGTTGGGTTATGATAGGTCAGGTATAAATAAGTTAAATTAAGTTAGGTCAGGTTGGTTAGGTCTAACTTAACTAAAATAAGAAAAATTATGAAATATATTGATAATGATTATGATAATTGGTAAAGTATAATATAATATGATAAAATACTGAAAAATATTAAGTTATACCGTAAATTAACGCGGCACAAAAAAAGGGGCCTTAATAAGCAATTGCCATAATGATCGTTCATGGGAATCATCCCTTAAAGTAATTAAATAGTTTACAATTCTCGAGGAAACTCCCTCTCAATAGATTCTGACAGGTTATGTGTTCACCTTTTGGATCGATAAATAAAGTCATATTTTGTCTTATTTTGAAATCAGAATGTGCCCCACAAAATTAGTTGATTCATAAAGATTTTAATATAAATATAACAGTAATTTTTCATATTATCAACAAAAGTTACTTTGCTTCTTTTTTTTTTGGTCGGGTCAACGAAAGTTACTTTGTATTGTTGGTTAGATGCTAAACCACTTGTTTAATGAAAATTGTGCTCTTGGTTCTTGAAATATTACCTCCTTTCCTAAATGAGTATCAATTTGACAATATGAAATTACCACCATTAGAAAGATATTGTATTAAAAATTACAACGGTGTTAATTTTAGATTGTAACTCATTATAATTTGTGAGTAATCAATGATTAAAGATTAGTCAAATTGACACTTATTTAGGGACAGAGGGAGTAGAATGTGTTGTATTCTATTGTATATTTAGCTCCAAGATATTATTTTTAATTATTAATTAATAAAATCCTAAAAGTGCAAGTTAATACTTAATAGTTATGTCCGGTTCTTTAGATTAATAAATTAGGTTTAATTCATGTTTTTTGGATTGGTTAAAATCAGAATTGGATGGAATGGATTGAATTGGTTTGAATAGGTATGGATAAGTTATGATGTTTTTTTGGCAAATTGTATTTTTAAAAAGGATGTTTTTTTGAGGAATTGTGTAAGGTTTGGATAAGTTATGATAAATTGGGATTGGATTGGATTGGATTGGATTGGTTAGTGTAACCGCCTATCCAAAGAACAGAACGAAACTTCAGCTCCCTAAAAAAAACACTCAAACTAAATTCAAAATTTTAATCAAAAATAAATTGAAATAGTATTATTTTAAAACCATTTCACTCTTTCCAACGTATAACTTTTTCATTTATTTTCTCCAAAACATTCAAATTTTATTAATATAATATTTCTACCCCACAACTAACTTAAGTTAAACAAGGCCCTGTTCTTAATTTGGTTAGGTTGGATATAACTATCCCAACTTATCCAAACCTATCCAAACCTAACACAATTCCCAAAAACACATTCATTATAAAAATACAATTCTCCAAAAAAGTGTCACAACTTATCATAACTTATCCCAACTTATTCTAAATTATCCATCCAAACCTAAAAATAACATAACCAAAGATCAGGGCCCAAATCTCAATATTTTCTTTCTTTTCTTCTCCTTACATTACCAATCTTAAGTTCCTAACACAATCCAACCACTCTAAAAAAAGGTCTTAATGTTGGTGAACTTGATAACGTCACTTACTTCTAATTAATATTGTTTTCAATAATTATAACACGATCTTATGAGAGCCAATCTAGTTTTTAAGACTATGTTCTTTTGTACGATGTGATGCGGTACCACTACAATACTACTCACTATATTACTCAATATTCTTCCTCACTTTACCATGCCATATCGCACCTTACCACGATCAATATCAATATATATATACCTCCTAATTTTTCTCCTCTACTTTTTACATTATTTCTCTTCACCTGCTATATCAATCACACTTTCCACAAATTTTACCATACCATTCCACACCTTATCACACTTTCCACAATTTTACTATATCGCACCATTTTCGCACTATATCAACCGCATAAAAAATAGGGCCTAATCTATTATTGTGCATAATGCCATTACCAATTGTGGGTAAAATTTGGCTCACTCGCCCCTTAAAATATAATAAAAGTGAGTCCTCGCCCACTTATAATTAAGGTATTTTTACAATGCTGGGTAAAATTTGTCCCACAATTAATGTTTGAGTACGTTCACTTTTTATTTTCGCAAATAAACAAATACACTAAATGACGACATTAAGTGTTTGTTTGGCAAATAAAAACCTGATAAACTCACTACTTTTACCCGATCCGACTAAAAATTTCGGTGGGACAGGTGGGAATCAATTCCCTCACCCGCCCCGATCGCCCGATCATCATACCCGCTGTTGGCCGCTTACTCATCCAAAATTGGTTTCATTTTTGTGCGGGTAAGCCTTACACATGCTGTTGGTAGTGACTTAATACATTAATACTTTAGCCGTAGATCTTTATGGCAATACTTTTATGGGGATATGTTCATCTAATAATTAAAGGAAAATCCATTCCAACAAAATGCTCAGCTCCTACAATGTTAAATTGCAAAATGATAAATATTTTGATACAAGATGATTCCTAACCATCTTGCATTTCACCTAACTAATTCATAAAGTTAAATGTAAGTATATTTAAATCATTATAAATGTATGTTTCATTACTTTGAGGGTTATTATAATCTATAAATAACATAAAAATATTTATTTATATATATTTTTTCATAAATATAAAACTATACATAAATATGTATTTTCTACCATGATTAATAAAATTGATTATTATTTACATTTTTTTGACCTAATAATAAGTATTATACTCTTGTAGTTAATAAATATACATAATTATTAAAAAAAATATTATTAAAAGTTAACAAAATGTGAAATATAAACAATTCAAGATGGTTATATATTAACCATCTTGACTCAAGACGTGTGTCATTGTCTTTTTAAATTTTAGTCTGATATATAAATAGGGAAGCCATCGAGTGAAAATGAATCTAATTCATTTTGAGTCAATTATAATAATTTTCCTCAGAAAAAAGTTATACTTCTATCTTTAGAATCAGCGGTGAGAGAGGGAGCCAACGCACTGGCAGGGGGAGCAGCATGGAAAGCGAGGATCCACACCCTTCTCCGTGGGCTTTAGGAATCGAAACCGGACCAAGCTCGCACACAAGCCTGCTACCAAGCAGAAGCAAAAAAGGGAATGAATATGTTTTAATAAAAGTGCAAGAGAAAGGAGGAATGATGAGTTGATGACTAATGAAATTAAACCTTCTCTTCCTTCCTTTTCTGTGTGTCATTCATATGTTTTGAAATTATTTTTAATTGATAATTTTTCATATAAAATTTTAATAAAATATACAAATATTATACCTTTTTGATATTATATTTAGTATAAATCTAGTAATATCAATTTTTAATATAATAAACTATTATACAAATTAAAATATTACTTCCTCCGTCTCTAAATAATTGTCCATTGGACTAAATTTTGACCGTTAATTACTCATAAATTGTAATGAGTTATGAAATTGTCACCGTTGAAAGATATTGTACTAAAAATTACAATTATATTAATTTTTTATTATAAATTATTATAATTTATAAGTAATCAATGATCAAAGTTTAGTCTAATGAACAATCATTAATAATTAAAAATCTTTTTATACAAAAATGTAGACGAATGACAAAATGAGATGAGGGAATAACGATGGAAACTCAAAGAGAACCGCTATTTACCATGTCCCTAAAGTCAGTAGCTTGTTTAATTTAATTGGCCGGATTGATGCCAGTATGCCACCACACCAGTACATGCAAGTAAAGCTAATCAGCAAATTCAATGGTTCTCAGTAAAAGTTTATGTCCGAAAACTGGTCATATGTTGACCGGTAAAAATGAGGAAGATGTTCACATAATGTCGTCATTTACTCCTTTTGTTGACAAGGCAACGAGATTCTCCTAAATATATTATTAGTATTTGTCACAGAAATTATTTTATAAGAACAAAAAATAGAGTAATGGTACATAAAGTTTATAAGTTGTCTAAATTATTCCAGCAGAATTCTTGCAAAAGAAATAAAATGGGAATTAGTTTATTTATTAGACCTAAATTGGAAATAATAATTATTGAAATTGTAAAAGTGACAAAAAAATGTGACTGAGAAGTTATGGTGACAAAATAAAAAGGAATCGGGGAAGTACTAATAGCTTTTACTGAGGTTTAATAGTCAATTACTTCTGTGTTCACTTTAATACATGTCATTTTTTTCCGATCATTCAAATCTTGAAAAAGACTGAAAGTTTAAATCCACAAAGTGGATAATACAATTAGACAACAATGACAACAATAGAATGAATAAAACTCAACAACTCGATCAGACAATTCAATCAACATCTCAAAAGGATGTCCAAATACTGCTAAGATCTAAAGAATACTCCCGCTTGTATTTCTTCAAGCCTTCTTATGAAATTTCCGCCGAAGCTATCTACTCATTTTCTTCTCGTCATTATGTTTTAAACTCTTTAAAGGAATAGTTTTGTGTGTAACTTCGTTTGCTATACGCCATTTAGCTTTAAGATGGTTTTCTGCCTTTTCCTATGCTTAGAAAGAGCTTTAACACCATAAGGGAAGAAATCCTCAATCGAAGGAGGAATATTGGAATCTAACTCAATAGGTAGGGAACCATCCTTCAAATAATCCCTTAATTCAGACGGAAATGTTCATTATCTGTGATGCACTATGTACCTTCATCCTTTGTATTTGCCATGGTAATTATTTTAAGGTATTTTTCAATGGATGATCTGTCTATTTTAAGTTAATTCATTTTAATCCAATTTAAATTAACTCGATGATCTTTCCATGAATTTTTCGAAGCGTAGCAATTAGCAAATATCAACATTCCCCCATACAAATTCGCTCAATCTTATTTTATCTCCGAACAAAACACACCTAATTTATTTATTTTCGTATGATATTACTCGCTCTGTTCCATATTCCATATTAATTGTCGTATTTAAAAATTGTACAATCAAATTTTAAAATTTTCGATCTCAATATATACAATGACTTGTTATATAAAATTACTATCATTAAATTTGTAGCAAAAAGTTACTATTCCAAAAACATAATATTACAATTATTAATAAAATATTATATGAAAAAATCTCAATTAAAAAATAACATTAAACATCTTAATAATCAACAAAACATGTAAGTATGGAACATAAGGACTACTAAAATATCATGTTGTTTGTGGGCATTTTCTTCCCAATATACTTGTACGGTTCTACTTTCATTATTTAAGTGATCATAATCATCATATACTAGTTCAATACATCAATAAGTTGCTTCTCATTATTTGTCTCTTTCATCTCAGGCAGAAAACATGCAGTTTTAATTAATAGAGAAATGCCTAATTAGTAAGGTCAGAAGAAAAGTTTTAAATACAATTTCTTCTCTTTCTTTTGTATACATGATTTACACGATCATAAAGGCAGACACCAGGCGGTTCTAACTAATAAATAAATGTTTCATAAGTTCAAATAGTAAAAAGATAATTTATTTTATATTATGTTAATGTTGATTTATGCAATTCAACATACTTCATTAATTTTAAAGTAAAATTTTGATTTTGTTTTTATAAAAATAAGTTATTAGAAAATTAGGCAGACACCATGCAGTTTGAACCGTTTGGTTAACAAAGAAATGCTCAATAAGATAAAAAGAAAAGGTACACTCTTTACGAAGATGATTATAGACATTTTAATTCAAGATAAGCATCTCAATTCAAGATATTTATTATCCAATTTAAATTGCATTTTAAACCACTTTTAAAGTTATATTCACTTATGTTTAAATTGTTTAAAAACTATGTTCATTAATGAAGGCTGCGACCACTAAAATGATGCAAAATTTATATTTACTTTTTATAAATATGGAATTATAAAAAGTACTCCGAAATCTCATCAAGGCGAGATATATAGTGCCGTGTAATTGATTCCAATTGGCTCAAGATTTAGAAATTGTTCACTATCAGCTACTCTATAAAAAAGAAGTAGAAGAGGTTTGATGACGTTTTTTACTTGAGTTCATTACAATCTAACTTGAAAAAATAATTTTTTTTTCAACTATCTAGATTATGAACAAGTTTATAAATATAGATTCACATGTAAAATATATATTCTCCTACATGATTGATATTGTTAGAGTACTATTTATATATGTGAAATGCAATGTGCTTCACAATTAATAAATATATGTAATTATTGAAAAAAGTATTATTTAGAATCATAAATAAATAAGTAAAATATAGACAATTCAAAATGTTTCATAAGCATCTTAATTCAAAACATATATCATAACCTACTCTTTACATATATATATATATATATATATATATATATATATATATATATATATATATATATTTTACAAGGTAAGAGGCAAGAACTAGACAACTCTTCTCTCGAAAGTTCTACCCAATTTATCCTCAAAGATAGTTCTACTTAGCTCTCTATCCATCTCGAGATTCCAACTAATAAATCCGTCTAAACTAAGATCAATCTTAGCTAGCGAATTTGTTGCTTAATTAGCTTCTCTAAAAATATGATGCATGTCACTGAAATTACAAAAATTCATGAAGGATTTAATATTTTCGACGTGAGCTTCTGGATAGACCAAGACATTTCACAACTCTCACGAACCGCATCAATAACAATTTTGTTATCACTTATCCCCTTCAACAGTATTGTTGGAGAAACCAAGTATGATTGCTTCTCTTAACCCATTACACATAGTTGTTGCTTCCGCCATTAAAATAGAGTCTTTACCATAGGATTGACAACCCTGCACTTCATATGTTTTATTTTGATTTCTACAATTCAAACTACTTTACTTTGAAGAATATTGCAAAAAACAATATTTTGTAAAAATAATCTATAAGATTGATAGTCTTTTATATAATGTATACCCGTTTGGCGTGGAGCTCAATTGGTAGGGATCTTGAATTCCAGGGGTAATGTCCCAGGTTCGATTATAGACCTTAACGTCTTCGTCCTCCCTCATGTTGTTCAAGTCAGCAAGTGATGGAAGACCCTTAAGATAGAAGTATTGCCTTTTATATACAATGTTTCATAAAAGAAGGAGAAGTTGAGTTTTTTTTTTCTTTTTTCAAAATCAATGATTCCATTGGGGAATTTTCATTTCCAAAACTACAACTTGGAATTCTACTTTATTCATAAATAGCAAGAGAAGTCTAATTTATAGACCATCCTTCAAATGGTTATGATTTGTGAGGTCATGAAAGTACATCTAATTGTAACAAGAGAAATCCTTTTTCAAGCAATTACTCAAAGGGATATATCCTTTTCTTATTTTTTTTTGGGTTTCTTTTAACACAATCACATTACGACAGTAGGAAAGAGTATTATGTTCTTTCTTTTTCAATTGTTCAAATTTCAAAGTCCATTTGGAATAAAATTGTATAAAACACCAAATTATAACTACTCAATATATAGTTATAATAAAGTACAATGTACCAAGGTGATCAAAACACAAACACATTAAAACAAAGTTCTTTTTGAAATGCTATACCCGAATCCCGAAATTCATCTTTATTTGATAGATTGAATAAGGTCGAATGAGCAAAAGGGAAGGATAACCATCCTTGAGAGTATGCTTGTTCCTAGATAGATAAACCTGTATAACCATCTTTGAGGGAGTTGGCTAGAGGATTTCATCAGTTTGGATATATACTACTCCCTCCGTCTCTTTTTAAGTGTCACATAAACTAACTTTACCAAACCAATGTGTCTTGAAAATAAAGTGAAAAAAATTATGTATGGACAAGTATGTCTCTCATTAAGGGAAAGAGAGGGATAGAAGAGAATTTTAAAAGTTAAAATAAAAATAACATGCATTAATTAAGGGTAATATGAGTATTTTAATTATTGAAAATGTAAAATTGACAAATAAAAAAGGACAAGGTAGTTAGGAAAATTGACGCTCATTAAGGGACGAAGGGAGTATATAGGAAACCAAACATTGACTAGCACTTCAATTAAATTTACTAATCTAACATATTTAGAAAGTCCTACGTAATTACAAGAGAATCTAGATAATTTCCTAACATAATTAAGAAATAGATTATGTGGTCTACGTACAAGCGAGATTTTAAAACAGAATTGTAACAAATATTACCTCTATCCCAAAATTTTGGTTAATTGACTAGCTTTAACCATTGATTACTCACAAATTATAACGAGTTACAGTATGAAGTTGCGCCATTAGAAATACATCTTACTGAGGTGTTAATTTTATATTGCAACTTTTTGTAATTTGTGAGTACATAACGGTCAAAACTTAGTTGAATTGACAAATATTTTGGGATAGAGACTCCATTTATTCCTATTTATTTGCTCATTAATTAACTTTTCTTGTCTCTAATTATTTGTCATTTTATATTCCTATTGTAATTTTTTTTTATCAATCTTACATCAATATTTTTGTTTATCGAAGAGGAACAATGGTGCAACAATTTAGTTATTAAATGTGATGTGATCCTGATGTCACGGGTTCAAGTCTTGAAAACAAGGTAAGATTTGCCTACAAATTACAATACACCTTTATAGTTTATGGTGATATCCTTCCCTAGACCCTCATCATAATTAATCTTTACTAATTTAAGCAATTTCATAATTATTTTTCCTAATTTTGTTGATTATAACCCCATTTGTAACAAGAAATTAGTGGACTAGAATCCACCAAAATCAACCAGGCACTATGTAGTAGGTATCCACTATGTTAAAATCCAACTATAACACACACCAACTCTATTAGTCCAACTCTAATAATGCATCCATTAGAAGAAGGGGGAAAAACTCTAATCCAACTAAAATAGGGGTAAGTTATAGTATGACGGATAACATGCCATCTGATCCGTTGTCGTCCAGCGGTCAGGATGTCTGGCTTTCACCCAGGAGACCCGGGTTCGATTCCCGGCAACGGAACTTTTATTTTTGCTATCTTTCAATGGCGTAAATCACTTTGCCTTTGCTGTCTTCGTAACTTTTACCTTAGCTGGATGAAGCACATACCCATATACCACTCGATTCCTTATGATTCAGAGAGATGTTTTCATGATCTTACCCCTTTTCCTAAGAAAATTGAGTAACTTCTAATTTTGACTGCACAAAGGATTAACATGACCAATAAAATCGTTATAAATAATCAAAATATTCTAGATACATGGACAACACAAATGAACTGTCACTCAATTATCAATTGTGTCTTTTAACTAGCACATAAGATTTGTGAAAACCACATTAAATATGTGGAATTATCTCATAGGAATACTAATCCAACAAAGTTTATAATGGATGAGGATAGGGAATGTCAATATTTAAAGAAGGGTCTACATTCCACCACAAAATTTCTCAATCGGTAAGGAGGAGTGTTCATCTTAGGATTCGAACGTTGGAGCGAAGAGATGGGATGAGGAGTCCTTACCACCAAGGCAAATGCTAATCGGCTTAAAGTTGTAATTTACTCCCCAATGTTGGTTTACATTTGATTGCCTTTAATTTAGCTTATTTATTGTTGGGTCTTCATTTAATTTGATTGCCTTTAATCTAAGTAATTTTGTGTACTTATGAGAATAAAATGTTTTAGATTCCCATGAGGAATATTGTTTAGATTCCAACTTTATGCACTAAAAATATATGTAATGAATATAGATCGACTAACAAATTCTCAAGAGCAAAAATTATCTCAAACTCTCCACGTATGTTTAAGGTAACTTTTAAAGGCAATTGATCAAGAATGGAACAAATTGGGAGGGATCCATTATTAAAAAGTGTTGTAGTTCTTTAAGAGCGATTTATCCCAAATAACGGGAATCTTTTGAATTGGTTTAGAATGATCAACTTTCACCGGAAAAAAAAAGAAGAAAAAAATATGCAAAGTGAGTCTTAAAGATCATCCTAAGGATCATCCTTTAAACTGATACCAATCCTTCAACTCACTTTCAAGTAATAAATTATGCGATCTGAGATTTGATTGTTTGATTTGTCAATCTAAAAGATTACTGCTTTCTCCAAAAGATTCCAAAAAGTCAAAATATAGTTTTCTTTTTCAGGAAATATGTTAAATAATAAAATTAAATTTGAAGAGTTATAAAGTGTTTTTTTCTTTTCGATCATCCAAAGCTGCAAAAGTTCGTAATACAAAGTAGACATGGAGTTGTGGAAAAGATCTAGGCAACAATACAAAACTCATAAAAAACAAGCGAAACAACAATACATGCTAAAATGAAATAATGCTATGATCACAAAGATGCTCTCAAAATATCGTCTTAACCTAATTAAAAGTATTGTAATGTGCTTAGAAAATAGGGGTTCAACCCCTATGTCTTCTTTTCTCTTGTGCATTCTTGTGAATTCATCTTGAAGTGCATGCCCCACAACTTCAACATGGTCACTAAGGAGTACTGTCATGCCTACACTGCTAATTATCACAATTCTACATGCTATATATCTCCACGTTGATATCATCTAAACTTTCAGCATCCGAGCCTCTGCAATTTTCCCCTCTATCCTAAGTTATGAAGTTTCTTAAATTTATCATCAAGTATCCGTTGTCATCCAGCGGTTAGGATGTCTGACTTTCATCTAGGAGATCCGAGTTCAATTCCCAGCAATGGAATGCATTTTTTTGTTTTCCTTCACTTAATCAAAACGAAAGGGGTGGTAAATTAATGTAGAATTAGTATAACTTTATTTTTTTTATGTCTTCGTAACTGTAATGTAGAATTACTGTGACTCGAATCTTTGCTGTCTTCATAACTTTTACCTAGCTAGATGAAGCACATACTTGATTCTAATTTCTTTCCTATGAACATATTGTCTTAATTCAAGTTATTTGCTACAATTTTTCCATAAGAACATATTGTCTTAGGTTTGAACCTCAAGAATTGACTATGATCTTGTTAACTTCTTTTGTGAAAGGGTAAATGTAAAATGATACAAGTGAAAATTTTGAAGAGCTATGAAATGATGATATGTGTTCTACGCCAAAGCATATCTTAATTGTCTTACCATCATCAAATAAGTATTTCTTATGATTTTCTACACTAATTATTTTAATAGTAATAATTACTTGTCAATTATAAGAAACTTTTGATACATTACTTATACCAATGAACATAAACGATATCCTAATCAAATAAACTCAATCCATTAAATATATTTTACGCGTTCTTGAATATAAAAACGTGAATAAAATTATAACTTTATACAATTTATATATGATATTATAGCTATAGAATTTAATTATACCATTTCATTTCAATTTAATATATAATAATATAATTTTAATAATTAAACAAGTTCTATAAAAAAAAATAATAACTCTTTAAAAATATTTTACCCTAAGTCTTTCCCTTGTAAATTACCTAATCCTCGTCCCAATCCACCTGGTGTTCAAGAAAAAAGGAAAGCCCAATTCCCCACTAATCCGAACTCAAGTTTAACTCGCAGTAGTACGTAAGTCGGTCCAATCCCTTTTCACCCTCATCTAAACTCGTCTATATATAGATTGAAAATATAGATTTCTGTTGCTACAACTTGATCACATATTAAACTAAACACTCTCATAATTCAACAGTTGCAAATTCAATCATACTTACAATCGATCCACAACTCGATAATCAACCAAAAAATCACACCCATGGAAGAAGATTTTGATGTGTTGCGTGAATTATCCCGCAGTTTTAACCGTAGTTCCCCATGCACACATACCAGGTTCAGGGGCTCCACCTGCACCCGCTGCGGCAGGCCCAAACCCGAATGCGGCAACCCGGAGACCCGACCCTTCTACTACATTCATCCCGGACTGACCCTGACCTGCCCGGAGGTCGACCGCCTCCGCCAGCTCAGCCTCCAAACCCTAATCCGGCCACGGCGAAAAAAGCTCCATCTTGTGGTTGACTTGGACAACACGTTACTCCACTCCACCATGACGTCAGCCCTAACCCTAGAAGACCGGGCCCGCCTCGCGGAGGTGGGCGAGGTGTTCGAGCTCTGGGGCGGGGCGTTGACAGCCAAGCTCCGCCCCGGGGCCCGCCGCTTCCTGGAGGAGGCGGCGGTCAAGTTTGAGCTTTCGGTGTTCACCATGGGGTGCTGGGACTACGCGCGTGAGGTGGCGCGTGTGCTTGACCCGTGCGGGACGGTTTTCGGGTGGAGGGTCATGAGTAGGGACGATAGCGTGGAGGGCAAGCAAAAGACTTTGGATAGGGTTTTGGTGCCGGAGAGGGCTGTGTTGATCGTCGATGATAAGGAGGAGGTTTGGGTGGGTGAAAATCGGGCGAATGTTGTTAAGATCGCCCGATATGAGTTCTTCGGGATGAAGAAGAAGAAGAAGAAGAAGAAGAACAAAACCAAGGAGTTTAGATTGTGGGATCTGTTTGGAGGAGCGAAATCTAAGGGTGGATTTCGAGATAGTGAGGGCAAAGAGATTCGAGATTGCGAGGGCAAGGAGATTGAGGAGTTTGCTAGGGTTTGGAAAACCCTAGAAGGAGTTCATGGTAGGTTTTATGAAGATAGTTCCAAGGTTGTAGATAATGATGCAAGGAGATTGCTTAAAGAGTATAATGGGTTGGTTGGTTAATTAGTGATGAGAAAATATATATTGTCAAATTAGTTGAATGTTTAGGGGATCACAAGAATTTTGAATACCATGCATATATATGGAATTCTTATTTTCCAAGCATGTTTTATGTGCTTTTTGTTGGGTTCATTGTTCTTGGTATAGCACTGTATAGTGACAAAATTACTGCAATCAATTAATGAATTAGAACTTTAACGCCCATTGAAGTGATTGCATGTGATGATTAATGTCAAACTTGGATCCAAAATTTTGAAAAAACTACATCAAATCTCACACTTTTATATATCTTTCCTTTCCTCAAAAAACATATAATGTCCCCTACATTCATCAGCAACAGTAGATATCGTTTGGTACCAATGCTCATTTAACCATGTAAACTTCTGCTTTTACAATATAGGGGGTTAGAAACAATGACATATTAAAATCCTCTACGTTACGTTACACACCGAATTCCTTCTACAGCAAATAACTGTAGAAAAACTGTAATGAGCAATGCTGAATCAAATTATGTTGCTGGTTTTGGAGCAGTTATCCACGTTGAGCCAATGTGCGAAGAATGAAGTGGGAACTCTATCAAAGCTGCAAAAGGAACTGATGTAAGGCACCTTATAACCAAGCCATGATCGCGGTTTGCAGCAATGTACATATATGTATGATTCCCGACATGACAGAAGCAAATTAAGCTCAGCTTCTTCAGTCTGAGCATAGCGCAGAATAATTCTACAACCCAAATCATTGATGAGTTCATTAGATGAAATGCAAAATCATGTTGGCTAATTTCGATATTGTTATCAGCTATCTAGGTGAAATGATCAAAGACAAACGAGTAAGGAATTTAATTTTCCGTATGTTGAGCAGGCAAGTTTTTCCTGGGAGTTTGTTGTTGTTGTTGAGGCAGGTTTTAACTAAAGTTTATGCATTTGCGAGAGAGAACAATTAAGAACAGAACAAAGTAAATTGGGTGGCTCAGGCATTAACACACCTTGATCAATCAGCTAGGGAAGGAGTGCAAGCTCGATTTCCTGGAGTGATTTTCCCTTGGTTTCCAACACATTTCTCTTGACAAAAAAGAATGCTATCAAACAGAAGGTTGCAAAGATTGCGTACAGGAGTTTTGGACCAAGTTGCTCGAGTAACCGCAAAAAGAGCAGGCCGACGAAGAAATTTATCGCCTGTAATACGTGAAACGTACAGTTCATCAGCAGCAAAATATTGCTGGTGTTACTGAATAAAGCTGACTATGAGAAAGATTGAGAAGAATGGAGGGTGCATCGAGATATCTAAATATAAGCAAATCTTATCCAGAGATCCAAATGTAAGTAGTCTTATCCTCGTAGATTATGAGGAGAAAGCTTGATGCTGATAGCACACATTTTGTTTAAATGTCTTTGAGAAACAATCTGTTTTGATAATCCTCTCAGAATTAGTTCTGAAAGAAGTAATTACATCAACCACATTCTGAATGAGGATTGAAGATATTACAGAATTAAAGTCGGCAGAAGTCCCATGCATGACAAACCATTCAAAGTATGTAAATGAGTTATTTCAACTGCATTCTAAATAGGGACAAGTAGCAAACTTACTTATGATTTTCAACCGTAATCCTAGGCTTCAAAAAGCATCTATATATCCAAGCAAATTTCTAACACCAAATAGGATTTAAGCAAAAAAATTGAATCTTGAGAAAGATTAGGATTTAAGCAACATTACCCAGTGCACCGCCAAGCAAAGAGCCATGGCCTTTGCTCTTATTCGATTGGGAAAAATTTCCGACAAGAGGAGAGTAGGGACAGGGCCAGCTCCAAGAGCAAAAGTCAGAACAACCCTGAAAAAATTGGTTCAATTATTATGAAAGTTACAGAAGATATCCGAGGCCAGATTGCTTCTACTATTTTCTGTTTTCATTTGTGGATGAAACAGGGAAAACCCAAAATATACTGTGGTGCATGATGCTGGACCCTTTTTCTTCCTACATGGGTGGTGAACCGGTGATCGATTATGTTATATTTCACATAATATGCTATTAGTCAAAAGGGTCTTCAGTAAGCATAAGATAAATTTCACATAATCCATATTTCTTCCTATGCTACTAATGTCATACAATATATTGCTTGTAGTCTAAATACTGAATACTCACAGTAGCACACCTCCCACAGAAAGATACAACGACATTCTACGCGATACAAAAGAGCTTGCTGCAATTATTTGAAGACCCAGTGACATGGCCTGAGAATGGATGGCCAACAAAATGGTCAGAAGGAAAACCCACATGAGGATTAGCACAAACATGGCAACAGAAAGCATAGTCTACAGCTGCTGAAACCAAAACAACCAAAATGTATCAGATAAGTCTGCCATCACAAATGTTTCAAAATCACTTCAAACCTTGACATTCCTTTGGCAACCAGCAAAAATGGAAAAATCTCAGAGAAAATGAAAAGGCTATCGATCACCGTATCTCATCCTTATGCAGGGAATGATGCTCAAGTTTCAAACACTATTAAGGTTGACGTCGAAAGGGGATGCCTCTATTACAGATCAAGTGATCAAGACAGAATTATCTACAACTACCCTAACTAATAACTATGCTATTGACTTGTATGTAAACTGTAAAGTGATTTCTCTTACCATGCCTAAAAAGCTTCCCATAAGAAGGAATTTCCTTCCCAATTTATCCATCAGTATCGTTGCAACGAATGAACCTGAAATAATTTTACTGTATGATTTGATCTTGTAAAACAAGAAGGCCGATTGCATAACCAGTACATATATATCCGGGACTCTTAAGTCAGATCTCAGCCCTCTGAAGAAAGGATAAGGTGATAACACAATTTCAAGAAAACAAGTTGTGTAGAATGGGAAGTAATGTCTACCTGATAAGTTTACAATTGCTACACATGTATTTGCCGTAGCTGATGGAACCCCGGCGCTTCTGAAGACAGTAGATGAGAAATAAAACACAGAATTTATCCCAGATAGCTGCTGTAAAGCAAAGAGGCCAGCTCCCACATAAACCACTGCAAGTGAAAAATGAAGCAAAATATGAGGTGTTCTAAGAACAAATATGATTTAAAAGAACAAATTCCCGATGGATAATGCTAAACAAAAAAGTGATGACTGATACAGTTTTGTACCTTTAAAATGTCGACCGTAGAGGAGCTCTGAAAATTTGACTGCATCAGGTTCATCACCTTTATCTAACTTATACAACTCAGCAATTGCACTCTTGACATGTAGCACTCCCAACAGCCTCTCAAACTCAACTTCAGCTTCAGCAATTCTTACTTTCTATATCACATCAAGGAGCAATAGATCAAGGTCAGAAAGAAAAGTGTACAAGTCTAATCAGGAAAACGCGCATTACAATGTTTTGTTAACTATTAATACACAGCCAGAAGTTTCATTATGTCAACAGTATTTGCACGATCATAAATAAAAGACTAGTTAAAACATTGTGTCTAAAATCATTCATGTACTAATATGGAGAATCCAGGAATGACGAAACACCGTTACGGTGCTGCTGAAAAGCAAATAGACAAGACCACTGTCAATGGCATGCAGAATTTTAGACATCCACATATGCATTTTCACAAATGCATTCAGTCACAGTTTTAATGTGGATTCAATGATGAATTTCACTGGCCAAATACATATTGTTGTGGAGATCCAAGGAGGCGGCCCACTTCAACCAAGGCCCATGGTACACAAGTTAAGTAAGGTTCCATCTTAAAACCAATTGGTGTAAAGAGGAGTAGCCCACTTGACATATATACTATGTCCTTTCTCTTTACTTTTTTGATGTGAGACATTTTTACTCATGGGTGAATCCCAACACATATAATGCTTCAGATGATGGCACATTATTCTTAATAAGCTGGTGTTGAAATATGGACTTTTATACCCCTTAGAGGCTAACAAATGAAAAAAAGTGGATCCTAAATCCTAATGACAGGCATCCCATGCATGGACTAAAATAGACATTTGTGCAAGCATTATAGTTTCCATTTCGATGTGGACACAGTGTTAAATTTCACTGGCCAGTGGCCAAGTACAGACAGAGTTTTAGAAGATATTCCCAAATCCCAACCAACATGGTGATCAGTTTTTATGTTTATGTATGTACTTATGTACCATATGCATGTCTACACTCGACAATCTACAGAGCTTCAATGCTTCATATGGCAATGAATGGAAATCAAAACACATAGTTCTAAAGACAAGCCTTTCATGACAGAATAGACAAAAATATAGCCCTGCTTCATTCTTGCCTGTTGGTACAGACAGATTTAATCAAGGATATTGCAGTAACTTGGCAAAGATGTGGATATTATAAGTCAGACAAGAACTAGGAAGAACCTTAAAAAGCCAATGAGGACTTTCTGCACAGAGTTCCATGGAAAGAGCAAGTACTGCAGCAGGAATCACTGGTACCCAGAAACAAACACGCCACCTGGTCACGTAGTGCAGTTATAACTTAGAATGGAGCATGATAGCATGTATACTCCACCAGAGTGAATCCACAAGGCAGAACAACTATAACTCAAAATATCCATAGCTCCTCTTACCAATCCTTGGTTTCCTTTGCTGGAATGCCAGCAAAAAAAGCCCCCATGAGTCCCAAACATGTTGCAATTTGAGGGAAACTTCCAAACGTACCCCTTATATATGCTGGTGAAACCTGTTTGTTATTGACACATAATTCATTTAGAGTTCCACAGCCTCAAATATTTCATTAGCAGGCATATTAAAGTGGACATAATTCACTACCTCAGCCACATAGAGAGCTGCAATAGATGGGCCAAGTCCCATCCCAGTTCCGACAAGAAATCTACCAAGAAGCATGCCCGCTAGGCTACTTGTCAGTGCACTGCACATTCAAGTCCAAGGACATGGTTTATTAGAGTTCACAGAAGCAACATACTCTAAAGTCTTTACTTCACAAGAGGGCGTGAGGAGTTATGAATTCCAATATCAGAAATGCAGCCCGACCATGACACCATAATAGGCAGCATAGACACAACTTCATGTGCTTATCATATGTTTTTCATCATATGATATATGTCAAAGGCCCAAAAGAGTCAGTGAAAGAATCAGTTATACTAACTTCTGCTTTTATATATTAACAACACCGTAGTATGAATGATGTAAGATGTTGAATGCGGAAACACTAGATTGACTTCCATTTAAAGCATTCACCTCAATGAAGCACCGATAATCATTGGCAATGCGCATAGCTGGAAAGATCTCCTTCGGCCAAAATGATCAGCAATAGAACCGCTAAATATAGATCCAATAAATGCACCACCCAAGCACGTACTTACAACCAAACCTGCATTGAAAGAAATTACTCAATAGGTATTCAGATAACCCTACGATGTCAGAAATTTCATTTCAACAGAACGATTTGATATATGTACTATATGGGTTTCCTCAGCTCCAATCCACATAACTCAAATCTTTCACAGACGCAATGGGAAAAAAGGGATTTCAAGCTAAAATAAGTGTAGAAAGTCACTTGTGCAAGATATAGAAACAAGTGACCCATATTTACCTTCAGCCATGGTGTTTCCACTAAAGCCAAGATCTAGAGCAATACTTTCTAGCGTATCATTCACCACTCTGCACCCAATGTAGAGTTTTATGTAAGTGCCAGAATAGACATAGCACTACAAATCATTTATTGTTTCATGATATGTGTGTGTATTTCTGTTCGTTGCATCTCATCAATCATGCTGTGCTTAACAAGTCAGAGTTTATGACCTTTCTTGTTCATTGACTCTGATTTTTTCGGTATAGCCATTCAGTATTACTAGCCAGACTTACATACATTGCCCATAAAATCCTGACATGACACCATAAGGTTGCAGGTTGCTAGTTTGCTATTCAATCTCATTAACAGTGTCAGAGTCGGCTCTTTAGTTATTATCGTGTTTCATGTTTCAACAAACTGGAAAGCTTAAGACAGTGTAAATGACATAGTTCAAGCAATAAACATAAAGTTCTCCTTTTTTCCTAATGATTTGTCCAATCTTCATGCTTTTTAGGACAGATTATATTCAGGATACTCCAAGTGGTCTCAAAGTTGATCAGTTTTATAGAGGATATCTTGCATTAAACAGGAGGGAAAATATGTCATCTTGAAGCATATAAATTCAAGAAGCAAACATTCTTAGTATTTCAACAAGCCAACTTATACTGTTATACATACCCAAGGTGGTAACCGAATAAAAATGAAGAAATTGTAGCCACCAAAACATGAGGCAATGATCTTCTCCATGACGGATTTCCACCTTCCTTCCCCAGGTCCTGGTGACGACCTAAAAAGGCCCAAGGGGCAGCCTAGTCAATCCAAAAAAAATTTGAAATACATATTAAATGCTGAAATTGATGCAGGCATACCGAGTTCAGATTCAGGGAGCTACTGATAATTAGAATCAAATGCATGGAGTATTAGAAAACTACAACTTCAGAGAATAAAATGATGATCTAGCTGGTGAATAATCAGCTAGCTAATGTCGAAATTAAGACCAATGTTTTTCGTTTGTTACATTTGATAATACAAAATGCTAGTGACAAGTGACAGAGTACACCTCAAAATTCACAGTGCTAACTCATCCTCCATCAGCTTGAATTGCCGGTGATCAAAATCCGAAATTACATGCATTGATCGTAAATAAGCAATATGAAGTAGTATCATTTAGTATTACCTTGAATCTCATCCAAACGATCTCTCGATGGAACTCGTTTGTACAAGGCAGTTTCACCGAGCGTCGGACGACCTCGCATTTTCGGGAATTCTGGACGGAAAACCACCACCTGATAACGATGATTTCACAGTTATCTCAAAATGCGTAGAAATTTCTGAGAAAAGAGAGAGAAAGAAATAGAGAGAGAAAGAGAAATTAAGGAAAATTTTGTTATTTGTATATATGCTGCCCAAAGAGGCAGTAGGCCCTATTTATACAAAGCACATGACCAAGCACTATAAATTACATCCCAGGAGGGGAGAATAACCGACGTAACAACTTGCTAACTAATTGTAACAACCAGATAATAGAATTATATTGTCTACATCCCCCCCTCAAGGTGGAGTTGATGGATTAGGTGGATGATCCATCAAACCCAACCTTGAACTGAGGTAGGTATGCTGTGCCTCACCGAGAGGCTTTGTCATCAAATCAGCAAGTTGAGTCGTAGTGCCAACATACAGCAGTCGCAGAAAATCTTCAGCGAGCTTGTCACGAGTATAGTGGCGATCAATGTTTAAGTGCTTGGTGCGTTCGTGGAAAACCGGATTACTGGCAATATGGATAGCGGCTTGATTATCACAATACATGGAAACCGGAAGCTGGAAGGGAACATGGAGATCTCTGAGTAAATGAACTACCCATTCCAGTTCGGAAGTGGTGGCGGACATAGATCTATATTCAGCTTCGGCAGAAGATTTGGAGACCGTTTTTTGTTTCTTAGTTTTCCACGAAACAAGAGCTGGGCCAAGAAAGATACAATAACCAGTGAGAGACCGAGAGGTCATTTGGCAACTTCCCCAATCGGCATCACAATAGGCTGTGAGATGAAGATTGGATGCCGAAGGATAGAACAATCCCTTATGCACAGAACCTTTCAAGTAGCGTAATACATGGAGAGCTGCTTGAAAATGTGAGGTCTTGGGAGAATGAACAAATTGACTAAGATGTTGCGTGGCATAGGATATATCGGGGCGGGTGATCGTGAGATATAGGAGGCGTCCGATAATCCTTCTGTATGATTCAGGGTCAGGTAAAACTTCCCCAGAAGTGTGAGAAAGCTTCAACCCCTTAGGAAGGGGAAACTTGGTGGGCTTACACCCTGTCAAGCCAGCATCACTAAGTATGTCAAGAATAAACTTGCGTTGATTGAGAATAGTGCCTGATGAAGACCGGGCAATCTCAATTCCCAAGAAATACCTTGCAAGCCCAAGGTCTTTAATAGTAAAAGCGGAATGAAGTTGCGCCTTGACAGACGCAATCTCATCGCCGTCATCTCCTGTAATCAAGAGATCGTCAACATAGACAAAAATATGAGTGAACATACCATCTCGCTCTTTGACAAACAAAGAGTAATCGGCTTTCGCCTGCACATAACCAAGCCGAGTAAGAAACTTAGTGAGCTCTAAGTTCCATTGCCGGGATGCTTGTTTGAGACCATAGAGAGATCTCTCCAACTTGCACACCTCTCCTTGCTTAGCTTTGTGGTAACCTTCTGGGGGTTTCATATACACTTCTTCCTCGATAAAACCATGAAGGAATGCATTGTTGATGTCCAATTGATGAAGAGGCCACCCCTTAGAAGTGGCTAAAGCAATGAGAACACGAACTGTAGTTAGTTTGGCTACATGAGAGAAAGTATGTCGGTAATCCTTGTCTTTGACTTGTTCAAAACCTCTAATGACCAAACGTGCCTTGTAGCGCTCGACAAACCCATCAGGTCTGAATTTAATTTTGTACACCCACTTGGAAGATAGAGCCTTCTTGGGAGGCAAACAAAGTGAGGACCGTATGGTTAGCCTCTAACGCCTCCAACTCCTTCTCCATAGCCTCGACCCAATGAGGATCCTGACAAGCTTGGGAGTATGAGGAGGGTTCAGATTTGTCCAAAGTACTAAGTAAGGAGAAAACATAGTCAGGTGAATAGTGGGACAGATTGTCGGCCGTGAATATGGGGTAGGAAGTGGAGCTGGTGAAGCTATGAGAGTGGGTTGTATTTGTAGGGATAGTAGTTGGTGGTTTTGGTTGGATGAAATCTTTCAACCGGGGAGGAGGACTTTAACCCTTTGTGACCTCCTAATGGGGAGGTGGAGAGTTGTCGGGGTTGGTGGTATGTTGTGGAGATGTGAAGGATCTTGGTGAAGTGGATGAAGGACATTCATTGGGTGTGAACATCAAAA
Source organism: Portulaca oleracea (assembly GCA_029582165.1). Classification (NCBI taxonomy): domain Eukaryota; kingdom Viridiplantae; phylum Streptophyta; class Magnoliopsida; order Caryophyllales; family Portulacaceae; genus Portulaca; species Portulaca oleracea. Next base: position 5,682,441 of record CM055889.1, read on the forward strand.
TCGAGATGTGAGAGATTTGATTTTTATCTTGCTCGGGTTCAAGAATTTTGTCAAGCTCCTGAATGTTTGTGGAAGTAAATACAGAGAGAGGTGAGTCCTCTTCAACAATGACATGATCAAAGGAATTTGGCCATAAACCATTTGCCTTCGATGGTGAGGCTTGCTGATTAGTAAGGTCATCAACAAAAGGAAAGACCTCTTCCTTGAAGATGACATCACGGTTGTGGAAAACCTTTTTTTCACTCAAGTTGTACAACTTATAGCCCTTAAAGCCATAAGTATATCCCAAGAGGACACATCTTTGAGCCCTAGCAGCAAACTTGTCAGTTTCCCCTACCTTCACAGCATAGCAGAGACAACCGATGACCCTTAAGTCGTCAAGGTTGGGTTTGGTGCCATAAAGCACCTCATGAGGACTCTGCCATTTAAGGGCTTCCATGGGTAATAAATTTATGACATGTGTGGCAGCTAGAACACACTCCCCCCATCTTGTGCAACACATCTTGACAGTTTTAACACTACCAGGCGCTATCTCAATGGTTCCACCCATCTTGACAGTTTTAACACTACCATCCGGCATAGAGACAAAAACTGGAGTAGGTAGAGTAGTAACAGTAGAAAATATGCTCAAATCATATGACATATGATCACTGGCTCCAGTATCCACAATCCAAGTATTCTCAGGTCTTTGAACACCACAACAAACACTAAAGGTTCCTATGGTAGAATGCATACCTGGAAATTGTGCATAGTGAACCATAGGTTCTTTTGGCATCTCCAAAACTTGTTTTCCTTTAGACAACTTCATAACCTCCTGAGCCAAAGCTTGAATCAGCCTAGCATCAAAAGGAGGACTCGCACCTTTGTTTTGCACTTCAAAAATATCCAGAGGTGTGTCCTGACCCTCCTCAGATGCATGAACATTCGCTGCTACTTTGGTGTTCTTCTTCTTTTCGTACCACTCAGGATAACCGTGAAGCTTAAAACATTGGTCTCGTTCATGACCTGGCCTTTGGCAGTAGTCACAGAATTTATTGCTCTTAGGTTTCTTAGAATCCTTCCTTCTTCGTTGCGTATTTTCCGCCACAAGAGCATTACTCACATTAGTGTCAACAGAGTGCCTCTGAACCTGAGCAGCAATTTCTCCTCCAACTTGATTTAGTTTTCCGGAAACTCGTCGCTGGCTCTCTGCTTTTGGATCATGGAGAAAGCCTTGTTGTGATGGGTAGGGATCCATCAAGAGGATCGATTGCTTCATAATCATCATCCAGGTGCATCAAAAACTGCACCAACCTCCTTCGCTGCTCCAATTCAGCAATCTGTTTGTTATGAGGACAGATTTTTGGACAGGTACACTCAGGTACATTCGTCATAGTATTAAACTCATCCCAAAGCTGCTTGAGTTTAGTGTAATACATTGCAACCGGCATCCTCCTTTGATAGAGATCACTGATGTCTTTCTCTAGCTGGAAAAGCATTGGTCCATTACTCTGGCCAAAACGCTCACACAACTCATCCCAGAGTTCTTTTGCCGATTCAACATAGAGAAAAGACTCTGCCAAATCTTCAATCATTCCATTGAGTAGCCAACTCAACACCATACTATCACACCTTAGCCATTGCTCCAACAAATCTCCTTGATAGCTTGATTTTGCACAAGCACCAGTGATAAAACCTAATTTCACTTTAGTGCGAAGAGCAATTTTGATTGACCTGCTCCACTTCTGAAAATTGACTCCATTCAGTTTGATATTAACCAATTGGAGTCCTGGATGATCAGAAGGTGCGAGAAACAAAGGATCGTTGTGATAGATCTCCACATTAGGTCGAATCAAGCTATTGCTCTCAACACCTCCACTGTCAGATTGTTCTTCAATTTCTGCTGCCATTCGAACAATCGAAAAGAACAGAACGAAGGAATCAAGAACGAGAAGGAAGGATTAGATCAAGAAGATTGATTGATGATGATCGAAGGTAAACAGCAACAGGATGAAAGAAACCTTTGCTCTGATACCATGAGAAAAGAGAGAGAAAGAAATAGAGAGAGAAAGAGAAATTAAGGAAAAATTTTTTATTTGTATATATGCTGCCCAAAGAGGCAGTAGGCCCTATTTATACAAAGCACATGACCGAGCACTATAAATTACATCCCAGGAGGGGAGAATAACCGACGTAACAACTTGCTAACTAATTGTAACAACCAGATAACAGAATTATATTGTCTACAATTTCGAGAATAAACACGATGAAATCACGAAACATAGACCTAGAAAAAGATGATTTGATCGATAATCTTGAGATTAATGTTGCACATTTACCTCAGAATCAGGCAATCAAATCAGTACTCTTCCTAATCGAGCATTGAGAAGAGAGAGAGGAGGAGAGAGGCATGGATCATGATAATGATCATGAGCTATGATTATGATGAAATGAAATCAACATTCAACATGAAAAATACTACGTGCAGCAGCACTGTAGAGATTAGAGAGGGAAATATAGTTGTTGCATTCACGTGTAACAAACAAAGGACAGTGAATTCTCAACGTAATTTAGGACAAAGTTTTTATGTCATGAATCATGAGAAGTTGAGAACTTGCCGAAAAACAGAATTATGCCCTGCTGCTGGGAGCATATGCACCCAGTGTTATACATACCCTCCCTCCATGTCTTATATTATTCGTTATTTTAGTTCATTTTTTTTCATAATATTTGTCATTTTTGTTATTGTAATTATTTTAAAATTTAGGGGCTAAAATTCTACTTTCCTACAAATTGAAGGGATGCCATTCTTTTTCATTTGATCTTTAATTATTTTCATTTCTTTCTCACCATTATGAATGTTGATTTTAGGCAATTACAACGGTGAGTTATTTTATTTGTAAATAGTGTGGCAATGACATTCATTGATTTCTTGAATTGAGTAAATTTATCAATCGCTCAAATAATTGAGTATTTGATCAATTCATTAATTACTTTTCTGGTGTTTACCTACAAGTCAATTTAGTCATTTTATCCTCAACTACTATTTTTTTGTGCAACATTAATACTCTCCTTAAAAGTCACAAAGTGACTAATAATATGGAAGGAAAGGTGCCTTTCTTAAATAGACAAGAGTATAAATTTTATTGATGTGATTTCAAAGAATATGTACTCTTTAGAATTATGATATGATATATATGAATTATGAGAATGTGAGCAATAGTGTGGATTTTCAATTTATAATAAGTACTTAATTTGAAGTTCAATATAGAACGAAACAAATAACTTAAATTAGATTTTAATAATCCTGACTTTTACGAATTGGACAACAATAATCTCTACTATTAATTTATATTCCGATGGTCCAAAAAATATAAAATTGGATTCACTAGTAGAATTCATGCCAAAATGCGTCTGTGATTTGACGTCTGTTAATATATCAGACGCTAAATCATAGAAACAGAATAAAAAAAAGTTTATGAAAAAAATGGCGTCTATTTGCTAGAAACATACGTCAATCTGGGATAAAATAAATGTCAGGCTTTTCAGTTTGAACGTGGTCAAATTTCAATTTTTTTTAATTGTTTTGCAAAATTGGCGTCTGTTTGGACCTGAAACAGACGCCTTTTCTATATTGGCGTCTGTTTCTGGTCCAAACAGACGCCATTTTTGCAAAATATTAAAAAACAAAACTGGCGTCTGTTAGGCACCATAAACAGACGTCATTTTGGCCTATATATAAACCAAACCATATCAAATTTCCCTCCGAATTTTTTCCCTCCCATCCCCACTTCATTTTCTTTCATCTTCTTTTATTTTTTCTCATCTTCCCATCACCTTAAATCCATTAAAGATTGAAAATTGAAGATTGAAGAATATTGAAGATTGAAGATATATATATATATATATATAGGGAATAGATATAATGAGAAGAGGCATTTTGTGAGCATAAAAGCAGGGACAATCTCAGCCATTGGTTCCAAGATCAAGGGTAGGTATAAGTTAGGTGTTTTATTTTTATTTCAATAGGATGCTTCTAATAATGATTGGGTGAAATTAAAGATTTTTTTTAATTGTTTGGGATCTCACGTGAGTGAGAAACCCAAAGTTTTGTTACTGGAGCAATTCATACGCATGCCATCCCGAGCGTCATGTACGAGATGTCCATCCAGCTTCTCCAGGTGCACTGTTGCATGCTTCTCTATCATTCTTCTCCATGCTGTTTTTGTTTTCTCTAGATGCCATTGAAGCTTCTCCATCCATCTTCTCCATCCAATTTCTCCATAAACCCTAATTTTTTTTGAAACTTCATCCAGTAATTGTCAAAGGCGGGAGTGAGAGTGAATTTGTGTGGGTTTGATTTGGTGAACGTCAATTTCAAACCAAGAAGCCCTAGACGATTTCTGCAGTGTGAAGGTATTAATTTGCTCTTTTTTCGTTATGTTTGAAAATAGGGGGTGAGGGGTTAATTCGGTATGAGTATTTGATTCAGAACAGATTGGGTGAAGTTTTGGTTGGAATTTGAGTTGTTGAATGTGCTTTTGTCAGGTAGAAGGCGAATTGTGCGGTTAAACATGGTGTCGAAGCAAGTGATTGAGTCAGAGAATGAACAGAGCGAGAACAAGATGTAAGTGTGGTTGCGGACAATTGAAATTCATCAATTTTAGGTATTTGTTGTTCAATATGGGGGCTGGGTAGTGATAGGACGACTGAAATTCATCAATTTTGACACAACCTATAGTAGTCTAATTGTTGTTCATTTACTATACTGTTGATGTTCATTGTGCGAAAATAGGTGTTGGTCTATATTCTCATGAGCGATTTAGTGGGTTTATGGTGGCGAGTTCGACAATCAGGTCGAAAGATGCAAATCAGGTCATCCCGATGCACATATTGTATTTTGATGTTCATTTTTTGGTGATCTTGCTCATAGTTGTCAAAAAATGGAGTTTTGTAGTTAGAATACTGTTTAGGATCATCTTTATCTTTTTAATACTGTTTCAGTGGTTTTAATTTAAGTTCATATGTTGATAAAGATGAGTACAAAACCACATGATGGTCAATTTTATTGTTCGTTGTAAGGGGCTTGATGATCATCCCAGAATGCTGGATGTTCATTCAAGAATTGTTTGTTGATCAGTGTGAGGGTGCTTGATTATCGTTACAGTTGGTGTTCATTAAAGTTACCAGATGTTCATTTTAATTTAATTGCAAGTGTTGACACCCCCATAATGATTGATGGGCATTCAAGCACTAATTGATGTTCATATTCTCTCAACTTGGTGTTCATTTTCAGTGTATGTGATGCTAGAACACTTGGGGATCATTTTGGTACACTATGTTGCTTATGTCATCCCCATTTGGATTTTATTTTTTCATTTCTCCATTATTCATCCCAAAATGCTTTGATGTTCATTCTAGTAATACTTGATGTTCATTTCATCATGAATTGTTGTTCATTGTAAGTGTGACTTGATAATCATTACAGTTGGTGTGTATGGGTGGGTATCCAAGAACTGTTTGTCTGTTCATATTGTTTCAAATTGATGTTCATTTATATTTTGTTCATCCCAGAATGCTTGACGTTCCAGGACCACTTGTTTGTTCATTTTCTTTACCAGTGTATGAATGTGCACGCGGGAACACTTGGGGATCATTTTGATACACTATGTTGCTCATGTCATACCCCGTTTAGATGTTTATTTTTCATTTTTTCCATTAGTCACTGATGTTCATCCCAAAATGCTTTGATGTTCATTCCAGGAATACTTGTTGTTCATTTTCATTTTTGTTTGGTGTTCATTGTAAGTGTGACAGTTGGTGTTCATTGTGATCCCCATTTGGATGTTATTTTTTCAGTTCTCCATGATTCATCCCATAATGCTTTGATGTTTATTTCAGGAATACTTGTTCATTTCATCATCAATTGTTGTTCATTGTAAGTGTGACTTGATAATCATTATAGTTGGTGTTCATTTATGGGCATCCAAGAACTACTTGTGTGTTTATATTGTTTCAAATTTATGTTCATTTATATTTAGTTCATCCCAGAATGCTTGATGTTCATTCCAGGACCACTTGCTGTTCATTTTTCATTTCCAGTGTATGAATGTGCACACCGAACCACTTGGGGATCATTTTGATACACTATGTTGCTCATGTCATACCCCATTTGGATGTTTATTTTTCATTTTTCCATTAGTCACTGATGTTCATCCCATAATGCTTTGATGTTCATTCCAAGAATGCTCGTTGTTCATTTTCATTTTCTTTTTTTGTTCATTGTAAGTGTGACAGTTGGTATTCATTGTGTTTGATGATCACTAATGATGTTCGGGAGTGTGGTGCTGTCGCTGATGCGTTGCAAGTGCGGATAGGGCTGATAGTGCTACCCCCCGGTGCCACTAAGGTACCAAATGAATGAGCAAGGCGAATATATTATGTTTTGTGCCGTTGAATCATGGGTTCCATCCGAAGGGACGACATTTGATGACATTGAAGTAGGGAAGAAGTTCTATAAACGGTACACAGTTAGCGTCAGTTTCAGCATTCGTAGCTACAATCACACGAAAGACCGCAATGGCACGGAATGGAAGGTGTTTGTCTGTTCAAAACAAGGGTGGACGCCCCGCAAGAAAATGTTTCTTAGATTTCCGTTTGAAGCAGATCCCCGAGGATGCCCCTGGTGACATTATTTCCTCCTATTATATTTGGTTGGACATTGAAATATTGTATTGCTATCTTTTATTTGGAACAGTTTGGGATAATGTAATGAATATCATTTTCAGTTGGGGTAATGTAATGAATAGTTTGGGGTAATGCTAATTATATGAACATCAAGGTTTTGAACATCAAGTGTTAGTTGTACGGTCATTTGGATATTGTGAAAAGAACATCAAGTTATAATGAAATAAACATGAAATTATATTTCTGTCAGGTGAGCATAAAATGAGCATCAAGTGTTAGGTGTATGAACATCAAGCTATTGTAAAAATGAACATCAAGTTGTACTAAAATGAACATCAAATGGTAATGAAAAGTGGACATCATATTGAGATGAACATACATAAACTTAATGAAATGAATATCAAGCTATATTGGAAGGAACATCATATTCAGTTTTATATCCCATTGATTTTCATTCCACCTTCAATTGATGCTAATTGCGTAAATTTGATGAAATGAACATCAACTGTTGACATGAAATAAATATCATGTTAAAATGGAATGGACATCATATTCAGTTTTGTATTCCTTTGATTTTCATTTCACCTTCAATTGATGCTCATTTCATAACTTGATGAAATGAACATCAAGTTATATTGAAATGAACAACATCTGGCAATGAAAGTGGACATCATATTGAGATGAAAATGAACATCATGTTACACTGGAATGAACATCATGTTACACTGGAATGAACATCATATTTAGTTTTGTATCCCTTTTATTTTCATTGCACCTTCAATTGATGATGCTGATTTCATAAATTGATGTTAACATTGGGGTAATGTGATGAAAATCATTTTCAGATTACAATGATCGACTTAAAATGAAATAAACATCTATATGAAATTGACATGAACATCAAGTGTTGGTTGTAAGAACATCAAGGTATTGTGAAATGAACATCAAGTTATAATTAATTGAACATCACACTGCGTGGAACATATATGTAATGTGCAAAAAGATATCAATCGGTTATGAAATGAACATCAAGGTATAGTGGAATGAACATCAACTGGCAACGAAGGTGGACATCATATTGAGATGAAAACATCAACCCATATTGAGATGAATATATATATGTATTAAAAAGCACATCAGGTAGGCTTTTTATACTCATCAATTCGGAATGGGTTTGCTAATGAAATGAACATCATTTATATGTAAATGATCTTCAAGGGTACTTGAAATGAACATCACATGTAATTAATATGAACATCAACCGAACATCAAGTCATTTGTTTCGATGTATATTTATATATATTGAAAATCAGTTTCGCATGTTCATTCATGGAAAGCACTTCAACCGAATCTGACCGAAATTCATCAACTCAAACCTAAAGCAAAATGAATATTTTTATGCTAAAAAAAAAACAAACAAACACAAACTCCAATCGTTCAATCATGAATCCAAAAGCATAGTCAACTGATGTTCAAAACAAATTGAATAGATCATCCATAACGCTCTGGACAATTCCTGCTGTCGTGTGTTGTTATTTGGTCGCAACACTTGCACCTTCTTGCACTTGCTTTCTTCTCAGTGGAAACCTTCACTGATGTCTTCGTCCTCTTGCCTCTTCCCATTGTGACCGAAGATGGGGGTGGACATCAAGCATTCTGGGATGAACAAAATATAAATGAACATCAATTTGAAACAATATGAACAGACAAACAGTTCTTGGATACCCACCCATACACACCAACTGTAATGATTATCAAGTCACACTTACAATGAACAACAATTCATGATGAAATGAACATCAAGTATTACTAGAATGAACATCAAAGCATTTTGGGATGAATAATGGAGAAATGAAAAAATAAAATCCAAATGGGGATGACATAAGCAACATAGTGTACCAAAATGATCCCCAAGTGTTCTAGCATCACATACACTGAAAATGAACACCAAGTTGAGAGAATATGAACATCAATTAGTGCTTGAATGCCCATCAATCATTATGGGGGTGTCAACACTTGCAATTAAATTAAAATGAACATCCGTAACTTTAATGAACACCAATCAGAACGATAATCAAGCACCTCACACCGATCAACAACAATTCTTGAATGAACATCCAAAGATTCGGGATGATCATCAAGCCCTTACAACGAACAATAAAATTGACCATCATGTGGTTTTGTACTCATCTTTATCAACATATGAACTTAAATTAAAACCATCAAACAGATTAAAAGATAAAGATGATCCTAAATAAAGATTCTAACTACAAAACTCCATTTTTTGACAACTATGAGCAAGATCACCAAAAAATGAACATCAAAATACAATATGTGCATCGGGATGACCTGATTTGCATCTTTCGACCTGATTGTCGAACTCGCCACCATAAACCCACTAAATCGCTCATGAGAATATAGACCAACACATATTTTCGCACAATGAACATCAACAGTATAGTAAATGAATAACAATTAGACTACCATAGGTTGTGTCAAAATTGATGAATTTCAGTCGTCCTATCACTACCCAACCCCCATATTGAACAACAAATACCTAAAATTGATGAATTTCAATCGTCCACAACCACACTTACATCTTGTTCTCGCTCTGTTCATTCTCTGACTCAATCACTTGCTTCGACACCATGTTTAACCGCACAATTCGCCTTCTACCTGACAAAAGCACATTCAACAACTCAAATTCCAACCAAAACTTCACCCAATCTGTTCTGAATCAAATACACATACCGAATTAACCCCTCACCCCCTATTTTCAAACATAACGAAAAAAAGAGCAAATTAATACCTTCACGCTGCCGAAATCGCCTCGGGTTTCTTGGTTTGAAATTGACGTTCACCAAATCAAATCCACACAAATTCACTCTCACTCCCGCCTTTGACAATTACTGGATGAAGTTTCAAAAAAATTAGGGTTTATGGAGAAATTGGATGGAGAAGATGGATGGAGAAGCTTCAATGACTTCTAGAGAAAACAAAAACAGCATGGAGAAGAATGATAGAGAAGCATGCAACAGTGCACCTGGAGAAGCTGGATGGACATCTCGTACATGACGCTCGGGATGGCATGCGTATGAATTTCTCCAGTAACAAAATTTTGGGTTTCTCACTCACGTGAGATCCCAAACAATTAAAAAAAATCTTTAATTTCACCCAATCATTATTAGAAGCATCCTATTGAAATAAAAATAAAACACCTAATTTATACCTACCCTTGATCTTGGAACCAATGGCTGAGATTGTCCCTGCTTTTATGCTTACAAAATGCCTCTTCTCATTATATCTATTCCCATATATATATATATATATATATATATATATATATATATATATATATATATATATATATATATATATATATATATATTCATTACATTTAACTTTTTTTTTGTGTCCTATTAGTTATTAAAGTTGTATTAGATATTTTGTTTAATTGTTTAATGTAAGAAAGTTTGTGTAAAAATCAACATTATTAAATATATATTTATTACAATTTTTTTTGTTATTTCTATATATATATATATTTGGAAATTGGATTCTAATAATCCCTACTTTTGCAAATTGGATGACAATAATTCTTACTTTCAATTTGTATTCTGGTGGTCCAAAAAAAAATAAAATTGTATCCTAGTGGGACATAATTGAGAGTATACCCTAAATATCATAGATTTTGTGTTGCATTTGATTCAAAACTTTGTATAACACTTTACCATAATTTTTAATGAATTTACAGTACTTCTCCTAATTTTTTTCAATTTTTTTTCAATTTTTTATGATTTTTTCAATTTTATTATTTTTTAAAAATCATAATAATTACTCGGAATCTCAAAAAAATAATTTAAAAAATGTTTTAGTAACTACACTTCATTACCTATCTGGGGGCAGGAACGAAAAAAACAAAAATAATATGGGGTAGGCATGAGAAAAATAAAAAGAATGTGGTGATGGATTTGGTACTATTACAATACAATTTTTTTTTTTTGGACCACCAGAATACAAATTGAAAGTAGGGATTATTGTCATCCAATTTGTAAAAGTAGGGATTATTAGAATCCAATTTCCCTATATATATATATATATATATATATATATATATATATATATATGGAATATGATCATATGAGCATGGCATTAAGATGAGCATGTGAGCACTATCATTATGGACCATAGGATCTTATATATATATATATATATATATATATATATATATATATATATATATATATATATATATATATATATATATATATATACACATATATATATATACATATATATATATACATATATATATATATACATATATATATATACATATATATATATATATGAAATTGTACATGCATAAATGGAAGATATACATCATTTATTATTATATAAAATGTATTTTATTTTCATTATTAATGCCTCCACAATTCTTATTACACAACTTTCTTACAAATTATAAAAAAATTTAATTTGCTCTATTTTATAATTATAACCGACTAAATATATTATGTAATTGTAATTAGATATATTGGAATTTATTTATATTTACCGATATTTCAATTTTTTTTTATTTCAATAATGTAAATTGGCGTCTGTTTTGAGCCTTGATAGATGCCATTTTGGCGTCTGTTTAAGCTCAAAACAGACGTCTTTTTGGAAAAGGCGGAAAAGGTTTATGCGTCCGTTTATATCAGACGCCAATTCCTACTTGGCGTCTGTTTATGCCCATATCAGACGCCATATAGGGACGCCTTTTGCCATGAATTCTACTAGTGATTGTAGTGGTACCAAATCTACCTCCATATTCTTTTTATTTTTTTCATTCCTATCACAGATTATTTTTATTTTTTTCGTTCCTACCCCCATAAAGGTATTGAATTGTAGTTACTAAAATAATTTTTAAATTATTTTTTTGAAACTCGGAGCAATTATTATGATTTTTTAAAAAGAATAATAGAGAAAAAATCGTAAAAACTCGTAAAAAAAATTGAAAAAAAATTGGGAGAAACGCCGTAAATTCATTAAAAACCATGGTAAAGTGTTATACTAAGTTTTGAATCAAATGCAACACAAAATCTATAATATTTAGAGTATACTCTTGATGATGTCTCACTAAAATCCTTTTTTTTTTTTTTGGACCACCAGGATCCGAATTGATAGTAAGAATTATTATTGTCCAATTCGTAAAAGTCGTGATTATTAGAATCCAATATGTCAATTCAAATTAACTATTTATTTGCGTTTTAGAGACATGTTTGGATAATTCAAATGGGATTAATTTTATCATTGGCTAAATTTCTTGTTAGAAATTAATTCCTACAATTTCAATCTAAAGGCAGTTGTTCAAAACAAATTGAACCCATTAATCATGCAAATAAAAGGGAAAATACCAAAAAAAAAATGGTGGGGCGTAAAATGCATGGCAATATCCTTCTCTATACAACTAATTACACCATGTCCTACTAATTAACATTTTATGTTTTTCTTCTAATGAATCATTGAAAAACGCTACTAGCAATCACAACTTAACTCATTAAAAGTTGTATTTCATATACATACAAACACTATTCACTTGATAAAACAACCAAAAAAAACTGTGCTTGCTAATATGTGTATTAAAGTTTGGAATAATTGTCTCAGACAATTAAGCCGAGTTTATGGCTGGTTTTACATGGAAAGAATCAATCTGGAAGGCAATCCTGGCGCGAATGATCAATCAATACCCATTTGTGAGCTTAGTACTTGAATCTGAGAAAAATAATGTTGCCAAAAAGATCAACAATAATTCATGAGAAAGGCGTACCAACAAGCTAAAGGAGGATAGATGTATGTCAGTCCAGTGAAGATGTTGCAGGAGGATACCTTATTAACAAGTAAATTGACCTGTTCTCTGTACATTTCTTTCAAGTCCACAATATCAGCTCGGAGTTCTTCTAACTGCACCACATTGTTCAGTAATCACAAAAGTTTTTCCAGAAAAAAGTGCCTAGAGAGAGATGTTCAACTCAGACATATATGCATCTAGCACGTTACCAAGGTTCGGTTCTTGATGGAACCAAAATATTTCTTATTGGTGGAAATTGTGAGGTTAATGAGTCATATTTGTTATGGACAGCATGGTACCGACCTGTTAAGTTTGCTGGTGGCTACCCTTGAGATAGGGGCCCAATGGGTGGGCCAAATTTACTCAGTCTAAAAAATTACGTGCATCTACGAAATTTGGAGGTAAGTTAAGGGTCAGTCAATGTGCCACCACATTGTTCAATAATCACCAATTACAAGTTGTTTCCTCGTAGAGCCATATACTTTTGTACTTGAAGATAATGAACCAAAGATGTTTCAGTCAGATAATCCAGAAAAGTTTGTTCTTCTTGAATGCTAGGTTCCAATTTCCATAGTCCTCAGTCCTCACCCAAACTACATTATAGACAGTCATATGGGACATAGCTAGGCAACTATGACAAAAGGGTACCTAGCTCAAATTAAATCCATTAACTTTTGCTTATTTTGATAAAAGAAATAAAATTTCATCAAAAGTATGACTAGCAACTTCTGATTCGTGAATAGAACATCGAGGAAGATAACAACATACCTCCTCATCGCGCTCACCCATCAACTCCAGCGCAGCAGTGTGTCTCCGCCTTAAAGCTTCTAGCTCTGCCCGAATGCCAGGCAACATGGCAGCCTCAGTCCTCAATTTCTCACACTGCAGAGACAGATTAATTAATTTATCCTAGTAGGACACAAGCAAGAGCTTTGAATAAAAAGCAAGCGTTAGAACAAACCTGCTCGGTCATTTTAACTAGCTCTTCAGTAAGCGAGTCCCGGATAGATTCCATTGAAGCCTAAATCACAATAGAAATGTTCAGAGATATGTAATTGAGGGTGCTTTCTTATACTGTTTTCTTTTTGAGGATTATGCCAATGCTAAAATCCACTATATCATTCCAAAATAATTGAGGAAGTTTGCAGGATTCTCCAAATGTTATTCTGAATGCAAGGATCAGTCAGATGTTTATGTTTCAACTTTCAACAAGAAAACCCATCGGAAGAAGAAAATTCTGCTGATAATGGAAGTCAAAGGCATGAGTCTCTAGCTCTCAGCTTAGCATTCAGCAAGCTGGTGAGGTATGGAGGGGTTTGATGTAGCAGTGTTACTCCTAAACTTTGCAATTAAGAGAGTCTGGTTTAAAAACGATTGGCTACCTACTACTTCATGGAAATGAAGTACATGAGGTTTAGTGAAACATTTTGCTTTAGTCCATTACAATCTAAGTTGAAAAGGTTATCCCTTGTCAGCCATCCAGAATATGGACATCTTGTGCTAGGTTCCATGGAAAAGAAGCAGCGAGTCCAATGCAGCCACCTTCAATCTAACTAGAAAGGTGCTGTTTGTGCTAAGCTTAAACACTAGTCATTTCCTGTTACTCATGTCCAGAAAGAAGATGTACAGCCCAACAACACATTTGCTTTAGTCTCCTAACATCATTGGAGGAAAAAAGTTGCTCAAACGTGACACTTTTCAAGAGCATGAAAAATGGATAAATTACCAGTCCTGCCATTAGACATGCAACAATATTGATAGGATTAAAATAAACAAGACACTCCAAATTTGACTCTTAACATGTTTGATCTTTTCATGCATTCAATCCTGTCTACAAAAACTAGTAAAAGAATATCAAATATGAAAATTAGTAAAATTAGAAATAAATGGCCAAAGAAAGGCTGCACAAGACTTCGCACAAGAAAAAAAAAGAAAGAAAATTCAGAACTTCATACCAGACGGGACATATATGACAAAAGTTCACCATCCTTTTGTCGAAGAACAGCTTCAAAAGCACTTGGAGTCATGCTTTTCAAGTAATAAGGGTTCACAGCTGCCTCTCCAGAATTTTTTCGCTCTAGGAAACTTTGAGAAGAATCTAGAGATGCCTGCAAGAAAAAGCTTTCTTCTGTGTTGCCTGTACTCCTAGGAGTTGAAGGCTTACGCGTCAACTTTCCTGTATAGAGATGAAGCTAGTTAGAGAACATGGAAATCAAAGAAAGTTTAACATGAACTTACATAATCAGTACCATTTTCAACTTCTGACTTGTTCTTCTGTGTCAAATTCTGATCCACCGCTGAAGAAAACTGCAGACGTGCTGCCTTTTCCAAATCTGATCTAATTGCTTTCTCCCGTTCTAGCTCCTACATTTATCACGAACACAAAAAATATTTAAAATTTAGCGTCGATCCATGCTTGTCTTGAAGCCTGGATTCCACGTGGAACTACCACACAAGCAATAACCTGTTGTAAAAGTTCTCTGTGGGCTAGAGATTCTTGCAAATCATTTTTGTGTTTTCTCTTGAGTTCTATGATTTGTTGTTCAAGTTGGTTCGCACGACCTTCCTGGGTGTCAGCTTCTTCCTTTGCGGCGAGGTACTCTTGCCTATTTTCAGCTGCCCTATGTCTTTCCTTTTCGAGGGATCTACTTATTTGTGTCTGCTCTGCTCTGAGGCATGATATCTGCAAACATTGCTAGGATGAGCTACCAGCCTACCACTGTTTTCCATAAGCCCACAAAAGCAGTCCATCCCACCATCAGTGCAAAAGTGATAATATGAAAAACTTACCTGAGCTTCAAGCACATTTACTCGAGAAAGAGTTTGAGATGAGCGTTCATTTATGGATCGCTCTCTTTCCTCCGCAGCAGCGGCTTTAGCTTCAGCTTCCTGCATTACAACTGACAAGTCATACAAGAGAGCTTCAAATTTAAGGAGCACAGAAACAGGGATGGATTATAAACCTGAAGTCTAGATTGAAGTGTCCGCTCAACAGCAGCCCAGGCTTCAGCCTTGCGGGCGGATGTCTCCTGCAATTGAAACACAGAACCACGATATTTGAGATGCTGTAATGAATTTCAAAGGGTTCAAGTAGTATATGAGTACTATTGAACCTGCATTGCTTCGATTTGCCGTAAGAGTGGTCTAGTAGATTCAGGGACTTGGGAAACAAGTTCTTCACACCGTAGTTCACTTGCCTAGGTAACAACATACAATTGGGAGTTCAAATGATTAGCAGCTGCGAATAGCACAGTAAATATAAATTTTGACAAAATCTAGAAACTTGAAACACACTTGATATCGTTTTTGTATGTCCTCAATTTCCCTGCGTAACATATCCTCCCTGACAATTGCCTGTGAAGTACAGAAGGGGGTAAAAGCCAGTGACTAGATGAACAAGAAAAAGAATATTATCTTTCTATAGAAATCTAATCTGTGAAAGAGAAGAAGCACATTCTCAACTTCCTCTCAAATCTTAGTTATAAAAGGAGTACCTGCTGCTCTTGTCTGCTTAATGCCTGTCTTAATTCTTCAAGTGCTTGGACTAGCATAGCTTCGCGTTCCTCAGCCGATCGCAACTGTCCTTCAAGCTCATTACGAGCATCATTGCTGGCTCGGGCCTCTGCTAATGCCTCTGCCTCCTTTGCAGCAGTCAGAGCATTAGTGTAATATTCCTTCTGGTCAGCAAGTTCAAGTTGGTGTTTCTCAATTGTTTCCTGCAGCAATGTCTCAGTTGCTGCCTTGTCTTTCTTTATACTTTCCACTTTATTCTCTTCAAGCTGCACAAATTCAGACAAATACGATAATGTTTGTCAGTACCAACTATAGCCACAGCATTTCACCAAGCCCCGAAGAGGCAGTAAGTTCAATGATAGAGATAAGCAGGCTCGACAGCGTGAAGGTGCTCTTTTAGTGCTTCACAATCCTACCATATAGGGGTCACACCCCTTTGGTGTCTTATTAATGTATTCCTTGACAGAGACAAAGGTCACTCCAGTTCATGGTTGGCTCCTTAAACAATTTATTTGAACTGATTTATGCATTCGATCATCGATTATGCCATGAAGATATACCAAATGTAGAACATAGAAGTTTGAAGGTTTTCAGTAACAGCACCACTGCCTAAATCACCTCCTCCCCTCCGCCTAGTGCCAAAACTGGTTAGCATCCACGTTCCACAACAATTGTCCTAAGAACAGCCTCACAAGAAAGATGGATACACACCAATATATATTGAGAGAGGCAGAGGGAAAAGATATGGCAAAGGGTTAAACAGACAAATAACAGAGAATGGAGAGGTGATTAGGGTCAAAGGTTGCCTCTTCTGCAAAGAATGTGTCAGCACTTAGCAGAGGGCAGTTTTGGTTCGGAACAGGAACGAGGCATAAAGAACATTATAACGACCAAGACAAGCTAAACCAATCCGTAAGATTTGCTACCATATGGGGCCTAAGGGAGGGGTGTTCAAATGTAAAGAACTTCACAAATAGAATGCTTTTAATATACCCTAAATTTTATTAAGCGCTGAGAATCACTACTGCACAGCAAAAAAAAACTATATTTGACCATAAAGCTGAGAAAAGAATATCCAAAATTGACTTGCAAACTGTCCACATATTTTCAACCAATTCCATTCTCCTAAGATGAATCAAAGGAATCTTTAAATGTAAAACGCCCTAATTCAGTGGTCTATAGATCATCTCTATGTAAGCATATCCATGTGCCTCAAGGAAAGAAGTTACATGCTGTACCACCTTAACTTTGTAGCAAGTTTAGCAAGATCAGTGCATAAGATCAAGCTCTTTGCTAATAAGGGGATGCCAACAATTCAAGCTAATATAAGCAACTATTGAATAGTGAACTTACACAATAAAATAAAAATAAAGAGATACATCCAGGCAGTTCAATCTTTCACAATCTCAGTATTCGGAAGGATCAAACTAACAAAGATCCGATTACATCCCGTTCTTTTGCAAAATCCAAAAGAAGATATTCATACACTATTTGCATGTTTGATTTGACAGCTATACAATATTACAGTGGAAGTCCATCTGATATTTCCAATCTATAATGCATAAATCCAACACAATAATAAATGTAGTTACAAACCTACAATTAGTTAATTACCTGTAGCTTCATAATTAGAGACTTCTTCTCTTCTTCCAATTCTCTAATCTAGCTTTCACATCACAAAATGCAAATTTGAAATTAGAAATGAAGAGGTACCCTACAGCTTCTCGTGATTAAACAATAAGAGTTTTGTGAAGAACCTGTGCCCTTAATTTTCTTATTTGAGCTTCTTGAGCAGCTTGCTTCTTTGACAGCTCTTCCCCTGTGAACAGAAATAGGTAAACAGATGTATGTGTAGAAGTTTAAAATTAACAGGCTTGGTAAAATTGAGCTAATGACAATGATGAGATCAATATAGGAGAGAAAAAGGAAATAGAATTTCAAAGAGGGAAAAAAAAAAGGAAAAACACAAGGTTCATGGAGCACCAACAGACAAAGCTGATCTCTCACCCTCAGCCATGACTTGAGTAATTATTTCATCTTTTTCTTTCAAAAGAGCAGCAGCATCACTTCTCTTGTTCTGCTCCCGTCGCAATGTATCCCTTTCCTTAGTAAGAGCATACACCTGGAAGCAGTTTATGGTTCAGCAAAAGTACCAGAGTTTTTTCCCCCCAAAGATAAACATAGTCAAATACCTTATTGCTATAACAGATTAACAAAAAAGAAATCAAATGTAACCACTTTAAACTGTATGACAAATGTGATAGTAATGTTATCATTGTTATGTCATGTTAGCAGATAACTGCTGCTTCATGGAGATGATAAAATTCAAAACATATAACTCTTGATCAATGGAAAACCTTAGTATTTTAAATATTCTCAAAGAAAAGGCAAAATTCCTCACAATGCACATCAGAGTATATTGTCAACAGAGTGTCCACAATTGCATACTCTTGGAGATGATACAATTAAAAACATATAACCCCTGATCACATACAGAAAAATAATTGCTTATACCTTCCTTTCAAGAGTTGCAACCCGTTGATGATATTCTTCCCTTAAAGACTCAATTTCTGCATCATTGGATTTCGTCTGGAACATTGCAACAATAAAAAGGGGACTCAAGTGGCATCTTGGATCAAGTGACTAAAAATCATGATCAACGGGAAGAGCAAACTAGTAAATAGTAAGCTTAGTAACAAGCTGTATATATCAAGGATTAATGAAGCATCGTTAAGGATGCTTGTTAGCAGATTGCAGGGTCAGGTTGAGAATTATTTACCCCTTGAATGGTGACAGGCTACACCAGATTTACTAATGACTACACCTGCTACCAAAAAACTATGCGATGAAAATGGATGCCCTGAATCTATTTGCATGGGTGCACCTTCAAAGATATCATCATCAAAGACCCTAACCAATCTCTTTAGCTTCTACAAGTCCAAACTCTCCAAGTACGGTCCATAAACCTCTATAGATTTTCAACGACACATGAAGAAAACGTTCAACATATATCAACTATGGGAGCAGAAATAAAAATTTCATCACTTCTACCACATACAAAATTATGAAGTAATGACGTATGGCTCTTTTTCATTTCTTTATTTTCATTTCTCGTAGGGGCTAATGTCACTCGAAGCCCTGAAGATAGATTCAACACACTCAATCAAGATTTATTTTTTCTCTGCACCACATATATTCCAAAATGGAATTACTTCTGAAAATGTCCCAGAAATAAGCCCTAGCAGAAAGGCAAGTGGTGGATTCCCAAACCAAACCAACTGTTAAAAGGAAGGAAACTAACAGAAACAGGAAAAATGACATAACACCTAATGTATACTTCACTATACTTTACCTTCAAGTCCTCCACTACTGATTTCAACTGCTCATTTTCATTCATCAACTTTGCAATCTCATCTGCTTTAGCCTGGGAAAACAGAATACATAACAAGTATACAGATATTGAAGAATGTTGTTGACATTTCAAATGGTGAACTTTCCTAATCTTAAAGAGTTGCTGAAATAAGAGACACCTGAGCTTGTCGAGCAGCTCCTTGCAATGCAGTTTCCATCATTTTCATTTCCCTTTTCACCTTCTCCAACTCATGGATAGCATCAACAGAGTCAGAAGCACTGGATGCCGAGCTTACACCATTTTCTTTAGAGTCAGCTTCAACCACATTAGAGAGTTTAGAAACTTCAATTGTTCCAGGTTTTGCATTACTTTCCTCACTGGCAATATCAGAAACAGTTTGAACTTCATCATTTGGCAGTTCTTTTGATAGGCTGTTGCTGGCTGAATCGGTTGATTCAGTAGGACTTCTAGGCCCAATGCTAGCAGCACAACTGGATTCCGAATACTGAATCTGATTTCCTGTTTGAGTATCTACAGAAGCTCTGTTTGCAGGCAGCATTTTCATGTTTTCTTGTGCATCCAACGCATCACTTGATTCGCTTGTGCTAATATTGTGATTGTCGTACTTATCTGTGGATTCTGATTGTTCTGAGGATCTCTTGTCAGAGTTATCCTCAACATTGGGCTGTTTGGCAGAATCCTGTGCCCCAGCATACTGAATGACAGGATTAACTGAAGCAGTAGCATCCTGTGAATTGGAACTAGCTTTTTCAGAACCCTCAACAGTAGTCAGTATCTCATGAGTACCAGAATCAACAGGATCCTTTGGTGCTTTCAGCTCTTGTTCTTCTTCAGAAGGTAAAGTTGGTTCAGCAGTGGAGTTAACTGCTGCATTGGTTTTATCTTCTTTCTTCTCCTCGAACAAAGATGGATGCTGAGGAGCTGTTGACTGTTCTGACAAGTTATCTTTACTATCTGTAGCATCATCATGCAGTGACTCTTCATCTTTTGACTCAGATGTCTCTTCTTGATCTTCATGGCTCAGTGCTTTAATGTTGTTAGATGAACTTGTTGGTGAACCTGATCTAGAGGGGGGGTTGTTAGAAGTAGGATCAATCAAGTTTCCTAGCTCTACAACTCAACTGATAACAGACACATTAGTAATTACCAAATATCGATACTCAGATGATTGTGATCAGCTGCATTAGCTGACATCCAAAATATTTATATGACAGTATGACACAATGTGCAATAAATGGCAGCACATAAGCAAAGCAGCATATCATGGTGACATTGGCAATGTTTCAGTAGGGTCTTTTAAAAGAGATAAGAGCTTAAGCAAGGTATTTTGCAAAGTCCAACAGTGCACACTTATGTGCCTAATTTGCTGGTAGTAGCAAAGTATTAGGCTATTAGCTAAGTAGTGTTTCTCCTAATCCCTGGAAGTCACTTAATCACACATGGTGTAATTAGTGAAAACCCCTTTGAAGGAAATTTGGAGAAACTATACTTAGCTATGCCACGAGAACAGAATGCAACCGAGGGATGGCAGATCCACACACACTGCAAAATTAAGCTCTGCTAGGGATGCCCACAGGCCACAATAAGCGAAACAGTTTCATTATTCATCATAATTTTAAGGGAAAATTTTCAGTGTCTAATAACAGAAAACCAACTTAACATCTCAAACCCGGCCTAATCCACATGGAGGAGTTAGGTATAACAACCCCGTCAGCAAAACTCAAAAGACTTGTCCATATGTGATGAGAAGTAATATAATCCACTTTGACGTGAGGCATTGTGATTCCCCAAGTCCCCCGCCCTCATCCCTACAGTTAATGCTCTGTCACCGCGTTAAAACATTAATAATTAAAACAACAATACTCATTGCTAACTCTGTAACTCAGGCGTTTCATGTTCGCTTATCAAAGAGGTATACTCGTAGTTACCGGAAACGCTACATACGCATGCGACCCGCGTTCTGGTAACAAGGGTTCTGAAGGCAAAACTAGACTAAATTTGTGTAAAAGTTAGTGACCAGCATTCTGGAACTAACGACATGGGAAGCGCTCCTAGTAACTATGGGTATACTTATGAGACAAATGATCATGAGATCATCAAATCAACTACACTAACCAATATTTGATCGTTGTTGGCCTAATTTGGAGTGACCATAAATGATCAATCCTAGGTACCAAGAGAGGTTCAGCAAAAATTACATCAAATGCAGGAATTCTAAAGTTTGCCACAGCATCCAAATTGAAATTGATCGACACTGAATTGAACAAAACAAAGAATTGTATTAGATGGAACCTTGAGAACTGCCACCAGGCCCATCCTCGAAACCAAGAGCAGTGTCGAAATTCTTCTCAATGTTCTTGACACTCTCTTGTAGCTTATTCACTGCTCCAGCTAAATCTAGGTTTCCCAACGAAACTTTTCCGCCCCACCAGTCCATCTGCCTTCCGTCACTTTGATCCGAAAATGCGAGATTTTCAGATCAAACGCATCGAAGAACCCTAAAATCCATGGAAAAATACAAAGGAAAAAAAACAGGTATGATCACAACAATGCAGCATCGAAATTCAATCACCGAAACAACATAGTAGAATCAATGTAAACCTAAAGATATCGAGAATTCAAAGAGACTTACAGTATTCAAGATCCAATTCGACTGCGATTTCCTCATCAATGTGGCGGAGATCAAGGTAGAGAGAGAGAGAGAGAGAGAGAGAGAGAGAGAGAGGAGAGAGAGAAAGCGCGCCGAGGTTTGAACGTTATCAAATGGAAGAAGACAGATTTTTTGTTTGATAAATTTAATCAGATTTAACCCGGTAACTTTTCTTTCCTCCCTCTTTTTGATCTGAATAGGACGCTACGGAATGCAATTAGGTTGTTTGTAATTTGTAAATTTTCACCTGAATCAAACTTATTTGTTAACAAAAATAATAAAATAACCCACCTTATGAAAGAGTTTATTTTAGATAAAACCAAAATACAAATAAGCATAGACTATCCTATATTTTGTATATTTTCATTTAATTGACTGTCACAATTTATAATATAATTCTTTGATTGATAATTTCTTATATAAAATTTTATTAGTAATTATAATATTATATTTTTAGGATAATATTTTTCATTACAAATCTAACATAGTAATCTTATATGTTAAGTCATTATATGTATTATATTTCTAGGGTAATATTTTTCATTACAAATCTAATATAATAATCTTATATGATAAATCATTATATATATTGAGAAATGTATGGTTAAAATTTTTTAAAATTTGACTACAGTACTGCAGTAACTGCACCATTTCTAAATAAGACATTTGATATAATACAGAGGAAATAATTATGACTAAATATAATAAGGAATCTGTAATTTGATTGAGTGGAAAATAATGCTTCATTTACTAATACAATTAATATTTTTTTACTATTAAAGATAAATGATAGTCTATCTAATACCTTTTGATATGCTCACTATTGGTTAATACTCAGTACTTTAAAATATAAGTTATTGAGAGTTAAAATGTAAAAAAATACAACCTATTAGGCTAGGAGTCATTTTGTAAGTGAAAATTACTCAATCAAAATACTTACTATTATATATTTATATTGTGAATAGAGATTTATTTTAAAGATTTTTTACAGTTGATGTTACATGCACATATGCATTTTGCAAACAAAAGCTATAATTTGAGCTACTCCCTCCGTTCTTTTTTATCTATCATTTACGGTTTTCAGTGTCAATCTTTAATTAGTAATTTCTTATATAAATTTTTTATAAAAAAAATATAATATTATACTTTTCTAATAGTATTTTTTATTACGAATCTAATCTAATGACATTAATTTTATATGATGAATCATTATACAAATTAAGATATTAACGGTCAAAATTTTTAACATAATTTTTAAGGCGACAGATAAATAAAAACGGATGTCGTAATAAATTGTGAAAAAGAAAAAAAAATGTCTGGTACTGTAATAAATACGGAATACCGAATACCCATGTAAAGTATGTGGTGGTTAGTTTGGATTTCCTTTTCGTAGAAAGCAAGAAAATCCTTTTCATCGATCGAAAACAAAACAAGGAACGATAAGCCGATGACTGGATACATAAAAGTTAAAAAAAAACCATGCTCTTGTTGAGAGTCGAACTCAAGACCTCCCGCTTACTAAACGGGTGCTCTAACCAACTGAGCTACAAGAGCTGAACAGTATTTAAAAATTCAAAGAGACCAATTAGCCCCAAATCTAAAATCGTTCACCACCCAAAGATCGAATCCTTGCAAATATTTTTTGGAAGAGAATCAAATGAGGTTTCAAAAGGGATTTTACTTTAGGCCCCATTTTTTTATATGGTTGTTGTGGCGTGGTATCACACTGCACCGTATTTTTTAATTTTTATTACACTTTACAGAAAATAAAGAAAACAAAAAGAACAAGAACCACCTAACTAACTTAACTATCATCCTAATAAAGAAAACAAAAAAAAAACAGAAACCATGGTCTCTTATTTAGAGAAATTTATGGTTAAATTTTTCAAAAACCAAAAAAACAAGAACAAGAACCACATAACTAACTTAACTATCATCCTAATAAAGAAAACAAAAAAATATAGAAAGCTAAAAATACACGAGAGCAACAATACACCAACATATATTTAGAGAAATTTATGGTTAAATTTTTCAAAAATTGACTATATATAATTTTCAAAGATAAAAATAAATATAAAACATAGGGAGTATATTGAAAATTTTATAAACAAAGTTTTAAAAATTTGATGCCATAATTTCCTTAGTATATGTTACTCCTTCCGTTCCATATTAATTGTCATAATTTTGACTTTCACGGTCTTCAATATTACTCTTTGATTGATAATTTCTTACATAATATATTATTAACAATTGCAATATTATACTTTTATGATAGTATTTTTCATCACGAATCTAATGGTCGTAATTTTATATAGCAATTCATTGTATATATTGAGAAACTTATGGTCAAAGTTTTTGAGATTTGATTGCACAATTTTCAAAGACAACAGTTAATATGGAACTGAGGGAGTAATTCAAAATATTTATCTCCGCTACAGAGTTTAGCATATGTATACCTGTGTTTGGAAATCAACGGACATAGCCTGAGTAGCATGAACCTTCTTCAGAAGTTCTGCAAACGCTTCCTTGACACGCAAGCAATCAGCGACCCACAAAGCATTGGCGAAGGAGATATCAGGGGCATCCTCGTCATCGTCTTCCTTCAGAATATCTGCCAGCTTGGACGCCACGTCATTCACCTCCTCCACGCTGTCACACTCCAAAACCCTAAGCAGCTGCTCCCGGGTCCTGCCCGCCGACCCAGCCGCCAGGACGTTGAGGACGGCGGAAATCGACAGCGGAGAGCACACCATGTTCTCGTACGGAGGGGCGGCGGGGTCCACCTGCAACACCCGCTTCGCGACCTGCAAAATGAACTTCGTACGGAGGGCGGCGCCGTCGTTATGTTGGGTGGTGCAGAGCCGTTTCTCCACCGGTATACCCGGCGGAGCTTCGCCGCCGGTGACAAACTTCCGCTTCTCGTTCGGCATCTCGAAATTCAATGGTTATATGATCAAGTTCTGAATCATGGAAATTGAGGTTACAAAAAGAGGGGGGAGATAACTATATATATAAGTCGGAGTTGGACAAAAGCTCGAACTCTGTCGATGCTGGAATAATCTGAAAAAAGTTTGGAAAAATTTACAACCTCGAGCCTATAAATTTCATGGTATCTTGAGGTAAAGTAAATGATGAATTTTGATAATATTTGGTAACTTTTGATAATTTTTGGTAACTTATGGTAATTTTGGGTAAATTTATATGGGTAAATTTGTGTTTTTGAAATAAATGAAAAAAATGAAAAAAACCTACTTTACACGTGTCATGTAATTTTCGATAATTTTAGTAACTTTCGGTAAATTTTGGTAATTTTTGGTAATTTTCGATAACTTTCGGTAATTTTTGGTAATTATTTACTTACCTCAATCAACCCATGAAATTTACAGGGCCTTCCTCCCTCCAACATATATTATCTTTCACTTTCATTAATTTTTTTCTGATGATATTTATTATTTTACAATTCTAATAATATATTAATTACTAATGTATCAAATTAATATTATTAAGTATTACATATATCTTTATCAATATATTATAATAAATATTACCAATATATTTTTTCACTTTTATTTCTCTTGGCCTACCCCACCTTTCACCACAACTCAACCACATTTTTTCAAATTCCATCGCACCGCATCATTATCACACCGTAATCAATCGTATAAAAGAACGGGACCTTAATGTAACTTAGAAGTTTTCATAATTTTGTGAATTATGTCTTAAGTAACAAGTAATATGGGAAGAAGCCAGGGAGTAAAAGAATTGGAAACAACTAAAATTGTTGGGAAAATTTAAAAAGAGTTAAATTTTAAATATATAATTTATCGTAATAGATATATAATACTTTTTTTTTATTACACTTACTTTAAAATTAGACATGCGTGCAAACATACGGGCACAAATTAGTAGATACTATATAATAGTTGTTCTTTTTTCTTGTCAATTAAAATTAAACTCAAAGAAAATATTAATAGTGTGTTTGGTTCAATGAGTTTCTTAGGAAATTTATTCAACTTTCTTATGTTTGGGAGTAAAAATAGGTTGGAAAATTTTTTAACTAAGACCCACAATTTCCTATGGATCATGGTGAAAACTTTCCCAGGGGAGGTGTGAGAAAGTTTCTTTCCCGTGGGAAAGGAAAACTTTTTGCAACTCAAATTCACAAAATGCCCCTAAAAATATATTTTATAAATTAATATATAAGGATAATTTGGACATTTCAAATAAACTTTCCTACAAACTTTACCATGTTAACCAAACACTGAAATATTTTTCCCAATAAAAAATTTCCTATAAAAAACTTTCCCAAGAAAAAGTTTCCTAGGAAATATTTTCCCGAGAAACAACCAAACGCACCATAAGATTTTGGTAAAACTAAAAGGATAATTGAAACTAAAAGGAAAATAAAATTAAAAATATGTCCAATCCGATAATCTGGATTCGTTCGACCCGAAAAATATATGAAAAAATTGAACATTGGACATCAAGTTTTCATCTAATGTTCGATTTGTCTGAACCAGAAATTACCCGGACACAAACTTTTTCCAACTCTAATTTGAATAACTTTAATAATGAAGATAAAATAGTAAATTTATGTGTGAACATAAACTAGTAAGGTAGTAAGTAGTAGGTAGGATGATTTTTTTTTTTGAGAACTTGCCTACTTAGGCCCTGTTCTTTTATGCGGTATTCTGCGGTGTGGCGCAGTATGTTGTGGTGTAATTGTGGCGAGTTATTGATAAGTTGTGGTGAGTTTATATATATATATATATATATAAATATTGTATTGGTAATTGTGAAAAAGTAATTGGAAAAAATGAGTTGAAATATTGTATTGTTTTTGAATGATTAAAAAAATGGTTGAAATAGATTGTATTGGAAAGTGAGTTGAAATATTGTATTGTTTTTAAATGATTAAAAAAATGGTTGAAATAGTATTGTATTGGAAAAAGTGAGTTGAAAAAGTATTGATTAAAAATTTATATTAAAGATATATAATAAATTTGATAAAATAATTTATAGTGGGTTGTGGTGAATTGTAGTAGAATGATATTTTGTGGTGGGTTATGGCAAACTGTAAGTTGGGACACTGCAGTTTGTCAATCGCAGAAAAGAACAGCGCCTTAATAACTTGCTTATTTTAATAATGAGGACAAAATAAAAAAATTACGTATAAACACACACTAGTGACACTACCGGGAAGGCAAACAGGCACACAGGATAATTTTTTCTTAAGCTTTGTCGCTTTTTATTCCCGCCTTTATACATGGTAAAAAAGAAGGACGAGAAATTAAAATTTTCACTCTTTCTGCCTCTCTCTCCCGTTGAACGCAGAACAACTGCCCGAACCCCAACTGACCGAACGCCGCCAGCGCAGCCGCCGCCCACAGCGGCGTCCGGCGACCGGAAGACGACTTCCTGTCAATCACTGCTGTGCTGTGAGCTTCATTCTCTTATTTTCACTTTAGTAATACAGTTCACAGTTCATTATTTCAATTTAGGGTTTCATTCCAACTTGGTGAATTATTCGAGCTTTTGATTTCTCATTTGTGTCTGCTGAATTATTCAACATTTTGTTGTGGAATTGTGAAATTGCAGAAGGGATTGCAAATTACTGACAGGCTAAAAAATGTGGTCATGTAGATGTAACTTGTAAGCTTATTGAGTACTGATTTCAAGACTTTTGCAAATATGGTCTAATTTTTTGATGTTGCTTGAAAATTTGCTATGTGTGTACTGTATATAATAGCTAAATTGTGTGTTTGGTTGAGATTGGAGAAATGTAGTGCCGGATCTAGACTTTGAAATAAAATTGTCTACTTAACAATATTTTGGACAGTAGGACTGATTTATTAAATTAGACACTCTTACTAATATTTTGTTCCCTTTTTCAGGGGGTCCATGTAACATAAACATATAATAACCTCCTAAGATTTAATAAGTTTAACTTTTTTTCGTTACTTGAGGTGTCCATGGACACCCTTAAGTCCAATGGGGCTCCGCCCCTGGAGAAATGTTTCTATTGTTTCTCCTTCCAATCTAGTGTACTCTATGTTGTCTAAATATCCATTTGTTTCTCCTTCCAATCTAGTGTATATGGAGTAGTTTACTATTGAAATATTTGACAGTTTGTCTACTTTTTTTTCCCGATTATACGCAATGGTTACTATTGTCAAGTGGATACCCCTAATTTCAAAGTCTAGATCGGCCACTTGCCCCGCCCATTTATAAATTTGGAAAAAGTCACTTCTAATTCTTCTCACTGCTCAAGCAACAGGCCAAGGGAGTAATTGAAGAGACATGGGGAAGAAACAGCTGGCCAAGCGGGAGAATGACGAAGCCGCCCCTCGTGATGTTCAGACAGAGAAGAAGCCCCGCGCTGCCACCACCGCTGACATCATCCACATGAATTTCAGTTTGCAAGTGGCGAAGCGGATTTTGCACGTGGATCCCGCCACCGTACCTTATCAGAACTCCATGTGCTCTCTGTCGTTAATCTCCGCCGCCCTCAGCACTCTGGCTGCCGGGTCCGAGGGAAGCACCCGACAGCAGTTGCTTCGGATCATGGAGTGTGACAGCGTGGAGGAGGTCAATGATGTTGAGAAGTTTGGGAGCAAGTGGTATACTAGAACTTATACTCTTCTTATTGCTCAATAATATGGCAAGACAATTATACAACACTTAGACACAATCACCCACTTAACTTTGTGGGAGATCCCTTAAACTCTCCTACACACCTCACCAACTCTCTTGGAGTGTGGTATGCCTCACTTCCTATGCTCTACCTCACTATGACATCTCACTCCTATTTATACTAACTCCACCTCCTTAAGGTGTGGTGGAGATTGTGCCAAATGTCACACTCCTACAATACATACTCTTACATATCCTAGATACTTCCTAGGATATTTCTAGAATACATAATTAATATCTTAGATATTCTATATATCTAGAATAATCTAGGTAAATATCCTAGATATTATAGTAGCTAGATC
The DNA here is from genome assembly GCA_029582165.1 of Portulaca oleracea. Taxonomy (NCBI): domain Eukaryota; kingdom Viridiplantae; phylum Streptophyta; class Magnoliopsida; order Caryophyllales; family Portulacaceae; genus Portulaca; species Portulaca oleracea. The sequence continues at coordinate 5,711,471 of CM055889.1, forward strand.
AATCTAGATAAATCTCTAGATTTTTCTCTCAACCATATTTATCTTTCTCTAGAATTTTCTTAGATATTTCTCTTATAAAGTGGGTGATGATATTTTATATCTAACACTCCCCCTCAGCACCCACTTTCCTTCAATATCATCTTCGTGAGGTTTTCTTGAACTTGTTTGAGCTCCATGCAACTTAGAGTCTCTGCGTAGATACCTTCTTCTTGGTCGTCTGTCTATACATCCATATCTCCTCTCAACGTTTTCCTTCGTGTGAACTGATTTTGAACTGCCACGTATTTGATCCTTCATGTTTGATTCTTTCACTATACCTATATCCGCGTATTTAAGATTCCGTTGTCGTTCCCACTCCATCCTTCTTTGCCGCTCTTGAACTTCTTCTACCAACAACATATCTTCCAGTTCTCCATGTATGCTTTCAACTTGATGTGCTTTCTCTTGACTAAAGTCTTGCTCACCATCTGTTGTTGGTTGTTCAAGTCCTTGCTCTATGTCTTCCCCGATCTCCTTAGATTCCGGAAGAACCACTACTTGGTGATTGGTGTGTATGTCACTCGTCATGGAGGGAACGTCTTCTTCTTTGGACTCATCCACACATGACATAGCTAATTCTTCCTCGGATGCTTGAATAGTCTTCTCGGCTTTGAATGCTTGGATAGACTCCTCCATCGCCAATGATGCTTGAATGTCCCATTCTTCTTCACTATCATAATCTTTGAAGGTTGCTATGTTACCTTCCAATGGACGTGATCTACAATCTCGAGCAAAGTGACCTCTCTTGCCACATTTGTAGCATCGATCGTCTCGTTCATATTTTATTTCTTCTTGTTCTTCTTCATATTCATCATCATCATCGTCATATGGTGAAAAGTACTCCCCCTTGATATGGACGACCTCTACATTGTCCTTGTTTCCACCTTGGTGATCTCCCTTCTAATATGACTCTACCTTGGCTCTTAGGTGCTCTCCTTCTAGTAAAGAGAGCTTGGTCATTCTCCTCTACAAAGACCTTAGACATCTGTTTGTCTAGGTCTTCTTGATTCACCAAGAGATTCTCTAATTCTGTTAAGGACGGTTGTGTAGCCCAACCCCTAGTTGCCGCTACAAGGCCGCTATATTTGGGGCTTAAGCCATGAATGATTATCCTCCTCATCCTTGATTCACTTATTGCACTTTCTGGGTCCACTTTTGCAATTTCAACACATAAAGATTTAACTTTAGTAAAGTATTGACTCACCGTCATGTCTCCTTGCTTGATAGACATGAGCTCATTTTCTAACTGCTGCAACTTGGCTTCATTCTTCTTGGTGAATAGCGTAGCCAAGGTATTCCACGCTTCCTCGGGTGTCTCGCAATCTTTAATCCGGTATAGATACTCGTCTTCCATTGTAACGGAAAGGACAAACATTGTCTTTCCTGCCTTGATCTCCCATTTCTTCTTCTCATTCGGATCCGTTGGTGATGTCTTCTCTACTCCACCAACAATCTCCCATAAGTCTTGCCCCTTCAAGTAGTACTTCATGCGTGTACACCAAGTACTGTAGTTGCTCCCATTGAGCTTCTCAAGCGAGCTAGCCGATCCCGAAAAGTCTGCCATACCAATTTGGTAAGTGCCCTGCACTTCACCAACACTCTTGTGGTCCCAGACCAGCAACTCCAATAACTATCACAGTCCCAGACTGTGTCGGCAGAATCTCCCCTGTGCTTCGGTCCCCGACCGTGTGCACACAAAAAATGCTAGCTCAACACACCCTTCGAACCTTGCTCTGATACCACTTGTTGAGGAGTTTGGGAGCAAGTGGTATACTAGAACTTATACTCTTCTTATTGCTCAATAATATGGCAAGACAATTATACAACACTTAGACACAATCACCCACTTAACTTTGTGGGAGATCCCTCAAACTCTCCTACACACCTCATCAACTCTCTTGGAGTGTGGTATGCCTCACTTCCTATGCTCTACCTCACTATGACATCTCACTCCTATTTATACTAACTCCACCTCCTTAAGGTGTGGTGGAGATTGTGCCAAATGTCACACTCCTACAATACATACTCTTACATATCCTAGATACTTCCTAGGATATTTCTAGAATACATAATTAATATCTTAGATATTCTATATATCTAGAATAATCTAGGTAAATATCCTAGATATTATAGTAGCTAGATCAATCTAGATAAATCTCTAGATTTTTCTCTCAACCATATTTATCTTTCTCTAGAATTTTCTTAGATATTTCTCTTATAAAGTGGGTGATGATATTTTATATCTAACAAATGACGTGGCGTCCAGGCTGGCACAAGTTCTCGGGGGATCAGTGGATGGTCCTATGTCCTTCGCCAATGCTCTTTGGGTGGATCATCGGTGGCGGATCAAGGATAACTTCCAGATAGTTCTGAGCGAAGTCCACCAAACCCATGTTCAGAATCTTGATTTTCAGATAGAGGTACTACTTTGTGACATGATATAAATAGTGTTATACTGTCATTTGCAGATTAGTACATACTACATGGTCTCTTTATTAATTATGGAGCAATTTAGTCTCTTTGTTCTCAAATCTCAACTACTATTTGCAATGTTTGTTCCAATGAAACTTCATCCCTAACCCAATTTCTAGGCAAACAAAAGGGATGAGTTGGCCTGTGTGCAGATCACAATCCAACGAATGCAATTGCTCGTAATTAATCTCAAGCTTAATATGGATAGATTTTGATCATGTATTTGTTTATTAGGAGTTGAGGTTTTGTGACATTAAATGTCTATTATATTTTGTGTATTTTACGTATATCCAAAGTTGTGATGAGGGCGTTGTAGAGGATTGTGTTAAAAGTAAATTGCTTGTTAATTTGTTGAAGGTTGATCGCTTAGTAGAAGATGCAAATTTATGGGCCGAGAAGCACACGAAAGGATGTATCAAGAAAATCCTTTCAAGAGAGTCTATTAAGGAGGACACCATGATGATCTTATGTAATGCCTTGTACTTCAAAGGATTCTGGAAGGAGACATTCTGTACTGGGTTCACTCAAGAAGATGACTTCTACCTCCTGAATGGAGACAAGGTTCAAGCATCCTTCATGAAGAAAATGTATAGAGAGTTTGAATATGGAACACTTGAGGGTTGCAAGGTGCTTAAGATGCCCTACAGTAATTACAGAGACTCAAGAAGCTTTTCCATGTGGATCTTCCTCCCAAACGAGAAAGACGGGCTGCCTAGTCTCGTGGAGTATAAACTTGGATGCAAACTCGATGATCGATCTCAAATACCAACAGATTGATGAGCTTTCCATCCCAAAATTCCACCTTGAATGTGATATTATGTTGTCGGAAACCATGAAGCATTTGGGATTGACATTGCCGTTTGATGAACAAAAGTGCGATCTTACAGGAATGGTTGGGGATACTCTGCTAAATGATCGGCCCTATGTCGATGAAATTTGCCAAAAGTGTTATGTCGATGCCAATGAACAAGGGACAACAGCTGGGGCCATCACCTGGATAACTATGCGTGGAGGCGGAAAATGGCCACCACCATCTTTGATCAACTTTGTGGCGGACCATCCGTTTATGTTTGTGATTAGGGAAGATCGATCTGGGAGTATACTCTTTGTCGGCACTGTTCTTGATCCTACTTCCTGTTGATCGAAGGCTCGCGGTTTGAACTTTGAAGCCTTAATTAGCTTACTCAGCTTAACTTGGCCTTTTGATTCAAGACCTTTTATTGCTTTGTTCTAGTGTTAGTTTTGTTGCTCTCTCTTCTGCTAGGGGCATGGGAAATGTTGTTTGGTAATTTTGTTGGTTTGTTTATGTTGTTTTGTTGTTTCGCGGACTTGTTGTAGCTTCAAATTGTAGCATCTTTGATGCTTTTTAGCCTTTATGGCTTTCAACTATCGAAAAAAATATATAGTTAACCTTGTATTCGGGTTCTCAAAAATTTGGCTAGTTGGTAATAGATAGTATTGACAATGTGTTTTCGATTAATATAAAGAATACATAGGAAACCATGACAGTCAGCCATAACTGTGTGGAGTCTCTTCTTCTTGAATGTGAGCAAGAACTACTAATGGTGCGGTGCGGTGGAATTTGAAAGTGTGGTGAGGTTAAAGAGAAAATGTGAAAAGTAAAAGAGAAAAGTGAGGAGAGAGAAAAATGAAAAGATATATTGGTAATGATTGTGGTGTAATGGAAAATTAAAGAGTGCACCGCCTAAATCACTTTAAACCAAGTACATAATGCAGAAAGTAAAACATAAGTTTCACAGGAGGCAAAACATATAATTAAATTACATTTTATTGGACCAAATTACTCAAAAACACCAACTAAAAAGCAAATAGGAACTAGATTAGCCAGTTCATACATAAGCTAAAGAAATTAAAACAACTACCCCTCTCAAACACACATAAACTAATACTCAATCTTTAACTACTTGAAGGATCAAGAACAGTTCCAATGAAAAGTACGGCCCCCGAAAAATCTTCCCTGATCATGAACAAAAACGGATGGTCCGCCACAAAGTTTATCGGAGGGGGTGGCGGGGGACATCGTGCTGCCCCACACCATAGCTGAACCGTTGTGAAAGCGGTGGCTTTGGTCCCCCTTTCATTAGTTTCAACGCGACACTTTTGAAAAATCGCATCAACAAAGAGCGATTTTTCCCAATTTGGGAGGCGATCAACCATTCCTGTAAGCTCGCAATTACTTTTATCAAACGGCAGTGTCAATCCGAGTTCCTTCATGTGACCACAGAGCGAAACGTCACACTCGAAGCTGAATTTGGGGATGCTAAGGTTATCAATCTTTGTCATCTCGAGCTTCACTTGTTGATTAAACATGGTAGCGTCGTCCATGGTGAGCTTTTCGATAAGGTTGGGAAACCCGTCGTTCTCTTTGGGGAGAAAAAAGTACATAGAAAAGCTCCTCGGATTCTCTTCCTTATTGTCAGACGAATTATCTTCCTCGTCGGATGAATACTGCTCGCCTTCTCTGTAAAGCATTCGAAGGACCTGACACTCTGGATCTTCGATTGTCCCGTAGTCAAACTTTGTATGCCAATCTCGCATAAATGGAGCTCGAACTTTGGTCCCATTGAGAAGGTGAAAGTCATCATCTTTAGTCCCAAGCTCCTTTGAAGTATACAACATTGGATAGAATCATCATGCTGTCTTTCTTGATAGATTCTCTTGAAAGGACTTGTTTGATCAACCCTTTTGTTTTCTCCTCTGCCCATAAGTTGGCTTCCTTTACTACTTGATCAACCTTCAGTACAGTCAACAACACATACAACAAACGCATAACTAATTTGTTATGGTTGAAACAAATATATTGTAAATAAAGTAATGGAAGTCGATAATGTCACATCAACTATTTCATTTTTATTTTTAATAGTAAATTTTATAGGTTGAATAAAGAATTTTAAATATATTTTTCATAATTTAAATAATAACTTATTTCTAGTTACATATTTTTGTAATGCAAAGGAAGGTCGCCAATATTTTTATTCACTTATATTGTAAAAATAAAAGCTAATTCTTAGATAATTTATTAGTGTTAAAAACTTTTAAATTAGTTATACTTATATGTTCAATTTCTAACAACTAATTCAATGTACATGAATTTAAAATAATCTAAGTTTAGTTCAAAATGGTTAACAAATACTCTATCCGTTCTTTTTTATCAATCATTTACGGTTTTCAGTGTCAATCCTTAATCAATAATTTTTAATATAAAACATTTATAAAAAAAATATAATATTATACTTTTTCAATAGTATTTTTCATTACGAATCTAATGATATTAATTTTATATGATGAATTTTAACGGTCAAAACACAAGTAGTATCATAATTTAAAATATTTACCTGTTTTCCGAAATCAGCGGACATAGCCTCAGTAGCGTGAACCTTCTTCAGAACTTCTGCAAACGCTTCCTTGACACGCAAGCAATCATCGACCGACAAAGCATTGGCGAAGGAGATATCAGGGGCATCCTCGTCATCATCTTCCTTCAGAATATCTGCCAGCTTGGACGCCACCGTCGCCACGTCATTCACCTCGTCCACGCTGTCGCACTCCATAACCCTAAGAAGCTGCTCCCGGGTCCTGCCCGCCGACCCGGCCGCCAGGACGTTGAGGACGGCGGAGATCGACAGCGGAGAGCACACCACGTTCTCGTACGGAAGGTCGGCGGCGGGGTCCACCTGCAACACCCGCTTCGCCACTTGCATGCTGAACTTCGTACGGAGGGAGGCGGCGCCGTCGTCTGCGGCGGCGCGGATTTTGGAGAAGAGGCGGTGGCTAGTGCGGGGGCGTTTCTCCACGCGTATACCCGGCGGAGGTTTGCCGCCGAAGCCGGACTTCCGCTTCCCTCTCGTTGTCGGCATCTCGAAATTGGATGATTTTGGGATCGAGTTATGAAATAGAATGGAAATTTGAGGTTATAAAGAAACAAAAAATTACTAAGGGGTATCCTAATTTTTTGTAAAATGTTTTTTTGGTACCCAAACTTTTAAAAACTAATTTTAGGGTACCCTAACTTTTAGAATTAAAAATAATTAGGTGAATTTTCGGCCAATGATTTGAATTCACCAGTGAGTTTTAGGCGGGAAATTGATTAAATATTTTTGTGGATGAAAATACCCTTTATTTTTGTGGACGAAAATGATTTGAATCAATCAGAATTTCGTCAGAATTTCACCAGAAATTCATCTAGCAATTTTTAATCCTAAAATAAGGTACCCCAAATTAGGTTTAAAAAGTTAAGGTGCTAAAAAATTGTTTCTTCAAAAATTGGGTATCTCTAGGTAATTTTTTTTTGATAAAGAAAGGGGCAGAGAAGTGTGTATATATAGTGTATACTGTGGGAAGGAATCGAGGAAACCCTAATTTAGAAACTTCCTTTTTCATGATTTCATCCCGCTTGGGAACTGCCTAATTTGAGTCTAAATATCTACAATGAATATTTTATTTGTGAGAACTTCCCAAATTTCTCAATCAGGTTTTCATAATCGTACTCCATAGTCACATAAACTGATCCAATTGCGTGTCTATCTACAATCTTTTTTATTTGTAGGAAATTTCCAATTTTCCAAATTAGGTTTTCATCGTACTCCATAGTCTAGGGTTCTTCGCATAAACTGATCCACTCCTTCTTCTTCTTCTTCTTCTTCTTGCTGGAGCCGGGTCGGTGGGCGCGACCCGAGACCAGCTGATTCGGGTCATGTAGCGCCACAGCGTACGTGGATGAGTTGTATGCATGACGTGGCGTCCAAGCTGGCAGATGTACTCAAGGGAAACGATGATGATGACGAAGATCGAATGCCTTTGGAGTCTGCTTGGCAAATGCAAGTGTTAAGTTTCCCATTTAGTTAAAAATATTATTATTATTTTTAAAGTGTTAAAATTGGCACTACAATATCCATTTTAGTTTAAAACTGCCACTCTCCTTCATATAACAGGTTAATACGTGAAAGGACCATGATAACCATCTTGGAAGAACCATCTTAAATTTTTCATATTTCACGTTTGTATAGTTTTTATTAATAGTTTCTTTAATAATTATATATATTTATCAATTATAATAATATAATACTTATTAGCAAGGTCAAAAAATATAATAATACCCTAATTTTATCAATTATAGTAGAAAATGCACATTTTATACATAGTTTTATATTTGTGAAATAAATATAAATAAATAATTATTTTTAAATTATTTATAAGTTGTATTAACCCTAAAAATAATGAAACATACTTTTATAATGATTTAAATATACTTATTTTTAACTTTATTAATGATTTATAAAAATGCAAGATGATTAAGAACCATCTTGAGTCAAGATGTTTATCATTTTCGTATGTGAAACATAAAAAAGAAAAAACAATTCCCAACCCAACCTCTTTTTCTTCACCCATCTCCACTGTTTTTCGTCTTCTTCACCATTTTCACCTTCATCTCCACTCTTCTTTATCTTCTGCGCTCTTCTTCTTCTTCTTCTTCACTCTTCTGTTCCAATTCTTCTGCAATTTCACCATTTTCGTCAGGGAATAATATTGTATCGTGGAAGCCTGTAAAACAAATAATGGGTACGAACACGCACTGTTTGCATATTTATTGTTTAATAGTTTGTTAATCTGGGTTGCGATTGTAACAAATTTGGAGATTTTAATTGGTTGACTTGAAAAGTTGAAATCTTGAATGAATTAAAAGTTGATTTTAGTCTGGATTATTAGGTTTTATAAGGATGATTGATCGCACTATATGATGATGTAGATGATCGATTGAGGAACCATATTTTATCTGTAAAATGATTTTCTGTATAATTAATCTATGTTATAGAAGTCTGATACCCACAAATAAATACATAAATAATAGAAGTAGGATGTTTTAATGGAAGCATGGAATCCCATGGGTTTTTTTTTTAAGGGGGAAGGAAGAAGAAGGCACGATGAAGATGAGGGGAAACTTGCAGAAGAGTTCGAACAGAAGAGTGAAGAAGAGCGAAGAAGATGAAAAAGAGTGGAGATGATGGTGAAAATGGTGAAGAAGATGAAGAATAGTAGAGATGGGTGAAGAAGAAGGGGTTGGGTTAGGAATTGTTTTTCTTTTTTATGTTTTACGTATTAACTTACAATAACAAGTAAAAATGAGGGAGAGTGGCAGTTTTAAATCAAAATGGACATTGTAGTGCCAGTTTTGACACTTTGAAAAAATAATGATATTTTTGACTAAATGAAAAATGTAAGTGACATTTTTATCGTGAAACTTTAGACTTGGTAAATGGATTATTTGACCTATTTATGGATTATGGGCCTAGGTTTCATCAATGCGTTAGCGGGACTCTGTTGAGATATGTTGTTGTAATGTTGTATAACATGTTCAATCAATTCATAACATTTTGTTTACATTATACTCCATCCGTTCCAAATTATTGTCGTTTTTAAAAATTGGGTCGTCAAACTTTAAAAAATTTGATCATAAGTTTTCAATATATACAATGATTTTCTATATAAAATTATTACCATCAAATTCATAATAAATAAAACATATTATTCTAAAAGTATAATATTGCAATTATTAATAAATACTATATAAGAAAATGTCAAATCATGTATTTTTTTTTTTCTATTTTTAAAGTACATTGCATAGAATGGAGGGAGTACTCTTTACTACAAGTGCAATGAGGGAAAAGTGGGATTCTAACTTGAACCTCTCCAACATGTATAATTATATATTGATAGATATAGATAGATTTGATTGTAAAATTGAAAACACAATGTGGGTAATATCAATTATCATCAGCTAACCAAATTTGAGAACATGGATTGCAAGATTATATATCTATAAGCTAAGCAATAGCCAACCACATCTCCTTGCTCTTAGCTCAGAGCAGAAACCAACAAAACTAAAACTAGAATAAACTATAAAGCAATACATGCATGTCTTGAATTAAAAGGGCTAAGCTAATTAAGCTAACAATCCATGGCAAAGAGTATAATAAAGACCTAGCAAGCTTCAAAGAGTCTTCAACAAGCAGTAGGTTCAAGAACAGTGCCGACGAAGAGTATACTCCCGGACCGATCTTCCCTAATCACAAACATAAACGGATGGTCCGCGACAAAGTTGATCAAAGATGGCGGCGGTGGTCCCCCACCTCCACACATCCTCATCCTTGTGACAGCCGCCGCTGTTGTCCCTAGTTCATTGAATTCGACGTAACAATTTTGGCAAACTTCATCGACGCAGGGTCTAAAATTCAGCGGAGAATCCCCAACCATTCCTGAAAGATCGCACTTTTGTTCATCAAACGGCAATGTCAATCCCAAATGTTTAAAGGTGTCCGACAACGGAATATCACATTCAAGGCGGAATTTAGGGATGCAAAGCTTGTCAATCTGTTTGTATTCGAGTTTGATCCGGTTCTTGATCGAGTTTGCATCTAAGTTTATACTCTCCACGAGGTTAGGAAGCCCGTCGTTGTAGTTTGGGAGGAAGATCCACATGGAGAACCTTCTTGGGTCGCCGTAATTCATGTAAGGCATTTTGAGTACCTTGCAAAAAGCCTCGAGTGTTCCGTATTCGAACTTTGTACATGTTTTGTTCATGAAGGATGCTTGAACCTTGTATCCATTCAGGAGGTAGAAGTCATCTTTTTCGGTGCACCAAAGGATAGAATGGATCCTCCCATAACCCTTTGAAGTATAAGGCATTACATAAGATCATCATGGTGTACTCCTTAATAGATCTTCTTGAAAGAATCCTTTTGTGTGCTTCTCGGCCCATAAATTTGCATCTTCTACTAAGCGATCAACCTTCAACAAATTAAGAATTTTAGAAAATATGTATAGCAACATACTTTCATAAAACACATAAAATACCAGCATTTATTAATGTAAAAAAAAAAAAAAAAAAACCTCAACTCCTATTAAACTTGATATCAAGAAAAATTTCATTAGTTGGATTTTAATCTACCAGCTTAGGTCGGTCACTCACGAATTTTATTAATGTACGAGGACGAAGATTCATTGAGGTAGCATTGCTCACAAAAATATACATTAGTCGAGAACAAAGGGACTAAACTACCCCATAACTAATAGCGAGTATTCATGATGGTGAGAGTGTGAGACTAGGATGAAATGTTAACCATCTTGACTCAAGATGGTTCTTAATCATCTTGAGTTATTCATATTTCACATTTTTGTAACTTTTATTAATATTTTTTAAAATAATTATATATATTTATCAATTATAATAATATAATACTTATTAGGTAGGTGAAAAAATATAATAATAGCCTACTTTTATCAATCATAGTAGAAAATCCACATTTTATACATAATTTTATATTTATGAAATAAATATTTATAAATAATTATTTTTAAATTATTTATAAGTTGTAGTAACCTTGAAAATGATGAAACATACCTTTAGAATGATTTAAATACACTTATATTTCACTTTATTAGTGATTTAGAAGAAATGCAAGATGGTTAAGAGTCATCTTGTGTCAAGATATTTATCATTTTCGATTAATTAACAAGCGATAAAATTTATTGGTAAACTAGCTAGTACAAATGTTGTGTGATAAAAGGTTAATTAAAGTGACAAACAGGAGGGAGCAACATATTAATGATAGAGTTTATACAGAATACTTTATTTGGTGAAGGCTCTAAAGCTGATTATTTTCAACTTAGGCCCTGTTTTTACACTGTAAACTATTTTACCTAAAGTCTACATGCCCATTGCAACAAAAGAACAGGGCCTTACTATCATTCAAGCTATTCTGAAACTATTTGTTTGAATTTATTTAATAAAAATTATAAATTTATTTTTGACACAATATAAATTTATCAAATAAACTTAGATACTACGATAACTTTATCTTATCTAAACTCCCTGTTACATAATTATCTTATATCGGAAAAGAACATGACCATAATGTTAACCTATTCTTCAAGTCATCAACTTATCTAAGGTCCTGTTCTTTTATTCAGTACGGTGCGGTATCACAACTCACCGCAGTTCACCATTCTTTTCAATGATTTCACCGCACCACACCACCGCAAAAAGTTAAGGAACAAGCCCTAATCTTTCTTTATGTTGTAATGCATGTAAAACTCTTTCTAAAAAAAATTCTATACCAATCTGCAAATAATAGTAGTATAACACTATTTATCTGACAAAGCATTACCTCTTTCTGAAAATCAAGTCTTAGCATGGGCTTTGTGGACGTCGCTCAGAACCTTCTGGAAGCCATCCTTGATCCTCCACCGTTGATCCACCCAAAAAGCATTGGCGAAGGAGATATGAGCCGCACGATCGCTACCATGATCATCATCCACTGATCCCTTGAGAACATCTGCCAGCCTGGACGCCACGTCATTGAGTCACACTTCATGATCCGAAGCAGCTGCTGTCGGGTGTTCCCCTCCGACCCGGCAGCAATCATGCTGAGGGCGGCGGAGATCGACGACGGGGAGCACATGGAGTTTGCATACGGTGTGGCGGCGGGATCCACGTGCAAAACTTGCTTGGCCACTTGCAAACTGAAGTTCATGGGGATTGTGTCGGCGGCGCGGGGCTTCTTTTCTGTTGGAGCATCGTGCGCGGCGGCGGCTTTGTCTGCGCTGCTGCTCTTCCGCTTGGCATGTTGTTTCTTCCCCATCTATCTGTCCGTACTCCTGTGGTCTCTTGGTTGAAATATGTGAAGAATTAGAAGCGACTTTTTCTAAATTTATTAAGGGTTTGGGTGGAAAATTGATGGTTGTATTGTGAATCTGAAGAGAACCCTAGATATCCTCAATCTTGTTTTAAGGAAAGATATCCTCAATCTTTTAGTTAACAAGATACTCGGTTCTACATTAATTGTCATACTGTAGTATTTTTCATTGATAATTTTTTATATGATATATTATTAACAAATATAATATTATATTTTTATGATGATATTTTTCATTTTGAATATAATAATAGTAATTTTATATAGCAGCTCATTGTATATATTGAGAAATTTATGATCAAAATTTTTATTGAAGCACACCACCGTCTCATCGGACATGGGAGACCAAAAACGCTGACAAAAGACCACCATAGGAGTACAAGGGAAAGAGCCCAATAGTGCCAATGTATTTATGTACGTATTATTCATTCATTTAATTATTCTTAATAGTTACCCTTTGTTATGAAAAAATAATCTAAATTTTGGGGATATTGGAAAAAAATAATTCGAACTTACAACTTTGTTGTGGATGAGCCGAATTTTAATTTTTATTATTTTTAGCATCCACCTAGTTAAACCTGTTCAAAAAGTAACGTGTTGGTGGCGATATTATACGTGGAACTTTTTGTAACTAAAAAAAATTAAAAGTATGCTACAAGTGTAATATCGTCACCACCGCGTCAATTTTCGGACGAGTTTAATTAAGTGATGGATGCTAAAAATAATAGAGACTAGCTAAAGTTCAACTCATTCATAGAAAAATTGTAAATTGAGATTATTTTTTTCCAATAGCCCCAAAGTTTGAATTATTTTTTTCTAACTTCCTTTTTGTGACTGAGGTTTTACAAAACAAACAGTAGATCGTCCCATTTATTTATAATTGACTGATTAGATAGAGGGATGGAAATGTACGGAGCAACAACCGATATTAGAGGTGAGCAACACCGGATTATCCGTCCAAAATTTAAGGATCCAGTATCAAATCCATTTAGTAATGAATCCTGATTTTATGATCCAGTCCCAAATCCATTTTGAACTGAATTTTAGAATCAAAGTCCAGTCTCGATCTACCTGGAATGGATCTGGACTCGGTTATTCGGTTTGCATACACACTATCACTATCCAGATTCTTATACTTATGCAGGCAACTGCAATATAGAGATTTCAATGACATTTATTCACTCAGTCACTACTTCGTACTATAGTCTGGATATGTTTGAAAGAGAAAAAAACTTGTGACAGTGAAGATTGAAAGCAAAATTAAGGTTTCTTACCACGTGGGCTTGGAACAAGAATCCAAAAGTGGACTGATTGAGTAATAGTTTTCACTTAATTTAGGACCTAAAATAGTTTTTGTGTTAAATAATATGGATCCTGGATACTGAGTGCAGTTCTCGATCCTAGATGTCAGGATCAAGTCTTAGATCCATTTACAAATAGATCCGAATTTGAGGATCCGATCCTGGATCAATATAACTAAGATTGAGATCTAGATCCCTGTTCTTTTATGCGGTATTTTGCGGAATGGTGTGTTGAGGTGTGGTGGAATTGTGGCGGGGTGTGGTGAAATTGCAAAAAATTGCTGGAGGGTGTCACACATCTTTTTTAATTGACTCGCGGGTCACAACTTTTTTTAATGCATTCCCGAGGGACATTAAACTTACTTAATTGGCTGAGGGGTGACAATCCGACATGTTTTTGCCGGAAAAAAGGAAAAGTCTTATTTGCCCTTGAAAATTGAGCGAAGTGACCCTTTTACCCTTAATTTCACTCCTCAATCTATTCTTCTTCTTCAATGGCGTCCACCACTACAACCCTGAATTGCACCATCAAAAGAACCTTCCTCCATTAAAGTTGCTTCGAACAAATGCAGCCTTTCCTTCGCTCCATCTAATCCAACTAAATGGTCTATCTTCTTCGGATCATCTATAAACCATTTCAAAACACCAGAAAACGAGAAAATATGAACATACATCACTACTTAACCTCTAGAAAACAAGAATCTTAGGAGAAAAACAGACATACTTGTGCTTCGAACAGTGGCATTGACAGTGTAACCTCGATCGAGTAACACTTTGACGATCCATGAACCGATGAACCCAGAAGCTCCAGCCACACATACTCTCTTCCCTTCTACAACCATTAATCACTCACTTTTTTTTTGGAATTTCCATGTTTGTGTTTCGAGTAAAAATGGGTTGATGAATTGGGGGGAAAACGGAGATATATTCACGGGGAAAATTTGCCCACCAAACATGATGACTAATAATTGCAGTCCAGGTGGGAAAAAAGTAGGAGGCCTTTTTGGGGAAGAGAATTGCGTATCGGCAGAATGTTTGTCACCATGGTGTTCGAGTCCGAGGAGGAGGTCGCCATGGCGTACTAGGAGCTGTACGGGCCGGGATTCAGCGAGGAGACTTTTCTGGGGAACGATGTGTATGTCATTCCTTCTTTTTCTCGTCATCTAATTAGTTCAAGCTATTGAATGTGGAGGAAGAGGTTTGAATTATGGAGGAAGAGGATGAAGAAAAGAGAGAAAGAGGGATGACTGGCATAGTAAGTTAAATAGAGAAAAAAATAAGGGCATTTTCGTCCTTTTCAACATATCTCGCCGGATTTTAGTCAAAATAACCGGATTGTCACCTCTCAGCCACTTAAGTAAGTTTAATGTCCCCCGGAAATGCATTAAAAAAAAGTTGTGACCCGCGAGTTAATTAAAAAAGATGTGTGGCACCCTCCAACAATTTTTTGGGTGAAATTGTGGTAGGTTATTGGTATGTGGGGTAGGTGAAGAGAGAGAATGTAAAAAGTAGAGGAGAAAAGTGAGGAGAAAGAAAAGTAATGATTTGCGGTAAAACGTGATGGGTTGTGGCAAGTGCATGGCAGTACAGATGATTCTTCAACCATGCAAAGAACGGGGCCTAAATCCACAACCGATTATGGATTTGGAACTGAGTACCCGATCTTCCTATTCACCCCTAAGTAAAATATGATCTCGATCGTTAATCAATAGATTCACTTTCAAACCAACCAAGCCTTTCAACAAGAGGTAGTATTTTGATCCAAAAAAAGGGGTAGTACCAATAGCAGTTCCAACAAGGCTACAAGACGAATTAGAGGAGGACAATTTCATGAATATATAACATCAAAAACTACCCAAAAAAATTCTTTAACCTAGCTTATTATGTGTGTGTACATTGAATAGGGGGCGGAATCTGCTCAATATATCATAATGAAGTTGCCATATGAATAGCAAGAATGCATCTTCACTGGCCCAGGATGTCAGACACTGATTTGTTGATCTTCCGAACCAATTCCTCTCTGACAAAACCAACAACAGAAAGATTCAGACATTTGCAAAGACATAACGAAAGCAAAATCTTATTATTCGACGTCATGATCCAATTCTTATGTGTATGTGAGAAGGGCAACTAAGAAATCATCACAATGTGAAAGTTCCTCACCTGTCGGGCTTGAACAAGAGATACCGATACACAAACCACTGCAAAATAAGAATCTCATTGTCAGGGATCTAGAATTCAAGATAGATCGACAACGGAAAACAGCAGATGAGATCTTTAGGTGCATAGTAAGTAAACATACCGAAGAGAACAATATCCCGACAAATTCCAAGAATCTTGGGATCAAAGGAAGCTTGTCGATCGCCTGTTGTTAAAAGCAAAGATTAGGAAAGTGTCATCAAATACAAGCAAAATTCCAGTTTAAGTGAGCAGTAATAAGCAGTAAAAGCACAACTCGATCAAAGTGAAAGTTAATGGCCCTTACCGAAATCAAATTAGATGAAGCCCAGAATGCTATTATAGCAGTCAAGCCCAAACCGATAACACCAACTCGATCCTCAGGTTTTTCCCACTGAAACATTGAACGCCTCGTGTATATTAATGGTGCAAAATATAACAGACAATTCAAAAGCGATGCAGAACAGATTTGGTAACAGCACTCAGAGATGTTGAAGTGAACTAAAGAGTGTGGCATAGGAAACTCACAACATTCTGAACGGATTCCACGATACTCAGAGATGTCCAAGAATCAGAACTGTTGCTTGTTGCTTTCACCACAACTGCTACACGCCGTTGTCTTTCTGAAGGAACATATCGATCAAATAAATGATGAATGATGAATACACATAACCAAGGGATAGTTAGGATCGAAATTAACCGATATAAGATCGTGTAATGTAGATAGTAGAATCACATCGTGGATTTTGGATTATAAAATCGTAGGATCGTAGCTCAGGATCGAGATTTAATAACTATGCACATAACTGAACCAAATCAAGCACAAACTATGGAATGGAAAGTGTGCATGCACATAAATGTAAATCAATCATTATTTTACTATTGGGGGAGTTAATTATCATTAGTTACTATTGGAGAAGAGAGCACATATTAACCAAGAACATAAAGTCAATGCTGTGTTAGTTACTGTAGTTAATCATTGTAGAGTCACTACAACATAATTTACACATCAAAGTCGTTGTAGTATAGTGGTAAGTATTCCCGCCTGTCACGCGGGTGACCCGGGTTCGATCCCCGGCAACGGCGCTAAGTTTTTTTGTTTTTCCTCCTAGTTCTATGTGCAGTTTTGCCAGCATCTTCTTCTTGGTTTGAATTGCACAGTTGCACCCTTGTGCAAGATTACAAACTCATCTAAACTTCTTTATTCCAAAGCAACAAAGCTCCAGGAAACCTTATACATGAATACCCACAAAAGGGTTAAAGCTGAAGTTACATATAAGAACATGTAACAACTAAAGCTGAAGTTTCACATAGCAATTGGAACTCTAAATTGGGGATGAACCATAAGAAAACCTCCCAATTGGAAGTCTAGGACATCTCACAAAGCAAGAATCAGTAATTTTGAGTGCTACCCAATTTGGCAAATGCATAAGAACAGAACACCCAGAAACCAAGTTCAAATCTTTCGACAGAAAATCAGAAAAACAAACCAAATAAAGGTAGATTGAAGGAAGAAAGAGTGACAAACCTGGGACTCCAGAAAATGGGATTCCTGCAAATGGGAAATTGGAGATGGGTTTCAAAGCAGGCTTTACTGCCCCGTTGATGAAAACAGGAGAAGACAAACTGGGGATTATCGAAGCCATATAAAGAGCAGAGCCTACTACAGAATTAAGATTAAATGACTTGAAGAAGAAAAAGACGATGAATTTGGGTTGGGAAGGAGAGAAATTGGAGAGAAAGTGGAGGGGTGGAAGCAGAGAAAGAGCCTCACATAGTGAAGAAGACTCTATGTGGCTCAAAATCACCAACAAATCAAATCAATGATAACTCGGAAATTGGGAAAAAAGAATGAAGTACTGAAAAATATTTACTAAATCTTTCGTGTGGAAAAAATGGTGGGTTTGCGAATAAGCCCAACTGTAATTGGGCCATCTGGACTGGGGTTGTCTCTGGCTTTAGATTTTAGGATTATTGACCATAAAGGATGGTCAAAAAGAGATCCAACAGTGCTGATGTAGCATGTAAAGTTAATTTTTTTTCTATTTTTTTTTCAATTGTTTTATCCTCTATCTCTTTGATTCACGTATAAAATATCTACAAAGCGAATCATGGTTTGACTTTAAAGATGTCCATAGATATGTATAAAGCGAACCATGGTTTGACTTTACAGATATCCATAGATATGTACAAAGTGAACCATGGTTTGCCTTTGCAGATATCCATAGATATGTACAAAGCGAACCACGGTTTGCCTTTGGAGACATCCGAAAAAGACGTCCCCTACTTTCTCTCTTTCTTCGAACCCCATCCACTACCCTCATACTCATACTCTCTCTCTCACATCCCAAACCACCACCAGCACCAACATTCCACCACGACTGAACCAGTTAGCTTGAAGTTCAAGATGACAACTTGTGGAATCATCTTAACCAAAAGTTTAAGCTGATGTTGAAGCCCCATGAACCGGTTTTATATTCTAACACGCCCCCCTCACGCAAATGCCCTTTAGGCAGGCGTGGATCTTTAGCTCAAATCGAGACTCTTGTTTATTTGGCTCGACTGATATCACGCGGAAGATCTCAACCAAAAGCCTGGCGATGGTTGAAACCCCATGAACGGTTTTATATTCTAACACAACTTGAAATCCCTTTTTCTCATCTTCCGCCACATCTCCCTATAATCGCCGTAGAAATCCAGCAGCGAGTAAGTACAAAACGACCCCACATGACAACACATTCGCCTTGGCATTGTCATATCCTCTTCCCACAAGCACCTCTGGGGGCAGTGTACTAATCACTAGAGAGCAGCTAATAATATAAATAAAATGCAGCGTATGATATTTGCACAAATTAACCATCCCTAATATAACTTTGTATACAATTTTCATAGCGAAATGTGTGCTTCAAACCCAATCCATTGGCTTCCCCATTCTGAAAATCAAGGGAAGCTGAAATGTACGATGTGTTTTTTCAAAAAAGGTACAAAGAAAGAATGAAAAAAACAAAAGTTACAAATGGGTTTGAGCACCAAGTTATCTCTCGATCTACACCGAGCTTTCTGCTCCTTGTGATGATGTTTTCCACTCCCTCATTTTCCTCTCTAATTTTCAATGTTACAGTGTCTTTGGAACCTACCCTTGCTTTGCATCACCAATGCCAAGATTCCGACTTTCTTTCCAAACTTTCAACTTAACGACAACTTCTTAGGGAGCGTTAGGTAAGGAAACTGGATCCTCCCAATGCCTAATCTCATCGTATCGTCGCCATTGTTATCCTTAGGGGTCTCCTCATTGTAGTTGTTGTTGTTGTTGATTTCTTCTTTATTCGTCATTTCTAAGGGTTTTTCCGCTTCTGTAGGCTCACCTTTATCCGCGGACCATCCGATGAAGTCCAAGAGTGTCATCGAAGTTGGCGTGCCTATTGCATTCAATTTCTCTATCTCTTCCTCCGCGTTCGGGAACTTTGAGGTAGTGACCTTGATGTCTGTCAAAGGGTTTCTCTTGCAACTCGCGAGTGATGGATTTTGTGCGAGAGAATCCGCGTATAGGACATCGTCGATACGGGACAAGACTGTGTGTGCCAGACTCTCGAGGATTCTTGAGTAACTCTCTAGGATTGCATGACCCACATCCTGCATGTCGAAACATAGACAAAAATCCCATAATTTAGTGATATACACGCATGTAATGAGTCTCCAACAGTAAGAACTTTCAAGGTGGATCTCGCTTGTATGGATCTAGGAAGATCTAATTGCAAACAACTTTACCTCAACCCTAAGCATGCATGCATCACTACGACTTTGTTCTTTTAATGGGTTATTATCCTCTTTAAGCAAATTTACCCTATTTTTCATATTTTTAACACTTGATATTTTTCTACAATTATTTAACCATACCTTACAAACTCAGTATATACCTACAAAGTGATTGATCCCAACCATACTCAGTCATCTTCTCTTCACCTTAATATTTTTTAAAAATAAGTTAAGTATAACTAATGCAAATAACTCTCACAAATGCCTAGAATAAGTTGAGAGAAATGAGTTCAAATCATGATAAATTCAATCAAAATAAGCCGAAGAGAATAAGGTCCCGTTCTTTTATACGGCTGGCTGCGGTGTGGTGCGGTGCGGTGTGGTGGGTTTGGAAAAGTTGTGGTGGGTTTTGGTTTTAATAATTGTAAATGTGATGGAAAATGTGAAATACTGAAATTGTGGTGGGTTGTGGAAAGTTAAACTTTTAATAAAAAGATAAATTAAATTAGCAAAAGTAAATTGTGGTGGATTGTGGTGGGTTGTAGTGGAATATGACAAGTTGCGGTGAGGTGTGACACTACAGTCTACCGCCAGTCAGCCGCATAAAAGAACAGGGCCTTAATCCTTAGCATACGCTCTTTCTAGATGTAGAACTTACCCTGTTGAACTGGATCTTGCTGATGTCTAAAGCCGACTGCGAAATCCCAGGAAATCTCTGCTTGAGAATCTGCAAAATGGTCTCAGCCCTGTCTTCAAAGAGCTCCCTTTTCTCCAAGCTGACGGCAGAACCCCATGGAGCCTTGGCATCTTTGTTGGTCATCTTTCGTCTCCAAATTACAACAGAAGCTTCGATTCTGTTCTTGAGGTCAAGTATCTTGTGTTCTGATGACAAGTCCATCGTTGCAAGAAATTGGTCTGGATCGAAGTAATCGTCTGTAATGCTTCTATATATCGCATCCCCCAGGCTGGCTCTCCCATTCTGCGTACCCAACAAATTAAGCACGCCATTAATTCATTGCCAAGAAATAGAGGTGAGCAAAGTCGGTTAACCGTTACTTTTGGTTAATCGAAGATTGGTTAACTACTTTTTCGGTCCATAAAAGACGCGAATAGTAAACCAAACTGACGTTTCAGCTAACTGCTTTTCGATTAACCGTTTTCTCAATTGAACTAAAGTATGAACCGTAAACCAAGTCGAAATTGACAGTTTACTAATTTTTCAATTTGGTTTATGGTTGACTGTTTAATATTTTTCATGAAAAACAAGTTTAAATTTGATTTCTTAAATTTTTTTAATATATCAACATTTAATTGTGTGTGTTTTAACTTTTGCCCTCAATTTACATGTAATTTAAATAATATTTGACATTTATTTTTTTATAAAAAATTATTTAATAATAATCAGTCAACTATTTTTATTTTTAGTGAACCGAAAATCAAAGTATCAAACCGCTTTTATGAGTTCGGCTACCTAAACCAGCTTTTGAACAAAAATTTATATTGGTTAATTAGTATTTCATTTTAATGTTTGATTTTTTTGTTCGATTTCAATTATTCTGTTTTTTAATTAAATTTTGATTTTTTCGGTTCTTTTACTCGCCCCTATCAAAAATAACATTTCATTTGGGCATTGAAATTATTGAAACGTCCTAATGAAACCTAACCTTTGGCAAAGATTCAATGTAGTCTTCAGGGATCTCCATTTCGTACAAGACTTGGGCATTGATGGCCATGGCGGCTTTCAACACTTGGTTGACGGAATCCTTCTGAAATTGAATCCATTTCTTTGTCAGCTCCGACAGACCGTTGGGCGGGACTTTTACCGTTGGTAACCACCATTTGTCGTCCCTCTTCGCTCCCTGCTCTGACTCGTCTGCATCCTTTGACACGTAATAGAACTCGTTTTGATCTTTGAAGTTGTCCAAACAATCCTGCCATCAATAAGTTGTCATTTTGCGGAGGTAATCACCAGTAGATTTTATTGGTCGAGGCAGGTCCGAAACTATGTTGGATTTTGTGGCCCATTAAATCCTCCTCAGGATCCAGGACAACAACGAGTAGAAACAAGGCATAGAAATTTCAACTGTGTTATGATACCACTTAAAAGGAATTCAGAGTAAAAGGATCTGTCGATACTTTTGAATTCCTTTCAAACTAGATCTTATAGACAAAGCGACCATGTGATAATGTGAACTATTTGAGACCATTATATTAAACAACAAAACATTAACTTTATTATATCTTGTTTATATTGTTACATAACTTAAAAGTGAATTACGTTAGAAAAGTCGACTAGGAAAAATACTCATATTTCGTGTGGAACTAGTAGGTTTGCGTTTGAGCAGACTAGGTGTCAAATTGTATATAACAAACATGTATCACCAACCTCATGATGAATATTTAAACTTTGTTGTGGAACTTGAACGATAAGATTGATAACCAGCTTGGCTACCACCTTTTCAGTATAAATCATAACGTTGGTTGTTCGATAAAGACACAGTGACAGAAATTCCCTACAAGGGCAAATGTATACTTACCAGTAGCATGGCATCAAGTTTACGGAGGGCTGGGATGTTCATATGAAGATCCGTCCTCTGTTTTGTGGTCATGATCTATAAAAATGCGCATTCATAAACACACTCAAAAACTGATAAAATCCGGTTTTTTGACAGAAATCATCGACGAATCTTCGATATATACGTAGGATATGTTACCTCCATGCTAGTTCCATTTCCAGTCTTTTGTTGAGAGGGCGCAAATTCAACAATATGATCTGTCACAGATAACAGCCAGTCGATTTCCTTTTTCCATCTAGTTCTGTTTTCAGGGCTCATTGGCTCCAACTTCCTCATTTCCCCAAAAACAGATGCTGCATCATAGTTTTGAGAAATATATTTATACCATATTGTTAAGATTTTGGCCTTTTTTTTATTATAAAGTATGTGAATCATTTGAATATACTTGTTCATGGCATGTAACTTACCTGCTAAATTGGTGATGGCATTTGACAGTGCCAAAGCTGAGGACACCCCTTTTCCTCCTCCGGACATGTCTTCGCCTAGGAGCAACTTGGCAAACTTTTCCTTCATCATCTCCATGTCTATACATCAAATTTTCACACAAATCACAACCTAATAAAGCGTTTGGTTGATCTAGTTTCCTAGGAAAGTTTACTCAATTTTTCCATGTTTGGTTAGAAAATTAGGAGGGGAAATATTTATGGTTGGGTCCAATAGTTTCCCATCTCAAGGGGAAAATAATTTCCAATTGGAGGGGGGGGGGGGGGTTGGGAAACTATTTTACCAGGGGGAAGGGAAACCATTTTTGTCTATAAACTTCCAAAAATACCCCCAAAAGCCCTATTAATTGAGGTAAGTAGATAATTACCATAAATTATCAAAGTTACCGAAAATTACCAAAATTTATCAAAATTTACCGAAAGTTACTAAAATTATCGAAAATCACATGACACATGTAAAATAGGTTTTTTTTTAATTTTTCCCTTTTATTTCAAAAACACAAATTTACCCATATAAATTTACCCAAAGTTACCAAAAATTACCAAAAGTTACCAAATATTACCAAAATTCATCATTTACTTTATGTCAAGATACCTATGAAATTTACAGGCCCTAAGTAAATTAATAAATAAGCGTAGTTTTGACGTTTGACATAAAATTTCCCAGGAAACATACAAGTTTAACCAAACACTGCAAAAATTTTCTTGTAAACTTTCCCATGATTTCAAATGTAAACCAAACACAGTGAAGTATTCTAAACCATGAAAAACTTTCCAAGATAAAATTTTCCTAAGAAAAACTCTTCCGGAAAACATTTTCTTAGGTAAGAACCAAACGCACCATAAATATTTCCCCATTCCGAAAAAGTCATATCTTTACTTAGTTCAATCTCCATAGCAATATATACTATCCTTTAATACATCCGCAAAAGTTATAAGATCTTATTTGTATGAAAGTATTTTTCAATATGAATCTAATCACAGTAATTTCACACAACAAATCACTATATAAAGCCTTAAAAAATTGATTGTACGTAATTCATAGCGATGTATATATATAAATTTAAGTACCTTTCTGAAGGGAATCTTTCTCTGGCGAACAACCATGCATTTTAGAGCGGGACCCTGCATGATCCCTATCCAAAGGAATGCCTATCTTTTGCCTCGGCAAAGACCGAAGAGTCCTAGCTGGCGGTGGTTGGCTTTTGGCGGGCTCAACCTCATGATCGTCCGCTAAACATTCATGGGCATTCGAACGGTCCAAAATCATGCTCCGCGTATGAGCATGTCTATACCAACCATTGTTGCTCGCGTTGTAAGATGATTGTTGTTCTTGACCTAAAGCCCCCACCATCTTTTTTCTTCTCCCCTTTTTCGATCTCCCCGATAATCAAATCAGAGAGATCGACGAGGGAGAGAGATTGAAGATGGAGGCTCTAGACACAAGAACAACCTAGGAGGAATCAAAAGTTCACAATGAATGACACCAATTAATGTGTAATTTGTGTGAAGAAATGTTGAGGGAAATGAGAAGAGATGTAAAAGGAAGGAGAAAGGGTGGGTGAGAGATAATTAACTAATTGAGGGTTTTTTTTTTTTTGTGTCAATTAGACTTTGCAATCAAAAAATTGAAGTTGTGAAAGATGTGGTTTTTATTAAGGAGGGTTGGGAGAATTTGGGTGGACTAGGTGCTGAGATGAATGCTTGGTGATGGATTGATGTACTATTTTTAGTTTTAGAGGTAGAGAGCTAAAATTGGGTTTCATGATTTTCAGCATTAGGTGATTGATATTAATTTCAACTTGACAAAATTAGAGATGCCTTAACCTTTTTATTTTTATTTTCATTTTTTTTGGAGGAGAGGAGCATTATAGATTTCCTCTATCCGTAAGATTATAATATAAATCAAGACTCGTGCTTCGAAAATTTAAAAATCTCGTAATAATTTTATGGATGATGACATTTCTTAAGTCTCCTATATTTCATCGAATTAGCATTTCTTATGATTTTTTACACTAATTTTTTAATAGTATGTATTAGTTATCAATTATAAGAAGTTTTGACTGCATTGGTCATATTAATGAGTATAAATGATGCCCTAGTTGAATCAATCCGTTAAGCATATTGTAGGCAATTTTTTTAAATATAAAAAAAAATAATAGATAAAAGTATATATAACTTTATACAATTTATATGTAATATTTTACTTACAAAATTCAATTACATCATTTTATTTTAATTTAGTATATAATGATAAGGTTTTAATAATTGTGCAAGACACTTAAAAATGCCTTACCCCAAGACTCCTATCATTTTTGTCAATTTTTTTTCGGGTTATTGACCTTAAGGGATAACCCAAGAAGCAAATTGACCATGAAGAATTAGGAGGACAATGATGTCCCAAATTGTAAAATATGCGGGAAACACCAAGGTTGATACTGCATGCTTTTTTTTAAAAAAATTTAAGCTCTTTATTTTTTCCTGAGCTGTTCGGGAAATTTTACTCTAAAAAAATTGTCATGGATTATTCAAGTTGTAATCATGGTTTACTACTAAGTAAATCCATGGATTATTAAAGATATAATCATGTTTTGACACTGAGTGCATCCATGAACTGAATGACAACAACTCGATCATATGCCGGCGAAAATTCAAACTTAATGCAAAACTTCATTCGCATACAAGTAACCACTCGATCATATGTCTTTTGTTGGTGTATGATTTGGGACCTCATTGTCCTCCTAATCCTTCATGATCAATTTGCTTCTTTAACCATCCCTTAAGGTCATGACCACATTGTTTGTGCTAGATTTAAACTTTTTTTAAGATCTGTAATAACTCTTATTTGAGACCGTGTCACCATAAATTTATTGTAAGACCTACAATTTTATGGTAACCTTTTATGAATATAGAGGTAATTAATAATTTATTTGAGTTGATTGATAGAAGTCATCCCTTGATAAATTATTATTCATTAGTATTAACAAGTCATTCTAATATCACTTATTAGTCATGGTAAATATTAAAAATGTCATCCTGTTAGGGCTCTGCTCACGATAAAGTTACGTGAGACAGTCTCATACTAGAATTTGCGAATGAAAATATGGGAGTTTAGGAGAGGATTAGCTTAGTGTATATACCTAAATCAACAAATTTGGCCCTATTCTTTTGTGCAGTTCGACACTATACCTGCCACATTTTTTCACAATTAACACAATCCTTCCATACCATATCATACCATTCCACACTTTACCACAACAATAATAATTTTCTCTCTCTTTACATTTCTCTCTCCTCACTTTTCTCTTCTACTTTTCACATTCTCTCTCCTCATCTATTGTTGCAGTGTAGCTCGAGGAGAGGGGAAATTTGTGGAGAATCCTCTCGAGTAGCTTACACTAAGAACCAAACTAAGACATAGAGAATATAAAAAGAGAGTGGGTAGGATTGATTATTGTATTATATTTCTTGAATGAATGACATAGTACATACATGTATGTATTTATATAGAAGATTTTCCACCCTTTCAAGCAAACCAACTTGCTAGCTCAGCTAACAAACTCCTAACAACCTATAACAACCCAACTTAACAACTCTTAACAGATTCCCTACATCATTCCTCCCCCCTTGAGACAAGCTTTGCCCTCAAAGCTCATAGTCCGCAGCTGCCTTGTCCAACCATATGACTCCTCCTGGATAAAAAATGGTGATGATGGAGTCTCCAATAATGACTACCCCATGGACATAGCTCTTATCCATCTTAGCATCCCTCAAACAATACTTTTGTTGTTGCAAAGAGACGTCAAGAGTACTACCACTAAGATCAAAAATCAGGACATTCTCCTCACCAGTGTTGTTGGCCTTCTTGTTAGGACCATAGGCCACAACAGCTAAAATTGGCTTATTGATGATATGCACAACATTCATGCCAATAATGACACAAGCATCCAATGTACCTTGATGTTGGAGGTTTTCGATGTAAGATGGAGCATCAACCATTGTATTCTTCATAGTTGAGCCAAGATAGGTCTCATTAATTTCCTTCCCCTTGAAGAGAACCATGGAAGAGATCTCTTCCAATGGCTGGTTGTAAGGTGATATAATCTCATCATTGGGTTTGACATGAACAAATTGATGGAAATCAGTGGGGTGAGTTCTCTTAGGCATTTCGTCGAACATGTTCTGGTCAGTTTGTAGCTTCTTATCTTCCTTGAATGTTTTACCATCCTTTGAGCTTAGAGGAGGAACCAATGGAAGTGTAGAACCTTGAGACTCATTCAACAAGGTCTTAGAATTCAACAGGGTTTTAGAGGCATCTACAATAGGTGAAGTGTTGTGCCTTTCTAAGACATGGTTAGGGGTTCTTGATGAACTAGGCTCACTAATTTCTTCAACCATTTTAGATCCAACATCATCCTTGAATCTAGAGAAGAAATCAATCATAAAATCTTTCAAACTAATATATCTCCTAAACAAGCAATAATTCTCAAACCACAAGTGAGATTCCCCTTGCAAATACTTGGAAGCTAGTTCAACCTTTTGTTCATCATGTATGTTGTAAAGAGAGAAGTGTTTCACACACTTTTTAATCCAAAGTCTAGGATTTCTGCCATAAAAAACAGGAAACTCCTCCTTAAGATTGAAGTAGATTGAATTCTTACCCCAATTGCAATTAGTGGCGTCTGATTTAGAAATACTGGAACCACTTGATGAAAAGCTACTGGAAACCTTCAAACCCCCTGGTGAACAATGGTTGGAGTTCTTTTCCTTTACTGTGGAGTCCAATCGATCAACCATTAGATTGAATTTCTGATGATATTTGTCAAATTTCTGATTATGTTCTTCCTACTTGTTCATCAAAGACTTCATCATCTCTTCCAATGTGGCCATGGTTGTGTGCTTGCTTATCGTAATCACCCACTAGTTTGACAGGAAAATGCGCACAGGATCGATGCTTTGATACTAATGTTGCAGTGTAGCTCGAGGAGAGGGGAAATTTGTGGAGAATCCTCTCGAGTAGCTTACACTAAGAACCAAACTAAGACATAGAGAATATAGAAAGAGAGTGGGTAGGATTGATTATTGTATTATATTTCTTGAATGAATGACATAGTACATACATGTATGTATTTATATAGAAGATTTTCCACCCTTTCAAGCAAACCAACTTGCTAGCTCAGCTAACAAACTCCTAACAACCTATAACAACCCAACTTAACAACTCTTAACAGATTCCCTACATCATCTATCACATCAATCATTTTTACCACAAATTTTGCCATATCTTACCATACCATACCACACTTTCTATAATATTACCATACCATACCATTTACCGCACTCAATTTGTCGCACAAAAGAACTGGGCCAAAAGACCAGATAATAATTACCCAAAGCTACGCCATCCCTAACGTTCCTCACCAAGATGAATAACATTATTTGACTATAGCTACACTTGTTAAAACATACTCGAATAGAATGATTCACTAGAACTTCGATCTTGTCTGCCATAAAATTGTCAAAATTAGTTTATTTGAAATGATACAAATCGAACAAAATTGACTTAAATTTTATTTCACCAAAAGTTATTTATTTTCGCAAGACAAACTTATTTGACTAGAACAAAGTAATATGAAATAAACCTAACATCGACAATGCTTACCTATGTTAAAGAGTTATTGATCACTTGCTACTAGCTGTAACTTCATTGTTGGGCTTGGCTTCCACAGTACTCTTCTTTCAATTCTTTTGCGAATTTTTCCTCGGGCTATTTCTCTTCACAAGGGGAATTATAAAGAGTATGAGTCTTTTGTCTACTTGCCTTTAGTTCGTGTAATTCAATTATCGATTTGAGGTACGTGATTAGCTTTTAGGAGCAATCCCTCACACACATTAATGATTGGTTTTCTTCTCCTTCTTTCTCGTTCAATCTTCTCTAAATAACAAAATAAATACACAACTTTATTGACCCGATCGAAACTTTATCAAAAAAACAAAAGTAACCTTGATTTAAAACCTTAACCAAATACAACTTGAATCCATTTAGGTTCAACTCCAACCCCAATGGGAACTTTATCAAAAAGACCCCACCCATTTCCTTGCTCAATCATGAGTAATCTCCTTGTGCATTGGTGCATTACAACATGTACATGTCTTTGTAAGTGGGTTGCTCATTGATGTGGAGTGGCTTGGCAATGATATATATACATATATATATATATATATATATATATATATATATATATATATATATATATATATATATGGATAAGTTGATAATTTGGGGTTTCTGTCATTAAGTTTGTCTAGGGGGGAACTAGTTCTCAATAACACATTTATTAATTCAACATATTATTGGCATACATCCATATCAAGATAGTTAGAAAGAACGATGGCGACGGAGGTCACTATAATGCTTCTTTTTTTTTTTTTTCTCATAGGGGGGATGGGATGTCATCCCACAAGATAAGGACCCATGCCCCACATTTGCATATTCTTGATACCAAAAGCGAAAGTCTTCCAACCATGTTTCATCATCATCATCAAAGTCCAAAATCGAACTTGAAATAACCTAATATGACCCAAATTTATGTATGAAGACGAACTTTTTGGACTAAGGCATTGTTCTTTAGGTAGGTTAGATATATTTCTCTCAACTTATCCTAACTTATTCAAACTTATCCAAATCTAATACAATTCTTCAAAAAAAAAAACATTCATTCTAAAAACATAATTTCCCAAAAAACATCATAACTTATCTTAACTTATTCATCCAAACTTGAAAATAACTTAGACTGCGTTCACAAGCGTTGCGTTTGCGCTAGATCACAGAAGTCATGCGGTGGAAATAGTAAAAAGATAATGGTAATTTGCGGTATGTTGCGATAGGTTGCGTTGCGGTTAGTTGCGTCAACGCACAAAAAAACGGTGCCTTAACCAAAGAATAAAGCCTACATACCAAGCGACCCGCAACGCTATCCAGCCTAAAATGACGTGAATCTTGCTCTCTGAAATTATCCAATTCAAAAATGATACGACCCAAATGACTCAATTGCTAGATCTATATTGATCGGTCGCTTATAGTGTGAACGCCCAAATGACCAAGAAACCATCTTGTATATCCTTTGGAAGATCAAACCGATAAGAGTTTTGATAGATACATTGGTTAAGTCTATTATTTAAAGACTTCAAACTAGCTCCATATTTATCCCTCATCAGGCGATAATTTAGGATGATTACGTAGGGAATTCTTTTTAATTAAGATGTAGCTCAGGGGAAGGATGAATATATAGGATAAAGACAGATTACCAACAAGCATAAATATCAGGATAAAAACAAACGTGCAATATATTTACAAATCTGGGCAATTTAATTGTCCTAATCACAGGAAGAAAAAACCCACCAGAAAACACACCCTTACATTTCCTCTCAAGACTGAAAAAGAGCCCAGCTACATTGAAAAAGTAGGCAACTTTTGACAAAAGATCATGCTAGAAGGAAAATGACATGGTAAACAAAAGGCAGTAAAGTCCCCCCTTCTTATTTTCCCAAACCATTTTTTTCTTCTCCCCTGAAATTGCTGACAGCCAAACAAAGCACAGAGTTATCAGATGGTGAAGATGTCAAGGAGAAAGAGCCCCTTTGAAGATGAGGAAGTTGAGTGTCTCAAGTGTGAAGTAGATGAATGAGCCTTTTGAATGAGTGAAGAAACACCCAAAATTTGAACCCACCACACACTGCCATCCTCCTCCATATCTCTTGTCAAACTCCTGCACACAACATAAAATTGCAGGAAACAGAGCATTAATACCCACAACTCCATGCAAAATTCAACATAGTTTGCTTGATTCACTTTCCTAGTTTGCTAATCTACCAATGAAAGTTTGAAATTTTGGCCAAAATTGACATTCTTCTGGGGCTGTTGAGATTCAAATCTAAGACACTTTTGTTTAGAAAGAAGTTAAATTGAATTGGGTGCCACAAAACTTCATTTTTACAGGTTGTACCACTAAATTTTCAAATTTGTCACTTTACTTCTAAAATTAGTCAAAAATGACGCGCCGAACAACAGGTTAAGATTAAGTTTTGTAGCATTTCTGACAAATTTTAGAAATTATTGACAAATTTGAATGTTTAGTGGCAAAACTGACAAAAAGGCATCCAGATTACTTAACTCGTTCAGAAAGACTTATTATAACAATGGATTCAACCAAAAACAGTAGCTAATAACCAAATGTTCAGCAGATTTCCAAAAAAACAGATCAACAATCATACCTTTTTGATATGAGCAGCAATGGATTTGTAATCCAAGACATCATAAACATCAAGAGCCTGAGATGCAAAAGACATGGCTTGGATCTGCATCTTGGATGGCATGTCTGTGTCCTCTACAAATGCTTTCCCTTCCAACATTTTTGCCTCTCTCTCTCTCTCTCTCTAGTTTCTCTCTAAAAACCCAGATGAGATAAGCTCAAGCTGGTTCTTATCTTGAAAACCCAGAAAGGATATCTTGAATAATGAATTGATGATGCTGGGTTTCAAGATAAAAGAGAAAAAATTTGGTACAGAGTTTGTGCTGGAAAGCAGAGGGGTATTTATGCAGGGGAGATGAGGAAATCCCAAATGTAAAGGAACCATTTGCTGGCGTATGCGCTCATAATTGGTGTCCCTGGCACATACTCCAACAACTAGCCTTGCATTTGCATGCCCTAACCAAATAACCAATATATATTATATATATATCCGGAGCATGTGCTCCACATGTTTATAAGTGAACAATTATTGTAATAAGAGTGAATAATCTAATATTTATGGTGAACAATCTAATACATGTGAGTGAACAATCATATAATCCGGAGTACATGCTCCAGGAGCACCTAATAAATTGCACCAAATAACGGTTAAATTATTAAATAATTTCTGAATAATTAATGATTACAATTTAATTAAAATACTCCATCCGTCCCTATTAATTGACAGAATTGAAATTTTTACACATATCAATATAATACCTTCGTCTCATATTGTTTGTCCATCCAACTATATTTAAAAGTCCAATGGTCATGGGAAATGGGGTAAAAAATGTATAATGTACCAGAATTGCCCTTACTTTTCTCATGTGAAGAAAAATAAAAAAGAAACAAAAAAGTATTTATTAGGGGTATAATAGGAATTACAATCATTGGAATTATAAAATGAACAAACATTTTGGGACAGGGGAGTTAGGTAGATGGACAAACAATTTAGGACGGAGGTAGTATAACTATAATAACTACCAAAACTCAATTGTATTTGACTTTTCTCTCTCTAATAAATAATATAAAATAATTGAATTAGGTATTGGGAATATGAAAGTGACAATTATTTTGGGATAAAATAAGTTAGTTAAAATGTCAATTAATATGGGATGGAGGGAGTACTACTATCAATTAATTTAAAATAAAGGGAGTGAATTTCTTGGTACAAAATGGTAAATTTCAAATAGGCAACTGTTTGTTGTGTGATTTTCTAACTTCATTTAAGTTGGTAGATTCGATCATGTATCATAATCACTGAATTTTGTTTCGATATTATTGTGTATTTACAATTTGGAATTCTTTCTATACTTTTGTTTGGTTTGGTTTTAATTTGAGTTAGACATGATAAAATTATACAATCTAAAATTTAAGTACAGTTGAACGATGTTTGTTTTAGATATAATATTTGACCAATTTATCAAACTAAAATTATACCGTAAATGAAGTTCTGCTAGCACTAGTAGTTACTTGGATCCTTTTTTTAAATTTTACAATACTCTTTATTTTTTTTAATATCTATTACTTTTGATTGTTTACCATCTTACATATATTGCTTTAACTTTTAATTTCTAACAGAAATTATTACCTAAATATACTTATATAAAAGTAATTTTCTAGAAAATTCAAAGATATTAATATCTTACAATCATAGTTATTAAAATCTCGATCCTGATTTATGATCCTACGATTTTGTGATCCAAAATCGTCGAAACGATTCTACAATTTACGCACGATTCACGATCCTACATGTGCTAAATTCCGATCCTAACTTCCCTATAGTTTCGAGTTACATCCCGATTTTAACAACATTGCTTACAATATCACTGTATATACTTTCTTTTTTCTTTTTTATCTGATTTTTCGATTAATTTTTCTTATTTCATATTAGTCATTTTACAATATCAATACTTACTATTAATTACATTTCTTTTTTATGATTTATTTATCCTTAACATTTATTAAATGGAACCCAAAAATTAATTTTGATTAAAAATATTTAAGTAACTTACTTATTGTTTCATATATTTATAATATGAATCTTCTCTTATTATTTTCAAAAATTACTTAGACGGACCAGGAATCTTCTTTACCTACTTGCTTTTCCTATATTTTTTATCGGGAAAATAAATCCAAATTTCTCCCAACTTTTAGGGCATACATCTTTCTCTCTCCTGCAATGCTCGTCGTCATCGTCCTAGAGGATAATGTTGTTCAAGGATAGAGCTTGAGAGGCAGAAAAATAGGGTGTGTCTTTAATTTTAAATTTTTGATTCTTGTGTTAATTAATTGAATAATAATTGTCCCATGTACTGTCAAGCGAACAAAATACTCTCCCTTTTTTTTATCTTGGTAATTGTGTTAAAAATTTTGACCGCTAATATTTTAATTTGTATAATTTATCATACAAAATTGATATTGTTAGATCCATTATAAAAAATATTATTAGAAAAGTATAATATCGTAAATCTTTATAAAAATATTATGTATGAAATTGTTGATTAAAGACAGACCTCAAAAAAGTGAAAGACAAATAAAAAAACGGAGGGAGTAAAAAAATTGTCGGACTTCAAAAAGAAAAAAGCAATTGCGGGGAGGGATAAACTATTAGAAATTTGAAAAAATATACTCCCTCCATTCCATATTAATTGTCATAGTTTTGACTTTCACGGTCTCCAATATCATTCTTTGATTGATAATTTTTTGCATAATATATTATTAACAATTGCAATATTATACTTTTATGATAGTATTTTTCATTACGAATCTAATGGTGGTAATTTTATCTAGCAACTTATTGTATATATTGAGAAATTTAAAGTCAAAATTTTTGAAGTTTGACTGCACAATTTTCAAAGACGACAGTTAATATGGAACGGAGGGGGTAATGAACTGTGAAAAATTGTGATGGAAATAATTGTAAGTGGGTTGATATATTTTAAATTGTAATTGAAAAAGTAAGATAAAATTTTTTATTAAAAAAGGAATCATGTTAGTTAAAAATAATCACATTTATTTTTCCATTTTCTGTTTATATAAAAAAGTGGGTAAATTTTTTTTATTTTCTAATTTTGGGTATTTTAAATGGAAAGGTGTAAGTGTAACTTTTAATAAAAAGAGATTTAGAAAAATGAAAAGTGAAATGTTAGATTGTGGTGGGTCGTGGTGAAAATTGTAAAGTTGTAGTGCGATATGGAACCGCAACCACCAGTCGTATAAAAGAACGAAGCCTAAAACACTTCGTTGCTAGTGCATTGCAACTTGGAATTATTTTTTCCCCTTTCTAAATGGCAAATACGTGTCATGCAAGCCAAAGTGTGATTGACCACCCTTAAAGTTGTTGCAAATTTGGTCAGTTTATTAGATTTATATCTCATAGATAATTATTAGTCTGTTTTATAGGTCGGTGAAGGAAGGTACTAAACTATGTACTATAAACATAGTCCATCAATTTTACAAGTTTATGTAGCTAATGGAAAACTTTTGCATCCACTTTTTTGATATTTCTAATCCAATTGCATGTTGTTAGTACGAGTCTTTCCATATTCGTTAGAGGTATTCTAGTTTGTCATAACAATACGAGGTGCAATCATGTTGAATCACACGTCAACATATAAATGACTCTTTCTGATTTTGAGGATTCCAATACACAATGATGCGAAAATGTTAGCTAGAAAAAAGAGAGCGGAGAAAGTCACCGTGAAACAAAATGGTGATTGATTAAACAAGCAAAGTGCAAGACGCTAAGGGCAGATCAACATGCAAGAATATTGCCCAAAGAGAAGGTAACGAAAAATGTGCTCAGCAACGTAAGGTCATTCATGATGAATGGTTGAATTTTAGACATCTCCAAATCGAGAATCTTATGATAGCTTAATTACATAATAATCTAAAGAAGAAGCGCGCATAATTGTAGAAACTAACAATACTATTGACGTAATAATTTTAAATAAAACTTCTAATTACAATGTTTCAAAACTTGATCACCTTATAAATCCAACCGAGACCAAGACGATATATACTTCAAAATCAAGTTATGTGAATATTAGTATATGTAATATGTATCTATAAGTAGACAATTCGTGAATATTGACATTATACATCAACGAATTAATGAGGCATTATACATCAAGGAACTAATGAGGTAAGTGTGAATTTAGAGCATGTGCAATGATTGGAACTCATTCCAATGACTCAACCAACATTTTCATTCAATTTCTTGGCAACAATAATTTTTGTAAGTTCCACAATTTCGGAACTCATTTTGGAACCGTAAACCATTCCGGAATGAAATCCATATCTTTCATCTTTCCTTACTTTTTATTGGTGGAAATTTTTTTTCTTTTTTATTTTACTTCAAAACTATATATTGTGTGTGGCAAATCAGAATAATGACAAATATTTATTTAAAGTTCCAAGATAAAATTTCATCTATTATAAAAAATAAAGAAATAAATTCCACATTTTAAAAATAAGATAATGTATTAGAATATTCCCCACTGAAACTCTAAAATAATGAAATATCATTCTACATATTCTTCGGTTAGTTTTTAAAAGAATTGCCAACTCATATTAAGGGGCATTAATTCCGTCAATTTAGGATTGCGTAGAATGCGTAACACGATATCTACGGTGGACTATTTTGTTTGAAGGGACGGTGGTCTTTGTATGAAGGATAACTACTACTAATTGGTTCGTGCCGTGGTGATGTGTAGATGCGTAGGACAACTATATATGGTAATCACGTTTTCATTTTGGTCTTATTGCTTTAGCTGTACTCACAAAATATTTCTGCATGCCCGTAATAAACCACGAAAATGATAAATATTTTGAGCTAAAATACATTTTAAGTGTCTTATCATTGTTTAAAACATATATGTTTATTGTATCAAAAAAAACATATATGTTTATAAATTAAATTAAAAAAATTACATGATTAAATTATATAACAATAATAATAAATATAAATGGTATCAAATCACACTTTGATATATATTTTTTAAAATTTACAAAAAGACATCTTAAATATGTCTAACAGATGAGGTTCATTAGTTAAGGTGTCAATTTTAATTGTTGGCGTAGCCAACACATTCCAAGCTGCTTATAATTGATAATTAATAGTAACTGACAAAAAATTGGAGTTAAAAATGATAATAAGTATTAATTTCATAAGGAGCAAGACATATAAACTGTGTCTTGAGGCAAGACACGTATCATCACTCAACAAACAAAGACTATAAACTTGTCTTCTTTCCATTATTTTTTAAAATATAGGCCTTGATTTTTACGGTAGTAAGTTAGGTTTATCTTTATCCAACCTTACCTTACCTTTATTCGATTCCCTAAAAACACTCAAATCAAGGTCAAAACTTTATCATTACCTTACCTTACCTTTATTTGATCCTATCACTCTAAAGAATGGGGTCATATTTCCATATACTATTCATAAGATTTGAAAAGAATAAAAGAGTTTTGTGGTGTGACTTATGACAAAGTGTAGACATGATTAAAGAGTCATGAATAAGCTCATTTTTCTTACTATATATATCATAAATATTTAAAAGAATAAAACTTTAGCATTACTTGTAATACAAAAAATTACTCGGAGGTATCCCAATATTTGGGAAAACTATTTTTTGGTACCCCAACTTTTCAATACTTATTTTAAGGTACCCTTACTTTTTGGGTTAGTAATTATTTGGTGCTTTTTCGGCCATCAATTTTATTAAATAACCGAAATACCTTTATTCTTCTTTTTTAGGGTATTTCTTAAAAAATGGAAGAGTAAAGGTATTTCGGTCACTTAACCAAACTGATGACCGAAAAAGCACCTAATAATTTCTAACCCAAAAAGTAAGGGTACCCCAAAATGAGTTTTGAAAAGTTGGGATACCTGAAAAACATTTCATCAAAGATTAGGGTACCTTCGAGTAATTTTTTGCTTGGAATACAACTTGAACTTATTTCTCAATTTATACAAATTAAGATTATTCTCTAAAGTATTGTTGTATACCAATGGAGGGATGTGCCTAGACTTTTATGTAACTTGATGTGTCTTGCAAATGGTCATGACGGCCACTTTTGTAGAGCTTCGTGTAGGATCCGCTCTTGTGGTCCTAGTCATGTTAAAGGGTCTGAGAAGCCTTTCTCGAAGCTGTAATTCTCTCAATGAAGTTGTGGAGGCTAGTTCTGATGTAAGGTCTTTGAACAATGTGGACATATACTTGGAAAGATTGAATGAGAAGGCTAATAGAGCGGTGGAGGTTATGCGTTTGTTGAAAATGTCCCGTGATGATGATGAGACTGTGACTAAGGCCTTCAGAGATGATATGCTGGAGAAAAAGAAAAATCTTATTAGATAGTTGAATGTTTTTTAATTTATGATATTCTCGTTGTAACGAGTTGTGTTGTTTCCTTTTTTGCTGGGTCTGTTGTTTTTGCTGTTAGTGCGGTTGGATGCATTCTTAGCCTTTTTTTGGCTTCAAATTATCGAAAAAAAATGGTCATGACGACCACTGTTTACACGGAAGGATGATAGGAGTCACAGATATATATCCTCCGGACTTAACCAAGTATTTAATGGTGATTAAAGGCTATTTAATATGACAATGGACCACATATTATATCATATTAGAAGCATAATTGGTGGATGTTAAGATGTTAGGCCCTTTCTTTTATGTGGTACGGTTGGTTGCGGTGTGGTGAAATTTGAAAAAGTGTGGTGAATTGCGATGAATTGTGGTGAAAGTTGTGGTAGATGGGGTAGGTTAAAAAAGAGAATGAGAAAAGTAGAGGAAAAAAATGAGGAGAAATAAAAAAATGAAAAAATATATTGGTAATAATTGTGGTGTGGTGTGGTGAATTGTGATGGAAAATTAAAAAGTGTGATGTGACATGGTATTGCACCACAAACTACCCCATAAAAGAATACACTCTTAAGTCAACCATCTATAATATCATTCTTTATCCTATATTATTCTTGGGCCAAGCACGAGCCAGGATGACCTTATTCACATTAATCATTGATAAAGTATGGGCCAAGCTCTGTGCTCGACCCAAATAAATTTACAGGGGATAAACTCAATAGATATTGTTATTGGGCTTATCCAAAGGGCCATATGAAAATTCCGACTGCATGCGAAACCAATTTCATAACTTTATACTATTGGCAAAGTTTAAAAAGGAAAAAAATAGTATTTATGGACTGCGTATACATTAATACCATAGGCTTTTCATAAAGGAGAATTGGGACATTATTTTGACCCCCTTTTTCCCCACAAGAAAAAAGAACCAGCATCTCGAGATAGGCCTCCCCCTCCCCCTCCCCCTCCCCCTCCCCCAAATTTCAAACTTTCAATTATTTTTCTTTCAATCTTAGCCTTTAATTAATCTATGCAATGATGTTATTAATATTCACTAGTACAGTGGCCGAGCTAGAGGGGGTTGGCGGGGGCCACGACACCCCCCATGCTCCAAGAAATCTATGTATATCGGTATGTGTAAAATGAAACATGAGTATTGTGGTAGTTGGATGGTAGTACTCGGAGAAGGTGTCATGTTTGATCATGGGTTCAAATCTTATAAGAAATAATTTTGTTTCAAGGCTTTCCCAACTTGTTTATGCATTCATCTAACTTATTATTTTATTTCTTTTGATGTTTGTTTTTCAGTTTACTTCATCCTTTATATTAACTATTTTATTTATTTATTTCGTTTTTGTTTTATTTTTTGAGTAGTCTTTTCAACTAGATTATAAGTTAATTTTAACAATTATAATATTAAATTTCTTGTATCTGATCTCTTACACATGTATGCATTCTTGTTTCTCACTTTGTACTATATTAAATACTATATTTTTAAGTAATTTAATAAATATTTTTCATTAGACTTATATTTCCACATTTTTCATCTTATTATTCCATTATGAGTCATTCCAAAAGATTCTCTCTCTTTTTTTGTTACCGACGAAATCAACTTCTTTATATACTCTTCATGGACATACGAGAAAAACTGCCTATACGTACCTAGACCGCTCATACCTCGCGCTAACGTGGCTATAATGGGTTATTTTATTATTTTTGTACTTGTAGTATATTTCATTATGAGTTCAAAAATTAAATATCTTTGCTACTAGATTAAGTGTAAATGAACTATAAAAAAAGTTTGGATAAAAGCTTAATAAACAAGTAAAAATGAATAATTTAAAAATTGAACTTATGATAACAGTTGAAAGATATTAATAAACTGGCACTCCCAATAAAATTTTTTCTGACTCCGCCCCTTCTAGTATATGAATGTATGAGTGTATGTGGAACTAAATTTTTCTTGAGGTTATAAATAAATTTCGAAATGATGGTATTAAATTTATACTCCCTTCTTCCCAAATTATGTGTCACTTTGGACACAATTTAAAAGACAAAAAAAAAACTTCTCATCTGCATTAATTTAGCGCATTAGTAATTAACGTGTTATTAAAAATATAAAGTGACAGATATTATTGGAAAAAAGAAAGTTAGTTAAAGTGACAGATAATATGGAAAGGAGGGAGTACCTTATATATGTGATATATTAACCCAAACAAGTTATAATTATATATGTGTGAACTAAATTTTTCGTATGATGCGGTGTGGTACTGTAACTCACCATACTATTCAATATTCTTCCACACTTTACCACATCCTACCACAATTATTATCAATATATCTCTTCACTTTTTCCTCCTACTTTTCACATTCTCTCTCATCACTACCATATCAATCACACTTCCACAAATTCTACCACATCATTCCACATTTTGCCGTACTTTTCACAATTTCAACTAACATATCGCATCATTTCTACGTCATACCAACCACATAAAACAACGGGCCTTAAAAAGAATCGGTGAACAATTATATGTGACTTAAAAACAAGGGCATGCATGATAAGAAGGGCATGCATGAAGTATATTTAAATTAAAGTGGTTGGTACATAGGTTAAGAAAGCTCTGAAGCTCATAATATATAGTACAGTATATGTTAGCAAAGCAAACTTAGTTGTTATACCCCCATCACTTTCCTTGCTTGTCATTCTCCCCTCCATCGTCACCTCCCACTCTCACATTCAATCTCAATTCTCCCATGGCACCAACATCATTCACATTCTCTCTCCTCACCTTCCTTCTTTCTCTCTCCACAATCTCTCCTTCTCTCTCCTCCGACGATATCCTGTCCTTCGTGTACGGCGGCTGTTCCCAGCTGAAGTACAGCCCGGACGATGCCGCGTACGCCACCAACCTCCGCACCCTCCTGACCGCCCTCTCAAACTCCGCCACTTACGCCGCCTACAACCGCTTCTCCGTTGCTGGCTCCTCCCCGTCCGGCGCTGCCAGGTATTAACAGTCTCTGTCTCAATATTGTATTCAAATTCTTATGATAAAACTAGTGTCATGATGATTCGCAAACTCCTCAATAAGCGCTTGTCAAATTTATGGGTGACTCCAATTTACTAAAATTTACCAGTTTTTGTCTAAATTTATCAAAATTTAACAAAACTTACCAAAAATTACCCAACTTTAAAAAATAAAAAAATTAATTTTGATATATTGGTGTAAATTTGTCAAAAATTACCAGAGTTTACCAAAAGTTATTAAAAATTATCAAAAGTTACAAAAAATTAACTTTTACCCTACTGTTTTTTACCTATATATTTGATAGGCCTAAGAGTTTGAGTTAGAATTGGCTTGTAGAAGTTGAAGTTGGGTAGTATAGTTGTCACTGTATAAATACTCTTGTATCCAACGTTAAGATCGACCGAAAATAGAAGAACAAATTCTTCTTTCACAAATTTCTATTTTCTTGTATACCAGGGGGCTGTACCAGTGCCGCGGCGACCTGCCCATGCCAGACTGCGCCGCCTGCGTGGCCCACGCGGCGGGCCGCCTCGGGAGGCAGCTCTGTCCGGGGTCGTGCGGCGGGGCCCTCCAGCTCCGGGGCTGCTTCCTCAAGTACGACAATGAGTCCTTCTTCGGGGTCAACGACAAGGCCGTACTCTTCAAGAAATGCGGCGGTGGGCCGGTGGCGGTCCCGGCCCAGGTGGCGGCGAGGGACGCGGTGTTGGACGGGCTGACGGGCGGGTCGGGGACGTACAGGGTGGGCGGGTCGGGGGACGTGCGGGGGATGGCGCAGTGCGTGGGGGACCTGAGCGGCGGGCAGTGTCGGGAGTGTGTCGGGGAGGCGGTCGGGCAGGTCAAGGCGGCGTGTGGGAATGCCGGCGCCGCCGATGTGTACTTGGGGAAGTGTTATGTCAGGTATACGCTTGGAGGAGGAAGTTCCTACTTCAGCTCCCGTAACGGTAATTTAACTAACTCCATCTCAGTGCAACGTGTGAATTCAACCCCAAAAGCCTACCAGGAGGCCGAGACATACAGATCATTATAAACACCACAATATGGGTGTCAAAGGCCGATGTGGGACAACTCAACACGCCTCACCACGAGGCGCAGATAATCATGGCGCGCCCAACATCAATGACTGGCTCGATACTACGCTGAATAAATTGACTTGAAATCAATTCAACCCCAAAAGCTAGCTTAGGAGTTTGAGGCATACAAGTCATTATAAACACCACAATATGAGTGTCAAAGGCCGATGTGGGACAACTCAACACAATGTAGTAGTTAGCCTAGCTATGTCGCATTATATATGTCCTTCTAATTAATTTGAGAAGAACAATACTCCCTCCGTCCCAAATTAATTGATATTTTGACTAAATTTTGACCGTTGATTATTTACAAATTATAATGAGTTACAATATGAAATTATCTCTATTGTAATTTTTAGTAAAGTATCTTTCTAATAACGGTAATTTCATATTGTAATTTATTGTGATTTGTAAGCAATTAACGATCAAAATTTCGTCAAAGTGTCAATTAATTTGGGACGGAGGGAGTACATATTAAGAATTGATATGAAAAGTTTGTAATTTAACAAATCTGCCATTACTTTAATTGAAGATAATTGTTGTTGCAGTTGTAAAAAAAATGATAAATAAATTTATTAATTAGGGATAAAAAATGATAGTTGTTGAAATTATAGATTAAACAAATATTCTGAAACAAAGAAATTAGCTAACAGAACAAATATTTTAGGACGGAAATAATACATACGTACCCTCGTTAAATTCTATGTTTTTTTACTTGTTTATGATATAGCTATATATCATATATAGGAGTATTATACTCCTCACTTCAAACAAAAGAGTTATTGAATAAAAGTGTCACTCAATTTTTCATTTTAGTCAAAAATGTCACTGATCTTTAAAAATTATAAAAAAATACCACTTAACTTTCAAAAAAAATTAAAAATGTCACTCAATTTTCAAAAAATGTCACTTTAACTTTAAAAAAAGTCAAAAATTCCATTGTTACCTTCTATAACATTTTTTGACTTTTTTGAAAAGTTGACTGACAGTTTTGATTTTTTCGTAAAGTTGAATGACATTTTTGACAGTTTTTAAAGATTAGTGACATTTTTTACTAAAACAAAAAGTTGAGTGACATTTTTGTTCAAGCACTTTCAAACAAAATGATAAGTACCTTAAATAGGTTAGTTGTTAATCATCTTGAACTTTAATTGAATAAAGTAATTCATTGTAATTTAAAATAAAAATATTATGAATTATATATTTACCAAACGAACTACATAAATGGTACAGTTACTCCTAATATAAATACCTAGATTCGCCATTGAGAATAAACATGAAACTATTTTATAAGTGTAAAAGCTAGGTCCACATAAGTGATAAAACCATCATTCTAGATAGCTAATTATACAT
This sequence comes from Portulaca oleracea, assembly GCA_029582165.1. Classification (NCBI taxonomy): domain Eukaryota; kingdom Viridiplantae; phylum Streptophyta; class Magnoliopsida; order Caryophyllales; family Portulacaceae; genus Portulaca; species Portulaca oleracea. Next base: position 5,754,057 of record CM055889.1, read on the forward strand.
ATGTAAAGCAAAACACAAAGCTAAGGAATCATCCACCATCATATCTTTGAACTTTCGATAAAGTAGGATATTCATTGGCTATGTATGTTCATATATGCTTATCCCCCAATTCAAACATTTCATTCCTACCAAGTAATTCATTATTCTATAAATTCTCCACTTAGCTTCTTTAATTGCTTATTTTCTTTTGAGTTGTATTATTCATTTCTTTCTTTTTTTTTTTCTGTTTACTCAACATAATAGGGTCCATAAAAAATATGGGGGTGAAGACATTTGCGTTGGTGATTGGATTATTGGCAGCAATTGTAATCCTCATCATATTCCTCACTTTCCTTTGTAGAACTTTTGCTGGCAGTCGTAAGTAATTTCTTACCCTTTATGTTTTAAGGTCTTAATTTTTAGTACTATATTATTAGGTTTTAAAAATTTCAACTTTTAAGTTGTTTAACACAATATTCCAGATTTTATATTTGATTCATAACACAGTCTGACTTTTAAGGGTAATATTTATTAGTAGTAGAAGATTAAGTTAACATCAATTAAATTTAAGGTTTTTTGTGATAAGTTGGAGTTTTTTTTTTTTGTTTAGACACATTATCATTATATATATATCACCGCTACATCGCATGGAAAAGCCTCGAGTTTAATTGATGTTAATTTGATTTTGCGCTACTGATAAATATCACCTCCTAAAAATTAGACTGTTATGATAAATATAAGGTTCGTGATATTATGACAAACAACTCCAAAATTTGAAATTTCAGAAGCTAATAACCCTAATTCTTACTCCATATATTTTTTTAAAAAAATACTTTAATTTTCCTCATGTACTCATGTAGTAATATGTTTTCTTTTTGTTTGACCTTGGCAGGTAAGTAAAAAAACAAGGGCTAATTATCATTGGCTTTTTGATGCAAAAGCAGGCTACTTTCAACTTTCCACCCCCTCTCTTTTCCCCTAAAAAAATGTAGATTATTAATAATTACTACAATGTGGAGTTAATGGATGTGCTTTAATAATAGTAGATTCTTTGTTGATTAAACTAAGGAATTAAAGGTATCATGAGAAAGCAGAAAAAAGAAGGATGAGTACGTAGAGCCACTCTGCATATTCATGCATTGCAAAAGTATGGCCACACAAACTAATCTTTGTTGTATTGCAAAGTTGTGTTGTCTCATTTCATAAAGTTACCATGCAAGAAGTAAAGCTGAGGGTTATCCTTTGTTATTTTCTTTTCTTTTTCACCTTTGTGTATGTAGTATTATTGGATTCTGTATATCCTATTGGAAAATTGGATGGATCATTCAGTAATATTCTCTTTCTTCTGAAAAAGGAAAAACAATAATTGGACTTCCTACAACACCCATTCATATTTCTTTCGGCTAGCTAGCTTTAAGTGAATAAAATGATGATCATGGATTAGATCATGCACCCAAGATTATGAAATATCATCATTTTAATGCTTAATTAATTTCTGTTTTGGATTTCTTTAATTTCGTTTATGCTTTATGAGATTTGGGCCGAACGTTAGATTTAAGTTGAAACTATAAAGAAGATGGTTTCATATGCATTATCCACTTTCTAATTAATGATAGACCATTGACATGGATTTATAGGCCGTTTTTTTCTACTTAATCGTAAGATTTATCAAATACCTTTTTCGAGATAAAGAATTTATTGATGCTTTTTTTGAAGGCATGAATTTATCTAAATTTTATCTTAATATGATATAATTTATCTAAATTTACCTATATTTATATGGGTTGAACCGCTGAAGGGGAGTTTTGACGCAACAATTGAGTTATTTTCCTGTGAATCGATCGTGAGTTCGCGAGTTTGAGTCTTGAAAGCAGCCCTTTACATAAATGTAAAAGAAAGTTTGCTCACATTACACCTTTGTGTGGTGAAACCCTTCCTCAGATCCCCGCTTGTGGGAACGCTTTGTGTATCGAACTGCCTTTACCTATATTTATATGTGCCCAGTTCAATTTTACCTAAAACATGAGGGGGCTTAAATACCAAAATAGTTCGGCAAAATAGTTTAAGAAAATAATTAGTAGTCTACCTAGAACTCATATATTTTGATAATTAATACTAGCACCAGAAGAAAAAAGACTTCTTTCCACGCTTGTATATGGTACAACTGTACAAGTGTGGAAGTAAGACCTGTTTCTTGTAATGTGAATGTTGCGTTTTAAACTTTTAACAAGTTGAAACAAAAAAAAAAGGAAAAAGATCATAGGCTGATGGTCAACTCTAAGCTTGGACTTTTGAGCAGCTTTTGGGCTTTGGTGTTGGGCTATAAGCATCGCCTTGAAACCTTTCAAAAGCCGAATGATAGTCAGGCCCAACTGGATGTCATTACTTACTACCCATGATCGACATCTTAAGGACAAGAAAACAGACATCTTTCAAGCCCATCAATACAAAATTCAATTATGATTACGTATGTCTTCTTCCCCTTAAGGCCTTAACTCTCTGCTGATATTGGGTCCAATTGCAACCACATAATTTTTTGTTGGTATGGGCTACAATTATTACTCCATCTGTTCATCAATGACAATTATTGATTTTTTACTATTTAAAAATACTCTATATTTTATATTGATCATTATATTAACATAACTTTAAATAAATAAAAAATTTATATTGTTGTAAGAACTGTAAATCTAATAAAAATCCCTTGGTGCATTTACATGCTAGGTATAAATATCATAAAATTCTCATTTTGATGTCATTGTATCTTTGTTAAGTATACTTTTAGAAAAGTAAATGACGTATTGACTAACTTATTGGCTAAAGCTGGTCTTAATAGGGATGTCAATGTATACAGAGGGTAAGTTTTGGATAGAGAGTTAGAACAACATTATTCATGAGGATGAATTAGGTAGAACCCTTAAAAAAAAGACTGTCTAATTTTTTATTTATTTTACGAGTCATAAAAAAAGTAAAATAAATAAAAATTGTAGTAGTAATTTTACAAAGATCATTGTATATACACTTGATAGTGAAGTGAGGAATGGTGGGATTAGAAATGTCCCCTCATTAGGCTGTCACATTCAATTCATGGGATTTATGTCACCCTTGTCTCTTGTCATCACCTTGAAAGCCTCTTCCCTTATTATGGAGAATGACATCCAACAACAATGACCACTTAACCAACTTTACTTTTCCTTTTTTTTTTCCTTTCCTAAAATTGGTTCTTGTATTCTTCATTCCATTATTAATATATCTAGTTTGAACCCAAGTTGAGCAATTTTTAAAGAATTTAATATATTTTGAGTGAGGTAGGTTTACCCATAAGGCCATATAGATCTCATAAATAGCAAAGATATGACAAGGCATATATGTGGATTATTTTTTTTTTTTGGGGGGGGGGGGGGGGGGGGGGTAATTAAAGGTGGGGGCAATCCTTATTTCATCAGATCAAAACGGTAATAATGAATCTAACCATAAATACGATCGAGTACAGTGCGAATAATATTAAGGATTGCGAATGATACAGTGCGAATAATGGTATGATTTGGAAAGATTGTGAAAAGTGTGGTATGTTATGGTATATTATGTTAAAATTTGTAGTAAATATGATTGATGTGATAAGTAAGGAGAAGGAAAGTAAAAAGTAGAGAAGAAAATTGAAGAAAGAAAAGTCACGATTATTGTAGTAAAATATGAAATAATATGGTATGGTAATGGAAGAATTGTGACAAGTGTAGTAAAATGTGAGAGGTGCGGTGATGAACCATGCAAAAGAATAGTACCTTAGAAAAAATATATTAGTAATAATTGTGGTGTGGTGTGGTGAAATGTGGTAGAAAATTAAAGAGTGCGGTGTGATACCGCACCGCAACTTACCGCCATAGTTATTAAAATCCCGATCTTGTTTTACGATCCTACGATTTTATGATCCAAAATCCTCTATACAATTCTACTATTTACACACGATCAACGATCCTATATGGATTAATTCTAATCCTAACTAATCCATAGATTCAAGTTAAGATCACGATCGTACATGTAATAGTTTTGTTTGGCTTGTTGCATGCTGAAGTCCTTACTGTATTATTTTATTTAGCAGTTCGGTTGTAACCTATTTTGTTAGGTGATGATTGTTTGCTGTTTTGTATGGCAGTTGCTATTTTTTTAATGAACTTTTAGTCTTGTGACTATTAATAATCGAAAAAAAAGAATATGGCCTAATTATATTCCTCCAACTATTAAAAATAATGTAATCCAATTTTATCAAAAATAATGTATGGAAAGTATATATTCTGAATACTAGTTGCTCATTCATTAACCGTCGGCTGCCGACACTATCAAAGCGTACCAAATCCACACGAGGCTAGAACACAAGCTCAATAGACAATAATCAAGCACCAGTACTACAGTACTACTCCAGTAGTGATTTTTTTGGTTTCTCTTTTTCCTTTTTTTTTTTCTTTTTGGTACTCACTATTTAAAAAGCAGCATTCGTTTTTAGGTCCTACCTTCTCTCTCCATTGGTGCAACTAGCAACACTCACTTCCGTCATTGGTTCCTCTTCTTAGGATAAGAAACACCCCCTATTCTTCAGAAAACCAAAAAGCAACTATATACTACTTCCCCTGTTTTCTCCATTCTTTTCTGCCCAATTCCTCACTTGTACCTCCTCAAAATCCCGACACTAAATACTGGGTTTTTCTGGGTTTTCCATAAATTTCCCAAATCCCCACTCTTCCCAAACGAAATCGACCAGATAACCCCTCAAATTCCAGTCTTTCTTCAACACATCTCCCCTGTTTTCCCTGTTTTCTTCAATCGTTTCTGCCCAATTCCTCACTTGTACCTCCTCAAATCCCAAAACAAAATTCTTAGTTTTTCTGGGTTTTCCATAAACTTCCTAAATTCAACTCCCCCAAAACGAATTCCACCAAATAACCCCTCAATTTCCATTCTTTGTTCAACACATCTCCCCTGTTTTTTCCAATCTTTCAGGCCAAATAACTCCCAAAACTAAATTCTGGGTTTTCCTTAAACTCCCCAAATCCCCCCCTCTCCCCAAACAAATTCCCCTAATCAACCCATCAATTTCCAGTCTTCTTGAGAAAATTTAAAAAAAAACAACTACCTCCCCTGTTTTCTCCAATCTTCTCTGCCCAATTCCTCACTTATACACCCTCAACTCCCAAAACCAAATTCTGGGTTTTTCTGGGTTTTCCTTAAACTTCCCAAATTAATCCCTCAATTTCCATTCTCTATCAACCCCATCTCCCCTGTTTCAAAGATGATCCACACAAAATCAGAGTCAGACATGACGAGCCTAGCTCCATCCTCTCCCTCCCGATCCCCAAAGCGGCCAATCTACTTCGTCCAAAGCCCTTCGAGAGACTCCCACGACGACGGCGACAAATCGGCCTCGCTGCAGGCCACTCCGATGTTCAACAGCCCAATGGAATCGCCGTCGCACCCGTCAATGGGGCGGCACTCGAGGAACTCGTCGGCGAGCAGGTTCTCCGGCTTCCTCCGGTCGGGTTCCGGCCGGAAAGGCAGCCGGAGGAGGAACGACAAGGGGTGGCCGGAGTGCAATGTCATCATGGAGGAGGGAAAGTATGAGGAGGAGGACGCTGGGTTCTCAAGGAAGGTGCAGGGGTTGATTGGGTTGCTGAGTTTTGTGGTGTTGTTTACTGTGTTTTGTTTGATCATTTGGGGTGCTAGTAGGCCTTTCAAAACTCAGGTCACTTTGAAGGTAAAATTTGTCATTTCTTCCTACCTTTTGCTTATTTCGTGCTTCTTGGTTAGTGTAAGTATGTATAGTATATGTAGTAACTTGTTGGGGTCGTTTTGCATATTTACTACCTCCGTCCGGTATTAATATTTTTAGAAATTGTGTAGTTAAATTTTATAAATTTTGACTATAAATTCTTTAATATATATAGTGAGTTAGCATATAAAATTATCACCACTAGATTCATAACGAAAAATACTATCATAAAACTATAATATTATAATTATTAATAACATATTAGATAAGAAACTTATCAATCCAAAAATGATATTAGAGACCGTGAAAATCAAAATTATGACAATTAATATAGAATGGAGAGAGTAATAATCAAACAATAACGAGGTTGAATATAGTTCCGCTGATATGAAGTTTGACTGGATGCAAGTGTAGATAACATTTCCTTCCTGCATTGGGTGCTTCACGAGGCTGATTCAGGCGAACCTAAATCTTTTTAAAATTGAAATGAAAACCCGCTTGGGAAACAATTACACACTTAGACCCTTTCCTTTTGGAGTGTAGGATGGTAGGATGGTGGATAAGGTGGTAGATGGTATGTAAGTGCTAGTAATTAAGATAATGTTTGGGCATCATCAAAATACATAAATTTTTAAATATATATATATACATATATATATATATATATTTAAATAGGGTATATAGTGCGTAACGCAAATCACATCAATCATACAAATTATTAAGTATGTGAAATTTTAAATAATATATTATTTAAGGTAGATAAATTAGTTTGAAAATGAGTAAGGATATGAAGCGTATAAGAATGAGGTATAGTGGGATGAGTAGGATAAATTTATCCTACGCCACAAAATAACATGACTTTAATAATCATTATTGCAAATTGGAAATATACTCCCAAGTATAGGACAACTTAATGGCAAGAGTGTTTCACAAACCAATTGTTGTAGTATGTTTGGGGTTATTGGCAAATTGCAAGTTAGTTTGTCCACTTATCGACAAACCTAACTAGCTAATCTTGGGAGTTTCTTAGGGGTGGAAATTTGGATTTTGCCATATTTACATGGTGTGTCAATAACGATGGAAAGGTTGAGGATTAATTCAGTGTCAATAATAGTTCTCTTTTCTATGTAATTTGGACCTTTGACTAGATAGTTAATCATACTTTTACTTTATTTAAAAACATTAGTGAGAATTAACCACATGTATATGCAAATAACACTATTTACCATAACTCACTTCGAACAGAAATATTAAAATTATTTGTCATCGAAATATTAAAATTATTTGTCATCGTCAAACTTAGGTTAAAAGGTGGTGGCATAATTCCTCTCCAATTAATCCCCATGAACTTATGCATTTTCTTTATGTGCTCTGTATGCCATTTGACAGAGTTTGGTAGTACACAACTTGTATGTTGGAGAAGCAACTGATTTCTCAGGCGTACCGACGAAGATGATGACCATCAATGGCTCACTAAAACTGGGCATTTACAATCCTGCTACATTTTTTGGCATCCATGTTAGCTCATCTCCCATCACACTTGCCTTTTCTGAGATTACAGTTGCTACTGGTCAGGTTAGAATTCTATTAATCTCAACACACTCTTATAGATCGACCTTGAACTTTTCACATGTCCTCTTACCTCAATTATTACCGGTTACATTGTGGTATATTACAAATCCTGGAATCGATTACAATTTACAAAGGATAACATATGCCACTAATTTCTAAAAATAGAATTTCATGTGTAGTAACATGCCTGTAAGCCCGAGTTATCAATGTTAAAAAAAAAAGAACCATGATAATATGGGGTCAATTATATACTCGAATGTTACCAATGTTAAAAACAATATTTCTACTTATGATTTGAATGAGATTGCACCGACAATATGTTACTGTATTATGGCTAGTTGGCTACTAGAAGAGGCAATAGCATGAACCACGTAGTTTAGTAGCATGTTATTATCCCTATATGTATAAATTATGACTATTGTGACAGCCAATAGCATGTAGTTTAATAAGCAATCATCGTCAAGTAGTTAACAAGTTATTATCTCATTACACATATAATTCATGTCTTATCCTTTGATATATAGTTGAGTTATTGTCTACGTCATAAGTCGTGAGTCATGACTAAAAATTTAGCTAGCTTGTGTAGTTGCACCTTGGGCTAAAGCATAAGATTGAGGGTTGTATTTTAGGTTAGTTGGGTTGAATTTATTCTAAGGCCCCGTTCTTTTATACGACTGGCTATGGTGCGGTGCGATGTGGTGGAAATATGATGAATTATGGTGGGTTGGAAAAAGTTGTGGTGGGTTATGATGAAATACGACAAGTTTAACTTTTAATGAAAATTAAATTAGAAAAAATAGATTGTGGTGGGCTGCGGTGGAATATGGAAAGTTGAGGTGCGGTGCGACACCGTAGCCTGCTAGCTACATAAAAAAACAGAGCTTAAATTAATTTATTTGAATTTTTAATTTCTTTATTAAATCCTTTTTTTAAAAAAAAATATTTATGAGACATGGTTAAGCTGAATCAAACTTGTTTTTTAAAATATATTTTATGTGACTATGTACAGTTACAAAAACACTACCAACCAAGAAAAAGCCGTAGCACAGCTTCAATAATATTGCAAGGGGACAAGGTTCCGTTGTATGGGGCTGGATCAACCTTGTCAGTGTCAAGTTCCGAAGGTGGTCAAGTCCCATTCATCTTGCAAATGGAGATTCGTTCTCGGGGCAATGTCGTGGGCAAGCTCGTCCGAACAAGACATCACCTTCATGTCTTCTGCAATGTCACTGTCGATTACTTAGGCACCAAGCCGATCAAGTTCAAGAAGGATACATGCTCTTACTTTTGAGGTTCTTTCAAATTATGTGGAATGAAGTTTAATTTTGGCTCCATCAGATCTTTGTGTTATTGGGAAGTGCTTAATTGGCAACACGGTCGAGACCGTACAAACTAGTAACTTTCATCATGAGTCTCACTTTGACGAGTCGATAATTATGTAAATTATTAAGTTGGTCTTTTGTTAGTCATGATGGGCTTTGATTGGCCCATATATGGTTAATGTTTTGGCTACATTATGGGTATTTTTGAGCATAATTCGTTGAGTGCAAGATACTTTGTGGCTTATTTTGTATAAACGAGACTGTATAAATATGTGCATCATGCTTTAGTGATACGGAAGTTGGAGGTCAATCCTCTCTACCATGGTTTGAACATCGATTGTTACAATTTTTTTTGATGATTATTGTGATTTTCTTGGAGACTTGTGGGTTTGCTTTCAAGTTTATGTTTTTAAAGAACATCCCCTCCTTGTGATAACTATTCTTTCTTAAAATAATAAGGAATGATTAGGAGTTTTCATAAAAATATAAATAAATAAATCCATTTCACCACAACTCTTCAAATTTGTAACACATTCTCATATTTTATTTTGTGTGATATGTCACATGCTAAAAAAGATGAAAACATGGTTCTCCACTTCTCCTCCATTTTGCTACAATCATCCTCTAATAAAGAGGACATGCTTAGCTAGTAGGGTTATTCATGGTCTAGTTCGGATCGAAAATGGAATTGAACCAAATAGATCGAGGAAAGTTCAACTCCATCCTTGATCCAAGAAATTTTGAAATTCAGTCCTCGATCTGATCCATCGAATGAATGACCAAGGACTGAACCGAAGGACTGAATAAAAGTTACTTAATTATCAAAATTTTATGGTTTCTTTCAATCTTTCTCAATATAACCATATATATTTTACAATCCGAAATGGACCCAAAAGAGTTCAGTCGAGTTCAGTGTCGGAACGAACTTTTTCAGGTCTACTCCTCAGTCCAACTCAATTCCAAGTTCCATCCTCGGTCCTTTCGGTCCAATTCCATTTGATTCAGTATTGGACCGATAAACAATCCTATTAGCTAGGGTGTGATGTGTCCCTCCTCTATTTCTATTATGCATTCATGAATACATGCCCTTTCTCAAAAAAGAAAAAGAAATAAAAAGGAGCTTTCGTAAGAAGAAAAAAAGAAGAAAATAGAAAAACAAGGGACATGAAGTTGGGCTCATACCATGATCCTTGAATAGCCCAGTCCACAATATTAGGCTTTTCTAAGCCCAGTACATAGGCCCATTCCCATGTTCATTCCACCGTCACCGCATCATGTCAAATCATTGTCTGCGTTCACACTTGCCGGGATCAACGCAAATTATCCCGCTCTTCAGTCTTAACTCCCCCCTCCATTTTCAGTCAAGATCTCTTTCTCTCTCTAAAACCCTCTTTCTCTCTCTAAAATGTCCGCCATTAGAGCTCCCATCTACTTCTCCTTCTTTGTCCTCCTCCTCCTACTAACCCCGCTTCTCTCTCATTCTTCCTCCGACGAGCAACCGCCGTCCGATTCTGAATCCGATGAACTCGAAGAGCTGCTCGCCATTGACGACGAGGAAGATCAAGCTCGAGCTCACACTTCTCCTACTTCCGAAGCTAGGGTTCTCTCCAAAGCGCAGAGAATTGTCGTCGAATTGAACAATGATAACACCAAGACGTTGATCAATCGGAATGAGTTTGTTCTGCTCATGGGGTACACTCCTTGGTGCCCTAGAAGCGCTGAATTGATGCCGCAATTCGCGGAGGCTGCGAATTTGCTCAACGAATTGGGATCAACTGTTTTGATGGCGAAAGTTGATTGCGAACGATACCCTAAAATAGCGTCGTTTTTGGACATCAAGGGTTATCCGACGTTGCTGCTTTTCACGAATGGCACATCTCAGCCTTATACTGGCGGATTCACTGCGTAAGTTTCGTTTTGGAGGAGGATGTGCTTGATGTTTATTTGGTTGTGATTTTGATTTTGAATTTGGGGATTTATAGGGAGGATATAGTGATATGGACGAGGAAAAAGACTGGGGAGCCTGTTGTTAGACTGAATTCCGTCGCAGATGCTGATGCATTTGTCAAGAAGTACACCATGTTCGTCGTTGGATTGTTTGATCAATTTGAGGTATTCTATGTTTACGAAATCATCTTCATCATAATTTTATCATTATGTTGTTTGCTTGGTGGGTTAACTGTAGGGTGTGCAAATTTAACGCTAAAATTTGTGTATCCAGTCAGTGAGTATGTGATGAATGTTGATGAAATGCTCTATATTTGTTTTCTGCTGTTAGCAATTGTTTCTGTGTACATTTTACATGAATAAAATGTTGAAATTGTCATCATGTTGGTACGCCCATGGTTGTACCTTGCCATGTTGATCATATCTTCCTGCATATGCTCTATAAAGTAGCTGGTTTTCTGTTTCAAGTTTTACTCTGCTGCAGTTTGTCTTTCGTTATTCTTTGTTGCTGCTGATATGTGAGTCTTACTGTAGACAATTTGATGTGCAGGGTCCAAAATATGAGGAATTTGTCAAAGCTGCAGTTGCTAATAATGAAATTCAGTTTGTCGAAACCAATTCTGATGAGGTTGCGAAACGTCTTTATCCCGAAATCAAGCCTGGAAAGCCTTTTCTGGGTCTTGTGAAAAATGAACCCGAAAGATATACAATGTTTGGTAAGTGATGACTTTTATAGCAGTTGTAATGAGGGTTTGGAGGTTAAAGGGCTAGCATTGTTTGATGTATAATGACACAATCAATTTGCTCTCTTTGAAAAGCCCTTCACTCAAAGAAGGGTGCCATGAAGCACTGCAGGAAATAGTTATTCAATGCATTTGGTTTTCATTAACGTGATTGACCTAAAAACAAAGTATCATGCCTAAAGTGCACTGAATGATGGTTACTTGCTTACATTCCATCAATAAATCAGGCAGCATAATTTTTGGTGATAGTTTTCCCTTTATTTCTTCTTCTTCTTTTTTCCTTTTTTTGTTTTGGGGTGGGGGGGGGGGGACGCTATGAAACAATTGTGAATGCTTATCGGTGCCAAGTCTGATGAAATGACAGTGATATCTATTAACATCTGAATAAGTTCATGGGATCTTTGAATTTACCTTTAATTTTTTGCTTCCTTGGTAGAAGATTCACAAATTCAGTAACTTTTTTTGGTTCTTCCTGAGATTCAGTCCAGTGATTGGAGGTGTAAAAGTTACCATTATGAGACGGGGTATCTATTCATATCAGCGCGGCAGAAAATCATGGGACCTTTTCCTTTGGAGTTTGGTCTAGCTTCACTTTAATGGGAGATTTATAAGAATTCTTTCAAAAATTTGTAAGTTCTGGGTAGTGGGTTGGGTTTATGGCTGGGGAGCAGATATAAAACTAACTACATGGCGGCCTATCATTAGTCACGTACTATGTTAAAGTGGAGTTTTAATGATGATTTTGCTTAAGCACAATGTACGCTTATATGAGGTGTTGAGGATTAGGTGTTGGTAACGGTGGCTTTGTTCTTTATGTTCTTGTTACCTTTTAAATTTTATAACTTTGCTACTAGTTTTGAACTTCTCGTCATGTTGATATTTTAAAATTTGTTTTGATGTCCAGAAGAGCACTTTAAGATGGACAAAATACTGCAGTTTTTGGAAGATAACAAGTTCCCACTAGTCACCACCCTTTCTGAGCTCAATTCTATTCAAGTCTACTCCAGTCAAATCAAATATCAGGTTCTTGCTGCTCTTTGTTCTATATAGAGGCTAATGTATTGTGGTCTTTTGTTTTTAATCTGGGTCCAAGTTGATTTCATATCGGAAAGTGATCCAGAAAAAAATAGTGACACAATCATGTTGAAGTGAGCCCCGGGTTAGCGGGAATATACGGGGGTATGTTGTTGTTGTAATCATGTTGAGGTGAATTCTGTCCTTGTTGGCAGAGGCTTGACATCTTGCAAAGGCATGATGTTTGTGTAAACAACGCCACTGGCTTCCTTCCTGGCGTGTATTTTCTCAGTAGCACTAATTCAAGTCCATTATTATAATGCAGAATCACAGTCCCAGGATTTGTGTGAAATGACTTTACAGGATCATTATCTCAATTAATTTCCGTTGATCTTTATTATTGATCTATTTGGAATATTTTAATCCCTTTTGAATCTTTTAGTGCATGCACTCATAGAAAGTTAGAAACAATTGCATGAATTTCTGTTGCAGTTGGTGATTGTGCTGCACAGCCTGTACTTCCATTTGTTCTTGTCCTCAATTTCACATTTTGTCATCTTAATGCTTTTATATGTTTACAATTTTTGGATACTGAAGCAAGGTTCTAATGCCAAGTTAAAATGTTCTGTAGCTTTATGTGTTTGCAGAGTCTGACAAGGTTGAGTCTCTTCTTGCACGTCTTCAAGAAGTTGCAAGAAAATTCAAGTCCAAGGTTACTCTCATTTCCTTTTATGAACTACACCCGTATAGTTTCCCTTCTCTTTGAAGCTGTTTTAATGCATGAATAGAGTATCTGGTGTGAACAATTCATTTTTTGGTGCAGATACTGTTCATATATGTGGACATTACAGACGACAATCTGGCAAAGCCTTTGCTAACCTTACTAGGACTTGAAGAGTCAAAGGATACTGTTGTAAGCTTCCTGATGATTAGTTCCTACTGGATATTTTTCCTATCGAGCTTGAATGACAAGTCATGCATTTATTAACATTAATGATTGTCGATAGGTGGCTGCTTTTGACAACAAGATTAGCTCAAAATATCTTTTGGAAGCAGAACCCACACCTGACAAAATAGAAGTATGTTTCTAACATTTCCTTTTCCTGTTGTGCTTTATTTACGCCATTGATATGAGGTTGGTAGTACGTCTTTCATCATATTTTGTGTTGTGACTGCAGGATTTTGGTTCTGGGATCTTGCGTGGGGCTGTCCCTACATATTTCAAGTCACAGGCTGTACCAAATAATGTAAGTTTTCAAACTTCATGTTCACCTAAGTTTCTTCAAGCTTGACATTTTTTTGTGTTACTTTAACCAATTTGGACAAGCAGATTCTAGGGTATAGGCCTCTGTAAGCAATCTGTTTTCCTTTGTTTTTAATTGTATCTTATGTCATATCATTATGCTTAATCCAACATACTTCCAAGAAGCCTTTTTCTTGCGATGAATGCTTGCTTCAAAGTTCAAATTTGAATTTTTGCTTAAGTTCTCATCAGAAACAAATTTTGAAATATGTGCCATCTTATGATTAAAGAATTGTAAACAATGGTTTATTGATGTTGATATGAATTAGAACTATTTGAGTATTGATGTTACTTGTGAGGTCTTCAGGCTAGCTTTGTCTGCTTGATAAATTGTTCATTCAGTCGGGTGTCAATCTAGTTAAATATCAAGCTGAGTCACACTAGGACTTGATGAGTTTTCAGTTGAATATAGTTGGCGATCTTTACTTGTGAATAAGAGAGATTTCTTGTTAGATGTGGTTAATTTCATTGTTGTAGTAGAGGAATTCCCTGATATGGATGAAAAATATTTTAATGGATTTTGAGCATGTGGTAATAAATTTGAACTCTCAAGTAACATTTTGTTTGGGTAAAAATTGCAGGAAAATGCTACGGTTCTGACTGTTGTTGGAAAGACATTTGATGAATTGGTCTTAAGAAGTACCAAGAGCATTCTACTTGAGGTTTGTACCCCGCTTCCCCCTGAAAGAGAAAAAGCAGAAAAAACACGCACTGCACATTGGGGGCTGCTTGCCTTTAGTTCTCTGCCCGTCAGTGTCTGTGTCTCTTTCACCATTCGTAATCACGCTTTGTGCATATAACGTAGATGGAGTATCATATATGGCAAGACCACTTAATTACTGCATTAGAATTAGATAGAGCATTAAACCATCTATTTAAGCCGCCTCCCCCCCAACCCTCTTTCAGAAAAAAACCCCACAATGGAAAAGAAAAGATACCTCATACATTGATCTTCTCTTGTCATTTGTTCGGCCCTCATTTGCACACCCAAACTTAAAAGAATCATTTATCTTGCATTTGGCAGCAGTATAGCACAGTGCATATTTGCCTTACATCTTCTTGTCTGCTGGGCGCTGGCAATTAAAAACTGGACTCATTCTCCTTTTATCTTGTCCGTCTTTGTTCCTTGCAATACTTGACAAACTAAAGGTACACACACCATGGTGTATGAATTGTGAGACTACAAGCAAGCAGGTGGAGAAGTTGGCCAAGCATTTCAAGGCATTGGACAACCTTGTCTTTGCAAGGATAGATGCTTCTGCCAATGAACATCCTAAACTCGTGGTAAGAGAACATTTCAGTAAACTGCTGTTTTATCCAGTTATCCTAATAAGAAAAAAGCTAGAGAACTATAAATGTTTTTCGTAAATGAAAGGAAAGTAAGTGCATTGCAACTAAAGAAAGTATATATTTGTACCAATGCCTTCTCATGGAAATAATATGATTGTTTATCTGACTAATCGACGTTCTTGGTTAAGGTTGTGCCGGAGCAACAATTATACTAACCAGACTGGTTGAATTTGGCAGGTTTCCGACTACCCATCTCTTCTGTTTTATCCAGCAGCAGATAAATCAAACCCGGTAACATTTCCTGACATCTCTTATCTGTTTTTATTTATTTTCATAAATATAAAAACCTTACACACATTTATTTATTTATTGTTGGGTTCCCTTCCCACTGTCAGATCAAACTGTCAACAAAATCTAGTTTGAAGGAGTTGGCGGCATTTATCAAGAAAAATGTCAAAGCAGAGGAGCATGCCGTTAAAGACGAATTGTAGAATTGCTTACTTATACTGTAGAGTGTTATGGCGGCTGAGATTTCAAGTCCTAGTTGCGGTCCTGGCGGTGCTTACGAGCATACGACAACCCGATGAAGATGGGTTGAATTGGAAGGTGTGCTCATTCTTTGTAGCAAATAGCATAGCAACCACATTATAGTTTAGACTTCAAACTAATGTTGCCAATGTTAAATTATTGGTTCCCACAATCAAGGGAGCCCATATTTCCAACCACATTACTTAATGTTTTGGAAGATAGTTAGTCTTATCTGATATGGTCTCATAATAACTGAAATGTGTATGTTTTACACTTCTACTCTGTAGTTTGCTGTTTCTGCAAATGTATGACTTGGATTTACCAATTCCTAATCCAGGAAATGTTGCCATCATTTATGTGTATATTTTACATTGACAAGTCTATAACACACTACCATATATCGGGTCGAAGCAATGATCTGGATCACTAAAGATAAGCTAGAGATTCATGCACCGAGTATCAAAAGTTCTGTCCATTGTGAATTTCTTGGCCAGTTCAACAACTACCAATTGTCTAATAAGGAAGTCTAATTTACAATTCGATTCCACAAAAAATCTATCTTAATATACAAGAGCCAAAAACAACGAATTCTCTCGCTATCAAACTCCGACAATTTTCTCGGAAGGTCTAGCAAAAAATGTGAATCCTATAACAAGAACACAAGTAGTAGCCACACACCAATGCTCGTCCACAAAATCTCAAATAATCCCTTGCGCAAAATCATCGAAGCGGCGTAATCAATCATAATTGGGAATTTACAACTGCTATCCGAAGGATCTTGATCCGTAATCATACCCATGCCATTGAAATCGCAATCCCAGTTATTTTGACCCTTTACTTGATAATACATGTTGAAGGCATACGACGCGTTCCCTTGTAGACTAAGACGTCCACACGAACACCCATACCCTAACGCGGTGCAATCTACGAAGCTACACGCATTTTTAACGTTATCCGTCAAATCCTCAAAGTCATTCACATTCTGTCTCAACACGCACCATTTCCTGTCCATGTATTTCACCCCTTCAACCGGTACAAGTCCCCTTTCTTGTCGCCCCCCGGCTAAATCGAGCTCGTATTTAGGCTTCCCATCGAACTGCAAAATCCCCCAATGTCTCTCGAAATTCCCCGGCTCAGTCTGCTTGGCATCCTCATCAATCAAACTAAACAAATACACATCAATTTCGCCCTTCCGAAGCGGGGTACCTTGCCCACTCAAAAAATGCTGCAACAAACCCTGGTTGAATCTCTTGGCATTTTCAACATTCGCGTACTTGTCCCCATCCGTAGGCCACCCGACTTCCCCTACAACAATCTCCATGTCGGGGTACCCCGCCTTGTTCATGGCCCACACCAACGTGTCGAAGTTGGCGTCGAACGTGTTGGTGTAGGTCAACCCCTGGTCCTCAATGGTCACACCCGTCGGTCCATCGAAAAATGCAAAGTTGAAGGGAAAATGCTCGTTCGCATAGAGGCTTAGATAAGGGTAGATGTTGACTGTGAAGGGGGCGTCATTCGCATGGAGGAATTGGAGGATTTGGAGAGTGAGCTGGCGAATCTCGGGCCGAAAATCGCCCGCCGAGGGGACAGGGTTGGATTCAGGGGAGTAGTACGCGTCGGCATTGAAAGGGATCGTGGCCTTGATCCGATCGCCGTGGCCTGCACGGTTGAGGGCGTCCTGGATGTTGCGTAGGGCAGGGAAGGTGTACTTTAGGTACATGCCATTGTAGGTTTTCAGGAAGGGCTCATTGCCTACAGCAACATACCTGTGAAAACACAAATCAAACAAAGTGTCACTTGAAAGTTTTTGGCACAAGACATTCAAGACACCAGCCGCGGATCTAGGCCTTTATATTAAGATGTTCAATACGTTATTAAGCTCACTTGAGAAATATAAAAAGGCATGTCGGTGTACACTTGGGGAATATATTATTTATAATTTTTAATTAAAATCATATAATAAACTCATTTTTTTGGGTTAAGGGTGACTATAGCCACCCCTATCCTGCATGCAAATATGCACATGCAAGACATGTGTAAATGTAGAATTATTGTTATATATGTTTCATTGTTTTGGGGATTATTATGATCACGAATAAAATATATAAATTAAGTTTTATCTATAATTTTTCATAAATATGGATATGTATATAATGGACATTCTCTATTAATTATGATTGATATATATAATTAAGTTATCATTTATATTTGTCTACGTAGTTGATAAATTCTATTCTATACTCCCGTGGTTGATAAGTATGCCTAATCAGTGAAGAAAATAGTATTTAAAATCATAATAAAACATAAATTACACGCAATTCACAATGGTTATTACTTATTAACCACAAAAAATTACTTAGAGGTACCCTAACTTTTGAAGAAACAATTTTTTGGTACCCTAACTTTCCAAAACTAATTTTGGGGTACCCTAACTTTTAGGATTAGAAATTACTAGGTGAATTTCCGGCGAAACTCCGATTGATTCAAATCATTTTCGTCCACGAAAACAAAGGGCATTTTCATCCACAAAAACACTTAATCAATTTCCCGCCTAAAACTCACCGTTGAATTCAAATAATTGGCCGAAAATTCACCTAATTATTTCTAATTCTAAAAGTTAGGGTACCCCAAAATTAGTTTTTAAAAGTTGGGGTACCAGAAAAACATTTCACCAAAAATTAGTTTTTAAAAGTTGATTCAAAATACGAGTAAATTCTAGTATGAATCGTCTCACATAAACTTTCGTGAGCAAGATTGTTAAAATCGGGATCCTAACTCGAAACTATGGAGAAGTTAGGATCGGAATTTAGCCCATCTAGAATCGTGGATCATGTGTAAATAGTAGGATCGTATCAACGATTTTGGACCATAAAATCGTAGGATCGTAAATCAGGATCGGGATTTTAATAACTATGGTCGTCAGACAGACCTTTTACATGATGACATTTCTAATATTTTATTATTTTAATACGAATGTGACTAATAAATTAACCAGGAATTAATGCATTTTATCAGGTAAGGAAGACAAGGGGGAGTAAGCTTAAGTATGTCGGTAAGTTACATGAGTTACGTCACTTTTTAAATATTTGAATTTTTAAATATATATATTTTATGTAAGGTATTTTAGACAGTATGGTAAATAAGAAAATAAATAAACTCTAAAACAACATGGCATTAACAGTTTAACTATAATTTTAAACTTCTTTTGAGAAGAAAACTGAAAGAATGAAAACATGAAGTACTTGATATTTACTCCACCAGGATAGAAATAATCAGTGACATTGGCTTCAACCCAGACAGCAGCAGCATCAGGACTTGCACTCATCTCTTCCAGCATGTAATTCGGTATCGCCAACATCACTTCGATTTCACTCCCAACCAAAGCTTTCAGGATACGATCATCTGCTTCAAACAGCTTCAGCTTGTCAAACCCATTGTTCTTCAGCATCTGCACAACCTTTTCTGGTGGTAATTTGTGGGTTGCCATTGTCCCCCAGTTCACACCCACGCTTAATCCTCGAAAAAACGCACCCGTGATCGCCAAAAACAGTGCATATCTATGCTGGATTGACCCCATTTTTGTCACACTTTTCTGGGTTTCAAATGGGTTTTTATTTTTTAGGGTTGTGGGGTACGTAAGAGGGGATCAGAATAATCAACAGATTCGTTCCTTAGCTTAGTTTTTCATAAACAGTTACAGAAGCCATGCAAATGGGAGTTTAAAACCTGTTCCATTCTGTCATCCCAATCCTTTCATGCTTTTTTGGGTCTTAAATTATCACGTAAAATATAAAAAGTTAAAACTTTTGGCGGTTGATTAAAAGACTGACAAGTTTTTTATTAAAAGTTTTGAGAATGGAGCTGTTTTGCCAGTTTTTGTTTGATAAAAAAGTGTGTACTTTTGTGTCATCCATCGTTTGAATGCCACTATGAATGAAAAGTTTGAGAAACGTGTGCTGTCTGATGGTCAAAAAATTGTGACCTGGTTATGGTTGTGTAAATTTTTTGAGGATTCTGTCACTAAAATTGGTCTCCAGCTTTTAACTTTGTGGTGTATAAGTTGTTTGAAATCTCCAGTTTTTCTGGATTTTGCTTTTGGGTTTCTGTTACTTAAGATAAAGATGGATTATTTCTTGTTAGTTTTGGTTAATTTCATTGCTGTAGTAGAGGAATTCCTTATATGCTTATCAATGTATATTGCATATACCCCGAGCATGTGCTCCAAATATTTACAAGTGAACAATTATTATAATAAAAGTGAACAATCTAATATTTGTGGTGAACAATTTCATACATGTGGGTGAACAATCATACTATCTGGAGCACGTGCACTGGGTGCACCTAATAAATTCCATCTTATATGGACGAAGAATATTTTTTGGGAAGAAATTTGATGAATTGGGCTTAAGATATCCTAAGAGCATTCTACTCGTGAAACTCATTATTGGCAGTTGAAGTTTGTATTTCAAATAGTGTGATTATTCACTTGTAGATATGAAGTTATTCACTGTCAATAATGTCATTTTTCACTTGGAGTATAAACTACAAATACATGTAATATATATATTGTAACCCGTCCTACAAATTAAAGAATGAGCACACCTTCCAACCCCTCTTCAGTGGCTCGTTGTATGCTCGGAAGCACCATCGAGACTCTCTTGTTAAATCGGGCCAACCACTTATTCCCCAATCCAAAAAGAGTCCTGTGGGCCAACCGGTCCATTACAGGGGAGGAATGTCCGGCCTACATATTAGATGCTACAGAGCACATCTGCTTTCACAAAAGGGAGTAGAAATCATCAAAGATTATATAAGAAACTTTCGAGTACCTATCTAAGTTCTCTAAAGTGTTCAATTTTTTTTAAACAAATCCTCAATATTTTTTTTATGAAATTCATTATATATAAATTTATCATAAGTGGATATAAGTAGATTTACCAGAACATAAGGTATAATTTACGAGAAATCATTGGTATGTTAACCATAATTTATATTTCTCAAGGGACAATGTTGAAATGCTAGTATTGGACAGTGGCCTGCCCGAATTCTCAAGGGACCATAATTTTATATTCCTCAAGGGACCATAATTTATACACTACTAAAAATACGTGCATTACCAACCATTTTTTTCTAACCAATTTAAAATAGTTGGAAAAACAAACCATTTTAGCAACCATTTCATATTTCAATTATTTTTCAAAAATTTTAGTGAGAAAAATGGTTGGAAATTCCAACCACTTTTGTTAAAATTGGTTGGAAATTTTTCCTATCATCCTTTTTCCTACTATTTGAAATTGGTTGGAAAAATGGTTAGTAATCCAACCATTTTTATAACCATTTTCAAATAGTAGGAAAAAGGATGGTAGGAAAATTTTCTAACAATTTTTACAAAAGTAGTTGTAATTTCCAACCATTTTTCTCATTAAAGTTCTTGAAAAATAGTTGGAATATGAAATGGTTGTTAAAATGGTTAGTTTTTCCTACCATTTTAAATTGGTTGGAAAAAATGGTTGGTAATACAAATATTTTTAGTTGTGATATTCTGTTGGATGTCTATTGGAATTTAGCAGGGAGTAAAGTTGTCAAATACTGATGAAGAGTAATTAGTTGTATTGTACCCATTTATTGCTTATTTTTCCTCGTGTCAGTATTATACTAATGTTGTATTATCACGATTTTCAATGTTACTTTTTGATTGATAATTTCTTATATAACATTTTCTTACCCTTTTTGGCATTTGCACCCTTGTTTCGAGTCACCAGAATCACCAAAACTGTCGTGTTCCGGTCGTCTTCCCTCTTTAAGACCACCTCTCGGCGCCACCCTGAACATTCACCGGCCATCCTATTGCCGCTCTTTGACCGCCGTTCCCCTCATTATCTTCCATGATACTTTATGGTAAAGTAAATAAACTTCTTGAATCATCCGATAAGGTCAATAACCCTAATATATTTCTCAATGGGTGAAATATCAAAAAGAAAATGTTGCATTTAAGCTTTGTTGAAACGCTACTATTGGACAGTGGCCTGCCCCAAATTCTGGGCCCTAATATTCTCGTGCTTTGTTGAAATGATACTATTGGACAATGGCCTGCCCCAAATTTGTTGTATTCTACGTTGATCGCTTATGTTTAGGGATGGTAACGGGACAGGTGCGGGGTATATTCTCTGTCCCCATCTCTGCACGGGCAGTCGGGCACCCCACCTCATCCAGTCATCCCCATCTCCAGTGGGTACAATATACCAAAATTAAGAGATGAGATTAATACCCTTTTTGGCACTTTTTACAATTACGACAACTATTATTTTCAATTAAAGTAGAGGCGTTTTGGGTAAATCATAAACTTTTCACCTCAATTCTTAATATGCGTTGGTCTTCTCAAATTAAGTCAATGGACAAATATAATGGAACGAAGGTAATATTATTTTACATTAAAGACGTGTTTGGTTGGAAGTTAACAAATTTTTAAGAAAATAGTTTCCCACAAAAGCCTTTTTTCAAGGAAGATGGTTTTATATCTCAATTTTTCGTTTTTTTGGTGGGAAAGTCATTAAAGTTCAAATAAATGGCAATATATGTGTCATATATGTTATTGTTGAAATAATTTGAAGCTAAAGATTTATATTTAAGCTTTTAACCTATTCCATCATATTATTAACTATTTAGTTATGATTTCGTGTAGGGATAAACTGTTTACATTTGAATACATTATACATTGCGTTAG
Organism: Portulaca oleracea; assembly: GCA_029582165.1. NCBI lineage: Eukaryota > Viridiplantae > Streptophyta > Magnoliopsida > Caryophyllales > Portulacaceae > Portulaca > Portulaca oleracea. Next base: position 5,776,240 of record CM055889.1, read on the forward strand.
TGGTTATTGTTGATCCAAACTATTGAAATCGAATTTTGCTCGCAATTAGTTTTGATTAAGTTTAATTAGCAGCAAAAAAATATTGAAACTAGTGGCAATATATGTATCAAATGAAAATATTTGGAGCTCAGCATTTATGTTAGAACCTTTTTATTCTATATCTATCATATTATAAAGTTTTGATCCAAATTATTGAAGTAGAATTTCCCTCTTATGCTTCAGTTTCGGTTAGTCTTAGCAGCGAAGTGGTGACATATGTCATAAATAAAAATACTTGATGTTAAAAATTTATATTTGAGCTTTTCTTTAATCTATTCTATCATATTATAAATTTTAGATTCTAACTGTTGGCATTGAATTTTATTCTTAAGTTTGAGTTAGTATCTTTTCAGTACGCAAAAAAATATCAACGTAAGTGGCTATATATATGTTACAAATTAAACTATTTGGAGCTTAAAATTTATATTTGAACTATTTTATTTTAATCCATCATATCATATTATAAAGTTTGGATTCAAACCATTGAAATTGAATTTTACCTTCGAGTTTTAGTTTAGTTTATTTAGCTAGCACCAAAACATGTCCACGTAAGTGATGATGTACATTATCAGATAAAAAGATTGGAAACTCAAAAATATATATTTGAACTGTTTCTTAGTCTCTCCTGTCGCATCACAAAGTTTTGACCTAAACAATTGAAATTACTTTTGGCCTTAAATCTAAGTTAATTAGTTTTAGCATTAAAAAATGTCGACAAAAATCCCCATACATGTGAAAAAAAAGAAAACTCAAATTTCAAAATTCTTATTTAAGCCTTTTATAATAGGCTCTAATGTGTTATAAAGTTTTTTTTTTTGGAAACTCAATAGAACCATCATAATTGGAAAACAATTCTTGTATTGGATAAAAGAAGTCAACTTTCTTCTGTTCAAATGAAATAGTTTTCCTTCAAAATTATTTTCTCAAACTTTTTATAATTCTAATCACTAAAAAATTTAGTAAATATTTTTCCTAAAAAATATTTTCGGCCATAATAATCCACCTTTAAAGCTCCTACCTGTATGGGGTTTACAAGACAAGAATCAGAAGATGGTTAAGTGGACCAAAGGGAATATTCAACGAAGTTAGGCTACTAATTTTGTCTCTTTCAAAGATAGAGTTGAACAAATTGAGAAGACACTTACGCAATTAAGGCAAATACAAGAAATTCATGTGGAGAAATGGGAATATATATATATATATATATATATATATATATATATATTCTCTCCCTTCCATATTAATATATTATTAACAATTGAAATATTATATTTTTATGATAATATTTTTTGCTGTGAATTTAATGGTGGTAATTTTATATAACAACTCATTGTATATTGTATATATTGAGAAATTTATGGTCAAAAATTTTAAAATTTGACTGCACAATTTTCAAAGGTGACACTTAATATGAAACAGAGGGAGTATATATATATATATATATATATATATATATATATATATATATATTACCTCCGTTTTGTTTTATTTGTCGCGCAGGAATTATGTAAAAACTTGATTTAATATCTTAATTTGTATAATGATTCATCATACAAAATTGATATCATTAGATTCGTAATAAAAAATACTATTAAAAAAAATTTAATATTATATTTTTCTATAAAAGTTTTATATTAGAAATTATTGATTAAAAATTGGCATTGAAAACCGTAAATGACAGATAAAAAAGAACGGAGGGAGTGTATATACATATATATATATATATATATATATATATATATGGAATAGATAGGGTGAGAATGAGTTTTTTGTGAGAATGAGAGAAGAGTGAATAAGAACCATTGGATGAGAGATCAAGGGCCAGGAAAAAAACACACTTTTCCTTTTATTTTCCAAGCCTCACGTGAGTGTTAATGCAGAAAAAAAGGATGGGAAATTGTGCAGGCGTGTGGCTTGGCGGCTCGTGGAGTACATAGGAATTGGATGATCATAATCATCTTCAACCCTTCCATCTTCCTAATTGCAAAAACCCAACCTGTTGAGATTAATCTGGAAATTTTTGCTGCCATTTGCATTGGATTCCAGAAAGGGAAAAAACAAAGGGTTTGCTGGGGAGGATCATTTCTTCGTCCATGGCTGGGATGAATACCGAAGATGATAGTATGGGGTGAGTTGGAGAAGAACGTCCATAGCTAACTGGTGGTTTCGTCCTCCATGGTTGTGGTGTTTTGTTCCTTTTTTTTTTGTGTGTTGGTAGAAGAAGATGAGAACCCCTAAAATTGACTCGTGTTTTTTTTTGTTTCTGAGTTGGTAGAATGGACATGGAACATGAGGATTTGCGTGTGCGTGTCGTATTGTTTTGAATTCGTTGCAATTTGAATTGGAGGGGGTTTGTGTTTGATGAAATCAGCTGCAATGAAAAGATGAGTTTGATGTTCAGTACAGTTGTACATGATGTTCAATTGAAATATATGCATCTGTCCATGTATATGCATCCGTCGTGTCCATCTGTTCGCTACATGTTGTCCAGTTAAGGTATATGGTCATTAGTCATTACATGTCTATTTTTGGGATCACGCAGTGAATGTGCATGCAAGTGGAACATGATGTCCATATGAGTTGAACATGATGCAGAATATCATAAAGTGTTAAGTTACATATATTTTTTGATCATGACATTGTGCGCATATGTTCATCTTTTTCTAATGCTCAACACGTACGAAGTGTATGAACATTGAGACATGTAACTATGAGTAACAATATTGTGACATGTAACTATGATGTCCATATGAGTGGATGTGCATGTAACTGGACCATGATGTCCATATGAGTTGAACATGATGCACATTATCATAAAGTGTTAAGTTACATATATTTTTTGATCATGACATTGTGCGTATATGTTCATCTTTTTCTAATGCTCAACACGTACGAAGTGTATGAACATTGAAACATGTAACTATGAGCAACAATATTGTGACATGTGACTATGATGTCCATATGAGTGGATGTGCATGTAATTGGACCATGATGTTCATATGAGTTGAACATGATATACATTAACATAAAATGTTAAGTTACATATATTTTTTTATCATTGATTGCCTTTTGTTTGCAAAATGTTTACAGTGTTGTACCCGAGGAGGGGGCTGGAAGTCATAATGTTACAATATATCCACCGCCGTTATCGTTGAGTTGCCAGCTGAATGACGATCAAGAGTTTGTGCCGCCGCCGTTACCGTTGGAATACACGATGATCATTGAAAGTGCCATCCATGTCCATTTGTCCATATTAAGAGTGTTCATGCAATTACCAAAGGAACATTTTGACGACAATTTAGGCAAATTGTTAATACCAGCCATCCCAGACATTTGAAGTCGGTAATAATAGTTTTAGTGTGTACTATTGAAATCATTTTTTTAGCCATTTCCCAATGTTCTTGTTGTTTGGACACGATGTTCATATATATGACCCGTAAAGTTCATTGTCAACTAGCCATAAGTATTTTGATGCTTATTGAATGTGAGTATTTTGGTTTTTTTTAACGGTGTTCACACAATCGCAACATGATGATCATTTGATATTCGATGAATGTACTTTATGTCATGTTTAACACAACTTTATGATTAGTTAATCATGATGTCCATATAAACACATCCCGATGCACATGTCGTACACCCTTTTCATGTTCCACCTCTTATAATCAACAAGTGTTTATTTTTTCCCCCTAAGTGTTCAATGTTCGCTTTTGTCATGATACTATGTACATATAATCAATAGTTAATGAACATACAATGTTCATTGGATGTTCAATTAAAAGCAACAATGAGCCATTCAAAAACATCATCATAAGTCTTAACTCCAAGCTGGGTAATAAGAAATAAAACATAACAAGCATAGCGTCATAACTTTAGTTTTTTAAATGCGACACTAACAAGAACGTCGTCCTAGTAATAGTAAATGTTAATCGAGATTGCAAGCAAAAAATCAAGAAGTCTACCTGTAGGACCCGGAAAATTCCCGTTCGGGGAAATTGTTTCGGATGCGCTATTTAATGATCGGGAGTCGACTAAGGTTGCTTAATCCCTAAATAAGGATATTTTTATTTTCGAAATTCATTTTCGCGGTGATGAAACTTTATTTAATTTACAAACTCTATTATATTATTAAAAAATCCGAAATTACACTAAAATAGTATATTAATAATTTAATACCGACCCACTACCATATCTAGACCCAAGAAGGAGCAAAGGGACCGCCATGGGACTCTGGCCCTGTGCGTCCTCGACCCAGAGAAAAGGGGGTGAAAATTAATAAAACCCGTGGGGGTTTTATTCAACTTCTGGCCCGTTTTCTCTCGGGTGGCCTTAGATTAATAAAGAAAAGTGGTATTAAATCATTTATAATTATTTTGTCCAATATTGTATATTTTAAATAATCAAAAGAATTTGTAAAAAGAGTGGTAAAGAGTCGTCGGTCGATTTAAGGAAATCGACAAACAATAAAAAAAGTGACTCCGGCCTACGAAACCCGATTCTAAATTCGGGGGTAAGTTTACGAATTTGAGAATTATAAGAACTCTCGAATTCGCCTGTTAGAAAACAGACTCTACTAAAATCGACATTAAAATGAAAAAGAGCGGGGAGAAGTTTAATTAATTTCACGAAATTATATTCTCATCATGCAATATAAAATGGTATTTTTGGTTTACAAAATATGTACAAGTAAATGAATTAATGTACAAATTACATGATTAAACAACGATAATAATGAAAGCGAACCTCTTTTGAATTTGGAAGCCCGAATGCGCCGGTCGAATTTTTTGACTTCGCCTTGACTTGGTGGATGGAATGATGAGTGTGAGGATGGTGGGAGGATAATATGGAAATGGTAACTTTATGAGAGTATTAGAGATAGGATTTTGAGAGAGTTTTGGTATGGAATTTGAGTAGAGTAAGGATAATTTGATGAAAATTTGAGTATAATGGTGGTAATTTTATGAGAGTAGTTGATGAAATGAGTGGAAGAATGGAGGGAGTATTTATAGGTGAAAGGATGAAGATTTTGGAGGGAAACTGGAGGGGACACATCCCCATGATCATGCCATGCAATCCCAAGCCCCCGGCAGTTTTTGAAAGTCAAGGCAGAAAGTCAAGACATGTGGGCTAAAATCAAGGATTATGATCAACTTTGTTTTGGCGCCAGATTCTGGAGAGAAAACCCCCGCGGGTTTTGAAGCCTTCACACGGATCGCTGACGTAGACCGCTGCAAAACGACGCGTTCTGGGTAGAAGAAAACCCCCGCGGGTTTTGAAGTCGCCTGGGCCGGGAATGCTTCTGGGTCACTTTTGTTATGAGCCGCTTCTGAAATCTAAAACCCCGCGGGTTTTGGCAATCTTTTGGGCCGGATTTGCTTACTGGGCCTTATTTCTGGGCTTGGGAATTGTTAAAACCCGCATGAGTTTTGAAACTGGCTAAGTGCAACTTCAAACGCCCATAACTCTTTCATCCGGACTCCGATTGAGGCAATTCAAAAGGCGTTGGAACGCTTATGATGTGTACTTTACTCTCATCAAAAAATATAGGGCCAATGAGACTTGTGGAAAAAATGGGATTCGAAATGGTGGGCATATGCATGTGGAAAGGGTGGAAAATGAAGACTTTTTGTGGTGGGTTGGCTCGGTAACTCTTGATTGAGGAAGGGCCATTGGATTTTCTTTCATGCTACCTCTTTTCTTGTTATTCTTGATTTGTACACTTGTCCCGGTACAAAATCCGGTGTCTACACCACCCACTATCGTATCTGAACAAAACATTGCATCCCCTTACAAAATGTATCTGACACAAATAAAACTATAGGTGCGGTAGCTCTTTCTTTCTATCCCAGTGAACGACTTTTGTGTACACCTCTTGCTTCAAGTTGTTGTCTTCATACATGACAATGTCATGGAAGTAACGCCTCCTCGGTGACACGATCCGGTCATCCTATCAAAAAGAACGTAAGTTTGGACTCAATGGAACATATAGTGATTTTCAGCATATAACCAACTTAGCAGCAACATGTAACGATGTTCTGGACATCTCTATATAAGTAATTGTTAATTAAGGTCTACTTTAATGGATATCATATATATAACAAATTCAGACTATACTGTATTCATTATTGTGTATACATCACTATATACCCTATTGAACATCATGTTATAAATAAAAGAGCATTATGCTTGAATCCACATTATGTTCACAAAATGCATTCTATCAGAATATCTAAATGTACATCACTAATTTCCAACTTGAATATCAAAATATAAAGAAAAGAGGATTATTCTTGAATTTAAAGTGTGGATATTTTCAAACATATGACTTTTATGTTTATGGACATCTATAAATAATTAAATGTTCATTATGATCTACTATAATGAACATACCACTGTTATGATGTTCATTTGGACATGGACTTGCAATTTGTATCACATGTCCCGTGCATATCCCAGTGTACATCACCATATAACCATTTTAACATCAAATTATAAAGTAAAAGAGCATTATGCTTGAATCCATATGGTGAACATTATTGTCTAATCTAATGTACATGTCAACCATCATCCACATGTTCACAACACGTATTTGTCAATGTACTTCTTTCTCACATGAGATGAGCATCACATCACTCAAGCTTGTATACTAAGTGTATGGATAATGTACACCAACCGAAATATCCCTCGCTTTGGATGTGTATAATCAAGTGTACGTTTTGTATATTACAGATGAAACACCAACCAAACATACAATCAAACACAAATGAAGCATCATGCACTACCAGTATATTCATCACACATATATTAATGCACAACCAGTATGAGATATTCATCATGCACTACCAGTATGAGATGGATATCATACACTATCTTAATGTGCATGCTCACAAACCCATTCACTAAATCATGTCTGTTCACGTCCCTAACCCCTAAAAACGTCGGGATGCTCCCACACAAAGCACATCACATCAAACTTGGGATGAATTTGTTACAATTTACTGGAATTTTAACAAAAAGGAACCACCTTTCACCGTGAATATTGACTAACCTTGAATGATTGTTTGCGCCTATTGCAAGAACATCACTACCATCGGCCTCCATGTTGGTTGCCGCACAAATCGTCGCCGATCATTTTTCTTCTCGACCGTTGGTCGGCAGCGTTTCACCCGTATACTGACGAACCCTTTGTGACCCTTCCTCTTCCCTCCGTTTCTCCCATATACTGATCTCAATGCTTCTCGCCGTCCGCTGATCTCACCACTGCTCTCTAACCCTCACCTTCTTTTGTTCGTTCCTTTCACACTTTCTGACCCTTCCTCTTCCCTTCGTTTCTTTCTCCACTCAGTTAAGGAACCCAAACAAATTTCAAACACAACAAAATCTTCAAATCATCACACAGCCGCCCTATTTTCCCACGCACTACACTTCCCCAAGTATAACTATGAGCATTGCTCCTTTTCTTTCTTTTTTTTCAGTAACAATGTCACGTGAGGCTTGGAAAATAAAAGGAAAAGTTTGTTTTTTTCCTGGCCCTTGATCTCTCATCCAATGGTTCTTATTCACTCTTCTCTCATTCTCACAAAAAACTCATTCTCACCCTATATATATATATATACACCCCCATGCAAACAGAAGATAATGGACAGACAAGGGTAGAGCTGGCAATGAGCCGAGCCGAGCTCGAGTTTGGCATGCTCGAGGCTTGGCTTGTGAGCTACATTGCAAGCTTGGCTCGGCTCGGCTCCCGAGCTTGAAAAGTTAGGCTCGCGGCTTGGCTCGCCAAGGCTCGCGAGCCCTCACGAGCTTTAACGAGCCAATGCTTGTTCATTGTTATTCATTTTGTTGATCTACAAAGTGATAATAAAGAGTAACTCTTAAAATAGAGAATAGTAAAAAAAACACTTAACAAAGTCAAATAATGATATAAGATTTAAAATTAATTAATTCAAAATAACAATTATAGGATATAAAATAAAGTAATCTTCTAGCAATAATGAAAATAACTTATGAATATGGATTTATAACATATAAAGAAAATATGTATCAAAAGCACAAGTTTCAATTCATGTGGATAAGGTAACTTTATTATGGAAATAGTATTACCAAACACAACATATTTCGTCCCATTTTCCATTTTCACGAGCCTTACGAGCTTCACGAGCCGAGCTTCCTTAGGCTTGGCTTGGCTTGGCTTGTTTATGTGACGAGCTTGAGCCCGAGCCGTCTCGAGCTTGTTGCGAGTTGAGCTTATCGAGCTTCCAGCCGAGCTGACTCGCAAGGGCTCACGAGCCGGCTTGGCTCATTGCCAGCCCTAGACGAGGGCATAGCTGCATGGCTTGCGCTGTCACAAATTGCGAGGGCCCCTATCCCATTTTTCCAAGACCAAATTAAGGCACCGTTCTTTTGTGCGTTAACGCAACTAACCGTAACGCAAATTACCGCAACCTACCGCAACATACCGCAAATTACCATTACCTTTTTACTATTTCCACCGCAACTTACCGCAATCTACCGCAACTAATTTCAACCAACACAAACGCAACACACAAAAGAAGCTCTTAGATGAAGGGCATAACACACCATACTCAGTGCATCCAGGCGGAAACAAGCTCTATAAAGATTTGAAGCAGACATTTTGGTGGAGTAACATGAAACAAGAGGTAGCTGATTTTGTGGCCAAATGTCTAACTTGTCAACGGGTCAAGGCTGAACATCAACGACCCGCTGGATTGTTACAACCATTGGACATCCCAGAATGGAAGTGGGATTCAATCTCCATAGATTTTGTAGTAGGGTTACCAAGGACAAGGAAGAAGAACAATGCTATATGGGTGATTATTGACCAATTGACCAAGTCCGCTCACTTTCTCGCCATGGCCACCACTTGGACGTTGGACCAATTAGCACGAGCTTATGTGAGCAAAATAGTACGGTTGCATGGAGTCCCTAGTTCCATAGTCTCGGACAGGGACACAAGGTTTCAATCTGGTTTTTGGAAGAAGCTGCAATAAGCTTTCGGTACCAAGCTTAATTTCAGTACCGCCTTTCATCCCGCCACCGATGGTCAAACTGAGAGGACCATCCAGACCCACGAGGACATGTTAAGGGCATGCGCTTTGGATTTTCAAGATTTGTGGGATGATGAGTTGACACTGATTGAATTCTCCTACAACAACAGCTTCCATGCCAGCATCGGAATGGCCCCTTTTGAAGCTCTATATGGGAGAAGGTGTAGAACTCCCTTATGCTGGCAAGATATTGATGAATCCCTCACAATAGAACCTGACCTGGTGCAAGCTACGACACAAAAGGTCCGAATAATCCAGGACAAGATGAAAGCAGCGCAAAGTCGTCAAAAGAGCTACGCAGACAAAAGGCGTAGACCCTTGGAGTTTGAGGTGGGTGAGTATGTATTCCTAAAGGTCTCACAGACAAAAGGAGTCATGAGGTTTGGGCAATCTGGGAAATTGGCCCCAAGGTACATCGGACTGTATCCAATATTGGAGCGCATAGGAGAAGTTGCCTATAGGTTGCAATTCACCGGGATCTGCAAGGTGCTTAATGTATTCCTGGTATCCCAGCTAAGGAAATATGTACCCGACCCCACGCATGTGATCGAGCCTGAGCCCTTGCAGCTAAGAGAGGACCTGACTTACGAGGAACAGCCTGTGGAAATCCTAGAACGCCGAGAGAAGCAGCTTCAAAGGAAGACCATCCCACTTGTAAAGGTGCGATGGGCAAATCATGCTACAAATGTACACCGGGAAGTCAAGAGGAGATGAAATCGAAATATCCACATCTGTTCAACGCTTAAGGTATGTCGAGTTTCGAGGACGAAACTCCTTTTAAGAGGGGAATGATGTGAAAACCGTAAGTTTTAGAAGTAGTTGGACCGTAAGTGCGAGTAAAATCGTTAGTGGTTAGTCGAGTCGTAAGTCAAGTTTCGAGGACGAAACTTCTTTTAAGAGGGGAATGATGTAAAACCCCGGAAAATCCAAGTATAATAATCGTGACGTCGTTAGTATTATTTTACGTCCGTTAATTACTTCTGTGTTTAAATTGTTAACACTTGAGCTCGTAGGACCGTCGAGGGATTATTAAGGGTAATATAGTTTTTCTACGTGCATGGATATGCATAGGAATAGGGGTATTTTGGTAAATTCGATGTTAATATTTGATGAGTATGTGTTAGTTTTATTTAATTAGTTATTGGACAATTTTTTAGTATTATTATTAATACTATTATTATTATTATTATTATTATTATTATTATTATTGTTTTTTTTTAAAAATTAAAAAATTCCCTAGTTTTGTGCTAGTGGACGGTTACATGAGTATTGCCCAAGTTTTATTTGTTTAATTTAAGTTAATTAAGTTGTTTAATTTCTTAAACTACTCCTAATTAACCTAAACCTAAAAACCCTAAAACCTCACCCTCTTCTTCTCTTGTTCTTCTGCTGTGGATCCCAACAACCGCCAGCAGCCACCACCGACCACCGCCTGTAATCGTTGCCGCCTCCGCCTCGCCGGAAACCGCCTCCGACAGCTGCTTCGACCACCGCAGCGACCACAACGCTCACCTTCTCTCTTTATTCTCTTCCCTTCGTCCCCCTCCCTCTCTCACCACCGTCCGGCCACCATCGCCGCTGCCCAGTTGCCGCCGACGATCGTCATCGACCCCCGACCACTAGACGACCGCTGCTTACAGTCGCTGTTGGCTTCGACCCCGACTACCACCACGACTCCGCCGACCACCCTGACCCTCGTCGGCGCTTGCCCACTATCCGGCGACCACCCAGACGCACCCACCGCCTCCGACGACCGCCCGATCGCCGCCCGTTGCTAGCCAGTCGTGCGTAAACCTTAAAACTTTTCTACTATTTGGTTTCTTTCACTAATCTAGTAATATGATTCTTCTGACTTGAGTTTTATTATTATTCTTATAATCTAGGTAATTGTGCTTTACTACATGTTTATTGGTATAAATTGAGTATTTGTGTTTCATGATATTAGTAACATGTTTAGGTATAATTAGTATTGTTGTTATGTGTAAGATTATGATTATTATTCTGTTTAGGACTAGGATTAATTCGTTTAGTCTGTGTCTAATTGTGTGATGTATGCCTGTAATACATGGGGTTTTTTGGATTTTGGACCCTCAACTTTGGGGGTATTTATTATTTGATAACACACTTTTCAAAGTTTATTATTTGGACCCTGTACTTTGTCTCCGATGACATTGTGGACATTAATATAGCAGTCCGGTCAAAAAAATCCCTTAACTAAGTTTGACTATTTTTTCCTTCCAACTTTGCCCTTTAATTAAGGATTATTGGATGATAATACACTGAACTTTAGGGGTATTGGACAATAATGCACTGAACTTTTTTCTTGGACTCTAATACACTGAACTTTGAGGGTATTGGACAATAACGCACTCGCAATTAATTTTGGTGGTTGTGTGGCGGTGGCTGTCCTATTTTAAGGTGTCGTTTTTCTATTTTTTTCAGGAAAAAACTTTTGCCGTGTAAGAAAGTACACATAAGCAAAATTACTAATATATTTTTTTTGGAAAAAAATAGAAAAACGATACCCAAAGTGGGACAACCACCGCGTCAACCACCAGTTAAATTGGTCTGAGTGCATTATTGTCCAATACCCTCAAAGTTCAGTGTATTAGAGTCCAAGAAAAAAGTTCAGTGCATTCTTGTCCAATACCCCTAAAGTTCAGTGTATTATCATCCAATAATCCTTTAATTAATGATGAACTTCCAAGTTCGCCCTTGATTTATTAATTCTTTATTTTCCCTTCACTTATTTATTACTACCAAAATTCTCACATTTAAAATTTTTTAATTTAAAAATTGTTAAGAACAAAATTTTAAAAATTATAAATTAAAAAATTAAAATAATAAAACATTTAAATAGTTTAAAAAGTTTAAAAATAAAAAAATTAAATATAAACTTAAAATTTTAATGTTAAAATTTTTTAAAATTTTTAAATTTAAAAATCAAAAGTAAAAAAATTGAAAATTTTCAAAAATTAAAATCAAAAATCAAAAATCAAAAAATTTAAAAATTAAAAGATTAAAAAAATTTATAATTTTTATAATTTTACAATTTTAAAAATTAATAATTTGGAAATTAAAAATTAAAATCAAAATGAAAATGATAATTAAAAACTTAAAAATTAAAAAATTAAAAATTAAAAATTAAAAAATTAAAAAATTAAAATTAAAAATTAAAATTAAAATTTTTAAAAATTAAAATTAAAATTTTTAAAAATTAAAAATTAAAAATTAAGAAAAGTCAAAAACCTTTAAAAATTGATAAGGACAAATCGGAAATTTTATGTGTATTTTGGCTCTTTGCCGGAGTAAAACTTAAGATTGGGCTAGATTTTTTGGGTACCTAAAGTACAGGGTCCAAAAATAAACTTTGAAAAGTGTGGTACCAAATAATAAATACCCCCAAAGTTGAGGGTCCAAAAACAAAAAAACCCGTAATACATGGTTTAATCAGACTGTGTTGATGTTTTAAGTATAGAAAGTGTAAATTAGGAATCTTGGTTTATGGTGTAATATATTATTATTAGTATTGTTTGTATATAATCTGATTATTAGGGTTCATTAGTTTTGTAGTTTCTTTTATGGGTAATGTTGTTCATATGTTAATTAATATAATTGTAATAGTATGGCTAAACGAAACTTTGTGTTCAAGCAAGTTTATAATGCTATTAGTGTAAATTATTATGGCTATTGTTGTGATATTCGTATGTTTTGCACCTGAGTTAAATGAGTAGGTACCTTCATGCTTTTCTTTTTCTTTTTGGTTGTCATGATTGTAGTGATAGGATTTTATGTGTTATTTATTTGATTAATATGGTATATTATAAATCATGTTAGGATTCTTGTTAGTTTTTATTTCATGCATGATTTAGGGTTGAAGAAAGTGTTAAAGTTGATTTCATTACAATTTGGTTTTGATGGTAGAAATTTTAATGTTTGGACTTTGGTTGGATTAAATTATAGAACCTTAACCTTAGTCACTGTTTTAAGCCCAAATTAGGATCCCGGGGTCGAATGGTGAAAGTTAGAACCGAAATGATCAATTATATGGGAACCGGGTGTGCGGGACAGTTTTGATAGGGTCTAAAGAACGGATCACCATGAGAGATATAGTCGTCCTTTGATCGAACCCTTTGAATTGGAGGTTCCCTTAGATGTTAGCTTTCATAGGATTTTTGCGAATCGGACTTTGGAGTTGTATAAGTCGAGTTATACCCCGATTACCAGACCTAGGTCAGATCTGGATAGTTTGGATTGATGACTATTTTTGAAGATGTTAGAGTGTGTTTTTAGTCTCGAATTCAAAATAAGAGTTTTAGTAGACATCCTGAGGTTTTCAGAAAGTCCAAAACCAGACTCATAGGATGTCGGGAAGTCAAGTTACGGTTCGTTCTATGTGCGCGTTGCAATCTGTCCAGTTTTTCAATTGTTATGGATATGTTTATTTATATGAATGTGATGTGTAGTTCAAATATGTTATTACTTGAATGATGGGAATTTTATAGTGTTCCTAGGATGGGGTGAGGTAGAATGTAGTGAGTACTAACTTCGAGAGACGTTTAACTATAGAATTATTCTATTTCTAGGCACGATCTAAATCGCATCATTTTAGTGAGCTCAAGTGTGTTCGTGGTGGTGAAGTGAAGTGAAGTGAAGTGAAGAATTCCAGGTAATGTCTCTGTCTTAAATCCCGCTGGCATGTACTTTAATTGTTTTGGTTGATTTTTAAGTTATTTTGCGGTTTGCATCCTGAATGGATTTTATAGTAAAATTGGTTGTCTATTTTGGATGTCCAGTTATGTTTTTGAGTTGATTAAAATTTGGACAGTCCTTTATGTGTGTATTTGGAAATGGTTTTTGGAAATTTGGGATTGGATTGGATTGGATTGTTTGAATTGAGATGGTGTGATATTAAACCTGATTAATAATTCCAACGTGACGTAAATACGGGTTCGGGCAACGCCCTCGAAGACCAGGTTCTCGGCATCCTGTAGGGGGGTTGTCAAGAGATCAGGGATGCCTGATAGGTGCCACTTCCCCGGGGTTAGTTTTATGCACGCGTGTGAAATAGATGGTCATCCGTATGATTGAGATTGTGAATTATTGAGGTTGATATTGAGATTGAGATTGTGATTTGATTATTGTGAAGTCTTGGACTTCGAGGGCCAAATAAGCAAGGTCCGTCCGCTTAATAATTCTGAAAGATGGGTATGGTTGATTGGGAAAGAAAACAGTTTATGAAAAGATTTGACTTGTTCACTTCTCCTCCAAAAATGAATTGAAATGGATTTCAAATTGTTTTGACAGTTAGAGGTAGACATTATTGAGTCCTCCTCATGTTTTTAAATGTTTTGTTTTCAGGTGAAGAATTCTATGCTGGGAATAGGAATTAGCAGTGAGGACGTCGAAACTAGTCTTGAGAATAAGTTTAGTTTATGTTTAGACTTGAGTAGTAATGTTAGTTTATGTTGTCTTAGAAATTGAAAGTTTCTTTTGGTTGTTAAATGGAAGTAATTAATGATTAGTTAGTTTTTTCGCTTCTTGCCTTGTATTCCTTCGGGGATACGACAGTAATGCCCAATTAGAAAAAAATAGTCTTCCGTTGTTACCGTTAGTCAATGTTTGACTTTTTCATAATTGAATTTCCAGGGCGTTACAGGTGCCTTATAGAGCATTGTCATGACAATTTTCTTTAGGATTTTTAGGTCATAATGTACCTATAAAGGTAAGATATATTAGTATCCAATAATAAAGATTGATATATTATGATCCTGGGAATCCAATTGAAACTTCCCCTAATACTTCTACAATTAAATAGAGCATTGTCATGACCATTTTCTTTAGGATTTTTAGGTCATAATGTACTTGATTTTTAGGTATTGGATCATAATATATCAATCTTTATTATTGAATACTAATATATTTGACCTTTATAGCTATGTGATTTTAATATACTTACCATGACTTAAGTGGTAGTGAACCAGTTTCAAGGATAGACTTAAGTCGGCTTATATTGGTTCCTTATGAGTCTCGGGATATTTCCTCCACCTACCACATCATCCATGAGATTGATTCACCACCACTTAGTGATGGTAAATACGTTAAAATCACCCAAGAATCAAGGCCTAGTATACTAGTATCCAATAGAAAAATGAGTATATTACAATCCAATACTCCTAAAGGTAAGTATATTACTATTCAATTTTTTTTTATTGGAAATTTGTGTTAGTAACTTATGAATTGAGTTTTGGGTCGTAGATCCAGGTTGTCTAAATCTCATGTCAAACTTGGATTCAAATAACTCGAGCAATGTCCACCCCCCCGAACCCGGATGTTTGGACAATGTAAAAGTGTGTAGTAAATATATATATTCAACCAAATCCGTTAATTGCGGTCCGATTGTCACAGACAAAATTTGGACATTTACACAAAACGAAGAATTCAGAATCTAAATTAGGATATGTTTCATGTTTGGATCGAAGGAAAATATTGTTAGAGCAAACTTGCAACGAAATAAGTAATATGTCTTATGCTTGAGATGTCGAGAAAAATAATATAAGAATAATAGAAATAAAGAGAGACAATATTTACAGTAGAAAACCCAAGAATTGAGTGAATAACCAGCGGACATAACAAACACAAACAAACTTTAGTATCGAGGTCAGAGTACAATAAAAAATCTCTACACTTTCAAGAAATTAACAGGAGAGGTATAGATCTACGTCAGTAGACCAAAATAATTGGGAAGAATACCACTCTCGATCATGACTATCGCTATTAGAACTCATCAAACCTAGTGAATCTGATCCATCTGCTTGCATCTCTCAACTCCCCTTAAGGGAGACATTTCAAGAATCTGTCTACCCTTTCAATAGATCAATAGGATAAGTACAGATCCATTCCATTAGACCAAATTAAATGATAAAAACACTACTCTCATGAATATCACCTTGATAAGTCATCAAACCCTACTGAATCCATCCACTTTCCTAGAATGACCGACCATTCTTCACACTCAAGAACTCCCTTTTTTCCTTTATTTTCTTTTTCTCTCTCGTCTATTCTTCCCTCAAAAGAACGCCAGTAATATTGTAAATTCTTTTATAAAAATACATTGTGAGAAATTATCAATTAAATATAGATTTTACAAAATGTGAAAGACACATAAAAACAACCGAGGGAGTAAATGCCAGCGACCGCATGCCATTGGTGATGATAAAAGGCACAAGTCATAGACATCCAAAGGGAAAGTCAGATTTTTTATTTTTTTTTATAACATATAATAATCCAATACGTGGAGCTCCCTAGCACCTACATCCTAATAAACAGAAATGCTCTTCGGTCACTGGCTAAGGAATGAGGACACATCACATCATACGACTGTCAACTTGTGCGTATAGTACAACGGAGCCAGTGTCTCTTTTCGCTTAAATTATTAGCTAACCATCCCGTGAATTATTGCTGTTGTTATTATTTTATTCTCTCCTATGACAAGAAACAACACGTGTATATATGAACTGTATGCTTAATTCGATTAAGGCCCTTTTTTATACAGTAGATTGCGGTGTAATATAATACCGTACCGCAACTCTTTAATTTTTATCACATTACAACCCCTTTTTATACAATCATTATCAAATATCAATATATCTCTTCACTTTTCTCTCTCTTCACTATTCTCCTCTACTTTTCACATTCTTTCTCTCCATCTATCCCACTTACCATAATTCTCATCACAATTCACCACAACTCACCACGACACCTTTTCAAATTCCACCCATGAATTGAATTAATGCTATTTTTCCATATGGATGATAACATCTCACAACTATGAGAAACTTTGTATGAAAATTCACAGTGAATATTAACTTTAATTTTGGGGTAGTTAAGACATTTTAAAAATATCTTATTGCAAGATTAATTTCATTATTTGAATAATATATGACTATGAAAGTCCAATAAAGTGACCATAACCAACAGATTGTTAAATAATTATAAATCACACAAATAACATAACAATAAATATATTCTTTTTAAAATGAATGGTAAGCTTATAAATTATGAAAAATAATGTAAAAATAACAACAAATAGTAACATGATGAGGAATAAAATAAATTACTAAAATAACAATAAATAGTAACAACGACGCGTATCATCACCCATTATCATCGTAACAAAACCTTATTAAAATAAATATTACATAAACCGTTTTCTTGGATCGGACAACATAGTCACCCATGGCCCTACTATAACTTGTCCCTCGTGCATAGAACTTATTATTATACAGTTGAGGCTAAATTAATAATACATATTTAATTAAATATATAAAAGGTATATTTTGAGGGGATAATAATTATTCTTTTCATGACTTATTTAGTTGGTGAAAGCCAAACGTTGTTTATGAGCTTCAAGGGGGAGCTTGACATCTGTTGCCAAACCCAAAAGTTGCAAGAGCTTGATAGTGTACCAAGTTGTATCAATCTGCCACCATTCTAAACCATGTTTGGCTGAGTACTCAAATGCATGGTGGTTGTTATGAAATCCTTCTCCCATTGCAAGAACTCCCACCCACCTATATATTTCACACCAAATTTTAGCTTGTCAATCAATTTTTGATAGACAAACTTAAGAGTGACTATATATATATAGGGAATGGATTCGGCAGGAAGATATTTTAGGTAAGAAGGTAAGAAAAGTAAATCCCGATGATTCATTTTACATTTGATGGTGTGTGATCATGGATTTCAGGGAGTGTGGTCATTAATATTAGGAAATGTGGTCATGAAATCTATGACCACACCCTCTAATATCCACGACCACACACTGATATATGTAAAAATCAATGGCTGAGATTTGTTGTTCACATCTTCCAATTCCTAAACTCTCTACCTATCGGATCCATTGATGATCATGAATGAATGTGCTCAGGTGTAAAATGTTTTGTACCATGGGTGCGTTTGGATGGTCAAAAACCCTAGGGAAATGGTCAATTTTTCAAGTTGACTTATTTTTTCCATATTTGAACGTATGTTGACCTTAGGAAAAACTTTAGAATGGTCTACCGTGTTCCACATTTCCCTAGAGAAAATTTCCTTTAGGGGGCTACGAGAAATTAAAATTTCTATATGGTAAATCGTAAATGTAATCAAGTAAAATTACCAGCTGTTTTTAGACGTATCTCTGGTGTTCCATGCTTGTGTTCCCCACTTATGACAAACTGAGTTCACGAACCATGTTACATGGTACACGTATACGGTTCTTACCCCCTACATCAATGTCAATAATTTTTTTTATAGATTCAATAAAACTTATATGAGGACAATAAAAATGTACAAGAGATATAAGATTGGGTACTCACCATCCCCCACACAAGGTAGGGAAAGCCTCCAAAAGCATAGAGTAAAGCTGCAAGAGCAATTGAATGCAAATGGTATGTCCTCTCCATTAACCTGTAAAAGGGTTGCTTCTCTAGGTCCCCCACGTTGGTTTGCCCACCACACTGTAAACCAACATGCATCAATATAATGTGTTATCCTAGTGATTAATTAGCAACTAAACCACTACTACCTCTCTCCCAAAATGTTTGTCCGTTGACTAAATTTTGACTGTTAATTACTCATAAATTATAATGAATTAAAATATGAAATCACTACCATTAGAAAGATAATTTGCTAAAGATTACAATGACAGTAATTTTATATTGTAACTCATTATATTTTATGAGTAATCAACGGTCAAAATTTAGTCAACAGACAAACATTTTGGGACGGAGGTAGTACTTCCTAGTGTAATTGTGGCCCTATTTACGATTATCATTATAGTTGTCAAATATATGGATACAATATTGATCAATTTGACCAAATATATGGATACAATATTTATCTTTTTACTATTGTCTAGACACGTTTTGATGTAAATTTAGCTCCCATCCGGATTGCTCCGTCTTATCCGATCTGTAATTTGTTAACCAACCCAAATATAACCCGGACCCGATTTTCTGGCAGCACTAAATTTTTTTATACTGAATTCTACTTCAAGAAAGAATCATGCACCTTCCTGACGATATATCCAGTGTCATAGATCCAGTTCATGTGGCTGAACCAAAATCCTTCAGCAGGATTATGCGGGTCTTTTTCAGAGTCGCTGTACTTATGATGATACCTGTGGTTGCTCACCCATTCCATTGGATTACCCTAATTAAGACATTCCGAAAACAACATCCAACACAAATCAAATCAAATCAACACTTTGTCAACAGTGCTTGAAAGACCTAAAAAGACAAGGTTGAAAACAAATTAAAGGAGCTAGGGTATAATATGTAAGAAAAAGCAAAGATTAGAAACCCTACTTGAAGGGCTAAAACACCACAATAAGCAAAGGTATACTCAAGCCATTTGGGGAGAAGCTTTTGTGAGACAAATTCCTGTGAAAAGAGAGAGTAATACCCAACATCCCTGTTGCAACTGCTATAACAGAAGACACCTTAAAAGCCCCCCAAGTGAAGTGAAATGGTGCAAACAAAGCCAACCCATGCACCAAAACTATAATCCCCAACCTTCTGATATCCAAAGCATTCCATTTCCTTCCAGAAAGTTCCATCACATCAGACCACCAAACATTGCTACTACTACTACTAGGGGCACGAGTTTCGAATGTCGAAACTGCTGATATTTTGGTCTCTCTTCTTTTCTCATTCTGGGTATTATCTGAACTCTGGAGTTGAGAGATGGGGTTTAGTTTTCTTTTTGTAATGCTGGGTTGTTTTGGTTTGACAGCTAGAAGTGAAGTTTGTAGGGTTTTGGGGGTGGGAGTGGATTGATGAAGAAGATGAGGGTTTGATTGTGCATTTTTTAAGGATGTTGATAGAGTTAGAGACATGATTAAGGTTGATAATTTAATTTGGAAAGGGTATTGTGAGATGTGTTGTGTGTTGTTTGGATTCAATTTAAAGGAGGGGATGAGGGGGACTTGAAGGTTTGGTTTTTGGACCCTCAACTTTGCAGATTTATTATTCTAGTCACTTTTCAAGTTTATTTTTTGACTTATCTTTTAGTGCACTCCAAAAATCTAAATTAATCTTAAGTTTTACTCCGTCAAAGGGCCAAAATACACATAAAATTCCCGATTTGCCCTTATCAATTTTTAAAGGTTTTTTTGATTTTTGTTAATTTTTAATTTTTAAAATTTTAATTTTTTATTTTTGATTTTTAGTTTTTGATTTTTAATTTTTAATTTTTAATTTTTAATTTTTAATTTTTTAATTATAATTATAATTTTGATTTTAATTTTTAATTTTTAATTTCCAAATTATTAATTTTTAAAATTGTAAAATTATACAATTTTTTAATTTTTTAATCTTTTAATTTAAATTTTTAAATTTTTTGATTTTTGATTTTTGATTTTTTTAATTTTAATTTTTGAAAATTTTCAATTTTTTAATTTAAAATTTTGAAAATGTTAAAATGTTAAAATGTTAAAATGTTAAAATTTTAAAATTTTAACATTTCAAAATTTTCAAAATTTTAAAATCTTAAAATTTTAACATTTTAAATTTTCAGTTTATAATAAATCAAGGCCAAACTTGGAAGTTCATCATTAATTAAAGGGCAAAGTTGGAAGGAAAAAATAGTCAAACTTAGTTAAGGGCTTTTTTTGACCGGATTGCTATATTAATGTCCGTACATTAATATCTTTCGTTACAAATCTAATGACAGTAATCTTATAATAACAAATTTATGGTCAAAAGTTTTAAATTTGACGCCACAATTTTCAAAGGGAACAAATAATATAGAATGGAGGGAAGACATATTGTAAAACCCTGAAAATTTGAGTAAGGTTGACCGTGACGTCGTTAATACAATAGGTTGACTTCGTTATTTCATCATTGTTAAGAATGTGTTTATTTACGCTAACGCTGAGCTTGGGGACCGCTGAGGACTAACAAGGGTAGATTCGTAATTTCCGCTGACTAATATTATTATGTGATTAATTACGTGAATATTATTTGTTATGTGATTATATGCTTATTAAAATTAATATTATTACTACTATTATTAGAATTATTAGGTTTTTAGAAAAATCAGTTTTTTTTGGTTAATTGGGTAGGATTAGGATTAGTTTTGGGCCCAAAAAGGGTTGATAGTATAAAAACCCCCCTTAACCCCTCTCAAACCCTAAACCCTAATAATCCCTCCCTCAAACCCTAGCTCTCTCCTCTCTCCCTCCTCTTCTCTCTCTGCCGTCCACCACCGGCTGCCACGCAGACGCACGCAACCACCGCGAACCACCTGCACCACCGCCACCACCCTCCTCTCTTTCTCTTCCTCTTTCTTCCTCTCTGCCTCCCGCCCGCCTCGTCTGGGCCAGCGCACCAGACGCTGCTACCACCGACGCCACCACCGCTGCCGCCGCTGCCGCATCACGCCCGACGACCGTGCAGAATCGCCTTTTCTTCTCTCTTTCTCTCCCGATCTCCTCCTTCTCACTGCTCTTTCTTGAACGTCCCGACCGCCAGATCGCGCCGGCCACGCCCATCATCGCCGCCGTCGCTGCCCGACCGCCAGACGACCCTCGCCCTGCCGCCCTAACGTCGCCGGAGTCGCCCAGTCGAAGGAAAGGCCGCTCGAGTCACTGGCGATTATTGCCCGGGAATTCGACGTCAACCACCCCCTCCGACGAGCCCACGGCCGACGCCTGCCACCTGCGACCCCGACGCACCCCTCTCCGACCGCCGCCCGCCGTCGCCGTCGCCAGAAACCACCGAGCCCTAACCTACGTAAACCCTAAACTCTAACCCTAACCCTAACTGTTATTTCCTTCTTTTTCTTTTCTTTTTCCTTTTTCTTTTCTTGTTTTTATTATTATTAATCTGATTTTTATTTTGTAATTTTTATTGTTATTAATATTCTGTTTTTATAATTATTGTATTGTTAGTTTTGTAATTAGGAAAATTATATGTAATCTTGTTTTTGATTGAAATTATGTGTAATTATTTTCTTGTTGTAATTTTGTGTAAATTGTTTATATTTTTCTTTATATGTAACCTTTTTGTGCAATTTGTAATTTTATGATGTAAATTATAATTAGTTTTTTTTAGGTTGTAATAGTTAATTGTTAAGGTTAAATTATTTTATTGTTCTTTAACTTATAAATCATGTTAGGTTAGATCACAATGTTATTGTATGCACGAATTCGATAACTAAATTACCTAGGTTAATTTCTTGAATACAATTAGTACTAAACTTTCTTGTTCTTGTTCGTTAAATTAAATCGTTAGGTTGCTTAATTGGTAACCTACCATTAGTTAAATTCTCGATCTCTTGTTAAGTTATAAAAGAATTAGTTATTCGCTTCTTGATTAGTCAATTACTTGTAACTCGTTGTTTTCCTAAAGCTCTTTTAAATCTTTTATTAAAGAAAATTTCCGTGTTAACCGCTTTTGTTATTTTCTTGAAAATCTTGGTTTATGGTTACAAACCTATAACTAATTTTGTGTGGTTAAATTCTTGAGATCTTGTTAAGTGTTTTATGTTTTAAGAAAATTATTTTCTTTTGTGACTTAAAGGTTTTAATTAAAATTTTGTTAAGGTGTTTCATGTTTTTAAATTAAGTTTAGCCCTACAAGTTTTAATTGTTGGACCTAAGATAAGTTGGACCTTAGGTATAAGACCCTAAGTATTGTTTTGAGTCCCAATTAGAATTCCAAGACCTTTTGGTAAAGATTTGAACCGGATAAGTAATTAGACTGATAACCGTTACCGGGACAGTTTTATTAGTGTCTAAAGTTTGGATTGCCACGACTAGCATAGATGTCTTTTGACCAAGCCCTTTTTACTGGAAGTTCCTTTAGGTGTTAGGAACCATAGGAATTTGACGGATCGAACGTTTGACTTGTATAACCCGAGTTATAGCAGTTTTACAAAAACCTGTCAGTTCTGGACCAATTAGGAAGATGTGATTTTTAGAAGTCCTTAGAGACTGAGTTGGGCCTAGTCATCAACATGAAAGTTTTAGTAGACATTCTGAGGTTTCCGAAAAGTCCAGAATCAGACCCGTAGGATGTCGGGAAGTCGAGTTGTGACTCGTTTTATGTGAACGTTATAATCTGTCCTCTGCTTGCTTCTTTTTATAATAACTGTTGAGTGAAAATAATATGTGACCTTGTTATGTGTTTTCTTGGAGGTGTTAAGTGTAATTTCGTAAATGTTAGGAACCTAAGTGTTCCTAGGGGATGGGTTAGGTAGATAATAGATAATTCTAACTTCGTTAGAACGCGTTTTGATTAGATAATTATTCTTATTCTAGGCCCGTTAGTGCGTGGACGTTAGTGAGCTCAAGTGTGTTCTTCTTTGCTTGTCGTGAAGTATATCAGGTAATTGTCTATGCTCTAATCCCCACCGGGATGCTCTTTAAATGTGTTTTGATGTTTTATAATTTATTTTGAGAATTGCATCCGAAAAGGGACTTTTGTGGAAATGACCATCCGTTTGATAATCTTTTGTTTCGTTTGTGGTTTTGGTTTAATTGAGTTGAGAAATTGGATGGTCTTTATTTCAAAGTTTTGTTAATGGTTTTGATAACTTGGGATGGTTTGACTTGAGAGTCGTGAGTTGAGTTTGAATACTGAATTAATAATTCAAAGTGGAAACGTTAAGCGGGTTTCGGGGGATAACCTGTTGTGCAGGTGTAACAACCTGCAGGGTTATGGACCAGGAGATCAGGGCTTCCTTCCCTGATATAGGATAGTATTTTAATGCCTTTGGTAGGCGATATTATTAATGCCTTTGGTAGGCGATGTTCTTGATGCCTTTGGTAGGCGATGTTTTTGATGCCTTTGGTGGGCGATGTTATTTATGCCTTTGGTAGGCGATGTTCTTAATGCCTTTGGTAGGCGATGTTACTTTAAGGGATTTGGTATCCCGCCCGCAAATTAAAATATGGATTGGATGGGTTGAGGAAACAGTATGGGTTTAAAGGTTTGCAAAACGTTTGATTTGATCCCTCTCCCCAAAATGAATTGAAATGAACTTAAACTGTTTTAAACGTTAGGGGTAGACATTATTGAGATTTCCCCCTCATTTTCTGAAATGTTTTGATTTCAGGTGAAGATCCAAATGCTGGGAACGGGAATTAGAAGTGAGGACGAGTTTAGAAGTCCTTGAACCTTTTATTTTGTTTTCGTTATGAATTCTTAAAGTTTGTTGAGTTGTTAGTAGTTGCCGTTAGCGATAGCTTGTGTTTTCCTTTCTCGCCTTGTATTCCTTCGGGATACGAGCGACGCCAAACTAAATTTGAAGTCTTCCGCTAAGTTTTGTCTGTTAACGTTAGTTTGACTTTGACTTTCTATAATTGAATTTCCGGCGTTGTAATGGTATCGAGCTCGGTCATGACCTAGTAGCTCCTCAGAGTCCTTTAGGTTTAGATGGACCCTAGGAAGCTAAGTTCGGAGTGATGAGCGTAGGATGGGGGAAAATGGTTCCATGCTTTCCTTGAATACTTTGTTTGATTATATCATCAGTATTTTATGTGTAATGCGTTTTAACCTTGTAGGATGGCACAACGCACACACTGTCACCAGCACCCCACGCCGTGCTTTCACCGTTACACACCCATTCCTCCTGGTGGGTATTTGGGAACCCACATGTTGAATTTTTACGATGAGATCGAACGATACACCAAGGATGTCCCGAACTCCTGCTTGCGTGACAACGAGGAAGCTCAGGCCAATGCCTTTCTACTCACCCTGCGAGATGATCCCTGGTGGGGCCATACCGTGCCGTCGTTGCTGCCACCCCTGCTTCCGGAGGAGAGATACCCACATCCGTGCTGTTGGTGTCAGAGGTACCGGGTGGAGTCGGAGCATCGAATTCCGGGGGTCTTTTCTAAGATCGCTCGGATTGGGATGCGCCGAGTAGAGAGGGTCCAGGTGAACCCAGCCCCTGCACCAGCTGAGGATCATGAGGATGACCCTGAAGAAGATCCGGAGGAGGACCCCGTCGAAGACAACGCCCGGGATTCCGAGCCCGAGGTGACCTCTAGGGTCACGGCTGCACCCGCCGTTGAGCCCGGGCATGTTATTCCACCCGAGGAGGAGGATGAGGTGGACCGGGAAACAGGAGAAGACCCCGAGGAGGACTCAGGGGATGAGACGAGTGATCCTGAGTGGACTCCAGTCTCAGCGAGGAAGAACCCTCGATGCAGGAGAATCATCTGAGTGGGATGACTACTATGTGTTGAGTGTTGATGTATAGTTGTTATGTTGATATTTTTGTTAAACTGTGAAATAATCTGAGAATATTGACTTGTTGCCTCTCTTTGGAAATATTGTACATGAATACGTTGGTGTATAGAAATATTGTTTTGTGATCTTGCAAAATGCGATGAGAATTCATGAAATAAACTGTTGACATAAGAAGTTACTTGGTGAAATAGAGTTACGCTTACGTATTGTTTAGCACCCTATGAGAAGACCGGACCAAATAGCTACCTTAAGTATAATGTTGAGAATATGGATTGGAACCCTTTAAATAGACTAAATCGACCCTTTGAATCAGGATGTCGGACGTGAACGGTACTCAACCTAACCATGGTAATCGGGAGCGCCACCACCGTGACGGCGCCAAATCTCAGAATCAATCGAAGCGCTAACGCTCGCTCATTTAGTACTGTGGTCGAGTACAAAGAACACCGGGGAATGACCTTGCTAGCATGCTAATGATTGAGATGCTCGGCAAGCACGAGGACCTACTGAGGAAAGTGGTGGATCGACAAGGAGGAGGGAGGGAAGATGACCCCTCCGCTCTTCTCCAAAGGTTCAACAGCTTCAACCCGCCCACTTACACAGGGTAGCAATCCCAAAGTCTTCAAGATTGGGTTAGAGAAATTGAGAAGATTTTCGACACCACACACCGCCCCGAGGAGTTAAGGGTGGACTTTGCCGCTACCACCAAGGAAGAGGCCGATTTGTGGTGGGCGTGTGAAGGAAATAAGGACCGAACCGGTTTCACCGAACCGCTTCAAGATTGTGCTAAGGATCGATTTTACCCAATTTCTCCGTAAGGCAAAAGAAAAGAATTTATGAATCTGCGTCGAGGAAACTAGCGTGCTTGCCTACTCGCAAAGTTCATCGAACTATCTCGTTTTGCATCCGCTGGTAGCCACCGAACGCCTAAGGATGGACCGCTTCGACGGATCGAATCGCAAGATTCGTGGATCGCATGTCATCACGGGAGTTCACGTCTTACCAAAATATGCTGAACGTTGCCCTCACTGTAGAAAGGGTGATGCATGACATGGAACGACAGTTAGGCATACAAGGGCAAAAGAGGAAAGAACCACCCCGCTTTAACCCACCTCAACATTTTCAGGAGAAGAGGTTCCGCCTAGCAATCGGCAGGAAATCGGTCTTCGGGCGTAGGCCGTCGAATATTCCAATCTGCAGTTTGTGGTCGACTGTGCCATTATCCACGGATTGTAGAGTAAGGAACGTGCGAGGAGGATGTTTCAATGCGGAGTTTCCAACATCGTACGCTGCCCTCGCACGACGGGGCCGAAGTGGAGGAAACAATGGAAGCAACGGAAATAATGGGAATAATGGGAATAACGGGAATTGGAGAGCCCCGCAGACGACATATCAAAATCGGGGAGGCTACAATGGGAACCAAAGGCCACAACAGCAAAACCAAAACGGATCTGATGGAAATCAGAATAACCGAGGGAGGCCAGCAAACCCGCCTCGTCCGCAACAGCAACCGCCACGCAACGGAGGAGGACGAGTATACGTAATGAGGAAAGAAGAGGCTGAGAATGAAGCAGACGTTGTGACGGGTACCTTCTCTCTCCACCTCTACACTATATCTGTTTTGTTTGATTCTGGTGCTAGTCATTCTTTTGTTGGACGAGCTATAGTAGAGAAGGCTAAGATGAAACCCTCGGAGAATAGTAAGCCTATATCGGTAGCCCTACCTACCGGGGATACCATTAGTTGTGGAGAGTTATATGGTGGATGCCCTATAGTGATAGCGGGACAGGAGTTTGAGGCTGACCTTTATATGTTTGACCTAATGGAGTTCGACGTCATCTTGGGGATGGACTGGTTAGCAAAATATAGAGCTCAGATAGATTGTTATAAGTAAAAGGTGACCTTAATGGGACCAAACCGAAAGAAGGTAGTACATTGGAGTGATAGGCACCTTCATAGTGTACGGATCATCTCTGCTCTCAAGACTCAAAAGTTGTTAGGCCAAGGTTGTGAAGGGTTTCTATGCAACGTAATCGACACCAAGGCGGAGGAGCTTACGATTGAGAATATCCCGGTGAGCGGAGTATCCCGATGTGTTTCAGAGGAGATTCCGGTTTGCCTCCAATCGTGAGGTAGATTGCATCGATTTGGAGCCCGGCCGCACTGTTTCAAAGCCCCATATCGCATGGCGCCGCAGAGCTTAAGGAGTTGAAGACTCAGCTGGACGAGCTGCTAGAAAAGGGATATATACGACCCAGCACGTCACCATGGGGAGCACCTGTGCTGTTCGTGAAGAAGAAAGATGGTAGCATGAGGTTGTGCATCGACACGAGTCAACAAGATTACCGTCAAAAATCGTTATCCTCTACCTCGTATTGATGATCTTTTTGATCAGTTGCGAGGAGCAACAACGTTTTCTAAGATAGACCTGAGGTCAGGTTATCACCAGTTGAGAATTCGCGAGGAAGATATCTCTAAAACCGCATTCCGAACTCGGTATGGTCATTATGAGTTCGTGGTAATGCCTTTTGGGCTTACAAATGCCCCAGCCGCCTTCATGGATTTGATGAACAGAGTGTTCGAGCCGTTCCTGGATAAGTTTGTAGTGGTGTTCATCGACGACATACTGGTATACTCAGGAACACGAGAGGAGCATGCGAATCATCTGAGAGAAGTATTGACGACTCTACGGAGCAACAAGCTTTATGCAAAGCTTAAGAAGTGCGAGTTTTGGTTGGAACAAGTAGCGTTCTTAGGACATGTGGTGTCTAAGGAAGGAGTGGCAGTAGACCCTCAAAAGGTGGAGGCCATCACCAAGTGGCCGACGCCGAAGAATGCCACGGAGGTTAGGAGTTTTCTGGGTTTGGCAGGGTATTATAGGAAGTTCGTGCAAGATTTCTCGAAAATCGCCACCCCGTTAACCAATTTGACTCGGAAGTCAATAAAGTTCGCATGGTCGGAAAAATGTGAGCAAGCATTCCAGGAGCTGAAGAAGAGGCTTACCTCGGCCCCTATTCTTGCTTTACCTCAAGGGAACGAAGGTTTTGTCATCTACAGTGACGCATCACATGGTGGATTAGGTTGTGTGCTCATGCAGGAAGGGAAGGTGATTGCATATGCATCCAGGCAACTGAAGACGCATGAAAAGAATTACCCCACTCATGATCTAGAGCTGGCAGCAGTGGTGTTCGCGCTTAAGATTTGGAGGCATTATCTTTATGGAGTACACTGCGAGATATTCACAGACCATCAGAGTTTGAAGTACCTTTTCACGCAAAAGGAGCTGAACCTTAGGCAGACAAGATGGTTAGAGTTTCTAAAGGATTACGATGTGAACTTTCAATATCATCCCGGGAAGGCAAATGTAGTGGCTGATGCCCTGAGTAGAAGACCGTATCCTGCTATAAACCACTTGATGACGATGCCGCACGAGTTGTGCGAGGAGTTTGGGAGATTGGAAATTAATGTGGTAACACCTGGGAGGAAAGCTGTATTGAATGCCATGGAATTACAACCTACTCTGATGGAGGAGATCAAGAGAACCCAAGAACTGGATTTACAGCTTGTCAAGATACGGGAAGAGGTGTTGCAAGGGAAAGCCCCTGGCTTTGTGATCCACGAAGACGGTACATTACGGTTTCATAACCGCATCTGTGTACCCAATATGGAAGAACTGAAAAGGAGGATTCTAGAAGAGGGACACAATACGCCATACTCAGTGCATCCAGGGGGAAATAAGTTGTACAAGGATCTTAAACAGATGTTCTGGTGGAGTAATATGAAACAGGAAGTGGCAGACTTTGTGGCCAAGTGTCTTACTTGCCAGCGAGTCAAGGCAGAGCATCAACGCATCACCGACTTCGCAACCGTTAGACGCCCCCGAGTGGAAATGGGATTCGATATCAATGGATTTTGTGATAGGTCTACCAAGGACCAGGAAACACAATGCAATATGGGTGATTGTAGATCGTTTGACCAAGTCACCATTTCCTAGCCATCGCCAACAATTGGTCCCTAGATCGGCTAGCTCAAGCCTATGTAAGGGAGATTGTAAGGTTACACGGAGTACCCAGTTCTATAGTCTCGCAGAGACACGATTCCACCGGTTTTGGAAAAAGTTACAAGAGGCGTTTGGCACAAAGCTCAAGTTCAAGACCGCTTTCACCCACCACGGATGGACGACGTAAAGGACCATCCAAACCCTCGAAGATATGCCGCGAGCATGCGCTTTAGATTTCAAGGACTCGTGGGATGACGAGTTGACTCTCATTGAGTTCTCATACAACAAAGCTACCATGCTAGCATAGGGATGTCACCCTTCAAGCTTTGTATGGAAGGAAATGTAGAACTCCCTATGTTGGCGGACATCGATGAAGCTCTAACGATTGG
Source organism: Portulaca oleracea (assembly GCA_029582165.1). NCBI lineage: Eukaryota > Viridiplantae > Streptophyta > Magnoliopsida > Caryophyllales > Portulacaceae > Portulaca > Portulaca oleracea. The sequence continues at coordinate 5,805,977 of CM055889.1, forward strand.
ACCGACCTAATACAGCCACTACTCAAGGTTCGAATCATTCAAGACAAGATGAAGGCAGACAAAGTCGACAAAAGAGTTATGCTGACAAAAGGAGAAGACCTCTAGAGTTTGAAGTAGGGGAATACGTGTTTTTGCGGGTCTCACCTACAAAAGGAGTTATGAGATTCGGCCAGTCGGGGAAGTTGACACCAAGGTTTATCGGGCCATACCCAATTTTGGAACGCATCGGGGAAGTCGCATACAAGTTACAGCTGCCGGGAGAACTCCCCAGAGTGCATAATGTCTTCCATGTGTCACAACTCAGGAAATATGTTCCGGACCCGACCCATGTGATTGATCCCGAGCCGCTTCAGCTGCAAGAAGATCTGAGCTACGAAGAGCAGCCGCTGGAAATATTGGACCGTAGAGAAAAGCAGCTTAGGAGGAAAGTAGTTCCTTTGGTAAAGGTACGGTGGGCAAACCATACTACAACAGAAGCAACCTGGGAAACAGAAGACGAAATGAGGAAGAAGTACCCTCACTTGTTCCAAGCCTAAGGCGCGTCAAGTTTCGGGGACGAAACTTCTTTTAAGAAGGTAATGATGTAAAACCTCGAGTTTTGGGTAGGACGGAAACCGTTAGTCTTTACCGAACCGTTAGGCTTAAGTTTAAGTTTCGAGGACGAAACTTCCTTTAAGAAGGTAATGATGTAAAACCCTGAAAATTTGAGTAAGGTTGACCGTGACGTCGTTAATACAATAGGTTGACTTCGTTATTTACTGTTGTTCGTAATGTGTTTATTTATGCTAACGCTTGAGCTCGTAGGACCGTTGAGGGACTAACAAGGGTAGATTCGTAATTTCCGCTGACTAATATTATTATGTGATTAATTACGTGAATATTATTTGTTATGTGATTATATGATTATTAAAATTAATATTATTACTACTATTATTAGAATTATTAGGTTTTTAGAAAAATCAGTTTTTTTTTGTTAATTGGGTAGGATTAGGATTAGTTTTGGGCCCAAAAAGGGTTGATAGTATAAAAACCCCCCCTTAACCCCTCTCAAACCCTAAACCCTAATAATCCCTCCCTCAAACCCTAGCTCTCTCCTCTCTCCCTCCTCTTCTCTCTCTGCCGTCCACCAGCCGCGCCGTCGCAGCCGCCGGCAACCACCGCGAACCACCCAGACCACCGCCACCAGCCTCCCTCTCCTCTTTTTCTCTTTCTCTTCCTCTTTCTTCCTCTCGGTCTCCCTGCCTCTCGCCCCTGTCCAGTCGCGCCACCAGACGCGTCACCACCGACGCCACCCCCACCGTCGTCGCCGCCGTCGCAGACCGCCGCCCCGACGACCGGTAACCGCCCTTTTCTTCTCTCTTTTCTCTCTCTCCCGATCTCCCTCCTTCTCTCACTGTTTCTCTCTTTCTTGAACGTCCGACCGTCGCCGTCTCTGTCGCCGGCCACGCCCATCATCGCCGCCGTCGCTGCCCGACCGCCAGACGACCCTCGCCCTGCCGCCCTAACGTCGCCGGAGTCGCCCAGTCGAAGGAAAGGCCGCTCGAGTCACTGGCGATTATTGCCCGGGAATTCGACGTCAACCACCCCCTCCGACGAGCCCACGGCCGACGCCTGCCACCTGCGACCCCGACGCACCCCTCTCCGACCGCCGCCCGCCGCGTAAAACCACCGAGCCCTAACCTACGTAAACCCTAAACTCTAACCCTAACCCTAACTGTTATTTCCTTCTTTTTCTTTTCTTTTTCCTTTTTCTTTTCTTGTTTTTATTATTATTAATCTGATTTTTATTTTGTAATTTTTATTGTTATTAATATTCTGTTTTTATAATTATTGTATTGTTAGTTTTGTAATTAGGAAAATTATATGTAATCTTGTTTTTGATTGAAATTATGTGTAATTATTTTCTTGTTGTAATTTTGTGTAAATTGTTTATATTTTCCTTTATATGTAACCTTTTTGTGCAATTTGTAATTTTATGATGTAAATTATAATTAGTTTTTTTTAGGTTGTAATAGTTAATTGTTAAGGTTAAATTATTTTATTGTTCTTTAACTTATAAATCATGTTAGGTTAGATCACAATGTTATTGTATGCACGAATTCGATAACTAAATTACCTAGGTTAATTTCTTGAATACAATTAGTACTAAACTTTCTTGTTCTTGTTCGTTAAATTAAATCGTTAGGTTGCTTAATTGGTAACCTACCATTAGTTAAATTCTCGATCTCTTGTTAAGTTATAAAAGAATTAGTTATTCGTTTCTTGATTAGTCAATTACTTGTAACTCGTTGTTTTCCTAAAGCTCTTTTAAATCTTTTATTAAAGAAAATTTCCGTGTTAACCGCTTTTGTTATTTTCTTGAAAATCTTGGTTTATGGTTACAAACCTATAACTAATTTTGTGTGGTTAAATTCTTGAGATCTTGTTAAGTGTTTTATGTTTTAAGAAAATTATTTTCTTTTGTGACTTAAAGGTTTTAATTAAAATTTTGTTAAGGTGTTTCATGTTTTTAAATTAAGTTTAGCCCTACAAGTTTTAATTGTTGGACCTAAGATAAGTTGGACCTTAGGTATAAGACCCTAAGTATTGTTTTGAGTCCCAATTAGAATTCCAAGACCTTTTGGTAAAGATTTGAACCGGATAAGTAATTAGACTGATAACCGTTACCGGGACAGTTTTATTAGTGTCTAAAGTTTGGATTGCCACGACTAGCATAGATGTCTTTTGACCAAGCCCTTTTTACTGGAAGTTCCTTTAGGTGTTAGGAACCATAGGAATTTGACGGATCGAACGTTTGACTTGTATAACCCGAGTTATAGCCGTTTTACAAAAACCTGTCAGTTCTGGACCAATTAGGAAGATGTGAGTTTTCGAAGTCCTTCGAGACTGAGTTGGGCCTAGTCATCAACATGAAAATTTTAGTAGACATTCTGAGGTTTCCGAAAAGTCCAGAATCAGACCCGTAGGATGTCGGGAAGTCGAGTTGTGACTCGTTTTATGTGAACGTTATAATCTGTCCTCTGCTTGCTTCTTTTTATAATAACTGTTGAGTGAAAATAATATGTGACCTTGTTATGTGTTTTCTTGGAGGTGTTAAGTGTAATTTCGTAAATGTTAGGAACCTAAGTGTTCCTAGGGGATGGGTTAGGTAGATAATAGATAATTCTAACTTCGTTAGAACGCGTTTTGATTAGATAATTATTCTTATTCTAGGCCCGAGTTAGTGCGTGACGTTAGTGAGCTCAAGTGTGTTCTTCTTTTGCTGTGCTGTGAAGTATATCAGGTAATTGTCTATGCTCTAATCCCCACCGGGATGCTCTTTAAATGTGTTTTGATGTTTTATAATTTATTTTGAGAATTGCATCCCGAAAAGGGACTTTTGTGGAAATGCGACCATCTGTTTGATAATCTTTTGTTTCGTTTGTGGTTTTGGTTTAATTGAGTTGAGAAATTGGATGGTCTTTATTTCAAAGTTTTGTTAATGGTTTTGATAACTTGGGATGGTTTGACTTGAGAGTCGTGAGTTGAGTTTGAATACTGAATTAATAATTCAAAGTGGAAACGCGTTAAGCGGGTTTCGGGGATAACTCTGTGCAGTGTAACAACCTGCAGGGTTATGGACCAGGAGATCAGGGCTTCCTTCCCTGATATAGGATAGTATTTTAATGCCTTTGGTAGGCGATATTATTAATGCCTTTGGTAGGCGATGTTCTTGATGCCTTTGGTAGGCGATGTTTTTGATGCCTTTGGTGGGCGATGTTATTTATGCCTTTGGTAGGCGATGTTCTTAATGCCTTTGGTAGGCGATGTTACTTTAAGGGATTTGGTATCCCGCCCGCAAATTAAAATATGGATTGGATGGGTTGAGGAAACAGTATGGGTTTAAAGGTTTGCAAAACGTTTGATTTGATCCCTCTCCCCAAAATGAATTGAAATGAACTTAAACTGTTTTAAACGTTAGGGGTAGACATTATTGAGATTTCCCCCTCATTTTCTGAAATGTTTTGATTTCAGGTGAAGATCCAAATGCTGGGAACGGGAATTAGAAGTGAGGACGACGAGTTTAGAAGTCCTTGAACCTTTTATTTTGTTTTCGTTATGAATTCTTAAAGTTTGTTGAGTTGTTAGTAGTTGCCGTTAGCAGACAGTTGTGTTTTCCTTTCTCGCCTTGTATTCCTTCGGGGATACGGCAGTGACGCCCAAACTAAATTTGAAGTCTTCCGCTAAGTTTTGTCTGTTAACGTTAGTTTGACTTTGACTTTCTATAATTGAATTTTCGGGGCGTTACACATATTGTACCATAAAGTGGAACAAATTAGATTACGGGTATGTTTGGTGGAAATGGAAATTAAGTTCTAGGAAAATGGTTTTCCTTGTAATATATGGAGCGGGTTGGATGAAAGAGGAAAAAGGAAGAGAAAGAAAGAGGAGTCGGATGATAGAGAAAGAGTTGGATGAGAAATGAATTGTTTTTAGTAGATATATGAGCGAACACGAGGGACTTAGACGTGAGGAGTAATAAGAATTGGAAAATTGAATTTTCTTAAGATTGAACCTAAGAAAATAACTCACAAAGGAAGGGGGAAAATGATTTTCATTGAAAATATTTTCACTATTTTTTTAATCATCAAACACATGAAAATGAAAAAATTATTTTCTGAAAAATAATTTTTTTCCTCACTAACCACACCCTCAAAATTATTAAGGAACATGCTTTTTTTTGGTTTTTGCAATATTATATTGCCATTTGTTATTGGAAATAAAATAGCCATAAATAATTGAAATTAATATACAAAAATTATTGACTATAGATCACGGCCACAACTCGTATCTTCCAACTATATTATACATCCAATTGTTACTTATCCAATTCAAAAATACACTCAACCCCATATTTTACACACTTGAAATAATAATCCGCTTTTTATCCGTCGTCTGAATTGACACACTTAAACAACGTTATATACATTTTTTCCGGTAGGCCAGATAATAGTAATCCGATTCTAAACCCACTCCATATATTACATGTACTTAAAATATATACTTGTAGACCCCGAAAAAATCCGACGGACCTCTTCGCGGCGCTACTCAAAAGAGGAGTTCTCTTGTTTAAATTGGGAGACGACTAGGATTGCTTATCCTTAATTAAGGTTGAACTATTAAGGACACTTTTAATTGACAAATTGATTTAACCCCGAAACTCGATTTTATTAAAGAAAAGATAAAAAAAGAAAAAAGAAAACAAAAAGGAAAATAAAAAAAGAGGAAACTCGACGGGGAACCCGTCTGAGTTCCATGAAGACAAAACGGAAAAAAAGAAAACAGAACCAGACGGGTTCCTCAAGAAGCAAAAGAGAAGAAAGGGGCTAGGAACCTGCAGGTTCCCGCCTGCTTTCGAGTAAATACAAGACGGGGAAACCCGTCTGGGTTCTCTGTCATGAGAAGGAGAAAAAATGAAAAAAAGTTTTCGGGGAAAAAAAAATTGAAGGGTTAGAGTCGCCAGTTGAATTTAAGGATAAAACAGCAAACCATTGAAAAAGAGACTCCGGCCTACGAATCCAAAGACGGATTCGGGGGTAAGGTTACGAATTTGACAATAAAAATCATCAAACCCGCCTATTCAAACGAATAGACTCTACTAGAATTAAATTAAAGCGACAGATTTGAAAAAGGGGGAGGAATTGAATAAATTTCATAGATTTATCATTAATGTCATGCAATAAAAGAAAAGAAAAGATACAAGAACACGTAGGATTACATTATGTACAAAAATACAAAAAAACTACGCTAACCTTTAAAATAAAGCACGCAATGGAGGGAGAAGGGAGAAAGAATATACTAGTGTCAATACTCCTAGTATATTCCGGTGTGTTTTTTGTGGGTGATGAATGGTGGGTATTTATAGGGGGGAATTAGGTTTAGGTTTAGGGTTTGGAGGCTAGGTTAAGCCGCGGCGCCGTGGGAATCAACAGGAAACCCAGACGGGTTCCTGGAAGGAAAACGGGCCTCGGGCCCAGGAACCCAGACGGGTTCCTGTGGGCGGAGCTGAGCTCCGGCCCACTGAACCCAGACGGGTTCCTGTGGTGTTGGAGCTGAGCTCCGGCCCACTGAACCCAGGTTCCCGGCATTTGGGCTTTGTATATTTTTTTGGAGTTTTCGGTGGAAAGAGGCTTGCGTGCCATTTATCGGTTAGCCTATTTTCTAAAACTAACACTAAAAAAAAGAAAATAAAACCGATACAAAATTCAGCGTCTACAGATAGCCCCCACTTTGATCGAGTTTGAGTAAAACGATGATCAAAGTAGTCTTGATGATCTTGGATATGAATCGTAAGCTTTGAATCGTTGGCGACGCTTGGAAGCTAGGTCCTGCGTCGATGTTGAGGTGTCGTTCATCGCATTGTGAAGGCCCGATGATGGCCCTTGTCGCATTGTGAAGGCCCGACAATGGCCCTCGTCGCATTGTGAAGGCCCGACGATGGCCGCTTGGACGCTGAAGCCGGGTCTGCGCGATGTAGATATGATGTTCATCGCATTGTGAAGGCCCGATGATGGCCCTCGCCGCATTGTGAAGGCCCGCCAATGGCCCTCGCCGCATTGTGAAGGCGACAATGGCCCTCGCCGCATTGTGGCCGATAGCCGTTAACGCTGGAAGCCGGGTCTGCGCGCCGATGTAAACGTGATATTCATCGCATTGTGAGGGCGATGATGGCCCTCGTCGCATTGTGAAGGCCCGACAATGGCCTCGCCGCGTTGTGGCGACGATGGCCTCGCCGTTGACGACGGCTGGAAGCTGGGTCCTGCGCCGATGTAGTTGTGATATTCATCACATTGTGAAGGCCCGATGATGGCCCTTGTCGCATTGTGAAGGCCCGACAATGGCCCTTGTCGCATTGTGAAGGCCCGACAATGGCCCTCGTCGCATTGTGGCCCGACGATAGCCGCTGTTGACGCTTGGAAGCTGGGTCCTGCGCCGATGTAGTTGTGATATTCATCGCATTGTGAAGGCCCGATGATGGCCCTTGTCGCATTGTGAAGGCCCGACAATGGCCCTTGTCGCATTGTGAAGGCCCGACAATGGCCGCCGTCGCATTGTGAAGGCCCGACGATGGCCGCCATCGCATTGTGAAGGCCCGATGATGGCCGCCATCGCATTGTGAAGACCCGATGATGGCCGCTATCGTATTGTGAAGGCCCGACGCTGGCCCTTGTCGTATTGTGAAGGCCCGACAATGGCCGCCGTCGCATTGTAAAGGCCCGACGATGGCCGCCATCGCATTGTGAAGGCCCGATGATGGCCGTTGTTGATGAAGTGTCGCACACTAGCCCGGCGACGGCTGATGTCACGTATTGTTAGGGCCCGATGACGGCCGCTAGCTTTCGTGCATTGTTATTTCGAAAGTAGGTTCGAGTTGAGCATAAAACCGCGTTGGGCTCAGAAACCACCTTGATCTCTTATTTCGGCCCAGAAATGCGTCTGAGCTTGCGAGATTGGGCGTTTTTGGCCCAAGGAACCCGTCTGGGTTGCGCCGTGTTGGGCTTGTTTTGGCCCAAAGAACCCGTCTGGGTTCTTGTTTATTGGGGCCTGTTTTTTGGGCCGAGGAGGCCGTCCAAGTTAGGCTTTCTCTTTTTTTTCACGCAATTTGATAAGACAGGATAAGGGTGGATTTCCGGCCAATGCATGTCTTCCACAATCCGGATGTTGGGGCCTGCCGCTTGGACACTTGTGCGGTGTGTATTCATTCACTTTTCCTATAAAAAGGGGGCTCCTCTTTCCCTCAAACTCACACCTCAAGCTTTCATTTGCATTCTCATAGCTTCTCTCTCTTCCTTGCATCCCTCTTTTCCCTTAAAAGCAACTTGTTTGCTAGTTAGGAAATAATGGTTAGGAAGGCTAGGAATCGCCTGCTCAACCCCATGCGGTGAACTGGGCACATGAGATGTCTTCCCGGCGAGCATGGACTCCCCGGCCCGGTTGGGAACCGTCGGAATTGGTGCCCGAGCCATGGAACCATGTATGGCACAAGCATTCGCATGTCCGGGTAATGTCCTTTTCTTGATTTCGCTTTTGGTTTTTAACTTAAATTTGCAAGTAGAAATGTTTGATTCCCACTTGTTGATTTAGCTAAATGTGATATGCATGCATCTTTTAAGTTGAACTCTTGGTTGCTTTAGCTTAAATTTGCAAGTAGAAATGTTTGATTCCCACTTGTTGATTTAGCTAAAAATCGGGCCGAAGTAGAAAAACCGGTATTTGTCAATGTTGGGCTGTCAAAAATTAGCGCTTGGCTGCCACTTTGAACTTGGGCTTAGGCGATGTTGGGTTGACAAAATGGAGCCAGTACCCGTCTGGGTTCCCATGGTCATGGCTCCCTCTTTTTGTTCTTGCTCATGGGCTGAGAAAATGGAGGGCGTAGGACGAGCCAGGAACCCGTCTGGGTTCGCATTGAGATGGACCAATCACCTTTTGTGCATGGGCCGAAAGTAGCGGGAAAAGAAGCCCATTGGAAGTGAGGAACCCGTCTGGGTTCCTTTGATTAGCCACTCTTTTATTTGCGTTTTTTTTTGCATGTGGGCCGGAAAGATGGAGGCCCGCGGAGGAGATGAGGAACCCGTCTGGGTTCTTTCATGACATGGGCTGAGGGAAGTTGGAGCAAGGTCCAAGGGGCCCAAAAAGCATTGGGCTTTTTTTTGTATCTTAGACTGTTTTGATTCTTTGTCCATGCCGCATAGCCCCCAGTTTAGTGGGAGTTTGATCTAACTCTGGCTAAACCGGGGATTAATCGATCGTTGCTATAACGACATGCTCTTTTTGAATCCTTCTATCGTGAATTTTCAGGAAGATTCCCTTAGAACAGGAGGCAATATGCGGAAGCCGATCAAGGTTGTGGAGCATTTTGCGGAGGATCACTGGGCACTCACTCTTTTGGAAGAGTCGGGGTTCGATCTCTTTTGGAAATGTGTCAAGGCATGGGAGCCTTGTACACCACGAGTGATGGGGCGCCCGTTCGCGGAAAGATTTTAGGATTCTACCAACACCTTCCACCTCCCTGTGGGAGAAATGTCCATAACCCCTGTGGATTTTGTGATGATTACAGGGTTGCGTTGGGGTGGTCAAGATGTTGAATTCGACCCCGTCATATCCGATCAAGTGATGGAGCTGCTAGAACCCGTGCTTGAAAGGCGTCGATTCGGCCGGAAGATGAAACTCTCTTATGGCTCCTTTGAAGAGGTAATCCTTTCCGCCGATTTTGCTCATATGGATGAGTTTCAGCGCCGTTTTATTTTTCTAGCATACTTCATCTCTGCTATTATGTTCGCCAATCGAGGAGACGATGTTTACTTGACTTGGATGAAGAATCTCCTCGATTTGGAACAAGTCATCCATCGGAATTAGGCTAAAGCCGCCTATGCCAACTTCATCCGCAAGCCGGTGTTCGTCCGGCAAGATCGATGTGGATCCGTTCTTTCTTGGAGAGCCCGAAGGAAATGAGTGGTCCGAGCATGTGGAAGGTGCTCGAGGTAACTTTCGAGACGCTTCTCTTTTACATGCAATCTCTTTTCTTGTAGCTGTGGAATATTAATATTCTTGCAGGTATGGGGATACGAGTATATTAAGGGGTTCACCATCCCTACTCGCCATGCTAAAACTGTGCCGGCTGCAGAACGGTGGCACAAGGACTATCTTGGGCGTAAGAAAAAGCCTTTTGGAAGCTTGGATGAGCTGCGCCGCACCTTAGATCACCTTGAAGAGGTTAGGCTTGCAACTTTCATGTAATCTCTTTCCTCTATGCCTTCTATTTCCTGGGTGCCCACATTCCCTTTCTTTACAGGGTGATGTCAATTGGGATGCTTGGGTCGACTTTGAGATGCCGCAGGATTTCATTCCCTCGCGAAACGCAGCGCGTAGAGATGGTAGCCTGCGCTTGATTATGGAGAGCCCATCTGGTTGGGTCTGGAGTCTTGGCGAGAGGCTTACAAGGCAAACTCTTGGCCAAGAAAGATGGATAATACCATCAGACCCTCCTGAGACTATGAATGACCCACGAGCCTTGCATGCCGAAGCTTTCGCTGCAGCTAGGGGAGGTTCTTGGTATACCAATCATGCATCGTTGGCATCGCCCGCCCAATTCTGGGAGGAATGGGAAAAGTATCAAGACCGTCTGGCATTCAGAAAGGTAGAGAAGAAGAACTCCATTTATTCTTTTCATGTCCCTTCTATTATCGCTTAACACGACCAACTCTTTGTTTGTTGCAGTTGGGGCCCTATTGCAGGGATGACGAGAAGAGCCAGAGTAACTCTGGGGACACAGTTTGTGGCTACCCAAGGGCGACTAGCGAGGACATCAAACCGGAATTAGAGAAGATCCTGGGAAAGCCGGTAGGTGATTCCCCTTTTCCTGCTCGTTGTAATTTGCTCAAACTTTGACCAATTTTCCTTATTCTGTGCAGTGGCGATGGAAACAAGCGAAAGGCTTTCTCAAGAATTACTTCACACTTAAATGGGCTCGCGAGAAAGACCTTGCGAGTTACGTGTCGGGGGACGCAGACGTGGATGATGATGCCGCGATCTCTCGTCTGTGGATCCTCCTTGCCATTCGGATGTGCACGTGCCTCGTGGCGGTCGAGCAGAGGACCCTCCTCGACATTCTTCCTTCATGGGGCCGACGCGGTCTTATGGGGTGACGGTGCTCTTGGAGGCACGGGAGAGGAGCGGCGAGCACGGCGCGCCGGCCACGATGACCGCGGAAAGGCATCTTACTTGAGGATAGTCATTCAACCGGCTCCACTACGAGACACGGATTTTGGCCACGACTTTCAATGCATGGAGAACAAAGATATCCTCCATGTCTTTGGGTGGCGGGGCACTCCTAGCTTCGTTGGAGACGCGGTCGCGAGTCTAGTCTTGTTGGTGGAGTCTGCGGTGAGCAAGAAGGCATTTCATCGCATTTGGGTACTCTTCGAATCTCATCATTCGGGTCTAGGTGCCAACCTCTCATCCTTCGCCTCGCACTTTATGGAATGCCCGGTATGTTCTCGCCTCGCACCGACCGTGGATTTGGGTTTTGCACTTCCTTCGCGGCCGATCGATCCTACTGTGGTGCTTCGCAGTGACTCGGGTGCATCTATGGGGTATAACCGTGCCCTCACAGATGACGCCTCATCAGTGCTTCCGTCTCAACCAGTTGTTCCCGTTACTCCTTCGCAAGGGGGTTTGGAGCAGCCTCGATCGTCTGGATGGGGAACGCAAACTCAGGAATGGTCGGGATGGCCCGTCCCAGAGCCTGTAGTAAGAACTTCTTGGCCTACTCCACAGGGGTGGCCTGGAGGTAATCAAGAGTGGCAGGTTCCAGAACACTCTTGGCTTAATGCAGGCGATACCGAAGTGTTGCATTTGTCTGGCTCGGGTGGTGATACTGAGGTGGTAGATTCCTCTTACTACCGGTGGGACACTTACTTTGGATCTGGCGGGAGTGGGGCCCATGGAGCTGATAGCGCTAGTGGTGGCGGCGACACAGAAGTCTGGCGTGATGACGACTGAGAATGACGTGCCTGCAGAATTCTTACGCTATGCTATGCATGACTCTTTGCTATGTACTTAGGACAATGTGATACAACAATGTACTAAAGCTATTCTAATGCATTTATGTCTTTATGTGCGAGTGCAGACTATTGATGCAATGTTTATGCAAGGATGATGTTATGCAATGCAGCTATGACTTTCTATATACCACTGAAACAAACTGTGACAAAAAAAAAAAATTTCTATCAATACAAAGTCAAGCTAACAAGCACAAAGATTAACTGGACAAGATCAAAACTCATTGAAAGAGATAGGAAGAAGCTTTCGAAACTTTAGGGAGAGAACAAGTAATTCAGAGGCATAAGCCCGCCAACAGTTCGAAGAATGATGCAAATATGCGCGGTTGGTTATGGACGTAAGCTAGTCGAAAGAGCAAACTCTCATAGGAAAGAATGAACACTCAAACACTCAACTTTGAATATGTATGTGAGTTTCTCTCATACTCAAACCAATAGACACAAATTACCATAAGCTTGGTAAGAACCTCGCTCTCCTCTACTGGTATGCAATGCACAAGTGACAATCAAAAGGACTTTTTCGGGTTGTAACGAGGCATAGGCTAGGGTAAGGAGGGGTAAAATTTGGGAATGAGGAGTTAAAAGCCATGCTTGGATTGATTTTCAATGAAATCCTCTAAACTCTCCTTCTCACTTAATGTATGCAAAGCGTTTCACCTTCCATCCTAAAACATCTCAACCGAATACAACCGAGTCAAAGTTTTCTGGACTTTAAGTTGAATCTCCCTAGTCACCCTTTTATTTTTTAAACTCTTTTTTTGATTTTTTTTTGATTCCTTTTTTTTATTTTTTTGGGTGATCAGGGAGAAGAAATTTCTATTACAACCTCGACTTTGAACAGCATAACCAACTTCGCTCAAGGTATGGGACTTTCAGATTCTCCCAAGCTTCATATTTTGCTCACACGAAAGCAGTTGTTCCTTCCAAAAATGACAGACTCTTTTCCAACCAAGCAAGGCAAAAGGTCTTTGGATATTAGAGGCTAAGGCTTGTACTGTCAGGGTTCAATCATGAAAAAGGGATGAACAAAGGCTAGGCGAGGCAAAAGAACGGTAAATACAATGCAGGGAAGGCTATTTGGCTATGTAGCTTAAGAAAATCGAATGCCTTAATCACTTTGTCACTGCGTGCTATGCAAACATGTAGTCTCAAGCAAGATGCAAAACAAGTTCTAGAGATGCAACTAATGGGTGAGTCGCTCAAGGGATCATGGAATTGATGAAAATAATCAATTCAAGTTTTAGGCAATGTGGACTCACGGGACGGGCTCAATCAACTAAGCTTAGCCCAAAGATTTGCGGCACGCACATTTATACCTTCTAAGATAGTCAAAGCGACCAGATCGTCTTACAGAATTTGTCTCAAAATCAGAAGGCTTGAAGAAAAGGTTTTTGAAAACTTTTGAGCTCTCATCCAGATTTTTCTAAGTGAAGCAAATTAAACCGGGAAAAAGGTCGATTTGTAGAAAAGGTCATTGAACTTTTTTTTTGATTTTTAATTTTTTTTTTTTACCTTATGACTAAAACTGATATGATGCTCATGCAATGCAATATGCGACCTACATGATGGGAGACATGGAACTTATGCAATGCAATATGTGACCTACATGATGGGAGACATGGAACTTATGCAATGCAATATGTGACCTACATGATGGGAGACATGGAACTTATGTAATGCAATATGCGACCTACATGGGCCTAGGACACAGACACGACGCCTATATGCTGACGTAAGATGACCCACCCACTTCGCGGGAGTGCATGTCTTAACTCTACATGGACCTAGCATGCGGACTGACAACATTAATCGCCTATTGGGTCCTTACTCGGATCGAGTCACGATTGCTTTCGGTTTCGGGCTCAGATTCAAGTAACAGACGCAATAGGGATTAGACTCAGGGAATATCATAAAGGGCCGAATAGGATCATCAACAAGGCATTGTCATTTGTCCGGTAGGGTGAAGCCAGTCGGGCGAAAAGAAGAGAGAAGGCCAGACTGGGTTAGGAAACCCGTCTGGGTTCCTCTTTCTCGATCGGGCCGTCGTCAATTACCGTGAGATGGGTCGATCGATGGGCGAGAACCCGTCTGGGTTTCTGATGCACTGGACCTGCACTGACGGATAATTGACACGGATGGGCCGGCTTTGACAGGCCAGAAACCCGTCTGGGTTTCTGATAAGCCAAAATAAACCTCGCGTGTTCCTACGCGGACTAGAACGACTCCCGACTCATGAATGGGTTGAATACTCGGACTCGGCATTGTTTTAATGGACTCTAAAACTCTTTACCAGGTAAAACTACATAATGTATATATAGACTCGAAACTCTTTACAGAATAGATTTATACAGCATATACATGGATTCAAAACTCTTTACAAAAATAAAACCCTACAACATATACATGGAAAATGAAATCACATAGCATACAAATGCGGGATTAGCCTAACCATGACTCTAGGTTTAGGGTTTTCTAGGTATAGGAGATAAGGTACCGCATGTTCTCGCCCCGGTGCAACCTCCCTACGTTCATAGGAAGCGTTGTGTGGGATGTTGCTCTTCGGGTTTCAGGGAAACCCTTAGAGTGTAACACGGGGAGAGGAGGAGTCAAAGGCTTGGCGATGTAAGTGCATCCCACAAGTAGTGACTGCCCGCTCTCAGAAGGTAATCCTAGTTTTAGAACCTACCAACGCTTTTGTGCTCCCCAGCCATAAGGCCCAAGAGTAGCCTGGATGCAATATGCCTAAAAATGATAAAAATATGAAATAAATCAATTCCTCCCTTTTTTTACAAAAACACTAAAATTTAACCCTTTCAAGTTTTACCCTCTTTTAAGTTTAAGTCCCCAGTGGAGTCGCCAATCTGTAGACCTCGAAAAAATCCGACGGACCTCTTCGCGGCGCTACTCAAAAGAGGAGTTCTCTTGTTTAAATTGGGAGACGACTAGGATTGCTTATCCTTAATTAAGGTTGAACTATTAAGGACACTTTTAATTGACAAATTGATTTAACCCCGAAACTCGATTTTATTAAAGAAAAGATAAAAAAAGAAAAAAGAAAACAAAAAGGAAAATAAAAAAAGAGGAAACTCGACGGGGAACCCGTCTGAGTTCCTGAAGACAAAACGGAAAAAAAGAAAGAAAATAGAACCCAGACGGGTTCCTGAAGAAGCAAAAGAGAAGAAAAGGGGCTAGGAACCGTCTGGGTTCCTGCCTCTGGCTCGGAGTAAATACAAGACGGGGAAACCCGTCTGGGTTCCTTGTCACGAGAAGAAGAAAAAATGAAAAAAGTTTTCGGGAAAAAATAAATTGAAGGGTAAGAGTCGCCAGTTGAATTTAAGGATAAAACAACAAATCATTGAAAAAAAGAGACTCCGGCCTACGAATCCAAAGACGGATTCGGGGGTAAGGTTACGAATTTGACGATAAAAATCATCAAACCCGCCTATTCAAACGAATAGACTCTACTAGAATTAAATTAAAGGAACAGATTTGAAAAAGGGGGAGGAATTGAATAAATTCATAGATTTATCATTAATGTCATGCAATAAAAGAAAAGAAAAGATACAAGAACACGTAGGATTACATTATGTACAAAAATACAAAAAAACTACGCTAACCTTTAAAATAAAGCACGCAATGGAGGGAGAAGGGAGAAAGAATATACTAGTGTCAATACTCCTAGTATATTCCGGTGTGTTTTTTGTGGGTGATGAATGGTGGGTATTTATAGGGGGGAATTAGGTTTAGGTTTAGGGTTTGGAGGCTAGGTTAAGCCGCTGCGCCGTGGGAATCAACAGGAAACCCAGACGGGTTCCTGGAAGGAAAAGCAGGGCCCAAGAACCCAGACGGGTTCCTGTGGGCGGAGCTGAGCTCCGGCCCACTGAACCCAGACGGGTTCCTGTGGTGTTGGAGCTGAGCTCCGGCCCACTGAATCCAGGTTCCCGGCATTTGGGCTTTGTATATTTTTTTGGAGTTTTCGGTGGAAAGAGGCTTGCGTGCCATTTATCGGTTAGCCTATTTTCTAAAACTAACACTAAAAAAAAAAAATAAAACCGATACAAAATTCAGCGTCTACAATACTTCATAATGAATAATCTTAATTTTATGAATAAACAAAATAGAACAAACTAGTAAACACTGATGCTCCTAAGTACGAGCTCGAGTTCTATATCTTTGTCACAACTTCCCTTAGGTGACCTTGGTTAGGCTTTATTTCTTTTTTTAAAAAAAAGAAAGAAAGAAAGAATAAATGAAGATGAAGTTTATCTTAAATACCGTCCATTAGGATTTCGCATGGATTAGCATTTAGTGGCGTACAAATATGTGATATTGTGATCAATAGATTTAACACATCAACTTTTTTTTATTATTATTGAAAGCCAATATCAAATTAAAAGTTAGCGTTAAATATACTATAAAGGATGGCCCTAAATAGCAAAGCAACTAAAAAATACAAGAGCCGCAACATTACTAAAAATATGTGTATTATCAATCATTTTTTTCCAACCAATTTAAAATGGTGGGAAAAACCAACCATTTTAGCAATCATTTGATATTCCAACTATTTTTCAAAAAATTTAGTAGAAAAAATGGTTGGAAATTCCAACCAATTTGGCTAAAATGGTTGGAAAATTTTCCTACCATCATTTTTCCTGCTATTTGGAATTGGTTGGAATTTCCAACCATTTTTCCCACAAAATTTTTTGAAAAATAGTTGGAATATCAAATGGTTGCTCAAATAGTTGGTTTTTCCAACCATTTTAAATTGGTTGGAAAAAAATGGTTGATAATACACATATTTTTAGTAGTGCAAGCAAACCAAAATAACATCCATCCGTTGATTATAATCTCATGTTTACCATTAGAGTTCTAATTTCTCTTAATCTTTTGAACTGCTAAATTAGTAAATTTATTTTGAACAGTTATAAGACACGTTTTCAACATAATGACAAGACTTATTACAAGTTATTTTAATCTCATTTCTAAATTATCATTCTACATTAAATTGAACTTATTCTGAAAAAAAAAGGGTTGAGGAATCAAGGATTAAAAAAAAAAAAAAATAGATTCTTAAGTAGTTGCTTACCTCATAAATTGATCTATGAAAATACGATATACTGTTTAGAGTTGATTTGTCTTAATTCTAAGTTTGGGCAAGAACTTAGTAGTACAATTGGGTCAATTCATCCCCTTAAATACAATCAACACAAAACAAGGACTCTTACAAATTTGTATTGATTTGGCTGAAAAGAATTTAGCAATGTTTTGTGTTGATTTCCACGGGCTCTTCTGTTGGGTCCTCCTTGAACTGTTTTAACTTTTATCCTATTTGGGCTTCAATGATTTTTAAAAAAAAAAGTTGAGAGAGAAAAAATTTAATTCCAATAATACTCCCACCGTCCCCTTTTAAGTGTCAACAAAGCTTGGAAATATAACCCAATTTCGACTTGAATTTAACTTCATCTGAGTTGTCCACTCGGTCCGACCCAAATAAAATTAGGTTTGAACATGAATTCAAGGCATCAGTCATAGAGATCCAAAGGGGGAGTCAGATTGTGGTCTTATTCTGTTGTCAGGTTAGATTCAAGTTAGGTTAGTTAAATTAGGATATGATAGGAATGAAAATGATAGCATAGGTTTGAATTAAGTTAGTCGTTCGGTATAAATATTTTATTAATAAAATTTGAATATTTAGGGGGGAAAATGAAAAAGTCATAGGTGTTGGAAAAAGTGGATTGATTTGAGATTAAAATAATATTATTTGAATTTCTTTTTTATTTAAAAATTTATTTTTGGTTTGGATGTTTTTTAAGGAGTTGAGTTATGTTAAGTTAAGTAGGATAAATCAAGTTAAGATAGTTAGGTTTGGATAAGTTAGACTATCAGCCATGGTGTTCAAAAACACAAAAAATGTAGGAGAGAGAATGGAAAAAATCAGAAAAAATAAAAAAAAGGAGCATATCCTAATCCAAGTATGTCGGAGCATACTTGGACCATTCTTGAAACGGAGGAGAGTGAAAATTCTATCAGTTGAAAATAATTTCAACTATGGTAGTTGACAATTATATACATTCATTTAAAATAAATCTCAATCGTTCAATTAAAATCAGTTTTTACCTTTTTTTTACACTCATTCTCTTTCATCTACCTGTCACGTTTAACCAATTTAGGATGTCAGAAATACCAATTTTACCCTTCGATGACATGGGGAGAGTCTTTTTTTGGCTCTTTCTCTCTCTGCTACCATGACTCCCAAGGAAGTCGAACCCGAGCCAGAATCCCAACCCGATCTGGACGAGTTCTTCCTCCCCGCCCACACCGCCGCCGTCGCTTCCACATCCGCCACCACAACCACCACCGTCCGACCATAGACCTCCACGACACCCTCCTCCACTCCCCCTTCCCCCTCCTTTTCCTCCTCCGACTCGAGTTGTTGCTGTACGAACTTGAAGAACCTCTGGCCTGATGTTCTGCACTTGAAGAACCTCTCTAATTTGAGGTTTAAACAGAGGAAAAAGTCCCCAAACAATACAATCTACACCGCCGCCACGCAAACATGGGTTCTGGGTACCCAGTTGTGGGCCCAATTGATCGACGGTCACGATGACGCGCCGTCGCCGGGGAACAAGACGGCGTTTCCGGCGTGCAGCGACGTCGTTTCTGCGTCCGGGTCGGAGCTGGAGTCGGGCTCCGTGGCCCTGCCGTGCGGGCTGCTGGTCGGGTTGCACGTGACGGTGGTGGGGAAGCCGAGGAGGGCCCACCAGAAGAATGAGACGGGGATATTTGCGGCAACGATGGTGTCGCAGTTCATGGTGGAGTTGAGGGGGGAGAAAGCCGCTGACGGCGGCGGCCGTGGGGTTGAGATGGGGAGGCTGTTGCATTTTAATCCGAGCATAAAGGGGGATTGTTGCTGGAAGAAGGGTCAACATAGGAGGGCGGAGGATGTGGCGGCGAACTTGAAGAACCTCTGTCTCCTTATCTAGCACTGGAATTGTTGTTGTACGAAGCTTCTTCAAGTTTGCCACCACATCTTCCGCCCTCCCGCAGGCTCCCTCGATCCCTCAATGTTTCCGATCTCCGTTCCCTTCTTTACAATGATGGCGACCCAGGTAGCCCTTGCCTATGTTGTCAGAGGTGCCGTCCAATCTAAGTCTGCTGTCAATGGCACTTGGAAAACCTTCTGCCCTGATGTTTCTTCTAGTGTTTCTGGAGATAAATCCATTATCATTCAGTGCTCTCAAATGGTACCCTACTATGTCTCTTTTCTCTAAAAATTTCTCCACTTCATCCTCGGAATCTTAATGCCTATGGCAATTCAATTTGGGTGACTTTGATCGAATTCGTGTTTCACCAATTTGAAGCAGAGATGATTAATATGAAAACTAAATTACAATTATGCCGTACGAATTGTCGAGTTGTATTGAATTTTGTTTTGTTTTTAGCAATTCGGATTCTGTTATACAAAGCAGTGCTCACAGAGAGCATTTATTATAATAAGGCATTCACCCTATCTTGCCAATCAAAGCAGGGCCAAACCAGCGGGGAGATGATCAATGTCATGGATGGTCATCTTGCAAGTTACTCTAGCTTTAACATGGAAGAAGGTTGCCATGGAGATACTCATGTCTGTTGTTCCAGTAAAAAACGGAAGAAATAATTTTTTTAAATTATTGTTTCAAAAGACTGGTAGGGGGTATAATAGGGAATATGACAGTATTTTTTTTTTTATTATCTCAAACGTGTGGGATGGGGGTGAAATTAAAATCAAGGATCATATTTTCTATCTTAAATCCAACAGTTATTATTAATTTCAACTATGGTAGAAATTCCCGGAGGAGAGAGATAGAGAGACTAGGAGAGAGAAAAATATTAAATTAAATTTTATTTTACCTTTTATTTTTTGTACTATTTTAATAATTATATGTTACTCATTCTTCACCTCATTTCTCAATTCATTATTTACCATTAACAATGTATATTTTCCACTACTTATTAAAATAATATTAAATCTATTATTCATGTATTTTGTGTTCTCCATTTTGAAGAATGTCATTGTAGATAACCTTATAAGTTAAAGATGTTTTTTTTGGGGAATTGTGTGTTTAAAGTGGATGTTTTTTTAGGATGTTTTTTTAGGAATTGTGTTAAGTTTGAATAAGTTAGAATAAGTTAGAATAATCAGGTTTAGGTGTTGTTATTTGGTTGAGTTATTTTCATGTTCAGATGGATAACTTAAGATAAATTAGAATAAGATATGATACTATTTTAAGGAATTGTAATTTTAGAGTGAATATTTTTTTAAAATTATGTTAAATTTGAATAAATTATAATAAATTAAGATAAATGGGGAGAAATATATCAAGTCTAACCAAAGATGACTTTAACTTGACAAAAGAAAGGGCCTTAACCCAATTAAAGAACAGCAGTTTATGGTTAATTATTCATGATTGGCTGAGGAGTAAGGACACATCACATCATACGACTGCCAACTTCTACGTAGAGTACAGCGGAGCAACTGAGCAAGTGTCTGTTTTCGTATAATTTATTAGCTAACCATCTTATGAATGATTGCTCTTGTTATTTTCTTCTCTTCTATGCTAAGAAACAACACGGGTATATATGAACTGTATGCTTGAGGTCCGTCATTTTATACGGTTGGTTGTGGTGTGGCGCGGTGTGGCGTGGTTGAATTCTGGTGAATTGTGGTGGGTTGTAGAAAGTTATGATGAATTTTGTTTTTAATATATATTATAAATGTGTTGGAAAATGAGAAATTGTAATTGGGAAAGTGAGACAAATTAAATTAGAAAAAGTAGTTTGTGGTGGATTGTGGTAGATTGTGGTGGGTTGTAGTTGAATATGACAAATTATGGTGCGGTGTGACACTACTTCCAGCCAACCACATAAAAGAGCATGACCTTAAAATTTGATTAAAACACTCGTGAATGGAATGAATTAATGTTATTTTCCTTATGAATGATAACATCTCACAACTATAAGAAAATTGGTACGAAAATTCATAGTAGATATTAACTTTAATTTTAGGAACTAATTAGGTTTTTACCCTTTGAGGTTTTGTGAAAGTAGGATTTTAGCCTTGAGGTTTTGAAAATTAGTTTTACCCTACCTCAACTTTGAATCAACTAATAATTAACCCACCTAACCTTGCATTAAAAACTAAATACAACTTTTTCTGATCAAATTCACCATTAAATTAATGTTGATTGACTAAATCACCCCTGATATAAAGACTCACGGTAGAAATACCTTTGTCTTTTCTCTCTGTTTTTTGTCTCTCATTTTCTAGGATTCTGTGTAGAAAGCCAAAATTTCTCCTCTGCCATACAAAACAATGGCTGAAACAAACCCAGAAAAAATAAAAAACAACCAGAACAGGGGGAAAAGGAAGAGTAGATTCATATATCAAGATGATACAAATAGGAAAAAATGAAATCAATAGAAAGTCATACCAAACGAAAATAATGACTGAGAAAAACCCAAAAGATAACTCTTACCTGTATACTCTATTATTGCTCGAGTTCTGCAGAGGAATAGGTGTTGATAAGGGAAATGTCGATTGAAACATGAAGGAGGCGGCAACATAGGGCAGTGGCGCAGTGCAAACCAATTGCTTTTTTGGAAGGGTAAAATTGTCTTTTCATTTTTTAATTAGAGTTATTTTAGACTTTTCCCACATTTTTACAAGGGCAATTTTGTCATTTGTAGAAAAAGGGGTAAAATTCTACTTTCATCAAACCTCGATGACTAAAAACCTAATTTGTTCTTAATTTTAGGATAATTAAGACATTTTAAAAATATCTTATTGCACAATTCATTTCATTATTCGAATAATATATGACTATAAAAATCTAATAAAGTAACCATAACCAACGGATTGTTAAATAATTGCAAATCACACAAATAACATAACAATAAATATATACTTTTTAAAATGAATGGTAAGCTTATAAATTATGAAAAACAATGTAAAATAACAACAAATAGTAACATGATGAGGAATAAAATAAACCACTAAAATAACAACAAATAGTAACAACGATAAAATGCTTATCACCACCCAGTATCATTATAACAAAACCTTAAAACAAATATTATATAAACTGTTTTCTTGGACAGGAAAACATAGTCACCGTTGGCCCTACAATGACTTATTTATTAATTAAATCTATAAAAAGTGGATTCTGAGGGGATAATAATTCTTTTTCATGACTTATTTAGTTAGTGAAAGCCAAACGTTGTTTATGAGCTTCAAGGGGGAGCTTGACATCTGTTGCCAAACCCAAAAGTTGCAAGAGCTTGATAGTGTACCAAGTTGTATCAATCTGCCACCATTTTAAACCATGTCTTGCTGAATACTCAAATGCATGGTGGTTGTTATGAAATCCTTCTCCCATTGCAAGAACTCCCACCCACCTATATATTTCACACCAAAATTTAGCTTGTCAATCAATTTAATAGACAAACTTAAGAGTGACTATATATATATATATGGAGTGGATTCGGCAGGAAGGGATTTTAGGTAAGAAGGTAAGAATAGCAAATCTCGGTCATTCATTTTACATTTGACGGTGTGTGATCATGGATTTTAGGGAGTGTGGTCATTAATATTAAGAAGTATGGTCATGAAATCTATGATCACACCCTCTAATATCTACGACCACATACCGACAGACGTAAAATCAATGGTTGAGATTTGTTGTTCACATCTTCCTACCTAAACTCCCTACCTGTTGGATTCATTGATGATCATGAATGAATGTGCTCAGGTGTAAAATTTTTTGTACCATGGGTGCATTTGTACGGTCCAAAACCCTAGGGAAATGGTTAATTTTTCCATGCAAGTTGATTTATTTTCTCCATGTTTGAATGTATGTTGACCTTAGAAAAAACTTTAGAATGACATACCGTGTTCCACATTTCCCTAGAGAAAATTTCTTTTAGGGGGCTACGAGAAAAATTTCTATATGGTTTCTACCAAACTGTAAATGTAATCAAGTAAAATTACCAGCTGTTTTTAGACGTATCTCTAGTGTTCCATGCTTGTGTTCCCCACTTATGACAAACTGAGTTCACGAACCACGTTACATGATAGACGTATACGGTCCTTACACCCTACATCAATGTCAATAAATTCTTTTATTAGATTCAATAAAACTTACATATCCTTCTATATTTTATGAGGACAATAAAAATGTACAAGAGCTAAGATTGGGTACTCACCATCCCCCACACAAGGTAAGGAAATCCTCCAAAAGCATATAGCAAAGCTGCAAGAGCAATTGAATGCAAAAGATATGTGCTCTTCATTAACCTGTAAAAAGGTTGCTTCTGTAGGTCCCCTACATTGGTTTTCCCACCACACTGCAACCATGAATCAACATAATGTGTTATCCTAGTGATTAATTAGCAACTAAACCATTACTTAATTCCTAATGTAATTGTGACTGGCAGTTGGTCAGAGACGCAACGTGTAGAGCTGGTCATAGCTAAAAGGGTGGTCAAAAGGTTAGGATGAATAGGCGTGCGAACACATTGGAAGATGACGGTGTCGATGATATTGAAGTTGAGATATACCGAAGGGCTATGATTATTGGCAATGATATAAGCACGCAAGTCCTTGATGACCCATCAAGCTAATTTCACTGATCTTGCATCTTATTTGTGATGTTTAGATTTCATTTGGTTGTGGTGCTTGCAAAGTCTTTGTTATGTTATGTTTTTAGTTGTTTGGTTGTATCTTTTTTCTTTTGGTGGTGGTTGTTTGCTGTTTTAGTATGCAGATATTGTTGTTTTATATGAACCTTTAAGCTATTTGGCTTTTAATAATCTAAAAAAAAATTACAATGGACAATGATACACATCTTGACTCAAGATGGTTAATAATCATCTTAAATTGTCTATATTTTACATTGTTTATAACTTTTAGTAATTTTTTCTCTAATAATTATATATATTTATCAACTATAAGAGTATAATATTTATTAACTAGGTCAAAAAATATAAATTATAGCCTAATTTTATCAATCATATTAAAAAAATACACATTTTATTCATAGTTTTATATTTATGAAAAAAATACTAATACATAATTATGTTTATATTGTTTATAAGTTGTAATAACCCTCAAAGTAATGAAACATATCTCTAGAATGATTTAAATATTCTCGCATTTAACTTCATTAGTGATTTAGGTGAAATATAAGATGGTTAGTATCCATTTTGCGGCAAGATATTTATCAATCTTAGAGCTGTCAAAAGTCCGACCTAAATAAATTGATTACGGTCATAAGTTTTTCACCTAAATTTTCATCTAAATTTTGATATTGATTAATTTGACCAAATATATGGACACAATATTTTTCTTTTTACTATTGTCCATACAAGTTTTTGAGGCAAATTTAGCTCCGATCCCATCTGAATTGTTCGGTCTTATCCGATCCGAAATTCGTGAACCAACCCAAATTAATATATAATCCGGGCCCAATTTTCTAACAGCAGTAAATTTATGATACTGAATTCTACTCCAAGAAAGAATCATGCACCTTCCTGACGATATATCCAGGGTAATAGATCCAGTTCATGTGGCTGAACCAAAATCCTTCAGCAGGATTATGCGGGTCTTTTTCAGTGTCATTGTACTTATGATGATACCTGTGGTTGCTCACCCATTCCATAGGATGACCCTGATTCAAATCAACACTTTTTCAACAGTAGAAAGACCTAAAAAGACAATCATGAAAACAAAAGAGCTAGGGTATAATATAATAAGAGTGATGATACGTGTCTTGGGGCAAGACACTGCTTATATATATGTCTTGTTCTTTATAAAATTAATACTTATTATCATTTTTAACCCCAATTCTTTTTTGACAAATACTATTAACTTATCAATTATAAGAAGCTTGGAATGTGTTGGCTACGCCAACAATTAAAATTGACACCCTAACAAATGAACCTCATCCGTTAGGCATATTTTAGATGTCTTTTTGTAAATTTTAAAAAATATAGATAAAAGTGTGATTTTATGTCATTTATATATATTACTATAGTTATAGAAGTCAATCATATAATTTTTGTTTTCAATTTAATTTACAAATATTTAGGTTTTATATCATGACAAGACACTTAATATGTGTCTTGCCCAAAACATTTATCATTTTTGTATAATAATATACCAAAATGATAAATGTTTTGGGTAAGACACATATTAAGTATTTTTTCATTGTATTAAACTTATATATTTGTAAATTAAATTGAAAAAAAATTGACTTCTATAACTATAATAAAATATATAAATGATATAAAATCGCGTTTTTATCCATGTCTTTAAAAATTTACAAAAAAGTGTTAAAATATGCACAACGGATGAGGTTCATTCGTTAGGGTATCAATTTTAATTGTTGGAGTAGCAAACACATTCCAAACTTCTTATAATTGATAATTAATAGTATCTGTCAAAAAATTAGGATTAAAAATAATAATAAGTATTAATTTCATAAAGACTAAAATACTTAAGCAGTATCTTGACCCGACACAAATCATTGCTCAATAATACAGAGGAGAAAGCAAAGATTAGAAACCCTACTTGAAGGGCCAAAACACCACAATAAGCAAAGGAATACTCAAGCCATTTGGGGAGCTTGAAACTTTTGTGAGACAAATTCCTGTGAAAAGAGAGAGTAATACCCAACATCCCTGTTGCAACTGCTATAACAGAAGACACCTTAAAAGCCCCCCAAGTGAAGTGAAATGGTGCAAACAAAGCCAACCCATGCACCAAAACTATAAACCCCAGCCTTCTGATATCCAAATCATTCCATTTCCTTCCAGAAAGTTCCATCCCATCAGAACACCAAACACTACTACTACTACTGGTACTAGGTGCACGAGTTTCGGATGTCGAAACTGCTGATATTTTGGTCTCTCTTCTTTTCTCATTCTGGGTGTCGTCTGAACTTTGGAGTTGAGAGATGGGGTTTAGTTTTCTTGATGATGAAGGCTTTGTAATGCTGTATTTTGATGATGAAATTTGTAGGGTTTTGGGGGAGGGAGTAGATTGGGGAAGAAGGTGAGGGTTTGGTTGTGCATTTTTGGAGGATGTTGATAGAGTTAGAGACATGATTAAGGTTGATAATTTGGAAAGGGTATTGTGAGATGTGTTGTGTGTTGTTTGGATTCAATTTATAGGAGGGGAAGATGCAATTTATTACGTGCACCCGAAGCACGTGCTTCAAATAGTATGATTGTTCACCCATGTATATCATATTGTTCACCATAGATATTAGATTGTTCATTCTTATTACAATGATTGTTCACTTATAAATATCTGGAACACATGTTTTGACTGCATGCAATATATATTGAGGGGAAGAGGGGGACATGAAGGTATGGGAGGGGAATGAAAGGTGAGGGTTTGATTGTGCATTTATGGAGCATGCAAATTGTTTGGGTTAAAAAATATGCAAATTGGATTATACTCCTATTTAGCGTAGATTATCAATGTACACCTTTAGTTATGGATATATCACATGCTCTTAGAAATTTTAAGAAGTATATATCACATGCTCTTAAATACCGTCCATTAAGATTTAGCGTGGATTATCAATGTACACCTTTAGTTATGGACATATCACATGCTCTTAGAAATTTTTAAATGTATAGAATTCATAAAGCATGTAGAAATGTCGTGTACATATAGACATATGTTAGCTAAAAAGTTGTTAAAAAGGAACTAGTTGTTAATTTGTACTTGTGGAATGAAATGATTATTTTGGCAAAAAAAAAAAGAAGAAGATTTAGCATGGTTTAGCCCCGTTATTTTATACGGCTGGTTGCGGTGCAGTGGGGGAAGAAATATGGTAGATTGTGGTGGGTTATGAAAAGTTGTGGTAGATCATGGTGGGTTAGGAAAAGTTTAGCTTTTAATAAAAAGATAATTTAAAATTGAAAAAGTAGGGTGTGGTGGGTTGTGGTAGATTGTGGTGGATTATGGTGGAATATGGAAAGTTGTGGTGCGGTGTGGAACCGCAACCAACCAGCCACATAAAAGAACGGGGGTGTCCAGTATGTGATCAACAGATTCAAAACATCAGCTTTTTTTTTAACAAAAAAAAATATTGAAAGTCAATATCAAATTAAAAGTTAGTATCAAAGATGTTACAAAAGACTGCCCTAAACACCAAAGCAACTAAAAACAACATAAGAGCCGCAAGCAAACCAAAATAACACACATTAGCAGCTCAGTTATAATCTCATGTTTTACCATTGGAGTATAACTTTAATTTTATGAGAATGCATGTGTTGTGCTTACACTTGTTAATTTTATTAGTACGCTCATAAATTTATACGTGTGTGCTCATAAAAAATATACATATATATTCATAAAATAATACATTGGGACTTGGGAGTACAAGAACATAGTACTCTCGGGAGTGTAATCCTAGTTCTGTAAAATATCAAGTATTTCTTCTGTTTCATATTATTTGTCAATCAGTTAATTGTCACTATTTCTAATGTCACTCTTTTATTAATAATCTCTTATATAATTTTTTTTATAAACAATTGCAATGTTATATTTTTAGAATAATAGTATTTTTCGTTACAAATCTAATGGCAATAATTCTATGTAACAATTTGTTGTATATACTGAGAAATTTATGGTCAAAAGTTTTAAAGTTTAATGTAACAATTTTCAAATGTGACAAATAATATAGAATGGAGGGAATACATACTATACAATAAAGCGGAACAAATCAAATTAAAGGTTTGTTTGGTGCAAGTGAAAATTATTTTCTAGGAAAATAGTTTTTCTTGTAAAATAATTTCTCAGAAAAACAAGTTTTCAAGCAATATTTTCACTTATGTGGTAGTTATATACATATGCAAGTCTCATGGGTTGGATGAGAGAGGAAAAAGGAAGAAAGAGAAAGATGAGTCACATGAAAGGGAAAAAGTTGGATGATAAATGAATTGTTTTTACTAAAGCTAGGAGCGAACGCCAGGAGTAATATGGACTGGAAAATTGGATTTTCTTAAGGTTGGACCTAAGAAAATAATTCACAAAGGAAGGTGAAAAAAGATTTTCATTGAAAATATTTTCCCTATTTTTTGATCAGTAGACGCATGAAAATGTTGTCTGGAAAATATATAATTTTCCTCCCCATTAACCGTACCCTCGAAATTATTAAGGAACATGCTTTTGTTTGGGTTTTTGCAATATTATATTGTCATTTGTTATTGGAAGTAAATGGCCATAAATAATTGAAATTAATATACAAAAATTATTGACTTATATACATCCTCCAACCATAAATTGATATAATCCGATTGTTACTTATATATCTAATTCAAAAATACACTCAAGCCTATTTTACACACTTGAAATAAATCAATTCGGTTTTTATATGTTCGTCTGAATTGACCAGCCTAAACAATATGATATCTGTTTTTGCCGGTAGGCTAGATAATACTAGCGGATTCTAAATCCGTTCCGTATGTTACATGCAGCCAAAACATATACTCCATAGTAAATAAACTTAATTTTATAAATAAACAAAATAGAACAAACTAGTAAACACCGTACAAGCTCGAGGACCACCTGCCATTTAAAATTGACAAAAAAAATACAAATTTTTGTGGTTTATGGGTTGCAGTTAGCCAGTTAGAGAGTACAGTGGGGTTGTCTAATAAGCTTGTTTAGGCTTTATTTCCTTTTTAAAAAAGAAAGAAAGAAGATGAAGGAATTTATCTTAAATACCGTCCATTAATATTTAGCATGGATTATCAATGTACACCTTTAGTTATGGATATATCACATGCTGTTAGAAATTTTAAGATGTATGGAATTCATAAAGCATGTAGAAATGTCGTGTATAGAGCGCATATGTTAGCTAAAAAGTTGTTGAAAAGGAACTAGTTGTTAATTTGTACTTGTGGAAATGAAATGATTATTTTGGCAAAAAAAAAGAAAAAGATTTAGCATGGTTTAGCGCCGGTCTTTTATACGGTTGGTTGCGATGCGGTGGGGAATAAATGTAATGGATTGTAGTAGGTTAGAAAAATTTGTGGACCTTCTGGTGGATTGTGGTAGGTTGGGAAAAATTTAACTTTTAATAAAAAGATAAATTAAAATTGAAAAAGTAGATTGTGATGGGTTGTGGTAAATTGTGGTGGATTGTGGTGAAATATGGAAAGTTGTGGTGCGGTGTGGAACCGCAACCAACCAGCCACATAAAAGAACGGGGGTGTCCAGTATGAGATCAACAGATTCAACACATCGGCTTATGGTTTTTTAACAAAAAAAAAATATTAAAAGTCAATATCAGATTAAAAGTTAGTATCAAAGATGTTACAAAAGATTGTCCTAAACAGCAGAACAACTAAAAACAACATAAGAGCGGCAAGCAAACCAAAATAACACACATTAGCTCATGTTATAATCTCATGTTTACCATTGGAGTTCTAAATTCCTCTTAATCTTTTGAACTGCTAAATTTATCTTGAATAATTATAAGACATGTTTTCAATATAATGACAAGATTTATTACAAGTTATTTTAATCTCATTTCTAAATTATCATTCTACATTAACAATTGAACTTATTTGAACTTATTACGAAAAAAGGGGTTAAGGAATCGAGGGTAAAAAAATATAGATTCTTAAGTAATTGCTTACCTCATACATTAATCTAAGAAAATACAATATACTGGTTACTTACGGTTTATAGTTGATTCGTCTTAATTCTAAGTTTGGGCAAGAACTTAGTAATACAATTGGGTCAATTCATCCCCTTATATAAAAGGGTTATTGACCACCAAGGACGGCGTAGGAGACAAATTGACAATGAAAGATGGAGAGGACGATACAGTTCCAATTTTAAAAAAAATGGGGCTCAGATCACTATGTTAGCAATGACTTTCTTTTCTTGCACTATTTAGGGGGTTCTTTACAAAGAAGAAGAAGAAGAAGAACTAGGTTGTAATCCTTTAACATTAATAATGGACTAATTCTACGGAACTTCTTCTTCTTCTTCAATTCCATCATTTATGTAATCCGTAGATATTAATATGATAATCCGTGGTTGTGTTTTGTTCATTATGGAGTACCCTTGATAAATACATCAATGAATTAATAATATGTTATGGGCAATGTTGTTAGAACATAATGTAATTTGTTTGAATAATTACATATAAAATCAATAAAGCACTAGTTCATAGTTGATGGAAGACGAAACACATGTAGTAGCTATGTAGGACACAATACCAAAACCTTCAACCCATAGAATAAAACACTACTCTAAAAGTCTTTAATACATGATAACCCACTAGAATGCATTGACTACATCCATGGTTATAATAGCATTGGCAAAAATTCGGGTCCGAGTAAATTCGGGTCGGATAAATTCAGACAATGTCAAAATTCGGACGAGAAATTCATGCCCGGACCCGGTTTTATTTCGGGTCGAATCGGGTCGGACAATTCGAACGAAGCAAAAATCGGGTTCAGACAATAAAAAAAGAGAAATTTTATGTCCGAATATTCGGTCAATTCGGTCAATATCAAAATTCGGACGAAAAATCTATGTCCAAACCCGGTTTTTTTCGGGTCGGACAATTCGGGTAATTCGGATCGGACGAAATTTTGCCAGCGCTAGTTAATAATATGTGTTGACCATAGATACTATTATAGAAATTCACGATAAAACTCATGTGTACTTCTATAATAATATTCATTAATCACACATATTATTAACCATGGATAACCATTATTATTATGTGTTATCCATGGTTAATAATATGTGTTGTCCAAATTTTAATATTGTCTGAGTTGTCCAAGTTGTCCTACCCAGTCCAATCAAAAATAAAATTAGGTCTGGACATAAATTTTTCATCTAAATTTAAATATCGTCCAAATTTGTCCGATCCAAATTTACATGAACCCAAATTTTCGCCAACACTAGTATATTTGTCAAACACGCAGTATCTAATTCTTTTAAAAGGATAATTAACCAAAGCTAGATGGGCTGATCTCTGGGTCAGCCCAATAAGGGGAAGGATCAGCCAGGGAAGGTTGGACAACAAGTATAATTGAGCTTAAAGCCCGTTAGCTTGGGGTTCGGTAGAGATAATTTGGAGGAATCTGTGTGAATTTATGATAGTTTAGACGAGAATGCGAGGAATGACAAGGATTGGAGGTACTTTGGGCTTCAATATTCATGATGATCGAGAAATTGATGTCAAAATTTTGGTTGTGAATATTGTTCGAAAAAAGTTGTCAACTTTCTTAAATTGACCAAAATTTCGTATGTTTGACTGCAAAATAAGGATGAGAAAATTTTTGAATAGGATTCAAAAATTTTCTATAATCTATGGGAAACACTTTTCCATTGAGAAGTTGGAAAGTGAAATATTTTACAATGTAACTTCCCAAAATGCCTTGAATTATTTTATAAATTTAATAAATAAGGTAGTTTGAATATTTAAATAAATTTTCCCGCCAACTTTTCTATATTTTTTAATATAAACCAAATATTCTAATGTATTCTTTCCTAGGAAAAATGAACCCTAAAAGAATGTTTTATTTTGAGTACTTTGAGGATCTTTGATGCAATTTCCGCTTAATGGTCATTGTTGTACCATGCAATTCTGCTGCAACTTGTTGCAAATTTTCCAATTCGATTCGGGTTTTGAATAATAAAAAAATGATATTGAAATGAATATGGTACATATATAACTTCATGCAATGGAAATACCATTTTTTTATTTTTTTGGTAGTAGGCTAAAAGAGGAAAAGAAAATACTATAAGCCACACCATACAAAGCTATCACCAAAACAACCAAGCTAAAATTACAAAATTTAGTTCAAGGAAGCAACTAGAAGTCTCAAATTTTTAAATAACCTCAAATCAAAGGGGTAAGATAAGATTAAGGCCCTGTTCTTTTATGCGGTGTGCTGGGGTATGTCGCGGTATAATGTGGTGAAATTGTAGCGGGTATGATGGAATTGTGGTGGGTTATTGGTAAGTTGTGCTGGTTTTTTGTATATATAAATAAATATTGTATTGATAATTGAGAAAAAGTAATTGGAAAAAGTAACTTGAAATATTGTACTGTTTTTGAATGATTAAAAAAAATGGTTGAAAAAGTATTGTATTGGAAAAAGTGAGTTGAAAAAGTATTGATTGAAAATTTATATTAAAGATATATAATAAATTTGCAAAAATAATTTGTGGTGGGTTGTGGTGGATTGTGGTGGAATGGTATGTTGTGGTGAATTGTGGTGGAATGATATATTGTGATGGGTTGTGTCAAAGTGTGGTAGGTTGTGGCACCACAGATTGCCAACTGCATAAAAAAAACAGGGCCTAAATAAAGAAATGATACTTAAAATATCAAAGATTCAAAATCAACTTCAAACAATAACAAAATGAAAATTCAATTTTGGAGGCAGCCTAACTCCCAATTTTGATGTCCAAATCGAGCTTTACTCGTGGCAGGAAAAATTGAGCATGGGGATAAGTAATGAAAAAAAATGTCAATGTTTAAACCACGTTCATTATAACAGAATCTCTTGTGAATTTACCTTATTACCTCCATTTTTATTTAAGTGACGTTTAGGTATTAGTATCATAAATTTTAACCGTTAATATTTTAATTTGTGTAATAATACATCAAATAAAATTGATATAATTAGATTCATAATAAAAAATGCTATTAAAAGAGTATAATATCATTTTTTTTACAAAAATATTATATGAGAAATTATTGATCAACGATGGACCTTAAAAACGTAAATGACAGTTAATAAAAAACGGAGGGAGTATTATAATACTTTCTCCCTTCTGTATTAATTGCTATATTTAAAAATTGTGTCAGCACATTTTAAAAATTTTGACCATAAAATTCTCAATATATGCAATGAGTTATTATGTAAATTAATGGCATTAGATCCATGATGAAAAATACTATTATAAAAGTATAATATTTCAATTGTTAATAATATATTATATAAAAAATTATCAATTAAATAGTGATATTGAAGACCATGAAAAATAAAATTATGGCAGCTAATATGGAATAGAGGGAGTAGGTTCCATCAAATTCCCATCGGTCAATTTTTTCCCCCAAAAAAATCAATTATGCATCTTAAAAAATTGAGTTGCTTATTTCTGAATTCTGATTGGCAAAATTTTTTTAAAAAAATAAAAAAGGATGGAGTCATGGAGCCAATCACGGATGACAAAGAAATAAACAAATAATATGGCAGGTAGTTGAGTCATTACTATTATTATTATTATTACTAGTCTTCAACCCGTGCGATGCACGGAGCCTAATTAAATAGTTATTTTAATTTAGAAAAATAAATGCTAAATGTAGATACAAATTACAAATAAAAAAGCATTAATCATAATATCAAATGAAAAGATACCATAATAAATCCATGAATCAATAAAATAAAATAAAAAATATACGGAGCCAACAATTCTATCTTTACTTATCAATTTAGATACAAAAATTCGAGTATACAATATAAATGCCTTGTACATATTATTTAGGCTATAATCCTATATTCACTCATGTGAATATTTCAAAATTCAAAATTATTGCAAATATATTATATAGATATAGATATAAATGAAAAAAAACGATTTTTTCATCATTGTGATTGGCCATTCCTACAAATACTTCTGACTCTATTTAAATGGGACCACAATGATTTCTATTATAATATATAAATCGGTCCTTATCTGAGGCATGCAGTCCCACAAACACCTACTGGACCGTGATAAATCAGCCCAACCCAAAGCCCAACAAAAGGATCTCGAAACGAATAAATGACCCATCAGAATGATATTATTTGTCTACCATTGGCTGAGTGGTAGGGCTGCTGGTATGTGTGTCATTGGTCGCGGGTTTGAAGCTTCCTAAGCATACTTTCTGACTTTTGCAATTTTTTTCCACCAACTTATTTTTCTTGCAATCTTTTCAAAAATTTTAATAAATTTGTTTTCTACAATTTTAATAAATTTTAATAATATGCTAGTGTTCAGTGTTTTTTTGTGAACCCTTGTTTTTTGGATTTTCATAATTGATTTATTTTATTTTTAGATTTTCATAATTGATCTATTACACCCAAAAAATATTTTGGTAAACAAATTATATGCTAATGTTCAATTTTTTTTTTTTTGTGAACCCTTGTTTTTTTTTTGGGATTTTCATAATTGATCTATTTTATTGTTTGAATTTTCATAATTTTTTTACTTATAAGTTTTGCACACTAAAACTATATATTTGCACACCAAATATATAAGATTTGCACACGAAAAATTATATATTTACACACCAAATATATAAGTTCCGCACACCAAAAAACTATATATCTACACGCCAAATATATAAGTTTTACACAACATAAACTAATATATAAGTTTTGCACACCAAAAACTATATATTTGCACACCAAATATATAATTTCAGACACCAAAAAACTATATATTTGCACGTCAAATATATAAGTTTTACACACCATAAACTAATATATAAATTTTGCACACCAAAACTATATATTTTGCACACCAAAACTATATATATTTTTTTGAATTTTCATAATTGATCAATTGATCTATTACACCCGAAATTCTTTTGTGATACCTTGTTTTTTTTTTGGATTTTCATAATTGATCTTTTTTATTTTTTGAATTTTCATAATTGATCTATTACACCCGAATTTTTTTTTAGTAAACAAATAATATGCTAGTGTTCAGTGTTTTTTTTTTGTGACCCCTTTTGTTTTGGATTTTCATAATTGATGTATTTTATTTTTTAGATTTTCATAATTGATCTATTACACCCAAAAAAATTTTTAGTAAACAAATTATATACTAGTGTTTAGTTTTTTTTTCTTGTGAACCCTTGTTTTTTTTTTTTTGGGATTTTCATAATTGATCTATTTTATTGTTTGAACTTTCATAATTTTTTTTACTTATAAGTTTTGCACACCAAAAACTATATATTTGCACACCAAATATATAAGATTTGCACTAAAAATTATATATTTACACACCAAATATATAAGTTCAAGACACCAAAAACTATATATCTGCACGCCAAATATATAAGTTTTACACAGCATTAACTAATATGTAAGTTTTGCACACCAAAAACTATATATTTGCACACCAAATATATAATTTCTGCACACCAAAAAAACTATATATTTGCATGTCAAATATATAAGTTTTACACACCATAAACTAATATATAAATTTTGCACACCAAAAACTATATATTTTCTGCACACCAAAAAACTATATATTTGCACGCCAAATATATAATTAAGTTTTACACACCAAAAGTAATCTATAAGTTTTGAACACCAAAAATTATATATTTGCACGCCAAATATATAAGTTCTGCACGCCAAAAAACAATATATTTGCACGCCAAATATATAAGTCTTACACACCATAAACTAATATATAAATTTTGCACACCAAAAAAACTATATATTTGCACGTCAAATATATAAGTTTTACACACCATAAACTAATATATAAATTTTGCACACCAAAAACTATATATTTTCTGCACACCCAAAAACTATATATTTGCACGCCAAATATATAATTAAGTTTTACACACCAAAAGTAATCTATAAGTTTTGAACACCAAAAATTATATATTTGCACGCCAAATATATAAGTTATGCACGCCAAAAAACAATATATTTGCACGCCAAATATATAAGTCTTACAAACCATAAACTAATATATAAATTCTGCACACCAAAAACTATATATTTGCACGCCAAATATATAAGTTTTACACACCATTAACTAACATATAAGTTTTGCACACCAAAAACTATATATTTATGCACGCTAAATATATAAGTTACGCACAACAAAGTTATATATAGACTTTTTGTACATTTGACAAAGACTTATTTACACACTACTCTACTTTCTGCACACCAATACTGACTAATTTTTAACTAAAGATAAATTCCTTTACACACCAATACAAATTTCTTTGCAAATAGATCGTTGCACACTACTAGCATAAACTCCTACACACATCAACACGAACTTATTTGTACACTCGCATACTTCTTTGCACATTAATATATATTTTTCGTATTATTTTTAGTGTGTATGGTAATATTGAACTATTACATACTAATATTATATGTTTGTGCATCAAATATTCTCTTATTACGATAATTAACTATAATACATACTAATCTCTCCGTCCCAAATAAGTATATAATTTTCATGTTTGACTTTTCATGGTCTCCAATGCAATTCTTTTACATTTAATTTCTAACAAAGTATATTTTAAAATATTACAAAATTATATTCATAAGAAAATGTTTTTGACGAAAAATCTAATGATGTCAATTTTATATTTTAAATCATTATAAATATTGAATAATTACCGGTCAAAATATATAAAATTTGACAGCACGCATCCCACAACGACTTATATCAAGGGACGAAGGAGTAACAATTTTTCATACAATAAAAATGATAATTAAACCTAAATTTGAATTAACTACAATATAATAAAATCTTCAACGGGAAAAAAAATATCATAATAGACATTTAAAAAGTGGGTAGCTAGCAAACTAACTAAAAATAAATAAATTTAAGGAAAAGTGAAAAACTATGAGAATAAAAAAAATCTTTGATGGACTTGTAAAAAAATATATATATATATATGAAAATCTTAAAACAAGAAAGTACAAAGCTCTAGATTCGGATCTTTGACCCCATTGACACTAAAACTTCATCAGGACCATTGAGGTCTTGGGGGGAGATCTGAGGACCTGAGGGTCTTTCTAATAATTTTCGTATATAAATTATTTATTATTAATATTATTAATATTATTATTATTATATTATTATTATTATTATAAGCAACACCAAAATAATTACTGTTATATGCGCCAAAATTATTTAATTAGGAGTTCAAAGCAGTCAAAGATTAGTGATATTTTCTGGTTTTATTTTAAAATAAAATCCGGATTGAAAATAAAAAAATTGAAAATAGAAAAAAAAATTCTACGTTGTGATTGTAGATTCCTACAATGATTTCTATTATAATATATAGATTATTATTATTATAGGCAACACCAAAATAATTACTGTTATATGCACTAAAATAATTTAATTCATAGTTCGAAGCAGTCAAGGATTACTGATAATTTCTGGTTTTTTTAATTTTAAAATAAAATCCGGATTGAAAATAAAAAAAATTAAAAATGGAAAAAATAAATTAATTTTCTCTATTTCGTGGGACCCACAATGATTTCTATTATAATATATATATTATAGGCAACACCAAAATAATTATTGTTATTTGCACAAAAATAATTTAATTCAAGGTCCAAAAGAGTTAAGGATTAGTGATACTTTCTAGGTTTTTTAATTTTAAAATAAAATCCGGATTGAAAATAAAAAAAATGAAAATAGAAAAAAATAATAATTTTCTGCGTTGTGATTGGCCAATTCTCCTACAATCACTCCCGTAGCTCTATTTCATGTGACCCACAATAATTTCTATTATAATATATAGATTATTATTATTATTATTATTATTATTATTATTATTATTATGGTAATTGGATCTGAACTTACAACTTTATTGTGGATGAATTTAACATTAACCCCTAGTTGAATTCGTTCGAAAAGTGACGTGGTGGTGACAATATTACACGTGAGACATACTTTTAACTTTTTTTTAATTGCACAAAGTTTCACATTTAATATTGTCATCACCACATCACTTTTCAGACGAAGTTAACTAAGTAGTGGATGTAAAAAATAATAGGGGTTAAAGTTCAGTTCATGCATAATAAAATTGTAGGTTTTGGTTATTTTTTCCAAGACATCCAAAATATAGATTATTTTGTTTCCAATTTTCCTATTATTATTATATGACCACCACCACCACCACCACTACTACTACTACTACTAATAATAATAATAATAATAATAATAATAATGTAACTGTTATCCTTGTAACACATTTTGTTTCATCTATTTTCACTTGATTTCACCTATTTTATCTAACTTTATCCCACTAACCTATTACACAAAAGAACATGGTCTAATTATATTTTCTTAATCATTTGTTATTCACATTTTATTTTGAAAACTTGTTATTCACATCCTAATCATAACTTTTACCAATTGTTTTCTAATAATAACTTCAAATATTTCATTCATATTTCAAATATAAACCCTTCTTTCAATAAATTAACACTATTAATAACTAATTTTAATTTTCTTTCCCAAAAGTTATATTTTGGTCCGACACCTTTCCACAGTCCCAAAGGGACAATTGTACTATCACATCTTTTATTCTTTAAATTGGTTACCACATAAATATTTGGAGTGAGAGACACCACATAATGAATGCAATGAAAAACAATGAAATATTAATGTAGAGTTATATATGTGAACTCCAATTATTATATACAGTGTGTTGCAATGAAATTCAAATTCATGGGCCAACAAAAAAGACAATAAGTCCTTGTTTCCTTTAGTTTCGCCTCGTACGTCCCTTGGCATCCCTCTTGTGCCTCACCTCCTCAATGCTTGGCCTTTTCATTTGAAAAACAAATTTTTAAATAGGGATGACAATAAAATTTGTACCCGCGGGTACCCGCCTCTACCCGTCCCGTAAAAAGCGGGTAAGAGGTGATTTTATTTTTTTATCTGGCGGGTCGGGTACGGATGTGGGTCGGGTATGGAGTGCAGTGCAGGTAGTCGGTGGAGTCTGGCCGACTCAAGACCGCATGAATAAGAAGGCTCGAATTTAAAAAGACTCCACTCGATTTCGACTGAAAGACTGTCTCTCTGTCCTAGTGCCTTTTCTAATTTTTCCCCATCACTCCTTCATGGCTCTTCTCTTATGCTGTCTGCGCTGCTAAAGGTTCTTTTCTTATGAAAATATCATATCATTCTAATTTCTGAAAATACCATATCATAGCCCAGAAAACAGTGATTAAATTACCCGAATACAACCCGTTAATTTATGCATATGGGTATAAAATGGGTGGTAAAATTTAATCTTTATGTATCTGCAAGATAAGACTTGTGTACATACCCAGTGGAGTGCAGGTAAGGATACAAACATTTAGTACCCGCTAAATATGGGTAAGGGTAAGGGTAGTGATTTTGAAAACGGATACGGGTAAGGGTACGACTCTACCCGCCCCGAACCCGCCCCATCGCCATCCCTATTTTTAAATGCATTTAATTAGTGTGATATGATTAATTTAGATATATGCAACTTTTCTCCCATAAATTGAATTTCATAAAAATTACTAATTCTGATGGATCCATGAAAACTTTTTCCTTATGCTTGTTCTTTAGTTGGGTTAGACCTAACCAACCTAACTTTACTTAACTTAAAGTAATTTAACTTTATTTATCATTATCTAACCTAACCTAACCAAACTCCCTAGGAAAACACTCAAACCAAGAACAACTTTTTAAATCAAAAAGAAAATCATATTTTAATCTCAAATCAATTCACTTTTTTCAATACCTATAACTTTTCTATTTTATTTTCCCCAAAATATTCAAATTTTATTAATAAACTCAGCAACTAACTTAACTCAAACCTATCATACCATATCTTATGCTATCATTTCTCATCCTATCATATCTTATCCTATCATTTCCTCTCTTAACCTAACCAATCTAACATATTAGGATTATATATTTCTATATGTTTTAGTTAGTTGTTTCTTCTTCTTTTATTGTTAGTTAGGTAGTTAGGTCTGTTTCTTTTTCTTGTTTTTCTTTCAGCTCTTTTCTTCCCTCTGATTATGTATATATAGGGGTCTTCCCTTATCATTCAATGCATAGAGGAAAGTTCAATTGAGAGTTTTTCATTATTCTCTCTTCTTCTTGCTTGTTCTCTGATTACAATATTTTCATGGTATCAGAGCGGGCTTCTACCTAAACACCTCACCTAATCATCCATGGGGGAACAATCCAAGACATCCACAGTGGTAGTTCTGGATCATTCCGATCCTCTTTTCATCACATCCATCTGATCATCCAAGGCAGGCCCTTGTGGCTGAACCATTTGATGGAAACGACTTTGATAGCTGGAAGAGATCTGCCACCATCTCTCTCTCAACTAAAAACAAGCTCGTATTTGTTGATGGTACATACAGCAAACCAAATTCCAAGAACAGCCTTTTCCCTCATTGGAGAAGATGCAATGACATGGTTATGTCATGGCTCCTGAATTCTTTACACAAGAACATTAAGGAGAGTGTCCTCTATTCTGAGATTCCTAAGGATCTTTGGTGTGAACTTATGGAGAAATATGGACAAACCAACAAGGAAAAGCTCTTCTAGATTCAGCAAGATGTCAGCAGCCTCGCACAAGGTGATCTTGAGATAGCTGAATATTTCAACAAATCCAAGAAAGCATGGGATGAACTCTCCATGGTGTCAGGTTTCCCTCACTGCAGTTGTGGAAAGTGCACATGTAAAGAAAATATCAACTCGGCCCTGCAAAGGTACTCAGAAGAGCAAAAGGTCATTCAGTTCTTGATGGGACTGAATGAAAGCTACACAACAATAAGGGGTAACATTCTAATCATGACCCCTTTTCTATCCTTGGGGCAAGTTTATGCCATGCTCCTGCAAGAAGAAAGGCAAAGACAGGTAAAACGCACCAATAACTTCCTCATGGATGCTGCTTCACTCTATACAACCCCTAATTCTCAAATTAATCAGAGAAAGGGGAAATCAAGAAAAAACATGTATTGTACTCATTGTAAAAAGACAAGACATACTATAGATAAATGTTTTAGGTTGCATGGTTGCCCCAATAAGGGTGAAAAAAAGGGGCAGTAACAAAAACAAGAACCCAAGGTATGCCAACAATGTGCAAGGAGATGGAGAATCAAGTGACAATGACCGTAGGCAAGCTTCAAGCATTTCAGGAATTACACTACCTGGACTAACACAGGAACAATCCCAGCAAATGATCAGTTTCTTGGCAAGATTGCAAAATGGGGCCAAAGATTCCACACATGAGCAGTCATATCAAAAGATGGCCTACATGGCATGTAACCCTTTTCCCATTTCTCCCTATACTTGCATGATTTCCAAAGTAGAAAACAAAACATGGATTATAGATTCAGGAGCCACATATCACATGGTCCATGATAGAAGTCAACTATGCAATATAAGGAGTCTCACTAAACTTATCTCTATTGTTATTCCTAATGGTGAGAAATTAAGGGTCCTAGAATATGGAGATCTTAGACTGACCCCCCTCCCCCCTCCCTAATGTTCTGAAACATGTTCTACATGTTCCCCTTTTCAGTTTTAATTTACTTTCAGTCAAAAGACTGAGTGAACAACTAGATTGCTTAGTAGTCTTTACATCTAAGAATTGTATCTTGCAAGGCCCTTCTCTGAAGAGGTCATTGGTTCTTGGTAAAACCTCAAAAGGCCTTTATATTGTTGATGAGGGAACAACAAGCCATCTTGAAGGGGATTCTAAACAAGAGACCTCTAGTTCAGTTTTTTGTTCAAGTTTTCTTGTTAAAGCACCTTGTAATGAAAATTGTAAACACTGTCAACTAGGGGTGGAAGAAAAATTCGGAACCGGCACACCGAACCGGAAACCGGATAAAAAAAACCGAGAACGGGCAACACCGAACCGGTTTAAAAATCCGGTGCACCGCACCGGAAAAATTGGATACTAAACGGGGCGGTTCCGGTTTGGGATATTCACACCGACGGGGAACCGGCACCGCACCGTTAATATAATTAAATACATATATATATATATATATATATAAATTTTGGTTAAAAAAAATTCTACCCAAAAATTAATACAAAAATAATATAAATTAACTAGTTAAAAAAAAAAGAATATTAGGTGTTAATGTGTTATTGGGTTGGGCTTTTTTTTATTAAATAGAGATTTTTTTTTGACTAAATAGAGATTTTTTGATGTTTGATAGAAATTTATACGGTTCCGGTTCACCAGTGAAACCGCACCGTTAAAGCCGGTGCACCGGTTTTTAAAAACCGGGTAATTCGGTTCCGGTTTATGGTTTTCGCGCACCGTTTCATCCGGTGCACCGCTTCGATGCACCGAAACCGCACCGCACCGTTTCCACCCCTACTGTCAACTGTGGCACCAAAGGATGGGTCACATTTTTTTTGGAAAATTGAGGACATTACCTGTAATATCTTGTTTACATTCTGATAAAAGCACTTGTTCTGTGACCTCTTGCTCAATCTGTCTAAGGGCCAAGCAACAAAGATTGTCATTCCCTACTAGCACTATATCTTCCAAGAAAGCATTTGAACTAGTTCACATAGATGTATGGGGTCCCTATTCAACTAAAACCTACACATGACATAAGTATTTTCTAACTATAGTTGATGATTAAACTAGGGTAACTTGGACCCATTTAATGGTGATCAAGAATGAGTCTCTATCCCTAATTAAATCATTTGCAAATATGGTGAAAACACAGTATGACAGCAGATTAAAAACAGTAAGGTTTGACAATGCCCTTGAGCTGGGCCTCAGCCATGATGCCAAAACCTTTTTCTCAGAAAATGGTATTGTACACCAAACCAGTTGTGTGCAAATCCCCCAACAAAATGGGGTAGTAGAGAGAAAATATAAACATCTATTGGAAATTAGTATGTCTTTGTTATTTCAATCAAAATTGCCTATAAAATTTTGGGGGGACTGTCTTCTCACAACTACATTCTTGATTAATAGAATGCCAACTCACATCCTAAACAACAAAACTCCATT
Organism: Portulaca oleracea; assembly: GCA_029582165.1. Classification (NCBI taxonomy): domain Eukaryota; kingdom Viridiplantae; phylum Streptophyta; class Magnoliopsida; order Caryophyllales; family Portulacaceae; genus Portulaca; species Portulaca oleracea. Next base: position 5,848,413 of record CM055889.1, read on the forward strand.
TGAAATGTTACATGGAAAACCTCCTGATTATTCTAGTCTCAGAAACTTTGGCTGTCTGTGTTACATGTCCTGTAACACCCCGGATATGTGGTTAAAGTGTGGCTTAAAAGGATTGAAATGACTACTCATATCATCAAGGTGCACCATCTTTTATGGTAGCTCATCCGTTGGGAACTCCTCAATTAAGCGTGCTTAGCTTGGAGTAATCTAAGGATAGGTGACCTCCTAGGAAGTTTTTCCAGGCAGCGTGTGAGCGAGGACGAAGTACGCTGGAAAGACTCGTGGTGATTTGTGGGGTCAGTCAGCGATCCTTGAAGCAGTTATCGGTGATGCCCGCGGCCCGAGAGGGGCCGGGGCGTTACATATGGTATCAGAGCCGACTCGCGACCGTGAGCTGCGCCAGTGGACGGGAGAGCCATGGGCAGTCACCTAGCGGGGCAAAGATTCTGGATTGGATTGTGGCACAATGAGGACGTTGTGCGCTTAAGTGGGGGTGACTGTAACACCCCAAATATGTGGTTAAAGTGTGGCTTAAAAGGATTGAAATGACTACTCATATCACCAAGGTGCACCTTCTTTTATAGTAGCTCATCCGTTGGGAACTTCTCAGTTAAGCATGCTTGGCTGGGAGTAGTCAAAGGATGGGTGACCTCCTGGGAAGTTTTCCCCCGACAGCGTGTGAGCGAGGACGAAGCATGCTGGAAAGACTCGTGGTGATTTGTGGGGCCAGTCAGCGATCCTTGAAGCAGTTATCGGTAATGACCGCGACCTGGGAGGGGTCGGGGCGTTACGTGTCCACTCTTAAACAAGGAAGATCTAAATTCCATCCTCGAGCTATCCCATGTATTTTCCTTGGTTATTCAACAGGAAAGAAAGGGTATAGAGTAATGTCCCTTGAGGATAAGCAATTCTATATTTCTAGAGACATAATCTTTCATGAACATGTATTCCCTTTTGCTGTGGAAAACAAGCAATCTTTAAACATTTTAGATTGCTTTAAAGGGGTTGTAGATTTTAGGCCAGTTGATGATGACAATCACATTCAAATCCTTGGGGGGAAACAATGTTCAGACCTTGAAAGGTCTGAAATTAGCAATGATAGAACAGAAGCAATACCTGAAAATGGTTCTAGTAACCCAACAGCATCAGAAATCTCTGAACAATCTGTCAGAAGGTCAACTAGAGAGCATAAGCCTCCTTCCTACCTCCAAGATTATTCTCTTTTAGCCCACACAGCGGCTCCTCGGTGTTTAGCTACCACTACTAACCAAGCTCTTCAACCTCCTAACTTAGAAACTTCAGCCCTAGCCACTGAGAATCAATCTTTTCTCAATAAATTAGACTTCACTGAACCTACTACATACAGTGAAGCCTTACAACACCCAGGATGGAGTGAGGCTATGGAAAGAGAATTTGAGGCTTTAATTGCAAATAACACATGGGAAATAGTTCTTCTCCCACCCGGGAAGAAACCAATAGGGTGTAAATGGGTATATAAGGTCAAAGATAGAAGTGTGATGGAACAATTGAAAGGTTAAAGGCTAGGCTTGTTGTCAAGGGTTTCACTCAAAGAGAAGGAATTGACTTTAATGAAACTTTCTCTCCTGTTGTAAAAATGACCACTGTAAGGAGTCTGATGGCTATTGCAATAAAAAAGGGTTGGTTCTTACACCAGTTAAATGTGAACAATGCTTTCCTTCATGGAGATCTCCATGAGGATATATACATGGAGATACCTCCAGGTCTGTCTACTAACATTCCTAATGCAGCTTGCAAACTCACAAAGTCTCTCTATGGTTTAAAGCAAGCCTCAAGGCAATAGTATGCTAAGCTTGCTGACACCCTATACACTCAAAGTTATCAACATTCTGAAAATAATTATTCCCTATTTTTTAAGAAAAATGATACTTTGGTTACTTTTCTTGCAGTTTATGTAGATGACATATTGGTCACTGGAAATGATTTGAAGGAAATCCATAATGTCAAAGATTATTTGAACAAGACCTTTAGAATTAAGGATCTTGGGCATGTGAGCTATTTACTAGGAGTAGAAGTTTTACAATGTCCTCAAGGACTTATCTTGACTCAACAAAGATTTACAAAACAACTCATCAAAGACTTTAACTGTGAACAAGTTGCACCTGTGGTCACACCTTTGGACCTCAATATTAAGCTCAGCCCTGAAGAAGGAGATATGTATGATGATCCCATAAAATATAGGCAAATGATTGGAAAGTTGAATTTCCTTACCAACACTCGACATATATTTTTTTTTTTTTGCAGTACAACACTTGAGTCAGTACATGCAAGCCCCAAGAATTCCACATTTTTTAGTTGCACTCCATGTGATTAGATATCTAAAGGGAAGTCCCTCACTTGGTATATTGCTTAATAATGATCCAAAATTCGGTCTTTTGGCTTATTCTGACTCTGTCTCGACCTCATGTTGTCTTCTCGCAGATCTATAAGTGGATATGTGATCTTCTTGGGCAACACTCCTATCTCTTGGAAGTCTAAGAAGCAACAATCTGTTAGCCTCTCTTCTGCAGAAGCAGAATATAGGAGCATCAGAAGAGTTGTTGCAGAAATAGCCTAGTTGAGTAGACTGCTGCATGAGCTTACCCTCACAAATATCATACATGTGCCTGTTAAATGTGACAACCAGGCAGCCATTTACATTGCTGAAAATCATGTGTATCATGATAGAACCAAGCACATACAGCTTGACAGTCACTTTGTTCGAGAAAAGTTAATGGATGGGTTGATCTCTCTTTCATATGTTTCCACTGCCTCACAGTTAGCAGATGTTTTCACAAAGCCAGTCACAGGAATCAAACATAGATATCTTTTGGACAAATTAAGGGTTTTCCAACCTCCAATTTGAGAGGGGGGGTATTAGGATTATATATTTCTGTATGTTTTAGTTAGTTGTTTCTTCTTCTTTTATTGTTAGTTAGGTAGTTAGGTAGTTAGGTCTGTTTCTTTTTCTTGTTTTTCTTTCAGCTCTTTTCTTCTCTCTGATTCTGTATATATAGGGGTCTTCCCTTATCATTCAATGCATAGAGGAAAGTTCAATTGAGAGTTTTTCATTATTCTATGTTCTTCTTGCTTGTTCTCTGATTACAATATTTTCATAACATGAACCTAACCTGATCAAAGAATAGCAGAGGTGTATTTGATTCATTTATTGGACCTGATTTTATGGACAATTACAAGTTTTACTTTATATATATGCTAGGAATAAATGGTAAATATCAAACTGCACATGATAAACTTGCCCATCAATTCTACTGTTTCCACCTATAATTTTTTTTATTTGCAATAAGAATTAAACCTTAACAAAGAGCTCGAAAAATAATGAGATGGTGGCTACAAATTTGATTGTCAGTTGTTACCTTTTTTTTATCATATTTCGTCATTGACCTTTATTACAAAGCGATAGCAAAAATATATATAAATATTTAACTATATGTGTTATGTGTTGAGGATTTTTCGATAGCATGAGGTTCAAAAGCTTCAGATAGTTCTGCGGACGATTGAAAGATTGCCACAAGGTTCACCATAGTCGTAGGACCATTATGATCATTGATGAGGGCCCTATGTATTTATTGCCTATTTGTCTAGCTTTAATTTTTTAAATCATTATTGGCGGTATCTGTTAGAGTATAAAACCATTTATGAGGCCTCAACCATTAGCTTAAGCTTTTGGTTGAAATGATTTCATATGGTATTAGAGTCAGATCTGAGCAAGCATTCCTGAGGCCTCAACTATCAGCTTAAACTTTTGGTTAAGATGATTTCACATTATATCAAATTTTATTCAACCATCAAAGTGTTAATAGAGCACATAAACACAACAAAACCGAGAACATTAATGTTAGCTGACTATATAAACTAGAGAACTTGAACGATGCTTGGTTAATGTTGGTAAGAGTTACACTCTTCCACAATTATCCCTCTCCTAAGTCCTAACTCCAAAGTACTCTATATGTTGGGGTTGTTTTAGCCATTGATATATTCATATACATGTAGTGAATTATTTTTGTTATTTCTATATTTATCATAAGTCAATATATAAAAGTCATCGTTTCACCATAAAGATAATAGAAGATGGACCTACAAACTAACACAAACCTACTAAAATAAAGGAAAATTTGAAGTTAAAACCTTCTCCTCTTCCTTATATATATGACTTGCTGGTCTTTCAACCCAAAAAAATTGAAAATAACATTTACATAGAGTAAGGCAACAACTATACCATGCTACTAGCTAGCATATGAATAATTTACAGTCAGAATTGGTTGGTACAATTCTTGGAAGAGCTTGATTTTTCGTCTAAATAAATAAACTGATATATATACAACAACAACAAACTCTAGTATAATCCCGTCCCCATATACGAGGGTGCACGAAGAAATAAATTGATATATAATTTTTGTAGTAATTGAAAGCTGACGGGAAGTTTTGTTTTATTGTTTGGAAAATTATTGGGTTAGTTTTGATTAATTAGGGTGGCATCATTTTCATGTTGTGCTGTGCTATGAGTGTGAAGGATGATTGTTGTTAAAGTGATACAACAAATTGACATATCATGCTGTTATTTTCCTTTCTCGTCCTTTTATGGGCCATCTCCATTAATTCATCCTGTAACTCAACCGTAGGTCAAATCTGCCATTTCCCTACTGTTTTCATTAATCTCCCCTTCTTTTTTCTTAATTTCAATTCAAATCAGTCATTATGTGACATAATTTCTTAATTCCGGTAACGGTGTGTATATATATATATATATGTAGGTTTCACCTGATTAAAAATGATTTAGATGGTGATTTGGCAGATGCCCCCACTTAAATCAACGGTTTTATATGGCTATTTTATGTAGCTTTCAGCTGTTTAAGTACAAATAAATAATAATCCATCAAGCTAAACATATAGTACATATCTGAGATTAAAATATCTATAATTATATCTCGCAAAAATTTATTTATAATAAACTATAATTTAAAAGTAGGTTTCATTATGTTCTTTGTGTGGGTGGGGGGAAGTTGACCGAGATAACAATTGGATAAATTAGGATAAAGAAGTTTTGGAGAAAATAGAAAAAAATGTGAACATACTCAAATCTCACACCAAAAGTTTTCCTCTTTTTATCCTACTTAATTTATCCAATTTTATTTTACCAAACTTCATACAACATAAACAAGACATTAATTATATATGGAGTTACTACAAAAACTACTCATTAAAAATGATATCATCTTCAAGAATAATATTTTGCCACCAAGAAGGGTAAACTATTAGATAATTCTAAGTTTTTTTTTTTTTAAGCAGGTAGACTCAACACACATGAATCTATTTTGATTTAATTTGATTTTGATTTTCTAGACTCTCCTAATGTTAATCATATGGCTTGGAAAAAAAAAGTATCTACATTTACCTAACTATTTACTTCCAAGACTTTTTTTCTTTTTTTTTTTTTACACATGTAAGTAGTCCAACCTATCGGACTTATCTCGTAGACAACCTGTAACAGATCTCAGAGTGACGGGAATCTAATGCCAATGACCCAAATATACGTCCAAGACTATCTAATATATTAATGACTCCCAAAAAGAGAGCAAAATGGTACGCCCCAAATAGTTCATCGATCAGCTTATTGCAATATAAAGATGCCAAAATTAAAGCGGCAAGTACAAGTCTACAATTATGCCTATAGCAATAATTTGCCAAAAAATTGATGGAAGACAAATTGAGTTCTCCCTTATAGAACAACAACAAGAACAAGGAAACACGATTTTAGCGCTATTTGGAGGTCCAGATATAGATAGTTATTCCGCAGCTCTCTTTTATAGAAATTTCAATAAATTTCTATGTTTCATAAAAATATATCTGGATCTTCTTAGACTCCACTAGATTCTTACAGATAACTGGGCTGTTATATCTCGTTATGCTTCATAAGCACACAGGCTGTCAAATCCCATGTATGCATGGTTTTGGATCTTGTAGATCATGTTGGATATACCAACCCCACCTGTGATATATAATCAACAAGGTAAAAAACAAAAAACCCAGAAAATTGTCAGGTGGTATATAATCAAGAGGGTAAAAAAACCCTAGAAAATTGTCAAAATAAATTTAACCTTATGTATCCTTAAGGAAAACAAGGGTTGTTTGCATTTTGGACTCTAAAGCATAGGGTTTTCAATTTTAATTTTTTGGATCCTAAAGTTTGTGGGTTGAATAAAAAAGGACCTTAAAGTTTGTGGACTTAAAAAAAGCCCCTGCCCCGTTCTTTCTTCTTTCCATGTTTGAATTTTTCTCCCGATTTACGCCAGACTTTAGGACTAAGGTTAAAGCCGATATTGAAGCTATAATACACCTCTTTTATTCATGTCGGAGCTACTTAGACCCCTTAGGAGTCTAAGTAGTTTTGACATTAATAAGAGAGGTATATTATAACTACAATATCAGTTTTAACCTGAGTCTTGAAGTTTGACATCAATCGGGAGAGCAATTCAAACAAGGGAAGAAAAAAAAACGATCCACAGGCCTTTTCTTCAGCCCACAAACTTTAAGGTTCTTTTTTATTTAGCTCATAAACTTTAGGATCCAAAAATTAACAATGAATACCACAGATCTAGAAAATAAATTACCATATGCTTCGGGGTCCAAAATACAAAATAGCGAGGAAAACAATATGCATGTTTAGTTCAAAGAAACATAGATAGACTCACCAAGTGAAATTGCACTGACAAAAATGGTGAATGAGAGGATGAAGATGATAAGAGAGGCTCTCCCAAGTATAATGATCAGTCTCCTTACAAGGTATTGCCCAACCAAAGCAGCAAATGTAGCTACAGCGACAAGGTAGGCCGCTGTACATTGATATCGAAATGATGAAAAATGTGCATTAATTCGTCGATTTATTTGTCTGAGTAATATGAAAGCGAAATCGATGATGGAGAAATTGAAGGTTGAAGATTAGTTACCATATGGGACCGGAAATCGCTTGAGAAGATAGTATTCTACAACAGACATTGATGAAGAGAACATCATGGCAAATGTAGCTGTGGCACTTGCTACCTACACAGAATGTTAGTTGTGTTGATTAGATGGAATTTGTCACTAGTTGCTTCTTATCAAAAAAATGTTAGTTGTGTTGATTAGATGGAATTTGTCACTAGTTGCATCTTTTTGGCTAAGGGCAATGGTGAAAATAGTTTGTTGCTAAACCCTAAACCGTAAACCTTAAACTGAAATCCTACACAAACATGCACGACAGGATATACCTAGTTTCCCAACATAAGACCCAAATACTGAACCTAACCTAGACCTTGTTCTTTTCTACGGTGGATGGAGTGTGACAATGGCATGGTATGGTAAAGATGTGTATAGTGTGATATGATGTGGTAAGTTGAGTGAAATTTGTAGAAAAAATGGTTGGTGTGGTAAGCGATAAGAGAGAAAAGTGAAAAATAATGAAAGAAGTGAGGAGAGAAAAAGTGGTAAAGTGTGGTAAGATGTGGTAATATGTGATGGTTTGTGGTTAGAGTGTAATTGTGATAAGTGCGGTATGATACCATATAAAAGAACAGAGCCTTGGTTTACTTGGCTAAGTCCGGTTGATTTTTCTTGATAAGCTCATCCTCAATCAGACAATCACCACCACATGCTTAAGTGGATAATATATAAATCAACATCACTAGGGCGGCCGATTTGACAAGTCTAGACTAAGACAAGTCGAATATAACCCGGCTGACTCAAATGACCCATTTGGCAAATCTAGAGTACGAGCTAAGCAGAAATCAACCTGACCCAAGTGACCCATTTGACAGATCTAAAAGACGAGCCCAACAGACATCAACTTGACCCATTTGATAGGTCTAGACTAAGACAAGCCGAGTAGAAGTTAACCGGACTCAAATGACCCATTTGACAAATCTAGAGTATGAACTAAGTAGAAACCAACCCGACCCAAACGACCCATTTGACAGGTCTAAAAGACGAGCCGAATAGAAATCAACTTGACCCATTTGACAAATCTAGAGTATGAGCTGAGCAGAAATCAACCTGACCCAAATGACCCATTTGACAGGTCTAAAAGACGAGCCGAACAGAAATCAACTCGACGCATTTGACAGGTGAGAAAATCAAACCAGCTGGACAAAAAGGTACTATCATCACAAACAAAGATATTCTAAGCACAAGTCACAGCAATGGACCAAATACAAGCAATGTGAAAATGACCTGAGGAGGGATGCCCATCTCCAGAAACAAAGGACCAAGAATGAATCCACCACCAAGACCGAGCAACCCACCAACCATTCCACCACACATTCCGATAAAACAGGCAAATACTAGCTGGTGTATCTTCCAGTTAGCACCCGATTCCCCTCTCGATGTGATGGCTCTCTTCCCGGTGTACAGCAGGTACGCTTCATACCCTGACGCTCCCAATGCCACCGGAATCTAATCTCCAAAGTCATCAAACCAAATGACATTAGACAAAGAGTTCCAAAACACAGGCATTAAACTGTCAGATTTCTGATTCATATATATGTACCTGTAACAGGTTCAATACCCAATATCCAGCAGAGCAAGTTTTGGTGTATTTCTGCAAATCAGACCCAACTCAGTATCAGTAAATATATACAACAAAGAGCCACCATTACTAGAGTTAGTAATGTAATTAAAGTTATGCAATAAACCTGGCCAATTTCGCAGGCTAGAATCGCGAACCAAACAACGAAAAGAATACCCACGATCCTCCAATGTACATTCTCAATCAGAGACACCTAGTTGCAAAACATCATCAAATCCTTAGTTTCTTTCTTAGAATTGCACATTTTCTGTATGTAATGTATGTATGTATGTATCATCGTCGAGGTTGAATTTTTTCACCTCCTCCCTCTTTTCAGGACCAGCTGGGAGAGCTTCATACTCAGCACCTTCACCAGCATTTTCTGTTATCAGCAAGTAAAAACTTTTGCTGTCATAACCTCATCAAAGTTAATTACTAGAAATAAGTTGAGAGTTCATACATAACATTACACTACCTTTTGCCTCCAACAGTCTTTTAGCCTCCTGTAAAAAAGTTTTCGAAATTAAACACAGAAGAAAATTTAATTTGTATCATGAGACTAATCATCTGGTGAGGTTAATTAATTAGGAGGACCTCCTTCAATATGGTTTCTTTCTTCCAAGTTTCGACACCCTTTAGGAACGCCTTTGTGGCCGTGACTGCATTTTGTTCATTAGGATCCAATCAGACAAACAAAGGGCGAAAAAAGATTACGATTAATTACTCGAATTCAATCATAAAAACATACATAGGAAGAGAATTATCAGCAAAACCGTGATCATCCAGTCTGCGAAAATGACATTGAACGCAACTCCGATACTGATTCCTAACACCAACACGGGTTGGAAGAGGAGCGCGAGATCATAATCAATGACGGGCATTTCAAGAGTCGGGTGTCTTTGTTTAAGATTGTAGTAAACCGTCGAAGCTGCAGCCCCCATGATCATACCTATACAAACAACCATAACATTTTTCTGCAACATTTTCTGTGACGAAGAATAACAAGCTTGAAAATGGTACATAAAGGGAAAGAGTACTCTAGAGTGTACAATCTAACAACTGCACAAATCCTGAAAAGTGAAAACTACTGGATTAATACTCAAGGGTGGTTAAAATCCATGCTGAAAAAGGGTAAAAAGCTAGAAAATCTTACATTTTGATATAGCAGTAGAAGATTTGGAATCAAACCCAATAATAAGAGTAAGCATAGGAACATATATACCACCACCACCAACTCCTCCAACACTTCCAAAGGCAGCTCCAAAGAATCCAATCAATGATCCCACAATAATCCTCCATCCAAATTTCATTTCCTGTAATTAAATTATAATTTATCGTAACTTATTACTGATCAGTGTTGATATGTATGGGCCGATCATAAAGTGTTAAAAAAAAAAAGAACTTACTGGCCAAACATGAGTATAGCCCAATCTACCCTTTTGCCAAAGGAAGTTGATAGCCTTTCTAAGAAGACTCAACTCAACTTCTTCAACTTCAACAGAATTAGTAGCTATTTGTTTGACAATTTCTTCATCTGCTGATGCAAAAATCAGCAAAAAACCCACCAAAAAGAAGCTAAAAATAAGCACCCTCATCATACCCAACACAGATTTACCCATCTCTCTTCAAAGTCTTAACTTTAATTTCTCTCTTAGTAAAGTGATATGAGCAGTAAGATGAATAATTCAAGCTGGGAGAGTTCCCAGAGAGATGGAGTTTTTTTTTGGGGGGGGGGGGGTATGTTTTTGTATGATTAAAAGGGGATATGAGGATCCTTTTATTGGGAACCTTATGTCAATGTAGATAATAGCTGGAATGATTTGGCTCACTTGGCAGAAAATAACAATAATTAAAACAAATTTAAATTGAGCAACTACTGCTGGCGGCGGACCCATTTTCATATTGCAATTTATTAGGCGCACCCGGAGTATGCGCTTCGGATGATATGATTCTTCACCTATATATATTAGATTGTTCATTGCAGATATTAAATTGTTCACTTATATAACAATGATTGTTCACTTATAAATATCTGGAACACATGCTCCGAGTGCATATAATATAAATTGTTTTCATATTTAGGCCCCGTTCTTTTTTGGCGGTTGATTGCAGTTGGTTGCGATGCGGCGTGGTGGAAATTTGAAAAGTGTGGTGAATTGTGGAAGGTTGTGGTGAAAATAATGGCAGGTGGGTTGGTATATTTTAAATTAAAATTGGAAAAAGTAAGATGAAATGGGTAACTTTTAATAAAAAAAGAAATAAAAAGTGGGTAAAATTTCTTTATTTTTCAATTTGGAGTATTTTAAATGAAAAGGTGTAGCTTTTAATAAAAAGAGAAGTAAAAAGTGAAAATGGTAGGCTATGGTGGAAATTGTAAAGTAGTGGTGCGGTGTAGAACAGCAACCAACCAGTCGTCTAAAAAAATAGTCTTATATTTATTTTCGTCCGTTCAACTAATGTATCTTTGATATGATTCATTGATTTCCCATAAGTTTTTTAATCCAACGGTTACAGTATTAATCCAACAGTTATGGTTAATAGTTCTTTAATTCTTATTATAAGAGCAGTCTCAATGGATATATCAAAAGATAACGAGCTCCATCCACTAGATCTTAATTTATATCAAGTAATCATTATCCACAATTAGTTTCAAATTTTGAAAATAAGATACAAGGGATGAGAGAGAGAGATAGAGAGATAGAGAGATAGAGAGAGAGAGAGAAGGGATAAAAATACAGGAAAATTTTGGGGGGGGGGGGAAACAATGATAGAATTAAGAGGGTATTTGATTTCAAAAAAAAAAAACAGAGGGTATTTAAATCACATGTACAAAATTGTACAATTTATTAGGTGCTCCTGGAGCACGTGTTCCAGATTTTATAATTGTTCACTCATATGTATTAGATTGTTCACTCTGATTATTATGACTGTTCACTCTGATTCATTTGATTGTTCACTCGCAAATATCTGGAGCACATGCTCCAAGTGCATCTAATACTGACAAAATTGGGATGGGTCACCACATTTTTGGTGCCTTGTTGGTGTTATTTTCGTTATTTTTTATCTGATTTTTTAATTATTTTTTTATTTTATATTATTAATTTTTTAAAGAAATTTATATTATCTATTACTTTATAAGTTTAATGATTTATAATAACTAATTTTCGTATATTAGCAAAACATTTATTGCATAAATGTTTAAAAATTAATTTTAATTAATAATATTTAATTAATTTTTATCAACTATTCCTTCTATTCCATATTATTTGTTTCTTAATTAATTATAATGGTCTCCAATATTATTCTTTGATTGATGATTTTTCATATAATACTTTATTATCAATTTAATATTATTTGAATTTCTTTTTTATTCAAAAAATTATTTTTCATTTTGGTGTATTTTTAAGGAGTTGGATTAGATTAGATTAGGTAAGAATAAGTTAAATTAAATTAAATTAAATTAAATTAAATTAATTAGATATAACTCAACTAAAGAACATGACATTTTTTGCTTTTTGGACCCCGAACTTTGGGGGTATTTATTTTCTGGCCCCCATATTTTAAAGTTTATATTTTGGACCCTATACTTTGTGGACCCAAAAAATGTGGCCCAAAGTTATATTTGACTCCGGTGATGACCTAATTGTTGCCTAAACTTCCTGATATGGCCTTTTATCATTTTTTTCCTTCTTTTGAATGTTGTTTTGAAATTGACCAGGTTTTAACAGCAAAGGGTGTGTAAAATTCATGGGTAAAAAGCAATAGGGTAAAAGTTAAATCTTGGTCATTTTTGTAAATTTTGGTAACCTTTTTGACAAATTTATGCTCATATGGGGGTTGGAAATCGTGCAAGAAGAGGAAAAATAAGTTGCGGCTGGAAAATTTTCGAAAGAAAAAAAATCGATAATGGCTTTGAAATATGGGGGTCCATATTGTTACCGGAGACAAAGTATAGGGTCCATATTGTCGCCGGAGACAAAATATAGGGTCCAAAATATAAACTTTGAAATATGAGGGTCCAGAAAATAAATACCCCCAAAGTCCGGGGTCCAAAAAACAAAAAACCCCTTAATTTTTCCCACACATTTCAAAAGTCACTTTAAAAGAATGGAAGGGAATAATAATATCCAAGAGGAGAACTGTAGTACGAAACATGGTGCATGTAATTAGTCAAAGTTGAGCAAAACTTATGTTCTTTAATTATTTCATGCCCCACGGACAAATTGTTGTTTAGTGACTCAATCATTTCGTGTCAAAGTAAACAAATGTACGGTTTAAGTATATTGATTTATCATTTATGTTTATAGTTCAACCGAGAAAAGAGTAATAAAATTCATATGATGTGATGTTAGGTAAAAATAATTGTCTATATTTATGTTGTTTTTCAAACCTTGTACAATGAATATATATTGAGATTTATTAGAGTTTTCTTCAGGTGGTTCATCAGAAGTTTTCAACTTATGTCAAGTGTTGGCTCTGTCATTAGTCCTCCAAACTAGTTTGAAATCATGCAGGTTCAGTCCCAGTGTTCAGATTTACAATGGAATATGTCTCACTTTGTTTTACTTTTCGGAATTTGGCTCAGGATGTTGAGGATGTTCAGTTTGATTGTGGTGGGTTGTTCTAATTTTTGATTGTCTGCCTATCTTTATGGCGCAACTTGTATTTTGAATAAAAAGGTCTCTTGACCACTAATTATCAAAAAAAAATATTGAGATTTATTATGGTTGTTATATGATGTTGAGAAAATTTTTCACAACTTATATAAATAATGTATAAATTATAAATTCTTAATACTTCAACTTATTATAAATACTATATAAAAAAATTATTATAGTGGTGTATTTATATACATAATTTTGAAGTCACCACATAATCATTCAAAAGGAATTTTTCTTTTAAAAAAAGTCACCTTACTGATACGAGAGGTCGATATTCCCTTCCATTAGGTCATGGTGAGTGTGATGTTTGCATATCTCATGGCCTAATATATTCAAGTTCTATTTTACTAACTAACTAACTAACTATATATATATATATATATATAGAATAATTGGATTCTAATAATCCCTGCTTTCACCAATAGGACAATGGTGGACCGTACTTTCACTTTGTATTCTGGTGGTCAAAAAAAAAATAAAAATTGGATTGTAGTGGTACCAAATCCACCTCCATATTCTTCTTATTTTTTTCATTCCTACACTATATTGTTTTTGTTTTTTCGTTCCTGCTCCTAGAAAGTTAATGAATTGTAGTTTCTAAAACATTTTTTAAGTTATTTTTTTGAGACTCAGAATAATTATTATGACTTTTTAAAAATAATAAAAGTGAAAAAATCGTAAAAAATAGTAAAAAAATGAAAACATTTTGGGAGAAACGCTGTAAATTCATTAAAAATAATTGTAAAGTGTTATACTAAGTTTTGAATCAAATACAACACAAAATCTATGATTCTCTCGAAAATATCCCACTACAATCCAATTTTATTTATTTTTTTTACCACCAGAATACAAAGTGAAAGTACGGTCCACCATTGTCCAATTGGTGAAAGTAGGGATTATTAGAATCCAATTTTCCTATATATATATATATATATATATATATATGGGAATTGATATAATGAGAAGAGGGATTTTGTGAGAAGAAAAGCATAGCAAATCATAACCATTGGTTCCAAGATCAAGGGTTGGTATTAATCTTGCTTTTTCTTTTTTTTTTGTTGGGAAAATGTGTATAATAAATGTTATAACATTTTTTTTTGTTGGCTGGGAAAAAGAAGGCAATTAATACAGTGTAATTTCCAATGACATGTTAATTAATTCGCAGCTCTAGAGAAAACCACATGTACCCAGAATGAACATCAACTATACTTTAAACGAACATCAATTATACCATAAATGAACATCACCTATACCCAGAATGAACATTAACTATACCTAGAATGAACATCAATTATACCATAAACGAACGTCAACTATACTATAAATGAACACCACCTATATCCATAATGAACTTCAACTATACCCTAAACGAACATCAATTATAACATAAATGAACATCAACATGCCATGAGATGAAAAATAATTTTGTGTTCGTCCTCACCTTTACCAAACCCATTTATAATATAGTTGATGTTCGTTTAGGGTATAGTTGATGTTCATTCTGGGTATACGTGGTGTTCATTTATGATATAGTTGATGTTCGTTTATGGTATAGTTGATGTTCATTCTGGGTATAGATGGTTTTCTCTAGAGCTGCGAATTAATTAGCATATCATTGGAAAACACACTGTATTAATTGCCCTCTTTTTCCCAGCCAACAAAAAAAAAAGAAAAATGTTGCAACATTTATTATTCACATTTCCCAAACAAAAAAAAAAACAAAAATGTAAGATTAATACCAACTCTTGATCTTGGAACCAATGGTTATGATTTGTTGTGCTTCTCTTCTCACAAAATCCTTCTTCTCATTATATCAATTCTCTCCCTATATATATATATATATATATATATATATATATATATATATATATATATATATATATATATATAGATATCAAATATTATTTTCATGGACATCAAATATCCAACTTTGTTAGAACCCTTCAAGGACATTGATAGACTCAAGCTCAAGGACCTTGGCGACTGGATCAGTTTTGAATGAAAGTCAAAATTCGAATATCCAGAAAAGATATAATGCGCAAGGAAAGAAATCTCAAGAAAGCAGAAGGACATTCACCCAAGGCATCATAAGGACGTTCACCCAAGCAAGCATAAGGACGTTCACCCTATGCGAGGAGTTTGAAAAGCGCAGTCGAAATAGGGAAGTTTTCTGGAAAATTAATATCCAATCTTTCTATCCATATTTCTAATCAGACTAATTGATTGCATCTACTTTGATTTGTAGGAAATAATCAATCAAGAAATTGGAAGGAAGATAAGACTACAATTTCCGGAAATCTCATAAGAAGGAAAGAAGATCGGAGCAAGATTGGAAGGAAAGGCAAACACAAAGAAGGAAAAGATCAAGGAAGAATCAATCCCAACGTCTCTATTCTGCTGATATCAATACACTTATAAATAGAGGAATTGAAGATTGAAGAAGTTAACGATTCCCTGAAAGAAATCGGGTGTTCGAAATAGAAATAGTGTTTTCTATTTTGTGCGAGATTTGGTGATTGTGAGAAGTTGAGTGTAATCAATCCTTAACAGATTTAGGGTTGATTGATGCTTGTGAAATCGATTCCTAGACGGACTTAGGATCGATTGAGAGTAAACATCAAAGGGTTAATTTGGTGTGTGTTGTTATTCATAAAATAAGAAGCGTCCTCTCGCAGCGCTCGCTTACAACCTAAGGACATTCATCTCGTGTCAGACATTTCATTCTGTTTCAATATAATAAAGGAAGTTGTTCAGTATACGCTTATTGTCCTTTATCTTTTTCCTGCATTATATTGAATCTTAATCTAGTTAGATTAAGAACCTAACGTCCTTTACAAGTGATTATTTGTACAGAAACTTTCATAACCCTATTCACCCCCCCTCTAGGATTATTTCAAACTTGATGTCCACCATTCATATTTGATGTCCATGAAAATAATACTTGATATCCGCCAGAAATGTTTTGATGCTCACATGCTCATATAAAGTTCATGCTCATGTGATCTATTCCCTATATATATATATATATATATATATATATATATATATATGGATAGCATGGCGTCGTGCCCATATTATTAATATAATATACTTGAACCAATTGTTTCTCTTTAAAAATTTTATATTTTGAACTTACACTCAATAAAAATATTTATCGATATTTACCCCAGTTCATGAAAAAAATTGTCTACATGAGGATCCAGACCCCAGATTGTGTTCAAATATGTTCCGTTTTGGGATTTGTTGTTGTTGAATCAAGATTTACCCCACACCCTCCTTGCAAAAAAGTAATCAACTTATTATTATTTCATTTTATTTACTGATTACCAATTGATAAAAAATATAATAATAAATCCAATGTTTGACTACAAGTGAAAAATTGACAATGGAATACACTAGGCTCCGTTTTTTATGAGGTATAGCTAAGTGCTTGCAAAATTTTATCCAACCCAGATGATCCGAATCATCCCATTCAGAAAAAATCGGGTCTAGACATAGATTTTTTGTGTGAACTATTGACTGAATTGACCGAATATTCGGACAAAAAAGTTCTCTTTTTCTATTATCCAAATTGTCCAATCCGAAATAAAATCGGGTGCGGACATAAATTTCTTGTCCCAATTGAATTTTGACATTGTCTGAATTTCTCCAACCCGAATGGATCCGAACCTGAATTTTAACCGACGCTACTGAGTAAGTGAGTAAGTTATGTAAATTAAATTAGTGCAAATGAAAGTAGAAAATTAATTATACATATACTATAACAATAGATATTGAGAAAAGTGTAGAAAATAATTGCCTTAGCACCAAAAAGCATAGTTACATTCACTTATTACAGTAAACAAGACCATAGTACTATGGTAGCAACTCCCAACTAGCTAAGAAGTACAAAAGACACCCCAAAAATTGCCAATAAAAAAATTGCAGAAAACAAATTGAGCTCCCTTCATGATTATGAAGGAGCAAGAATTCCCTCCATATATATGCACATCTGGGTCTCCTCAAACCCGAGTTTCCGGCAAGATTTCATCATCACATATGTTCGAGAGTTATAACACGATCTCCTCAAACAAATCGTACGTAACTTGTTATGGTTCGTAGGCGCAAAGGCTGTCGAATCCCATGTATTCGTGGTGTTGGATCTTGTAAATCATGTTTGCTATACCTACTCCACCTGTCATATTAACAACATAATAATCAGTTTGAATCGAATTCTTCTTCCTTTCAAAGATCGTACGCGATAATGTATGTGAAAACTGAAGAAGAGTGTAAACATACCGAGCGAAATTGCACTGACAAAAATGGTGAATGCGAGGATGAAGATGATGAGAGAGGCTCTTCCGAGTATGATGATCATTTTCTTGACTATGTACTGACCAACCAAGGCCGCGAATGTAGCAACAGCGACGAAGTAGAGAGCTGCAAATACATCACAGGATGGTTGAAATGTGAGTTAATAACAGATTGTTTTTTAGTATAGCTGTTAAGAAACGGTTCAACCTGAATACCCGGTTTAGTTTGAAATTAAGGATCAACCCAGATACGGGCACATTCAGACAATCAAGACTATTCGTCCCAAGAAGTTATTGTGCGAAATTCATGCAACTTTTCAGTCTAGGGGGGAGATGGAGAACATTGGAAAATTTGTGGATTTAATTCGCATAAGTCTCATTATGCTAATGTTCAGGTTAGTTACGACTCAAATTGCACGAGATTGTAAAATCATTTTGGACATTCGACACAGACATTGAATGGTCTGGGTCCGAGTCTAGGTCTAATCCAGGTGTCGGAACACGGTCTAGGCATAACATCTTTTATCCCATATCCAATGATAGCCCTAGTTTTGATTTCAATGGCGAATCAATAAAGAAGTTTACCATATGGAACAGGGAATCGCTTGAGAAGATAGTATTCCACAACGGACATCGACGAGGAGAACATCATCGCAAATGTAGCCGTCGCACTTGCAACCTGCGCAAAAGGTCCATTGTGTCAAAATCGAGCGTCTTGTTTTTCATCAGTACTCCGAATGCTAAAAATGTACAGAGTATGATGTTTCAATGCAAGGGATCGATGAAAATGTACCTGAGGAGGGATGCCCATTTCAAGAAACAAGGGGCCCAAAATGAACCCGCCACCAAGACCGAGAAGCCCGCCAACCATGCCACCACACATGCCCATAAAACACGCGAACACGAGCTGGTGAATCTTCCATCCACTCCCTGCGGTTTCACCTCTTGAAGCGATCACCCTCTTCCCGGTGTACAGAAGGTACCCCTCATACCCGGCTGCTCCAAGGCAAACCGGAACCTGCACTCCCAAAAAGAAGTTGACAACGACGCAATCAAGAATCAGAAACAACGAATCAACAAAAACAGTAACTAGTTAAGGTCTCAGAAATGTCGAAAAGTTGTACCTGCAGCAGGTTGAGTACCCAGTATGCAGGAGAACAGGTTGCTGTTTGTTTCTGAATTCAGAAAAGTAACACCACATTGTCAGAATTTAACCAACAGAAAGAGCCTGCTTAATCAACAACCTATACCAACCCAATACTCCAAAATCCCGCCCAGGTAGGGTATGGAGCGATCAGATGTAGCAGCCTTACTCCTAAATTTGGAGAGACTGGTTCGAATTGACCCAAGAATTAGAAATCGTTCGCTACCTACTACTTCTTGGAAAAGAAACAGAGGAGGTTTAATGAGGTATTTTTACTTTAGTCTATTGCAATCGAAGTTGAAGAAACAATATTTTCGACCATCCAAATTATGGACATAAAACGAATATGATTAATGAAGGTATGAAATAAACCTGGCCAATTTCGAAGGCTAGAACCGAGAGCCAAACAGCGCCAAGGATACCGACTTGCTTCCAGTGTACATTTTCGATCAGAGACACCTGTTTGCCAAATGATCAGATTCTTAGTCTTTTATTATTGTTTATTATTGTTACTTGCCTTCAACTACAAAAGCATTTTTACCTCTTCCCTCTTTCCAGGACCTGCTGGTAGAGCTTGGTATTCGGCGCCGTTTTCTGTTATCAGGAAGCAAACACTTTTGCTGTCAAAATCTGATAGAAGTTACTACAAGTTAAAGCAACAATTTCTAGTGTTATGTTATTGCTACCTTTTGCTTCCAATAGTTTTGCAGCTTCCTGTATTTTGACAAAAGGAAAAGGGAAGGAAACATGTAAGTATAATCAAAGGGGAAAGAAGATTTGCACTGTAAGATTACTGTCTGAAGTTCAGGAGAACCTTTTTCATGATGGTTTCTTTCTTCCAAGTTTCAACACCCTTGAGGAAGGCCTTTGTAGAGGTGACTGCATTTGTTAGGATTGAATCGAATCGAATCAGACACACAAAAGGAGAACAAAGATTCATAGTTAAACGACAAAACGAATAACTCCAATTCGGAATTTGATCACAAAAACATACATATGAAGAGGACAATGAGCAAGACAGTGATCATCCAGTCTGCGAAAATGACATTGAAGGCAACTCCAATACTGACTCCTAACACCAACATAGGCTGAAAAAGGAGTGCAAGATCATAATCGATGACGGGCATTTCAAGAGTTGGGTGTCTTTGCTTAAGGTTGTAGTAAACTGTTGAAGCTGCAGCACCCATAATCATACCTGTACACACAACATAATTTCACCAAAATTAATCATGGGTTTCCTTTTCATACCAATAGTAACCTCTCAATTCTATACAATTCAAATTTTACTGGGTCAAAATCAGATATTGAAATCCATACTAATCTTTATATTCTACACAATTCAGACAAAACCCCAGTTCAATCATACAGAAAGAAGACAAAAGATTGAATCTTTAACCACTAAAATACTACCCTAGAATCCAACCAAAGTATTATATTATATAAATTAATAAGAACAGGGAAAGTTCATACAGAAGCACAGAATCTGATCATTCAAAAAAAAATATAGAAAAACTTACACTTTGATATAGCAGTAGCAGATTTGGAATCAAACCCAATAATCAAACTGAGCATAGGAACAAAAATACCACCCCCACCAACACCTCCAACACTTCCAAATGATGCTCCAAAGAATCCGATCAATGATCCCACAACTATTTCCCACCCAAATTTCATTTCCTGTCAAATCACAATCAACCAAACTCAGAATTCACAACAGTTTGAAACTTAAAACCCACAATTATAAATACTATCATCAAAAACAGGACATCAAAACAACATTTTAAGATACTCACCGGCCAGACATGAGTATAACCAGATTGACCACTTTGCCATAGGAAGTTGATAGCCTTTCTAAGGAGACCCAACTCAACTTCCTCCACCTCAACCTCAACAGCAACTCCCTGTTTCACAACTTCCTCTTGTATCAAACAAGAACCCACCAAAAATAAGCTGAAAAGAAGCAATACCCTCATCTTAATCACCCCAGAAATGCCCATTTTTTCAGTGGGGAATTTCCACAAACACCTTGCAGGCAGATTCTCTTTCCTTCTCCCTCAGTTTGTATGGCTCAAAGGGGCTATGAATCCTGATACATACCTGCTCAGAATCCCCCTTTTATTGCGAAATTTAAGACAGAGATTGTGTGTTGGCGAAAAACAACAAAAAAAGAGAGATTGTGTGGCTGGCTGTGTTCACTGTTCATGGTGGTCTCACACTCATAAGTCATATTCAGAGTAGATTTTTACTGTAGAATGTACACCACCAACTGGTGGGGTTAAAGGGTTAATAGTTAATACCGTGTTAATGTCGAAGATTAGAAAAAATGAGACTGAGGGAGATTGATGAGGTTTGGATTTGATGCAGATTTTTTATCAGGCACATGTAAAAATTGGGGTGGCCGCGTGAAAAACGATGACTGGTTGACTGACAAGTCACGAGAGAGTATAGTTTCCAACCAACCGTAACATCGTGGAATAATTGAGTATTGACCACCCTGTTAAATTCATTGAACATCTTGTCAGAATAGCTGAAAATTTTTTACTATTAATTTAGTTAAAATAAAATCTAATTCATTAAAAAAATTAGAAAATTTGGATTCTAATAATTCCTATTTTCATCAATTGTGTAGCAATAATTCCTACTTTTATTTTGGATTCTTATGGTCCAACAAAAATAAAATTGAGTTTTTGTGGGATACCATCGAAAATATAGTTTAGATGTCATAGAATTTTAGTTGTATTTGATGCAAAACTTAGTATAACGTGTTACTACAATTTTCAGTGAATTTACGGTATTTCTCCCAAATTTTTTCATTTTTTACGATTTTTAAAGCAACCAAATCTTTATTTATTTTAATTCAGCTAAAATACTACCTCCGTCCCATATTGTTTGTCCATCCAACTATATTTAAAAGTTCAATGGTCATGGGAAATGGGGTGAAAAATGTGTAGTGTACCAGAATTGCCCTTACTTTTCTCATGTAAAGAAAAATCAAAAAGAAACAAAAGAGTATTTATCAGGGGTATAATAGGAATTACAATCATTGGAATCATAAAATTGATAAACATTTTGGGACAAGGGAGTTAGGAAGATGGACAAACAATTTGGGATGGAGGTAGTACTTCCTATTCTCATCTTCAGTGTCACTTCATAAATATTTCACAATTTTCAATATCATTCTTTGATTGATAATTTCTCACATAATATTTTACCAAAAAATTTATAACATTATATTCTTAAAATAGTATTTGTCATTATGAATTTAATAAAAACACTTTCATATAGTTTAATATTGTATATGTTTGAAAATTAATACTTAAAATTTTTAAAGTTTAACTAAACTCTTGATATCCTTGTGAACCTAGGTGGCCATGCTACCATCAATGTAATTTAGAATGAAAATTATAAATTTATATTTGTTAGATAAATATATAATACTCCCTCCGTCCCAAAATATTTGTTCCCTTTGATTTAGCACGCATTTTAAGGAAAATCAACAAATTAATCTCAATTAGCAATAAAATTCTAATAATACCCTTAATTTTGAATTCAAAACTACTATTGATACTTTTCCCTCTCATATTTAAATACTTTTAAAATTCAAACTAAGGGTATTTTAATAATTTTAATAAAATAAAAGTTTCCATTTTAAGAAAGTGGACATAATTTTGGAACATTCAAAAATGAAATAGTGGACAAATAATTCGGGATGGAGGGAGTATTATATAGGGTACCCTCCTCAAAAGGCCTAAATGATAGGATGATCATTTTAAAGAGCAAATTCACTATCATTTTTCTTTTCACTATGTGCATTTTATTCGAAATTCTTTGACCGATATATAAGTGGGCATGGCAATCATAAATTCTAATTGGAAAATTATTACACTTTATTACTCTAAGCTCTACTTATCCAAAAGGCAAATCACTTTTTTTTCATATACATGTGGAATTCTGATCCCTCTATGCAAAATTCCAAAAATCTAAGAATTTACAATCAATAAATGGACAAAGACATATATAAATAAATAACTCCATCCTCCGCGTTTTATTGTCACTTATCAATTATTTTACGATTTCTAATACCTTTATTTTACTGACAAAATTTATATAAAATTATTATATTTTTATAACAGTATTTTTATTATAAATTTAATAATATTACTTTTATATGATTTAACATGGTTCATCAATACATTAAAAATAAATAATTATCAAAATATAACTACGTATAAATTTAAGTGAACAATAAAAAATGAGAGGTAGTAGTCAGCCAGCCCATATAGTACTAATTAATATATACATTTTGTTTATCACTCTTTTTGTTTCAAAGTCATTATTATTACTTCATATAATACATGAGTAGTTTGTTTACATAATAATCATAGTTGTATTTGTTTTCTTCCAAAAGGAAAACAAAGACATTTTTGGTTTCCCATGGGAAAGTTGCCAAAATCCACTTAATTCTAATTTGATTATTGAAAAGGAGATGCAAGTTGAATATGTAGCCCAACTTATGCATGTAGAAGAACTTGTCATAATTTAAGAAAATACCTTGGTTCAGTCATGTTAAATTTGTGCTTTTTATAATAATTTTAGTTATAATCAAATTATGGAAAAATTTATTAGATTTTCTGTAGAACCATCTCAATCAAAAATAGAACGTTCCAATATGTTTTGGACTGTGAATATTATTGCTAATTGCTTCAATGATTGATGATTGGCTCCGCAAGCATTACCACGAATTTTTTCGATATATTCCATCCCTGTTCACACGTTGCTTTGAAACTCTTTTAGGAAATTACCCATCTTAAAACTGCTTTTAACCAAGCATGTTTAAAGAAGAATTTTCAACAAATGAATTTCATGAAAGGAAAATACTCTTTGGTGATAAGAGTAGTGATTTCTATCTCCTTAAACCACACTTTATTTGGTGTTCCTTTGGGAGGTAAGTAGAACTTACTTACATCTTACTTGTCTTATTTACTATACTATCTTACCTACCAATGTCTACACAATATAACCAACACTACCAAACCTTATTTACCTTACTTTTATTTACCAAAGAAAAGAACGTACAAAGCATTGACCATATATTCAGATTGCTACAAAAAGCTTAAGTTTACATGTGAAGACTTAATGATTGTTTTTTATATCTCTCGTGAATGTCAGTTGAGTTTGAAATATGGATACTATAACAAACACCTCATTAAACATTGCCGCACTTTCCTTCTATTTTTATCTTTATTTTATTTTGTTTGAAACTTATTTTAGAAAAAAAAATAGGAAATAAAAGCAAGCAAGTATATTATAAATTTGTGGACAATTTGGACTCTACATCCATACAAAAATACAAAGTAAGGTGGCTATATGAGTATGAGTGGTATAGTTTAATTTTGATAAGAGCATTCACTTCCCACCAAAGCGCAAGTTGTAGACCAAGTCAAGAATGATTGGTATCTATTATTCACCCACTTCATTAGTGTTACAATTATGCACGAAATTTCAGACTTTGACAGATTGATGTTATTTAACATACAATATTTTTTAAGTATATTTTATTATGAGATATAGGAATATATAATTATAAGTTGATTGGTTTAATTATTCAAATAAATTAATTACAAGTAGGTTTCCGTCATGTGGTTTTCTCACCCATCATCATCTAAGTGATCTAACATTACATGACTTGTTGCTAAATAGTCTATAATTTCATTTTGACATGTTTTTGGCTTTTTCCCTCTATTAATCAAATTTTCTTTCTCTCTATATATATATATATATATATATATATATATATATATATGCGTCGTAATGTGGTTTGGACAGAAGAAGTTGATGATGAATATCTTATTTAACTAAGATAAATATCAATTGCGTGGCCAATATATGTTTGCTACAAAGTAATTTATTTTCTTATTTTTAGGTGCTATTGGTGTGTTATTTGTTTATACTAGCCATAAAATGCACGCTTCGTGTGCGATGAAGTTGAGAGATAAATTGCAATGTGGTGTATGTATGAGATCAACTATTTTCACTCATAGTAAGCACTCCTAAATATTCCTTTTTAATAATAATTTTAAAATTTTTTTTATATTAATTTTCTAAAGTTGTATAAATCATTATATGTTGTTCATTAGCAATGCAATATGATCTTTACATTATACTATTGCCCATGATTTAGGCTGCCTGGAAATTGTTGATGTAAATATAGATAGTCAAAATAATTATCTTGGATAATATTTTTTTTATATGAGTGTGGACTCCCCTTTCAAGTTAGTTTTTGAGGATCAAAAATCTAAAAGAAATAAGTTAAAAGTTGTAAAAAATTAACAACCTATAGATTGTTTACGTACCAAAAAAATAATGTTAGAATTTTGTTTAATAGCTCCAAAAATTAGATTATTTATTTCCATTTTTTTAGATTTATAATACAATATATTTTTATTTAATGTATTTTGTTTGTTACATGTAATTTTCCCTTCGAAAATACCAAGAAAGGAAATTAAAAATTAAAAAGAACTAAAAAAATGGTATAAATAGCTCCAAAATCTAGCTAGTTTATTTAATTTCAAACTTCAAAATGAAGTAACGTTTACTTAATGTATTTTATTTTTACTTCATTTTATTTCCACCAAAATAACTAAGAAAGGAAATAAAAAAGTAAATGCATCAAAAAATATTAAAAATAAAAAAAGAGTTGCATAGGAAAAATGATACTACTGTAAATTGCTAAGGTGACGTTTTTACATGTTTTGGTTATGTTTCAACAAAAAATTATAACATGTAATTAATTTGTTAATTCGGACAAATGAAGGATGGAAATAGACTTAAGTATGAAATATCTTTAATTTAAGTTAATTAAAAATTAAATAATTAATATGCAATCCATTAATAAGGTGAAAACAAAAGATAAGGAAAGTTGGACACAATGCAATGAATGTGTGCATCAAGCCCCTTATGCCCAAGCAAAAAAAGTAAATAAATAAGCAAAAAAATAAAAGGGAAAAAGTAGAAGGTATAAGATAGAAGGTAAAAAATAAAATAAATAAGCAAAAAGATAAATAAAAAGGGAAAATGCAAAAAAAAAATATAAAAAGGGAAAAGAAAAAAAAGGAGGGGGAAATGGTTGTAGCAATCTACAGTGAAGCCATTTAGGCTTTTAGAATGTTAGTTATGGATTAGTTATGGATTATGGATATGGATATGGATATGGATTATGGATATGGATATGAGTGTCTTTTTGTTAGTACCAAAAAGTAAAAACGAATGTGGCTAAAAGTAGATTTGGAAGGATGTATACTTTTGTATGCTAATTTTATTATTTTTAAAGAAAAACTAGTATTCAAATAATATTAGGAAAAAATATATATTATATAATAACAATAACAACAACAACAACAACAACAATAATAATAATAATAATAATAATAATAATAATAATAATAATTGTTATTACTATTATTCAAGGGTTATTTTGATTATGGATATTTACCATTCTTCATAATTGACTCAATTTCACATCATATTCCCGCCGTCTCAAAATACGACTTCAAATCATGACATGCTATCAAAACTGTTTTAGGCTCCATTCTTTTTGCGGTGCGGTGTGGTGGAAATTTGGAAAGTATGGTGGAATTTGGCAGGATGTGGTGGAAATAATGGTACATAAATTGATATATTTTAATTTGAAAATAATGATAGATGGAAATAAAGTGAAAGTTTAGATTTTTTATTTGAAAAGTTTTCATTTTTAATATGTTATGATCAGTTGTGATGGAAACCACAAACCCACCAATCGCACAAAAGAACAGGACCTTAATAGACATCTTGACAATCAATAGGTTAATGGCACTTTAATTTGATGAATTACTCATGATCTTGTTTTGAAGAATAAGTTATAAATACATTTTAAGTCCAAACAAAGGCAAAGGGTCATTACAACAACTAAATTGCAACATTTCCTTCTCTACAAATATGTCAATTTCTATGGATTGACTTAAGTAAATCATTCACCCACTACAATAAAGTGAATAAACAACCCAAACCCAAAGATAGAAATTACATCTAATTAAGCCCCAAAATTTGCCAAAAAGAAATTTGCTTAAAACAATTTGAGCTCCCTTCATGATTACAAAGGGGCAAGAATTTTTCATGTATGCTACTCAGTACGTGTACATCTGGATCTTCTCAAACCCTGGTTTCTGGCAGGATTCACAATAACCCGTTGTTGTATAATTCATTATGGTTCATAGGAGCAGAGGCTGTCGAATCCCATGTATTCATTGTGTTGGATCTTGTAAATCATGTTCGATATACCCACCCCACCTGTCAAAATTCAGAGGGGTAAATAACCCATCAAACCAAAACTCGAAACAACCATTAACAAGCACAAATGTAGATGTTGTAGGCTTACCGAGTGAAATTGCACTGACAAAAATGGTGAATGCGAGGATGAAGATGATAAGAGAGGCTCTTCCGAGTATGATCACTATTTTCCTGACAAGGTATTGCCCGGCCAGAGCAGCGAATGTAGCAACAGCGACAAAGTAGAGCGCTGCAGTAGAAATGTGCGTTAATCGATTGATAAATATGACAGGAAAATCGATAACAGACAATGGAGGATTTGTGGGCCGAAAGTTTACCATATGGAACAGGGAATCGCTTGAGAAGGTAGTATTCTACAACGGACATTGACGAGGAGAACATCATGGCGAATGTTGCTGTGGCACTTGCTACCTGTACAGAATGCTCATGTTGTGTTAGAATCGAGTTTGTTTTTCCTTTTTCCACAATCAGTCTGAATGCAAAACAATGTCAACAATCTGGATGGTTGAAAAAGAATATGTTTTTCAACTTAAATTGTAATGGACTAAAGTAAAATGCCTCATTTTGTTCCATAGAGTTGCAGGCAGCAAACAATTTCTAACTCTTAGGTCAATGTGAAACAATCTAAATTGCAAAATTTATGGGTAAGACCCCTCGATACCTCACCTGAGGAGGGATGCCCATCTCGAGGAACAGGGGGCCCAAAATGAACCCGCCGCCAAGCCCAAGAAGCCCACCAACCATGCCACCACACATGCCCATAAAACACGCAAACACGAGCTGGTGAATCTTCCATCCACTCCCTGCGGTTTCACCTCTTGAAGCGATCACCCTCTTCCCGGTGTACAGAAGGTACCCCTCATACCCGGCTGCTCCAATGCACACCGGAACCTGCACGCACAAAAAGAAGTTGACAACGACGCAATCAAGAATCAGAAACAAAGAATCAACAAAAACAGTTACTAATTAAGGTCTTAGAAATGTCGATAAGTTGTACCTGCAGCAGGTTGAGTACCCAGTATGCAGGGGAACAGGTTGCTGTTTGTTTCTGAATTCACAAATGTAACACCACATTGTCAGAAATTAACCAACAGAAGGAGCCGGCTTAGTAGATACAAAAATATGATTAATGAGGGTACGAAATTAACCTGGCCGATTTCGCAGGCCAGAACCGCGAGCCAAACAGCTCCAAGGATACCAACTTGCTTCCAGTGTACATTTTCAATCAGAGTTACCTGGTTGTGAAACAATCAGATCATTAGGGTTTCTTTTTCACCTTAGAATGAACCATTGAATGGTAGTATTCTTTCTTACCTGTTCTCTCTTTGGAGGGCCGGCTGGAAGAGCCTGGTACTCAGCGCTGTTTTCTGTCATCAAGAAGCAGAAATTTTCACTGTCAAAAACTGACTGAAGTTACAGCAAGTGACTCAAACAATCACGGAGTGTTTTTTACGCGATAACTACCTTTCGCTGCCAACAGTTTCACAGCCTCCTTCTTCATGATGGTTTCCTTCTTCCAAGTTTCAACGCCCTTGAGGAATGCCTTTGTAGAGGTGACTGCATTTTGTTACGATCGAATCAAATCAAATCAGGCACATGAATTGCGGGAAAAAAGACAAGAATAACTTGAATTTGATCACAAAAACATACATATGAAGAGGACAATGAGCAAGACAGTGATCATCCAGTCTGCGAAAATGACATTGAAGGCAACTCCAATACTGACTCCTAACACCAACATAGGCTGAAAAAGGAGTGCAAGATCATAATCGATGACGGGCATTTCAAGAGTTGGGTGTCTTTGCTTAAGGTTGTAGTAAACTGTTGAAGCTGCAGCACCCATAATCATACCTGTACACACAACATAATTTCACCAAAATTAATCATGGGTTTCCTTTTCATACCAATAGTAACCTCTCAATTCTATACAATTCAAATTTTACTGGGTCAAAATCAGATATTGAAATCCATACTAATCTTTATATTCTACACAATTCAGACAAAACCCCAGTTCAATCATACAGAAAGAAGACAAAAGATTGAATCTTTAACCACTAAAATACTACCCTAGAATCCAACCAAAGTATTATATTATATAAATTAATAAGAACAGGGAAAGTTCATACAGAAGCACAGAATCTGATCATTCAAAAAAAAATATAGAAAAACTTACACTTTGATATAGCAGTAGCAGATTTGGAATCAAACCCAATAATCAAACTGAGCATAGGAACAAAAATACCACCCCCACCAACACCTCCAACACTTCCAAATGATGCTCCAAAGAATCCAATCAATGATCCCACAACTATTTCCCACCCAAATTTCATTTCCTGTCACAATCATAAATTCAAATTCCATTTCAATAACCAACCAAATCATAAATTTACAGCAGTTATTAAATAAATCAATCATTTACGTTCAAAAAAATGACAATAGAAAGTTGCATATTTACCGGCCAAACATGGGTGTACCCAGATCGACCACTTTGCCATAGGAAATTGATGGTCTTTCTAAGAAGACTCAACTCAACTTCTTCAACCTCAATCTCAACAGAAGCTACTTTTTTCACGATTTCTTCATCTGCTGATACAAACAGCAGGAAATTACCCACCAGAAACAAGCAAAGTAGAAGGGCCCTCATCGTAATAAACCCAGATTTACCCATCTGATATTCACCCCTTTTTTTCACGCAAAAATCAATCGGACAAAAAAGGATGATGAATGATAATAACCCCGAAACTTTGTTACTCCTCTGTGTTGGGTTTGTTTCTCTCTCCAAACCCAGATGATATTTTGGAGAGGTTCCCTTTCTATGTATGGCTCGAAAGGGCTATGAATATGGCGTTGATTCACATCCCCTTTTATTGGAAAAAGTTTCTGTGTCAGAGTAGAGATGGGGTAACTCGGTATTTGCAGGAAACAGGAAAAGGGTAGAAAAATACAAAAAATAATTGGGACTGACAAAATTTGTTCTATAATCTGATTTTGTCCTATCCCAAAAAAAAAAAAAGTATGATCATAAAAAAATTGTCTAAATTTAAAAATTAGTTAAAGGGTCATGGTCTGATTTAAAATCAGTTCGGATTTAGATTGTTCGAGTTTTGGGGAAAATTTGGATTCGAACCTTTGAGACAATTTCTTGACTCGGGTTGTGAGCAAATTTGGGTTTACTTTTAATTATCTTTACTTACAATCTGGTTAAGATATCAGAGAATCGGTCAATGTTCAGTCATTGTAACACCAAAGTATAATCTTAAAAAACACAAAAATAAACATTCAAACCAATTCAAAATTTTAGTTATAAAATACATTTACTCCACCACTAACATACCTACGAGACTACCACAAATTTTATCTTTATCTTATCTTTCTTTTCCTTACCTTATATAATTTGATTCGACCCTTAAAAAATATGATTTTTATCTTTATATACAATTCAGACATCAGATATTCGGGTCCGAACATGGGACTTTTAGGCCTGAATATAGTCCCAACATTAAAATTGCTTATCAAACAAAATTGACCGGACCCAAAATTATTTGGACCTGAATTTTTCCGGACAAAAAAAAAAACAAACAAACCGAGTGACTGCTGACCGGGGCATGAATATTTAGTAATCGAAGCAAATTTGACTTTGAATGAGATGGCTCCCCAACATGTATGTTAGAGGCGTGTTGTGTTACGATAGCGGTGGTAGTATAAGCTGCGGAATCATAAACTTGGTTTTTTAAAATCGATAATGATGTCGATGGCTCTACTTATTATTGGTCGGAGAATTTTTGTGTCACATGTAAAAAAAAAATTGGAAAATAATAAAAGAATGGGAGTTGGCTTAGCACGATGACTCAGGAAGTCACTGATTAATCCCGCACGACATTAATTGTGCGTGAGTGAGTGAGATTTGAAGGAAGAAACGGTAATAACAAACCCAAATCATCATGCAATACACTACTCTTACCAAATCATCATGCCATGCATTTTTTTTTAATTTATACTATCAAAAATTCAAAATTCTGTTGCAGTTTTTTTTTTTTTCAAATTATGGTATTTGAAAAGTTTATATTATTAATTTGTCTACCGTAAATTTTGGAAAAGTTATATGGTGATCAATTTTTTTAAACGACAGTACATAATTGATTTTAAAAATCCATGAGGTAAGTAAATACTCGAAGGAATACATATAACAATTACACTTTTAAACCATATCCACCTCACCCGCTTTGGGAAAAAGAATAAAACATGTTTGTTTTTATTTGGTGAAAATTGTTGGTGTACTTCTGAGATAGAGACTTAATTTGGATGACTCAAATTTACCTTGTAAAAAAAAATTGTCGATTTTTGAAAATTGTGTAGTCAAAGATTGAAATTTTTGACCATAAAATTTTCAATATATATAAATATACAATAATTTGTTATATAAAATTACTATCATTAGATTTGTTACTAAAAATACTATCATAAAAGTATTATAATATTACAATATTAATAAATATTGTATAAAAAATTATTAATTAAAGAGTGATATTGGAGACTGTGAGTCTGTGACAGTCAACAAAATGATAATTAACATGAAACGGAGGGAGTATATTGATTCAAAAGGCACATTACTTTTTTATTATAAAAAGACATATAGTGCAAGATCCTGATCCCTTTAAAATGCCACTCCATTTTTTTTTATCTGTTTTTCACACTTTTTGAGGTCCATTTTTAATCTACGATTTTTCACATAATATGTTTATAGAAAAATTTGATATTATACTTTTTCAATAGTACTTTTTATAACGAATCTAATGATATCAATTTTGTTTGATAAATCATTATACAAATTAAAATATTAACTGTCAAAATTTTTGACACAATTACCTACGCCACACTTAAAAATAAACGGAGGTAGTAAGTTATAAAAACAAAAAAAACTTTTTATTATTACTGATGAATTATGACCATGTCCTCGTATAACAATCCCACCCCCACTTTTTTAAAGGTTTTCTAACTACAAAATTAAGTGATTGATTACCAAATTACTCCCTTATTTTAAGGTCTATATTTAGTGGCGGATCTAGACATCAAATTTAGGGGTGTTCAATATATTTATTTTTTTATAAATATTTTTAAGATAATTCACAAGCTTAACAAAATTTCACATCAGATAAATATGTCCACCAAGTAACTTTAAATTTCACATTAATTAGATATTTATATGTTAAACTTATATACTTGAATTCGAAGAGTTAGAGGTAAGACATAAGTTAGCTTACAGTTTACACTATATATTGTTCAACATCTTAGTCACAAATCATGCATGCGCCTAAATAACGACAAATAAATTAACATGTTTGCACAAAGATGGGGAGTCTAAAAGAGAAAATTGAAAATGGATGTTGTTATACACATACCCAACTCATTGGCCAATTTTTTTTTAAAAAAATAATTTGGTATATATTAGGTTACTGCTAAATTGGACACCTTTATATTTTTTGAGAGTTTTTTTAGGGTGTCCACTTGCTTCAACCAAGAAAATTTTCTTCAAATCATATTAGATAACCACAAATTTTTCTTGGACTAGGATGTCCATGGACACCCTTAGCCCCTTAATATATCCGCCCATGTCTACATGTACCCTACTCTATCCATTTTTATTTATTTGTCATTTTGAAAAGATGAAAAAAAATTAAGACAATTAATAAAGTTAGGGAAAAAAGTTAATATTTACTTGAATTGATAAAATTAATTATAATAGATGAAGAATAGAAATGTAAATGGGTTAAATTCGCATTGGAAATATAAAATATAAATAATTAGGAATAAAAAATTAATTAAATGAACAAATAAATAGAGATAAAAAATTAATTAGTTGTAGCAATGATTTTGTCCATTCTTTTTTGGAAAAAGAATAAAAAGGGACTTATTTTTACGTCGTGCTTTTCTTTTTCTCCTTGGCTTTAAACAGAAAGCAACTTTGTTTAATCTTTGTTTACTGATCATTCACAAGTTTCCATAGCTTAATATTCTCTGCGTTTTTTTATCTGTCATTTACAGTTTTCAGTGTCAATTTTTAAACAATAATTTCTAATATAAATTTTTTATAAAAAATATAATATTATATATTTTAAATAATATTTTTCATTAAGAATCTAATGACATCAATTTTATATAATAAATTATTATACAAATTAAGATATTAACTGTCAAAAACTTTTACACATTTTTTTTAGATGACAGATAAATATAAATGGAGGTAATAATTAATTATGATTAATATTTTTTGGTTCAAAAGGCTATTGATTCAATCATTCAAAAGGCATATTACTTTTTGCTAAAAAAAAAGGCATACTACTCTATTAATGCAAGATCCAGATTCCTCTAAAAACCTTTTTTTTTCTTGAGATCAAATCTAAGAACATTTGTTACTAATTGACTACAACCTCTATTAGGCTATGTGTATTGGTATATTTGGGAGCAAAAATATGGATGAGAGAAAAAAAAAAGAAATAAAGGAAAAATGGAGAAAAAAAAAGAGAGTGAAGGATGTATATGCATCCTTGGAGAAAAAAGGATGTCAACTCAGCAAAAAGGAAGGCCCAAGCATGTGGGGGGAGGTGCACTGCACCTCACTTTTGTTGTGACTGGCTGTGCACTACACTCTTTAAGGGGCGCATTTTTGCCAATAGAGGTGGGGCTCGCCTCTGCCTCACCTTTTTATTTTTTTTTCTTTTTTTTCCTTTTCTTTCCGTTTCTTTTTGGGCTTCTTTTTTGTTTTCTTTAATTTTATAATTCAAAATTTTGTAATTTAAATATTTTTTTTAAAAAATATTTAACAAAAATAATTTGTTTCAAAATACTTTTGAGTTTGTAATATTTTTCAAAATTTTGTTTTCATACTAAATTAAATTTTTTGTTTCCATTGTAAATTTAATTTTCAAAATTTTGTAATTGTAATAATTTTTAAAAAAAATTATATAATTTAAAAAATAATAATTTTGAGTTTGAATTATTTTTCAAAATTTTGTTTCCTCTTTATTTTTCAAATTCCTAATTAATCTTAATATTTTATTTATAAAAAAACAATTCAATTAAATCAATTATTGAAAATAATTATACTCTACAAGTGAGTCCCATAATACAATAAAATATTACCCCTACCCCACTTATCCTTCACCTCATCCTCCAATTCCAAGGATACCATTACCAATAGCGTACTCCAAAATCCATTAAAATAATACTATTTCCACTATTCATATCCCCCTCATCCCTCAAATCCAAGTATGCCGATACACATAGCCTTACAATCCGACTGACACCCTATTCGATAAAACTATCAATTTAAATAGTGGATAATGATTTAGGCCATGTTCTTTCATGTTCTAAATCATGCAAACTTACCGCACTGCCACAACCCACTACATTTTACCGCAAATCATTACTTTTGTCTCTCTTCACTTTTCTCTCTCCTCACTTTTCTCTTCTACTTTTTACATTCTCTCTCTTCACATACCCCATGTATCAATAACCTACCACAATTCCACCACACCCCACCACAATTTCACCACACCTCACCACATCATTCCGCAAAATACCGCATAAAAGAATAGGGCCTTATTAGGTTAATGACGGTTTATGTAGCTATTTTAAAGGAGATTTTAATATATATGAAACTTTTCAACTAATATGTTACAACAGTTAATTATATTCATTAAGATATAAATTTCTTTAACAAATAATATTTATATTATATAAATAAATTACATGGAATTTTCAACTGTTATAATTGAATTTTCACAAAAAAATCATTGCTAATTATGGGTAAGTAGCCAGCCATAATATATGTGGGACAGGCTAGTCCCACCTTATTGGAAGTGAGATCCATCTATATCCCCCCCCCCCCCCCAATAATTGAGGGGCTGAGGCCAAACTATATGTTATTAATTAATTACATAATAATAATGGCACACATTTCACAAATTATCATATTTTTTTCTTGGAAATAGGAAATAAAACGAAGCAAAGTGTATAATTTATAAATATGTGGACAATTTTGACTCAATATATGCATGTGATGGAAGGTGGCTATGAGTTGTATTATTGTATGGTCTATCTTTCTGATAAGAGCAGTCACTTCCCACCAAATATAATCAAGTCAAGATTGATTGTCTTGGGTCACCTACTTCATCATAACATAATTAGGCCCTGTTTTTTTTTCCGTGGTTGGCAAACTGTGGTGTCACAGCGTACCATAATTTGCCACAACCCATCACACTTTACCACAAATCATTACTTTTCTCTCTCCTCAATTTTCTCCTCTATTTTTTACACTCTCTTCTCACCTACTCCACATACCAATAACCCGCCATAATTACACCACAACCCGCCACAATTTCGCCACACCATACTACGCCATACCGCAGAAAAGAACATGACCTTAGTGTTCAAGTTTTATAAATTAATATCAAAATGATTTTTTATGAATAAAATAACAAATATATAGTTTAATATACTATTTTATATTGATTTTAGTAGATAGAAAATAATTTCAAAATAAAATTTATTAAATGAACAAATAATTTTTTTTACATTTGATTAAATAAATAGTGGACGATTATTTTAGAATAAAAAAGTAACAAAGTTTAATAGATTAGAATAAGAATAGGTATTTACATAACACAATAATGTCTTGATTCAATAGGTAAAAATTAAAACTTATGATATGAAACATGATCGATCATCAGATCAAATATGACATATCATGACTTGAGTAAGCTTTCAAGTTGATCTTACCTAACAGTTTCTTTATTATTTTATATAAAGAAAAATACATGAAAAAAATAGTGGTCATGCTGTTAATCAATTGACTCAAGTACTATTTAAATATCTATCAATCTTCGTTTTAGTTAAAATTTTTGAAACTAGAAAAAAATGAATTTAGTTAGTATTGTGTTACAATAGAATATTAATAATAAACTAAGAAAATGAATACTATTAAGCAAAAAAAAAAAGTTAAAACAGAAAGAATAATATATTTTGTTTTCTTTTAGAAATCATTATCTTTTGTTTTTTTGTACATATTAGTTGATCTATTTGAATTTTCCTTGTTCTATGTATACGTAACGAATTTTACTACTTTAGTTTGGATAGATGGAATTGGTGAATAATATATTATCTCTTATATAAAGGTGGCTGTGAGTTATTCATTATTTATTTTAGGATGTGATTAGTGTCTTTTGTTTGTGCTAGAAAGATGTTTGTAGCTAAATGTACTTTTGAAAAATATTATTTGGTTTTTTTTATTAATTATAGTTTTGGAAGAAAATAATTCTTTCTTATTTTAGACTCATAATTTTTTTGAGAAAATATTTTAGACTCATAATTGATTAGAATCTTTTTTGTTTTATGTGCATTATTGTTGTATAAAATTATTCAAACGAGTTAGTTGACATTTATTTTGGGATTTCATTTTCAAGTACGACATAAGATTCATTTTTATAAGTAAATCATGCATTAATTAGGCCTCTTTTAGGTAGGTTAATTTACTATCCAAAAATAGGTTTGTTAACCGTACCCATAACACATCGACTGCACTAAAAACACTTTGTAGACGTGTTGCAAATTTCCTCCATATATTTTAAGAGATCCAAAAGTGAATAATTGTATATGAACATACATTCCTACTTATCAAGCAAAAGGCAAAAGTATAACAATAACAACAGCATACAAACATGGATTATATTTATATAAAGTTTGACGATATTTAAACGTAGTTAGTCTTATTTAAGTAGACAATTAATTTTACATGTTGCGAAATTGATTTCAGGATATCAGAAATTAAAATAATCAATTTCAGGATATCAGAAATTATTAAAATAATTATGGACTCGAGTCGGATCTTATTCACAATAATCTTGTTGGGTTATGCATGATTAAGCTTATAAAGATTGTGCATGGGTCTCTTGTTTTAAATAGTAGGTTTCCCTAAAATAATTCCAAAAAGAAAAAAATAAAACGAAGGTTGGCCAAGAATATTCAAGTGCAAATTGCATGCATAGCAGACATCTTGTGGGACAATTACAACCATCCTTACTACTAACGTCCATGTTGGAATACATGGAATTTATTCATTACGTCCAATTTTTAAACACATGCTTAGTCTTTGTTGTTACTATATTATATAAAAATAAAAATACCACATGGAACGAAACATCTTTGCCTATCCGAACTTTCCTACTTTGGAGCATTGTATTCCTTTTATGCTTTTGATTTTTGAGCAACAAATTTATATATGTATTCAAGTTGGTCCAAAAAAATACCCGGCGGCTGTATGCATCGTAGTATACTATAGGTTTTGGATCGATTTCTAAAAGCAGCATATGCTACTCTTCTTTGTAGGAGTAAGATATGTAATGCAACAATGAATCTATAAAGTTTTAGGAAAGCAGAAATTAAAATTTTTATATGTAAGTTTGTTCATACGTGAATCCCAACGGTAAGTTATGAAATTAATGAGTTATATACTTATTATCTGCAACCATAGTTATTAAAATCTCGATTCTGATCTACGATCCTATGATTTAATGATCCAGAATCTTCAATGCGATTCTACTATTTACATTCTGATCCACAACCCTACGTGTATTAATTCCGATCCTAACTACCTTATGGATCCGAGTTATAATTAAGATCCTTATTCTAACAATCTTGTCTGCAACTTTGTATTTATCCCTTGCACATGGCCTGTTGAATCATCCAATGATTTTTTTTGAGGTAAGGGTCCAACCGATCTTCCTACTTATATCCTTCACCAGAAGCCGATCGAGAAATGCCAAAAAGGAAGATGCATGAGCTAGCTGATATTTTTAGCTTCATATTGATCAGGAAAATTGCCAAAAAGGGAAAATGTATGAGTATAAAAATGACAAGTTGATTGAAGAAAACAAATACATCAACTGTTTAGTTGGGAGAACATAAAAATGTTGGCTTTATCTAGACCATGGAAGATGCTGCGCAAGATCGTGGACATTGCGTATGAATTACGACGTGCTAGAACTTGGTTGGTTCCATGGGCTTAGCATGTACTATTGCTTGGTCGGGTTCAGAGAATGGTCCCACCCAGACCTGTCAATCTTTAATCCAATCCGACAACCCGATCCAAACTCGCCTAGCAAATTGGCGGGTTAACCCGATTCGTTCATTTGACCTGAAAATTTAGTTTTAAGTTGAACTCTATTAGAATTTGTGATTTTTCGTTGGAATTCATAACTAGAAACGCAACTCATTCACCAATTATATGACCGACCCGACCGAATTTACAAATCTAATCCCCACAAAGGTTTAATGTAGATTAATCTTACCTTGCATTTTTGCAAGAGACTACTTCTAGAATTAGAACCCGTAACCTTACGATCACAAGGCAACAACTCAAACATTATGTCAATGCTCCCCTTTGTGATCTAGGTAGTATATTCAATGCAGGTATTTGGTAATTTAACAACTTCTGTTAATTGTTATCCTCTTAGGGGGTGTTTGGTATCAGGGAGTTGGACGACGGGAATGAGATCATACATAAATTGGTAATACAACTCTCATGTTTGTTTTATGGAAATTGTAAGAAATGAGGGATTGAGAATTGGAATAGAAATCCTCAACTCCCACTAATCTATTATTAGAGGGAGGGGTTTAAATTCGTACAGGAAATTCATAAATCATCTTAAATACCGATATTATCCTCATACTTAATTAGTATTGTCATTATTACCTCAATATATTTAAATTAATCAAAGATATTTTAGTAAATGTACATTCATTAATCTCACCCCTACTTTGAATTACCGTGTTACAAATAATGAATTTGAAAATTCATAAATTCATTCTCATTCGTATTCTCATTCTCATTATAAATTCTCATTCTCGTTCCCATTTTCATTAGATATCAAATGGGCGGTTAGTATTTGGTTTTCTTTTTATTATTCAAAGCCTAGAAATCGGTAAAAAAGATTCAAATTATTTAGCAGATTTTTAAATGAGATATCATATGAATAAACAATTGTATAAAAGGAAACATTTAGGCCCTATTTGGCAAATAGCTGATAGCTGTTGGCTGTTGGCTGTTGGCTGATTGCATTGGCTGTTTGTATTGGCTGTTTGGAAAAGTTGTGATTGATAAAGTTAGCTGATTCTAAAAACATTTTTGCTAAAATTCCATTTATACCCTTTATCACTAATATGATAAATATGCATCAAATATTGGGACCAATAAGCTTTAGGATGGCATATGGTGTAAATTTTGACAACTTTTGGACAAAATGATCTTTTCCACAATCAGCCATTTACAATAGGCTACTCCCCTCAGCCTATTGAAAAATGGCTTATTGGGACCAATAAGCTAATAGAATAGGCTGTTTACCAAACACCCCAACAGCCTATTTCACCCCTAATAAGCCAACTTTTACAATAGGCCAATGAATAGGCTGTTTAACAAACAGGGTGGCAACCACAATACCACATATACATATTAGAAGCTAGAAATTAAACAGGTAAATTCACTAGCAATAATCTTCCACATAAGCATGTACTCGAATCATGTAAATTCTAAATTAATTACTCAAACCAACCCACTTTTGAATCATCTTATGTGATTCATACATATATTCATTAAAAACTCGAAAGAGCCACATTCAAATAGCAAGCTTCCACATAACCATATACTTGAATCATGTAGATTCTAAAGTAGATCTTCTTGACCAACCTACCTTTATATAATTTGATGTGAATCACATAATGAGTTAATGACATCATCCCATTAGCCATGCTATTATTTTTTTTTAGATAAGTAGCGGGGAGTACCTTAATTTATTAAACAAAATAAGATGCGGAAGCATCAGATACAACACAGTCCGAACGAACTGAACAAAAGAGCAAAACAAGGACAGTGAATAGCTCTGCCTGACAACAAGAGAAAGAGAGAAAATATTCCTCAAGAGGGGAACTACACCATATCAATCGCACCGATCTCAGTTAAAAATCGCTGGAATGGCATCAAAATTTCTAGCTATGACATCCGGTGTGTATGGAATAGAATGCTTTCCAGTATTACACCAAACTGCCACCCTCCATTTGATTGCTTGCACAATTTCCCCAGAAACAGGGAGCTGATTCTCATGGACCTTTTTATTTCTATGATACCAAATTGTCCAAGAAATAGCAAAGAACGAGGCGATCTAGATTCGGGTCCGTACCTTGTTCCTAAACTTGACATTCAGCCAGCTTTCAAAGATCGTCCGTAGGGTGTCAACTTGCTGTATTTTGTCTCCCAGGCCCCTCATAATTTCCATACATATGGGCCAAGCATGGGAACAAGTTAGCAAAACATGGCTGACAGTTTCACCTTCCTCGTCGCAAAAAAATGACAGCAGTCCTCTTCCGGTGCTAGCATACTCTTCCCGACTAGCAAGCTCCTTTTCTTTATTAAGGAGTGTTGAT
Organism: Portulaca oleracea; assembly: GCA_029582165.1. Taxonomy (NCBI): domain Eukaryota; kingdom Viridiplantae; phylum Streptophyta; class Magnoliopsida; order Caryophyllales; family Portulacaceae; genus Portulaca; species Portulaca oleracea. The sequence continues at coordinate 5,888,886 of CM055889.1, forward strand.
AACTATTAAGGAATATTGATATGTGCTGATAAGAGGTGATTAAAGTTAACCATATAACTTGGAACATAAGTAAATATATATGAGTATTGATATGGGAAAATTGTTTTTGGACTATGTTAAATATGATTATAAATATTAACGGTACGAACATTTTTTTTATTAGGGTAAAAAGTAATATAAAGTAACTTTGGAGATCTTTTTGCTAAGGCGTCTTCCTAAGTTGTCCTCATACAAAACTAAAGAAAGTTTCGTAACGGAACTACAAGTTCAGATTGCGAGATTATTAGCGAAATTCCTAGTTTGTCATCCAATTGACCACTATGTTTGTTTCATGATAAGCATGATGAATATTGGATTCTTCTCATTGACTAATGAGCTCTTAATAGTTAATATCCTTAATAATAATAATAATAATAATAATGTCATCCTACCATGAGATCTTAATAATACTCTTAATTTACTCTTGATTGCCTGACAAAGATGACACTTTCAACTTCTACAAACCTTTTTCCTAAGAAAAAAAGCATGGCCCAATTTCTGAGAAGTGATTTAAAAAGGGGTCAAAAAGATTCTCATAATCCAATTCCCACTCTACATAACGGGCCGAACATATAACGCATTAATACAGGCCCGTATCAGTCCAGCCCAGCCCAGCCCATAAATAGTAAGATTAGGGTTTCTTCGCGGTTATATAAATATCGCTATTTATTACCCTCCCTCCTCAACATAACGAGTAAGATTAAGGCTTTATCTGCATCGCGGTACCGTTAGGGTTAGGGTTAGGGTTAGGGTTAGGGTTTCTTAATCTTCTCTTTGATTACGAATTGAATCAAATCTGATTTTCTTTTTCCTGCGTTTTCAATGTTTAAATCAATCCCAGTGAGGAAGAATTCCCATAAAAAAGATAGGAAGTGCCGTCTGACACTCCAAAACCAGCGTGTTCTTGGTTCGGGAGAATCACCTCCGAATTCGAACATCGCCGCCGTCGAATCCGCCGGCGCAGGGCTCCCATCCGCCGGTTTCGGCCGGGATCCTGCGTCGGAGGAAATCTCGATGTCCCCGCCGATGCCTCGTCTTCATTTTCTCCCTCCATTTCCGCTGTGTGTGTGATTTGAAACGGGTCTCTGAGGGTTTTCCGATAAACTTTTTCGCAGTTTTCCGATGATCGGTCCGATGCCACGTCGCCGGTAGCCGGAAAGTTGCGATGACCGGCGATGCTATGATTGGTACCAAGATCGAATTTCTAAATGTTTCGCTAGCTGATAGGAATCCGTTGATCTAGAATTGATTTTCCAGTGATCAAATGGAGCCGATTTCTGCGATTACATCAATCTAGGGTTTCTCACTTTCTCAGTTCCAGATTGGTTGATTGTTTTTCTGTTTTGAAGCCAGTGATGATACTATTTGAAAAAATGTTGGAATTACCGTCTGAATTTCATGAAATTGATGACAGACTCTCTTTCTGAGGCTTCGTTGATCAAAATCGAATTTTGAAATTGTTTTTTGGTTGATAAATTGAATGAAAAAAGGTCGAGGATGATGAAATAAAAGGCCTGTTTCTCAAGAACATTCGCAGTGGCCGCCTGAGAGCTTTCGCCTTCGCCGGGCTTGAGAGCTTATGCTGCTTTCATCCTTCCTTGGATGTCTGAGACCTCTTGTTGCTTTTTTGATAGAAAGTTATTTTTGCTTGATAATATTTTTTTCTTGGAATTGTTATTGGTTGGTGAGTTTGTGGTTCCACATTGTATCATATAACTTTCAAATTTCCACAACTTGTCATAGCCTATTAATTTTTTATTAAAAGTGAAAATTGTTTAAATAAAAAATCAAAAATTTCACTTTATTAATTTTTTAAATTAAAATATACTAATCCCTCTTTCATTATTTCTATCAATAAGAATGGGGCTTTAATGCTATTTGTTCTTACATCAAAGTTTTCAATCAAGATCAATGGAGATTAAAATAGGACTAGAGAGTTTGCAATAAAATTCAAAAGAAAATAAGTTGTATTCATGGCACATCAATAATGCAAGCTGGCCGACTTGAATTGTCCGACTTGGAAAAACCGGATTTGGATATAAATTTAATCGATGGTTTCTTCTGAATTGTTTGACCCGATTTGACCCGAAATAAAATCGTTTTCGAACATAAATTTCTCTTCTGAATTTTAACAGTGTCTGAATTTGTTTGATCTGAATTTATCGGACCCAATTTTTTGCCAGCCACGCTTAACATTAATTGGAAATAAGCCAAATTGTGTTCGTCTAACAAGGAGGTTGCTTGCGTAACTCTTGACTTTTTCTAATTGACCAAAACTTTTGCATGTTTGGATGGTGATTGCTTGCATAAATTTTAACTTGTTTGGATGAAAGGGAGGAAACACTTTTAAGATCCAGGATTGTTAGGTTGAGACCTTGAGTTAAAATTAGTAAGGTAATGAAAAGAAATGAAATTTTATTATATCATTCCACTTATCGTATTTCATAATTTCACTATAGTGTATGATATGTATCATTTTCGAATCATACTAACTGCATAAAAAAACACGGCCTCAGACAAAAATAAAATAACGAAATTATTGTATTGAGAGATACAACCTCTCTCCGTTCTTTTTTTATATGTCATTTACGGTTTTCAGTCATAATTTTTAATCAATAATTTCTAATATAAAATTTTTATAAAAAATTATAATATTATACTTTTTTAATAGTATTTTTTATTACAAATCTATTGCCATTAATTTTATATGATGATCATTATATAAATTAAGATATTAATGATCAAAGTTTTTAATAGAATTTATAGGCGACTGATAAATAAAAACGCAGGTCATATCAAAGATCCTTTACCTAGTCTGGTTTCCTTGTTTTCTTTTGGGAAACGCCTGAACCAGTTATCGGGTTTTGTATGGGCATTTTTTTTGGACATCCCCCACCTTTGACGCAGTGAGAAATGAACGTGCAAAACAACCACCCAGTCCGAATAACAAAGGTTGGAAATAATATAACCTGTATTTTGGGCAGTGTTCATTTTTGTCTCCCCAACACGACAAAGAAACGTTTGTTATTATAAGCATCATTAATATTATAATTGAACTGACCAAATCCAGGTTAAGTCATGCATATGTGTATATATTGTCAGCACAACTATGTGTACAAAATACTTGCTTGAAAAATTCAAGAGCTACAAACAATGCCACAACAAACAGTAGGAATTTCATTATGTGTTCTTGTCGCGGTTTCCTGGATTTTGTTTGCTGCATCGGCAGCAGCAGAAAACAGCACTCCATCCCAACCGCGAGCATTAGTAGAAGCAGGTAAGAGTAAGAGCAGTCTCTTGGGTGATGAAGCTGTGGAATCCGTCTCCCTGAGTAAACTTGTCCGTCTTCTCAGAGGACCGTCGATCCATACGCATGTTTGGCCGGTGAGTAAACATAATAACGGTGTTTCTGTAACAGAAACTGTTGTATTTGACCAATTTAGGAGTGGAAAATGAGTCAAATTGAGTCCAAGCTTACAAGGCTTGAAGGCTTGGTTTGTCAACTTTTCGGTGAGTTTGAGCTTAGTTTGTGGCTTCTCGAGCTTCAATATGTTCGACTCAGGCTTGACTAGGCTTATGGCTTGGTCCTTATGGGACTAATAATCATTCACGTTAAGTATTAAATAACTAACACAATGAATTTAATTTGAATACGAGGACATGATGATGCTTAATGCTTTGATTTGGGTTTGGCACTGTGCACTGCTAACAGCCTAATGCAATATTACATGACCTCTTTAATCAAACTTTTAAGCATATATAGCCAACCTAAAAATAGCCTATTAATTGTAACAGTAGAATATACACACGAGTAACAAGCCAAGCAACTGGTAGCTTGGCTTGGCTTGGCTTGTTTGATTCATGAGTTCGAGCCCAAGCTAGCCAAGCTAATCTCGAGCTGAATCATATGAGCTTCCCACCTAATCTGCTTGCAAAGGCTAGCGAACCAGCTTGGCTCATTTCCACCCCTATAACAATTTTTTCCGACAGTGGTCACAATTGAGAATGTAGGATTATACATTAAGCGTACTAACAGATACAATCAACAATGCAGGAACTTGAATTCGGATGGAGGATAGTTGTGGGTACACTGATAGCATTCAGTGGAGCTGCATTTGGGAGTGCTGGAGGAATCGGGGCAGGCGGTATATTTGTTCCTATGCTTACTTTGATAGTCGGTTTTGATCCCAAATCTTCTACAGCTATCTCCAAATGTACACAACTTTTGATCTCTATTCCTTAAGCTTAATATAGAGATACGACTTTACCCGAATGCAAAGTGACCCTGATTACAGGCATGATAATGGGATTAACGAGCGCAACAGTTTACTCCAACATTAAGCAGAGGCACCCAACACTTGATCATCTTCCCATTATAGACTATGATTTAGCCCTGCTTGTCCAGCCCATGCTACTGCTTGGAATTAGCACAGGAGTCACTCTAAATGTCATTTTCGCCAACTGGATGGTCACCATCTTACTGATAGTCACCTTCTTAGGTAGGTTAAAACTATAAGGAGGCCTTGCAACGGGACGAGCAAAGATTAATATAGGAAAGTAACAGATTGTGTCATTAACAGTTTCTGATTTTGCTTCTGTATAACCTTCATCTTTCCCTCTGAAATACATTAGGGATCTCTATCAGATCATTCATGAAAGGTGTGGACATGTGGAAGAAGGAAACCGTAAAAAAGAAGGTAAACTACATGTTTTCCTGAATGATCCTTAGAACCTAGTTCCATACAGGCATCTCACATAGCTTTCTAATTGTTTTCAGGAGGCTGCTCAACATCTCCATACAGGCATCATGATTTTCTGCATAATCGAATGGCCTTGTTTCCTTTTTCTTTTCTTTATTAAGTAATGCTAAATTAATTTGATGGTGTTTGTATAGGTCAAGGCATCGACATCGTCGAATACAACCTGCTTCCTGGAGGTCCTACCGAACAACAAAGGGTACGTGACAGCACTTCTTCGCTAAAATCGCAGAACCTAACTGCAAAGAGACTTTTTGAGCTGGGTTCTTATTTAAATGTGGTTAGAATTAGCTCAATTTGTTACGACATATTTGTTTTGATAATTAATCATCCTGCCCATCAATCCAGGTTCTGGTAACTGGAAATGTTTACTGGAAGGAGGTCATTATCCTTGTTACAGTATGGGTTGCTTTTCTAGCTATCCAAATCTCCAAGGTATAAATCAATGATGATCCAATCTCCAAATCATCTCGTACCTCCTCATTAAGACTTAATCATCAATCCAGGTTCTCGTTAAGACACGAAGGATTGACAATGGTTTTGTTTTCCTGCTACAGGATTACACAACAACTTGCTCGGTGGCATACTGGGTGTTGAACTCTTTACAAGTATGATGTATTATATCTTCAACATTTAGTACTAAGATTCTAAGTTTGTAACCGTATACTGTGAACTTAATAAGTTTGCATGTTTCTAAATTGAAACTAGATCCCAGTGGCAGTGGGAGCAACAGGTTATCAAGCAGCAAAACTGCGTAACCGAAGCATAGAGACTACTAATTCTGGAAATAGTGATGTGGAAACTCAATGGATAAGAAGACCCCATCTGCTAGTTCTTTGCTCTTTTGTTGCGCTGTTGGCTGGTACATTGGGTGGTCTACTTGGACTTGGTGGCGGCTTTGTTTTGGGTCCCATGTTTTTGGAGATTGGTATTATCCCCCAGGTATCGTATCTTTTGTAATGAGTACTAGTTTTTGAATTTTTATCTTTTCATTTAGGAAGATGAAAATGGTATACAAGGATGGAATAGACTTTCTAGGTAAATCTACAAATTTTCAGCCGTAGTTTGACAGAAGCATGTTTCTTTTCTTATTTTTGTGCAGGTGTCAACTGCGACAACCACCTTTGTAATGGCGTTTTCATCATCCATGTGTGCAATTGAGTATTACCTTCTCAAACGATTCCCACTGCCTTATGGTAAGCAAATGAAATGAGATCCTACCACTCCCCCCCCCCCCCCCCACACACACACAAGCACAAAGAACAAAGAACAAGAGAATCCTAATCAACTCAATAAGCAAAAACTACCGAAGCTCTCTAAGGTCTATTAATACCAACGATGAACAGACAACCAGCCAACTCAAGATCCTTATTTCACCATCTACGTTGGTCAAGGTTGTTTAGAACACAGGCCAGACGATAAAATCATCGACTCCCTGCCTAGTAACAGTCTAACACTAGTGGTGGCTCATGTGTATGCAGCCCTATACTTTGTTGGCATAGCAATAGCTGCATCACTAACGGGACAATATGTGGTGAGGAAATGGATAGCAAGAGCCGGAAGAGCATCCATGATTGTATTCATCCTAGCATCCATTATCTTTGCTAGTGCAATTTTACTTGGTAAGTCAAGAATAGATTCTCAAAAATTTATGCTTCTCTTTTTTACCACTAGAATGAATTAGTTCCTTGTAATTCCTCAAACTTTCATAATCTCTTGCTTAAAATGTTTGTCATTGCCTTCAATTGGTTTCACAGGAGGGGAAGGCATAGCCAATATGATCTACAAAATTCAGCACAACGAGTACATGGGATTCGAAGACCTTTGCACTTCCGGCACCTAGATTCAATCCAGTATCGCATTGCTCAAAATCTAATACCACCCTAACACATATAGCAACCCCTACCGGATATTATACCTAGGATTGCGCTAACTTCTAAACTTGTGTACGAGTTCTAAATTATGCGGAGAATGTCACGATATCAATATAATTCTTTATGCTTTCAAATTCAATTTCACCACAAATCAATCCAACTCAGCCCATTTACTGTAGACATTCTGTTTTAGTTCATCATAGAAGTTGTATTAAACCAACTAAAGTTTTCATCCCAAAATGAATCAACACTAACTTTGTTTGCCAGAGCTTACACCCAACATAAGCTAGATTTTTAAGAATTACAAGCATATATACCAAAAAAAATGGCAGTTGAAAAGACCTTCAAGCATATCATATGAACAATGCAAGTAAAAAATGAAAAGTTTGATCAATCACAATGAACAGAGTAATCTGTAATACACAAAAAGACTCCATGTAAAGTACTACAATTTTGAAGTTGTCTTCGTTATTACTTCTAATTCTAATTGAAAGCCTCCCTCACAAACCCTAATCTGGTTCAACATCAAGCATATCATATGAACTTACAAAGCAAGTAAAACGGGGCAAAAAAAGTTTGATCAATCACAATGAACAGAGTAATCAGGAATACACAAAAGGCTCCATGCAAAGTACTACAAGTTTTTCAAAATCGTCTTTTTATTACTGCTAAGATCGAAAGCTTCCTTCACAAACCCTAACCAGGTTCAACATCATCTCTCATTATACAATTTACAAACAACAAAAGAACAGAAAGTACGAGGGATTTCAGAAGTAACCTTCAACTAAAGTAGGCTTTTCATCCTCTTCTCCATCTTCTTTCTCCTCTGCTTTCTCCTTAATCTTCAATCCTCTCAAACCATCAACACAGCCCTCACTTCCATCGCCGCCGTCTCCTCCACCGCCGACCACCACCACCTCGTCCTTCTTCTCCACATCTTCCTCATTCCTCGGCCCCTTCACATCGCTCCCAAACTCACCGTCTCCGCCCAACGCTCCGCCCTTCCCGGCGGCGCAGGGGCCAGGAGCAACGCCCTCGGAAGCGACGCCAACCAGCGCATCCGACGACGGCGATTTCTCCGTCCAAGGATCGTTGACGCACGCGCGGTCCTCGTCGCCGGCGGTGAGGATGGAGGCGGCGCGTGATCCGACGGCGGCGGCGGCCTTGAGGAAAGCCTCCTGGATGGAGTCCGGCGGCAAGGCGCAGTCCTCGAGGCCGGCGTCTTCGAGGCGGGGCGGCCGGATCTTGCTGAGGAGCCCTAGGTTTTCGGCCGTGGCTTCCATTTCCGACATGGATTAGAGAGAGAGAAAAGGCGGGAAGGTCGATTGAATCGAGGGTTTCTTTCCCAAAATCGAAATTAATCGAAGAATGAAAGTTCCAGAAAATACTTTTGGTGAAACTGACAACGCTGAGCTTCGGCAGTTTATTATTATAGGCGGTTCGGATAACGGTGCTTTGAAATGATATCTCTTGAATAGTTGAATTGGATATACTTAAATATTATTATTTTTTTCTCTAAATTTTAATATTACCAAAAATTTAGATAAAACATTTCTCAATTCAATTTTAATCAGAATATATATAGATATTTCTTGAATCAATAACGGAAAAAGAAGAATTTATACATGTCTCAATTATTGGATGATACAATTTTTTGGACAAGATATCTTATTTAAAATTTTAATATTTTACTGTAACTAATAAATTATATAATATAGAATGTATAAATATGACTAATAATGAATATAACTTTTCTTAATCTTTTATTTCTCGTCTCTTTTCTGTCTTGTTGAAGCATGTTGACTACCAAAGTGAATAAAATATGAAAAAAAAGGTAGTTTATGGCATCGATCTTGTTAATAAGTCTTTCCAAAAAGTGAAAGATTATTAAATCAATCAACATAAAATGAAGGGTTTTTGGATGCTAATATATTGAATTTTTGGAGTATTGGACAATAATGCATTGAACTTTGACCTTGGAAAATAATACACTGTACTTTGGGGAGTGTTGAAAAATAATGCATTTAGTATGATTTTGGCAATGGCTAACTTGGTGGCAATCCTATGTAGCGGGTGGAGGAAATGAATTGGTCCAAAAATATTTGTCTTCTTAGTCTGTCACGTAAGATTGTCACCAAGTTCGCCACCGTCGAAATTGTGTCGAGTGCATTATTGTCCAACAACCCCCAAAGTTCAGTGCCTTATTGTCCAAGGTCAAAGTTCAATGCATTATTATCCAATACCCCAAAAGTTCAGTATATTAACATCCAAAATTCCTAAAATGAAAGATGCTCCAAACCACTCCTATCATAGATCAATATGTAACCTGAATAAACATAAAGTCTGTAAAATCTTATATATCTCAAAATACACAAAACTCGCCTATCAAACCACTCTCAAACAAATAATCAGAAGGCATATTGATACTATACATTTGCTGTTGCTTTCAAGTTTTGGTGATTTTAGTTTTCCAGACATAACATGTCCTTAAATAACAATAAACTCTGAATTGCATGTATCTTGGCATATACAATGAGAAATGACCTTGCTTACTACCATATCCAAATGACTTATATATCCAACACAGCTAGGCAGCTAGCCTACCACTAAGATCAATATGCAACCTGAACCTCTTTTGTACAGCGAACCCCGAAAAAAAGCATTGCATTGATGCAAAGAATGAAGCATTTATAATACTCTAAAAGAAGCCTACAGTAGTGGCACTCAAATGTCATTCGATAGGAATCTCGACGACGTTTGCAGAAGTGTTGTTTGGTTTGTCGGGTTCGATCTCGGTGCTGGAAGTTGAAGGGGGCATTCCACGCGACGTGAACACGCTGTGCTCACTCGTGCTGTTGTGTTCTTGGCTTTCCAATGCCAGCTTCCTGAATTTCTTCAGGTTCTCCTGGTATTGGCTGCTCGAGTCATAATCGGAGCTTCCTTGGAAGGTCTTGCTGTCAATGGCTGTTTCTTTTAGGAGATCCTCCGCGGATAAGTTCCCCTCTAGGGTTCGCACTACCTGCTCCAAAAGAGCAAGCGGGAAAGGGTTAAATGGCAAAAATTCAGGTCTGGTCAAGTTCAGGTCGGTCAAATCAATCGATAGAACTCGGGGGAAAATTGATGACCATTACCCAGAACTTTATGTTCGGACCGGGTCAGACAATTCAGTCAGATGTAAAGCAGGTGATACTTGGGTTTGAAAAATTGCAATATGAGATATTGTTTCAGAATTTTCAGTCAATTCGGTCATATTAAAATTTGGACGAAAAATCTATATGACCGGACTGGGTTTTTTCTGAGTCAGACAAATTCGGGTAATTCGCACCAAGCAAAATTTTGCTACCTCTAGTTCAGGGTTAAGTAAATATCTTCACAAATGTCTAATTTCTGAACATTTACCTGGCTCATTCGAGGGCGTCGCCTTGCAGAGCTACGGACACACACAGCAGCACAAGCAACCATTCGTGTCATCTCAGCATAGTCATAGTCCTCCAATCTTGGATCAACAAGGTCATCAAAGCTTCCACTTTCAAGAGCATGCGTGAGCAAAGGCCGAGCCTGTAAGTCCACATTTCACAATGGTGAAAGAAATAGAGATGAGTTTTCCCATTTACCTGGACTTAACAAAGTCCTTGTATTATAATCAACTTCCAATAAGTTGTTAAAACAAGCAACATTTTCAGGAAATAGCTGTGAGACTGACATCCAAATAGGTTGAATGTCTCAGTCAAACATGTTGAATATCTCAGACCTTCTCAGTATTCTAGGAGTCTCAAAACAGTACAAAGAGAAATCAAAGGAAATAAGAAATTAGGTCAAATGTACTGTCATACATTCATAGAACTTGAGGAATACACTTTAGCAGTAAACTCGAAGACCAGAGAAATTTCTACATCCACTGGTCTTTGGCCTACTTGAGCTTTTGGAGTCTAGAATCCTCAAGAGGGCAATTACATAACCACCACACAAAATGATTGACTGAGACAATTTCAAGCAGACTGAAACACTCAAATTAAGAATCACAATCAGCTCAAATCAAGATCAATAATCAATTCAATATTTCAGCAATGTCGAGGTTACGATTAAGCATATTCTTTGAATAGTCAAAAGATCTTAGCAAAGGGCTTACCCATTCAACCATGCTGTCATCCATAAAGGGCTTAGCTTTATCAACAGGCCTGCGTCCTGTGATCAGCTCCAAAAGCACAACCCCGAAGGAAAATACATCTGACTTTTCAGTAAGTTTCCCACTAGCAGCATATTCAGGAGCGAGGTAGCTGCAGACCACCACAGAATGTCAACTGCTGATGAAGAACAATAATGTCACAAATTTAACAGTTTAAATATTGACCTTACCCAAAAGTTCCCATAACCCTTGTAGACACGTGAGTATCCATGTCAGCAGAAAACTTTGCAAGTCCAAAATCTGCAACCTGAAAGGAAGAAAATGAACCCACTACATCAAACAAATGAAGATAGACAGTCCTCACATCAATATGGCTCAATTCCTACTTTCCTTCACCTCACAACAGTAAACAGAGTATGTAACCCAGTCACCGTGGATGGAATTGCTTTGAAATTTTGAATAAACGTCATCAATCAGCCAGCATTAAAAAATCACCTTGGCTTCAAAGTCATCATCAATAAGGATATTGGCAGCTTTAATATCTCGGTGTATGATTTTAGGATGGCCTGTGTGTACATTAATCTAATCAGGAGTCAAAACCCTTTTGAAGGTCTATTAAGAGAAGACAGGTAAAGGAAGAGATGGAAAAAGCTTTGCTAAAATAACTTACATTCTTCATGAAGATACGCTAAACCTTTAGCAGCACCCAATGCAATTCTCAGCCTGTTTGCCCAGCTCATAGTTGGTCTTCCCTCATCTGAGAATTTCAAATGGAAATAAATAAATTGTCACAGAGACATGGAAGTATAAAAGAAACAACTTGATGACACAACCCTAAACCTTAGGAATACCAGATATATTGCAAAAGTATTCCCCAGAAAAATGAGCCAAAAGAAGACAAGGAAAATGGAGAAAGAAGAAGCCAGAGGAGACATAAGTAGAAAGACAAGTGAGGCAAGGGACACAAACATATCTGTTCTCTTTATTCCTAAGAGGAACACAGTCTAAAAACTATAATTTTTATATCACGGACATTTCTTGAATTTCATCATAATTGAACGAAAGGTCTAAACATATCAGGCCGATTGATTTTTTTATAGGTTCCATAATCTCGCCAGCCAAGGGCAGTCACTTGCAGGGTTGCAGCAAAGATTATACAATCCTAAGGCATATTAAATCAAGCAATAAGATATCACAATCCCAAAGATGCATCAAAATGTATTCACTACAAAAGAATAATACATGTATTTTACCGAACATCACATAAAGTGGGTGGCAAACTGGCAAAGCTTACCATGTAAATGAAACTCCAAAGTCTTGTTGGGAACATATTCATAAACAAGCATCTTATGATCCCCGGAAATGCAATATCCAACAAACTCGACAAGATGTCTGTGATGGGCACGACTGATAGTATCCACTTCAGCCTGAAACTCACGTTCCCCCTGTGAACTCCCAGCTTTAGACTGTTTGACAGCAATCTGTTTGCCATTAGGTAAGACTCCCTTATGGACATATCCAAAACCACCTTGACCAAGAAGATTGGCGCTAGAAAAGTTATCCGTTGCCAATGCCAGTTCCTCATAAGTAAATGTGCTGTTCGTCAAGGTCAATGAAATGCCAGGGAGTTTTGGTGGGTGTGAATACTCTGAACCCAAGCTGCTACTCGTTGAAGGTGGTATGAGTGGAACTGAAGCTTGCTGTTGATGTGACTGTATATTTGACAGCATGTTTGGCAGAGGATCAGACTTGGATTGCTGATGAAGTACATTATTTGACGGCGGAATCACATTGTGCTGATCTTGATCTTGTCCTGGAAAATAATCACCCAAATGGAGAAGGTTAACAATTTCATGAGTTTACATGCGTAGAGTTTAAAACCCATCCTCCTTCGAAGAGCAAAGAGAATATTGACAAGTGCAGTAGAAGAATTTAGACGTAACTTCTCCATCACAGGAGATACTTGGCTATTTGGTTGTTTCTATTTTAGGTTCTTTCCCTTTCTAGGAGAGGGAGGGCGATTGACAGTCTAAGGAAGGATCGTCCTCTATCAATACTTGAAAGGAGAAAACAAAATTAATCACTTTTTTTCTTGGGGGGAAGGGTGTTCACGGGGAGAGGAGGTTTCCATTCTCCAATACAGCAGGACAACAGTGCTTGTAGTTGTCACTTGTATGGAATGCCCGAGAGGCAGCCCAAAAAAGCAGCTGGTGCAGGATGATTTTTGATAATCCTATACCACCTTAGGGTCTTGAAGACACTGTATACATTTTTTGGCAAGACCATTACCATATAAATTTGTTTATACAAGAACACCACACATACACATCAAACAAGCGGGTATGTGTCGAGGAAGAAAATATGGATCTACTAAGTTGGTGCTCTGCGAGGGAGAGGCTCGTAGCAGCAGAATCATAGAAGATGATGATAGGAAGAATTTGTGAACACTTATGCACCCTAAATCAATGTGAAGGTGTTCTATTTTGGAAAATTTAAACAATGCACATTGAAAGGCATCTATGGACTATGCCACATTTAGGAGGCATTTGATTTGTTCAAAGGGGTTTAGTACACAGGCTTCCAAATGAAGGGATAACTTTACCATTCACATGAGTATGCTTCCAAATGAAGGGATTTTTATGAAGCTGAGGAGCATTTCACGACGAATGCGAAAAAAAGAGAAGGCATAAAAGTTTATTCACTTTTGAAGCGCGTTGCAGTATATTTTGGTTCAGTTGATTCTTGGTGTGGAACTCTTTGATCATGTTTACGAGGCCGTTGTTTTGAGTTTCGTGTATTGCTGTGTTTTGTTTTGTATTGCTAACTTTCCGGCCTTTTATGGCTTCGAATAATCAAAAAAACGCATCATTTTTTAGTGCAACTGGTTGTTGGATTCCATATTAACACTCATTAGACTACATAACATGTTTAACCACACCATCAATGTCACCAAAAATGTTTTCAATTCAATAAAATCTCTAGTTGACATTAAAACCCCTACTTTCCCATTTAGCTGGGAGGACATTTAAACAAAACAGATTCCTTCCTTTCTTCCCCCATTTCTTAAAAGGAAATCTCACTTTCTGAAACTCTTGTTGATCCATCTTAATCAAAATTACAGCAAAACCGCGCAACTTTTACCAGTTCAAATCCTTTTTTTGGGCCGTCATATCATCGGAATCACCATTCATGGACTACTGAATTCTTAATCTAGTACTAATTAACACTTTAATTACTATATACTATTCAATGACGCCAATAATTAATAAGGAAAACACCAAATCACAATTCAAAACACCAGGAATACATACATACCATAAAATAATCAAAGAGAACAGACAGCAATAAATCAAATGACTAAATTAATGCACCACGAGTAAAACACTCCGAAAAAAACTTCAAAAATAAAATAAATAAATGAAGAAAGAGAAAAAGAGCAGCCATACTCTTACTAGGAAGCAAATGATTCTCTAAAATCTGAGCCTTCTTCCGCTTATTCCGCTGATGAAAAAAGACGAAAACACCCACGCCAACCAGAACAATCAGTCCTCCGAGTCCAATCCCCACCACCAACGCCGCCAATGTCTGCTTCGATATCCCCGGCGACGCCGCCGAAATTCCGGTCCCATTCGTCGCCGGAACTTCGCTCCCGTTCGTCGCCGGCGGAGGAAAGGAGAAATTTATCGCCGGAGGTGTCCCCGGCGGGAGAATAGACATCGCCGGAGAAGCGAGAGGAGAGAGAAATTGAAAGTAAACGGTCAACTAGAGAGAGAAAGAGTAGAATTTCAAATTTAGGGCATGAAAATCGCGGATTTGTGTGAAAGGGGGGAAAGAGAGAGAGAATTGAGTTTGTGCTTGCGTAGTTGCCAAAAGGAGAAGAAATGCAGAGAAAGAGAAGAACACGGAGGGGAAGAGACGGCGTCGTTTTGATTGGAGGGTAAGGGTAGTTTGACGAACTTTTGACATGGTGGATTAGTTTCGTTGTCTACTTGTCTTAGACGGGTGGTGGGGCCAGCCAGGCAGTTGCTGTGATAAGGACTGTGATTTAATATTTGTAATTAAGGGGTTAATTACGTGAAAGTGAAAGCTTAGGCTGTGTGGACACTACATACAATATATGTCAAATTGTCAATGTTCCATTTGTTTTCTTGTTTTGGTCTCTTATATATGACCGTTGCATGGAGATACGGCTCCGAGTTTGATTCTCAAGCCGATTTAGGTCTTATTCTTTTGTGAGGTTGGTAAAATGTAGAAATGACGTTGTGTGGTGAAATTATGTAAAGTACGGTAAGGTGTGAACTGTGGAATGGTATGGTAAAATTTGTGGAAAGTCTGGTTGATGTGGTAGGTGATGGAAAAGGATGTGAAAAGTAGAGAGAAAAAGTGAAAAAATATATTGATAATGATTTTTTTTTATCGGTACGGCAAGAGCCACAACAAATAGGAGACTAGCCCAAAGGCAAAGACCAAAACAAAAACAAGGAACCAGCCCAAAACACGAGAAAACGGCAGCAACAAAGAAGAAAACAACAACAAAAAATTAAAAACACAAACGGAACAAGACGCCAACCGAAAACTCAACAACCAACAAAAACAGAGACAGACAACACAAATTGGCCAACAGCGGCCAGCAACCACAACCCGAGCAAGCAGCGACCACCAGTCTCGGATATTAAAGTACAAGAATATTGATAATGATTGTGGTAAAGTGTGGTGAAGTATAGAAGAATATTAAAGTAGTAGTTATGATATTTGAAGTAAATTAGGCCTATTCTTTGGTTGGGTTATTTTCAGGTTTGGATGGATAATTTAGGATAGGTTGGGATAAGTTAGGATAAGTTATGATATTTTG
Source organism: Portulaca oleracea (assembly GCA_029582165.1). Lineage (NCBI taxonomy): Eukaryota > Viridiplantae > Streptophyta > Magnoliopsida > Caryophyllales > Portulacaceae > Portulaca > Portulaca oleracea. Next base: position 5,904,534 of record CM055889.1, read on the forward strand.
TTGGAGAATTGTGTTTTTAGTGTGGATGTTTTTTTGGGAAATTGTGTTAGGTTTGGATAAGGTTTGAATAAGTTAGGATAAGTTGGGATAGTTATATCCAACCTAACCAAAAAACACATGTATAAAAGAGCAGGTTATATTTAACCTAATGATCCATTGTGAAGTAGTTGCAATTTGATATACATGAATGTGGTTTATTTTATTTGTTGATGTATTTGAATTTAATCCAAAATAATAATTGCAAATTTAACAATTATAGCCCTGTAGGTCTACATAGTCTATATAAAACATTTTTCTTAATGTGGTGGCAGAAATATGACGCACATTTTTCTTCAGCATGTGCAATGTTGAAATGGTGGGGATTTCTCAACAAAATCGGTAATTTGGTTGGTGCATGATTTGACTCCAGCCAACAAGTCTTGGGAGTTTAGGTAGATTTATAAGTTAAATGTGTAGCCTAAGTTGAAGGTATCAATGTGGAACGAACTTGTCATTTCTGTATGACAGAAGAAATGAGTAATCTCATTTTTCTTCATTGTCCTAGATCTAGAGAGTTTCGGAAGTTGGCAATCACTCATAATTGGCTTCTTCTTCTCCTTCGGTTAACAACTCGATTGGGATCTTGAATTCTCTACTTTAGCTACGGAATGAAAAAAAAATAATGGTATGACAAATAGAGTGGTGGCTTTAATTAGGAGTATTTGGAACGCTAGGAATGCAGCGATGTTCCATAATGAGGAGTTTAATATTATCCAGATGTTCCATAATGAGGAGTTTAATATTATCCAGACATTGGTTCGTGCTAAGCGAGCCTCGACGGAATGGAACTCTTTTTCAAGGTTCGTCGACTTTGGTCAAGGAGTCCATGCCAAGACTTACTCTCATTGGGTTTCTTGGAAGAATCATATTGGGGTTTTGTGAAAATTAATTTTTATGGCCGAAATCATATTTGGGAGCAGTTGGTGGATTCATTATTAGGGATCATTTGGGGAGACTACTTCAGGCGTTTGCTGTTAATTGTGGGAATACATGTCACACTCTCTTACTTTCTATTTTTCTTCTTATTTCTTAGCATTCCTATATAAATGGAACCAACAACAAAAACAAAAACAAAAAAAAAGAAAAGAAAAGAAACCATATGAGTTATGAAATGTAGCCATCTAGGAGAAAATGATGCAAGTTTTTCAATCTACATTGGAGCACATTCCAGTTCTATCAATGTTTTGCAAAACAGCAAAAGCTCGTTCAAAGTTAAACCCTAAACTGGCCTAGATCATCCATGAAAATTTAGCAAAAAAGAATTATACCAAAAAAAAACTCTCAAAAAGAAGAGAGATTGAAGGGGGAGAAATGGTTACTAAACATCTTTGGACACATTGTCCTCTCCTATTTCACCATTTTCAGCCTCCTCCTCTTCTCCGCTTGCCTCTGAATCTGTTTCGGACATTTTCAACTTCTTTTGACCCTCCATCACATTTTCACTGCCCTCATCTTCGTCGCCTTCTGTTTTGTTTTCGTTTTGGTCTGATTGGGGTCCACATCTTTTCCTCGGAGGAATTACTTGGAAGAAAGCGGTCTTCCAATCCCTCAATTCTAAGAACTTGAGTAGAATCTCTACCACTTGGTTTACAGTAAGTACCTATTGACATACATAAACCAAAGGGGAAAGAGGTTGCTCATTAGATTTTTCACACGGCAAAGCAGCGTTGTTGGTTTCGATTAGGGGGAAAAGAGATCGAAAAGATGAGGGTCGTGTGATGAAAGAAGTCATCAACAAGTCCTATAAGTTGTATTAGCATGTCTCCTTTTGTTTGTTTCAAAAGGTTTTCTTAACAAGATTTTTGTGAGTCTCTTGGAATCAGTCAGTCTCTCTCTGCATGCAATCATACATGTCAAGATAAGACTGCTATATCTGAATCTCTCTCGACCCCGCATAAGCGGAATCCAGAATGGGAGTAGTTGTTCTAGCATGTTGGATGAAAGAAAAGGAGAGCCTAGAAACTGACCTGAGAGCTCGACATTTTCAAGTAACTCCCAATAGGAAGCCTTGCTGTTTGGATTCCTTGCTCTTCAGCTTTCTTCATAGTTATTCCTTTCCACCGGTTCCGGTCAACCAAACCACCAATGATGTATATTTTCTTGAGGTCAAGTTCCTCCAGAGTGGTTTCGGAATCAGCAGTCAGATAAACAAGATTCTCCTTCTGCTCTTGCAGAGCTTCAATGTACGATCTGCTCTCTTTTTCAATAATCCATTTATCAAACCCTGGAAGCCTCTTCAACTGGCTTTCCATGTCGCCCTCAATTCCAGTCAACCACAGATGGCCCGGGGTACTGCACCTTCCATTAACAGCGTAGCAATACATTATCTAGAAGACGTTGCATTAGTTCATCGCAAGATATTAAGATATCTAATGGCAATTCAAGAGAAGAAAGACATATGTTGGCAAAGCAGACAAACATTGAAAATCTAGTTGTCAATAACGAATGGAAACAAAAATTCACTCTATGAAAAAGGAGCAACACAAAACAAGGACATCAACCCCAAAAAAAAAAAAAAAAAAAACACCCACCCCAGTATTGAAACCTAGATTTAGTTCGGTTGCCATGCAAATCAATAGTTTTCCATTATGGGTAAAAGTGAAAAACCTGTAAGCCATAAGAGCTTTCCCAACGCATCTAAGAGCGTCTAGTTCTACCACTCCCTTGCATAACTTAGCAAATATTATTTTATTCCTCTTGTAAGTAGTCAAATCGTATTTACCTCAACATACACAGTTCATTAACACAGAAGCTCATACAAACAAAACAAGCATCCTAGGGGACATATTGCCAGCATTTAACTAATTGGGTACAATCTACATCATCGATAACCCTTTCAAATAAGACTGTATCCAAATATATCAAGGAATGAATTCTAATCTAAAACCACATGGACCCTTAGGGTCACAAAGTGGATGCTCATATCACTGCGTCATGACCATTTACATCTAAAATTAAGATCATCATAAATTCTTTTCTTCTCTCATCACAAACTTTGCAATTTGGGGGTTGGGGGGGGGGGGTCCTTCCCCTGTACTCAAATGAATGCTTTTGCATTCAGGATACAGTGCCGCATTCGAAAAATTTTGAGGCCGTGAAGTCCAATTTACAACTTACAAGGTTCATGAACTACCATCCATGCCAATTAACTAGTATGGATAGCACTTAGAGAAATGTTAAGCATTGTGAGGAAGAAATGAAAATGAAGCATTATTTTCTTCAACTCGGTGGTTATCCAAACACAAAACTATCATTGTATTAATCACTTGTTCATCTGAGGTGGCATGTTTTTCAGTTCTTATTCAACAAGTGAACAGAGAGCATAGCAAATGACAGAAAATTTGAAATCATAAACAAATATCATCAGGAACCCTGGCCACTTCCACCATCATAACTTGCACCAGTTCGTTGGAACTATCATTGTATTAAAACAGGGATGTCTCTACTCTCTAAAACCGAGCAAAATAGTGTGGTAACATCATTCAATTCGTAGGAACGCTTCAAATTTCCCACTAAGTTCATCACACAAATAGTACTTAGTAATACATAAACCATGTACAAGAGATGTCAACTTAAAACCCAATTTTATACACATTTCCACCCACTCAGACAAAATGAAAGAATGGGAATCCAACTAACTGTTAATTCATGATATTGAATCGCCAATTAACTAGTATGGATAGCACTTAGAGAAATGTTAAGCATTGTGAGGAAGAAATGAAAATGAAGCATTATTTTCTTCAACTCGGTGGTTATCCAAACACAAAACTATCATTGTATTAATCACTTGTTCATCTGAGGTGGCATGTTTTTCAGTTCTTATTCAACAAGTGAACAGAGAGCATAGCAAATGACAGAAAATTTGAAATCATAAACAAATATCATCAGGAACCCTGGCCACTTCCATCATCATAACTTGCACCAGTTCGTTGGAACTATCATTGTATTAAAACAGGGATGTCTCTACTCTCTAAAACCGAGCAAAATAGTGTGGTAACATCATTCAATTCGTAGGAACGCTTCAAATTTCCCACTAAGTTCATCACACAAATAGTACTTAGTAATACATAAACCATGTACAAGAGATGTCAACTTAAAACCCAATTTTATACACATTTCCACCCACTCAGACAAAATGAAAGAATGGGAATCCAACTAACTGTTAATTCATGATATTGAATCGCCAATTGCAGGTGCTACAGAACAACTACTACTGAATCCCTATTATGCCAATCCAAAAGGAGCCAAAGTCCAAGAAGAATGCATATTCCAACCAAAACCTCGGGGGAAACTCAATCACTAGCAACTAATTGAGCATTTCTACCATGCAAATAGACTAAATCCCCATTGCAACACACTAACACAAATTACAATGCAAAATGCACAAGTTCAAAATGTGAACTCAGAACTCAGAAGCAGGAACAATACCTGCTGAACAAGGCTATTGAACTCAAAGGAGGTCATGAGGTGCCAGAATTCAAGATCAATTACAATATTCTGACCATGAAAATAGACTCACACACTAATCCAAATCAAAATGCACAAATTCAAAATGCAAACTCATAACTCAAAATTACGAAGAATCCAGATACAATACCTGCTGAACGAGGCTATTGATCTCCGAAGAGGTCATGAGGTGCGAGAATTCAAGATCAATGACAATATTCTGACCACTAATCTTCGCCTGAGTAAGCCTTTCGATCTTCTTCTCCTTCTCTTCGGAACGCATGGCCATTCGCTCCTTCCTGAGACCTCTTCGAGACTCGATCAACTTCAACTTCTCCTCTTCGGATGCGACGCTGGAGAGCATGGCCTCCCATTCCTTCTGCTTGCGCTCTTTCTGTATCCGCTTCTGCTCTTTCACGTACGCCTTTTTTTCAGCTTTCTTTGCCTCGTACTTCTGCTGCTTCAACAGCTTCTTCTGTGCTCGCTTCGATAGAGGCTGTTGTTGGGAGTCTGAGTTAGGGTTAGGGTTTGCGAGCTCCGTTTGGGAATCGGCGGCGGTGGTGGCGGTGGTAGTGGCGGTGGTAGTGGCGGCGGCTGCCATTGCTGGCTCCTCCGCTGCTCCCTCCATTTCTCACTTCGACGAGGTTTTGGCAAGTTGAAAAGAAAAAACGTGGGGTTGGGCCGTGTGGGTTTAGGATGCCATTTTCTTATGGTGCGTATGGTGGGAATGTTTTTTTCTAAGAAAATTATTTACAGTATTTGGTTTATATTTAAGGAAAATTGAAATTTAATAAATTAAATTTTATGTTCATTTTAATCTAATAAATCAAATTTAATTTTTTGTTAATGGCAAACTGTATTTAACATAATATTTTTCTTAGTGAACCTCCACCAATTTTCGGCTACCGGAAAAATGACATGGATGTTTTTTTTGCTGATGTAGAGTGTTTTATAGGCAAAAAATAATAGGAAAATAAAGATGACTTCCTCTTCAGGTCTGCTTGGAAGGAGAGTTAAAAATGGAAAGTAAGAGTTTATAAGAGTAAAGGAGGATGAGAGTATGGGAGGATTCATAAGGATAACTGCTTACCCCTACTTGGGATAACAATTTGGAGAGTTCATAAGAGTAAAATGTTAATTGACATATTTACCCTTTCATAATATATGTAGTTCAATGGTGAGAGTATGGGAGGGTTAGGGGTATAATGGTCATTTTCTATATTATGTATGATATACACCTCCTTACACCCCAAATTGGGGTGTTAAAAAAACAAGAGTAAAGAGGTGTAAAGGGGGGTAAACCCTACTCCCTCTTACTCTCCTTTACCCTCCCTCATTCTATTCTCAAGCAGAAGTAAGGAGGAGTAGGAACCCTCCTTAACCCCTCCTAACTACCCTTTACCCCTCTCCCAAGCAAGCCCTCCTTTTCTCCTTGTCAAGCTTGGTTCTGAACCTCACATTTTCTTCATCCACATGCTCAAAGTTCTGACTCTCATCCCTCATTCTCTGTAATTCATTTCCCACTCTTGTCACTTCAAACAACAGCTGCTCGAGTCTTTCTTCCAACATATTGTTCATTTCAATTAGGTTCATTTCAATCAGCAAAAAAAACCTCCATGTCATTTTTCCGGTAACCAAAAATTGGTGGAGGTTCACTTAGAAAAATATTATGTTAAGTACAGTTTGTCATTAGCAAAAAATTAAGTTTGGTTTGTTAGATCAAAATGGATATAAAGTTTAGTTTATAGGATTCCAATTGTCCTATATTTAATAATGTGGGAAAGTTTGTGGAAAAACTCATTTGAAATGACTAAATTACCCTACATATGTTATTTTATAAAATAATTTTTAGGAACATTTTTGAAAATAAAGTTTAAAAAAAATCCCTTTCCCATGAGGAAAAAAAAACTTTCTCAAGCCCCCATGGGAAATTTTTTTCCCCTTCACCTTGGGAAAATTATGGAACTCACTTCAAAATCTTCTCCCCTCATTTTACAAACAAATATGGGAAAATCTGGTCAAGTTGAGAAGACAAACTTTCTCAGGAAATAGTTGTATCCAAGCGCATTATTGTTTTTAAGGACTTTTGAATGGAGTGCTCGGGTAAAATTGACGCTAAAACTTTTGAAAATAGTATGAGTTGGAGTTTGATTCATTAGATGAGATGGAATTTGTACACTCTTATTAACATAGTTCAAATTTGTTTTTTTTTTTTTGTTTGGCTATTAGCTTTTCAATAGTGGGTATGAATTTGGTTCTAATCTATATATTTATAAAAAATAAGAGGTGTAGGAGGAGAGAAACAAAAGATATATTTAAAATATTTGTGTGTTAAACTCACCTTCGAATTCGTCTCATGAGACTAACGACGAGATTTTCAAAAGTCAAGTCTCGTTATCACTACCGGAATATCCTACAGAACATCATTCTATTCTCATATTGTGTCATGTCAGCGTTAAACTCGCTATTGGAAATGATATTTAATCATTCAATTTAGTCAAAAGTCAAAAATAGTTTCTTAACTAGTAGTTACCTGTTGTAGTAGGTAATGAATAAATGAGAATTAATTACAAAATCTCTTAAATAACAACTTAAAAACTATAATTTCCCCAAACTCTAATTTACTCCGTGGCATTTTTATTATTTTGAAAAGTTGAAAAGAGATTTTCGACTAAATTAAAAAGATTAATAGTAATTAGTTGAATTTTTTAAGTTAGTGATATTTTTTACTATTTTGAAAAGTTTAGTGACAATTTTATCCCAGCTGAACTATAGATGTTAGGACAATCATAAGTTGTATTTTAAAAATATATTGTAGTCATTTAGAATCTTATGACAAATTTGACTTGGAAAAATAATATGATTGTAGTCAGCTGAATAATAGAGGTTAGGACAATCATAAGTTGTATTTTAAAAATATATTGTAATAAGTTGAACTATTAAACTTTTGAATTTCAATATGTAATTGTCGAGTTGTTCCGAGTTGAATGATATTTTGAAACACTACAATTCAGCGCGTGATAATTAGAAATACTACAATGTAATATGTGATAGTTTAAACTATTACAATCCAATATATTAAAATATGACATTAATTCAATACATGTGACACATAAGAAAACAACATTTTCTTATGCCATAACCGACAAGATAGTTTAGACAAACTCGGTAGACATGCATTGAAATTCAACAATTAGTAGTTCAGCTTACTGTTATACATTATTAAAGTTCAATTTATTATTATCATAACTCTTATAGTTCAACCTATTACAATTCAAATTTCCAACAAATTTTCCATTTGTTTGGTTGAAGGTGTAAATTTTTTTGGAAAAAAATATTCGAAATGTACAAACTATCTTTATTTACAATTATCCTTGTTTTATTTAGGTATGAATTTACCTTAAATAACTTCATTAATAACAAATCTTAAAATGATTAATCAAAATTTTAATCCACAATATTTAGTTTTACTCTGCCTTCACATGCCCTTATGTTTAGTGTAATACTCCTACTTTTTATATCACATATTTTAAATTGTGTCCCTTTGTCGCATATTAATTGACACTTTGACTAAAGTTTGACCGTTAACTATTCATAAATTACAAAAAGTTACAATATGAAATTATCTCCATTATAATTTCTAGTAAATTATATTTTTAATAATGGTAACTTCACATTATAACTCATTGTAATCTGTATGTAATTAGTGGTCAAAATTTAGTTAAAGTGTCAATTAATCTCGGACGGAGTTTGAGCAATTTGTCATGATACCTTTCAATTTAGGCCCTGATCCGTAGAGTGATATGATCAAGTTAGGTTTGGTAAGGAATTGAAAATGAAAGACAATGATAAAAATTTGTGGTAGATAAGTTAATGGTGAGGTAAATTTGTGGTAAGTGTTTTTTAGGGAATCTGGTAAGGTAAAGTAAAATAAAGTAAAGTTAGCCAAGGATAACCTCACTTACCACTCTACACACACATGGTCCTAATAAATTCATTTACTCTTTCAAAATGGTATGTACATTTATGATTTTAATAGTTTGCAATTATAATATCTATTTATCGTGTATCGCACATATTTAAAAATTAAAATACATACATATACACGTACATATATTCACACACTCTTGTGTTCCTAAGTCATACATGATTCACAAACTATTAAGTAGTTCGGTAATGAAACAAGTTATTAAGATGCATTTGAAAATGTAGAAAGATTGTCTTATGGAAGGGGGAGAACAAAGCAAGACAACCCTAAAACAAGTTAAACAAAATGATAAGTGATTAGACAATATTTTTTTGACGACACAGGAAGAGATGATTAAGATTAAAATATTCACTAAAAAAACGTAGACATGTCATTCGACGTCATGTGGTGGATAAACTTTGACCGCCCATCTAATCATATATTCTTTTGCTACGAGAAGTATGTTGGAAAAGAACCATAACATGAGCAATTACATTACAATCCATTTTTAACATGGTCAAAAGATACAAATTCAAAAAATCTACGATCATAGCATAAGATAGAACTCTGTATTTAGAATTAAGATCGCAGACCATAAGTAAGTAAATTCTTATCTTTTGTTTGACTTTCAATGTTTTTAAAGTCTTTACATATTGTTGATGTAATCATTTAGTGGCTTGAGCGTAGTGTGTTTTAGTTGTATAAATTATTTGACTAGGACACACAAATCATAAAACTAAAAACATGTTTTTAATTTCAAATCATGAATATTGTTTTCTAAATACAAAACAATAAGCATAAAATGTCAATATTTCACAATATTTTCCCCTTTTAGTTTTGCCAAACTATTACTTTTCTTTATGAAAATTGCTTGACTATTATTATATCCATTTTTTATCTAATTTTATAATTGGATTCTCACTTCATATTACTTGTCACTTCACAATTTCAATAATATATTAATTATTACTTATCTTATTTTATTTATATAATTCAATAAATAAAAAAATAAAAAATTGATCTTAATTAAACATATTTATGCATTTTTCTTACCAACCACTCCATAATTTTTATGCAATATTAATTTTCTCCACTAGTCCACCATTTTCAAAGTCATTTAAAAAAGACAGAAAATAATACTAATTTACTACACAAGGAGGAATTTTGTTTTTCTTTACAAAAACACAAAAATACTACATAAAAAGCCAAAACAAAATTGATTTTTTTAATTATCTATTATATTATACTAAAGGGAAATTAGATTCTAATAATACGAACTTTTGGTCATATAAGACTTAATAATACGAACTTTCGATTTGGTTCTGAATAATATAAACTTTGACCATTGCCCCCGATGTACACGAGTTAAGATTAACTTAACTCGGTGGCAATCCTAGCTGGCGGCGGAGGTATGTTGTCTTTATATTTTGACATTCCCATGTCATCAGTTGACTTAAAAAAATGCCAACTCACCTTTTTATTTTGTTTCCCTTTTATTTTTTGGAAAATTGGATTCTAATAATACGAACTTTTAGCCATATAAGACTTAATAATACGAACTTTCGATTTGGTTATGAATAATATGAACTTTGACCCCCTGTTGCCCCCAATAACACGCCACCGAGTTAAGATTAACTTAACTCGGTGGCGATCCTAGCTGGCGGCGGAGGTATGTTGTCTTTATATTTTAACCTTGCCATGTGGCCCATGTCATTAGTTGACTTAAAAAATGCTAACTCACATTTTTATTGTGTTTCCCTTTTATTTTTTTAACCCATCACTCTTCTTCTTCTTCTCAACCCCCCCGATCAGTCGTCACCGCCCATCACCATCATGTTCCTTGCCGGGCATAACCACCTCCCAGGGTCGTATCCTTCTCATCAACCATCACCGGCACCCACAACGCTTATAACCGCCACTAACACCCTTTTTGCACTCACAACTAGATCGATACAGCCATTACTGCGAGCACTTCTCCACCAAATACCACCAGGCTCGCCTACAATTTAGGGTTTTATTGTTGGTGGGTGTGATTGAGATTGATTTTTTCCAATGGTTGTGGTAATTTCTTGAGGTTCGGATCATCATTTCGGGTTTTCGATTTTGTTTTGGGGTTTTCTTGTTAATCTTTGAGTGTGTAGATGCAAAAAATGAGGGGAAATGGGTTTTTTGGGAATCAATTTAGGGTTTAAGCCCTAGATTTTGGTGGTTTGGTAGGGTTTAATCCATTTTTAGGGGGTTTGCAATGAATGGGTGTCCCATTTTTGTGCGAATTGAGATGGGTTTTTGATGGGTTCTTGGATGATGATCAATTGATATGGTATTATCTGATTTTTTTGGGGAGAGTTTTGATGGTTTTAGCAGAGGAAAGAAATGGATCGTTGCTAATTTTGATGAATTTAGGATTTTCAATCAAAGGTAGATTTAACTTCAATATAATTGTATCTCTTGTTTAAGATTTGTTAAATTCGTTGGTATTCAATTGTTGTTCATATTGTTTCAAAGTAATTTGGGATCTATTTGTTCCATTGTTGTTCAACTCTTTCTGCGTTTTGCTTGCATAGGGATTTTATAATTGTAGAATTGAATGAGAGTTAAGATTAGGTTTCAAAGAACCATAAAAGGAGCAAAATCAGTTGATCTGGGCCAGTTTGAGAAACTAACCCCATGGAACAGCAACAAAGGGCAAGTAGACACGGATGAATCTGAAGAAAATGCATTGATTCCAACCTCCCGGCTTCAAATTTCTGGGAGGTGAATCAAAAGAAAGAGGAGAGGGGGTGGGTGGGTGTACAAGCAAAGATGGTGAAGAAGGTCGGGGGGCGCCGACATGAGCTACGAGGCGCTACTCTCAGTGAAGAAACACTGCTTGAGCGATGAGTCCAGCAGTCGAGGCGGCGGGGTGGTCGCGTTCTTTGTCTGAAAGGCAAGGTCGGGGTTGAGAAGAAGAAGAAGAGTGGCGGGTTAAAAAAATAAGGGAAATTGGATTCTAATAATACGAGCTTTTGGCCATATAAGACTTAATAATACGAACTTTCGATTTGGTTCTGAATAATATAAACTTTGACCCCTGTTGCCCCCAGTAACACGCCACCGAGTTAAGATTAACTTAACTCGGTGGCAATCCTAGCTGGCGGCGGAGGTATGTTGTCTTTATATTTTGACCTTCCCATGTCATCAGTTGACTTAAAAAAATGTCAACTCACCTTTTTATTTTGTTTCCCTTTTATTTTTTTAACCCACCACTCTTCTTCTTCTTCTTCTCAACCCCCCGACCTGCTTGCCTTCGTGCGGCAGCGCGACCACCCCGCCGCTCTCGACCCTCGTCTGGACCTGTACTGCTTCAGCAGGTGTTTCTTCAGCCTGAGTAGCGCCGCCTCGTAGCTCATGTCGGCGCCCCCCGACCTTCTTCACCATCTTTGCTTGTACACCCACCCACCCCCTCTCCTCTTTCTTTTGATTCATCTCCCAGAAATTTGAAGCCGGGAGGTTGGAATCAGTACATTTTCTTCAGATTCATCCGTGTCTACTTGCCCTTTGTTGCTGTTCCATGGGGTTAGTTTCTCAAACTGCCCCAGATCGACTGGTTTTGCTCCTTTTATGGTTCTTTGAAACCTAATCTTAACTCCCATTCAATTCTACAATTATAAAATCCCTATGCAAGCAAAACGCAGAAAGAGTTGAACAACAATGGAACAAATAGATCCCAAATTACTTTGAAGCAATATGAACAACAATTGAATACCAACGAATTTAACAAATCTTAAACAAGAGATACAATTATATTGAAGTTAAATCTACCTTTGATTGAAAATCCTAAATTCATCAAAATTAGCAACCATCCATTTCTTTCCTCTGCTAAAACCATCAAAACTCTTCCCAAAAAAATCAGATAATACCATATCAATTGATCATCATCCAAGAACCCATCAAAAACCCATCTCAATTCGTACAAAAATGGGACACCCATCCATTGTAAACCCCCTAAAAATGGATTAAACCCTACCAAACCACCAAAATCTAGGGCTTAAACCCTAAATTGATTCCCAAAAAACCCATTTCCCCTCATTTCTTGCATCTACACACTCAAAGATTAACAAGAAAACTCCAAAACAAAATCTAAAACCCGAAATGATGATCCGAACCTCAAGAAATCACCACAACCACTGGAAAAAATCAATCTCAATCACACCCACCAACAAGAAAACCCTAAATTGTAGGCGAGCCTGGTGGTATTTGGTGGAGAAGTGCTCGCAGTAATGGCTGGATCGATCCAGTTGTGAGTGCGAAAAGGATGTTAGTGGCGGTTATAAGCGTTGTGGGTGACAACGCCGGCGGTGTTTGACGAGAAGGATACGACCCTGGGAGGTGGTTATGCCCGACAAGGAGCATGATGGTGACGGGCGGTGATGACTGATGGGGGGGGGGGTTGAGAAGAAGAAGAGTGATGGGTTAAAAAAATAAAAGGGAAACACAATAAAAATGTGAGTTAGCATTTTTTTTAAGTCAACTGATGATATGGCAAGGTCAAAATATAAAGACAACATGCTTCGCATTAAGATCGCGTAGAGTTAAGTTAATCTTAACTCTTCGCAATAGCGTATTATTCATAACCAAATCGAAAGTTCGTATTATTAAGTTTTATATGGCCAAAAGTTCGTATTATTATAATCCAATTTCCCTATACTAAAACGTTTATATTGTTATAAAAAAAAAACTTGTGGTTAATAAATATAACTAAACAAAACTAGCTTATTGACTATTAGGTTTGAATGTATATATATTTTTTGAGGGCACGTTTGAATGTATATTGGCAAAATGTGTTTTCGCCTTTCGGCATTACGTATCACACAATCTAAGTCAAACTCCTAACTATAAATTGTTTAATTTCTCTCATTAAATTGAGACTGAAAGTTGAACCACATAATTTATAAGCCCCCCCAAAAAATTAATTTAAAAAATAAAAAAACTGAAGCGAAACGCAGACGTTGGCTCCAAGTGTAAGGGGGGTAGAAAATCCCTGAAATCAAAATCTTCTGATTCTAACAAACCAATTTGCAAACAGCTCCACCGCAATCTCCGCCGTCGGCCGCTCGATTTTCTCGCTCCACCGCCTTCTCCGCCGCTAGAGAGAGAAACAACCGAGCTACGTCGGCGATCAACGTACCGCGGTTTCTCTTTCCTACATTTTGAGTTTCATCTGATTTAAACCATCTTCGTCATCAATTTGTACAAGTCGGATTGGTTCTATCGGTATCCTGTTGTTAATCGTCATTTTTTCTTCCGAAGTTGTTTGATTGATGTTTCTACATGCGCTCGGTGATTCCGATCGAATTGAATGATTAGTGATTGTGTTGAGGAGGTTGATTTTGGCGGATAGTTCGAATTTGCGTTTCGAGATTTGGTGATAGGCATGCGGAGGAGCTTGTTGATCGGTTATTGGGATGGTGATTGAGTTGGAGATTTGATTGGATTTTTAGAGTAGGTTGATTGGTTAGGGTTTAGGTTAAGGTTAGAGTGGTAAAAATGAGCACGCAGAGGCAATTGGTGACGGCTCGTGATCTTGTGGAGGAAGCCAAGAAGAGGATTGTGATTCTTTCAGTATGTGTTGTCGGTCTGGCTTATCTTATGTCGTGTAAGTTCACTATGAATTCTCTTTCTTAAGGAATGATGTTTCTCTGTATTGGTGCTGATAGTGTTTGATGTGTTGCTGCGAATTTCGGATAGCATGTGCAAATCTTCATATTATGTGCTGTAGCACTTATAGCTTCCATAAAATCTGCAAAAATGTGCCATTTGTTTGGAGTGGAAGCTCATTTCTATTCTAATTTCTAGCTGAGGTTGGGTACTTGGTAGTCTTGTTAATTTGTTTTGGTGGACTTAAGCATTCGATGGCAATGATGTAGTTGTTTAGTCTTCATTTGGGGAGTTTGCATTTATGCATTTAGTTCAATGTATATTGGTGTTGGAAAGTCTTCGTGTTTGCTCATGTAAGGTGTATGTTTCACTGAATTTATCTTCCTCTTGTGCTTACAGTTGGTATTCAATCCACAGATTATGCTCCTTTGATTGTGGTAATGCAATGTACATGATCATTTTGTGCTAATAAAGTAACTATCTGCAATTTATGCATGCTCAATTATGTTTCAATGGCCGAAGAGCCTTATCAGATTCAACTGTGGTGTTCAAATCCAACAACCCCCCACCCAAAAAAAAAAAAAAAAGAATGTGAGGAAACTATGGGCTTGTCTAACAGGCTCCTTGTGGATGTGGACTCTGTTTATCTTTCCCACACGCCCTCTTTGCGTGGTATAAAGAAAAAACTTTCGGTTCCTATTGATTTGATTTTATTTCAAGCATTATCGATTTCCATAACCCAAATCACGAGCACTTGCTTCTCAACTCTGTGATGTACTGAAGTTTTCTGTTGGGTTCCTTTTGAAGTGACAAGTACCTCTGTTTGGGTGAATCTTCCTGTTGCGGCCATCTTGATCATCCTTTTCCGCTATTTTGCACTTGATCTTGAGATGAAGAGAAAAGCAGCAGCTTTCAATAGCAGAACAACCAATGGCAACATTGCTAGTCAAGAGAAGCATATTGAGGGTCCCAAAGCAGCTGTTAAGAAAGTACGGTTGGACAACTGGAGAAGAAAAGTCAATTCGCCCCCTGTTGAAGATGCAATTGATCAGTTTACAAGACATATAGTTTCTGAGTGGGTGACTGATCTCTGGTATGTTAAATTGACACCAGATCGGGAAGGTCCAGAGGAACTAGTGCAATTAATTAATGGTGTTCTGGGAGAAATTTCATATCGCATGAGGAATATCAACCTTATAGAGCTTCTGGCTAGGTGGTAGCTGAAGCTGAATCTCTTCATGGTTTCTCACTACAATCATATACTGATAAGTGCTATCTGTTATGATGCAGAGATGTGATCCATCTCGTTTGCAAGCATCTTGAAGTATTTCGTGCATGTCAAGCAAAGATTGAGAAGAACTTGGCATTGCTTTCCTCTGATCAGCGTGATATGGAGTTAAAAGTTGCGATGGCTGCTGACAACAAATTACATCCACTTTTGTTCTCTGCTGAGTCTGAGCACAAGGTATGCCTTATTGTCTTGTGCTAAATGAGGCATGTATTTGTTGTCAAAGAGCTTATCTCTTTCCCAAAGAGCTTTTTGTAAGTTTCAAAAGAATAATACGGGCGATGTGCTAGCATTTGTGGTATTTACCATATACTGAATATACGTAACTAAGAAAAACAGCGAGTTTTAAATGTAATTATGTACATCGTGGAAGTTAATATTACCAAACACTTCATACAGACAATTAATGGTATTGGTGATTGGGACGGACTAATAGTTAGTACATCATAACTAATTTTGAAACAAGGCCTGCTGAAGAGGAATGCTGATTAATCAAAGGATTGCATCGATTAGAATAGGAACATCAAGGTGGTTTGCCTGCTTCTTTGGGCATGCATCTACTGATTCAAATGTATGCAAAAGGCCTGGTCAAGGACATTTTGGAAACTGATGCTTCTAAAGGTAGTAGGATTCTAGCTATAATTACATAGCACATTGCACGAAATAGCAAATCACCGGCTTATAGTGGGAGTACTTGATCTTTTTTTTTTTATATTCCTTATGTCTTGCATTAATAGTTGCGCCATCTATACCTGAACAGACACTGAAGTCTTTTCCAAGCTATGATTCCTCCATCGCGTGATTCACACTAGTAAATATTTGAGAAATGTATACCTTTTTGCTATTATGCATAGTGGCGGATCTAGGTCTTCGCATAAGGGTGGTCAATACATTACTACCTTCACTTGGGAAACATATTATCCATAATTTTCAACTCAAATTTTACTAAACTAATTTTTTGGGGTTAAGAGTGGCCATGGCCACCGCTACCCCAAACATAGATCCGCCCTATGCATAAATAGAAAATAATATATACCACTTTACTACTACAATTTTCCATTTTATTTAACTATACCAATTCAAATCTGAATTCTATCCCATATCGTGCCTTAAGCAGTGGGGTTAGCCTTACAACCAGTTACAGAAAAACTGATTTTGAAGATCCTGATATGGAATTAAAAACCTATTGACTTTCTGCTTCTCCGCACCAATGGAAGTAGAAAACTCCTTTTTGCAGTCTCTCAAAAGCAGATAACTAACCTCACCATTATTAAATTGAGGATTAATTGTTTCTTATTTTCACCTTTAGACATATGTAGCTGCATAATTTATACGTCACGTCGCAGCCACACTTATAGGTCCTCTTCTGCAATCTGGCCAACACTCAATTCTATATAATGGGATTTGTGGATGAGAATGGTGCTGGGGTGACCACATATAGGTAGCCCTTGCTAACAGAGAGGCTGATTCAGAAGGACCGATGAAAGATATATTGGCCAGGGGTGGCGGGCATCTGCATGAAGTATAACTGTGGAAAAGGAAGAGGGTATTGGCTATTGAGATCAGCGAAGTAGCTGACAAACTTGGCCAATAATTATCATAAAGCTTGCAATGAATCTAATTTGGTTGTCCATTTACCTTTCTTATGTGATAAAGTTCTTTATTTCTCTCAAAAGAAAAATAATTATATGATTATTATCTTGCATTTGGTTCAAGAATTGCCAGTGCTGTGGAAAATTTTCCAGAGTTTGATTGTCCCTTTGATAGATTCTGTTGTACGTAAACAGGTACTGCAGCACATAGTGAATGGCCTCATTTCTTATACTTTTAAGCCTGAAGATCTGCAATGTTCTTTTTTCCGTTATGTTGTCCGTGAGCTTCTTGCCTGTGCCGTATTGCGACCAGTCGTGAACTTGGTTAATCCAAGGTACCAGCGAACTAGACTAGTTTCTTTGCAGATAAAATTTCTTTGATATTGATATTCTTGTGGAAAGATATGTCCAGTTTGGTATTGACAAAATATGTATACATTTTACTCCTAATATCCCACCTTTGAGATCTATACTAGGTTTGATGATATCCTGAGGTTCTGTTTAGCTGACCGACATCTTAACGCTGATATAGGTTTGTTAACGAAAGAATTGAACAAGTGGTGATGTCTATGAAGAATAGAAATAAAGGGCCTTCAGTAGCAAATAATGTCCCTCCTTCCCAAGAAAATGGACCACCTGATATTTCTTCTGATGACTTCTCTCCCTTCCCTGATCCTGCTGCCTCTGGAGTCGAACTTGTTGCTCTTAAACCTGTTCAGTCTAAAAATTCTATTGATAAAAGTCAAGGAAAGGTAAATAGCGAAGATTCCTCCAAGGATCCTTTGCTCTCTGTTGACACACGATCAACTCGTTCCTGGAACTCATTGGTGTCGTCAAGCTCACTGGAAGCTGGTGGAACCCAGATTGAACGATCCACCTCTGGAGGAGAATGGGGTGATATGTTGGATTTTTTCTCTCGTAGGAAAACACAAGCTCTTGCTCCTGAGCATTTTGAAAATATGTGGTCAAAAGGGAGAGACTACAAGAGTATAGATTTTCAAGGCGGGGATCCTGGACATCAAAGCTCATCGGTTAGATTTAATATGAGTAATTCTTCCAATGCCCTACCTAGACAAAAGGAGAGTGGATCCAGGCTTACTCCTGCAAGCAATGTGAAACCTTACACTGTCAGACACACATCAACACCGCCTCCTCTTACATCAGATGATGAGGAGGAAGACCATAAACTCTCGGCTTTGGATGAGACAGAATCAAGAAGCAGTAGCCACAATTCCTCAGAGGATGAAGAAAATGGCGTAACAGGCCTTGATACACCAACTACTAAAGTATGGGCTGGTAGAGTGAACAGAAGTTCTGGTGTTTCTCATATCCGGCATCCGCTGGAGAGTTTGGATGGAAAGGCGGCAAGGAGGAATAGCAAAGGGAACTATCAGAAATTAGATAGACAGCACAGTGGCCGAAAAAGGTCTAGGTTAGGGAGTCAAAAGGTGCCAGTTTGGCAAGAGGCTGAGAGGACAAGCTTCTTGTCAGGAGATGGAGAAGATACACACCCTTTGAAACAGAACGTGAAGGATGATGACTCCAGTGATGAGTATGATATGGAGATTACCGGTAGACTTCAGAGTGGATCTACTGCTTCTTCATCTGCTTCTTCTTTGCCTGGAACCATTGGTAATTCTGTCAACTCTCCTCAATCTGCATTCTTGGGAGATACCTTTTTCAGGTTAAGATGTGAGGTACTTGCCAATTACCAACTTTTTCCTGTAATATGTATATATATATATATATATGTGTGTGTGTGTGTGTGTGTGTAATTGTATAATTTGTTGCTGATTATTCCATCTATTCCATATTTATTGCCAAAAGCATCCATTGTCATAGTCCATTATGCTATCAAGTTCTTTTTTCCGAAAGGCACAAGTCACATAACGCTATTTTCATTGGTTGAAAATCACTTTTCCAGTATAAAAAAGCATTCAATGCTTATTTTGATACATTACCAAAAATGGTTATCAATATGGGATGGAGTACGTGTTAATTATGGTTATCTTTTGCTTCATCTTGCAGGTTTTAGGAGCAAATATTGTCAGCAGCAGCTCCAAAATGTTCGCTGTGTATTCCATATCCGTCACAGATGCTGAAAATAACAGCTGGTCAATTAAAAGAAGGTGGTTAATTCTTTGTCTAGTGCAACTCAAGGCTTCCAGAAGTTATGTTAATGTTATTATATTGTACTAAGATACCTTTCATTTTATAGATACCGACATTTTGAGGAGCTGCACCGACGTTTGAAGCAATATCCAGAGTATAGTCTTCACTTACCTCCAAAACACTTCCTGTCAAGTGGCCTTGATGTCCCTGTCATTCAAGAACGATGCAAATTGCTCGATGAATATTTGAAGGTTTGTGAACCTTTTTCCTCTATTACGCTTCTTTCTACTGGTCATAGATGTCTGAACTTTGATTGACTTACCATTTACTACATTTGCACCATATGATATTAATAGTCTGTGACATCTGGGTATAAGGCTATAAGCATATATCTGATGTTATATGGTTGGTGGGTTGGATAACCAACTCAATTTGAAAATCTTTTTGGTGTGCCCCAATCATTTTTCTTTCAAGGATCTTTGCTCCCGTCCCCCGTCTTCTTACACTTGGCACAACTGTATACGTTTTTATTTATCATGTTCTACCCTGAGCAAAAGAAAATTGATCTGCTTAGTTAACGCTAGCTCTTCATTTTTCCTCTTCTGCAGAAGCTCATGCAACTCCCAACTGTCTCAGGATCACTTGATGTGTGGGACTTCCTAAGCATTGATTCTCAGGTTTGCTGATTGTGATGCAAGTATGCATGTTATTACTTAATCCATGTATGAAGTCCTCACAATTTTGCTGGATTATGCAGACGTATACATTTTCAAGCGCCTTTTCAATTATTGAAACATTGTCAGGTAATCTGTTTTTGTATCATTGTTTTAAAATGAAGGGTTTTCTTGTCGTTCTAATAATTGTGTTAACAGTTACCTTATGTTATTCAAACTATTAACTCATCTTCTATCTATGAAAAATAAGTTTCTTTATAGATTCATTATATTGTTCTGACATGTTTATTGGTGATGATGGTACGGTGCTTTCTCAGTTGACTTGGATTACAGGCCATCTGATTACAATACAATAACATCTAATTCTGGAGGCCCCATCATGGATCATTCAAAACTCAGGAACAGTTATGTAGATCCTTTAACGAAAGTTGAGGCATCACAGATGAATCATGGTTCTACAGTTGGGTTGAAAGGTGACGTGAAAAGCTTTGGGAATTCGCCGAGAAAACCAGCTGGACAGTATGCAAAAGTTCTGGATTCTGGTGGAGGTTCAGAGAAAAAGGTGCTAAAGAAAGCTCATTCTGCCCACGATTTTGGCAAACTTAGGAAGGAAACAGAAGGTGATCCGCAGCAGAAATCTGAGTTAATGCCAGATGCTGCAAGTGATCCAACTTTACCTGCTGAGGTATGAGTGCCTCAAAGCTGCATATATCTTCATTATTTTATTCTAGCTGACATTAATTTTGAGTGAAAAAAATGAATGAAGAAAGGTACCATATGATCCAGTGGTTTCTGAAGTTCTCTAACTCGTGTTATTTAACTACAGTGGGTGCCTCCTAATCTGAGCGGCCCCATATTGGATTTGGTGGATGTTGTTTTCCAGCTTCAGGAGGGTGCATGGATCAGGTACTTATTGGTCTTAACTAAATTACTTGACATTAGTTAAGTTAATCATGTGATAAAACTTGTAACTGATTTATTCTCTTGTCCTCGAAGCTAAATTCTGTACTATTCTTTTCCATTATATGACAGGCGGAAAGCTTTTTGGGTGGCCAAGCAGGTACTTCAATTAGGAATGGGTGATGCACTTGATGATTGGTTGGTTGAGAAGATCCAGCGTTTGCGTAGGGGATCTGTAGTTGCTGCTGGAATTAAGCGTGTCGAGCAGGTGAATTTCGCTTCCTTTTTTTTTTTTTACATTGTTATCGAGAATATGCTTAGAAAGTTATCATTCAACATAGATGTGTCATTTTCAGTTATTGTTTGAATTATGTGTTTATTTCTAAATTCCCAAAGATTACAAATATGCTGCCCATCTCTTGTGGGTTCACATTGCTTCGTGGTCAGTGGTCTAATGATTCAAGACAAAGTGATGCTTCCTTAATCTTTTCGCTGGTAATTTGCTACTGTTATTTCTTTTATTCCCCATTGTGGAATACTAAAATGCATGCTTGTTGAAAACTGAATGCAGATACTTTGGCCAGATGGAATATTCATCACAAAGCATCCCAAACACAAAAGACCTTCTAGCTCCAGTAGTCCTCAGGATAGTCAGCTTGCTGATAAAGTAGCCTCGCCCAAGCAAGATGATTATCAGGAGTTCATTGAGCAGCGGCAAAGGGAAGCTGAGCGACGTGCTAAGTTTGTCTATGAACTAATGGTTGGTGAGTTACCTCGAACACCTTTACGAGCCACCTGCACTGAGTGTTCTCATTTCTTCCGGGATGATTAGTTAATAAGATTCTATATCACAGATAATGCTCCGGCTGCTATTGTAAGTCTTGTTGGACATAAAGACTATGAACAATGTGCCAAGGATCTTTACTTCTTCCTTCAGGTATCTACAGTATCTCCATCCTTTTTTTTTAATTTTTTATCGTAAGATTGTGCATTGATGTTTTGGTGAATACCAACATGTCTGTCCATGTTGTCAGTGCCTATGTGGCCATGTTTAATTTTGTGATACATTTTTGCTGTCCTATCCTCACAATCACGGTATAACTGTCATCAATGGTGTACATAATCTCGAATAATTTGCCATCCTGGAAACCTTAAATTTCCGGTACTAAGTTTGGTCTTCGAAGAAATTGCATCTGACATATTGCTCATTCTGTGGCAGTCATCTGTATGCCTGAAGCAGCTTGTCATGGACCTGCTTCAACTCTTGCTTTTGCATGCATTCCCAGAACTGGAAAGTACCTTTAAGCAACTATCAGAAGAGAAACATCAATTCGGAGAATTTAAACGTACGTGATTAATTGCATGTTATGTCCAATCTCATACAGTGACAATTTATGTCCCAAGATATGCTGTTCTACTGGATATGGATCCTCCCAAGATCGGTTATTAACGATCAGAAGCTCGAATGTCTATAATTTTGTTATTTGACTCGTTACGAAGTATGTTAGCAAGTACGATTGATCGATTGTACCGTACTATAGGTTTGTGCTAGGCGCATTCTTTTGTAAATTTTGAGGAGGTTTCACAAGCATCGCAATTTTATAGATGCAACTTTTTCTTCACAGCTAATTAAAGCTTGTCGTGAGCATTAGTTGTGCTTGGGAGAGTGCTTTGTAAATTTCAAGGATGTTTCCATATATTGTACAAGTTTACACAATTTGCAGCTTAATAACTAAGTTGATATAGATTGGGGTTTGTAACAATCGAGAGAACATGGCAATTAACAAAGTTTTGAATGGGATTATTGTCCAGTTCAACTTATAATATGTAGTTGTACCATTAGCATTGTTCATCAATAGTTATTAGCACTGGTCAGGTCATGTTTTCAAATCATATTTCTAATTTCAAATAGTGATCAAATATACCAATTAGGCTCTATTCTTTTGTTCGGTGCAGTATTAAAACTTACTATACCATTCAATATTCTACATTTTACCACAATCATCACTATTATCTCTCTTCATCTTTCTCCTCTATTTTTCACATTCTCTCCTCATTTACATCAACCACACTTTCCACAAACTTATATTATTCTACACCTCAACCCATTTTCTACAATTTCATTACATTGCATCATTTCTGCATTTTACCAACTACACAAAAGAACCGTGCCTTAATATTTTCAATACTCATCAAGTTTTGTTTTCATTTTTCCACAAATGTCCCAAACCTTGAATAAATTTCAACTCCTCATTATTTGTTTTCAAAGATGCAGTTGGTCAAAACAGAGGTTCCCTATGAAAACAATCATCATAATCCAAGTGCTAGAAACATGAAAATTGATCTATATAATTTCCCCTATGTTATGTTCAGCATGCTTTCAAAGAGTAGCAGAGGCTTCATTGTTTGCTTCTTACTGCTAAGCTTTTCTCTTCTAAACTTATGGAAATCAAAGCCCAGCAGACATGTCACAACAAGTCACACGAACACGAAACATCTACCTCCTAACTGCATCGAACAATACCCAAAGCAATCAAGAGAATACACAAATGATTTAACCCTAATCTTCCCATTCAATTTCCATAGTGTATAAGCCACTGCGCTGTAAATGACAATGAAGCAAGATGTATCCTCCTCGACATACATTGCTCTGACAAAACCAAAACCAAAACCAAAACAAAAAATGCAAGTTCTAACAACTCGAAAATGGAAACTTCAAGTTAAGGCTCGCTTTACTTAGGCTGATGCAGCTGCTGCGTGCTTCCTCGGGGCTGCTTGAGTACCTAATCCAATTCAAGACACCAATATTACTATAACAAACATCCAAAAGTATCTAACTTAGAAAAATTACAGAAATCATAAAATGACATTCATACCTTCCCTAAAACAGGTCTTGAAGCGGCGAGGGACATTGCGGAGGTACCTCATTCTACCGGTTCCGGTTGTCTTTCTCCTGATGGCCTTCATGCTCCAGTTAACTAAATCCCCCAGCAATCAATCAAACATACCATCAATCACCAATTGACTCAAAACCAACCTCGAAATTCAGCATGAAAATCAGCCATTGGCATTCACAAATTGTAAAATTGTGAATGCCACCAACAATCAATTCACACAACTAAATCAAGAACATGGAAATGGATACCCAATTCATCCAGCTATCTACAAATCCCAACAATCAATCAAATATACTAGTACAAACAATCACAAATGACTTGAACCCCACCACGAAATTCAGCGTTAAATCAGCCAATTTGGCATTCACAAATTGTGAAATTCAACATAAAAACAGCTAAAGTTTTGAGGCAGGGTTTAAGCAGACAATCAATCAAATCCAAACTAACCCCAAAAATAATCAATCCTCACAAACTAATCATGAATCCAGAAATGGAAGCCCAATTCATCCAATTATCCACAAACTCCCAAAAGTCAATCAAAAACATCATATCAGCAAAGTAGCAATCATCACTATAGGCTTAAACCCCATCAGAAATTCAGCTTTAAACCCATCAAAAGGAAGCAGTGATTCTACACCCAGAATCAATTTCCCACAAAACTAATCAGAAAACTGCAATCTAACGACCCAAATTGACGAATTGAACAGAAGAAGGTATGAACATACAGATCCTCTTGCGGGCGGAGGGGAAACCACAGGCTGCGCAACGGCTCTTTTGAAGGTGGAAACTTCGGCGGCCACATCGGACGCAGAGTGTGTGTGTTTTGTTCCTTCTCTTTCCAAAACTCCCTGTTCCTTTACCCTATCGATACACACATACATTCGAGATCTTCAGAACTCGGGAAAATGCAACATAAAACATCAAAAGAAGGGATTAGAATCAGAGAAAGTAGAACATTAGAAGGAGAATGAGACTCACCATCGCAGAAGGGTTAGGGTTCGGCTTGACTTGACTGAAAGGCGAGAGAAAAAGGCGCGGCCGTATACCGTCTGGCGTAAATTAGGGTTTTTGATTGATTTTATAGATGTGACGAAGAAGAAGATGGACTCATGATCAGGTGTGCTAAGGTCCACCGAAATGGTGTGAGCGTTGCTGCTTAATTTTATTTTGGGCCGAGTGCTTCTTGCATTGGGCTCTCAGATCATTTTCGGGTTTGTGTTTTTTTTTTGGGTGAAGTTAGGGGTATATTCTTTCCTTTGTTAATTTATTAACTTTTTAAACTCTATTTTTTATTTACATTAGGTAATAGTCTAAGACGTAGAGGTTCCTATCTCAGGGGTACACTACCCCAATAGTCTAACAGCGGACAAGATAAGGGATATCAACGCCGCATACAAGACCCGCACTTTCCATTTAGCATTCCCGCATCCTGATAAATAGAAACCCCCCCTAAAATCGAACCCGGGAGGGAGGGGAATGAAGGGTGGGGAGCTTCCCCTATGGCAAGCCCCAATTGACAACTTTTTAAACCCTATTTAAGTCATATAATGTTACCCTGTTCTTTTCTAAAAAAAAAAAATATTACCCTGTTTGATCAAACAATTATTTAAAATGTTTTTTAAATTCTCATCAAGGTTACAGTATTTTATACCTTTTTGCAAAATTTCAGTTTACCCAACCTTACTTTACCAACAGAAAGAATATGACCAAGACTATTAAAGTTTTCATGGGTAAAGTTATGCAAGATAAGCTTGGATAAGTATGAAAATGTTGGTTCAATAAGTTTAATAAGTTCGGGTAAATAGGGGAGCGACAAGTTTGTGAAATGGATCATCAAAAGATAGAGTTGCAATGATCAAAGCTTGAATGTCTATAATTTTGTTGTTTGATCCATGAAGAAAGGCTATGTTCATTTATGCGGTAGGTTGTGGATTTGCGGTGCTATACCATACCACACCGTATTCTTTAATTTCTACCACATTTCACAACACCATATCACAATCATTTCCAATATATCTCTTCATTTTTCGCCTCTACTTTTCACTTACTCTCTCCCCACCTACCCCATTTACCACAACTTTCACCATAACTCACCACACTTTTTTAAATTCCACCGCACCACACCATTACCACATCGCACCAATCGTATAAAAGAACGGAGCTTAAAAATATATTGCCAAGCATGATTGATTGCTTTGTGAATTACAACAATTTTTTTTGTATATTGTACAAGTTCACACCATTTGTTGCGGTTCCTCTCATGTAATCTTTCCTTGTCATGGTTTCTTTGAGTCAATTATGCATGTGAGATAAGTAAAGCAATGAAAATAAGTAAAATGATACATCACCCTTTTTTAATATATAAATTACGTGAGTCAAATAAAGAATTTTAAAGATCAATTATCTAAAACTATAACTCTATTGTTCCAAACGGTTAGTAAGATAAAGCAAGATAATACAATGTAAGATTTTACTTGCTTTATTAAAAAAAAAAAAAAAGGGCCGTTGAGCAATGCTGGATTGGGGTTTATAACAATCTAAAACATAATGGCAAGCCTTTAAATTTGAATGGGAGGTTCAATTTATCGTAACTATTCACAATTTACTAATTTACCATGGGAATCGATCATCGTCAATTGGCGCTCATCAGCACTGGTTATTTCAATCCGCATTGATCCATACCAATCAATACTAATTAGCACTCATAAAAGAACATACAATCTTTGTTTTTCCGCATTCCTCTAGGGAGCACCTACCCCGGATCAAAACATCACAACCTGAGCCCAAGAAACGTGACATATTTGATCGAACAAATCTCCGTAAGTGATGTTCACATGCTTTCAAACACGAGTAACATGACATCTATGTCACAACACAAGTCACACCACGACGTATACTCCATTGCAATGAACAACAAATGACGTAATTCTGGGAAAATAAACAGATGAATTGAACCCTAATCTTCCCAGTCAAATTCCAATTCATTGCTCTGACAAAAAACAAAGCCAAAAATGCAGGTTCTAACAACTTGAAAATGGAAAACTCAAGTTAAAGCTCTCTTTACTTAGGCTGATGCAGCTGCTGCGTGCTTCCTCGGGGCTGCTTGAGTACCTAATCCAATTCCAGACAGCAATGCCATTAGAACAAATATTGAAGCAACTAAGCTTAAGAAAAGCACAGAAATCATAATACAAAATAAGATTTATACCTTCCCTGAAACCGGTCTTGAAGCGGCGAGGGACATTCCGAAGGTACCTCATTCTACCGGTTCCGGTTGTCTTTCTCCTGATGGCCTTCATGCTCCAGTTATCTACATCGCCCCAACATTCAATCAAACATAGAAACAATCACCAATTGACTTAAACCCCACTTCAGAATTCAGCATGAAAATCAATCACCAATTGACTTAAACCCCACCTCAAAACTCAGCATGAAAAACAGCCAATTGGCCTTTAGCATAAAATCAGCTAAATTTTGAGGCAGGGTTTACCAAGCAAACCAGAAATAGATACCCAAGTTATTTACAAACTCAAAAAAATCAAACATATCATACTAGAGACCATCATTTTAGGCTTAAACCCCACCTCAAAATTCAGCAAAGAAAAAAAAAATCAACCAAGTGGCCTTCCACCAATGGAGAAAAATTCAGCATAAAATCAGCTGAAATGTTGTGGCAGGGTTTAAGCCGGCAGCTAATCAAATCCAAACTAACCCCACCAATGATCAACTCAAGAATTCAGAAATGGATACCCAATTTATCCGATTCTTTACAACTTCCCAAAAATCAAGCAAATATATCATACTAGCGACAATCATTTCTAGGCTTAAGCCCCGCCTCAAAATTCAGCATAAAAATCAACCAATTCGCCTTCACTAATTGCGAAGTTCGGCATGAAATCAGCTAAAATGTTCAGACAGGGTTTAAACAGGCAGCTAATCAAATCCAAACTAACCCCACCAACGATCAATTCACAAAGAATTGAGAAATGGATACCCAACTTCCAGTTATCCACAAATTCCCAAAAATCAATCAATCATAGTATCATACTAGAGACCATCATTTTAGGCTCAAACCCCACCTCGAAATTCAACCAGTTGGCCTTCACCAATTGCAAAATTCGGCATAATATCAGCTAATCAAACCAAACAGATAATCAAAAATTCAGAAAAGGATACCCAATTTATCCAGTTACCTACAAACTAACAACAGATCAACCAAACATATCATACTAGCCATGATCATTCCAGGCTTAAACGACAGCTCGAAATTCACCATAAAACCCAGTAAAATGAAGAACCGATTCTACCAAAACCAAATTAGCCATACACACAATCAATACTAAACATACTAATCAGAAAACTGCAAACTAACGACGCAATTACGAATCGAACAGTTAAAAGGTTTGAACATACAGATCCTCTTGCGGGCGGAGGGGAAGCCACAGGCGGCGCAACGGCTCTTTTGAAGGTGGAAACTGCGGCGGCCACATCGGATGCAGAGTGTGTGCGTCTTGTTCCTTCTCTTTCCGAAACTCCCTGTTCCTTTCCCCTATCAAATCCCACATACAATCGAAATCTTCAGAACTCAGGAAAAAAGCAAAATAAAACGAAAAATCAAGGGGTCATCTACCAGAGAATGACCGCCATTAGAGAGACAGAAATGGACTCACCATTGCAGAAGATTGATGAGGAGGAAGGGTTAGTTTTAGGTTTAGGGTTCCGCTTGATTGAGGCCGATTTTGTAGCTTAATTAGGGTTTTGAAGAAGATGGACTGATGAATGATCGGGTGTGATGAGGTGCAGTAGAAAGGGTGTGCGCGTGGCTGCAAAGTTTTCTTTTGGGCTTACTACTTCTTTGGGCTTGGCTGTGGAAGTCCAACCCTTTTTGGGTTTTTCTTCTTTAAGGGTCCATTTGGAATTAGGAAAACAACATAAAAAAAAATAATTAAGAAATAAAAATGTTTCCTTCGTTTAGAATGAAGAAAAAGGAATTGAAAAAAAATAGGAAAACTGTATGGAAAATTTGAGGAAAGAAAGAACAAAAATTTTCCCTTTAAAAATGAGAGGAAAGTTGAGAGAAAAATTTTGTATCCAAAAACCAATATTTCTCTCCATCTCTCGTGGGTATCTGGATTTTCTTTCTCTCTCGCGTGCGTTCTCTCTGTCTCTACCTCTCTTATCTCTCTCACACTCTCTCTCTTGTTCTCTCTCCAACTCTCTTATTTCCCACTCTAACTATCTCTCTCACACTATTTCTCCCTCGTTCTCTCTCTCTCTCTCTCTCTCTCTCTCTCTCTCTCTCTATCTCTGTAACGCCCCGACCCCTTCCAGGCCGCAAAAATTACCGATAACCACTTCAAAAATCGCTAACTAGCCTCACAAATCATCACGGGTCTTTGCCTAAAAAAACTTCCCGGGAGGTCACCCATCCTGAGACTACTCCTGGCGAAGCACGCTTAACTGAGAAGTTCCCAACAAATGAGCTACTTTAAAAGAAGGTGGACCTTAGTGTTATAAGTACTCGTTTCAATCCCTTTAAGCCACACTTTAACCACATATCCGGGGTATTACACCGTCTCTCTCTAACTCTCTGTCTTGTTCTCTCTCTCTCTCTCTCTCTCTCTCTCTCTCTCTCTCTCTAACTCTCTCTTTCTATGTAACACCCTCGGATATATGGTTAAATGTGACTTAAAGAGATTGAAATGACTACTTATATCACCAATGTGCACCTTTTTTTATGGTAGCTCATCCGTTGGGAACACCTCAATTAAACGTGTTTGGCTGGAAGTAATCTCTAGATGGGTGACCTCCTGGGAAGTTCTCCCAGGCAGCGTGTGAGCAAGGACGAAGCACGCTGGAAAGACTCGTGGTGATTTGTGGGGCCAGACAACAATCCTTAAAGTAGTTATTGGTAATGTCTACGGTCCGGGAGGGGCCCGAGCGTTACAGATGGTATTAGAGCCGACCTGCAACTGTGAATTGCGCCAGTGGGTGGGAGATCCATGGGCAGTCACCTAGCGGGGCAAAGATTATGGAGTGGATTGTGTCCCAACGAGGACATTATCCGCTTAAGTGGGGGTGATTGTAATATCATAGATATATGGTTAAGTGTGGCTTAAAAAGATTGAAATGATTATTTATATCACCGAGTTGTACCTTCTTTTATGGTAGTTCATCCGTTGGGAATTCTTCAGTAAAGCGTGTTTGGCTGGAAGTAGTCTCAAGATGGGTGACCCTCTGGGAAGTTTTTCGAGGTAACGTGTGAGCGGGGGCAAAGTACGCTGGAAAGACTCGTGGTGATTTGTGAGACCAATCAGCAATCCTTGAAGTAGCTATCAGTATGTCTGTGGCTGCGCGCGTGTGTTTGTGTGCATTGAACCTTAATCCAAGCACAGGTTAGTCCAATTCATAGTTTATTTATTGATAAACCCATATGACTCCGTAACTTATAAAGAGTTATAGGTTAATTTATTTCGTCCATGTAGTACAATAAATAGGAGAACTTATTTATATTCTATAGGGGAACTTATTTATATTCTATAGGAGTTAGAGACAACACTATTATATCCATATAGGACATTTGATAGAATCAATACATTCATTTCTTCATTAACTATTCAACATTTTTCCTTCAAAAGTTTTTTTCTTTTCAAAATTTTCTCTCTCTCTAACATTCATTTTTTTTTACTTTAAAAATTTCCTTCAAAAGGGGACACTTATATCTAAAATCATGAATGTAGTTGAATCATGTATTTTATGAATTTTGTTTGTCATGAATAGGGATGACTTTCTAAGATTAACGGCTTAGTGCAAACGAAAATACAAAGTATTTTGATTGACAAATACCTAATTCTGAAATTACGTCATAAGTTACATTCTTTTTTATTGGTACTTGACAGATCATAATCTCAATAATATGTTAGGCAACAATTTCTATCACAATATTAAATGATGTAAGAGTACCAATTACACAAAAAAAAAAAGAAGAAAGAAAAAAGAAAAAAAGAAATGGTACCAAATCAACAATTTAATAGTGACCAAAAGGACTCCATATTTGTCTCAGTCCCAAAAAATGGCATTATAACTACTAAATTCTTCCATTGTACATCTATCTTTTATCTCTATCAACAACTACATCAGTTGCCATTTTCTGTTCAATGATGAATGTAAATATATACATATATACATACAAAACCTAATAGAATTGAAGGTTAATAATTAAGACATTAATTATAAGTGTATTATGTTGTGATGGGTTCATAAAAGTTGTGTATTTATTGTGACAATTGTAAGAAAGCGACTACACCATGCACAACCCATGCCATTAAACTTACACTTTCTCTAACTATTTCCAATTCAATGTTTGGGTCCATTTTGCTTGCACATTTTGGAGCCTATGATAAACATATAACTTCTTTTTGTGCTACTAGAAAACATACTTGCATGTATTAGCTCTTTCTAACTTGCCATATAATAATCTTTTCTGGAAATTTTCAGTAATGCTCGTAACTAGAGACAATATATAGAACTAGTAACTTCGAAGTTTGAATGACGTGAAAGGTTGTTCAATCGTAAAACTTTGATAATTAAGCAAAATTATTGAGCGATATTCTAATAAGTTCTACACTTCTAACCTTAGAAATATATATTACATACTCCTCTTATTGAATATTAGGAAAATAAGATGGGAAAATTTTAAAAACAGTTACAAATTTATCAAAATTTTATGCATGTCGATAGGTGATATGTGGATGAAAAATGGATTACACGATACTATTTTAGTGTAGACTAACTATGATAGAAAGTAGATACTTTAAATCTTAAAAATTTGGCTGATAATTTTAATAACCTTTATAATAATTTACAGTTGTGCGTCCAATTATAGTTGACGCTGAAACATGCAAACCTACTTGCACTAAAAAGGAAGCATGCATGCTAGCTAGTTAGCTCTAACCTCTTATTGATGAAGAATAGAAAGTTGTAATAATTTTGTGAAATTGATGCAAGAAAATTGTGGGTCCTAAATCGATGAGCCTTGCCTCCTAATTCACAGATTCGCATGAATCAAAAAGGTAATTAACAATTATGGTTTACATGGTGCTAATTGAGACTTGCTTTCCTCCTCAATCATTACCACTCCTATGTCTTTTTCACTCCAAAATTCACAAAAATAATTTGATCTTGATTTATATGAATTGACTACACTTATTTGAAACAATATTCAATCCATAATTTCATTTACCTGCATGTATCATAGTCGAGGGGCAACCATTAACCTCCATCAAACTTTACCAATCTGAATAATTAATAGAATAAGAGGTATATTTCGAATGATTTGTAATCAATATAATCCATAAACCTCATAATTTTCACACATGAGAAGTATTCTGCTTCCGTGAAAATTTGATCCTTGTGGAAAGCTTGACAAATGGGATGGTATTGTCGTACTACCTCTTTAATTGATATATCTAAAATACAACTCCAACAGACCTATAAATTCAGAGAGGGTATAAGTCTAAGTCCAAAAATATTAAACGAATCCACGCTTAGTTGGATCTGACCCAGTTGGGGTATGGGTCGTGTAGCTTTTAGTAGACCGAAGGCGACTACCACCCCTCTCGATTTTTTATACACAAATTAAATTATATAAAATTAACCTGATTTTAATACTGAGTCTGTGGTCTCTCTAAATTATTCAAACTAGGTTACGATCGTCTATAATTAACGGCTTGCTTCGCCCCTAATCTCACCTCTAGCCAAATGTCATCCCTAATGTGACCTCGTGTCTACCAAAGTTGTACTTGTTTGTAATTTTATGTAACTAATAACAGAGTGGTTATTGTTGTCGCAATGAGCAATGAATGCATGAGTAAATGAAAAGCAAACCGAAATTTAGAGTTTCACTCCCATTTTCCCCTTATTAGTTGACTTCAATATATCCAGCCTTGCATGATCACACTAGTTTGGTACCCCCCAAAACCTTTTAGAGAGAGAGAGAGAGAGAGAGAGAGAGAGAGAGAGAGAGAGAGAGAGAGAGAGAGAAGCAATGTCATTGAAGAAGTCACTCCAGAAAACCAAGACATTCATTCTCAAAACCCTACATAACCTAAGAAGCATCCTGTTTGGCAGAGGGTATCAAAAGATCCCAAGAACCCTAATCATAAACCCCTTATCATGCAGTAGCACCACCAGGCAAAGAACCCACCACCCTGACCCTGATGATCATCACATTAATCAGGCCAATCCCCACCGTCCGATCATCAAGCAACCCACCTCAAACACACCCACCACCATTGATGTAGCCAACCAACAGCCCCAATCAATGGCCAAAAACCCGCCTCGAAAACTCGACCCCGCCACGTCATCTTCTTCTTGCTCGTCTTTCACTTCTTCTAGGAGGTTCCAGAAGAGGGTGAGTCAGAGTTACATTCTACCACAGAAGATGAAGGAGTTGGAGATGATGGATTTGAGTGATGTTGATCACTCTTTGGATGTGGAAGAGGCTCTTCATTACTATTCTAGACTCACTTGTCCTGTTTATGTAGACATTGTCAACAACTTCTTCATGGACATGTATGCTGAATTCCTCATCCCTCAACCTTCTAATTCAATCACCACTACTACTACAATCAACTCGTCGAGCCGGAGGCTTGGTCCCATCTCACTTTGATTAATATCAGGCTTAATTCAATTCATCTCTTTCTGTGTTGCTCATAATGATGCTTTAGTTAATTTGTTCTGTCTCTAGAGTTGGTATGTTGTTGATGTAATGTTGTTGTTTCTACACATTATATGTATGTATGATAAAAGTGTGCTAAGAGTTTGATGATAAATACATAAGAGAGCGTTTGGTAGAATCCCTTCCCTAAAAAGTTTTCCCGGAGAAGTGCATTTTACAGTGTTTGGTTTTCCTAATGATCATTGTAAAATTGTGGGTCTATGTAAAATGTTCTCCATTAATAAATGACAAGTTGGCAACCAAACAAACATATGAAAAGTTAGTCAAATTAGGAAAGTCAGCTGATTTCCCTAGAGTTTTTATCCAACCAAATGCACTCTACTATGAAGAACATATGCTTGAGTGTTATTACTACATGTTTAAGACCGAAAACAGGAAGTTCAGATTTACAGACACATGCCAAAAACAGTTCATCTTTGTTGCTTCAATCTCTTCCTGGGGTTTCCTTGGGATTTAGGAAGCAACCCTTCTGCAATCGAAGCGGACCTGACCCAAAGGAGCAGTGAGGACACTCATATTGGAGAGCTTCATCATCGCGAGTCCAAAGTCCTGCTGAAAAAGGGTGGTGTCAGAAGCATAAACCCTGATCCAGTGTGATGTCTCTTCCTCGGCTTTCAGCTCTTCGTCGGTGTAGAATGTGTTGAAGCTTGCTGTTGGGGAGGGTGCTCTGTAGTCTGACCCCTTCATTTCTGACTCGTCGGTGGAGGAAACTGGCGGGTTACTAATGAAGGATGATCGAAGCCATGATGGTGATGTTGATGGTGATGGTGATGGTGATGGTGAAGATGAAGGCTGTGATACTTGTGATGGGATGAATACTGACAGTCCATTGTTGTTGTTGTTGTTGGGGTCACAAGTTGATCTCATGAGGTTCAGGAATTGAGTTTTCAGAGAAGGGTCTGGTTCGTCCGTCTTGTTGATGCTGTATAGACGGTTGAAGAAGAACATACAGTGGAACACTCCCATACCGTGTGCTCCTACATTTTGCATAAACCAAACCACATTTACAACCAATTACAATGTCGAAATATCGATGTCCCGACAACACATACAAGGTGAGTATTTCGGTATTAGTATCGTGAAACCAACTCAACCAAAAGCTTGATCAGACAGTTGAAGGACTAGTTACGGTTTTATACTCTTACATGCCCCCTTAGGCTGGGTATGATACCATGTGGAACCATCTCAACCAAAAGCTTAAATTCGAAGTTGAAGGTCCTGTTATGGTTTTATTGTCGTCTTAAAAATACTCAACAATAGTACTAAAGCAAATATTGCCCAGCCAAAACCTGAACTCCCACAAATATATAGCTTAAGAAAGGTTACCTAGAAGAGCAACAGCTTCTCTGTTGTCAAAGCCCCTGGAAGCAAAGGCAGCTAAGATTGTCTCCAAATCATCCTGGGGAGAAGGAAGTTCATATTCAGCAACCTCTGGGAATGCAAGTGTACTGTCTCTTCTACCAGTGAGCACCGGGTAATATGGGCCTCCATTCTTCAAGCATTTCACCATTTCAGACATTAGATAGCATCGGATTCGAATGCAGAGAGTGAGAATGGATACATACCAGAACAACAGCTTCTCGTGCTGCCAAAACCAGAATGTCAGCACAGGAGACGGTTCCAGGGCATACATCTTCGACCTCTGTCTTTATTAAGTCGATTATCTCGAAACCCTTCAAGGATTCATTCGGAGAGGCCTCCTTTTCGCCTTCTATGCCATCAGCGGCATCCAACAGAAGGGATGCATCACATCCCTGCATAGATTGATACTTTGTAAAATGCCCCAAAACCACCACAGTAATTAACCAAAACTTAGCAAAATACATCAAACTACATGACACAAGCTATGATTAGATGAGCACAGTCTATATCAAACAGCTCAGTGATTACAAGTGAACTGGGTACAGTATTGGTCAGATTGAATTCCATGAAATGCAAGAAAAAGAGTTGGCATTCCGAAATCCAAGAGAACACATTAGAAACTAAACCCATCTTCGATTTGAACTCAATAAGGAATTCATGTAGTACAGTTTACAACAACAAAAACAGATATCCAGTAATTACCAGAATGATACGCACTTATATTTCAGTGTACCACAAACTAAGTTGAATCAATCAAATTAAACCCCAAGTCAAGATGATAACAGTAAGAAAAACCCACATCATAACTCAACAAAATACCGCCAGAAAATGAAGGCATTCCATAAAATTCTATACATGGTAAACGACTCGCTTCTAGATCCCAGGAAATCAAATAAAAACCAAAACCCAGCTCGAAATAACCACAGTAACACATTCCCGGGTCAAAATTCAACAAAATAGTACAAAATCGAATAAACCTAAAATATCATTTCATAAGGCGCACTAATTAAAACCCAGAAATCAACCAAGCCTATAATTCAACAACAAAGTAAAACCAGATAAACCCATCAAGAAACCCCACTAATAAACCCCATTAAATTCCCAAAAAAAAAAACAAAAAGATCAATGCAAACCTCAATAAAGCAGTCATGGAAGATAAGGCGCAATAGGGAAGGGACGGTTTCAGGTTGGGTCATATTGAGCTCTCGAACCACCGCTCTTATGATCTGCTCAGCTTGCGGGCACGATTCTCTGTAGTAATCGTGCTCCAACGATCTGGGTGCTTCCCAATCATCATCTTGGACCGTCGGATTTTCGCCAGAAAATCGAGAGAACAGTGAAACAGAGAATTCGGGGTGTGATGAATTGATACGAAAAGTCATGGAGGAATTAGCCTTCTGGGTTTGTGCTGCTTGGATGGAAACGTTTGCTAGATCGTGGATTAAGTTTACGAGTTGTAATAAGAAAACGGTTAAAATGTAGATGTTTATCATTCTTCTTCTTATTCCTTCTATGTCTAGCAAATCTCCAGGCATCTCTGTCTGTGTGTGTGTGAGTGAGTGATATGAATTATGAACTGGGTTGCTGAGAATTGCAGAATTTGTAATAGAAGTATTTGAGTTTTGAGGAGAGAGTAAATAGGCGGGAAAGTGGTTGCTAATTGACGATACTGCCCTTCGGATATGGATGTTCGTTATGGTCCTAACTTATTTTTACCTTTCAGTTTATATAGTGGATGTAACAGATTCTGTTCTTCCATTTTCAATTTTTTTCGTTTTTTTTCCCCACTAAAATCAGATAGTTGAAGAAAAACCCAGAAATCACCAACCCGATAATTCAACAACAAATCAAAACCAGATAAACCCATCAAGAACCCTACTAATAAACCGCATCAAATTCCCCCAAAAAGGGATAAAAGCAAACCTCAATGAAGAAGTCATGGAAGACAAGGCGCAACAGAGAATAGATGGTCTCAGGTTGAGTCATATTGAGCTCTCGAACCACACCTCTTATGACCTCCTCAGCTTGTGGACACGATTCTCTGTAGTAATCATCCTCCAGCGATCTGGGTGCCTCCGATTCATCATCCTCAACCCTCGGATTTTCTCGGGAGAACAGAGAAACAGAGAATTTGGGGTACGATGAAGCAGCAGGGTTGATACGGAGATTCATCGAGGAAGTAACCTTCACCTTCTTCTGGGTTTGGGTCGAAACATTTGCTTGATTGACGAACGAGATTAGAAGGCATAAGAAGACTGTGAAAATGCTGAGATTCAGCATCATTGATGCATCCAGAAACACCATTCTTATTGTTGTTCTTCTTCTTCTTTCTTCTCTGTTTTGCTCATCACCAGGCATGTCTATGTTTCTGGGATGAATGATGAATTTTGAAGTGGGTTAGTGTGAATTGATGAATTATGAAGTGGGTTTGTGAGGATGATGAATTATGAAACTGGGTTTTTGAGAATTGCAGAATTGGGAATGGGAGTATTAGAGTTTTGAGGAGAGAGATAGAAATGGGCAAAGTAAATGGGCGGGAAAGTGGTTGCTAATTGACGATACTGCCCTTCGGATGTGAGTGTTCGTTATGGTTCTGACTTTTTTTTATTTCAAGTTTTAGTTTTTTTTAATGGTCGCTGTAACAGATTCTGTTCTACCATCTTCACTTTTGATTTTTTATTTTTGTTTTTTTTCTTTTTTTTTTGGGCAGTCAATCTTCCTTCTCTAGTGGGGTTAACTCAAAGGAAACTATACAAACAGGCTTTCTTTCATATGGAAGAGAGGAAGAGGAACAAAAACAAAATGTTACTAATATATACTCCCTCCATCCCAAATAATTTGTCCCAGTTTGACTAATGAGGTCAAACTTGACCGTTAATTTATCAAATTATATATTGAGTTATCGTGTAAAACTATTATTATTAGATTTGTGACAAAAAAATACTTTTATTTAAACAAATTATTATAAGTCTTGCTTAAATAAAACGTAAAATATTAATAGTCAAAGTATAACATTGAAAACCGTAAAAAAGCAAAGTGGACAATTTATTTGGGACGGAGGGAGTATTTTCCTTTGAGGGGAAAAAAAGAACAAGGAATGTCACCGACCTAGGCAAAATTTTGTCCGATCCAGAAAAAACTGGGCTCAGACATAAATTTCTCGTCCGAATTTTGACATTGACCAAATTTTTGTCAACGGTACCTGTCCTATGATATGATATTTTCATGGACTCAATTCAAGCATACAAAATTTTAACTATTTAAAACGAAGTCGTGTTCTATAAATAAAAAAGCAAAAAGGAGCAAAGTAAGGTAAGAATTGGTAAAATTTTACCTATCAACCCAAAGAACAAGGCCCAATTTCATAATAAATAAAATTCAATAAAAATAAGCTGTAGGTAACAAACTCTATACAAGAACAAAACTTGCAAAGTATTGTCCAAAAACTACTGCAGCACTTCAGTTTAGACAGGATCCTGCAGGAAATTACCAATGTCTATTGCTCAAAGAACTATTATCATTCATTAGTTTCAAGAGTCATTTTCTGCAAAGAAAGTCTGACATCCATTATCATTCATATCCGAAATGCCGAGGTGTATACATTACATGGAGCTGTGGGCTGATTCAACTCAACTCAGAGCGACATCACAAAGATTTACATACGAATCAGCACTTCTTTCTTTCATCATATACACCCTTTTTTACCTTCTGCGACGAAACCGGAAAACCGATAAAAAAAGAAAAATATGCCTCATGGAGAATGAGTAAAAATGATGGGGGGGGGGTTCTTCTTCTCTGACAACAAACATCACAAACTAATATTCCTGGGCAGCACACATGCATCAGTCTGTCTCAATCAATGTAGTTTACATTTGCCCAATTCTTCTTCAGCTTCTTTTGTTGTAGTGCATCATCAGATAGATATTCGGATCAGTAAGCTGCTGATGAAACGAGGACATTGTGTTCCTTCAACCGTCTCTGGAAATTAGCCAGACGCGTTTGGAGCTGTAGGATGCCAGCCGCCTTCTGAGATAGAATAGCGTTCAGTCTTGTGATGTAGTCATCTAGTTGATTCCCGGGCTGATCTGCCTCAACTAGCAGATTCATCTCCTGAAAAGTTGAAAAGTTGTCGAGTGTTATAAAATAGGTACATACATTTGAGGTTGGGTTGGGTTGAGTAGCGGGATATTTAGCCTAAAGAACAAAGACTCTAAATTTGGGTAAACCTGGGTTGGACTGATAAGGTAAAATTACGTAAGTTTCGGTCAAATTAATGGGAAGAGTGATTAGATTTGGGTTGGATTAAAATGGCTATAAATAGGGCATTTACTTCTAAAGGAACACGCTCGTGGCCATGTTCTTTACGTGTGTAGGGTGAAGTTGAGCGAATTAAGATTAGATGAAGTTAGGTAAAAACAGTTAAACTTACTCAAATTTCACAGCAATAAAAGTTTCCAAATTTCCCCAAAATTTACCTCTTTTTGCCCTGACTTCTGAAGTGCAACACAGATAATTCTTGACAGTGTCATTCTTAGTTATTGGGATAATCTAAACAGAAACGTATTTGAACGCACCTCTTTCACAATGTCCATCGTCTCTTCAACTTGTCTTCTGTGAGCATTGACTAGATCTTCCTCTTCCTGCAAACAAAATTACACAGTACATCATATATATCAGTCCACTAATGATTTGGAATCCATAACGATACAACAAAAACCAGCAGGTCTTACGTGAGACCGTCTCACCTTAAATTTATGCACATTATAGTGACTTTTTATATATAGAAATGAGAGTGATTAATATTTCATTTGCAATGAGTATGATATAAACCGTCACTTCAGATCATTCAAAAAGTCCTGTCCAAAGGAGCCCATCTCACCATAACTCTTGGATCAGATGGCATCATCCAAGAATTTGCAACAACTAAAAAGAGGTTTTTACCTGCAAGAGGTCACTCAAGTCATCTTCATCTGAATCGAGATTCTTAGCATCAACTTTGGGTTGTTCCATTCGTTTTACTTGTCCCTTGGCAGCCCTGATCTTATCCTCAGAAGCGTAGGGAAACGAGTCTAGCTTCCCATTCTTCTTCCAAGAAACCTTTGGTTGCTCATATATTTCTTCTGGACTTTCATATTCCTCTCTCTCGATGTTTTGGGACCACATCTCGTTTTTGTCTTCCTTGAGAGATGCCGGTAAGCCAGAAGACAAAGGAAAAGTGGTTGTCGAATCCCTCACATTTGTTGTGGGGAGTGAGGAAACATCTTTCTTCGGATTGCTTCCTTTTGAAAGGCTCTTTACCCTGTATGTAGGAAAGTTAAATTATAAGTTGGATCAAATCTTTGGTTGGAGAGATCACGCGGTAGCAATCTCATGTTTCCATGTTTCTAGTAAATAATGGGAGTGCATGAAGAGACTGATTCCAATAGACAATCTCGTGTCTCAACGTTTCTAGTAATAAAAGAAAAGGGTACCTGTCGGCATATCTCAGGGTATTAAGAGTATGTTCACATGATCCCGAGCTAGGGGAAATGCATGATATCATCACAGTTCTTGAGTTGCCCATGAAAGAATCCCTGAGCACCTCAGTCAGTTTACTCCCTCGGAATGGTATATGATTTTGATCATTGTCAAGAGCTCTTATGCATTCCTTCAGAGCTAGCAAGCTTTTATTTATTTCAGCACCTTCTATCCTGTAATGTTGAATTTAGAGACAAAATAATGAGCCGAAGTACAGTAACTTACAAACACAGAAAACAGTGACGCTTTGCCAATCTCAGACAACCGTTGAATGCTTAGCAAACAAAGCAACTGTTCAATCAATTATATGACATAGTCAATAAGAAGAAAGCCATGTATTACCGAGTTTGCTTATCATTGTCCGTGGTATCAGCACCACGTTCACTTCCAGCAAGATCAATGAAGGAAAGCTTCCCAACAAGCCGGGGAGGTTTTGATTCGGCCCCTTCAACTGTCCTCTTTATAGCAAGCTGAAGTATGGCATGCGAACGAGATGATTCTTCATTAGCACCAGTTGTTCCTGTACTTCTGGTTGAGTTTCCTCTCTCAATGAGCTCTTTGATCATCTCTACGTCTGACACCCTGTACTCTTGTAGTCCGACAATACACACTTGTTGCTTGCCATCTTCTCTCATGCAGAGCTTTCTGCAGAATGGACCCTCAGTTGGTTATGAATATGAATATGAATACATCATGTTGACATAAATATGTACAACAGACAAAAAAGAAACTCACTTTCGGTCATTGAGAAGATCGAAAAGCTTTCCACCATATATCTCAAAAAAGCTGACAAACAACTGAAAACCCTGGTTTCTGTAAGTGTGATGCATTAACCGTAGAATGTCTCTGGAGGCTTTAAGCGGCAATGGTTTCATTGTGAATGTCTTTCCACTTCCTAGAAAAGAAAAAGGAAATTACGATCAGCAACTTATGCTGAAAACAGTCACCAAAAATTAGCTCAAACATGTTAATATAGTTTGAAGTCATCCACACACTAAGTCGAAAA
Source organism: Portulaca oleracea (assembly GCA_029582165.1). NCBI lineage: Eukaryota > Viridiplantae > Streptophyta > Magnoliopsida > Caryophyllales > Portulacaceae > Portulaca > Portulaca oleracea. The sequence goes on from CM055889.1 coordinate 5,945,710, forward strand.
TCATCAACACCTAGTTTGGGTCACACTACTAGTACGAGCCATCTGTACATATTACATCCAGAACAGAAGCCTAACACGCTCTTAATTCTCATCTTTCTCACGTTTCTCTGAAACCGAATGTTTGGCTCTTCTGAACTTTTACTCAAGATGGTCCTAAACTAACCACATGTAAGCATGAAGTTCAGCTCAACTCAAACATTGAGTGCAAGGACCGAAATTGCATTTATTATTGAGCACAATAAATGCACATGATGCTGCAGAATACCAGCAGAATGATAATACACACACAATTATGAAACCCCATAAATTTACGTTTCATAGGGTGCAATAGAAACCCACCTGTTTGTCCATACGCAAAACATGTTGCTTTTGTGCGTTGGAAAATAATGGGCACAATGGGCTCCACTGTCTCGTGATAGACCTGGAGGGAAAAAAAAGATTGGAATTGTACAGGGCATGAAAATGAGTATCGAGTATGTTTCATCATCCCTTCAACTACACTATCTTACCTCATCATTTGAAACTTCCTCATTTAGCACAGCATCGAACACAAAATTGTGCTTCTCCACATACTCTGTCAAGTCGACCTGTCCAAATGATTTGAAATTTTACAGTCAGTTCTAACTATCCATGCCTCAAAAAGCAAATGACGTATAACAAGAAGATATCTAAATAAGATTCTCAACAAAAAAAGAATTAGGGAAAAAGACGTTTGTATATTCAGGCCAGCAGCCTCGAGAACATCATGTTGACTGTCTTGTCCATAATCATAGTAGGAAACTTTGCATATACTTGGATTCATTTGAACATTTGGAATCTTTTATATTCCTTTCAACAGTTTCGAGTTTCTGTAAAATTTTGGTGAGCCTTACATGTGTGTTCAATATCTGGCACACATGTGGGACGCGGATAATACTGCATACCCATTTGAATTCCAAACAGGAAAACAATATCTAGTGGTCTCGACATTTGATAATAGCAAATGTGAACTTCTATTCGAATGAAAATTACAAATAACCAAGTTACACATGATGTTATAATATATAAATTACTCTATGTTTAAAACAAAATCTCAGCAGGCACGAGTGATATATACCCAAAAAAAAATTCATACATAAGCATCAAGCCGACCATTACAGAAAAATCAACATATCATGAAAGAATTTTCTTATTTAACAAAACTCACCTTCAATTTAGTTTCATGAACAGTTAGAGAGTTGGCATTGGTCTCTATAATGTCCTCTTCATTCTTTGCCAACTCCTTCTTGTTCAGTGGCCTCTTCCGAACCTGTTGATGTGTACGTATAACAATAAAAGATTAGTAAACATGATCCATCACAAATAATCTACAGTAGAGTTGACTGTCATCTCTGTGAGATAATCACCGAACTCCCACATCTTAGTCAGAATGTTTCCTATGAGAAAGAAAAACCGCATACCACAACTTTAATCTTGGCGACAGAAGACGCTTTATCCTTATCTACAGAAAGGCTTTTCATAAGATTGTTCTCGGGCAAACCACGAGCCTTATTATTCCCATTCTGCTTGTTATTCGGGATTTCAAAGTCATCGAAGCTTCTATTCTGAAAGGACTGATACAAAGAAGAGCCATTGTACTGGACAGGGCCAGGCATCTGCAGCATAACAGATTACAGAAAACAATTAGCACTTGAAAAATAATGAGTATGAACATAATAATCGTTTAGCTTTTCAAATCTCAGCAAAGATTTTTAACATTGCTGAAGAAAGTAATATCAGTGCGCATATGTAAAAACTTAGCAATTCCGACATATCACTTGTCTTCCATATCCCTTGATTGTTGATCTAACTTCTAGAAGCCTCTTTTTGAGTTGCCACTTTGAAAGATTCAATTCTCAACTTTCCAACTTAAATTATGAGATAACTTGAAAAGTCTATGGTTTTCATCTCCAAGCACATCTTGCAGATCAGAATTAATGAATAGTATCCACAAACTATTTACTTCACACCTTTTTGGCAAACCTCAAATCATACAAGTATATGGAATATTAGTCAAGAATCAAAAGGGATACGATCTATAAGCCGACCTGAAAGTTAAAACTTCTACACCATAGTGCCGATCTTATAATGGAAAGACGACAACTGTTACATACAAAATACCCAAAAACAAAGTAAAGAATGCCCCCTACATATGGTAAGAAATGGGAATCAATGATCCTCACTGATGCAAAAATAATCAACGAAAGTTTCATGCACGACAAGATGAATGCTTATCCCATAAACGTCCACATTTTTTTCCTTTCTTGGCTTATCACGGTAGGGGCATCCAAGCATTAGCAATCGCAAACTACCCTATTCATAAATCATACTTCGTAGATCATAATGTAGCTTACAAATCCAAAAACCAAAAACCAATACTCCAAAATCCAGCCTAGGCGAGGTGTCAAGGAGTCGGATTAATGAGGCATTTTACTATATGAAAAAGAGCCAGATGAGGATTAATGAGGCATTCACTTTAGTCCATTACAATCTAAGTTGAAAAAGACATTCTTTTTCAAGTATCCAGATTATGGACGAGCATAATGTAGCTTACAAATACAAGATCAAAATCAAAATGGCAACACCAAAAACGCTACGTTACAAACACAAGATCAAAATCAAAATGAAAACACAAAATATGTCGAAATCAAAACAGCAACTACTACATACAAACCCACCTCAGGAATAAGCTCGGTATCATGAGAATTAAGATCCAAGAGACCAGGGCTAAACTCACTGGGTGAGATCTGCCCTTCGCTGTTCTTCCTTGATATCCTCGAACTATTAATAGGCGGCGTGGACGGCTCCGTATAATACTCCCCCCTTTGCCCACCATTCCTACTCCCTCTTCCTCCTTGCCCATAATACCCATAATCCTGCATTTGTATTATTGCCCACACATATTAAAACTCATAACCACTGAAAAAATTCAAAATCCATGAAGTTCAAAGTCGAAATCACTTCAGATATTGCATACCCGTGAGAAGTTAAATCACACCCAAATCCCAAAATACCAATATGAGAATAACGAACCCCATATTGCATAGTAACCATAAGTATTCAAACTCATAACCACTAAAGAAAGATTCAAAAATCCATGAAGCTTGAAGCCAAAATCACTCCAGATATTGCATACCCATTAGAAGTTAAATCAGACCCAAATCCTTAAATACCAACATGAAAACAACCCATATTGCATAATACCCATAAATATTAAAACTCAAAACCACTATACAGAAGATATTCAAACATCCATGAAGTTTGAACCCAAAATCACTCCAGATATCGCGTAGCCATGAGAAGTTAAATCAGACCCAAATCCTCAAATACTAACACGAAAACAACCACTAAAGAAGAGATTCAAAAACCCATGAAGTTTGAAATCAAAATCACTCCAAATAGTGCATGCCCATGAGATGTTAAATCAGACCCAAATCCTAATATACCAACACGAAAATCGATCAAGAACTAAAGAAACAATTCATAATCAAGATCAGTAGAACAAACAAACGCGCATTGAATACAACTACCACAACTACCAGTGCGAACTCAAAATCAGTCCAAAATAGAGAAATGCAGGTTGAGATCTGACCTGTTGGGAAGGGTTGGATTGAAGCCAGAATGCATTGTTGTTGTCTAAGAAATTATCGGAGTACTGCCTTTGATGATGGGCAGTTGAAGCCCCAGATCTCTGCCTTCCATTCATCTTTCTCTCTCTACTAGAATTCGTACCAAAAATCAAAAAAAGCTGCCTCCTTTACTACTGTCTGTCTCTTTTGCCTCTTTTTCTCTCTCTACAGAGATTTGAAAGACGCCATTAATGTGTTTGTGAAGTGAATGGGAAGCTTCGTGAGTAGTACTCCGTATCACTCCTCTCTTTCTCTCTCTAACTCCCCGATTTCTCTCTCTTCGAAATGGTTGGTGTTTTGGAGTGACGGGAAGTGAATTCAAAAAAATTTGAAGGGGGAGGTGGCACGTGCGGGAGCAATGGCGCACATGTGAGGATTCTGATTGGATGAGTCATGACTTATGAATATGCTTGGGTCGGGTTCGACCGGGCCGGCCGGGCCTAGTGGTTTGAATTTGGAGGGTGTATTGTGGACCGTCGCACGTGGTGGGGACACGGGAGAGCCTTGTGTTTTGTTTGTAATTGTATTTAGGCCAGCAAAAATTCCGATTTGGGATTAATTTGAGTCGGTAAATTTAGTTAGTGTCGAAATTTGAACAAGGAACTGATTTTCCATATGTTTTTCCTAGGTCCGATGATTCAAATTGAGTTAAAATTGAGTTTGGACAATAAGGTTATGTTCTTTGGTTAGGTTATTTTGCAGGTTTGGATGAATAAGTTGTGATAAGTTATAATTTTTTTGGAAAATTGTATTTTTAGAGTGGATGTTTTTTGTGGAATTGTGTAAGGTTTGAATACGTTTTGATAAATTAGGATAAATTAGGAGAGTTATATTCAACCTAACTAAAGAACAGGACCTAAGAAAAAATATATATTTTGTCTAAGGCCTCATTCTGTTATACGGTGGGATCGTTTATGGTTCCACACCGCACCGCAAGTTTCCAATTTTCAATACAACTCACCATAACTTTTCATTTCCCTTTTTATTAAAGGTGAAAACTTTTCAAATAAAAAATCAAAAGTTTCACATTATTTCCATCGACCATTATTTTTAAATTAAAATATACCAATTTATATTTTATTATTTCCATCACAACTTTCCACATTTTAACTTTTACCATACTGCAATCACCATACCGCAATCAACTGCACTGTAAAAAAACGAGTCCTTAAATATTCAATCAATTCATACATTATCAAATTCATATTCAGATCAAACCGAACCTTTTGATCCAAATATTTAGATCAAATAAAATTTCGTCTACACCCAACATAATGTCAGGTCTTTGGTTAAATTTAATTAAGAAAATCAACCAAATCACCGGCTCACCGCCCGTTTGATAACAATCAATTATCCACAAATTATGGACTCGTGTTTCTCACAAAAAATATAGGCTTGACTCCTTTGACCAATTTAATATTATTAATTTTTTAAGGAGGTGCATTTTTAGCAATTCTTTTTTTAAAAAAAATTAGAGGTGTGCTGTGTGCACTTGATTGATGACTAATGATTAAATGCACCCTTCATCAAAAAAATAATCTTAATTGCACCCACTTTCCTTTTTTGTTCTTCCTTTGTTTAGGGTATGGGCATTGGAATGGATCAATTTCTTGGATCCGTCAATATATGCTCATAGCAAAAATTAATCAAGCCCATGATTTGAGATAAATGTCCTCTTCAAGGACTGCTATTAAAAATAAAGGATGTACAATGTCTCTTGTTAGTCAACTAATTGGTTGTCATAATAGTCTCTCAAAAGATGTAATTAATAGCCGAATTATCAAATTGATAGATGTAATTTTTGATATCTCTGATGATCATATTAACTTCCACGACTTTAATAGTACCCTGAATTACTTTGGTGAGAATAAGGTTGTCTTCAAACTTTCCTAAACTTTGCTTGCAAAGTATTTTGAATAGTACCAAACTTAAGAGCTAGTACTTCCATTGGAAGCATAAGTTTCAAAGATAAATTATAAGAACCTACTTGAATAAATCTGCCAAAATGATTAAAAAGTACAAACCCAACTACAATTCCTTTGTTATTGATGGATCCATGGCAGTTAAGTTTCACCCACTTTAATTTTTAGTTTATCCTCCTTCGTGCCCGATGATCCTGTCAGTAGGCGTAATATGAGCCATCTGGGGATGCTTATGATGGGTGGGAGGGCTTGTCTCAAGATGGAGTAGAGAAGCATGGAAATTATTTTTGCCTTGCCACTCAGAACAAAGCCTTGTTTGCTCAAGAGATAATTCTAACTCTGTGATGACTGAAAACGACATTGTTGAATACACAGTCATGGCATCGATTCTGATATGTCTTCTTATAGGTCATTCTATACAAATACTTCGAAACTTATTGCATTTGGTAGTGCAAAATGAAGGGAATCAGAGATCTAGCTTAAAGGGAGTGTGTTTATGAGTGTCTTATTGTTAAGTTATGTTTCAGACAAATAATTTATGCATTTCCCTGCACATGGGCAAGAGTAAGACTATGTACATATGAATATCTCCGGAACCCACATTAGTTAGACCACACTGAATTAAACTCATAGTTGTTGTAATATTATATATATGTGCGCGTGTGTGTGAAAATTGAATTCTGATAATCCTTATGTTCACCAATTGTATAGTAATAAATATAATCCTTGCACATGCATGGGAAAGAGTATTTTGGATTACGATGTTAAAAAAAATGAATTATTGTGGGACACCACTAAAAGTATATCAAATGTTATAGACTTTGAGTTGCATTTTATTCAAAATTTAGCATAACACTTTACCACGATTTTTTAATGAATTTACGGCGTCTCTTCCAAATGTTTCAATTTTTTTTACGATTTTTTCACTTTTTCTCCTTTGAAAAAAACATAATGATTACATGGATTCTCAAACAAAACTTTAAAAATTGTCGTAGTAACCATACTTCATTGACTTTTTGGAGGCATAAATGAAAAAAAATGAAAAATAATATGGGACATGGATGAACAAAATAAAAAGGACCGGATATAAACTTGATATCAGTATAATCTTTTTATTTATTTTTTTTAGATCTCCAGAATTCATAATAAAAATAGAGATTATTAGGCCCCGTTCTTTTATGCGGCTGGTTGGTTGCGGTTCCACACTGCACAACAATTTTCTCCATCCCACCACAATTTTTAAATTTTCACCACACCGTACCGCGACCAACTGTATAAAAGAATGGAAACTTAAAGTGTACAATTGGTGAGAGTATGAGCAGATAGTAGACTCGTTTTCAAGGCCAATCATGTGACTCACAAAGATACCGCAGTTTGCCATAACTCATCACACTTTACCACAAATTATTACTTTTCTCTCTCCTCACTTTTCTCCTCTACTTTTTACATTCTTTCTCCTCATCTACCCCATATACCAATAACTTACCACAATTCCACCACAACATACCACACCACATCACACCGAAAAAATACTGCAGAAAAGAACAGGGCCTCATTGCCAGGCCCATTATCCTTTGAGTTAATTACATCCTCACAAAACCTGTATTTCTGATTGATTCTTGCAACGCTTTTATGCCCACAAACAATTATGAAGATAGACCCACTTTGACTTTTGGTATGTCATATGCTACATGCAATTGACTATATATATAACTAGGCAACCAGAAAAAATAGATTATTGGAACGTATGGTTAGATTTTTCTCTCAATGAATATTGATCAATATTCTTTGACCAAAATTTTATGTATTTTGGCTTTTAGATAATACTAGTCTGGTTCGTGGGCCCGGTGGCGCGTGCACACGCACTGACCCAACAATTATAAATATAAATTTTAATATATTAATATTGAATAAAAATTTCCTACATAATATAAAATTTTAATTTAATTTCAATGTTAATTTTAATTTAATTAAAATTTAATTTGATTTTCATTTAACTAAAATTAAATATAATTTTAATTTGATTCGATGGTCAATTATTTGTTTATGAAAATATACAATAGAAGTCAAAACTAATTAAATATAATTAAAATAATTAAGTGGTATAAAATGAATATTTTTTAGAATTTTTCTAAAATATTTCATATAAATACAATTATCAAATTAAAGGCACTTTTATTTAATGTCAGTGATTTATGATGCACATAAAAACTGTTGCAAATAGGGCAAAACATAATTATATGGTTTAGCTTTGAGTTAAATGCATGGCTAAAGGTCCTTGTAATCAATCACATAACATACATACTATCCTTTATGGGTCTAAAAGGTTGTATTTCTGTGTACAATGAAATTAAACGGTTACAATTTTAAGAAATATTGATCTATTATTGGAAAAAATAATGTTATTTACAATTAATATACATTCATATTTACGGTTGAATAACTTTCAATGTAAGAACAATATATAATTCATTTTGTCTATTCCTATTTTTAAATACTTATATTAGTAATTTTAAATATAGTATCAAAAGTAAAATTAGCAATAAAATCATAATGATTAGCTAAACATATTCTTTTTTATTGGATAGGGTTTAAATCATACCGACATTAATATTATCGGTACCATACAATGCAACAAAATTCCATCTTTATAAAACCCAATTAACTTTAAAGGATTCACATATAATATCTATACGATTACTTAGGCTCTGTTCTTTTCTATGATTGACAAACTGCGGTGTCGCCATATTCTACCGCAGTTTGCCACAACCCATCACAAAATAACATTCTACCAAAATTCATCATAACCCACCAAAAATTACTTTTTCAAATTTATTATATATCTTTAATATAAATTTTCAATCAATACTTTTTCAACTCACTTTTTCCAATACAATACTATTTCAACCATTTTTTTAATCATTAAAAAACAATACAATATTTCAACTCACTTTTTTCAATTACTTTTTCACAATTACCAATACAATATATATATATATATATATATATATATATATATATATATATATATATACAAAAAACTCACCACAACATACCAATAACCCGCCATAATAACACCACAACCCGCCACAATTTCACCACACCATACCGCGTCATACCGCATAATACCGCATGAAAGAACAGAGCCTTAGTATTTAGCCATCACAATATAATTATATATATATACAAAAACTCACCACAACATACCAATAACCCGCCACAATAACACCACAACCCGCCACAATTTCACCACACCATACCGCGTCATACCGCATAAAAGAACAGGGTCTTAGTATTTAGCCATCACAATATAATTTAGTACTAGTAGTAGTAGTAGTAACTCCTTCTATAAGGAGGTTAGATTAGATGAGCAGTGGATAATAATAATAATAATAATAATAATAATAATAATAATAGGGTGAAAAGGAGTGGATAATAATAATAATAATAATAATAATAATAATAATAATAATAATAGGGTGAAATGAAATTTTTAAAAAATAAGTAAGGGTATATTGGGAAATCAATATTTGGGACATGGTTTGGCTCGACTCCTTTTGTAAGGAGGTTAGATGAGATACTTTATCATGGTTTATGAAATCACAAAATATTTACTCCTGTTCTTTTATACGGTATTTTGCGGTATGACGCGGTATGATGTGGTAAAATTGTGGCGGGTTGTTGGTATGTTGTGGGCTTTTTTGTATATATATATATATATTGTATTGGTAATTGTGAAAAGTAATTTGTGGTGGATTGTGGTAAATTGTGGTAGAATGATATTTTGTGGTAGGTTGTGATAAACTGCGGTAGGCTGTGGCACCGCAGTTTGCCAAAGGTATTTGAGATTTTAAAATAAACGGGGGTAGCTTTGAATATTTTAACAATTTTTATGAAGAAATTTACAATGTGAACCAAACATTATCAAAAATTTCATAAACACCCAATATTTTAGGGTGTAAATTAAATATGGTAAAATATACTTTTTCCATTAAAAAATTTGCTAGACTTTGCAACGTTCGCCTACGGCCCCGTTCTTTTATACAGCAGGTTACGGTACAGTGTGGTGCGGTGTATGTGAAGAAAATGTGGTGGATTATGATGGATTGTGAAAAATTGTGGTGAGTTGAGAAAAGTTGTGGTAGGTTGCGATAAAATATGGAAAGTTTAAATTTTAATAAAACCAAAAAGATGCATTAAATTATAAAAAGTAGATTGTGGTGGGTTGTGGTAGATTATGGTTGTGGGTTAGGGCGGAATATGGAAAGTTGCGGTGCAGTGTGGCACCGCAGCCTGCCAGCCGACCTAAATTCTTTATTTTATTTTCTCTAGTAAAATGTAAAAAATATTTCTATTTCAAGCCCTGTTCTTTTATGCGGTAGATTGCGGCACCGCAACTCTTTAATTTCTGTCACACTTCACCACACCACAATCATTACCAATATATCTTTTCATTTTTCTCTCTCCTCATTTATCTCCTATATTTTTCACATTTTCTCTCTTAACCTACTCCATCTGCCATAATTTTCACCACAACTCATCACAACTCAACACACTTTTAAAATTCCACTCTGATTATTCCATATTTTTACATGTTTTCCTCCCCTTTATTTATGACTTTTTATTTGTTTCTTAATAATTAAATTAGGTTTATTATTATGTTTTTATTGATTTTATATTTATATTAGATTTTATGCCATTTTATGAGTTTAGTTATTATTGTTAGTAAAAATGAAACAAAAATTATAAAAGTTGAAAAAATAAAATAAAATCCTAAATCACTACCCAATTTCCCTTTCTCCCTCTTCTTTCTAATTCCTCTGGCCCGTCTCTCTCATCATCCCAGCCCAATTCCCCTTCAAACCCCACCAGCCCATTAACTACCCAAAACCCAATCCAATCCCCTCTTAGCCCACTACCTCCACCTAAGCCCTACTCCCATTTACCCACCAAACTCACTCCATTCCCCCTTTGTTATTCCCACCGAAACACCCAAGTCAAACCCCAACCCTAATTCCTAAATTCCCAATTAATTTTCCCCTTTTTTTTTTTTTCCCTTTCTCTTCTTTCGTCCCTTTCCCCCTTGACTGTCTCTCTGATTCTTTCTGCTGCAGACAACCACGAAGCACCCCCCCTACCATCTTCTCTCTCTCTCTCCCCCTCTCTTCCATTTCTAATTTCTCTCATACACTCACACTCACTCTTTTTTTTGTTCTCTTCCAGATTTTGCGAGAATTGGGCAGACAAAGTACAAGCAGCAGCAGAGGATTCAGAGACATACACCACCACCGTTGCATACACTCCTGTCCAAATACACCTCCACCGTCCATCTTAAAGGTGGCAGAGATTGAAGGTTGGAGACTCTAATTCAAGTATAAAAGAAGAGAAGAGGCCAATTTTGAAGGGTGTGGTTGGTTTTGGGGAAGTGACGACCCAAGCCTCCATCGTAATATAGGGTTTGTTCTTAGATGTTAGTTTTAGGGTTAGATTAGATTTAATTGTTATTTAATACTTGTTTTAGTTTCGATTTCAATGTTTGATTAGGTTAATTTCATGCTTTATGTTTAATTTCCTGTCTTTGTATCTGGTTCTTTTCTTGGATTGATTTTCTATTATTTGTTCTTGAATGTTGGTTTGTGATTAATTTGTGATGAAATGCATTTTGTTTATATATCTTGTCCCCTGTTTCTTTTCCCTCTTCGTCCCCTGTTCCCCCTTCTTTTCTTTTCTTTGCTTTTTGTTAGTCAGTAACAACAGTAAGTAGTAGTAACATTAGGATAGTTATTTTGTTCTCCTTTACTTGTTAGTTTATTAGGGTAATTAGTTAGGATTAGTTTTATTAGGGTTTAATTCAGTTTAGGGTATTGTCTTTATTTGGGTTAGTTGATATTTGGGTCTTTTAGTTTAGTATTGGTTAGGCCAAAACTAGGTGTTTATTAGGTCCGTTTTTAGTTAAGTAATTATCTAAGTTAATTAGTTAGTACGGAATTCTAGGTTATTAGATTTTTGGGCCAGTTTACTGTATAGTTGTTTTGGGTCAGTTTTAAGTCTAGGTTTTATTTGGGCCAGATTAGATAGGATTTTAGTTGGGTTATTTTGAAGTCTCTTAGAAACATATTAGGACTAGAGTATTAGTTGGGTCATTGTAGAGCTTTTTAGAGTAGTGTTTGGGCCATGTCTTTGGGTTTTCATTAGGTCTTTAGGGCTAGTAACTAGTAAGTTAGTTTAGTTGGTGTTTTTGATTAAATTAGTTTAATTAAGCTTGTAAATAAACATGATTAGTGAGTAGGTGTCTTAGGTTAGGGGGTGATTAAGGCTCTTATTAGGTGTTTGATTTGAGGTTTGATTGGAAGAGAATGATTAGCTTAGTTTAGGATTTTTCACCATTACTCTCTATCTTTTGTGGAAGTTTAGTTAATTGAGATGTTGCTAAATTTCCTTAAAGCGTTAGTGTGAGGTTTTAGTGGGATAATTAGGTTTGTCATTCATGGAAGTGAGGGTCGATTTAATTAGGGTTTGTTACACTTTATACTCTTAGGTTTTAGTCTTCATGAAATTGAGGGGTAAGATTTGGGAAGTTAATCTAATGTTATCCTTGGAAGAGGGTGCTTAGAGTGATTAAGTTTTAGTAACGACACATTCCTAGCTTAGTTATAACCTTTCGATTTTCCTTCGATTAGATTTCCTTTAGGCGGCTAAAATCAACCCCCGAACCTTTTTCTTCTTTTATTTGTGATTGTTATTGTGTCCTTTTATTAGTTTCCGAAACTCCAAAAATTGTGGAAATTCTAGACCTAGTAGGTGAAAGTTCGAGTCATTTTTAGGTTCGGTACCCCGACTCCCTGTGTATACGATATTAAACCCCCGGCTATACTATAGCTTAAACAAAATAGCACCGTACTATTACCACACTACAACCAACCATATAAAAGAACATGCCTAATTCAATCTAACTTTGGCCCTTTTCTTTTAAAAAGTATGATAAATTTATCTCACATATCTTATTTTTACTTTATGCCACCTTTTCCATACACTCATATTTCATTATATATCTTACATAATATGTATTTAAAACATATACATAATATGTATTTAAAACATATATATATATATATATATATATATATTTAACAACTAATTTAACTTGCCTTACTCATAATATCTTATTAAAAAATATATATTTAAAAATTTATAAATTTAAATAACGTGACTGATGTGATTCACTTTCCTAAACACTGTGTTACCACTAACGCTTATACAACATTTATCACCTTTCTCACCATCCTATTATCTTACACTCCAAAAAAGAAAAAAATTCTCTCTCTCACGCACACCCACATAAAGGTTTTCTGACTTATAGGGATTGTCCATTAAGCTAATGTAGTAAATGTACCATAAAATATCATGTCTAATTTTAAGTTTTCAATTTGTAAAAAGTAGTGAGAAGCTATTATTTAGATGTGGCATGACAAATTTTAGATAGCTAAATTAACAAGCAGATGCTTCAATTAATGAAACAAAAAAAATTAATTGTATAGTCAACTGTCATCCAAGCGAACCTTCTACAAATTGGAACCTTAAAGTCTTGTGCACATTTGCTTAATATGTTCCAATTAGGGGTGAGCGGTTCTGAGTACTCTTTCTTAAAACTAAAAACCTTACCTGTTTGGACAGACTCCTAACTTTTAGAACTTTACCCTTACCCACAGTTCATGTTCCAGTTCCAGAGTATCCGTTAATTATGAAAAATTTATTTGTTGACTTTTTTTTAAAGAATACTAATTGTTACCTTAGCGACGAATACACCACACTGTCAAATTGTGATGGTCAGAATATCACACTTGATTTTAATACTGACAATAAAAGTTATAGAATATTAACTGGTTTTTGAATAATGTATACATGTTAATACATTTTATTTATTTATTTATTTATATTTGATATTATAATTTTTGGACGATAATACACTGAACTTTAAGGGTATTGGATAATATGTATTGAACTTTTTCTTTTAATTCTAATACACTAAAGCTGTGTTCGGCAACAGCGTTTACATTAGCGTTTAACGTTTGGCCAAACAAAACGCTATTTTGTTAAATTTTAACTGTTCGGTAAAATAACACTTTTTATGAACTTATAGGGGTACATACAGCGTTTACTGTTAATTTCCCTGACGTTACCAGCAATAACGTCAAAGGTTAGAATCAGCGTTTTATATGCTAGATTCCAAATATACCCCAAACTTTTGATATTTTGGTGGCTATGAAAAGATGATTGATTGGCTGGGTTTTCGGTGGAAAGGATGAGAATTTCTTCAACCTGGGCACTGATTGAGTGGCCGACTAACAAATCAAAAGAGGGAATTTGTGGTGTATCAAGATTCATGGGGTGGAGGGGATTGAATTAGGGTTGATGTTGGAATATTTTTTTTTCTATCTTCATTTTTTTTGTTTTGGTGTAAAGTATTAGAACCATAATTTTTTAATGCAAATTTGATAATAATAAAAATAACAATAAATATAAATATCAACAACAACAACAATAATAAAAATAGCAACCTCGACAACAACAACAACAATAACAATAATAAAGAAAATTAAATATAATATAATAATATTACTAATACACTACTACTACTACTACTAATAATAATAATAATAATAATATCCCATAAAAAAAATAATAATAATTGTCATGCCCGTTTTGGTCATTTAACATTTATCAGCTGCTCCAACCTCTAGTTTTACCGAACATGTTTTTTACAAACAACTATTTTCACCGCTATCAGCTATCCGCTAATATGCAACAGCTATCCGCTACTCAAACAGCTATCAGCTACTCAATCCGCTATTTTTGCCGAACAGAGCCTAAACTTTGAGGGTATTGGACAACAATGCACTAAGAACAATTTTGGCGGTGGTTGACGCGGTGACGGTCCTACTTTGAGGTATCGTTTTTCTGTTTTTTTTTTTCAAAAAAAATTTTTGCCATGTAAGAAAGTATACATAAGCAGTATGACTAGTATATTTTTTTTTTCGGAAAAAAATAAAAACAACACCTCAAAGTACGATCGTCATCGCGTCAACTACCACCAGAATTGTTCTGAGTGCATTATTGTCTAATACCTTCAAAGTTCAGTGTATTAGAGTAAAAAAAAAGTTCAGTGCATTATTATCCAATATCTCTAAAGTTCAATATATTATCGTCCAAAAATCCTTAAAATTAAGGTCCATATTTTGTGTATTCGTAAGCTCTAGGTTCCTAGTTCCAAGTTCTAAGTATTCAGAGCTTGGATATGTCTAACAGATTTCAGGCTCCAGTACAAGATACTCCCTCCGTCCCAATTAATTGACATTTTGACTAAATTTTAACCGATGATTATTCGTAAATTATAATGTGTTACAGTATAAAATTACATCCATTGTAATTTTTAGTAATGTATCTTTCTAATGACGGTAATTTTATATTGTAACTCATTATAATTTGTGAATAATTAATAGTCAAAATTTAGTCAAAATATCAATTAATTTAGGACGAAAGGAGTACTATATTAGGAACCTTACCTTATCTATTAGGAAACAAAAAATTACTTGGAAGTACCCTAACTTTTGGTGAAATGTTCTTCAGGTACCTCAACTTTTCAAAACTCATTTTTGGGTACTCTTACTTTTTGGGTTAGAAATTATTAGATGCCTTTTCGGTCATCAATTTGGTTAAGTAACCGAAATACTCTTGTTCTTCCATTTTTTAAGAAATATCCTTAAAGAAGAAGAATAAGGGTATTTCGGTTACTTAATAAAATTGATGGCCGGAAAAGAACCAAATAATTACTAACCAAAAAAGTAAGGGTAACTCAAAATGAGTTTTGAAAAGTTGGGGTACCGAAAAATAATTTCCCTAAATATTGTGGTACCTCCAAGTAATTTTTTGATTAGAAAAGGTTCCTGAATTTTAAAAAGTTCATTGTTATATGTTGACAGATCCTGGTTTTGCAACCTCCCACTCCTGGTTCCTACAATAAAATAGCGGGCTTTGATTTTCGTCGCCCACCATTTTACTAATGTAGCCCCCCAAATGACCTTCCATACCCCTTTCTCTATCTCTCCTCTCTCTCTCCTCTTCCTCATCCTCTCAAATCCTCTAAACCTCATTCTCTCAAATTTCTCTAAAATTGTATTTGGTTTTTGAAATTGTATCTATAATGTCAAAGGAAGTTGGCAAATCATCTGAAAAAGAGGAGATTAGTTTGTAAATTGTAATTTTTTTTTTTAGAATTTGATGTCGTCAAATTTTCCGGAAAATTGTACGGTACGGCATGACAAACTGCACCCACACCACGGTCTTGCCGCAGATGGATCCCGGCACCACCGCCGCGATGCCGAGATCCGCCTGCGGCAGAACGATGGTATTGGTGCAGTTTTCACGCGGCAATGCCGCGGTCGACTTACAAAATATCACGCGGCACCCGGAAGTGGAATTTTAATTTTTTTTTATAATAAATGTAATCATTATTATTGTTATTATTTTTAATATCAATATTATTGTTATTATTATTATATGGTAATGTTAATCTTAAGGTTTAAAATAAATGTAATTATTAATTATTAGGGTTATTATTGTTGTTATTGTTATTACTTATAATATTAATATTATTGTTATTATTATTATAGATATGGTAATTTTAATCTTATTATTATTGATATGGTTGTTATTTAATCTTAGAGTGTTGCATTTTTCTCACAACGATTTATTTAAATCAGGGGCCCAATTGATTCATTTTGGTTCCTACTTTATAGTTTTAATCAATCAAGGGGGAAAAACAGGGATGGAAGTGGAAAGGAAGAAGCAGGGGATTGTTGAGGGAGATGAAGTTCATCATCATCATCATCATGGACAACAGCAGCATATGTCATCCTGCAAAGTAAGATAATATAACTAAATTACATAATAAATTACAAAAAAAAAATGGAAATTGGGGACTTGCCGCACGAACACCGCCGCATACCACGGCCAGAGGCCATTTCCCGGTGCCGGCAAACCGCGGCTATTGCCGCATACATATCCCGCCATTACACGGCCGGTGCCGCACGCCAGATCCGGCAGAACGGTGGCCAGGTGCCGCATGCCGATCTGGGCACCGCCGCGGCGATGCCGAGATTGACGTGCGGCACTTAGCCGCCGTTCTGCCGGCTCAGGCGTGCGGCAAGGTGCCGTTTTCCGGAAAAGTTTGGTTCTTCAAATTTTTTTTTTCAAAAATCAAATTCATATTTAACAATTATAAACACATCAAACTTACAAGAGAATTTCGTCAATTTCGATCCCCGGGAATAGCTTGATGTGATGACGTCCCTCGTCGTTGTTAATTTAGATCGTTTTTAGAGAGAGAAACAAGAGAGAAGGTGGAGAGTGAGATTATTAGGGTGGAAGGCGTAACTGAAAATTATAATGAAAAGGTGGTCGACATTAGTAAAATGGTAGGCGACGAAGAGTAATCGGGTAAAATAGCTGCATAGTCAGGTCAGAGATCGAGCTATGGACTGATATTTCTGAATATGTGGGGTTGTGGGCCAAAAATTAGTAGCCCAGCCCAATCTACAAATAAAGGCGCCGGTAAAATATTTGTCTTCTTTCCAAAACCGGAAGCTTCTACTGCAGAATTAAGCAAAAACACCGACGTCGAACTTTCTGGAAAAATCCAGCTTACCCTTTCACCTTCTCCACTTTCTCCCCACATCTTCTCTCAAACCATCATTTTCTCCGCCTTAAATTTCCGACACCGTCTTCCCTAAACCTTTGGCTCCGATCAAATCCAAACCGATTCCATTTCATTTCATCACTTTCTGTGCGGCATTTCGTCGAACACCTAGCGTGCACCAAGTTCTAACAATGGCGGACGACGGCGGAGGCGCGGTGGTGCTCTACGACGGCAACATTATCACCACCGACAATTCCAAGAAGAACCCAACAACGCAGACATCCTTCTCCATCAAAGTCGGCCTTTCCCAGATGCTCCGCGGCGGCGTCATCTTCGAAGTTTCAGACCTTCAGCAGGCCAAGATCGCCGAATCTGCCGGCGCTTGTTGCATCTCCGTCGCCGGCGACGGCGGAAGGATGAGGGATCCTTCTCTGATCAAGGAGATCAAACGCGCCGTTTCGATACCCATCATCGCGAAGTCCCGGGTGGGGCACTTCGTCGAGGCCCAGATCTTGGAATCCATTGGGGCAGACTACGTCGACGAGAGCGAGCTCCTCTCCGTCGCCGACGAACACCATTTCATCAACAAACACAATTTCAGGGTGCCATTCGTCTGTGGGGCCCGGGATCTCGGCGAGGCTCTCCGGCGGATCCGGGAGGGAGCCGCCATGGTCCGCACCCAGGGAGACCTCTCCGGCACCGGAGACATCGCCGGAACAGTCGCCGGAGTCCGTGCGATCATGGGGGGCGTGCGGATCCTGAACAACATGGACGAGGACGAGGTGTTCACGTTCGCAAAGAAGATCGGAGCTCCGTACGACCTGGTGGCGCAGACCAAGCAGATGGGCCGGCTTCCGGTGGTCCACTTCGCCGCCGGCGGGATCGTTACTCCGGCCGACGTCGCGCTCGCGATGCAGCTCGGTTGCGACGGCGTCTTCGTCGGGCTGGAGGTGCTCGCCGGACCCGACCCGTACAAGCGGGCCAGGGCGATCGTGGAGGCTGTGAGGAATTACAACGACCCGATTGTTTTGGCGGGTGCGAGTTCTGGGTTGAGCGATGCAATGGCGGGTTTGAACATCGATGATAGCAGGGTGGTTGAGGTTTGATTCGAACGAACTTTTTTTCCGAGAGGTATTTGATGTTTCTCTTCTTGATTTTACCGGGGAATTGGGAAATTATGAAGTAGGAGCGATCATTGTTGGATGGTTCTTGTTGTTGATCTTGTTGGGAAGATATGGTTATGATGTAGTAGTTTGTTGATATCATGATGGTTGTAACTGATGTTACTTTGCTGTGAACTTACTCTGTTGATTTGAGGATGATCATACATAGAAGAAGAAGAAGAAAGAAAGATGTTGAATAAGAGTGCCTTTTTCCATGATTGTTTTGCCTTTGTGTGGTAAATTTTATGCAACATATGATGATGAATGTGATGATGCATCGTTCTCTGGGTTGCTGTTTGCTCTTGGGTGCACTGTATTGGGTCTAATTTACAGTAACTTGAAACATTTTGTTGTGGATCATAATGTCTTCTGTTAACACCTGGGAAATTGTTCAAAACTGTAAAATTCGGTCATAGTTTGAAGTTGTTCTATTGATTTAATACAGGGTGTTTGGACTTCACAGTAATGTTAGATTTCCCACGTTGATTGTCATTACTATTGCTGAAGATGATCTTAGAGATACAGGGAAGTTTGCTTCCTCGAAGAACAGGCATTCTGAATGTAAACACTGTAATCTGAACGTCATGGATGGAGAGGACTCAAATTCTGAATGTACATCAACTGCTATGGTACCTCTGAGTAGGTCTTTTTGTATACAGAAAAAACTGGGTTTGGTTATAGATTCCATGTCAAAATTTTGACATCGATGGAATATTCGGAAGTAATACTTTTTTTTTTTTGCTATTGTTTGAACCTGATTTTAAATCGAATTTAATTCTATTTAAATTGTTCAACCTGATTTGACTATATAGGAGAATAATTTAAGCATAAACTTTTAGACAAGGGCTCGTTCTGCTTCTAGGTAACCCAAGCTCAACCGAACCGATGTTGATAACCAGGGTCTAGGAAGCTTAAAATCGTCATGGAAATGTCAAGATATTCTTCAACATTGTCTGGAATTTTGTTTTGATCTAGATGCTTGTTTAACTTGATAGAATCATAGCATTAAAGCCATTTAAGAGAACATGTATCTTGCCACTGGAAGTTTAGAGCAAGGGCTAAGGAGAAGTTCCATTCCTTATGGTTTATTTTATTTTTGTTCTCTGTCCTACAACCCAAAAAAAGGGAAAATAAGAACAAGGTCTTGTTATTACACCCTCTATTTCATATCCAGAGGCCCCTATTATTCTAAAAGAAGATGCACAGGCTAAATGGTGTCTGATAAGTAAAGCAACACACGTAAGTATGTCTTTGAGGAATTCGCAACATAAAGAAGGTAAGATAAAGAGTTGTGATCGTCGCAACTCGCAAGACCACTCACTATGATTGAATGACTTCTAGGGATACTTTGGTAGAAGCTCGCATTCGCTCAAGATCGTCTAGAATGGAATATCAACGATAAAGGCATGAAAGTCATAGATGATGAAGAGGCAACAATGAGCTATAAGAAGCAGCAATAACAACAACAACGTACCCCAAAATAATCTCGATAGCAAGAGCTCCGAAGGGGATCAAACTGTAAGCAATATTCTCACCATTGCATAAGAGTTCAATGAGGCAGTTTAAGAAGTGACAAAAATGAAGGGATGAAAGCATGAACATATTTTAGAGCACATCTGTTTTTGGGCTAGGATGTGGCTGATACTTTGATGGGTGACTTTTGGACATTGTGTAGTGTTGTTTTAATGTTGTGATGAGTTGTTGAAAAATGACGATCTTGATAACATTGAAGCTGAGGTTGAACGAAGGAAGTTGATTATTGGCAATGATATTAGTGTGCGTTTCCTTGATGATCCAAGCAGCTAATTTCATTGACCGTGCTATCTTTTCGATGTAATAGTTTATTTGGCTGTGGTGCTTGTTAAGTCCTTGCAGTGTTTTTATTTAGCAGTCTGGTTGTATTCTTTTTTAGTGGTGGATACTTGCTGTTGTGTTTGCGGCTTGCCGTATGTTTTGAACTTTTAGCCTTTTGGCTACTAATAATCGAAAAAAAAAGTTGTGATGAGTTGTTGGGTGCTAGTGCCATGTTAGTTTATTTTCATTGTTGTTTAATTATTGTATTATTCCATGTGTGGACTTGAATTTTCAACCTGTTTTATGCTTTGAATAATCCCAAAAAAAAGATGGATTGGCTAGACTCTCTAAAAGACTAAAATTATCATCAAATACACTCGAAACAATTTTAAATCTTAAATAACTTATTTCCCTATTATATACCTATAAATAAAGAAATAAAATGCAAAATTCCCCTTTTTTGTCCAAATAACAATTTGGCGCAATAGACAAATACCATGTGCGCAAAATACCATTCACCCATCATAACATAAGTGGCGTGTCTAGCTATTTGTGTTATTGAACTCCAAAATTTGTTCCCTTCTTGTTCTGATCATTCTGAGGATTTGGAGTATTTATTTTTTATTGCTCCACTACTAAAGAAATCTGGAATTCTACTGTTTTCCATGATTGGCTAAGTTGGAGTGCTACTCTTGCTCATTCTGAGACTTTCCTTGATTTTTTCTCTCGAATTAAGGGAATGTGTAGGTTGTCTAATCTTAGACCGGATTATCTCTCTTTTGTGGAGCATGTGAAAGTCGCACAATTCTATTGTCTTCAAACGCGAAGCTCCTCTATGTTTGGTTCCTCTTATCCTTACAGGGTGGAGGATTCCGCATAAGCTGGGAGATCCTTTCCTTCCCCCAATGCTCTCTCCAGCCCGCTCCACCTCTTCTTCACCTATTTGGGTCTCTTGGATTAAGCTTCCTCCGAAATCGTTCAAGCTTAATTTTGATCGGTTCAAGTCTGTCGCCGGTAGTGCAGATGATTTTATTCTTCGGGATTCTTCAGGCCATCTCCTTGTTGCCTCTTCCTATCCTCTTGCTCATTCTACCATCCTTGTGGCTGAAGCTACCGTGCTCCGAAATGACCTATTTCTTACTTCTCAGTTGTCCATTTCTCCCCTTTATATTGAATGCTGTAATTTGATTATGATAAGAACAATTCAAGGAGATTGTCATATTTCGTGAGAATTTTTTTCTCTGATCAAAGATATTCAACTCTGGTCAAAGATATTCAACTCCTTCTTCTTGTTTGTTATGTCGTTTCTATTCAACATATTTTTAGGGAAGATAATAAGACTGCTAATTGACTTACTAAGTATAATTTGTCTTGCCTATCAGGTATTAACAATTGTTTGGGTCTCTAGTCTCTTAATAATAGTCTAGGTAAATCTTTTGACAAAAAGGCTACGTGCTACCTAGGCGATTTGTGCAATTTATTAGGTGCACCCGGAACATGTACTCCAAAATCTACAATTGTTCACCCACATATATTAGGTTGTTTACTCTAATTATTTTGATTGTTCACTCTAATTATTATGATTGTTCATTCGTAAATATTTGGGACACATTTTCTGGGTACATGTAATGTATATTGGGCGATTTGTTACAAAAATAAGATGTCCCCAAATTTCAAGACGAAAAGGAACATTGGCACATTATGGTTTAATCTCCTAAGGTCCTGTTCTTTTCTCATGGTTAAGAATCATGCATACACAACCTACTGCATGATTACAACCCGCTACATTTTACCGCAAATCATTACTTTTCTTTCTCCTCACTTTTCTCATCTACTTTTTACATTCTCTCTCCTCACCTACCCCACATACCAGTAACCTATCACAATTTTACCGCACCATTTCGTAAAATACCACATAAAAGAACAGGGCCTAAGTATACTTTCATTTGATAATTGATACTGCTAATATTTGATAGCTCCAATTTCATACCCTCAAATCCAATTCCCAATCCAAATCTAAATCGCAGTTGCTTGGTAACTTTCGGCTGATTGCGATTTCGCTAGCCTTTTCAGTCTCTCTCCTCCCTCATTTCGATTGAACCTCAAGGTGCTTCCTCTCTTCTCAGTTCTTCGATTGCTTTACTTGTTTCTGGGTTGATTCTGATTGAATTCGGGCTGCTTTTACTTTTCTATCCCAATCTGCATCTTCTCTTAGCTCTAATTTGATAGTCGAATTGTCTGGGTGATTCAAGTTATCAGAATCCCGATATGAAAACCCGGGGGAAGTTAATTTGTTCTGTTGCCTTCCAATTTTGACCTAAATGAGATTTCCTTTAGTTAACAACTGCTTCTGGTTTAACTTTGATTTTTGGTTATGCAGGATTCTAAGCTTGTTAATGTTGGTACTGGCTGTTAATGTTAGTATGTTGGGAATTTGTATCCCTGAATCTGATTTGAATTATGATTATGTTTCCTGTGTTGTAATTTGTAGTTGCTAAAGCATGACAGTAGCATGAGGGGTTTCTAATTAGTTTGATTTAAAGATCAATCAAAATCCCCATTTGAGAATTCGATGTTAGATGGCATATAGTGTCTGAAACTGTATGTCCATAATATGCTTCTTTTCCCTAGAGTAGTAAGTAGGTAGTGAATGGTTTTAAAATCTTGGATTGATTGGAACCCGCGTTCTATATTGCTAACTTTAGGGGTAAGACTTCTTTGTAGCAGGATTTTGGAGTATTTGATTTGGTGTATCGTATGACCTGCGTGATTTTTAGGAATATTTGCTGTTTGTTTGAACTTGTTCGGTATGATCTGGGATGAACTTTTTGCATTTGAATGATATCCGTGGGCATGTTGTTGCTTTGCTACAGGGCGTTTGGCGGTGATCTTATAATAAAGATCTCCATTCATTGTTTGGGGGACTAGTTTGACCATCTTTGAACAGAACATAGGTGGGCTGTTACACTCCCTTGTATAACAATGTCAGCACCCAATGAAGATGGTGCTAGTCTTCAGCCACAGGTCGGTATTCTCTGCTACCTTACGACAAACTCTTTATAGTGCAAGGCTGCATTTGCAGTGAAGTTAATTAGTAATCCGTTAGCGTTGCCATCTTGATACTTCATTGTGTTACTTCTGTCAGGAAAGTTTCAGTTCATACTTTCAGTATCAACAATTTCTGTCTTGTTATCCGTAAATGTTGCTGTTGATGCATCAACCCACCAAGGCGGTTTCAATTCTTACAACTTGTGTTGAAATAGTAAGTGTTGGTTGATTGATGCTGATGCCTGATCTTTGTGATTAGGGATGTCAAGTCATCAGTAACTCTTTCTGCCTTGTTATGTATAAAGGGTGTGTTCTTTTGAGGGATAGATGTAGGTTGGGTAAATTTTGGTAAATACTGGTTGGTAAGTATTCAGAGAACGTGTAAAATTTTGGTAAAGTAGGTTGGTTTGATTGATGTTGTATGCATGCATGCAGCTCTCGTCACAAATTTTTGGT
Source organism: Portulaca oleracea (assembly GCA_029582165.1). Taxonomy (NCBI): domain Eukaryota; kingdom Viridiplantae; phylum Streptophyta; class Magnoliopsida; order Caryophyllales; family Portulacaceae; genus Portulaca; species Portulaca oleracea. The sequence continues at coordinate 5,969,435 of CM055889.1, forward strand.
GACCTGTTGGACTCCATCATTGTCGACGTGGCATCAGAATGTCACCGAATAGCGAGACTAGGCCTTGATCGGAATTTAGAGCAAGAGGAAGAAGAACTGAAGCTTTCAGCACAGGCCCGGGCAATGCTTGCTGATTCGAGCAACAGCAGTGAGACCAATGGCAAGTACACAGTCGATATCTTTGGACAAACTCATCCGACAGTAGCCAACGACGTCTTTGAGTGCATGAACTGTGGAAGGTCAATTGCTGCTGGGAGATTCGCCCCTCATTTGGAGAAATGCATGGGAAAGGTATTCTTACATTAGCAAGCTAGCTGGCCATATTTGGTAACCAACTGTTTGGGTTTGTTATCTGTTAGGATTAACCGTGCGCCGGCAAAAACTTGGGTCCGGATCATATTTCGGTCGGTCAAATTCGGTCACCATCTTAATTCAGATGAGAAATTGATGTCTGAATCCAGTTCTTTTTTATTTTTTGGGTCGGACCTCGTCATGGACGAAACTGAATCCGTGTCAAAATCAAGTTCGTATGACAGAAAAAAAGAGCAATATTGCGTCCGAAGTCTGAACATTCGGTCGATTTGATCATTGTCAAAATTTGGATGAAATATCTATCACCAAACCCAGTTTTTTCCATCGGACCAAAATTTTGCCACCTCCAAACTGTAAGTAGAAAAAGTGTTTGCTCAAAACAGCCTCAAAAGTTTGAGGGCAAAAAGATGTCTACCAAACATGTTTGGCAACCAGGAATTTGAATTAGTTGTTAGCAGTTTGGATCAACTGTATGCATGAAATGTGTGGTAAGAAAATGTGAACAAATTAGGGCAGAATAACAGTTTGTTCATTGTGATCCAACAGGGGAGAAAGGCACGATTGAAAGTGACAAGAAGCAGTACAGCGGCAGCACAGAGCCGGTACAACTCCCGAAGCAGCCCTGTTTCTAATACTACTACTACTACTACTTCTTATTCCCCTTATGCAAATCCCACACCCATGACTCGGTTATCAAATGGATCCCAGGGTGTTGCAGGTGACGAGTACCTCAATCGCACCACGGCTGAAGACTCTTGAATGAAATGTGAGGAAATAGAAAGTAGAAACCTCTGAAGCAAAAACCATGCCAAGGGGATGATCAAACAGAAGTCAGGAGGTGCCTTTTGCTTGGCATTCAGTTAGCAGGCTAAGTGTACTACTCTACTAGTGCAGTTTTTATGCTGATCTACTTCCCTACACAGATTGTCTGAAAGAAGGGAAATGAGAAGGGAAGAGAAGAAAGTAGATGAGATAACATGTATCTAAGTTGGAACTAACTCGAGAGTTTGTGTGATATACTGATATGAATTGCAACAGATTGGTTTCAGCTGCTGATCAGATTCTTTTCTTGGTGTGTGTGTTTTTCGTGGTATCTTTTTGGAGGTACGATGAGTAAGGGTAAATTTATCTAACCATTTTGCGAAATATGAATAATGATAAAATTTGGATAATAAACTGATGTTACTCAGTTTCTTTCCCAATAAGACCAAGTTCGACAATTTGGAGAACTTTAATTTGATTAAAGATCATGCTTGAACAATAGAAATACAAAAAATATTGTCTGAATATTCAATCAGATCGATCAGTATCATAATTTGGAAGAGAAATCTACAACAGTACTTCATTTTTGAACAAAATATCATGTTTACATGCACCTGGAGCATATATTTCAGATATGTGTAAGTGAATAATTATACAATTGAAAGTGAACAACTTAATACTTGTAAATGAACCATGAATATATTTGGAATACATACTCTGAGTGCACGTAATAAAATGTAGGGAATATGCAATAAATTACATTTCATTACGTGCACACGGAGCATATGCTTTAAATACTATGATTGTTCACTTTTTGTATGTTGATGGATGTGGCCTTGCAAAGACAAATGTAACGAATCCAAGACAAACCACATTCGAGTTGCCCTGAACCCATAGTTATTAAACTCCCGATCCCGATCTTGATTTACAATCCTACGATTTTATGATTCAAAATCCTCGATACTATTCTACTATCTACATTCCAACCTACAACTGTACGTGAGTTAATTCTGATCCTAATTATCACATGGACCCGAGTTAGGATCCCGGTAACCACAAACCAAACCAAGCAAAGCCCAACCATCAAACTCAGGTTCGACCCTTATTGTGAGGCCATCTGCAATGGTGAGTTTGAATCCAGCTCATTGCTGACGTGGCATGAAATGAGAACGGAATGAGATCTTGTAGGACATTTAAGTGGTGAGAATGAGACTCGTCTCGCGAGAATATCGCCGTCAGTCTCGCAAAATGAGTTTGAAAGCGAGTTTAACATACTAATATTTTAATCATATTTTTTTTATCTCCTCCTCCACCTCATTTTTTTATCAATATAAACGAATTAATTATATTATTAAGTAAGACTCATTTACTTTTTTAAATTAATACGAGCTCATGCTCACCATTAGAAAGCTAGCTAAATAAAATGGTTAAATTTTGAATCTCTTATTAGGAGTTCACAAATTACACGTTATCTAATTAGTCAAACTCAAACTCACACTTGCGGGTGTTATGAGAGTCGGTCCTCCTCCACCAAAAATCACCCATAGTTTTTCAAACAAAAAAGCCAAAAGAAAAGAAAAGACTAGAAAACAGGGAGAAAAAAAAAGTAAAAAAAAAAAAGAGGGGGAGGCGTCATCCCTTTTTTGTTCCTCGACCACCACTGGCTGCTACACCCAATAAAAAGCAGAACCCAAACCAACACCCAAACTCTTTTCACCCACCCAAATCCTCATTCTAGAGAGAGAAACAGATAGATAGAGAGAGAAAGAAGGGGAGAGTGACAATGGCGTCGCTGTCTCTCTCAGCTTCTTCCGTCGTCTTCTCGTCGGTTCCTCCGTCGGCGACGTCGCCGTCGCCGTCGCCGTCGACTTCTTCATATTCGCCTTCTTTGCCGTTTCTTTCCAAGCAATGGATTCCGGCGGCCGGATTAGTCGCCGGACGTCGGTCTAGGTCTCATGTGGTTCGTATGGCTCCTGAAGAGGAGAAGATGACTCGCCGTTCTCCTCTCGATTTCCCAATCGTACGTCTCTCGATTTCTTTTCGAAAGTAATTTGCTAAATTTCTTGTGTTGAAGAGTTTAAAATCGTTTAGTTTAATTAGGTGCTATTTCGATTTTTGAATTCTCTGCAAAAATCATGGGTAATTGTTCATAATTGTTCGGTTGTGCAATAAATAGGCTAATTAGTTGCGTATGATAGTTGAATTAAAAGGAAATGCGTTTTGATATAGTTTGGGGTCCTTTGTACGATGTTTCAAAGTAACTTACTACTAATTTTCTTGTTTTGAGGAGTTTAGAATCGGTTAATTAGGCGTTATTTCGAGTTTTAATTACTCATTGAAATCATTGATAATTGTTCGGTTCTGCTCGTTTATTACGTGTGTTGTGTATGGCCTTTCACATCGCAATTGTTTGGTCGATCTTGTGAATCGTTTATGCAATAAATAGGCTAATTAGCTGCATATGATAGTTGAATTGAGGGAATTGCGTTTTGATCTAGTCTGGAGTCCTTTGTAAGATGTTTCTTTGCAATTCAATGTACGAGAGGCTGTAGCGGTGAGCTTCAAGAGCATTTGGTTTACTTTGGAAGCTCTAAGTTTACTTCTCTGTAGGTTTTCACAACAGAATGAATCTTTAGGTTTGGCTTCCGATGGTCTTTTTTAGGCAGTATACTTCATAGGATTGGTGAGAGGCACCTACTTGGTGTTAAGTGGAGTGGAAAGTTTATAACGTGCTATTTCTATCATTGTAATATATCTGAGTCAATCTGACACGGTAAATTTCATTCGAAAATCTAGATAACAATGCCACTATGTGCAGAGTATCTCGAATCTGTGGGATTCCGAAAACAAGGGGTACCATCGATCTTGTGATTTTGTCAGTTCTGTGGACAAGAGTAACGGTGTGGGTCTCAAATCCATTGATGTCGAAGTCGGAATAGGTTATATTGATTAGAAGAGACATGAACACTTGATTCGACTTGAATTGGGGAAAACTAATTGTCTCAAATCTAAAAGATTCATATAGGAGGCAAAGATTGAGGTACATTTGTTTGTGAAGTGTGGGTCTCAACAATGATTGAGTATATTTGTTTGTGGCATGAAGACCAGTCCCTGGTTTCTTCTATGTGCTAGAATTTCAGTATCTGCTGTGAAATCTGAAGAGATGCATTTTGAATATCAGTGTATCTTATGACTAAGGAGATTGATATAAGTAGCAGATGGCTAGAGCCAGAGTCTGGTAGGGGCATGCCATTGTGGCTGAGGAATTTGCCCAGGATGCTTGAAGGAAATAAGCCAAACTTTGAAGGGATTGGGGATGATTCTGAAGATCACTTTGGTTAAGTGGTTAGGAACGCAATCATTAAGGTAGTTATGTGTCACATAGGCAAAATACTTATTGCAATCAGAGAAGCTGGGATTGTGTATTTGAAGTTTGTAGGTGTAGGGGTTTATTTCATTAGTTTGTTTCTCTCAGGCTTCAACCTCCTCCTCCCCCCAACAAAAACACACACACGAACAAAAAAAGAAAAAGTCTCAGTTGGGGTTTTGGGATATTATTTTGGTCAGGCAATTTTATCAGAAATTATGACGATGCTAAGAGAAAGATTCTATTTTCTGGGATAACTGGAGATTGGCTTAGAGAAAGATGTAGATGGATCCTTTTGTTCCTGCCCTGGTTGAGATCAACTCTAGAGGTTCCTTGCGAGGATTAGGCAGATGTTATGGAAGTGTACAAATGATGATATTGTGGCTGCAACCAAGTTTCTAGAGGGAGAGTTTGGGTATTAAGACATGCGTATTAATATTCAGAATGTGCTCAAATGAGTGAGTCCAAGTATAGATTGGCTTACTTACATTTAATTTTGAGTGACTGCTATTTCTCCAAAGCAAACTTTTTTTGGGATGGTGACCACTCATATGATGTAATTATCCTTAAATTTAGTTTAGAGAGACCGGTCCCAGTCCCAACTCCTAAGATATAAAAATCATTAGTTATTCTTGCTAGAACAAGGAATGGTCTCGCTGCAAGTGAAACAATGCACTGTTACTAACCAAAATGAAACTTGCATAAGTTGCATTCATGTTTTGAGCTTGGTTATTACGGGATGGTATAACTTCAACAATGCTTTGTTTGGCAGGAATGGGAAAGGCCAAAGCCTGGGAGGAGACCAGACATATTTCCTCAGTTCAGCCCGATGAAAACACCACTACCACCACCGCTGCCAGCTGATCCGCCGGAAGAAGACGAGGAAGAAGAAGAGAAGAAGGAAGAGGAAGAGGAAGATCCTGAAAAGGAGGAGCAGGAAAATCCCGACAAACCGCAATGAACATGAAGGCATTTGTTCAAAAGAAGCCAAAGTCATCATTTTCATCTTTCATAGAACTGTGTCCTTCACCGGTTTCACCATGTTAACTGCACAGATCATGCAGATATATATGTGATGTTGTGAAGCCACAGGTGGTGGGAACTATGTTCAAATATGGAGAGTGTGTTTTACGAGGGGTTCTGCGTCGGTATCACTGAGTTTTGGTTCATAGTAATTTTGTAGTCATTTGGTTAGGTAAATTCTAGGCGTTTCAGTTTTCAGTATTGTCTGATTGTGGTATCGTATGCTTTCTCCCATTAGTCTCCTAGTATTTGTTGGATTATGTGATTTTAGAAATAACTATATGACAATGTTCACTCTGGTTCAGCAATAATATCTGTCAGCTATCAACAAGTTTTGAGTTGATTACGAGTATTCTAAAATATTGTTACGGAATTAGACTTGGAAATATTGATCCGAAACTTGAACTGACAATCAGATGAATGACCCACTCTTGACATGAACCCATAGAAAAACAAATCTAAACTGCAATTCAAAAAGTCACCTGATTCACACTTGAATGACTTAAAATCTAACTAGAACGCAATATGAAAGAACCTTACCTTAGCCTGAATATGACACACTCGAAATCATCCCAAACTTGAACCAGCCCTGAGCAGAATTGGAATTGGTTATCACGACATCAACCCAAACCCGAGCCCAACTGAAGTAGGTTATCCCGATGCCAACCCTTACCCGAACCGATTTGTAATGTCAGCCTTAACCTGAACCGATTCGCCTGTTTACGAATTCTAGCTTAAGAGAGGTTTTACTTATCTACCAAAGGCATAAAAGCTTTAAAGTGGCCAACAATAAGTATGAAAAGTTGAAAGTAATTTTTTTTTTCACCAAAAACCAAGCAAATTTTGTTGGGTTGGTCACCCCTCACCAAGCAAGGTTCTCCAAATATAGAGGTATGATGTAGCATTCTTAGAGGTTTGATCTAGTAACCTCAACCTAAATTAAAGGTATGATGTAGCAACCTTAGAGGTATGATGCAGTAACCACCCCAAAATTTAATTTAGAGTGACCGATTCCAATTTTCATCCGATGTAAAAGCTGTTTGTCACCCTTACTAGTACATGGAATGGTCTCGGAGACTGGAAAGGGAAATAATACTATTTTTAACCAAAGTAAAACTTGCATTCATGTTTTGAGCTTATTTGGTCTTCTAGATCAATACATCAACTAGCAGCTACCTTGGTAGCCACTAGCTAAACACATCTTTAACACCATCAACAGTGAAACTACTAATGTCATTCAGATAATACATCACAGAACACACTGCATAATCTGCAACAATGCACTAGTTGTTTTTAAGGAGGCATGCATCCTCATTTCTTGCCACTCTTCTTCAGCCCTGAGCCTCCAAAAGCTCCCTTCTGTTGCGCCTTTGCTTTAAGCTCTTTGAGCATCTGCTCGTGAAACAAACACCAAGTCAAGAACACTGAATTACACTATCAACATATTATTACCTATATGGAAGAAAATATCGCCCAGAAATGCTCACCTTCTCCTCTTCCTTCTTCTTCTGAAGGTTAGCCTTGTCAATCTGTGTACCAAAGAAAGCCCAGCGGTGTAAACGATCACGAAAATCAGGTTTAGAAAGAAAACAAGACCGACCGTCTGTGAAATGCTGATTCACTAGCAACGGAAGCTAGGGAGCCAAGGAACAATAAAGGCTTATAGTACTTTCTTCATTCCTCAATATCTAATGATAGTATTTTTTGCTATGAGTGTAATGATAGTACTTTCTTCATTCCTCAACATCTAATGATAGTATTTTTTGCTATGAGTGTAATGATAGTACTTCTATAGTTCTATATGATAGATCATTATATACATTGATAAACAATAATCAACAACAACAACAACAAAACCAGGGAAATCATATTTAAGCGTGGTCTGGGTGATCCAAATGTAAGCAACCGTCTTTCCATGAACTTTTAAAGTTCATGAAGAAGCAAATTCTTGTAATAAAAATAGTAGTCAATGTTTACAAAAGTTGATTGCACAAATCCTATAGCAATGGTTATTTAGGAATGGAGGGACTAGGGAGTAGCATCCTCTAGGGTAGTGCAACTCGGTAACTTCCAGAAATCGAAGAATCCCATACAAGCATCCGTATTAACTAGTTCTTTACAGGAGCAGGAGACAACACAAACTTTCCACCATACAAGCCCACGCAGAGTTCACGTAGTTCAAATGACTCTAAATATCACTACACTACGCCCTAGAGTTATCCGCAAACACCAAAATGTAGACACAAAATATCCAGCGATGAGATTTTTGCTCAAGCATCAATTGCGAACAATGCCAGACACTTCGGATAAACAGAAATTCTACGACGAGACAATGGAAAACCTGAAATTAGTTTAACTAATGTTCAAAACATCGGACTTCAAATGGGACCATCATTTTTCACAAATAATTGTACTACACTAAAAATTCATATTCAGAAGCAATAACTGAAATCAGAAAAACATATTCAGATGTTCATAATACCCACAGATTCCTTCTTTCCTCTTTGAATTAGACAGCAGGCAATATCTCATATATCAATGAAAGGGTTCTCATTAATTATCTTGTTGAATCCTACGACCAATTTAGCACACACAAATCAAATCTAATCCAGAAGCCTCTCGATGAAATCCTATTTACGCAATCAAGCAACAATTTTCGATTCTTCACCACAACACACACAGCTTCAAATTGAAAAAACAAGTGCCCAGAAATTGATTAGATCACGATTCAAAAGCTCAAACTGAAAACAGAATCGAGTAATATGTTGATATAAGTCCCGAAAAAAGATCAGTATAGCACCGAATTCCAGATCCACAACAAATATAAATACAGAAATTAAAGAAAGAAATAAAAAAAGAAATAAGGGTAGATACGATACATCGTCGTAGTCCTTGGTGTCCTTCTTGGGCTGCTTCAAAGGCTTAGCTTTTCCGCCTTGCTTGGAAGACATGGCTGGTGTCGATTAGGGTTAGGGCTAGGGTTAGGGTTTAATCTGCTGAGAGAGAATAAAAAAACACGGCACCAAAACCCCTTTTGAACGATGAGCTGATGATATTCATATTCCTCCTTATCTTCCTTTGTTATACATACTGGACTATTCGTTGAGTTGTTGAGCTTCTCACGTGGTAAACACGTGTTAGGGGTGTGATATTAAGGAAAATAATATATGGATCTCTTGACCGCATGTAAGTTTGTTATTATGAAAGTTTGTTGTTGTTGTTGAATATCTAGTTCACTCTTACCTAAACAAATTGGGATGATCATAGATTTTTCATTCAAGTTTTAATTTTGACCAATTTGACGGCAAATCTGGACACAATATTTCCTATTTTCCTATAAGGTAAACTTGATATTGACCCAAATTATCCCTTTTTAAATTTTGTGGATTGAAAAATACATAAAAGAACTGGGTATTGGACGTAAATTTTTCGAGCCACTATAACCTTAGACTAGGGCCATTAAAAACACAGACTTTAGATATATATTCCATGAAATTTCACATAATTACAAAATTGCTCATATTATTTGTAACTTAATTTTCATTCCTATTTCTTTTGCTGTCAAAAATACTTCCAGCTAAAACATGACTTTTGAAACTTGAATGGAACGAAGTGTCTGTGTCAATGTATTTTAGATCATTTTTGTTCACTATCTTACCAATTTTAGTCCAAAATCAAATTTATGTGTTTTGGACTATAATAATCTCAATTTAAAATTAAAAAGTTGTTAATAAAAAAAAGAAAATAATATAATAATAACTAGTGAATTGACTAGATTTTGCTTAAAATACACTGTTATGTTTATTTAATTATCGAAAACCATGTTTTCTCCAGTAGCAGAGATGATTAGGTGAAAGGTATGAAAATTAAGTTACAAACAATATGAGTGATTTTATCATGCCAAATCTTAGAGGATTAATATTTGTCATTAAGGCGGTGTGTAGTAGTTTTTCTATTATGTGATAACTTTACACTTTAATGTCACATATTTGGCATCTACTTCAACAATTGGATCAATATCCAACTCATCATATTTATCATGAAGGTAATCAAGTAGCAAATTAATTAGCAAAACGAGGAATCTCTTATCAATTATATTCTTATGAAATTTTCGGTACGTGAATCAACCTCTCAATGAACTTCAATTTATGAAGAAGATTGCTTACATTTTGTTTCTGAATTTTCCGGATCACGGTCAAACTTGTTTTCTTTCAAGTTTGTCATTGTTATTGAAATTTTTGGTACACCTCTTCTTTTGGAATTCCAAAGTATTGTTGTAGCAAAATATTTAAAGAGGTAGCTTGAAAGAAGGATTTTCTAGATGAACATTGTCTTACTTTTTTTTTAAAAAAAAAACATCTTTCATTTCCAATGATTAATGGAGATATCCAAAACATATAAACACACATCGACTCTCATTTTATTTCATGACTACATATATATGTACAAGCTTGTGGACCATTACGACACCTATCAAAGAGCAAATTAAAGTGTTTCATTGAACTCTTCCCCTTAGCAAAGCTACACATTGGAGACTTCTGAATTAAAAGAAAATTGTGACAAGAAAGATTTGTTGCCTTATGGATCAATAGTAGATGGACTGAACTAACAAATCCTAAAAGTTATTTACTAATCAAAGTTAACGAACATTAAGATTAACGTAAGCACAAAAATTGTTTCATCCTCGATCAACCACGTACAGAGATCGATATAGCTTGTTGTTGTAGACAAGGTTGCATTTGTGTTTTGAGCATTTCATTTTCTTTATAATCTTGATTATCTGCGTCAAATCAAGTCATTAAGCTGTGAATATGTCATATATGCTATTGAAAAGTGAAAACAAATACTTGCAACCAAACAACAAAAATTTAACAATTAGATTCAATAGCAGCATGATACGACTGTGAAAATAAGGTCTTTTGTTCTTAAGCTAGGATGTCTAAGAATAAAACAAATTAAAGAAAAAATATAACCATTGTTGTTGTAGATATTGTTATTAAAATCCTACGAAGTTGGCAAACAAGCAATAGGAGGAGTAGCCTTGAAAGCTAATTTCAAAATGCTGGGAAAAAATTTAAAATGTGTATAAATCTAAAAAGATGACTATTGTATAGAAAAAAATATGTAAAAATCTTGGTATTTTTCTTTAATTAAATGCATGGAATTAGTGCTACTCACACCTTTAGTATAAGAGATTATTGTATTGTTTACCTTGATAAAAATGGATTTGGAAGAAATAATCTGAATTTTGGAGAAAAATGAGAAATGCTTGTGCTTGTAGTTGTACTTGTTAAATGAGTCATTCATGCCACAAGAGGCATCGGATTCTGAACACCATATGGCCCATACATCGTTTGCACCTCGTCCTCCAAACTATATATATGGTTGAAATTAACACCTCATTAATTTATTTACTTTTAATTATCAACAAAGGAACTCTTTTTTTTTTTTTATCTCTTTCTCTTTCGGGAGGGGAATTTATACCATCATGTTGAAGGTTTAATTTGTTGAATGCCTCAATTGTAAAAAATTGTTGGGGGTGCCATACATTTTTTTTAATTGACTCGCGGGTCACAACTTTTTTTAATGCATTTTAGGGGGACATTAAACTTATTAAGTGGTTGAGGAGTGACAATCCGATTATTTTGACTGAAATCCGGCGAGATATGTTGAAAATGACGAAAATGTCCTTATTTTTCTCTCTAATTTAACTTACTATGCCATTCATCCCTCTTCCTCTCTTTTCTTCATCTTCTTCCTCCATAATTCAATCCTCTTCTTCCAGAATCAATAGCAATCCCAAAGCAAGTAGAGTGATCTACAAGTAACCCCTGAAACAAGGAGATGATATGGGGAATCGGGTCTGCAAGTAACCCAACAACAACAAGAATCAAGATCAAGCCCCCGGTGATAATCACATGTTGTCACTTTGCTGGAGATTGCATAAAGGTTTTTTTTTATTTTTTTATTTTTTTTACAAAGGTAAGCGAGGGGAAAGGCAGGCTATCGACGTCTTCTCACACGAAATCGGCCCGCCCTATCAAACTCAACTAAACTACAAAGGTTGGGATTATTAAGAATTGACACACTACCCTGAACCCCTGTTAAATGCCCTTGATGAGCTAACCAGTCAACAACCGCGTTGGAAATTGCATAAAGTAATCCTTCTTCAATAACTCCCACTTGATCTTGTGAAGTAAAAACTCCATGTCTTCATCATTCAAGTTACTCCCTGTTCCATCAAATTCTTTCCTCTTCTTCAAATAACCCCACCTTCCTCAACTTTCTCAGGTGTCCCAGGAGATGGCGGGTTAACCATTTCCTCATCACTCTGATCCAATTCAGTCTCTGGACATCCCCAACTAAACAAACCCCCATCCCTCGAAATAGTATAAACCCTCAAAACCTATGAATATGTGATGTCGAGAAAGAGAAGGAATGACATACACATCGTTCCCCAGAAATGTCTCCCCGCTGAATCCCGACCCGTACAACTCCTAGTACGCCATGGCGACCTCCTCCTCGGACTCGAACGACAGCTCGTCGATGGGCCGCGGCGGGAAGAAACCTTCGGGCTTCTCCGGTGGGTCAAATGCGACTTCTTCTTCTGGGTTTACTTGGTCAAAGAAGGTGATGTCCATGTCATCCTTTTTAACGATGTGTTTGGCGGAGATGTTGATGGTGGTGGGAGGAGGAGAAGGTGGAGAGGAGAGAAGTGGGTTTGGTGGAGAAGAGGGAGAATCGAGGGGGTTGGAGAGAGAGAAGAGAGAGAGGAGGAGAGAGAAGTGGCGGTTGCAGCGGTGGACGCCATTGAAGAAGAAGAGATTGAGGAGTGAAATTAAAGGTAAAAGGGTCACTTCACTCAATTTTCAAGGGCAAATAAGACTTTTCTGTTTTACCGGCCAAAACATGCTGTATTGTCACTCCTCAATCACTTAAGTAAGTTTAATGTCCCCCGGAAATGTATTAAAAAAAAGTTATGACCCGCGAATCAATTAAAAAAGATGTGTGACACCCCAGCAATTTTTTGCCTCAATTGGTTCGTTGAAAATTGATTTAATTAAGTTAGGTTGTCAATTAAATTCAGAAATATGAAATGTAACATTTTGGACCACACAGGACTGATGCTTAGCTGAAAGAGTAATTTTAAATATGCGACTTTTTATGCATTAGTTAAGGATACTTAGACATTGATTAAGTATAAAAAACGTTTCAATAGTTGTGTTGAACTTCAGTAAAATTTGGAACAATATGTCAAAAATATAACTTAACTCAATATAGACTTTTATCTTAATGGTTTTACTATGTATGTTGATATCAATCTTGTGGAACATAATTCACATAGTCCACGTTAACGTTCAAAATAGAAATGAGAAGTTGGTAAGCCTTACCAAAGGCACCTCAAGAATGTGATGACAAAATGGAACAAGTAGTTTTCCCGATGCAGAAAATCACGACGGACTAGTCTTTGCAAGTTGGGATTGCTAGGGAGAAGTTCGCCGTAGTACAACAAAGTCGTGACCGCACCCCTTGTATCATCAACAAAGGTCGAGACAAAATTTACCAATGATCGCACCATCAATAACATTGTAGCCTGCAACAATTCAATTCACACCCCATTAAGAAAAAGTATTAAGATCAATATGCGAACACTATTAATAAATACTATATCTATTTTTATTTGGCAAGTACAGTCCAATAACAAATACGCATCATCGAGCAAACACACTTCACCAATTTCAGATAAGATTGCGGTTAAAATAATAAAAACGAACAGTCAAATAAATACGACATTTTACATTTTTATATAAGGGGGAACATACCATTATTTGGAGCAATGAGTTAACTTGAGAAAATGCAAAGAAGCATATGAAAAGAACCCTAATTAAAACAAACAAGAGATGATATGAAAGCAAGGAAAGAGTTTGAGTGTTGAAGAAAATTGGTTGCAAGAATTTTAACGGTATGGACTTAATTATTTATATAATCCTCCACCCGTTGTTCAAAGTTCAAACCTAACAATCATACACACCATGTCATGTGTTCTCTTCCCTTCCTTATTACAACCAAATTTATTAGGAATCTCAACTACCTTTTATGCCTAGAGCAATAAATCAATAAACAAGTAAATATCTATGCCCCAAAAAAAAAAAAAAACAAGTAAATAAAATAAAAGAAGCAAAGAATAGATCAACAGTTAGTACTGGTTGACTTTTGTTCACAAATCATTTTCTGAGTCACATACTGCATTGGGCCTACACACTCATCCAAGTGTTAGAGATCCATCAACTTCTTCAACTTCGGCCCAATATCGTTATGATATATATTCCCTCGTGGCGTTGGCAAAAATTTGGATCCCAGTCATTCGGGTTGGATAAATTAAATCAATATCAAAATTCGGATGAAAAATTTACATCCAAATCGGGTTTTTATTTTGGTAGGACCAGGTCGAACAATTCAGACGGAATTAAATTCGAGTCAGAATCGGGTTTGGATCGACAATAGAAAAAAGAGAAATATTTTGTCTGAATATTCGATCAATATCAAAATTCGGACGAAAAATCTACGTCCATACTCGGTTTTTTTCGAGTCCGACAATTCAGATTTTTCGGGTCGGACGAAAAATTTGCCAACTCTAGTCCCTCCTATGCATTTCATTTATCATTCAATAGATAATTTATAATTTTCAGTGTCTTTGTTTGATTAATAATTTTTCATATAATATTATTAAAAGATTACATTTATAATGTTGTGATAATTGATAATTTTTTTTATTACGAATTTAATGATAGTGGTTTCGTAGAAATATTGTGTATGTTGAGAAATTATTTGACAAAAATTTTTACAATTTGACTAATGCGTAGATTAAGGTAAACTGGACTTGGAGTTCCGAGTGTGCTTGAGCCTTGCAATATGGTGTAGTTGCAACAATTTAAGCAAACTCCAAGCTCCAAGCTAAAATAATTCTCCAAAAGGTTAGGGAAAATCTTTTCCCAAAAAATTTTTCCAAAAAAAATCTTTTCGAGAAAACACCAAACGTACAATAGAACAACAATTTAAGCAAACTCCAAGCTAACTAATGAGCTAACTATGACCCAACTCTACATGCTCCTCGAGTACTGTTTAATAGTACAAACGCAAGTTTGAGTCAAGTACGTTTGGTTAAATGTTGGTACTTTTGATTAAATTTTGGTAAATTTAAATATATGTCTTATTATGACAAATTTTTTCAAAAAATTTCCTGTTGAGCCTCGGTTTTACCACTTTTTACCTTGATTTTTATTGTCTTATTGAACTTATCTAAGTTATTTAGTTTAAGTTTAATAGTGTTTTTTTTTGTCATCTTCACTAATTGAGACTAATCTGTTTAATTGTCTTATTTTTAGGTAGTTTTGAGATAAGTGATGATGACACATGAGGTAAAAGATTGGAATTAAGGAGTAAAGGAAGCCAATACACTCGCGCCAGAAAATTAGAAGCGAAGTTGGGATTTCCAGTTCGGCACACCTAGGTGTGCCAATCGGCACAGGCACCCGTGCCAGTTTGCAGTTTTTAGTTTTTAGTAGTTTTATTTATTAATGAGAAAGACAGACAAATTTTCATTCTACGTTATTTTCATTTTTTTTTCAGTTTCTTTCTAGGCTTGAAGGGAGGTTTCCTCCCAAGCCTCTCTAGTTTGAGGGTTTGATTTCCATTGAAGAATTTATGAATTCAAGAAGGAGATTGAATTTGGCTTTCAATTGAAGACTAAGTTTTTCTATCCCCTTCTCTCTATTTTCTTCTATGTTAATTTCTTGTTAGTTTTGTGTTGTTTGGGTTGTGATTGATGTGTTTGACAATGAATTAATCTTGTTTAGGCCTAGTCTATCAAAATTCATGCTTGTAGTTAGAGGTTTTCTCATGCCCACCATGTGTTCGATGAAATGCTCGAGAGAGTGTTCATCTATATTGCTTTAGGAAATTAATGTAAGCCGAGAGGTGAGATTGATTTGCTAGTGTGGTAGAGAAAATAGTTAGGGTTTTGGACATGAGAATAGTCGAATTCTAACTAGGTTTAGGGTTGATATTCTTGTAGTTTAATTAGACTAACTCCATGAGAATAGGTAGTTAGAATAGTTAGACTAGCCTTTGACTCTCGAGAGAGGGCTTTGGTGAGCTTTAATGATGCAATCGATCACTCTTAATTGCTTGTTAGAATTGGTAGATTAGGTCGTTCAAATTGATTAATTGTTGAATTCTGATTTGCTTCCTGAACGTCCTTATTGCTTTCGTAGTTTGTAGTTTTGTCATCACCATCACTACCACTTGGTTAATCTACCTAACTTGAAACACTTGAGTCCGCTCTGAGTGCTTGGAACACAACTCCCTGAGATCGACAACCGTACTCCCAAAAGTACGACAACAAAATTGGCGCCGTTGCCGGGGAGTTGTTGCTTCCTAGGCTTCGAGCTTTCTTGAAGATTCTTGTTAGGTCTTTAAAATCCAAAAAAATTAAAAAATTTTGAAAAATCCAAAAAAAATGAATCTTCCCCACTTCCCTCAATATGAGCATGAATTGTTTTGTGCTTACCGGAATCGATTAGATGACTACCTTGCTTATTGTGCTCAATGTGGTTTTTTATACAAGGTGGGAAGTATTGTATATTGTTGATGAGGGTGTTAATGTTGTGACTCGTACTCTTTTGGATTATTTCGGTTTTCAAGCTAAAAGTGAGTGCGAGGCTTGGGAATTGCTTGAATGGTTGATTTGGGATACTCGTGAGTTTGAGGAGGCTTGTTGTTCATCGGGTTCTTCTTTTGATGACCCTTGTGCTTTTCATGCTAAATCATACTATGAGAACCAATATGTGAATGTTTGTCCCTCATCCCCTTGTGTTGATTTGCATACTCAATCTCCATTTGTAGATCAACCCAAGGATCCACATTTGTACAATTCCTCATATGCTTGTGATTCATGTTCTCTTTGCAGTTCTTTTGACCATGCTAGTAATTCATGACCATACAATATTTCTGCGGAAGGTTATGCTAGAATTGCAAGTTTGATAGAGACCATGAATGAGCAACTAGTTATGCTTCAAAGTCATACGAGGGAACTTAAATCGTCGCATGATATTAACCTTATTTCATTTGCTAATAGGGCTAAGGATTATCTGTGTGATGATGATGAGTCTTTCATTCCTTTAAAGTCCGGACTAGAGGAAGAGATTGACCCTCCCCTTACTAAACCCAATGTTGTTCATGACGATAATTCTTCCAATGGGTCAGAGAATGCTTTTGATGAGTGTCATAATTGTGAGGAAACTCCTTTAAGGGAGTCATGTGTAGTGGATGTGCTATCTAATATTGTGCAAAGTGTGTTTGTGCTTCATGATTTCCCTAACTGAATCCCAAGTTCTTATTTTTGTTCATCACTCTCATTAGACAATGTTAAGAGAACACTCGCTATTATTTTCTCATTTTTACAAGTGTTTTCTTACTTACATTCATCTAAACTGTACTCGCAGGTGTTTGGTAAGCTCTTGCGAGCCTTGGTGGCATATGTATTTCTTAGGTCAAGCTAAGGACCTTAAATTAGCATTTCTTGGGAGGCAACCCAAGTTTATATGCTTTCTAGTTTAGGTTTTTCTTTTCTTTTGTTTTATTATGTTTTTATTGTCGGGTGAAAAAAATTGAGTGTGTATGTGTGTGATTGCGGGTGAAGGATTTGAGTGAAATAAAATTTTTGTTGAGGTTGAAATCGATGTGAATTAATGAAAGTATGTTTGAGAAGTATTGGTGGGTTGATTGAAGGTGTTTTGATGTTTCTATGGTGAGTATTGCAGGGCAAATATGTGTTTTGAACTCAAGGTTAGCGAAAATTGCTGAAATTTGGAAGCAACAATTTGACACACCCACCCGTGCCAAATCGGCACACCCAAAACAGCAAGGTTACAAAAATTCCAAGTTGAGTGCACACCCACCCGTGCCGAGTGGCACGGCCGTGCCAAAACAGAAAAAAAAAATCAGCGTTGTTCTCACTTTCCCTTAACTTCTCCCTCTCTCAAACCCTAAACCTCAGGCCTCCACCACCACCGTCCATCTCCCGTCCCAACCACTGCCCACACCACCATCAACCGTGTAGCCACCACTAACCGCCACCAACAGCCCCATCGTCTTCTCGTACAGCGCCCCACCATCACTCGCTGCGAAAACCCATAGCCGCCACATTTCAGCCGTCGTCGTCCTCACCATCGCCGGTCAACCTTTGCACCCACTTTGCAATCTCTCTAAAGATCCTACCGTTCTCCTCATCTGCCATCTCCTAATTCTCCTCATCTTCTCTCAAACCCTAACTACCTCTCCCATCCCTTCTCACTCGCATCCCACAACCACCGTCCGACTACAACCACCATTAACCACCGCGCTCCCAGCTGTAGCCGCCGCTGCTCGGGCTTCCCGACAGGCGTCGCACCACCCTCACCGACCATCACACCCTCGTTCGAACCCCCAGTGAACGCCCTTCTCCTCGCGCACCGACATCCTCCCTCCGATTCCCGACGCACAGACCCAGCAGCCCAGCCAACAATCGTCGGAACCCAGAAACACCCACTCGCGCACCCCAGCGAACCACCACCGCGCCGGCCCACTCCACGCCGGTCGCCGGCGCCACCTTTCCTAACCGACCACCGCGCCCATCGTCGAACACCAGGACCACTTCGTGCCTCAACCACCGAGCCTCACCACCATTCTCAACCACCCTCAACCATCTCCACCACCGTCCAAACGTCGAGCCACCACCCAACAACCACCTCCAGACTCGCTACCGCTGCTCGCACGCCCAGCTACCGGTCACCGCACCCTTGCAGACCCACTGGTGACGCGCGACCCCACCTAGAATTTTATGCTTTTCGCGGTTCCCAGCCAACCACCTAGTCGGCACGCTCTGCACCGATTCTGCCCGACGGCACCTACCTGCCGCTACCACTGCTCATCTCCAGCGTCGGTTAGGCCTCTTCCAGCACCCGTGCCCACTCCAACGCCACTATCTGTAATTCCAACTCCGGATGCAGCATATTGCCACATTGTTCAATCCCTTGAGTTCCTTTGTTCACTACTACAATTGATTTTGGGGCTGAATTAATTCAAATTATGTGAGCACTGTGAGTATGTCCTTTTTCCATCTAATTCATATACATGTGCTGTGAATTGGGAAGACACTGGACTGCAAGTTTAAGTAATTAATGCCATCACTTTGGGTGTCTTGTTAGAGTTTGGATGTTGACTGATTTTGCATGATTTGTTCTTCAAGTGTATATGTGATTAACAAAATTCAGGTCTTGCATTTATCTTTTCATTGGGGACAATGAATACTCTAAGCATGGGGGAGGTGTGTGTTTCAATTGGTATGATGTTTGATATGGATGATGCATATATTAGTTGTGAAGTGGATCAATTGAAATGGTGTTGAAGTGTGTTGGTAATTTCGTATTAGTTGCATTTAGTTTGTGTTTACTTGCATTTAGGTGAATTCATCTAGTTTTATATTGCTTATACGTTAGATTATAAGTTTGCATTAGTTTAGGTTTAATTTTTAGAATCATTATATTACACATTGCACTCTAGTTTGCATGACCGAGCATTTAAGAATAGAATCGCATTCATATTGCATTGCATAAAGGAAGACAAAGTGAAAGTGAGATGTTTTCAAGCACTCAAGGTACATTTTCAATACCCCTTCGCTTTAGTTTTCGTTTTTATCGCTTTCTTAGATAATTTAGTGCTTTCTTAGATAGTTTACTTTTATTGCTTTCAATAAAAGGTGGAAAATTCTTGGTTTCTTGGCTTGGTTGTTGGTTTCGAAAACCCCTCCTAATGTTCAAGGGGCGATTTCTTGGTTGGTTGAATGTAATTGTGTATGATGGAAAGCCTGATTTGGCTTGGATGAGTGTGAGAAACTTATTGTATGTTTGTTTTGAGGAGATCATTGTCTTGTGTGTGACTCATTTACTCTTGAAAGTCCCTTGTGTATGATGGTGAATTCTTGTGTTTGGTTCATCAAAGTAACTAGTTGTAGTGATTGTGGTAGGGTTTAACCCGTGAGGTCTCTTGAGCCTAAAAGACTATCATTTTTGTAGTCTAATTTCTTTTTGAGTGGGACCTTATCATGTGTGCATCTCTAGAACTTGGCTTGACTCTCTTCAAAACTGCATTTGACTTGTGCATTGTGTTGATATGATTGAGGCCCATTTTTTGTAGCTACGTAGCCAAAAAGTCACCTGACATTTTGACCTCTTTTTGCAACCCTTGTTAACCCGTTTTCCTGCCTTGTTGTTTACCCTATCAGTGTACACCTTGGCCTTTTCTTAATTCCCTACCTTTAGCCAAGATAGAATGAGCAACAATTCAGTTGTATGGGGCAGTTTTGTGGTCGATTGTTAAGAGTTGTTTGATGGTTTGTGCTACAAGAGGAATGCATTGTTGAATATTCTTTCTACCCATTTATCCTCAAAGGTTGTAACTTATAATTGTTAGGATTAGAGTTGTTCTTTTTATATCCATGTTATTCGCCTAAGAAAAAAAATGAAAAAAAAAGGAAAAGAATGCCGAACAAAAAGGCAAAACAAAGAAAAAAATGAAAATGAAAAATAAAAAGAAGAAAGATGAAGAAAAAACAGAAAAGAAAAAAGAAAGGTCTTGAATAATAGGTGATTAGCATGATGAGCTTTTGTTTATATTGACTCTTTCTTAATTATTAATTAATGGAGATGTATGTTGTGCTTAATCAAGGTGTGGTGTAAGAGATGTTGTGTTTCATGAAATGGAAGTGTTGTTGCTCTTTAGGTACTTGGCTATCTAGCTCCACATTCCTAAAATGTTTTCCCTCCTTACCCTAAACCTAAGCCCCATTATAACCTTTTAAAAGTCCTCATGATTAACACTTGTGCATATTGTCTATAGCGATGGAGAATTGAGAGTCTTGTCAAGCCTATGGTAGTTTGCATGCATTGGTTGAAGGTATTGAGTGAACACAAAATTCATTTGAAACACATGAGAGAGAGTGTTCCACATACCCTAAAGTGAGGTCCTACCAATCCCTTCTAGTTCGCCAATTACTTGAATGAACTTGAACTGCATGTAGGGTCAAGATTGAGTGAATGTTTTGCCATTTGACTGTGTGATCTTTGAAATGAATTGCAACTTTGTTTTGATCTGAATTTGGGCTTTGCCAAGCGACCTATTGTATGCCTTTGCTCTTCACTGCCAAGTTTTGCCCATTGTTCAAAAGGGGGGAGGCTCCTCCCGAGGTTTTCTATTTCTCCCCTGTACTTCATGGTTAGTCTTGCTTGGGGACAAGCAAGGTTTAAGCATGGGGGATTGTTGAGCCTTGGTTTTACCACTTTTTACCTTGATTTTTATTGTCTTATTGAACTTATCTAAGTTATTTAGTTTAAGTTTAATAGTGTTTTTTTTGTCATCTTCTCTAATTGAGACTAATCTGTTTAATTGTCTTATTTTTAGGTAATTTTGAGATAAGTGATGATGACACATGAGGTAAAAGATTGGAATTAAGGAGTAAAGGAAGCCAATACACTCGCGCCAGAAAATTAGAAGCGAAGTTGGGATTTCATTCGACACCTAGGTGTAATCGCACAGCCTGCACCGTGCCGGTTGCGATTTTAGTTTTTAGTAGTTTTATTTATTAATGAGAAAGACAGACAAATTTTCATTCTACGTTATTTTCATTTTTTTTTTCAGTTTCTTTCTAGGCTTGAAGGGAGGTTTCCTCCCAAGCCTCTCTAGTTTGAGGGTTTGATTTCCATTGAAGAATTTATGAATTCAAGAAGGAGATTGAATTTGGCTTTCAATTGAAGACTAAGTTTTTCTATCCCCTTCTCTCTATTTTCTTCTATGTTAATTTCTTGTTAGTTTTGTGTTGTTTGGGTTGTGATTGATGTGTTTGACAATGAATTAATCTTGTCTAGGCCTAGTCTATCAAAATTCATGCTTGTAGTTAGAGGTTTTCTCATGCCCACCATGTGTTCGATGAAATGCTCGAGAGAGTGTTCATCTATATTGCTTTAGGAAATTAATGTACGCCGAGAGGTGAGATTGATTTGCTAGTGTGGTAGAGAAAATAGTTAGGTTTTGGACATGAGAATAGTCGAATTCTAACTAGGTTTAGGGTTGATATTCTTGTAGTTTAATTAGACTAACTCCATGAGAACAGGTAGTTAGAATAGTTAGACTAGCCTTTGACCCTCGAGAGAGGGCTTTGGTGAGCTTTAATGATGCAATCGATCACTCTTAATTGCTTGTTAGAATTGGTAGATTAGGTCGTTCAAATTGATTAATTGTTGAATTCTGATTTGCTTCCTGAACGTCCTTATTGCTTTCGTAGTTTGTAGTTTTGTCATCACCATCACTACCACTTGGTTAATCTACCTAACTTGAAACACTTGAGTCCGCTCTGAGTGCTTGGAACACAACTCCCTGAGATCGACAACCGTACTCCCAAAAGTACGACAACATTTCCACAACTTGTCATTTTGTATAGAAATTTATCAGAGCATACTAGAATTTATTAAGATTTGCTAAGAATTATAAAAATTATTTCTTTATCTCACAAAAAGATAATAAATAAATTTATGCTTTAACTAAAATATTTTTATATTGTTTCTTTTTTTAACCAAACACTTAAAAAATCACAGCGAGTGTATAAACGGCGGAATCTATCAACTAATCTCCATGTTTTCTGGTTGGCCTTGTATTAACAACCAAATTCTCCTATTACACCTATTTTGAGCATTGTTTTTCATGTCAAAAATTCCTACGTGGCTTTTTCCTTTTTTCTTTCTCCTCTGTAATCAACTTCTAATTAACCTCATCACCATCACTAATCACTCACTAATCCCTCACTCTCCACTTTTAGTTCTTGTCATTAGTTACCAATTATCTCTGTCATTATTTTCTCTCTCCACCACCTTGAATTTCCTCATTGCCACTTCATTCCATTTTTTTTCCTGGGTTTATATTCGGAGATTTCCGCATACATTTCTGTTTTCTTTTCATTACCCATTTTGGGGCTCATAAAAAATTCGCCCAATTTATCCGTGATTTGATTGGCTGGAGAGAAAAAACTTACCCTATTTTGTGAAATTCTTTCTTATCTTATTGTCTGTGTTTTGGTATACTTTTCGGGTTGGCATTCATCCTTGGGCGCAAGAAAAAGGAAAGAAAAAAGAAATTAAGTGCCCCCAAAAAACCCCATATCCAACCCCAAGAAAAAAAAAAAAACAAAAAGCAATAATCTTTCTGAGAACAAATGTTGGATAGCATATTGGGTCGCAAGAATTTCAAAACCAAATGGTAAATTCATCGATGCTCTGTTTTCATTAAACGATGAATTATTGCATTAATTAAGTTGTGTTACGTTCTTGTCGGGATGATTAGTTGGTTATTGTGATTAGTTTTGGGGTTTGAGTTTCGGGGTTATTTTTTTCCATTAAGCATTTGCAACGGTGAGTTTTAATTCGATTCACTGCGGACGTGACATGAAACGAGAACGGAATGAGGTTGTATAGGATATTTTAGTGGGGAGAATGAGACTCGTCTCGCGAGAATCTCACTTTCAAACTCGCGAGACGAGTTTGAAAGCGAGTTTAAAATATTAATATTTAAATCATATTTTTTTTTCTTTCCTCCTCCACCTCATTTTTTATCAATATAACTAAATTAATTATATTCTTAAGTGGGACCAATTTACTTTTTTAATTAATATGAGTCAAACTCATTCTCACCATTGGAAAACTAGCTAAATAAAATGTTAAATTTTGACTCTTCCACATATTCCACGTCATATAATTAGTTAAACTCAAACTCACCATTGCGGGTGCTCTTATTTTTCCATGTTTGGGTGTGGGTTGATTTCGGGAAAGTTTTCACGATGGGTCCACCAAGTTCTCTATTTTCCTAACGAAAATTTCTCTAGGGTTTCCTACCAAACACTCCCTTAATTTATCTGATTAAGATATAATGATGCAGCAAATCAGCGTTAACTCGGACGAAGACTCGGATAGATGGGATTAAGAGGAAACGTAATGCAATGCAGAAGTTCTTGAAGAAAGATATAGCTGATCTCTTGAAGAGTAATCTAGAACGCAATGCCTATGGCAGGGTATCCTATAATTTCTCCCTTTTTTTTGTTAATCTCCTTGTACTATTTTCCTTCTTTGATTCAGATGCTTTCCTTTATATAATGCATGAACAAATAACTTTTTGATGGAAGCAACAAAAATTCTATGATTGATCGAACTCTGTGCTGTTTTTGTTGTTTATATTTACTGTTCAGCTGTTATTTAGCATATATTTGTGTACGGTCTTTCAGTCTTTTATGACCTTGAATAATCGAAAAAGAAATCTAGGAACAATAGGTAGGATATTAGGTTTTCTTAGGTAAACCTAACAATCGGGTCATTGAGGTCATTTCGGGTCAATAAGGTTTAGTGTTGTTCATTTTATTTGCAAGGTAAATAATGGTAAAGTTAGTTTTGGTGAGTTTTGTGACATGTTTAATTACTGTCTGTCTATGCAGGCTGAAGGGCTATACATTGAGCTGAACTTATCAACTTGTTATGACTATGTGGAGGAATGTTGCAAACAAGTTTCTGCAAATCTCAAAACAATGCGCGAGCAAAGGTATTAATCTATCATCTATATCCATTTCTTCATCATAGTTTAAACTTGGAAGAATGAAACCTTTGATCAATCTTTAAGGATTGTGTGATTTGTGTCCAATACTCATTCAATTCGACATTATGAAATTGTCTTAGGCAAAAGCTTAAATAGGGGTTTGACGATTAATGTTCTTTGGATTGGATAAAATGAGTTTTGGATGGACTGGATTGGAGTCCTGTTCTTTGGATTGATAACTCTTTCCAATCCAATCCAATCCAATCCAATCCAAACCTTACACAATTCCCCAAAAAAAATATCCTTTCTAAAAACACAATTCTCCAAAAAAGCATCCAACTTATCCAATCAAATCCAATTCATCCAAAAGTGATTCCAACCAATCCAAAGAACAGGGTTGTGTTTTTTGTTAGAAATGATTTTTTTTTTTGGAATTGTGTAAGGTTTGGATTGGATTGGATTGGTTGAATTGGATTAGAAAGAGTTACCGATCCAAAGAACAAGGGCGAGCGAATTTGAACATAACTTAAACTGATAATTGAAAGTCAAATGATGATTTTATACTCTAAAAGACATGATACATGCTTTGTCCAGGGATTGCCCAGAGGAATGCAAAGCAGCTGTATCTTCATTGATATATGCTGCAGCTAGATTTGCCGATCTTCCTGAGCTGCGTGATCTTAGGAATCTGTTCCATGACAAATATGGCGACACACTAGAGCCATATGTTAGCAAGGAGGTTGGTTGGCAATTCTATCGTATTTGTGTATAAAGTTTTACAATTGGAAACTAACTGCCCTTAATCAATCATGGTTGTTTAACCTAATTAATGTAACCCATGCATGTTTAATTGTGTTTAGTTTGTGGAGAAGTTAAGATCAATGCCTCCTACTATGGAAATGAAGCTTCGGCTTATGCAAGAAGTTGCAAAAGAGTTGTCTGTTGCATGGGACTCTAGAAGTTTGGAAGAGCAACTGCGAAATCCTTCTATGCCTACACATGTAATATTATCTCCCCCTTTCTTTTCCACACCCTTTATTATGGATGTGTTTTTTTTTTTGATTATTGAGAGCCAAAAGGCATAAAAGTTCATAGACAACAGCAAATAACAAACAAAACAGTAGAACAAACACCTCTAAAAGAAAAGATTACAACCAAACAACTAAAAATAATTAACACAACAAGTACTTTCACGACCACCACAACCGAAAGAAATCTTCACTTTTTAAACACGATGCAAGATCAGTAACTTCAAGTGTTTGGTAAAGAGTTTTGCATTTTTTGAGGTCATTAGCCTTTTGAATCCAAAATCTATTTGACGTGTTTGTTAGTAGATTTTAATGTTAGTTTTCTAAACTGAAGAAACAAGTTTTCAGAATTTCACCATATATTTTTGTCCAAACACCTACTCCTTCTGTTTGATATTACTTGTTGCCTTATAAATTATACCAATTAAACTTCAAGAATTTTAATCCTCAATTTTTCAGCATGTATAATGATATATCGTAGAAAATTACTACTCTTAGATTCATAACCAAAAATAGAATACTAAAATCATAATAGTGCAATTGGTAATAAAATACTCCCTCCGTCCCTTAATGAGTGTCAATTTTTTTAACTACCTTGTCCCTTTTTATTTGTCAATTTTACATTTCCAATAATTAAAATATCCATATTACCCTTAATTAATTAATGAGATTTTCATCACCTTTTAAACTTTTACTTTATTTTTCTTTCTCTTAATGAGGGGTATACTTGTTCATATATAATTTTTTTGCTCCATTTCCAAAACACATCGATTTTGTAAAGTTAGTTTTATTGACATAAAAAAAGGGACGGAGAGAGTATTATCTGAAAGCTATCAACTAAAGAGTGATATTAGAAACTTTAGAAGTCAACTAAGCAACAAATTGTAACAAAAAGCTAGAGAGCAATTCAAACCGAAAGTAGCTACTCCCTCCGTTCCATATTAACTGTCGTCTTTGGAAATTGTGCAGTCAAATTTCAAAAATTTTCACTATAAATTTCTCAATACATACAATGAGTTGATATATAAAACTAACACCATTAGATTCGTGACGAAAAATACAATCATAAAAGTATAATATTGGAATTGTTAATAATATATTATACTAGAAATTATCAATCAAAGAGTAACATTGAAGACCGTGAAAATCAAAATTATGACAATTAATATGGAATGAAAGGAGTAACGGTTAGTAATTAATTAATGAACTCCGTGAAGTGCTAATAATATCTGTGTTTTGTTCCCCATGTCAGGACCATGGTGGTAATGACCCCCACAACATCCTCCGAACCATGTCCACCATAGTCCAACCCAAAGACGGCGCCAAACAAACGACCGCATCACTCACAATCGACACCAAAATGCGGCACACGCAGTCATTCTCTGTGGTCCGTGTCGGAGACATCAACAACAACAATAACTGCCAACCAAATCACGTGCACCAAACCACACACCACGTGGACTCCAACTACACACATGTCCCTGCGCCGTACACAATCCCCGACAACAACAAGACGGTTAGCCCCGTCTCACGATCCAACCACATGTTTGACTACCCGGATAATTCTCCAAGAATCCAGGAGCTTGAGACAATAGAAGGAGTAGTTATGGGTTCTGGTCGGAAGGTGAGGTCGAGGCCGAAGTCGGTGCGGACGAAGTTCCTGAAGCCGATGGCGCTGAGCAGCCCGAGCAGTTCGGACTACGACACCGATCTCAAAGACACGTTCAGTTCGGGGAGGAGTTCCCGAGAGATGAGCTTCGATCTTCCGGACGACGAGGGGCTGGGAGAGGATGAGGAGGAGGAAACACAGGATGTGTGGACGTATTTCGGGAAGATTTCGCCCAAGATTTTGTCGCCGAGCAGCGCCAAGAGCAGTGTGCAGTCTCCGGTGGCGGCAGCGGCTGCAGCCGCGGTGGAAGGTGTTGGGAGTCCCATAAGTAGACCCGTGCCGGAACTGCTCCCATTGCCCCCAGGGAGAAGAAGGTAATGTTCGGGTTAAAATTAATGATAAGGATTTTTGGACGCTAATATACTGAACTTTTAGGATATTGGACAATAATACATTGAACTTTGACCTTGGACAATAATGCACTGTACTTAAGGGAGTGTTGGACAATAGTACATCCAGAGAGATTCTGACGGTGGCTAACTTGGTGGTGATCCTACGTGGCAGACGGCCCACGTAGTATTGCCACCAAGTTAGCCACCGTCGGAATTGCTATGAGTGCATTATTGTCCAACACCCCCTAAAATACAGTGCATTATTATCCAAGGTCAAAGTTCAGTGTGTTATTGTCCAATATCCCAAAAAGTTTGTATATTAGCGTCCGAAAATCCTAATGATAACTATCATCATGAATCAAGAATTCAATATGTTGAATCAATAGAACACAAAAGTACATAAAGAGAAACAAGTGAATCTAGGGTTGTCGTTAGTCCTCCTTGAATGAATAAAACACGCTTTTAACTCTAAGAACTAAAAAACTGGCCATTTTCTGTGTCTCGCTGGCAAATTCATGATGAGATATCAAGGAGAAAATAACTCCTTCAAAACCATAAAGCATATGTATATTAAGGGTGAAGCAACCATTGGTAAAAACATGGTTGTAAACTAGTTTGAACCATTTATGAGGATCATAATATAAAAGCCAACTCAGTTTTGCCGAATTTATAACAATAATGGCCAGAAAATGGTTTGTGTACAAAAAAATCGAGGTGGTTGTGACTGTTCTTGGCTCACTTAGTGCCATGCTCGTTATATATGTAAGATATATAATTATAAGTCATTTTAGGGTTATGATCTATTACTATGGAACAATTAATAATAAATACTAATCTTTGCACACTAAAATTTGTGTCCTGCTTAATATATTAAAATTAATATAATCTTAGTGGATCACTTATAATCGGGTTATAAGTTATGATAATTATAACTATTGACATATATTCATTTATGAATAAGCTTACCATTGGATATGATTCAACAGGTACTTCTCAGAGTCTCAACCGTCTACTCCGCAGAAAGAGGAGGATAACGGGGGGATGAAATATGAAGCATTGTTATCTCCTGGGAAGAGCAGGTTTTTGCCTCCGGAGCTTCAGCCGCCACCAAAGTCACCGGTTGAGAGGAGAATTTCTAGACATTCGAGGTCCGAGTCTCAGTGCGACGACCTGTTTTCGCATATTCATCCTCGGATGCCAGATTTTGATGAGCTAGCTGAGAGGATTGTCGTGCTTAAACAGATTGAAAGAGATTGATTGATTAACACATGATTTGAAGGGAGGCAATTTGGTTTGTTCTTGGTGGGGAATTTGGTATTCTTAAAATCTGTATTATTTGTTGCTTTGGTTGGATTTGCTTTTGTGGATCTCACTTTTGGAACAGAGGAAAATACATGCTTGTTATACAAATTCAATGTGGGGATAATTTTAAGCTCACATAATCGCTTTCTTCCAATAATG
This sequence comes from Portulaca oleracea, assembly GCA_029582165.1. Classification (NCBI taxonomy): domain Eukaryota; kingdom Viridiplantae; phylum Streptophyta; class Magnoliopsida; order Caryophyllales; family Portulacaceae; genus Portulaca; species Portulaca oleracea. The sequence goes on from CM055889.1 coordinate 5,998,058, forward strand.
TAAAGTGAATCAGAAACACAAATATCAAAAGTCTTAGAAGTTTTGCACAATATAATGTTATGCTATACGACAAACTCTAAAATACAAATGGTAACTGTAGTAGGAAAAATGGTTGCTTATGTTAGAATTTTTAAAGGTGGCAGCCAAACTTGGATATTGGACAAACACATTCAAAGCTATAACCCTTAAATAATATACTCAAAATAAGGATATATATATATAAAAAAAAATACTCGAAACAAAAATTGTAGGATCGATAAAACTTTATCCCATCTGAATTTGTCCAGTTATAGAGAAATTGGGTATGAATATGAAATTTAATCTAAATTTGTACTTGGCCATGGTATTTTTCATATTTTAGTTGATCAAATCTAATTTGATCCAAATTTACTAGGACAATTTTTCCGCATACCCTAAGATATATACCCTATATAACACGTATTGTAACGCCCCGGAATTTCAATTCTAAACTTAACGGTCAAAATCAAACATTAACTAACATTAACAGTGGAAGACTCATTTTTTTTTCTTTTTACTCATTTTATTTACTTGGGCGTTACTACCTTGTACCTCCGAAGAGATACAAGGCAAGAAAGGAAAACTAACCACAAACGATAACTGTTTACTTTAATTTAACAACGAAAAGAACTTCGAATTCTAGAACAACATAAACTCAACATTTCTAAACTTCAAGTCTAAACATAAACTAAACTTTATTCTCAAACGGCTAACTCCAACGTCCTCACTTCTATTGCCCATCCCCATCACATAATTGATCTTCACCTGAAAACAAAACATTCACAACATGAGGGGGGAAACCTCAATAATGTCTACCCCTAACTGTCAAAACAGTTCAAAGTTCATTTCAAACCATTTTAGGGGAGGGGAACAAGTCAAACCTTTTTACAACTCATTTGAAACCCAACCCAAAAATAACTAGAGTTCATAAATAACAAAACTTATAAACCAACAGTATCAACTTTCCACTCAGAATCAGACATCAGAAATCAGAAATCAGAAATCAGAAACAGAGTAATCATTTCCTCAGAAAACAATCAGAATTTTATTATGCGGGCGGGATTTGCCTATCCCCAGAATATCGTAACTCGAATCGAGCAGGATCTCGGATCCTCGTAATCGAATGGATGGCGGTCCGAAGCGAGAATCGGATGTGCACAATCTTAGAAATAATATCGGGACTCCCCGATCTCTTGATAACTCCCCTGCAGGAACAGATCCTGGTCTAAGGGTCGTTACCCACAACCCGCTTATGGTTTCACTTTGATTATTAGTATCTTATGAATTATCAGGCGTCAGACTTCAAATAAAACCCAACCCAGTTTCCAAAATCAACAGAATAAAACTCAGAGTTTAAAAAGACTGCCACGTTTTACTCAACTCAGGAAAACAACTCACAGACATCCAAATCAGACAGTCTAACTTTACAGAAAGTCCCCGTGCAGGATGTAAGCTTCATAAAACATATTAAAATCACAAAACAGATAAAGAGCATCCCAAAGGGGATTAGGACATAGACATTACCTGAACGGTTTCTCTTTACTGCAACACTTACACACGGGAGCTAACTATCGCGTCGTCTCGCTCAAACCTAGAATTCGAATATAAACTACTAAAATTAAAACTCGACTTCTACGAAAGTTAGTTACGCACGAATCCTACCAAAGACATGTAATACCAAGATACACGCAACACATAAGGTCTCCTCAAGGACTTACAAGTATTAATAGATGTATAAAATAATGTTTCACACTTAATATAATAACATTAAGGAAATAGACATAAGAACTTTACTTTCAATATAACTTAATACCATAATGCGAACTTTGATTACTAATAACATTAATATACACCAACATGATAAAAAGAACTTTATTCATAATATAGCCTTACAAAATAGAGTAAAATAAACTTAGCCACTTAGTGTGACAACGTAATAATTTCAACTTAATTAATTAATACTAATAATAGTACAACTCTTAAAATCATTTAAAACTTTAATATACACAATAATAATTTGAAAACTACTAGTTTTATAAACTAAATAACATTATTACGTAAAACTTAATAATAATGAAATGAATAACATTGCAACATTTATATTAAGAACTTAATAATTTAGAAATGATCAAAGATACTTATTAATAAAGAGATTTCTAAAGAAATAATAATAGAGATTTATTAGTAATATAATGAAATTAACTTGGTAATATTATTTCTTAATAACATGGATCTTTTACTAAAAAGAGAACTTCAAAATAAAATTAAAACCTAATAATATAATGAATACCTTGATAATAATATAAACTCATGAAAAAGGAAAACTTTTATAACATAAACCTTAGTTCAAATAAGGAATAGAAGTAACTTACTAATCATCAAATAATAATAGATAAACTTATTATTAACATAGATATTACATATGAACCCTACTAACAACCTAGGGCTAAACATGCATATTTGGGCCATAATATCAACACATATAAACACCCATTAATCCACTCCTAATCATCAAGTTCTAAAATACCAACATAACCTTCCAGAATACTACCCATTAACAACCATTAATAACATATTATCTTGCTTAAACTAACCCAAACAGTAAACTCATGCTAGCAAAATATAGAGAGAGAAAATGAGAGTTTTAGGGCACAAACAATGGGTCCAAGACTCCAAGCTATGGCGCACAAGGTGGTCGGCGGCTGGGTGGTTGGAGTCCGGTGGTGAGTCGGAGGCGGCGGCAGCAAGGGGTCCTGGTGGTGGTCGTCGGAGAATGCAACGGTGGCGGCGGCGGTTTCAAGCTAGGGCACGGGAGAGAGGAAAAAAAAAATGGAGCTTGGGAGATCGGGGTGGGCTCCGAGGTGGTTCTGGGCGGCGGTTGGTCGGAGATGGTGGTGCGACGGCGTCCGGTGATGGCGGTGCAGCGGCGCAAGGTGGTTCAGCGGTGGTTGAGGTGGCTCGTTGAGGTGGTGAACAGGGGTGGTCGGGTTGCGTAGGGTTTGGGGGATCGGGGTGCACAGGAAGAAGAAGAAGAAAGGAAAAAGAGGAAGAAAGAAGAAGAAAGAATGGAGGAAGAGGGAGGAAATGGAGGAAGAAGATGAAGAAGGAGTTGAGGTAGAAGAATGGAGGGGTCTCCTATGGTGGTGGTCGAACAAGCAGTACTATATGTACTGTAGGGAACAACAACAAAAAAAGAGAGAGAGAGAGGAAGTGAGAGAGAGAGAGAGAGAGAGAGAGAGAGAGAGAGATAGAAAAAAAGGAGGGCACGTGTAAGGGAGAGATAGGGTAAGAGGATGAGCAAAAAAAATAGTGGGGTATGCATACAGCACCAAAAACGGTTATATAAGATACTTGGACAAGGGTTTTAGCCAAAAACAGATAAAAAGGGGGGGGAGGATTGAATGATGTCATACCAATGACATCACTAAAACAAAATAAAAGGAAAATACGCCAAAAATGATATTTTACAACCTCAAGAATTATTATCAGGTAATATCATAAAGAAAATCAGATAAAATTAATTTCTACCCGTAAGCCAAAAATTTCCTAACTGATATTTTTAAGACTCTAAAAATTCCACGAACTCACTCGCGGTCCTAAAAGCTCCGTGTGATAACAGATAAATAACTAACAGGATAAAACGCTCGCTAGAAAATTTAACGGTAAACGCAATTGAATTTTTCAGGGTTCTACATCATTACCCCCTTAAAAGAAGTTTCGTCCTCGAAACTTAAACTCTTACTTAGCGATTCTTCAAACGGAACTCACGGTTACCTTAACAAAAAACTCGGGATTTTACACGTATAAACTCTAAATAAACAAAAGAGCCAGTAATTATAACAAAAAGTACGTGAAAATTAAGAGCAAAAGCTTAAAAAAAATGAAACAAAACCATTAACATTATTTAGGGTGCGTAAAATTCATGGGTAAAAAATAATTGGGTAAAAAGTAAATTTTTGTAATTTTTTTATAATTTTGGTAACTTTTGTCAAATTATACTTGTAAAACCCCGAAAAATCCAAAGATGTTGACCGTGACGTCGTTAGTAATTAGGTTTGACTTCGTTATTTATTATTTATTCGTTTGTGTTTATTTATGCTGACGCTTGAGCTCGTAGGACCGTTGAGGGGCTAACAAGGGTAGAATAGTAATTTCCGCTGGTTAATATTATCATTTGATTAATTACGTGAATATTATTTGCTATGTGATTATATGATTATTAGTATTAAAATTATTATTACTATTATTAGTATTATTGGGTTTTTTTTTAGAAAAATCAGTTTTAATTGTTTTAATTGGGTTGGGTTAGGAATAGAACTAGTTTTTGGGCCTAAATTGGGTATTAGTATAAAAACCCCCTCTCAAACCCTAAACCCTAATTTTCCTCTCTCAAACCCTAACCCTCACCCCCTCTCCCTTCTCTCTCTGTCCACCCACCGCAACCTCCGGCAACCACCGCGAACCACCTGCAACCACCGCAACCACCCTCCTCTCTCTTTCTTCTCTCCTCTCCCTTCTCTCTCCTTCACATGTACCGTCCACAAGGGTCGTCCGCCACCAGCACCTGTCGAAAACCACCCCCAGGCCAACGCCCTCGCCGACGTACCCCGACCCTAGCGAGCCCAGACCATGTGAAGTTTCAACTCAACGCTTTGCTTGCTGCCAAGCCCAGACGCCCTTGCCCATCCCGACACCGCCGCACACCACAGCTGGCTGCCGCCGCCGACCGCACGACCTTGACCGACGCCAACACCCCCGACCTCCGTCCGCCCAGTCGCCGGGAAAAACCGCAAGAAACCCCCCCTCGAAACTCTACGTAAACCCTAAAGCCCTAACCCTAATTGTTTCTTTTTCCTTTATTATTCTGATTTTGAAATATTATTATTATTATTATTAATATTATTATTATCAGTTTTATTATTTTTTCTGTAATTTTGTAATTTAGGAAATTATTGTAATCTTGTTCTTGGTTGTAATTATGTAAATTATTATTTGTATGTGTAATTTGTTTACTTGATATGTGTAATTTATTTAATTGTTGTATGTAAATTTTTATGTTGTGAATTGCTATTAGGGTTGTAATAATTATAGTAAAATTATTAATTGTTATTGTACCTTGTTAATCTTGTGAAGCATGTTTAGGGTTTAGATAACATTATTATTGTATGCACGAATCTTTAAAGTATAATTATCTAGATTAATTCTTGAATCGTTAGTTAAATATTTATATGTTCTTTAAATCCTCTTAGGGTTCATTCATGTTTAATTTCATGTTTAATCTTGATTAAATAAGTTAGGTTAATTAAGCTACTAAAAATTCAGTTCTTGTCTATTAATTCTTGATTCTTGATTAAATCTTGTTTAAAGAAATTAGTTGTTGAGTTTCTTGATTAGTAGTTTAAATGTTTATATGTACTTTATAGTTTATTTACATATTCTTTAAGTCTTTTCCGAATCGTGACTAAAGAAACTCACATGTTATAACCGTCCTTGTTAATTCTTGAAATATTGAATTAGAATAATGTAGAATTCTTTTTAAGATAATGTTATAATTGTTTTATGCATGACTTTAGGGTTAGTGACAATAGTAAAGTGGATTTTCATGTTTTATAAATTGGTTTTAATGTTAAAAAGTTTGATGTTGGACCTAAGTTGAGTTGGACTTTATACCTTAGACCCTAATTACTGTTTTTAAGCCCAAATTAGGACCCCGGGATCGAATGGTGGAAGTTAGAACCGAAAGTGTTAATTAAATAAGAACCGTTACCGGGACAGTTTCGTTAGCGCCTAAAGATCGGGTTTCCACGGTTAGTGTAGTTGTCTTTTGATCAAACCCTTTGGACTGGAGGTTCCCTTAGATGTTAGGAACCATAGGAATTTTACGGATCGAACGTTTGATTTGTATAACCCGAGATATAGTCTTTTTACCAGAACATGTCAGAACTGGACCAATTGGGAAGATGGGTATTTTTGGAGTCCTTCGGGACTGAGTTGGGCTTAACTATCAACATAGAAGTTTTAGTATACATCCCGAGGTTTCCGAAAAGTCCAGAACCAGCCCCGTAGGATGTCGGGAAGTCGAGTTGTAACTCGTTTTATGTGAACGTTATAATCTGCCCTCTGCTTGCTTCTTTTAATAATAATTGTTGACTGAAAATAATATGTGATCTTGTTATGTGTTTTCTTGGAGGTGTTAAGTGTAATTTCGTAAATGATAGGAACCTAAGTGTTCCTAGGGGATGGGTTAGGTAGTTGATAGTTAACACTAACTTCGTTAGAACGCGTTTTGATTAGATAATTATTCTTATTCTAGGCCCGAGTTAGTGCGTGACGATAGTGAGCTCAAGTGTGTTCTCCTTATTGCTGTACTGTGACGTTATTCAGGTAATTGTCTATGCTCTAATCCCCATCGGGATGCTCTTTAAATGTGTTTTAATGTTTTATAATCTATTTTGAGAATTGCATCCCGAAAGGGGACTTTTGTGGAAATATGACCATCTGTTTTGATAATCTTTTGTTTCGATTGTGACCTTGGTTTATTTAAGTCAAGAAATTGGATGGTCTTTTATTCGAAGTTTTGTTAATGGTTTTGATAATCTGGGTTGGGTTTGACTTGAGAGTTGTGAGTTGAGTTTTTGCATAAGATACTAATAATTCAAGTGAAACATTTAAGCGGGTTTATCCGTCGTGGCTAACTGTGGTAGGCAAAGTGCAGGACCACAGTCGTAACTTTGTGGTAGGAAAGTGCAGGACCCTGGTCGTAGCCTGTGGTAGGCAGAGGATCTGGGATCCGGTATGATATTTGTTACTTTAAGGGATGTGGTATCCCGCCCGCACAATAAAATATGGATTGATTGGGTTGAGGAAACAGTAGGGGATTAAAGGTTTGTAAAATGTTTGATTCGATCCCTCTCCCCAAAATGAATTGAAATGAACTTAAACTATTTTAAACGTTAGGGGTAGACATTATTGAGATTTCCCCCTCATTTTCTGAAATGTTTTGTTTTCAGGTGAAGATCTAAATGCTGGGGACGGGAGTTAGAAGTGAGGACGACGAATCTAGTAGTCCTCGAACCTTTTATATTGTTTTCGTTATGAATTCGTAAAGTTTGTTGAGTTGTTAGTAGTTGCCGTTAGCAGACAGTTGTGTTTTCCTTTCTCGCCTTGTATTCCTTCGGGGATACGGCAGTGACGCCCAAACTAAATTTGAAGTCTTCCGCTAAGTTTTGTCTGTTAACGTTAGTTTGACTTTGACTTTCTATAATTGAATTTCCGGGGCGTTACAGAATGGTATCAGAGCTCTGGGTTACGACCTGGTAGCTCCTAAGTGTCCCTTAGGTTTAGTTAGACCTTAGGATGCTACGTTCGGAGTGATGAGTGTAGGATGGGGGAATTGAACGTGTGTCTATTTCTTTGTCTCCTTTTTGTGTTATAAGTCCATGCCTGGTTCTTTTTGATATTTTTGGATGGAATATCGCTGCCTTTGCCATGAGCACGAGACCCAAGCCCCTCTAAAGACTTTAAAACCCGAGGTGGGTAAAGAATATAACCCCGAGGAGGGCTTGGAAGCAGAAGAAGACCTTCGATGAGAATTTGGAGGCTGGAAGAAGATTTGACATACGAGGATACGCGGAGATTATAGGTTGCGAGAGAATCAACCTCAAAGAAAGACCGAACTTTTAGTAGAACGGTATATGCGACAACTGAAACCATCTATGAAGCCATGGAGAATAAAGGATCGAGGCATCCACACCTTTCATCACACAAGTTGCTCTGGGTTTCGAGGACGAAACTCTTTTAAAGTGGGTAATGATGTAAAATCCCGAGTTTTTGGTTAACGCGACCGTTAGTTTCGTTTGACAGAGCGTTGGTGTTGAGTTTAAGTTTCGAGGACGAAACTTCTTTTAAGAAGGTAATGATGTAAAACCCCGAAAAATCCAAAGATGTTGACCGTGACGTCGTTAGTAATTAGGTTTGACTTCGTTATTTATTATTTATTCGTTTGTGTTTATTTATGCTGACGCTTGAGCTCGTAGGACCGTTGAGGGGCTAACAAGGGTAGAATAGTAATTTCCGCTGGTTAATATTATCATTTGATTAATTACGTGAATATTATTTTCTATGTGATTATATGATTATTAGTATTAAAATTATTATTACTATTATTAGTATTATTGGGTTTTTTTTAGAAAAATCAGTTTTAATTGTTTTAATTGGGTTGGGTTAGGAATAGAACTAGTTTTTGGGCCTAAATTGGGTATTAGTATAAAAACCCCCTCTCAAACCCTAAACCCTAATTTTCCTCTCTCAAACCCTAACCTCACCCCTCTCCTTCTCTCTCTCTGCCATCCATCCCGCCGCACTCATGGCCACCGCCCGCAACCTCCGTGACCACCGCGAACCACCCGGACCACCGCAACCACCCTCCTCTCTCTTTCTTCTCTCCTCTCCTTCTCTCTCTCCTTCGCAGAATCGCCGTCCACAAGGGTCGTCCGCCACCAAAGACCGGCCGAAAACCACCCCTGTGCCACCGCCCTCGCCGCATTGCCGACCCTAGCGTGCGGACCACGTGAAGTTTCAACTGCATCGCGGTTCTTTGCTAAGCCAGACGCGACCCTTGCCCATCCCGACACCGCGCTGCACCACCGCCACGCTTCGCCGCCCGCCGCCGACCGACCTTGACCCGACGCCAACACCCCGACCTCCATCCGCCCGATCGCGGGAAAAACCGCAAGAAACCCCCTCGAAACTCTACGTAAACCCTAAAGCCCTAACCCTAATTGTTTCTTTTCCTTTATTATTCGATTTTGAAATATTATTATTATTATTAATATTATTATTATCAGTTTTATTATTTTTTTTCTGTAATTTTGTAATTTAGGGAAATTATTGTAATCTTGTTCTTGGTTGTAATTATGTGTAAATTATTATTTGTATGTGTAATTTGTTTACTTGATATGTGTAATTTATTTAATTGTTTTATGTAAATTTTATGTTGTGAATTGCTATTAGGGTTGTAATAATTATAGTAAAATTATTAATTGTTATTGTACCTTGTTAATCTTGTGAAGCATGTTTAGGGTTTAGATAACATTATTATTGTATGCACGAATCTTTAAAGTATAATTATCTAGATTAATTCTTGAATCGTTAGTTAAATATTTATATGTTCTTTAAATCCTTTTAGGGTTCATTCATGTTTAATTTCATGTTTAATCTTGATTAAATAAGTTAGGTTAATTAAGCTACTAAAGATTCGGTTCTTGTCTATTAATTCTTGATTCTTGATTAAATCTTGTTTAAAGAAATTAGTTGTTGAGTTTCTTGATTAGTAGTTTAAATGTTTATATGTACTTTATAGTTTATTTACATATTCTTTAAGTCTTTTCCGAATCGTGACTAAAGAAACTCACATGTTATAACCGTCCTTGTTAATTCTTGAAATATTGAATTAGAATAATGTAGAATTCTTTTTAAGATAATGTTATAATTGTTTTATGCATGACTTTAGGGTTAGTGACAATAGTAAAGTGGATTTTCATGTTTTATAAATTGGTTTTAATGTTAAAAAGTTTGATGTTGGACCTAAGTTGAGTTGGACTTTATACCTTAGACCCTAATTACTGTTTTTAAGCCCAAATTAGGACCCCGGATCGAATGGTGGAAGTTAGAACCGAAAGTGTTAATTAAATAAGAACCGTTACCGGGACAGTTTCGTTAGCGCCTAAAGATCGGGTTTCCACGGTTAGTGTAGTTGTCTTTTGATCAAACCCTTTGGACTGGAGGTTCCCTTAGATGTTAGGAACCATAGGAATTTTACGGATCGAACGTTTGATTTGTATAACCCGAGATATAGTCTTTTTACCAGAACATGTCAGAACTGGACCAATTGGGAAGATGGGTATTTTTGGAGTCCTTCGGGACTGAGTTGGGCTTAACTATCAACATAGAAGTTTTAGTAGACATCCCGAGGTTTCCGAAAAGTCCAGAACCAGCCCCGTAGGATGTCGGGAAGTCGAGTTGTGACTCGTTTTATGTGAACGTTATAATCTGCCCTCTGCTTGCTTCTTTTTATAATAATTGTTGAGTGAAAATAATATGTGATCTTGTTATGTGTTTTCTTGGAGGTGTTAAGTGTAATTTCGTAAATGATAGGAACCTAAGTGTTCCTAGGGGATGGGTTAGGTAGTTGATAGTTAACACTAACTTCGTTAGAACGCGTTTTGATTAGATAATTATTCTTATTCTAGGCCCGAGTTAGTGCGTGACGATAGTGAGCTCAAGTGTGTTCTACTTATTGCTTTGTATCGTGACGTTATTCGGTAATTGTCTATGCTCTAATCCCCATCGGGATGCTCTTTAAATGTGTTTTGATGTTTTATAATCTATTTTGAGAATTGCATCCCGAAAGGGGACTTTTGTGGAAATATGACCATCTGTTTTGATAATCTTTTGTTTCGATTGTGACCTTGGTTTATTTAAGTCAAGAAATTGGATGGTCTTTTATTCAAGTTTTGTTAATGGTTTTGATAATCAGGTTGGGTTTGACTTGAGAGTTTTGATTTGAGTTTTTGCATAATAAAATAATAATTCAAGTGAAACATTTAAGCGGGTTTATCCGTCGTAGCTGTGGTAGGCAAAGGGTGCAGGACCACAGTCGTAGCTTTGTGGTAGGCGGAAATGTGAACTCTTGATATTCAGTGCTTTGTGGTAGGCAAAGTGCAGGACCACTGGTCGTAGCCTGTGGTAGGCAAAGTGCAGGACCACAGTCGTAACTGTGGTAGGCAGAGGATCTGGGATCCGGTATGATATTTGTTACTTTAAGGGATGTGGTATCCCGCCCGCACAATAAAATATGGATTGATTGGGTTGAGGAAACAGTAGGGGATTAAAGGTTTGTAAAATGTTTGATTCGATCCCTCTCCCCAAAATGAATTGAAATGAACTTAAACTATTTTAAACGTTAGGGGTAGACATTATTGAGATTTCCCCCTCATTTTCTGAAATGTTTTGTTTTCAGGTGAAGATCTAAATGCTGGGGACGGGAGTTAGAAGTGAGGACGACGAATCTAGTAGTCCTCGAACCTTTTATATTGTTTTCGTTATGAATTCGTAAAGTTTGTTGAGTTGTTAGTAGTTGCCGTTAGCAGACAGTTGTGTTTTCCTTTCTCGCCTTGTATTCCTTCGGGGATACGGCAGTGACGCCCAAACTAAATTTGAAGTCTTCCGCTAAGTTTTGTCTGTTAACGTTAGTTTGACTTTGACTTTCTATAATTGAATTTCCGGGCGTTCTGAATGGTATCGAGCTCAGGTTACGACACAGTAGCTCTAAGTGTCCCTTAGGTTTAGTTAGACCTTAGGATGCTACGTTCGGAGTGATGAGTGTAGGATGGGGGAATTGAACGTGTGTCTATTTCTTTGTCTCCTTTTTGTGTTATAAGTCCATGCCTGGTTCTTTTTGATATTTTTGGATGGAATATCGCTGCCTTTGCCATGAGCACGAGACCCAAGCCCCTCTAAAGACTTTAAAACCCGAGGTGGGTAAAGAATATAACCCCGAGGAGGGCTTGGAAGCAGAAGAAGACCTTCGATGAGAATTTGGAGGCTGAAAGAAGATTTGACATACGAGGAGCATACGGAGATTATAGGTTGCAGAGAGAATCAACCTCAAAGAAAGACCGAACTTTTAGTAGAACGGTATATGCGACAACTGAAACCATCTATGAAGCCATGGAGAATAAAGGATCGAGGCATCCACACCTTTCATCACACAAGTTGCTCTGGGTTTCGAGGACGAAACTCTTTTAAAGTGGGTAATGATGTAAAATCCCGAGTTTTTGGTTAACGCGATCGTTAGTTCCGTTTGACAGAGCGTTGGTGTTGAGTTTAAGTTTCGAGGACGAAACTTCTTTTAAGAAGGTAATGATGTAAAACCCCGAAAAATCCAAAGATGTTGACCGTGACGTCGTTAGTAATTAGGTTTGACTTCGTTATTTATTATTTATTCGTTTGTGTTTATTTATGCTGACGCTTGAGCTCGTAGGACCGTTGAGGGGCTAACAAGGGTAGAATAGTAATTTCCGCTGGTTAATATTATCATTTGATTAATTACGTGAATATTATTTGCTATGTGATTATATGATTATTAGTATTAAAATTATTATTACTATTATTAGTATTATTGGGTTTTTTTTAGAAAAATCAGTTTTAATTGTTTTAATTGGGTTGGGTTAGGAATAGAACTAGTTTTTGGGCCTAAATTGGGTATTAGTATAAAAACCCCCTCTCAAACCCTAAACCCTAATTTTCCTCTCTCAAACCCTAACCCTCACCCCCTCTCCCTTCTCTCTCTCTGCCGTCCACCCAGCCGCGCCGTCGCAGCCGCCGGCCACCGCCCGCAACCTCCGGCAACCACCGCGAACCACCCAGACCACCGCAACCACCCTCCCTCTCTCTTTCTTCTCTCCCTCTCCCTTCTCTCTCTCCTTCTGCTGTAACCGCCGTCCACAAGGGTCGTCCGCCACCAGCACCGGTCGAAAACCACCCCCAGGCCACCGCCCTCGCCGCCGTACCCCGACCCTAGCGTGCCCAGACCACGTGAAGTTTCAACTGTCGCGGTTGCTGTTGCCAAGCCCAGACGCAGCCCTTGCCCATCCCGACACCGCCGCACCACAGCACCGCCGCTGCTGTCGCCGCCCCTGACCGCCGACCTTGACCCCGACGCCAACACCCCCGACCTCCGTCCGCCCAGTCGCCGGGAAAAACCGCAAGAAACCCCCCCTCGAAACTCTACGTAAACCCTAAAGCCCTAACCCTAATTGTTTCTTTTTCCTTTATTATTCTGATTTTGAAATATTATTATTATTATTATTAATATTATTATTATCAGTTTTATTATTTTTTTTCTGTAATTTTGTAATTTAGGGAAATTATTGTAATCTTGTTCTTGGTTGTAATTATGTGTAAATTATTATTTGTATGTGTAATTTGTTTACTTGATATGTGTAATTTATTCAATTGTTGTATGTAAATTTTTATGTTGAGAATTGCTATTAGGGTTGTAATAATTATAGTAAAATTATTAATTGTTATTGTACCTTGTTAATCTTGTGAAGCATGTTTAGGGTTTAGATAACATTATTATTGTATGCACGAATCTTTAAAGTATAATTATCTAGATTAATTCTTGAATCGTTAGTTAAATATTTATATGTTCTTTAAATCCTCTTAGGGTTCATTCATGTTTAATTTCATGTTTAATCTTGATTAAATAAGTTAGGTTAATTAAGCTACTAAAGATTCGGTTCTTGTCTATTAATTCTTGATTCTTGATTAAATCTTGTTTAAAGAAATTAGTTGTTGAGTTTCTTGATTAGTAGTTTAAATGTTTATATGTACTTTATAGTTTATTTACATATTCTTTAAGTCTTTTCCGAATCTTGACTAAAGAAACTCACATGTTATAACCGTCCTTGTTAATTCTTGAAATATTGAATTAGAATAATGTAGAATTCTTTTTAAGATAATGTTATAATTGTTTTATGCATGACTTTAGGGTTAGTGACAATAGTAAAGTGGATTTTCATGTTTTATAAATTGGTTTTAATGTTAAAAAGTTTGATGTTGGACCTAAGTTGAGTTGGACTTTATACCTTAGACCCTAATTACGGTTTTTAAGCCCAAATTAGGACCCCGGGATCGAATGGTGGAAGTTAGAACCGAAAGTGTTAATTAAATAAGAACCGTTACCGGGACAGTTTCGTTAGCGCCTAAAGATCGGGTTGCCACGGTTAGTGTAGTTGTCTTTTGATCAAACCCTTTGGAATAGAGGTTCCCTTAAATGTTAGGAACCATAGGAATTTTACGGATCGAACGTTTGATTTGTATAACCCGAGATATAGTCTTTTTACCAGAACATGTCAGAACTGGACCAATTGGGAAGATAGGTATTTTTGGAGTCCTTCGGGACTGAGTTGGGCTTAACTATCAACATAGAAGTTTTAGTAGACATCCCGAGGTTTCTGAAAAGTCCAGAACCAGCCCCGTAGGATGTCGGGAAGTCGAGTTGTGACTCGTTTTATGTGAACGTTATAATCTGCCCTCTGCTTGCTTCTTTTTATAATAATTGTTGAGTGAAAATAATATGTGATCTTGTTATGTGTTTTCTTGGAGGTGTTAAGTGTAATTTCGTAAATGATAGGAACCTAAGTGTTCCTAGGGGATGGGTTAGGTAGTTGATAGTTAACACTAACTTCGTTAGAACGCGTTTTGATTAGATAATTATTCTTATTCTAGGCCCGAGTTAGTGCGTGGCGATAGTGAGCTCAAGTGTGTTCTCCTTATTCTTTGTCTTGTGACGTTATAAAGGTAATTGACTAAGATCTAATCCCCATCGGGATGCTCTTTAAATGTGTATTGAAGTTATATAATATATTTTGAGAATATCATCACTAAACGGGACTAAAGTGGAAATATTACCATCTTTTTTGATAATCTTTTGTTTAGATTGTGACCTTGGTTTATTTAAGTGAAGAAATTGTATGGTATTTTTTTCGTAGTTTTGTTAATGGTTTTGATAATCAGGTTGGGTTTGACTTGAGAGTTGTGAGTTGAGTTTTTGCATAAGATACTAATAATTCAAGTGAAACATTTAAGCGGGTTTATCCGTCGTAACTGTGGTAGGCAAAGTGCAGGACCACAGTCGTAGCTGTGGTAGGCAAAGTGCAGGACCACAGGTCGTAGCCTGTGGTAGGCGGAAATGTGAACTCTTGATATTCGGGTCGTAGCTTTGTGGTAGGAAAAGTGCAGGACCACAGTCGTAGGTAACTGTGGTAGCGGAGGATCTGGGATCCGGTATGATATTTGTTACTTTAAGGGATGTGGTATCCCGCCCGCACAATAAAATATGGATTGATTGGGTTGAGGAAACAGTAGGGGATTAAAGGTTTGTAAAATGTTTGATTCGATCCCTCTCCCAAAATGAATTGAAATGAACTTAAATTATTTTAAACGTTAGGGGTAGACATTATTGAGATTTCCCCCTCATTTTCTGAAATGTTTTGTTTTCAAGTGAAGATCTAAATGCTGGGGACGGAAGTTAGAAGTGAGGACGACGAATCTAGTAGTCCTCGAACCTTTTATATTGTTTTCGTTATGAATTCGTAAAGTTTGTTGAGTTGTTAGTAGTTGCCGTTAGCAGACAGTTGTGTTTTCCTTTCTCGCCTTGTATTCCTTCGGGATACGCGGTGACGCCAAACTAAATTTGAAGTCTTCCGCTAAGTTTTGTCTGTTAACGTTAGTTTGACTTTGACTTTCTATAATTGAATTTCCGGGCGTTCTGAATGGTATCGAGCTCAGGTTACGACTGTAGCTCCTAAGTGTCCCTTAGGTTTAGTTAGACCTTAGGATGCTACTTTCGGAGTGATGAGTGTAGGATGGGGGAATTGAACGTGTGTCTATTTCTTTGTCTCCTTTTTGTGTTATAAGTCCATGCCTGGTTCTTTTTGATATTTTTGGATGGAATATCGCTGCCTTTGCCATGAGCACGAGACCCAAGCCCCTCTAAAGACTTTAAAACCCGAGGTGGGTAAAGAATATAACCCCGAGGAGGGCTTGGAAGCAGAAGAAGACCTTCGATGAGAATTTGGAGGCTGAAAGAAGATTTGACATACGAGGAACAGTCGCCGGAGATTATAGGTTGCAGAGAGAATCAACCTTAAAGAAAGACCGAACTTTTAGTAGAACGGTATATGCGACAACTGAAACCATCTATGAAGCCATGGAGAATAAAGGATCGAGGCATCCACACCTTTCATCACACAAGTTGCTCTGGGTTTCGAGGACGAAACTCTTTTAAAGTGGGTAATGATGTAAAATCCCGAGTTTTTGGTTAACACGACCGTTAGTTCCGTTTGACAGAGCGTTGGTGTTGAGTTTAAGTTTCGAGGACGAAACTTCTTTTAAGAAGGTAATGATGTAAAACCCCGAAAAATCCAAAGATGTTGACCGTGACGTCGTTAGTAATTAGGTTTGACTTCGTTATTTATTATTTATTCGTTTGTGTTTATTTATGCTGACGCTTGAGCTCGTAGGACCGTTGAAGGGCTAACAAGGGTAGAATAGTAATTTCCGCTGGTTAATATTATCATTTGATTAATTACGTGAATATTATTTGCTATGTGATTATATGATTATTAGTATTAAAATTATTATTACTATTATTAGTATTATTGGGTGTTTTTTAGAAAAATCAGTTTTAATTGTTTTAATTGGGTTGGGTTAGGAATAGAACTAGTTTTTGGGCCTAAATTGAGTATTAGTATAAAAACCCCCTCTCAAACCCTAAACCCTAATTTTCCTCTCCCAAACCCTAACCCTCACCCCCTCTCCCTTCTCTCTCTCTGCCGTCCATCCAAATGCTGCCGGCCACCGCCCGCAACCTCCGGCAACCACCGCGAACCACCCAGACCACCGCAACCACCCTCCCTCTCTCTTTCTTCTCTCCCTCTCCCTTCTCTCTCTCCTTCTGCTGTAACCGCCGTCCACAAGGGTCGTCCGCCACCAGCACCGGTCGAAAACCACCCCTGTGCCACGCCCTCGCCGCGTGCCCGACCCTAGCGTGCCCAGACCATGTGAAGTTTCAACTCGCGGTTCTTTGTTGCTAAGCCAGACGCACCCTTGCCCATCCCGACACCGCGCACCACAAAGCCACGCCATCGCCGCCCCTGACCGCCGACCTTGACCCCGACGCCAACACCCCCGACCTCCATCCGCCCAGTCGCCGGGAAAAACCGCAAGAAACCCCCCCTCGAAACTCTACGTAAACCCTAAAGCCCTAACCCTAATTGTTTCTTTTTCCTTTATTATTCTGATTTTGAAATATTATTATTATTATTATTATTAATATTATTATTATCAGTTTTATTATTTTTTTTCTGTAATTTTGTAATTTAGGGAAATTATTGTAATCTTGTTCTTGGTTGTAATTATGTGTAAATTATTATTTGTATGTGTAATTTGTTTACTTGATATGTGTAATTTATTTAATTGTTGTATGTAAATTTTTATGTTGTGAATTGCTATTAGGGTTGTAATAATTATAGTAAAATTATTAATTGTTATTGTACCTTGTTAATCTTGTGAAGCATGTTTAGGGTTTAGATAACATTATTATTGTATGCACGAATCTTTAAAGTATAATTATCTAGATTAATTCTTGAATCGTTAGTTAAATATTTATATGTTCTTTAAATCCTTTTAGGGTTCATTCATGTTTAATTTCATGTTTAATCTTGATTAAATAAGTTAGGTTAATTAAGCTACTAAAGATTCGGTTCTTGTCTATTAATTCTTGATTCTTGATTAAATCTTGTTTAAAGAAATTAGTTGTTGAGTTTCTTGATTAGTAGTTTAAATGTTTATATGTACTTTATAGTTTATTTACATATTCTTTAAGTCTTTTCCGAATCGTGACTAAAGAAACTCACATGTTATAACCGTCCTTGTTAATTCTTGAAATATTGAATTAGAATAATGTAGAATTCTTTTTAAGATAATGTTATAATTGTTTTATGCATGACTTTAGGGTTAGTGACAATAGTAAAGTGGATTTTCATGTTTTATAAATTGGTTTTAATGTTAAAAAGTTTGATGTTGGACCTAAGTTGAGTTGGACTTTATACCTTAGACCCTAATTACTGTTTTTAAGCCCAAATTAGGACCCCGGGATCGAATGGTGGAAGTTAGAACCGAAAGTGTTAATTAAATAAGAACCGTTACCGGGACAGTTTCGTTAGCGCCTAAAGATCGGGTTTCCACGGTTAGTGTAGTTGTCTTTTGATCAAACCCTTTGGACTGGAGGTTCCCTTAGATGTTAGGAACCATAGGAATTTTACGGATCGAACGTTTGATTTGTATAACCCGAGATATAGTCTTTTTACCAGAACATGTCAGAACTGGACCAATTGGGAAGATAGGTATTTTTGGAGTCCTTCGGGACTGAGTTGGGCTTAACTATCAACATAGAAGTTTTAGTAGACATCCCGAGGTTTCTGAAAAGTCCAGAACCAGCCCCGTAGGATGTCGGGAAGTCGAGTTGTGACTCGTTTTATGTGAACGTTATAATCTGCCCTCTGCTTGCTTCTTTTTATAATAATTGTTGAGTGAAAATAATATGTGATCTTGTTATGTGTTTTCTTGGAGGTGTTAAGTGTAATTTCGTAAATGATAGGAACCTAAGTGTTCCTAGGGGATGGGTTAGGTAGTTGATAGTTAACACTAACTTCGTTAGAACGCGTTTTGATTAGATAATTATTCTTATTCTAGGCCCGAGTTAGTGCGTGACGATAGTGAGCTCAAGTGTGTTCTCCTTATTGCTGTACTGTGACGTTATTCAGGTAATTGTCTATGCTCTAATCCCCATCGGGATGCTCTTTAAATGTGTTTTGATGTTTTATAATCTATTTTGAGAATTGCATCCCGAAAGGGGACTTTTGTGGAAATATGACCATCTGTTTTGATAATCTTTTGTTTCGATTGTGACCTTGGTTTATTTAAGTCAAGAAATTGGATGGTCTTTTATTCGAAGTTTTGTTAATGGTTTTGATAATCTGGGTTGGGTTTGACTTGAGAGTTGTGAGTTGAGTTTTTGCATAAGATACTAATAATTCAAGTGAAACATTTAAGCGGGTTTATCTGGTCGTAGCCTGTGGTAGGCAAAGGGTCTGGGACCCTGGTCGTAGCCTGTGGTAGGCAAAGGGTCTGGGACCCTGGTCGTAGCCTGTGGTAGGCGGAAATGTGAACTCTTGATATTCTGGTCGTAGCCTGTGGTAGGAAAAGGGTCTGGGACCCTGGTCGTAGCCTGTGGTAGGCAGAGGATCTGGGATCCGGTATGATATTTGTTACTTTAAGGGATGTGGTATCCCGCCCGCACAATAAAATATGGATTGATTGGGTTGAGGAAACAGTAGGGGATTAAAGGTTTGTAAAATGTTTGATTCGATCCCTCTCCCCAAAATGAATTGAAATGAACTTAAATTATTTTAAACGTTAGGGGTAGACATTATTGAGATTTCCCCCTCATTTTCTGAAATGTTTTGTTTTCAAGTGAAGATCTAAATGCTGGGGACGGAAGTTAGAAGTGAGGACGACGAATCTAGTAGTCCTCGAACCTTTTATATTGTTTTCGTTATGAATTCGTAAAGTTTGTTGAGTTGTTAGTAGTTGCCGTTAGCAGACAGTTGTGTTTTCCTTTCTCGCCTTGTATTCCTTCGGGGATACGGCAGTGACGCCCAAACTAAATTTGAAGTCTTCCGCTAAGTTTTGTCTGTTAACGTTAGTTTGACTTTGACTTTCTATAATTGAATTTCCGGGGCGTTACAGAATGGTATCAGAGCTCTGGGTTACGACCTGGTAGCTCCTAAGTGTCCCTTAGGTTTAGTTAGACCTTAGGATGCTACTTTCGGAGTGATGAGTGTAGGATGGGGGAATTGAACGTGTGTCTATTTCTTTGTCTCCTTTTTGTGTTATAAGTCCATGCCTGGTTCTTTTTGATATTTTTGGATGGAATATCGCTGCCTTTGCCATGAGCACGAGACCCAAGCCCCTCTAAAGACTTTAAAACCCGAGGTGGGTAAAGAATATAACCCCGAGGAGGGCTTGGAAGCAGAAGAAGACCTTCGATGAGAATTTGGAGGCTGAAAGAAGATTTGACATACGAGGAAATATGGGAGATTATAGGTTGCAGAGAGAATCAACCTTAAAGAAAGATCGAACTTTTAGTAGAACGGTATATGCGACAACTGAAACCATCTATGAAGCCATGGAGAATAAAGGATCGAGGCATCCACACCTTTCATCACACAAGTTGCTCTGGGTTTCGAGGACGAAACTCTTTTAAAGTGGGTAATGATGTAAAATCCCGAGTTTTTGGTTAACGCGACCGTTAGTTCCGTTTGACAGAGCGTTGGTGTTGAGTTTAAGTTTCGAGGACGAAACTTCTTTTAAGAAGGTAATGATGTAAAACCCCGAAAAATCCAAAGATGTTGACCGTGACGTCGTTAGTAATTAGGTTTGACTTCGTTATTTATTATTTATTCGTTTGTGTTTATTTATGCTGACGCTTGAGCTCGTAGGACCGTTGAGGGGCTAACAAGGGCAGAATAGTAATTTCCGCTGGTTAATATTATCATTTGATTAATTACGTGAATATTATTTGCTATGTGATTATATGATTATTAGTATTAAAATTATTATTACTATTATTAGTATTATTGGGTGTTTTTTAGAAAAATCAGTTTTAATTGTTTTAATTGGGTTGGGTTAGGAATAGAACTAGTTTTTGGGCCTAAATTGAGTATTAGTATAAAAACCCCCTCTCAAACCCTAAACCCTAATTTTCCTCTCTCAAACCCTAACCCTCACCCCCTCTCCCTTCTCTCTCTCTCTGCCGTCCATCCAGCCGCGCCGTCGCAGCCGCCGGCCACCGCCCGCAACCTCCGGCAACCACCGCGAACCACCCAGACCACCGCAACCACCCTCCCTCTCTCTTTCTTCTCTCCCTCTCCCTTCTCTCTCTCCTTCTGCTGTAACCGCCGTCCACAAGGGTCGTCCGCCACCAGCACCGGTCGAAAACCACCCTGTGCCACCGCCTCGCCACGCATTCTCGACCCTAGCGTGCCCAGACCACGTGAAGCTTCAACTGTCGCGGTTGCTGTTGCCAAGCCCAGACGCAGCCCTTGCCCATCCCGACACCGCCGCACCACAGCACCGCCGCTGCTGTCGCCGCCCCTGACCGCCGACCTTGACCCCGACGCCAACACCCCCGACCTCCATCCGCCCAGTCGCCGGGAAAAACCGCAAGAAACCCCCCCTCGAAACTCTACGTAAACCCTAAAGCCCTAACCCTAATTGTTTCTTTTTCCTTTATTATTCTGATTTTGAAATATTATTATTATTATTATTATTAATATTATTATTATCAGTTTTATTATTTTTTTTCTGTAATTTTGTAATTTAGGGAAATTATTGTAATCTTGTTCTTGGTTGTAATTATGTGTAAATTATTATTTGTATGTGTAATTTGTTTACTTGATATGTGTAATTTATTTAATTGTTGTATGTAAATTTTTATGTTGTGAATTGCTATTAGGGTTGTAATAATTATAGTAAAATTATTAATTGTTATTGTACCTTGTTAATCTTGTGAAGCATGTTTAGGGTTTAGATAACATTATTATTGTATGCACGAATCTTTAAAGTATAATTATCTAGATTAATTCTTGAATCGTTAGTTAAATATTTATATGTTCTTTAAATCCTCTTAGGGTTCATTCATGTTTAATTTCATGTTTAATCTTGATTAAATAAGTTAGGTTAATTAAGCTACTAAAGATTCGGTTCTTGTCTATTAATTCTTGATTCTTGATTAAATCTTGTTTAAAGAAATTAGTTGTTGAGTTTCTTGATTAGTAGTTTAAATGTTTATATGTACTTTATAGTTTATTTATATATTCTTTAAGTCTTTTCCGAATCTTGACTAAAGAAACTCACATGTTATAACCGTCCTTGTTAATTCTTGAAATATTGAATTAGAATAATGTAGAATTCTTTTTAAGATAATGTTATAATTGTTTTATGCATGACTTTAGGGTTAGTGACAATAGTAAAGTGGATTTTCATGTTTTATAAATTGGTTTTAATGTTAAAAAGTTTGATGTTGGACCTAAGTTGAGTTGGACTTTATACCTTAGACCCTAATTACTGTTTTTAAGCCCAAATTAGGACCCCGGGATCGAATGGTGGAAGTTAGAACCGAAAGTGTTAATTAAATAAGAACCGTTACCGGGACAGTTTCGTTAGCGCCTAAAGATCGGGTTGCCACGGTTAGTGTAGTTGTCTTTTGATCAAACCCTTTGGACTGGAGGTTCCCTTAGAAGTTTGGAACCATAGGAATTTTACGGATCGAACGTTTGATTTGTATAACCCGAGATATAGTCTTTTTACCAGAACATGTCAGAACTGGACCAATTGGGAAGATGGGTATTTTTGGAGTCCTTCGGGACTGAGTTGGGCTTAACTATCAACATAGAAGTTTTAGTAGACATCCCGAGGTTTCCGAAAAGTCCAGAACCAGCCCCGTAGGATGTCGGGAAGTCGAGTTGTGACTCGTTTTATGTGAACGTTATAATCTGCCCTCTGCTTGCTTCTTTTTATAATAATTGTTGAGTGAAAATAATATGTGATCTTGTTATGTGTTTTCTTGGAGGTGTTAAGTGTAATTTCGTAAATGATAGGAACCTAAGTGTTCCTAGGGGATGGGTTAGGTAGTTGATAGTTAACACTAACTTCGTTAGAACGCGTTTTGATTAGATAATTATTCTTATTCTAGGCCCGAGTTAGTGCGTGACGATAGTGAGCTCAAGTGTGTTCTCCTTATTGCTGTACTGTGACGTTATTCAGGTAATTGTCTATGCTCTAATCCCCATCGGGATGCTCTTTAAATGTGTTTTGATGTTTTATAATCTATTTTGAGAATTGCATCCCGAAAGGGGACTTTTGTGGAAATATGACCATCTGTTTTGATAATCTTTTGTTTCGATTGTGACCTTGGTTTATTTAAGTCAAGAAATTGGATGGTCTTTTATTCGAAGTTTTGTTAATGGTTTTGATAATCTGGGTTGGGTTTGACTTGAGAGTTGTGAGTTGAGTTTTTGCATAAGATACTAATAATTCAAGTGAAACATTTAAGCGGGTTTATCTGGTCGTAGCCTGTGGTAGGCAAAGGGTCTGGGACCCTGGTCGTAGCCTGTGGTAGGCGGAAATGTGAACTCTTGATATTCTGGTCGTAGCCTGTGGTAGGCAAAGTGCAGGACCACAGTCGTAACTGTGGTAGGCAAAGTGCAGGACCACTGGTCGTAGCTGTGGTAGGCGAGGATGGGATCCGGTATGATATTTGTTACTTTAAGGGATGTGGTATCCATGCACAATAAAATATGGATTGATTGGGTTGAGGAAACAGTAGGGGATTAAAGGTTTGTAAAATGTTTGATTCGATCCCTCTCCCCAAAATGAATTGAAATGAACTTAAACTATTTTAAACGTTAGGGGTAGACATTATTGAGATTTCCCCCTCATTTTCTGAAATGTTTTGTTTTCAGGTGAAGATCTAAATCTTTGGGACGACGGAGTTAGAAGTGAGGACGAATCTAGTAGTCCTCGAACCTTTATATTGTTTCGTTATGAATTCGTAAAGTTTGTTGAGTTGTTAGTAGTTGCCAGTTAGCGAGACAGTTGTGTTTTCCTTTCTCGCCTTGTATTCCTTCGGGATACGCGGTGGCCCAAACTAAATTTGAAGTCTTCCGCTAAGTTTTGTCTGTTAACGTTAGTTTGACTTTGACTTTCTATAATTGAATTTCCGGGGCGTTACAGAATGGTATCAGAGCTCTGGGTTACGACCTGGTAGCTCCTAAGTGTCCCTTAGGTTTAGTTAGACCTTAGGATGCTACGTTCGGAGTGATGAGTGTAGGATGGGGGAATTGAACGTGTGTCTATTTCTTTGTCTCCTTTTTGTGTTATAAGTCCATGCCTGGTTCTTTTTGATATTTTTGGATGGAATATCGCTGCCTTTGCCATGAGCACGAGACCCAAGCCCCTCTAAAGACTTTAAAACCCGAGGTAAAGAATATAACCCCGAGGAGGGCTTGGAAGCAGAAGAAGACCTTCGATGAGAATTTGGAGGCTGAAAGAAGATTTGACATACGAGGAACAGTCGCCGGAGATTATAGGTTGCAGAGAGAATCAACCTCAAAGAAAGACCGAACTTTTAGTAGAACGGTATATGCGACAACTGAAACCATCTATGAAGCCATGGAGAATAAAGGATCGAGGCATCCACACCTTTCATCACACAAGTTGCTCTGGGTTTCGAGGACGAAACTCTTTTAAAGTGGGTAATGATGTAAAATCCCGAGTTTTTGGTTAACGCGACCGTTAGTTCCGTTTGACAGAGCGTTGGTGTTGAGTTTAAGTTTCGAGGACGAAACTTCTTTTAAGAAGGTAATGATGTAAAACCCCGAAAAATCCAAAGATGTTGACCGTGACGTCGTTAGTAATTAGGTTTGACTTCGTTATTTATTATTTATTCGTTTGTGTTTATTTATGCTGACGCTTGAGCTCGTAGGACCGTTGAAGGGCTAACAAGGGTAGAATAGTAATTTCCGCTGGTTAATATTATCATTTGATTAATTACGTGAATATTATTTGCTATGTGATTATATGATTATTATTATTAAAATTATTATTACTATTATTAGTATTATTGGGTTTCTTTTAGAAAAATCAGTTTTAATTGTTTTAATTGGGTTGGGTTAGGAATAGAACTAGTTTTTGGGCCTAAATTGGGTATTAGTATAAAAACCCCCTCTCAAACCCTAAACCCTAATTTTCCTCTCTCAAACCCTAACCCTAACCCTCACCCCCTCTCCCTTCTCTCTCTCTGCCGTCCATCCAGCCGCGCCGTCGCAGCCGCCGGCCACCGCCCGCAACCTCCGGCAACCACCGCGAACCTCCCTCTCTCTTTCTTCTCTCCCTCTCCCTTCTCTCTCTCCTTCTGCTGTAACCGCCGTCCACAAGGGTCGTCTGCCACCAGCACCGGTCGAAAACCACCCCCAGGCCACCGCCCTCGCCGCCGTACCCCGACCCTAGCGTGCCCAGACCACGTGAAGCTTCAACTGTCGCGATTCTTGTTGCGAAGCCAGACGCAGCTTGCCCATCCCGACACCGCCGCACACACGCCATTCTTTGTCGCCGACCGACCTTGACCCCGACGCCAACACCCCCGACCTCCATCCGCCCAGTCGCCGGGAAAAACCGCAAGAAACCCCCCCTCGAAACTCTACGTAAACCCTAAATCCCTAACCCTAATTGTTTCTTTTTCCTTTATTATTCTGATTTTGAAATATTATTATTATTATTATTATTATTAATATTATCAGTTTTATTATTTTTTTTTCTGTAATTTTGTAATTTAGGGAAATTATTGTAATCTTGTTCTTGGTTGTAATTATGTGTAAATTATTATTTGTATGTGTAATTTGTTTACTTGATATGTGTAATTTATTTAATTGTTGTATGTAAATTTTTATGTTGTGAATTGCTATTAGGGTTGTAATAATTATAGTAAAATTATTAATTGTTATTGTACCTTGTTAATCTTGTGAAGCATGTTTATGGTTTAGATAACATTATTATTGTATGCACGAATCTTTAAAGTATAATTATCTAGATTAATTCTTGAATCGTTAGTTAAATATTTATATGTTCTTTAAATCCTCTTAGGGTTCATTCACGTTTAATTTCATGTTTAATCTTGATTAAATAAGTTAGGTTAATTAAGCTACTAAAGATTCGGTTCTTGTCTATTAATTCTTGATTCTTGATTAAATCTTGTTTAAAGAAATTAGTTGTTGAGTTTCTTGATTAGTAGTTTAAATGTTTATATGTACTTTATAGTTTATTTACATATTCTTTAAGTCTTTTCCGAATCTTGACTAAAGAAACTCACATGTTATAACCGTCCTTGTTAATTCTTGAAATATTGAATTAGAATAATGTAGAATTCTTTTTAAGATAATGTTATAATTGTTTTATGCATGACTTTAGGTTTAGTGACAATAGTAAAGTGGATTTTCATGTTTTATAAATTGGTTTTAATGTTAAAAAGTTTGATGTTGGACCTAAGTTGAGTTGGACTTTATACCTTAGACCCTAATTACTGTTTTTAAGCCCAAATTAGGACCCCGGGATCAAATGGTGGAAGTTAGAACCGAATGTGTTAATTAAATAAGAACCGTTACCGGGACAGTTTCGTTAGCGCCTAAAGATCGGGTTGCCACGGTTAGTGTAGTTGTCTTTTGATCAAACCCTTTGGACTGGAGGTTCCCTTAGAAGTTAGGAACCATAGGAATTTTACGGATCGAACGTTTGATTTGTATAACCCGAGATATAGTCTTTTTACCAGAACATGTCAGAACTGGACCAATTGGGAAGATGGGTATTTTTGGAGTCCTTCGGGACTGAGTTGGGCTTAACTATCAACATAGAAGTTTTAATAGACATCCCGAGGTTTCCGAAAAGTCCAGAACCAGCCCCGTAGGATGTCGGGAAGTCGAGTTGTGACTCGTTTTATGTGAACGTTATAATCTGCCCTCTGCTTGCTTCTTTTTATAATAATTGTTGAGTGAAAATAATATGTGATCTTGTTATGTGTTTTCTTGGAGGTGTTAAGTGTAATTTCGTAAATGATAGGAACCTAAGTGTTCCTAGGGGATGGGTTAGGTAGTTGATAGTTAACACTAACCGTTAGAACGCGTTTTGATTAGATAATTATTCTTATTCTAGGCCCGAGTTAGTGCGTGGCGATAGTGAGCTCAAGTGTGTTCTCCTTATTGCTTATCTTTGTGGCGTTATTCAGGTAATTGTCTATGCTCTAATCCCCATCGGGATGCTCTTTAAATGTGTTTTGATGTTTTATAATCTATTTTGAGAATTGCATCCCGAAAGGGGACTTTTGTGGAAATATGACCATCTGTTTTGATAATCTTTTGTTTCGATTGTGACCTTGGTTTATTGAAGTCAAGAAATTGGATGGTCTTTTATTCGAAGTTTTGTTAATGGTTTTGATAATCTGGGTTGGGTTTGACTTGAGAGTTGTGAGTTGAGTTTTTACATAAGATACTAATAATTCAAGAGAAACATTTAAGCGGGTTTATCTGGTCGTAGCCTGTGGTAGGCAAAGGGTATGGGACCCTGGTCGTAGCCTGTGGTAGGCAAAGGGTCTGGGACCCTGGTCGTAGCCTGTGGTAGGCGGAAATGTGAACTCTTGATATTCTGGTCGTAGCTTGGTAGGCAAAGTCCAGGACCACAGTCGTAGCTTGTGGTAGGCAAAGTGCAGGACCACGTCGAGATCGTGGTAGGCAGAGGATCTGGGATCCGGTATGATATTTGTTACTTTAAGGGATGTGGTATCCCGCCCGCACAATAAAATATAGATTGATTGGGTTGAGGAAACAGTAGGGGATTAAAGGTTTGTAAAATGTTTGATTCAATCCCTCTCCCCAAAATGAATTGAAATGAACTTAAACTGTTTTAAACGTTAGGGGTAGACATTATTGAGATTTCCCCCTCATTTTCTGAAATGTTTTGTTTTCAGGTGAAGATCTAAATGCTGGGGACGGGAGTTAGAAGTGAGGACGACGAATCTAGTAGTCCTCGAACCTTTTATATTGTTTTCGTTATGAATTTGTAAAGTTTGTTGAGTTGTTAGTAGTTGCCGTTAGCAGACAGTTGTGTTTTCCTTTCTCGCCTTGTATTCCTTCGGGGATACGACAGTGACGCCCAAACTAAATTTGAAGTCTTCCGCTAAGTTTTGTCTGTTAACGTTAGTTTGACTTTGACTTTCTATAATTGAATTTTCGGGGCGTTACAATACTAATATATCAAAATTATATTTTTTGGCTTTAACTTTGTTAATTTTTGGTAAATTTTGATAAATTTTAGTAAATTTAGGTATAAATGGATAAATTTTAGTAAATTGAATTTACCCTACAATTTCACAGACCCTTGTACAATTATATTATATTTGTAGTTACAAACTTTGTTTCAAAATAATAAAAATATTTTCCATAAACTTGTTTTCATTGTTTTATATTTTTATATGTTAGAAAAATGGTGTAATAGTGAAAAAAAAAATTGAATGCATAATTAAAAGGGAAATTGGGTTCTAATAATACGAACTTTTGGCTATATAAGACTTATTAATACGAATTTTCGATTTAGTGATGAATAATATGAACTTTGACCCCTTATTGCCCCCTGTAACATGCCACCGAGTTAAGATAAACTTAACTTAGTGGCG
The DNA here is from genome assembly GCA_029582165.1 of Portulaca oleracea. Classification (NCBI taxonomy): domain Eukaryota; kingdom Viridiplantae; phylum Streptophyta; class Magnoliopsida; order Caryophyllales; family Portulacaceae; genus Portulaca; species Portulaca oleracea. Next base: position 6,025,989 of record CM055889.1, read on the forward strand.
TGCTGACATGGCGGCGGAGAGAGTGTGTTGACTCTTTTAATCGTGCCATGTCATCTTTGACTTTTCAAATACAACTCATTTCTCTCTCCTCAACCATTCTTCTACTTCCTCCATTATCCATCAATGACTTCCTCGGTCTTCTTAGCCTCAGCCTGAGCCACAGCCACAGCCCCGTCACTTCTAGAAGGTTGCGGCGGTGGTTGTTGCTGGCTTCTAGAGGCAGCCATCATCATCATCCGCTTCTCTGCGGCGGTCGCCATTAACTCTCGCTGAACACGGCGACTCTTGGACTCCGTCGTCTCTCTCTTCGTTGACAGCCGCTGCGCAAACCACCTGCTCGCAAGAGTGCAACCACCGCACTCTTGACCACCGCCCACTCAGGTTCTCACCACCATCGCCATCTCTGAAGGTCGCCTCTGTGCTGCTCTTCATACTGGCCATTGACATCTATCCCTCTTCGCACTGGCCATCGCCATCCCTAAAGGACAACTCAATTTCTCAATCTAATCAAGTCGACAAACTCAATTCAGGTTAAGTAGTTGGAAATTTTCGGTAATGTTTGTTTTTTTTTTTGTTGAAGAATTCTTCGATTTGGGTACTAGTGTGGTTGAATTTTTCTTGTTTAATTGTTTAATGCAGTGGGGGATGACCTCAATTTTGGGGATTCTTTTGACATTTTGGAATTTGGATTATATTATTGGGGTTGATAGGTGTTTGATCTGTTCCGTCTTTTGCATTTGCGTTCTGGTTTGTGTAAGTTCGGAAATTGAGGTTTTAAAGGAGATATTAGCTGTTGATTAGGGTGTTGCTGCTTAATTTGAGATCCTTGTTTTGAGGGTCATAGTACCAAGGCATGGTTTAGATTGTTGGGATTTTAATTATGGGTGGGGTTTTGTCAGGGATTGTTCATTGACGGCAATTCACCGGTGGATGGAAGGGGGTTTAGCGATATATGGGACGGCGTTGTTCAGTGGATCAGACATACTAGGGTTTGTGTTCTTTGAAAAAGATAAGAGCTAGAGGAAGTTATTAATTCGAAATTTGAAATTAGAGGAGAGAGATTTGCAGAAGATGAGCAAAAAAAATTTCAAACCCAGATCTGGGCTGTGAAAAGTAACGATGAAAGAGGGAGAAAGAGGAAAATAAAGGGGAGTTAATTTTCTGAAAAAATAATTGTTGATCAAATAATATCAGAATGAGAGAGAAACATAGGGAAGGAGGGAAATATTAGACTGACATGACGCTTTTTTAAGTCAAGGGCTGACCTGGCAATATCAAACAGCAAGGGGCACGTGTCGTCACCGCAGATCATTTTCCCGACGAGTCAAGAAAAAGGTAACTCGATGGCGTGTTACTGGGGGCAAGGAGTTAAAGTTCATATTATTCATCACTAAATCGAAAGTTCGTATTATTAAGTCTGGCCAAAAATTCGTATTATTAGAATCCAATTTCCCTTATTAAAAATAAATGGGAAGAAAAGAATCGACAAAGTTTGGGCGGCAGATTAGAAGAGGTACCGGCGCCGGAGAACGAAAAGAAGGGTTTGAATGGCGGGAGGGGAGGAAAGAGAAAATGCTCCGTCGCCGGAGCCGCCGCATGCGGTGGCGGATGAAAGACCGTTGTCGGAAGAGGAGGAGGTCATGAGTGAAGTTCATCTTGGATGTCCTCCTAATTTCTCCGGCCCATTCATCTCTCACTTCACCTTCTCTGCTCCCTTCAACCCCAATGGTACCTTCAAGCATTCTCCTCTTCTTTGTTTTAGGGTTTGAATTCATCGTCTATTGGTGCTGGTATGTGAATTTGAACTCCTAGGGTTTATGCCTTGACGTGATGCGATCCTCAGTAAACATTGTGGTTTTTGGTTGTCAGTGAGATTATTGATTGATTTCTGATTAATCCCGAACAGAAGATCGTTAGTATGAATCATGCGATTTGATTTGTTAATAAGGTGCGGTAGAGTAGACAACTCTTTTGGACATTATGCGACTTGATTTGGTTTGATTTCTGATTAGGAAGCCTCATGCGATTTTATTTGATTTGATTTCTGATTGTGGACTAGAGGAATTGTCTCATGGAGGTTCCTGTCTTTTTCTTCCATTGTTGTTTAACTCAGACTGACTGATGGGAGCTACGTGTGGTAATGTAATTGTGTAGAATATGATCCTGATTATTCGGAGCCTGTAGTCGATTTGGATGAAGATGGCGATCTTATTGTGGCTCGTCGTACCAGTAAGTCATAAAGTGTTGCATGCATTGCTGCACATTTATGTATTTCGTCTTCAATCATGCTGCCCACAGTCATTCTTCGGTTGTGTCATGGTTGTCATCACATGGTTGAAGGGGGAGAATAATAGATTGTTGGTAGCCTTGTGTTGTGTAGTACATTTTACATCAAATGTGTGCGGATACTCTGTTTGAAATGCTGTGACTTTTAATGGTATTCAACAACACTCACCTTTTGGTAGGCTCGAGCCATGGTTGTATATGCTGATAATGCGCTTTCTAATGGCGAAACAGTGTAATCCCATGCAAACCTGACCCCAAAGACACTAAAATCATGTGCACCATTTCATTTGATGACGCTGTCTTGCCCGTTTCTGTTTCGACAGTGTAAAAGTTCCCATTTTGTATGTTGTTTGTGCTATCTGGCACCTTTAGTTTTGATTTTTCCCCCTTAAAATCTTGCCTTTGACTCTGCGAAGAAATTCATGATTTTGGACTACGTTTCATTTTACCCCCAATAGGTTTTAATGAGAAGTAATCAGTATTACCAGTAATTCTTGTTTTCATTAAAAGTCCTTGCTCATGTCTAATTGAATCAAGTGTATTTCTTCTGCAAATCATGATTGATGCATAAGTTTCCTTCGGGATGATAGCAGCCTATCTTATGTAACAACACCATCTTTGGTATATTTGCTGGTGGCCTCCCTAGCGTCTGACTTGTTTAGATTTTATTCATTTTCTGTTCTTTTAGCTAAAAATTGCCATTCATATTACCCTACTGTCTGAAAGTTAATCCATTTTTGTGCAGAACATTCTTCTTACTGCGGCGGTGTCACGATCCAGCATAATATCAAATCTACCATTCCAAGTGTTGGTTTACAGGTAACAGTTTTGGACCAAGAACGGAGGAATTCCCATCTTTGTAAACAAGAAGATGCACATTCTATGTTTAATAGAACTGTCACTCTTGTTTCTTGAAATATTTAATAACCTCATAAGTGTGCTTTGGAATCTAGGGTTGTTAGATGTCAATTGAATGCGCCATTGAATGGTAAAGCAAAGTTAGAACACAAAGATTATCAGTTCACTAACCTTGATTAAGTGACCTGCAATGACCACTGTGCCAGCAAATCCTTTTTCGATGCATCAGAAAAGCTTTATGTTTTTACTCTTTTGGTTGTAACTTGTTTTGCTTATATAAACTTTATTGCTTTTTTTTTTTCTTTCTGATATGGACTTTGCACTTACTCATGTACCAAATGTCCATTTTTTATTTTTTTTTTTAATGTGAAAGATTGTTTCGTGAATGATATATTTTTGGCTTGTCTACACATGATAAGAAATTTTCGTTCTTTCAGGTTTGGAGGGCTGAATTGTTACTAGCAGATTTTGTACTGCATAAAACATTAGTCTCCTCTGAATTTAACGGCATTGTTGCTGTTGAACTAGGTGCTGGCACAGGTATTCTTTGTTTCTCTGTATTTGATACCCAAAATTTCATGACAAAATTCAATGGCGCAAGAAATTAAAAAATGTGTACGTTGGTAGTATTAGGAATTTCGAGAATTAGAATTTTTCGCAAATGGTCAAGTTTCTTTATAAGTTTTGTAAGAAATTAACGTGAAAAGCCCCCAAACATATTGTGAAGGTGTTGGCAGTTCCACTTGTTAATTTATCTTGGTTTTCTTTCCATCTAATGTCAGTGATCCAAAGCTGTTCCGCGTTTCACAGGATCCTGATTGACTATCTTTCTCAGGATTGGTTGGTATATTAGCTGCTCGTGCTGCTCAGGCTGTTTTCATTACAGGTAATTTTGATAAAAATTGACTGCTTTACATATGTTGTGGTGTATGATTCTTGCAAATCTCATTTAGTATTGACATTGTAGGGACATCTGCTCAATTTTATTTATTTATTTGTGTGTTATTTATTTATTTATTTGTTTATTTATTTATTTGTAACTAATTCACCACAAATAAAATTATTGGTCAGATCATGGTATTGAAGTTCTTGACAACTGTGCAAGTAATGTTAACCTCAATTCTGGGATTTTCAAAAGTCATTGTTCAGTTAAAGTGAAAGAGCTTGATTGGATGAAACCATGGCCTCCTCTGGATTTTGATCCAGAAGCAAGGTAGGGTTGAATGAATGATCTACTCCCCTTATCTACCAGAAACTAATGGGTGACTAGTAGCGAGAGTTATGTTTACAACTTTTATTATTAGTATTATATTATTGTTTTGCTTATTTTTTCGGGAAAGGGGGAGGGAGACAGAGCAATGCTAAAACTCACTTACTTTCTGCAATGCACCATTTAGGTATTCATGGACAACCTCTGAGATTGAAGAAATCAACAGAGCGACTGTCCTGCTGGCTGCTGATGTAATTTACAGTGATGAGTTAACAGATGCCCTTTTTGGTGTTCTAGAGAAACTGATGAGCCAGGGTTCTACAAAGGTATAGACACATAACACATGCATGTTATACATGGGGGGATATAATTGCAATGTTATGTGCTACAATCAATTTGTCTCTGCCTTTGGAACTTACTTTTAGCCCTTTTGCAACTTTCATAATCGTAATTTCCTTCCACATTGCTTACGGTTTGGGAATCTGAATAAGCTAGCTACCTTCAAACTTGGAGTTCAGGATGTTTGGAGTAGCTTTCCCCAGCTGAAATACATGTATGAAATTTGCATCTTTGATGAGTTTGCAAACAATGTTTCTGCTGGCTGGCAGTTCTAAAAAATAATCCCATGCAGTTCTACTCAAAATTTGTTGAACCATATGATTGGAGCCGTTTTATGATTGACCTTCCCTGCCTTGAACTGAATGCCAGCTTGCCTTGTCTCTTCGATGTTTGATTTCTTTTCAATGTTTGACTTCTTTTCATCAGTGGTTATGGTACTGATGTTAACAATGGGGCCCTATCTGGGAAATGGGAAAACTGAATCAGAGCAAGAGCTTAGCCGCCCCCTCCCAAATTTGACTTATGAAGTTAAAAGAAAGTGACAAAGTGGAGATAATAATTGAAAATGCTGGTTCATTTTTTCTGGTGTTCTATTAATCTAGGTTAGCTCCTGTTTGTGGAGTTATGTACTTGAATCCTAATGTCAAAACTCCCATTAGCTTCTATTGTTGTCAATGGAAATGAAGTGTTCCGTCACTTCCGTGTGATGGATGAATAAATGGTGATTTGTCCCTTTTTGGTCCCTTCAGGTGTTGTATCTGGCGCTGGAGAAGCGGTACAATTTCAGTCTGAATGATCTTGACATTGTTGCAAATGGATACTCACATTTCCTTAGCTATATCATGGATGAAGAGGGTAAGTAAATCCCTGCTTTATACTCCCTCCTTCCCATTTTATTTGTCACTTGGGACATAATTTAAAAAACCAAAAAAATTCCATTTCACATTAATTTACATCATTGGAAATGTAAAAATGTTGAATAAAATGGTAAATAAAAAGGAAAAATGTGAATAAAAAGGAAAAATTGAAGAAAAAGATGTAAGTAATATGGTTAATTTGATAAATTAGTAATTAATGTGTGATTGGAATTATAAAGTGACAGATATTATGGGAAAAAAGAAAGTTAAAGTGACAGATAATATGGGAAGGAGGGAGTAGTATACCTTTGTACAGTCTAATAACCATAAACACACACGATGTTGAGAAACTGAGTGCGGCCGAGTATCCCGTGTTCAAGAGTTATACTTAGTTTCAGGTAGGGCCGTCAAAAACTATAATCGGGGCCAGTCCGTTTTCGTCCGAATTTCGACATACTGTTTTGATCGGAAATTCGAACACAATATTTTCCATATTTCTATTGTCTAGACGACTAGACCTGATTTAGACCTGAATCTATATATTCTGGACTGAAAAATATCCGGAAAAACTGGGTATCCGTCATCAAATTTTTTTTTGTCCGGACCTGAAATCACTTGAACCCGAATTTTTGACAGCTCTAGTTCCAGGCAACATGATTTACGCCTTAACTACAACAGGTTGGTTTGCAGGTGATGCCGGAACTGATGGGATTTCAGGTGGTTTTGTTGGCAAGCCCATTGACCTTTCAGAGGTTCCTCAATATGTGAAAGAGTATGATAGAGGACATGATGTTGAACTATGGGAGATCAAGTATGTGACAAAGAAACACTGAATAACTTAAGTATATGATACCCCTTTTTCCCCCCGAAATCTGTTATTCATATGTACTGATTGAATTTTGTAGGATATTTATGAAGATTTATCTACAATCAGTACTAAATTACGTAATCGCATTGTATTTTATGTCGATGTTTGGCTTTATTTAGTAGGATTCAAAAGTGGGCTTTATTAGTAGGATAAAAATATAATTTGTGCAATTCATATGTTATTGTTATTATTATTATTTTGATAATTCTTGTCCCAATAAGCCGAAAACAAGTTCCAAAAGTTAGAGCAAGGCAACACAGCTCTACAACGTATAAAGACCACAATTTCTTTTCCATTGATTCATATTTGCTAGACAAGCTTATTGGGCATGTGCCAAAAGTTAGAGCAAGGCAACACCGCGCAACAAAGTACAAACACCACTCTACCGGGAACTCTTCCTCAAGTGCTTGGAGTGTAAGGTATGTATCTTTGTACTTCTGCAAGATTCATGGTTTCTCACTTTGGTTTTCAAAGGTTTTTCCTCCGGGTTTAGTTTGTGCCCTTCTATTTTTCAAATTGCTTTTTGAAAAGCTTATTTGGGACTGTAGGAATTAGTTTCTCCATGAACTTAATTTCATGGGGGGAAGACTGCCTACGTCTGAATCCCCCAAAACAACGCTTAAAACGTGTTTCAATTGAGAGTTTGTTGTTGTTGTAAGCTTATTGGGCGATATTAGCAAAAATTCAACCTAGTCTAAAAATGACGCTAACTCAACCCTAGCTTATTGATCCAAATATGTTTGAACTTGGATTGACTTTACCTGACGAATGACCTGATTTCCAGGTGTATAACACCAATGCTAACGTTGATTCAAACATACACCAAAATCAGATTCTCATAGTCGCCTGGGTTGCATATCATAGAAATTAGTCCAATACCTTTTATTTCCTAATCGAACATAGTTATTATCTTTGTCTTAGACCTTCAGAATCTATGAAAGTGATTCGAAAAGAAAGGATTCTCATACGGGGCAATGGAGAGATCAGATTTGAATCGGCCTGATGAATATTTATTTCGGTGATCAACTCCTCAGATGGCCCATACTGATCTTGGCTGCTCCCTCAGTCTTTTTACAACTGACTTTCACACTGTTTAAGTCCATTTATTGATCAATAATTTTCATGTTTTATTTTTGTAAAAAATATAATATTATACTTTTCTAATAGTTTATTTTTTATCAATATAATGACATTAATTTTACGTAATGAATCACTATAATAATCAAGATTTTAGCAGTCAAAACTTTTAACACGAAAGCCTAATCAAGTACTTGACATTTTTTCCAAGTCTTTATTTTTCCCATCAAATATTAACATTTTCCAGTACAACCAAATCTCATCCCATGATCGCCAACAGATTCTAATTAATATATGGTCAAGCATGCATAGTGTATGAAGCCTACTATTTCTGGTATCTTTATCCCCTAACCCTAGAACCATGCACAGTCCTCTGGTCCTTTTTTGATGCAACAAAAGCTGTCCTCATCTTCCCCTCTGCATTTTACTGCCAAAACGATGTCGTTCTGTCTCTGTATGCCAATAGCAGCTCATTGATAACAGAGACATGGTTCAATTCTCTCTTTCCATTTTCAGGGGATCATTCATTTTGTGCTTTATAGAGAGAGAAGTTTCAGAGAGAGAAAGGTGCAGTAGAATTCAAGATAATGGCTCCCACCTAGACCTGGCAATTCTCGACCCGACCCGGAAACCCGACCCAAACCGACCCGTAAAAAGTGGGTTTTGAACACGAAATTCCGACCGGGACCCGAAAATGACCCGACCCAAAGAACCCGATGAAAAACGGGTCAGGTCGGGTCAGGTTTGGGTCGACCCGTTGGGTCAGACACTTTAATTTTAAGTGTTTTGTCTACTTTGGCCTTCTGCAAAAAAATGGGTCCATTCCATGAAAATTAAGGCCCAAAAGTAAAATATTGGGTGGTTTTGGAAAGCTATGCGTAGAGAGATATACAAATGAAATAATCAAATAACAAATAACCAAAACAAAACCATAACACTGTCACTCACTCACTCTTTCAGTGAACCCTCAAACTCCTGCAGTCCCGCCTCTCTCATCTCTTTCAGTAAAATAGTGTATTATTGTCAAAGGTCAAAGTTCAATGCATTATTGTCCAATACACCAAAAGTTTAGTATATTAGCATCCCAAAACCCTATATATTTCATAAGTATTGTTATTCGTGATTGTTGACGTAAACCGCATAATACTTGTAGACTTGAAGATTGTTAAATTTTGTCCATTAGGTGTATATTAATATGTCAATACAACTATGACATATCATGGTGGTCGAACTTGGAATGGAATGATACATTACATAGGCGTCTTTGACTAATTATAATCAATTTTATTAGTTGTAAGTGACTGAGAAAAAGGGCGGTCATGACCCGTAAACCCGACCCAAACCGCCCGAAACCGGAATACACCCGACCCGTATTTACCCGAACCCGAAATACACCCGACCCGTATTTACCCGAACCCGATATACGACCGACCCGTAACCCGCCCGCCCGCCCGTATTTACAGGTCCACTCCCACCTACTGCTGCTTCTTCAAGATAATGGCTCCTCAGTTTCAAAACAAGTTGGTAAGTGGTTTAAACCCTAACCTTTTTGAGCTAATTACTCACTTTTAGTGTGTTAATTACTGTTTTTGCAACTCAACATGCATGGAAGAATCAGTGTGAGTGAGTGAGTGACACTTATATATTACGTTCTGGGTTCTGGATTATGGAATGATGCTCTACTTCTTCTTAACATGTATAATTTGTCTGTTTATTTGTTAATTACCCTCTTTTGCTTGGCAGTTTGAGAGTTAATCATCAACAGATGTATTCTTTGTTAATTTTTCAAGACACATATCTGTTACTCTTTGTTTAGATGTTGTCATGATTGGTTAAAATGGATGAAAAAGTTACATTTTTGTTGCCAATTCATTGGAAAATGGGGTCACTCCTTGTTTTTAAAATTATGTTAACTAGTAAAGGCTACACTGTTTTTTCCACTATTGTGCTTAGTGTAAGACACTCAACTTGATATTCAGAATTGGTCTTTTGAACACAGTAGGTGCTACAGCAACACAATAAGAACTTGACATCCAGAGCCACTTTTGAACCTGATTTTTTCTTGCTGTTTTTAGTACTTACACTTGGTTTATATAGGTTTTATAATCATGTTTATGTCGGATAGGAAATATTCAGAGTATATTACACTTGTGTTAGCTCAGTCAGACTGTCATAATTAACTTCATATCCACAGGCTGTACTGTTTTTAACACACTAATAACAATTTACTGTCCATGGCTAGATAATTCCGAAACAATTTATGGAGCGATTCGAGGGGAGGCTAGGTAACTCATGCATTCTACGGGGCCCGAGTGGGAAGGAGTGGTGGGTCCATGTCAGGCGGGCCTGTGGATCCACCTCATTCTCAGAGGTGTGGTCTGGGTTTGTTGTTGACCATGGAGTCAACCTTGGGGACTATCTGGTGTTCACATACACAGGCAACTCCTCCTTCAAGGTCTCCATTGTAGATCCTGCCACCCAGATAGAGCGTCCATCTGCCCTCCTGGCCCACAACTCTAGCTCATCTCCTCCATCCCCCACCGTTGATGAAACTGATGATCATGACCATGATGTGTTCCATATTGCAGAATCTGATGATGATCAGGTGGATGACGGGTCGGATTCTGTTTCTGGGATGTTTGGTGGTGATCAAGGACAAGAAGAGTCGATTGACGACACCCACATGTCTCATGTCTGTACTCGAGCCCAAACTCAAGCTAGGAGGGGTCAAAATACCACCACCACGACCACGGGGCCCACTCCTCGAGCCCAAACTCAAGCAAGGAGGCCCAAGAAGACCGTCGTGGGGCCTGATTCTCAAGCTCGAGCCTGTCCAAGCACGAGGAGTCGTGGTGGCAGGGACAACTTTTGTAGGATAGGGCGCCCGAGGACTAGTTCTCCAGGTACTCTCCTTAAACCCGTTGTGGAACTAGTTACCAGCTAGCTAGGTTGCATGATCATGCCATCAAATTGATTTTGGTCGGTTCAACTTACATCTTTATTTTGTGTTGCCCCTGTGATCATTTCAACACAAACTTCTGTTCAGATTGCGGGCAGTTTAAAACCATTCATATATCGAAAAGGCGCAGAGTTACAGGAGCTGAGATCGAGGAAGCTCATTACTCGGCTGTCAGTTATATGTGCAACAGCAACAACCACTTCCCTAAGTTTCCAGTCACCTTGCTGCCCACCAGCGTCTACCTCGGCTTATATTTGGTATTTTTGTTATTTAACATAATACATCTTACTCTTCTTATGTACCTTGACTATCCTACGTTGCTGCGACAATTAACCAATGGTTGATGGGTTTGGGACACATTCAGACCATCCCGAAGACATGGGCATTGGAGAACATGGTACAGAGAGACCACAATGTGAAGCTGAAAGTGGCCTGGCAGCGTGGGAGCTGGACCGTGGGATGCAGGTGGTCAAACATCGGACAATGCCGGTTGAGGCCTCGATGGTCAAGGTTCGTGCGCGACAACAACCTCGAAGAGCACGATGTGTGTGTGTTTGAGCTGGTCCATGCGGGGGGTGAGGCTAGAGGGGATGACACTGTGTTCAATGTCCACATTTTCCGTGTTGTCGAACTGCCTGAGCCACTGGCTGTCGAGAGACGCCAAGTGTAGTTGGTACGTAGTTTAGCTATCAAGGTGCTTTGTGGACATGTTATGGTTAGGGCATCAAGACTACTTAACTAACTAGTAACTGCTATATCTTCAACTGATCTAGTTATGTATGTATGTGCTTTGTATGGTTATGACTTCATGGCTACCTAACTGCTTACCATCCATGAACTGTTGCCATATGCTTGGAAGTAGTATGTGTCATGTGTGCTCCCTAGTAATGTAGGAATTTATGTTAGTTTTGCTCAATGTGTTAATCATAACCGCATTAAAACTCAGAAAATCGATTAGGATTGTCAAATTCTAAATTTAGAGCTTCAAGATAAGTGTGATATTAAACTCATCTGGTATACATGCAACTCATACATTTTTGTCCTAAATTATACTACTTTTTTTTAAAAAAAAAAGTGTAGACAAGGGTTTCACTGAATCAACTCTAATATGCTACACATTTTATGTGGAATTGAAAAATTATGGATAAATTATAAATTTGTACAATTTATATATGGTATTATACTTGTAGAATTTAATTGTATCATTTTTAATTTAATATGTAATATTATAGTCTTTACAGTATGTAAAAGTATTTTGCCCCAAAACTCATAATATTTGTCTATGCAATGTATGAAAATGCTTCAACCGCCAAGTGTTTGTTCTTTTAAACTTATTATCATAAAATAGTTAAAGAAAGATTTAACACCCGTCTTACAATTCCAATGAGCATTATTGGTATTATCAGTATTAGTCAACACTCAACATAACCCTAGTTTTTTAGAGTGGTTGGATTAAGTTAAGTTTTGTAAGGTAAGGAAAACAAAGGAAATGCAAGGATAAAACTTGGGGTAGGGAAGTTAGTGGTGGGATAAAAATACTTTATTATTAAAATTTTGACTTTAGTTTGAGTGTTTGTAATCGGGTAAGGTAGGGTAAGAAAGATTAGAAAATGATAAATCTAAATGAAAATAAGATTAAAATTTTGATTTTTGGGTACAATCTCTATGTATTTACTAAAAAATGAAAATATATAAATTTTCCGATTTAATCTCCTTGAATAAACTTAAATGATTGTGGTGTTGAATAATGGTCGTAGAGATTTGATTCGATAAAGAGAGTGATTTGATCTACCATAAATGAACGATACAAGCCTAAGCTTTGTTGTACTTGCTGTTTTCAAGAGGGAATGTGAGCCTTGGAATCTTCAGAACTTCGCCCCTCAAATGAAGGACAAGGATCTCTACTTGTAGAAAACTTAGGTTGACATTCGACCCATTTAGCTCTTTTTAAAAGAAAATAAATAAATGTTTGTTTTATGTGTCACCCTTGACACATGACATAATTTAACTGAATTAAAATTGCTCTAAATTCCGTGTGATGAGTCATACTCCCTCCGTTCTATATTAATTGTCATAGTTTTGACTTTCACGGTCTCCAATATCATTTTTTAATTGATAATTTCTTGTATAATATATTATTAACAATTGCAATATTATACTTTTATGATAGTATTTTTCATTACAAATCTAATGGTGGTAATTTTATATAGCAACTCATTATATATATTGAGAAATTTACGGTCAAAATTTTTAAAATTTGACTGCACAATTTCCAAAGACGACAGTTAATATGGAACGGAGGGAGTAATTGGTAGACAAATTTTTGCACTCTATATTACTCAATGTAATCAAAGTAGTGGCAAACAAACTCCAACTCATATTAGAAAATAAACGAAATACAGTCAGAGATTTATTTTTGGAGCTCTTCCATCATATTCATATACTACCTCCGTCCCATTATATTTGTCCATTTACCTAATTTGAGAAGACCCACACATATTGGGAATTAAGGTGAAAAGTTTATAATTTACCCAAAATACCCCTACTTTAATTGAAGATAATAGTTTTTAGAATTGTAAAAAACGAAAAATAAATTTATTAAGTAGGGGTAGAAAAGTAACTATAGTTGTTGGAATTGTAAATGAAAAAAATATTTTTGGACAAAGAAGTTACATAAAAGGAAAAATATTTTGAGACGGAGGTATTATATAACTATTCATGGTACAAATTAAGATTTTAATAGTCGAGTTTTTTTAACACTAAAACAAAGACAAATACTTAATTGATAGTATAATGCAAATATTGGATTCTCGGATATAAACTTTCTAACAATGTTTATTTTTCATCAAATATTAATATTTTCCAGGACAACCAAATCTGATCCCATGATTAATATATGGTGAAGCACGCGTACTGTATGAACCCTGCTATTTCTGGTATCTTGATCCACTACGTTAGAACCATGCACAGTCTTCAGGTCCTTTTCTGATGCAACAAAAACTGTCCTCCCTTACCCTCTGCCCCAAAACGATGTCGTTCTGAATCTAGTCATTGATAACATACAGATGGTTCTCTCTTCTTCCATTTTCAACGTATCATTTTGTGTTCTAGAGAGAGAAACATACAGTGCAGTTGAAGATAATGGCTCCTTTCATAAAAAAGAAAAAGATAAAGGCTATGGCTCCCATCTACCGCCGTTTCTTCAAGATAATGGCTTCTCAGTTTCAGAACCACTTGGTAAGTGTTTAAACCCTAGCTTTTCAAAGCTAATTAAGCACTTTTATTAACCAAATCTCTGTGTGTTAATTACTGTTTTTTGCAACTAAACATGCATGGAAAAATCAGAGTGAGTGATACTTTTGGTTAATTTTTTGTGTGATTAGTTGTTAATTGTGTTCTTTGCTTGGCAGTTTGAATGTTGATAAACTCAGGTGTATTTTTCTTAGTTTTTCATGACAGAGATCTTCTGCTATTCTTTCTTATAATTTCTTTCCATGTTATCATGATTTGTTTAAACTGAGTGAAAAGTCACATTCAACTTGGTATTCAGAGTTAGTCTTTCTAACACAGTAAGTGCATGCTATTACCATTGTTAATTACTGTACTTAACAGTAAGTAAGTTCTGATTATGATTATTGTAACCACTTTCGAATCTGATCTCTTCTTGCTGTTATTAGTACTCACACTGGTTTATAATCAGTTTAACAATAATTATATTTGTGTTGGATAGGGAAACATTGTCCCATATTTTAGTATAATTAACTTCATATTCAGAGCCATTACTGTCTTTCAATATATATTACATACACCCGGATCACGTGCTCCAAATATTTACGAATGAATAATTATAATAATAAGAATGAACAACCAAATAAATGTGGTTTAACAATAGTAATATCTTTTAACACAATATTAGCAATTTTAATTAACTGGGCTGCTGTACTTAACAATATAACACTTGCTGTACTTCCATGGCTAGATAATCCCGAAACAGTTCATGGAGCGGTTCGAGGGGAGGCTAGGGAACTCCTGCATTCTGCGGGGCCCGAGCGGGACCGAGTGGTGGGTCCACGTAAGGCGGGCCCCGGGATCCACGTCATTCTCCGAGGGGTGGTCGGGGTTCGTGACTGACCACGGAGTCAACGTTGGGGACTATCTGGTGTTCACATACACAGGCAACTCCTCCTTCAAGGTCTCCATCTATGATCCCGCCACCCAGATCGAGCGGCCCTCAGCCCTCCTGGCCCACAACTCCAGCACATCTCCTCCGTCCGATGAAACTGATGATGATCACGACGACGACTATGTGGTCCACATTGAAGTATCTGATGATGATGATAAGGTGGATGACGTGTCGGATTCTGTTTCTGGGATGTTTGGTGGTGATCAAGGACAAGAAAAAGAGTCGAGTGAGGCCCACATGTCTCGCGTTTGCACTCGAGCCCAAACTCAAGCTAGGAGGTTCGAAAAGCCCACCACCACGGGGCCCACTTCTCGAGCCCAAACTGAAGCGAGGAGGCCCAGGAAGGCCGCCACCATGGGGCCCGCTTCTCAAGCTCCAGCCGGTCCAAGCACGAGGAGTCATGATGGCAGGAACGACTTTTATAGGAAAGGGCGCCCGAGGACTAGTTCTCCAGGTATTTTACTTAAACCCATTTACGAAACTATTCTCTCCATTGTTTTTTATCTGTCACGTTAACTAATTTTTCTCGTTTCTAATTATATGTTATTTTATAATTTCAATAGTCTATTAATTACTGATTTTACTATTTTACCCTTGATAATTACCATGATAGAATGAGAGTTATTAAAAAGTAACAAAGTCATTCTAATTATAATTATGCTCATAACTACGCCATAAATATTAGGCACATTGGTATTAGCTATCAAATAAACTTCAAATGACAGATAATTTCAAACAGATTGTAATTAGCTAGCTAGGTTGCATGATTATATATACCATCAAATTTTGGTCCATTCAATCTAGATATTTGCATTGTCTCCCCCTGATGATCATTTCAATGACGAACGTGTGTTCAGGTTCTGGGCAACTTCAAACGTATCATATATCGAAAAGGCGCAGAGTTACGGCGAAGGAGATCGAGCAAGCTCAGCACTTAGCTGCCAGTTACAGGTGCTACAACAACAATCACTTCCCTAAGTTTGAAGTCACCTTGCTGCCCAGCAACGTCTACTTCGGCTTTTATTTGGTATTTATTACTCAACATACATAATACATCCTATTCTTATCTACCTTATCTTCTACTACCTCCGTCCCTAAATGAGTATCAATTTTTCTAACTATCTTGTCTTTTTTTATTTTTCAAATTACCTAACTTTTATATTTCCAACAACCATAATATCAATTCTACCCCTAATAAATACATTTTTAACCTCATTTTAAGAATA
This sequence comes from Portulaca oleracea, assembly GCA_029582165.1. Classification (NCBI taxonomy): domain Eukaryota; kingdom Viridiplantae; phylum Streptophyta; class Magnoliopsida; order Caryophyllales; family Portulacaceae; genus Portulaca; species Portulaca oleracea. The sequence goes on from CM055889.1 coordinate 6,041,852, forward strand.
TTATAAGAGTATTTTTGACAATTTGGAAAATTTTCAACCCATTCCCCATGTTTATTAGTTTTGACAAATTAGTTTTTGTGACATACAATTAGGGACGGAGGTAGTACTTATTGGGAGATTTTGTCGATGTGATAATAAACAATTGTTAGCTAAGTTGATGGGGTTTTGTATGTAGGGTGATGATAAGTGTCTTGCCCCCCAAGACATTGCTTAAAAGTCTTCTCTTTTGTAAAATCAATATTTATTATCATTTTTAACATTTATTTTTTTGACAGATACTATTAATTATCAATTACAAGAAGCTTGGAATATGTTGGTTACGCCAACAATTAAAATTGACACCCTAATGAATGAACCCTATCTGTTGGGCATATTTTAGACGCATTTTCATAAATTTTATAAAATATTGATAATAATGTGATTTTATAACATTTATATATATTATTATAGTTGAAGAAGTCAATCATGTCATTTTTTTGCAATTTAATTTATAAATATATAAGTTTTGTAGCGTCAAAAGACACTTAACAAGTGTCTTGTACAAGACATTTATCATTTCTCTTGTATATATTACTCAGACCATCCCCAAGGCTTGGGCACTCGAGAACATGATACAGAGACCCCATGACGTGGAGCTGAAAGTGGCGGGGCAGCCTGGGAGTTGGACCGTTGGATGCAGGTGGACGAAAATCAAACAATGTCAGTTCCAGTCACGATGGGCCAGGTTCGTGCTCGACAACAACCTCGAAGAGCACGACGTGTGTGTGTTTGAGCTTGTCCACACGGGGAGCGAGGATGGACATGAAGACACTGTGTTCAATGTCCACATTTTCCGTGTTGTTGAACCGTCTGAGCCACTGGCTGTCGAGAGACGCCGAGCGTACTAGTGCGTAGCTAGCTAGGTGTCAAGGTGCTTTGTGGACATGCTATGGTTAGGACATCAAGACTACTACTTGAATGCTATGTCTTTCAACTCTTGTTGTGTATGTGGTTTGTGGTGGTGTTATGGTTATGACATCAAGGTTACCTAACTACCATATGTTTGAACTGTTGCTCTATATATATGTGCTTTAGTAGTTGTGTGTGCCTCTTTCTAGTTATAAATTGGTATCGAAAATACCTCTAAATTGCGGATTGGATTGCCAAGTTTTGTTCCACAAATCAACGGTGAGTCAGGCTCGGATTATCGATGTCCTCAGGTGGCTACCAAAACCAGAGTCACCGAAAAATCACACCCCAAAACCTCTCACAGTATGATGGTAATTCACAAGGGAGAGAAAACATATTATATATGGTTGAATTTTTTTGTCATCATCTGAAATGTCTCTCACAAAAGAAATATATATAGGTTGACTTTTTGGTAAATCACTAAATCCCACAGTAAATGGAAAATAACTGTGTTTGTATAAGAATTCCATTCTTATCGAAATTCTTATCCATTTACACCCCTTTATGTGGCTGTCTAATTTAATACTACCAATGTAAGGAATTTATGTGAGTTTTGCTCGTCAATATGTTATCCTTCAATTCTTTGATTCTGGGGCATCATGAAATTTCAAGCTGAGTTATTTGGAAATTTTGCGCCAAAATTGATTTACAAAAATACCCGATGAAATCTGAAAAAAGAAATACCATATCAAACATGTATGATATCATAATTCATAGTTTAGATAGTGCTGTAGTGCTAGCTATTTTCCTGCAAGACTAAACTACCAAAAAAACACGCACAATGTAATGTCATGTTGTGTTGTAATTAATTACGCACCAATTACTGCTATGAGATGAGCTTTTATTAAGGTAGCTAGACAGATGCAAAAGAGAAGAAAAGAATACTTGTTTGATGATCTGTTTGGGCTTTTCTGAGCTATGTAGCAGGCTTTTTCTCATGCTTTTTCTCTTAAGATCTTAATTAACTTTATGTGATTTATTCAGGAAAGAATAAAGTAACAAGCTGGTTTTGTAGCACATACAATTAAAGGGGGTTTTATATATGCGTGATTAGATCAGTTATACCATCATCATCACGTCCTTTAAGATCATCAACTAGGTGGGTGTGCACCCCCTCTCTCTCCCTATATAGAAATTGTTAGAGAAAATATACACTAGCAAGGTAACAGCGGAAACGAAATAAATTAAATTGAGATCGAATTGAGATGATGGAAATTACGACAAAATTCAGGAACAAAATAAGAAGAGCGATAAAAGAACACAACCACTAGGTTTACGTGGGAAACCGAACAACTCGGAGAAAAACCCACGGACGGCGACAGCCAGAAAAACAATCCACTATGAGAAAGGAGGAGTACAACCCGATCACTACCACAGGGCGTGATGCGATCCACAACAGAGGAGATTACTATCACAATCTCTCTCACTCACAACTCACAATCTTTCTCTCTCGGGGTACAATTGGGATCGAAAATATTGGTGAAACCTTTTTCGCTCTCAATATTTTCTCCCTCTCTGACTCTCTATAACTCGATCATTATTCGCCGTACTCGACGATGCCAAGCGTCTTACGCCACGTGCCGTACACCGGGCCGTAAAATAAAGTGGAGAATACCGAACCCTATTTATAGGAAAAACTCCCTATAAACCTAACTTGACTCCCACTATAATTAGACTTAGAATCTAATACAATTAGGAAACCCAACATAATAAGGAAACCTAAATAATATCTTAATACAATTAGGAAACAAATAATTGTGAGATCAAGAGATTCGGTGATTTTAGGACACATTCCTAACAGAAATCAATCTAATAAGTATTCAAGTTATGTGAACGGAGTCAATCTCAGTCATTCATTTATCGGTCCATAAATGGCATACTTTTTTTCTTTTATTTATTTGGCTGGCACACCTCCTCCCTTCTTTTTCTTTTTTCACTGGCCGTCACAACTGTAATGCTTGCATGAAAATATATATATATATATTAATCACGTGTGCATCTCTTTCCAAGCAAGACACTAAATGCTCAGTTTTGATAGCCAATGTCTACTTGGTCACAAGATATCGATGATGTCCATTTAGGGGATACCCAATTTTTTAGGTAATTTTTAATTTTTTGGACATTGTTAGCTTTTTTGACCCAATAATTTAGTTTTCAAAAAGTTATTTGATAAAACTTTTTGAGGTAGCTTTTCACAAATGCTAATTTACCAAATATTTTTCTTGCAATCTATTAATTCAAACAGCTAAAATCAAACACCTAATCCAAAATGCTATCGGCTCCTAGCTATAAGTTGGTTTCCAAACAGGGCGTTACATGTTCATTTTCTAAGCGCTCCCAAATTTAATAGAATGTGATGTCCACTTTCTTATAATTATAACATTATATTCATTTTTCTATAACACGAAAATTTGGATCCAATAAACTATAAAGAAATAAGATATGGTTTTTAAAAAAAATAAAAAAGGAAATAAAGAAAAGCATATTCTATCTGAAAATTCTACTATAGTTGAAATTATTTTCAACTATGGTAGTTGAAAATTGCATAACTATTAATTTATAACAAATAAATTATATATATTAAAAGATTTATATCTCAATGTAACGCCCCGAAATTTAAGATCTAAACTTAACGGTCAAAGCCAAACGTTGACTAATATTAACAGCGGAAGTCTCATTTTTTTTTACTCATTCTTTTTACTTGGGCGTTACTGCCGTACCTCCGAAGAGATACAAGGCAAGAAAGGGAAACTAACAACAAGCGATAACTGTTTACTTCAAATTAACAACGAAAAGAACTTCGAATTCTAGAACAACATAAACTCAACATTAACCAAACTTCAAGTCTAAACATAAACTAAACTTTATTCTCAAAACGGCTAACTCCAACGTCCTCACTCTAGTGCCCTTCCCCTTCACATAACTGATCTTCACCTGAAAACAAAACATTCACGACATGAGGGGGGAAACCTCAATAATGTCTAACCCTAACTGTCAAAACAGTTCAAAGTTCATTTCAAACCATTTTATGGGAGGGGAACAAGTCAAACCTTTTTACAACTCATTTGAAACCCAACCCAGAAATGTCCAGAGATCATAAATAACCAGAGTTTCAGAAATAAGAAAACTTATAAACCAACAGTACCAACTTCCAACTCGTAAAAAACAACGCCGTTCAAAACCTCAATCGACACTTTTAAACTCGTAATCGGACATCGTAAATCGAAACCGTAAATCGTAAATCATAAACAGAGTAATCATTTCCTCAGAAAACAATCAGAATTTTATTATGCGGGCGGGATTTGCTTATCCCGAATATCGTAACTCGTAATCGAGCAGATCTCATATCCTCGTAATCGAATGGATGGCGGTCCGAAATGTAATCGATGTGTGCACAATCTCGTAAATAATATCGACTCCCGATCTCTTGATAACTCCTCAGAGGCAGTCCCGGTCTAAGGGTCGTTACCCGCAACCCGCTTATGGTTTCACTTTGATTATTAGTATCTTATGAATTATCAGACGTCAGACTTCAAATAAAACCCAACCCAGTTTATAAAACCGACAGAATAAAACTCAGAGCTTAAAAGACTGACACGTTTTACTCAACTCAGAAAAGAACTCACCGACATCCAAATCAGACATTCCAACTTTACAGAAAATTCCCGTGCGGGATGCAATCTTCATAAATCAGATTAAAATCACAAAACAGATAAAAGGGCATCCCAAAGGGGATTAGGACATAGACATTACCTGAACAACTTCTCTTTACTGCAACACTTACACACGGGAGCTAACTATCGCGTCGTCTCGCTCGGACCTAGAATTCGAATATAACTTCTACAATTAAAACTCACTCTCCACGATAACTAATTCACACAAATTCTACCCTTTCCCAACTTAACAAAAACCTACGAATCACGTATTATGTGTAACTAATTATCAAACACTAACATGAAGCATATGCCTTACTTTTCAAACTATATACTAAACATGACTATTTAGACAAGAGGCTTACTTGAAATTTCTCACATAACATGCTTCTCATTTTCAAGTAGTACCTATGTGACGCCCCGGAAATTCAATTATAGAAAGTCAAAGTCAAACTAACGTTAACAGACAAAACTTAGCGGAAGACTTCAAATTTAGTTTGGGCGTCACTGCCGTATCCCCGAAGGAATACAAGGCGAGAAAGGAAAACACAACTGTCTGCTAACGGTAGCTACTAACAACTCAAAACAACTTTAAGAATTCATAACGAAAACAAAGAAAAGATTCAACGACTTCTAGACTCGTCGTCCTCACTTCTAATTCCCGTTCCCAGCACTTAGATCTCCACCTGAAATCAAAACATTTCAGAAAATGAGGGGGAAATCTCAATAATGTCTACCCCTAACGTTTAAAACAGTTTAAGTTCATTTCAATTCATTTTGGGGAGAGGGATCAAATCAAACTTTTTACAAACCTTTAACCCTTAACTGCTTTCTCAACCCATCCAAACCATATTTTAATGTGCATGGATACCAAATCCCTTAAAGTAACATCGCCTACCAAAGGCATCAAGAACATCGCCTACCAAAGGCATAAACATCGCCTACCAAAGGCATCAAGAACATCGCCTACCAAAGGCATCAAGAACATCGCCTACCAAAGGCATAAACATCGCCTACCAAAGGCATCAAGAACATCGCCTACCAAAGGCATCAAAATACTATCCTATATCAGGGAAGGAAGCCCTGATCTCACAGTCCATAACCTGCGAGGTTGTTACACTGCACAACAAAGTTATCCCCGAAACCCTTAACGTTTCCACTGGAATTATTTAATTCGGATTCAAACTCAACTCACGACTCTCAAGTCAACCATCCCAAGTTATCAAAACTATTAACAAAACTTTGAAAGAAAGACCATCCAATTTCTCAACTCAAATAAACCAAAACGAAACCAAAAGATTAACAAATAGATGGTCGCATTTCCACAAAAGTCCCTTTTTCGGGATGCAATTCTCAAAATAAGGTATAAAACATCAAAACACATTTAAAGAGCATCCCGGTGGGGATTAGAGCATAGACAATTACTGGATACTTCACAAGATAGTAGTAACGAAGGGCACACTTGAGCTCACTACCGCACGTACTAACTCGGGCCTAGAATAAAAGTAATTATCTAATCAAAGCGCGTTCTAGCGAGGTTAGAATTAACTACCAACTATCTACCCCATCCCTAGGAACACTTAGGTTCCTATCATTTAGAATTTACACTCAACATCTCTAAGATAACACATAACATGATCACATATTATTTTCACTCAACAATTATTATAAAAAGAAGCAAGTAGAGGACAGATTATAACATTCACATAAAACGGGTCACAACTCGACTTCCCGACATCCTACGGGTCTGATTCTGGACTTTTCGGAAACCTCAGAATGTCTCCTAAAACTTTCATGTTGACGACTAGGCCCAACTCAGTCCCGAAGGACTTCAAAACTTCCATCTTTCTAATTGGTCCAGAACTGACAGGTTTTAGTAAAACGGCTATAACTCGGGTTATACAAGTCAAACGTTCGATCCGTAAAATTCCTATGGTTCCTAACACTTAAAGGAACTTCCAGTAAAAGGGCTTGGTCAAAAGACATCTATACTAGTCGTGGCAACCCGATCTTTAGACACTATCAAAACTGTCCCGTTAACGAATTCAATTAATTTGTTATTTCGGTTCTAACTTTTACCAAACGGTCTCGGGTTCTAATTAGGACTCAAAACAATACTTAGGGTCCTATATCTAAGGTTCAACTTATCTTAGGTCCAACATTTAAAACTTGTAGGGCTACACTTTAATTTAAAAACATGAAACACCTTAACCAACTTTAATTAAAAACCTTTAAGTCACAAAAGAAAATAACTTTCTTAAAACATAAAACACTTAATAAGATTTCAAGAATTTAACCACACAAAATTAGTTATAAGTTTGTAACCATAAACCAAGATTTTCAAGAAATAACAAAAGCGGTTAACACGTAAATTTCTTTAATAAAAGATTTAAAAGAACTTTAGGAAACAATTAGTTACAAGTAATTAACTAATCAAGAAACGAATAACTAATTCTTTTATAACTTAACAAGAAATCAAGAATTTAACTAATGGTAGGTTACTAATTAAACAACCTAGCGATTTAATTTAACGAACAAGAACAAGAAAATTTTGTACTAATCGTATTCAAGAATTTAACCTAGATAATTTAGTTATCGAATTCGTGCATACAATAACATTGTGATCTAACCTAACATGAGTTATAATTTAAAGAACAATGAAATAATTTAACCTTGGGTTTTAATAACAAGAATCAACCTAATTTATTTAACAAACTTTAACAAGATTAATTCCTAGGAAACAATAAAAGACTTAACGATTAACCAACTCAACATTCAAGAAAATAACCTAAGTAATAACTTTCCAAGTTCGTACATACAATAACATTGTGGTTTAACGATTTATGTAAAGAAAATAAAGAACATTAAAGAACTACTTTTAAACCTAATAATCAACTACTACACCCTAATCTAATTACAATTTTCATCATAAAATTACAATTAACAATTTAAACAAATTACATATAACAATTAGGAACTTACACATAACAATTACATAATTACAACAAGAAAATTGTTACAATTAATTACCTAATTACAATACTAATAATGCAATAATTATAAAAACAGAATAGTAATAACAATAATAATAATTACAATTAAAATCAGATTATTAAAAATAAAAACAAGAAAATAAAAGGAAAAAGAAAAGAAAATCAAGAATTTGATCAGATAGGGTTAGGGTTTACGTAGGTTAGGGTTTTAGGCTGCTCGTGACAGCGGCGGCGGCTCGAGAAAGTGCGTCGTATGTCGGGCGTCGGGCGAGTCGACAGAGGGGTCGGCGTCGAAATTCGAGCAACAGCAAGTTCGGGTTTCTCCTTCGCCCGGTGGCGTTAGGCGGCGGTGTGATGCGTTCAGGAGGCGGCGGCGACGGCGATGGACGTGGCGGCGACGAGCGAAGCGAAAGCAGCGGAGTTAGCGCAAGGAGAAAAAGAGAGAAAGAGAGAGAGAGAGCGCGGTGGTTCGGTGGTTGCGGTGGATGCGGCGGCGGCAACGACCACAGTGGCGTCGGTGGCGATGCGTCGGTGGTGGTGCGAAGCGGCGAGGCGAGAGAAGGAGAGGAGGAAGAGAGGAGGAAGAAAGAGAAAGGGAGAGAGGAGGGTGGTTTGGTGGTGAAATCATTGGGCTGCGGCGGTGATGGTGGCCGGTGTGAGGCGGGAGAAGCGGGAGGGAGAGAGAGGGCTAGGGTTTGAGGAGGAGATTAGGTTTAGGGTTTGAGAGGAGGGTTTAGGGGTTTTATACTACCCACATAATTAGGCCCAATTAACCCAACTAATCCTAACTTGACCCAATTAGCAAATAAAAGCGAATTTTGTTTTCTAAACCTAATAATTCTAATAATAGTAATAAATTTATTTTTAATAAACATACAATCACATAACAAATAATATTCACGTAATTAACCGCATAATAATATTAACCTACAAAAATTACTATTCTACCCTTGTTAGTCCCTCGACGGTCCTACGAGCTCAAGCGTTAGCATAAATAAACATATTACGAACAACGATAAATAACGAAGTCAACCTATTTTATTAACGACGTCACGGTCAACCTTACTCAAATTTTCGGGGTTTTACATCATTACCTTCTTAAAAGAAGTTTCGTCCTCGAAACTTAAACTTAAGCCTAACGGTCCGGTAAAGACTAACGGTTTCCGTCCTACCCAAAACTCGAGGTTTTACATCATTACCTTCTTAAAAGAAGTTTCGTCCTCGAAACTTGACGCCTTAGGCTTGGAACAAGTGAGGGTACTTCTTCCTCATTTCGTCTTCTGTTTCCCAGGTTGCTTCTGTTGTAGTATGATTCGCCCACCGTACCTTTACCAAAGGGACTACTTTCCTCCTGAGCTGCTTTTCTCTACGGTCTAGTATTTCTAGCGGCTGCTCTTCATAGCTCAGATCCTCTTGCAGCTGAAGCGGCTCGGGATCAATCACATGGGTCGGGTCCGGAACATATTTCCTGAGTTGTGACACATGAAAGACATTATGCACTCTGGGGAGTTCTCCGTATTTGTAACTTGTGGCGACTTCTCCGTCGTTCCAAAATTGGGTATGGCCCGATAAACCTTGGTGTCAACTTCCGTGGCCGAATCTCATAACTCCTTGGTAGGTGAGACTCGCAAAACACATATTCCCTACTTGAACTCTAGAGGTCTTCTCCTTTTGTCAAGATAACTCTTTTGTCGACTTTGTCTGCCTTCATCTTATCTTGAATGATTCGAACCTTCGAGTGGTGGCTGTACTAGGTCAGGTCCAATTGTTAGAGCTTCATCGATGTCACCAACATAGGGGAGTTCTACATCTCCTTCTATATAAGGCTTCGAAGGGTGACATCCCTATACTAGCATGGTAACTGTTGTTGTATGAGAACTCAATGAGGGTCAACTCGTCATCCCACGAGTCCTTGAAATCTAAAGCGCATGCTCGCAGCATATCTTCGAGGGTTTGGATGGTCCTCTGCATCCCATCCGTAGTTTGGATGAAAAGTCTTGAACTTGAGCTTTGTGCCAAACGCCTCTTGTAACTTTTTCCAAAAACCAGACTGAAATCTGGTGTCTCTGTCTGAGACTATAGAACTGGGTACTCCGTGTAACCTTAAAATCTCCCTTACATAGGCTTGAGCTAGCTGATCTAGGGACCAATTGTTGGCGATGGCTAGGAAATGAGCTGACTTGGTCAAACGATCTACAATCACCCATATTGCATTGTGTTTCCGCCTGGTCCTTGGTAGACCTATCACAAAATCCATTGATATCGAATCCCATTTCCACTCAGGGACGTCCAACGGTTGTAGTAGTCCGGCTGGTCGTTGATGCTCTGCCTTGACTCATTGTGAGTAAGACACTTGGCAAAGTCTGCCACTTCTTGTTTCATATTACTCCACCAGAACATCTGCTTAAGATCCTTGTACAACTTATTTCCCCCTGGATGCACTGAATATGGCGTATTGTGTCCCTCTTCTAAAATCCTCCTTTTCAATTCTTCCATATTGGAGTGCGCGTTATGAAACCGTAATGTACCGTCTTCGTGGATCACAAAGCCAGGGGCTTTCCCTTGCAACACTTCTTCCCGTATCTTGACAAGCTGTAAGTCCAGCTCTTGAGTTCTCTTGATCTCCTCCATTAGAGTAGGTTGTAATTCCATGGCATTCAAAACAACTTTCCTCCCAGATGTTACCACATTAATCTCCAATCTCTTAAACTCCTCGCACAACTCGTGTGGCATCGTTATCAAGTGGTTTATAGCAGGATACGGTCTTCTACTCAGGGCATCAGCCACTACATTTGCCTTTCCGGGATGATATTGAAAATTCACATCGTAATCCTTTAGGAATTCTAACCATCTTGTCTGCCTGAGGTTGAGCTCTTTCTGTGTGAAAAGATACTTCAGACTCTGATGGTCTGTGAATATCTCGCAGTGCACTCCATACAGATAATGCCTCCAAATCTTTAGTGCAAAAACCACTGCTGCCAACTCCAGATCATGAGTGGGGTAGTTCTTCTCATGCGTCTTCAGTTGTCTGGATGCATATGCAATCACCTTTCCATCCTGCATGAGCACACAACCTAATCCACCATGTGATGCATCACTGTAGATGACAAAACCTTCGTTCCCTTGAGGTAGAGCAAGAATAGGGGCTGAGGTAAGCCTCTTCTTCAGCTCCTGGAATGCTCGCTCGCATTTTTCCGACCATGCGAACTTTATTGACTTCCGAGTCAAATTGGTCAATGGGGTGGCGATTTTCGAGAAATCTTGCACGAATTTCCTATAATACCCTGCCAAACCCAGAAAACTCCTAACCTCCGTGGCATTCTTCGGTGTCGGCCACTTGGTGATGGCCTCCACCTTTTGAGGGTCTACCGCCACTCCTTCCTTAGACACCACATGTCCTAAGAACGCTACTTGTTCCAACCAAAACTCACACTTCTTAAGCTTCGCATAAAGCTTGTTGCTCCGTAAGTCGTCAATACTTCTCTTAGATGATTCGTGCTCCTCCGTGTTCTGAGTATACCAATATGTCGTCGATGAACACCACTACAAACTTATCCAGAACGGCTCGAACACTCTGTTCATCAAATCCATGAAAGGCGGTGGGGCATTTGTAAGCCCAGGCATTACCACGAACTCATAATGACCATACCGAGTTCGAATGCGGTTTAGAGATATCTTCTTCGCGAATTCTCAAGGTGATAACTCGACCTCGTGTCTATCTTAGAAAACGTTGTTGCTCCTCGCAATGGGGTCAAAAAGGTCATCAATACGAGGTAAAGGATAACGATTTTTGACGGTAATCTTGTTCAACTCCGTGTCGATGCACAACCTCATGCTACCATCCTTCTTCTTCTGAGCGATGCAGTGCTCCCCACGGTGACGTGCTGGGTCGTATATATCCCCTTTCTAACAGCTCGTCCAGCTGAGTCTTCAACTCCTTAAGCTCTGCGGGCGCCATGCGGTATGGGGCTTTTGAAATAGGTGTGGCCCCGGGCTCCAAATCGATGCAGAAATCTACCTCCCTGATTGGAGGCAGACCCGGGATCTCCTCTGGAAACACGTCAGGATACTCCCGCACTACCGGGATATCCTCAATCGCAAGCTCCTCCGCCTTGGTGTCGATTACGTTGCATAGAAACCCTTCACAACCTTGGCTTAACAACTTCTGAGCCTTGAGAGCCGAGATGATCCGCACACTATGAAGATGTCTATCACTCCAATGCACTATCTTCTTTCCGTTTGGCCCCATTAAGGTCACCTTTTGCCTATAACAATCTATCTGGGCTCTATACTTTGCTAACCAGTCCATCCCCAGAATAACGTCAAACTCCATTAGGTCAAACATAGAGGTCAGCCTCAAACTCCTGTCCTGCTATCATTATAGGGCATCCACCATATAACTCTCCACAACTAATGGTGTCTCCGGTAGGTAGGGCTACCGATATAGGCTTACTATTCTCCGAGGGTTTCATCTTAGCCTTCTCTACTATAGCTCGTCCAACAAAAGAATGACTAGCACCAGAATCAAACAAAACAGATATAGTGTAGAGGTGGAGAGAAGGTACCCGTCACAACATCTGCTTCATTCTCAGCCTCTTCTTTCCTCATTCATTATACTCGTCCTCCTCAGTTCTTGTGCATTCTTTGTGGCCAGGTTTCTTGGCCTCCTTGGTTATTCGATTTCCACGGATCCACCTTGGTTTCTTTGTTGTGGCCTTTGGTTCCCATTATAGCCTCCCGATTTTGATATGTCGTCTGCGGGGCTCTCCATTGCCGTTATTCCATTGTTTCCATTATTCCCTCCATTTCGGCCCCTGTTGGTGTTGAGGGCAGACGTACTGATGTTGGAAACTTCGCGGTTGAAACATCCTCCTCGCACGTTCCTTACTCTGATCCGTGGATAATGGCACGGTCGACCAAACCTTGCAGATTGGAGCATTCGACGGTCTACGCCCAAGACCGATTTCCTGCGATTGCTAGGCGAAACCTCTTCTCCGAAAATGTTGAGGTGGGTTGAGCGGGGTGGTTCTTTCCTCTTTTGCCCTTGTATGCCTAGGTTTGCGTTCCATGTCATGCATCACCCTTTCTACGATGAGGGCAACGTTCGTAGATATTCGGTAAGGCGTGAACTCGCGATGACATGCGATCCTGAATCTTACAATTGATCCATCGAAGCGGTCCATCCTTAAGCGTTCGGTGGCTACCAGCGGATGCAAAGCGAGATAGTTCGGTGAACTTTGCGAGTAGCAAGCACACTAGTTTCCCAGCCGATTCATGAACTCCTTTTCTTTTGCCTTACGGAAGAAATTGGGTAAGCGGTCCTTTAGCACAATCTTGAAAGCAGTTCCATCGAAACCCGGTTGATCCTTATTTCCTTCACCTGGCCCACCACAAGTCGGCCTCTTCCTTGGTGGTAGCGGAAAGTCCACCCTTAACTCGTCGGGGCGGTGTGTGGTCGAAAATCTTCTCAATTTCCCTAATCCAATCTTCAAAGACCTTGGGATCAGCTACCCCTGTGTAAGTGGGCGGGTTGAAGCTGTTGAACCTTTGGAGAAGAGCGGAGGGGTCATCTTCCCTCCCTCCTCCTTGTCGATCTACCACTTTCCTCAGTAGGTCCTCGTGCTTGCCGAGCATCTCAATCATTAGCATGCTAGCAAAGTCGTTCCCCGGTGTTGCTGTACTCGACCCTGGTATCATTTGAGCGAGCGTTAGACGATTCGATTCTGCGATTTGAGGCGCGATTCGCCACACCGGGCGCTCGGCCCCCGTTATTGGCGTGAGACCCATTCATATCCGACATCACGGTTCAAAGTCGATTTAGTCTACTTAAAGGATTCCAATCCATAAACTCAACATTATGCTAAAGGTAGCTACTTGATGCGGTCTTCTCATAGGGTGCTAAACAATACGAGCGTAATTTTGTTCTACCAAGTAGTTTTTATGCCAACGATTTATTTCATGAATTCTTATCACATATTAAAAGGTTACACTACAATATTTCTTATGTATCAATGTAATCATGTACAATATTTCCAAAGGATACAACGAATCCATATTCGGATTATATCACGCTTTAACAAAGTATCAACATAACATCTATTCGTCAACATTCAAGACATATGACCATCCCACTTAGATGATTCTCTGCATCGAGGATCCTTCCTTCGAGATCGAGTCCACTCAGGATCACTCGTCTCATCCCCCGAGCCCTCCTCGGGGTCTTCTCCTGTTTCCTGGTCCACCTCATCCTCCTCCTCGGGTGGAATATCGTGCTCGGGCTCAATGGCGGGTGCAGCCGCGGCCCTAGAGGTTACCTCGGGCTCAGAAACCTGGACGCTGTCCTCGGCGGGGTCCTCCTCCGGATCTTCTTCAGGGTCATCCTCATGATCCTCAGCTGGTGCAGGGGCTGGGTTCACCTGGACCCTCTCTACTCGGCGCATCCCGATCCGGGCGATCTTAGAAAAGACCCCCGGGATTCGATGCTCCGACTCCACCCGGTACCTCTGACACCAACAACACGGGTGTGGGTACCTCTCCTCCGGGAGCAGCGGTGGCAGCAATGACAGCACAGCATGGCCCCACCAGGGATCATCTCGTAAAGTGAGCAGGAAAGCGTTAGCCTGGGCTTCCTCGTTGTCGTGCAAGCAGGAGTTCGGGACATCCTTGGTGTACCGCTCGATCTCATCATAGAAGTTCAACATGTGTGTCCCCAAATACCCACCAGGAGGAATGGGTGTGTAACGGTGAAAGCACGGCGTGGGGTGCTGGTGACAGTGTGTGCGTTGTGCCATCCTACAAGGTTAGAACACATTACGAGAAAATGCGATGATATAATCACAATGAAATATTTAGGGAAAGCATGAAACCATTTTCCCCCATCCTACGCTCATCACTCCGAACTTAGCTTCCTAGGGTCCATCTAAACCTAAAGGACTCTGAGGAGCTACTAGGTCGCAACCCAGAGCTCTGATACCATTCTGTGACGCCCCGGAAATTCAATTATAGAAAGTCAAAGTCAAACTAACGTTAACAGACAAAACTTAGCGGAAGACTTCAAATTTAGTTTGGGCGTCACTGCCGTATCCCCGAAGGAATACAAGGCGAGAAAGGAAAACACAACTGTCTGCTAACGGTAGCTACTAACAACTCAAAACAACTTTAAGAATTCATAACGAAAACAAAGAAAAGATTCAACGACTTCTAGACTCGTCGTCCTCACTTCTAATTCCCGTTCCCAGCACTTAGATCTCCACCTGAAATCAAAACATTTCAGAAAATGAGGGGGAAATCTCAATAATGTCTACCCCTAACGTTTAAAACAGTTTAAGTTCATTTCAATTCATTTTGGGGAGAGGGATCAAATCAAACTTTTTACAAACCTTTAACCCTTAACTGTTTTCCTCAACCCATCCAAACCATATTTTAATGTGCGGGCGGGATACCAAATCCCTTAAAGTAACATCGCCTACCAAAGGCATCAAGAACATCGCCTACCAAAGGCATAAACATCGCCTACCAAAGGCATCAAGAACATCGCCTACCAAAGGCATCAAGAACATCGCCTACCAAAGGCATAAACATCGCCTACCAAAGGCATCAAGAACATCGCCTACCAAAGGCATCAAAATACTATCCTATATCAGGGAAGGAAGCCCTGATCTCCTGGTCCATAACCCTGCAGGTTGTTACACACTGCAACAGTTATCCCGAAACCCGCTTAACGTTTCCACTGGAATTATTTAATTCAGTATTCAAACTCAACTCACGACTCTCAAGTCAACCATCCCAAGTTATCAAAACTATTAACAAAACTTTGAAAGAAAGACCATCCAATTTCTCAACTCAAATAAACCAAAACCACAAACGAAAACAAAAGATTAACAAATAGATGGTCGCATTTCCACAAAAGTCCCTTTTTCGGGATGCAATTCTCAAAATAAGGTATAAAACATCAAAACACATTTAAAGAGCATCCCGGTGGGGATTAGAGCATAGACAATTACCTGGATACTTCACAAGATAGTAATGTGAAGGGCACACTTGAGCTCACTACCTCGGGCCTAGAATAAAAGTAATTATCTAATCAAAAGCGCGTTCTAGCGAGGTTAGAATTAACTACCAACTATCTACCCCATCCCCTAGGAACACTTAGGTTCCTATCATTTAGAATTTACACTCAACATCTCTAAGATAACACATAACATGATCACATATTATTTTCACTCAACAATTATTATAAAAAGAAGCAAGTAGAGGACAGATTATAACATTCACATAAAACGGGTCACAACTCGACTTCCCGACATCCTACGGGTCTGATTCTGGACTTTTCGGAAACCTCAGAATGTCTCCTAAAACTTTCATGTTGACGACTAGGCCCAACTCAGTCCCGAAGGACTTCAAAACTTCCATCTTTCTAATTGGTCCAGAACTGACAGGTTTTAGTAAAACGGCTATAACTCGGGTTATACAAGTCAAACGTTCGATCCGTAAAATTCCTATGGTTCCTAACACTTAAAGGAACTTCCAGTAAAAGGGCTTGGTCAAAAGACATCTATACTAGTCGTGGCAACCCGATCTTTAGACACTATCAAAACTGTCCCGTTAACGAATTCAATTAATTTGTTATTTCGGTTCTAACTTTTACCAAAGCGGTCTCGGGGTTCTAATTAGGACTCAAAACAATACTTAGGGTCCTATATCTAAGGTTCAACTTATCTTAGGTCCAACATTTAAAACTTGTAGGGCTACACTTTAATTTAAAAACATGAAACACCTTAACCAACTTTAATTAAAAACCTTTAAGTCACAAAAGAAAATAACTTTCTTAAAACATAAAACACTTAATAAGATTTCAAGAATTTAACCACACAAAATTAGTTATAAGTTTGTAACCATAAACCAAGATTTTCAAGAAATAACAAAAGCGGTTAACACGTAAATTTCTTTAATAAAAGATTTAAAAGAACTTTAGGAAACAATTAGTTACAAGTAATTAACTAATCAAGAAACGAATAACTAATTCTTTTATAACTTAACAAGAAATCAAGAATTTAACTAATGGTAGGTTACTAATTAAACAACCTAGCGATTTAATTTAACGAACAAGAACAAGAAAATTTTGTACTAATCGTATTCAAGAATTTAACCTAGATAATTTAGTTATCGAATCGTGCATACAATAACATTGTGATCTAACCTAACATGAGTTATAATTTAAAGAACAATGAAATAATTTAACCTTGGGTTTTAATAACAAGAATCAACCTAATTTATTTAACAAACTTTAACAAGATTAATTCCTAGGAAACAATAAAAGACTTAACGATTAACCAACTCAACATTCAAGAAAATAACCTAAGTAATAACTTTCCAAGTTCGTACATACAATAACATTGTGGTTTAACGATTTATGTAAAGAAAATAAAGAACATTAAAGAACTACTTTTAAACCTAATAATCAACTACTACACCTAATCTAATTACAATTTTCATCATAAAATTACAATTAACAATTTAAACAAATTACATATAACAATTAGGAACTTACACATAACAATTACATAATTACAACAAGAAAATTGTTACAATTAATTACCTAATTACAATACTAATAATGCAATAATTATAAAAACAGAATAGTAATAACAATAATAATAATTACAATTAAAATCAGATTATTAAAAATAAAAACAAGAAAATAAAAGGAAAAAGAAAAGAAAATCAAGAATTTGATCAGATAGGGTTAGGGTTTACGTAGGTTAGGGTTTTAGGTCGTTGCTCGGCGGCGTGATCGGAGAGAAGTGCGTCGGGGTCGGGCGTCGGGAGTCGACGAGGTCGGCAGAGGGTGGTCGGCGTCGAAATTCCGAGCAACAGCAGCGCGAGTTCGGGTTTCTCCTTCGGTATGGCGGCCGGTGGCGTTAGAGGCGGCGGTGTGGCGGTCGTTTGGTGGTCGAGCGGCAGCGGCGGCGATGGGCGTGGCGGCGGCGAGGGCGGCGAAAGCAGCGGAGTTAGCGCAAGGGAGAAAAAGAGAGAAAGAGAGAGAAAAGAGGGAAGGCGCGGTGGTTACCGGTGGTTGCGGTGGTCTGCGACGGCGGCGACGACAGCCCTGGTGGCGTCGGTGGCGATGCGTCCGGTGGTGGTGCGAAGCGGCGAGAGAAGGAGAGGAGGAAGAGAGGAGGAAGAAGAAAGAGAAAGGAGAGAGGAGGGTGGTTTGGTGGTCATACTGGCGGCAGTGGCGTGGTGGCGGGAGAGAGCAGGAGGGAGAGAGAGAGGGCTAGGGTTTGAGGAGGGAGATTAGGTTTAGGGTTTGAGAGGAGGGTTTAGGGGGGTTTTATACTACCCACATAATTAGGCCCAATTAACCCAACTAATCCTAACCCAACCCAATTAGCAAATAAAACTGAATTTTGTTTTCTAAACCTAATAATTCTAATAATAGTAATAAATTTATTTTTAATAAACATACAATCACATAACAAATAATATTCACGTAATTAACCGCATAATAATATTAACCTACAAAAAATTACTATTCTACCCTTGTTAGTCCCTCGACGGTCCTACGAGCTCAAGCGTTAGCATAAATAAACATATTACGAACAACGATAAATAACGAAGTCAACCTATTTTATTAACGACGTCACGGTCAACCTTACTCAAATTTTCGGGGTTTTACAACCTAGAACCCAACTTGAGATTTGCAAGGCACTATTCACTATATTTACTAAAATGCCATTAGACATGCATTATACTACAATAGACCACTATTATCACATCTAAATTAGTTACAACACGTATTTAGGGTTCCTAAACATGTTTCTAGGTCTCATGAGACAACCTTACAAATACTTCACACTTAATATAATAACATTAAGGAAGAGGCATAAGAACTTTATTTTCAACATAACTTAATACTATAATACCAACTTTGATTACTACCAATATTAATATACACCAAAATGATAAAAGAATTTTATCAATAATATAGCCTTAAAATAGAATAAGAAAACTTAGTAACTTCTTGTGACAAAGTAGTAATTTCAAACTTTATTAATTAACACTAATAATAGTACAACACTTAAAATCATTTGGAACTTTAATATTCATAATAATAATATGAAAACTACTCATTTTACAAACTTAATAACATTATTACGTAAAACTTAATAATAATAACATGAATAACTTAATAACCTTAGTAATAGTAACTTAATAATTTTAAAGTAATCATAGATACTTACTAATAACGAGGACTTCAAAATAATATTAGAACTTAGTAATGTAGTGAGTACTTTGATAATGATATAAACTTATGAACATGGAAAATTTTTATAACATAAACCCTAATTTATAAAAACATAGGAGTAATTTACTAACTCTAAACAACATGGATAAACTTATTATTAACATAGAGATTACATATGAACCTTACTAACAACCTAAGACTAAACATGCATCATTGAACCATAATACCAACACATAAATACACATTAAACCAACCCTTCTACTAAAACCTAAGACATCAAACATGATTTCCAACGTACCAACCATTAAACAACATTTAGTAACCTAATCACTTGCTTAGACTAACCCAAAACAGTAAACCCATATTAATAACATATAGAGAGAGAAAATGAGAGTTTGGGGTATACAAACAAGAGTCTAAGCAATGGTGCACGGGTGGCGCTTGGCGGCTGAGTGATCAGAGTCCGGTGATCGGTCGACGGCAGCAGCAGCAAGGGGGTCCCGGCGGTGGGTCGATGGCGGGCAGTCGGTGGTCGTCCGAACAAACACAACAACAGCTCTTAACTTCGGCCCGGTTTGTCTTGTCGAAAAGGTATGGACGTCCGGTGACTGGGAGGTGCCGTCGGTGGTCCGGTGGTCGTAGCAGTGGCCGGTCGACGGCGGGTCAGGCGGCGACAGCAGCGGAGGGACACAGAATTTAGGGCACGGGATAAAACTTGAGGAGGTGGTGTTTGGAGGTTGGGGTGGCGGTTCTGAGGTGTGGTGGCCGATGTCGAAATGAAGGTGGAAGGAGGGAGGTTGAAGGTGGTGGCGTGGGTGGTGAATGGTGGTTGCGTGGTGTTGGGCAAGAGCAACAGCAGCATATTAGTAATGTATTAATGAAAGAAGAAATAGGAGAGAGAGAAAGATAAAGAAAGAGAGAGAAGGGAGGGGGGGCACGTGTCACACTAGGATTGGGATATAAGAAAGTTTGCATTGGTAGTGGGAGGCTCAATTGCAGCAAAAACGGTTGCAACAACTTAGGGAAGTTTTTGGATAAATCAGGAGAAAATAGGAAGAAAAAGGATAAGGGGGTGAGGTCATCAAGATGATATCATCACAAAATTACTACCAAAAATATCCCTAATGTTAATACTATATCCCACAACAATTTTTACCCGTAAACATAATCAAAGCCAGATAAAATTTCAACAACTGATCCAAATAAAATTCTACCCAAAGCCCGAAAAATTTCTAACTGATATTTTTAGAACACTAAAAATTCCAAGAAACTCACTCGCGGTCCTAAAAGCTCCGTATGAAAACAAATAAACAATTAACAGGATAAAACGCTCGTTAGGAAAATTTAACGGTAAACGAAATTGAATTTTTCAGGGTTTTACACTCACTAAATAGGATTAACTGTTTGTAATAACTTACTTTCATCAATATATTTTAATATTAATTTTTTATAGTAGAATTAATGATACTTACACTTTCAACTATAATAGTTGAAAAAATTCAAATTTAGTAGAAAATCCTTCAAATATTAAATTTTGTAAAAAGTAATATTTCAACAAAAAGGATTACTTATTGTAATAAGTTCTTTAATCAATATATAACAATTTCGACTTTTTTAGGGTTATTTTACATTTCAACTATTATAGTTGAAAATGGTAGAATCTATTCTATCTCACGTGGCTCCGGGCGCGTGTCTGTACCGTGCTCCAAACACGCTGAACAAACCAGCTAGTTATCCTTCAATTACTTTTTTTAGATATTTATCTTTCTCAATCTCTATTTGATATTTGACCCACTGTGTTAGAGGATATTTTTTTCTTTTTTTTAGGGGGAGGTAGGAATTGAGATAATTGTTTTAGAAATATGTTATAGACTCATAGACCAATGGCAAAACTTGAAATGGAGATAAAGGGTAGAAAATTGGAGATAGTTGGGCTGAGATACCAACCTCTTTTGCTCTACCAAATTCTAGCCTAACAACTTCAATGTCACAAGTCTTTTAAGTTTAAAATTTTGACAAGTCTAACTCTTCATTTTTTATTTCAATTAGGTAAAAGTGAATAATGTCACACGAAAATTGGAATGTCTTTCTTTTAAGAGTTTAGCCTCATATATTCGTACGAAGAATTGATGAAAAATGAAGGGAGAGGCTATGAACCCATAACATGGGTACATTTACAATGCATCTCTCTTAATGTGTTGCTGGGTTGACTTCTTTAAAATCATAAAGATGTCTTAATCTCACATTTGCTGGCTTTGCAGAATAATCATCCTCGTGATCTTATCTTTGTTGGTTTTTATGGAAAGCAATTACACAGCTGGGTAGTTAGAGAATATCTAGGAGCTGTGACTTGTGAAATAATTCTCTCTAAGTAACTCGACAAAATAGTCTCTTCACTTTAGGAAAAGGGTACCCATTCACAAACGTGGTCGATGTAACCAGGCCTAGGCGACTGTTTATCAAAAACACAAGTCTTCGCAAAGTCGTAAGACCATGTATGGGGGCATTGCCTTATGCCGGAATGTCAAGAAAGTTGACGACATGATGACAGCGGAGCCAACAACCAAAGCCCTTGTGTGGTTACTACTTTTTACTATTGGTAAATTTGTTGCACTCATTAGATGTATCTCAGGAATAATCAGTTAATCACTAATAAACATTACAAGTCGAGAAGGGAGATACCAAACTGTGTATGACAAGCATGTCCATCAATCCCTTAATTTGACTTGAAGCTTAACGTACTCTAATACTACCTTCGTTTCACAATAGTAATCGCCTAATAAATACTACATGGTCTCCAATGTATTTCTTAAACTGAGAATTTCCCATATCATATTTTATCAAAAGTTTACAATATTATGCTTTTATGATAATACTTTTCATATAATAAAACATTGTATATGTTAAAATATTAATGGTAAAAAATTTTAAAATTTGACTGACGCAGAAATTAAATTGGAAGACAATAAAGAAATGAGGGAGTATTTGCTTAAAAGGAAAATGAAAAAACGATTCTCCCCTATTCCATACTAAGGCCCTGTTCTTTTATACGGTTGGTTGCAATGCGGTGTGGTAGAAATTTAAAAATTGTGAAGGGTTGAGGAAAGTTGTAGTGAAATGTAGAAGATTGTGGAATGTTGTGATGTAAATAATTATAAATGGGTTAGTATATTATAAAATATAAATTTTAATAAAAAGATAAATTAAAATTGAAATTATAGATTGTGGTGAGTTCTGGTGAAATATAAAAAATTATGGTGTGGTGCGGTGTGAAACTGCAACTAACCATCCACATAAAAAAAAATGGGGCCTAATTGTTCAAAATAAATATTGACTAAAAACTTTTTATAGTATATTATATCAAAAAAATATAACATTATATTTTTATAATAAAATTAATATAAAAATAATATTTTTACATACGAAGAGAAATTAATAATGTCCCATGACGATTAATACAGAACAAGGAGTATAAAGAAAATAAACCAGTTACAGTTACAACGGCAACAATTGTACCCCTTTACTCATCTGTTGACTGGAATTTCTTGGTTAGCAATTCACACTCCTCTCTTCTTCTATCAGCTAGTATTCATCCATCATCATCATCATCATCATCATCATCATCTCTTTCCTGTTCCTCCCCAATTCTCACTCAATCTCACTCCATCTTCCCTTTTTCTTATTCACCCTTTCATCGTCTCCACACTTCACCTTGATTTCCCACCTAAACCATTAACCATCTCCCTCCTACATTCATCCCTCATTCAATTTCTCTCTCCTACTTTTCCCACATCCTGCTCACAACCAATCCAATCCAATCCAATCCAACCCAAATCAAATCCAATCTGCCCAGATTTCTGTTGGATGCAATGGGTTGCACCCAATCCAAGATCGAGAACGAGGAGGCCGTCTCACGTTGCAAAGATCGGAAACTCTTCATGAAGTCCGCCGTCACCGCCCGGAATGCATTCGCCGCCGCACACTCCTCCTACGCCATGTCCCTCAAGAACACCGGCGCCGCCCTCAGCGACTTCGCTCAAGGTGAGGTTTCCAACCCACTCTCTCACTCTCACACCCACTCTCTCTCACACTCCCTATCCACCCCCGGGCCCACCACCGTCCCCCCGCCGCCTCCGCCGCTCCAGACCCCTCTCCCGGCGCCGCCTCCGCCGCCCCCCAACGACCCCGACATGGCCACGCCGCCCCACCCTCTCCAGCGCGCCGTTTCCATGCCGGAGTTCGCCGTCTCGAAGCCCCTCGGGAAGCTCGCCTCCCAGGCCACCATCGAGGAGGACGACGACGAGGGCGGCGCCGTCGAGGACGAGGAAGAGGAGGTGGATGACGACGTGGGGAGGTTGCGGCGGAGGAGAGGTGGCAAGGGCGGCGGAAGCGTCGGCGGTAGGATGGAGAGTGGTGGGGTTCCTTCCGAAGTTCCCCCGCCGCCGTCTCCGCCACCCCCGGTGGTGGAGGAATCTCGAACGCCGCCGCCTCCACCGCCGGCGTCGTGGGGATCGACAGGGAATTCTTCGTGGGATTACTTCTTCAATGTGGAGAATATGCCCGGCGGGAGCTTGGGGGATGTGGAGGAGATGAGGCCGCCGATGGAGACTGCACACCGGGTGTTCGATGAAAGTTCCAAGAGAGCTCCTGCGGTTGAAACCGTGGTGAAATCTTCCAATGATGAGGAGGTTGAGGTGGGAGGTCGAATTATGGAGGAAAAATTGACGCCGGAGAAGCCACCTTTGCCGCCTGGACAGCAGGGAAAGGTGCTGAAGAAGGCCAAACAGGTGGCCGGCCTGCCCGGTGGCACGAGTGGTGGTAATGGTGGTGGTGGTGTTGAGGGGAAGAGGAGGAGTTTGAGCTTGGTCCAGATTTTCAATGAGTTGGATGATTGTTTCCTCAAAGCTTCAGAGAGTGCTCAGGATGTTTCCAAGATGCTTGAAGCTGCTCGCTTGCATTACCATTCCAACTTCGCCGATCCCAGGGGTAATCAATTTGCTTTGATTTGTAATTTTGTATATATAAGTTGTGGGAATTTGCTTGTTTTGTCTAGCAATCTTTTGTGTTGAAGTGAATTTTAACCAATGTGTTGATGTGTAGCTTTAGTTGTGATTGACTGAAGTAGTTTCAGTGAGGAGATGGAATGATCTTCTTGTGAGGGTATCAAGTCTAGTTTTTGTTGATTGGAACAAAGAATAAGTTTGGAAGATTGGAATAGATTGTGATGTTACCATATATTGTAGCTTGGTGGGTTCAGCTGCATTTGGTAGTTTCTTGGGAAATATTTTCCTAGCCGGGAAATACTTTCCCTAGCCCTCAATTGGGAAAATGTTTAATGAGCTTGAGAGAGAAATTATGGGTTGCACCTTAAAACTCAGGGACAACCAAATGTGGGAAAGTTTTCTAACCCAATGCAACCTAAGGTTTAAGTACTCGGAGATTTTCTACTTTTTTAGTGCATTGTGGTATAGTTTTACCTGTGTCGATTAACCAGTGTGTGTGGTTTACAATCTGCTCCCTAACTTGAAACTGCATTGCTTTGCAGGGCATATGGATCACTCGGCAAGAGTCATGCGGGTAATCACATGGAACAGATCGTTTAGAGGTCTCACAAACAATGAAGATAACAGAGATGATTTTGATTCCGAGGAGAATGAAACTCATGCCACTGTGCTGGATAAATTGCTTGCTTGGGAGAAAAAGTTGTATGATGAAGTTAAGGTAATTCCCTTTTTCCCTCAAATGCATTTGTTTCTGAGTCACGCTTTGTGAAGGGCTTTATGACCCCCTCCCCCCCCCCCCCCAAAAAAAAAAAAAAGAAAAGAAAAACCTTGTCTTGTTGGATTTGCAGATCTCATTTTTGCTTCAAAATTGGCCAGGCAGGTGAAATAATGAAATTTGACTATCAGAGGAAGGTTGCATTATTGAACAAGCAAAAGAAGCGTGGCAGCAGTGCTGAATCATTGGAAAAAACAAAGGCCGCTGTAAGTCATCTGCACACAAGATACATTGTGGACATGCAATCCATGGATTCAACCGTTTCAGAGATAAACCGTTTACGTGACGACCAGCTGTATCCAAAGCTTGTGGCACTCGTTGATGCGTAAGTTTCTTATCCTAGCCATTGCTCTTGCAAGTTTGGTACTGGTCTGCTAAGTTCATTGGTGGCTTGAAAATGTTAGCATGTTTGGCCATATTGGTTGAACTGATCTCAATGAGATTTGAACTCAAGTATGTTGGAAGAGGTTGCTTGTTTATAGTAGTGGGATCTGTGTTGATGTTAGTTGTAGCCTCTATTTGTGAATCCGTCTCTGGTTTTGCTTGCTGTTTGTTAATCAAAGAGAATATGCAATATAAAAAAAGATTGTATAATGTAGCATATCATGTTGAAATATGTGGCACATATGGAAGGTGTCATGTCATGTGGATTTCTACAGAATGCTGCCCTAAAACTTGGTCGAGTCTTATCTATCCCCGTTATATCGATATTTGATCTCATCTCATCTGATATCTTACATGGTTTCTTATTAGAGCTTCCATCATTTTAATGCACCATATATATCCTTTCACATTCCCCATCATTCCTTTTTTTTTTTTTTGTTTTTGGTTTTGAACTTCCTTCTGCTTCATTGCATATTTGCTGATAGCTAACCTCAATGTGTCAACTTCTTGGAGTCATGCTTTTTACTTTTTTTTTACTACCTCTTCTTTATGCGACTTTTAGAGGTGGTGGGGGAAAACCAAATGTCAAAAAAAAACTATGGGGCAGTTAGTAAGAAAATATTTAAATACCCTTTAACTGAAATCAAGTTTTTGAATGTTCTTATCGGGGCATGGTGTTGGTATTCTATCTTGCAGCATGGCCACGACGTGGGATGTGATGCGAGAGCACCATGAGAACCAGAAAAAGATGGCGAATGCCCTGCGGTTTGTCGACATCTCGCAGTCGACAAAGGAAACGACGGACCACCACCACGAGCGGACCATCCAGCTGTGGGCGGTGGTTCAGGAGTGGCACACCCAGTTTGACAAGATGGTGGCCCACCAGAAGGAATACATCCGAGCCCTCAACAGCTGGCTCAAACTCAACCTGATCCCCATCGAGAGCAGCCTCAAGGAGAAGGTCTCGTCCCCTCCTCGCGCCCAAAACCCGCCCATCCAAGGCCTCCTCCTCGCCTGGCATGACCTCCTCGAAAAGCTCCCGGATGAGCACGCCAAGACCGCCATCTACAACTTTGGCGCCGTCCTCCACTCCATCGTCCAACTACAGGTAAAAAACTATTTGGTAGTCCCAACGATTATTTTTCTTTTTATTCCTGTTCTTTGTTCCTATACCCCCCCCCCCCCCCCCAATTTTTGTCTTGGCTTAGCTTTTCATCAAATTAATATTAAGGCTCCGTTCTATTGGTGGGTTTGTAGAAGTTGGACAAGTTAGGTTGTGTAGTTTATGTTGAAATAAGTAGAAGTAGGTAATGAGTTGTTTTAGATGTAGAAAGTTATAAGTAAGTTTAGGTAGTTTAAGTAGAAAATGTAGGAAAATGTTGTGAGTAGTTTACCCTTGTAGAGAACAAGGCCTAATTATGAACTTTGACCCTAATATTTTTTAATACTTAGGATTGGTTATCGATTATGAGAAGCTTAGCATGCATTGGCTATGCCAACGAATACGAATGACACCTTAATCGAATCAACCTCATTTGTTGCACATATTTTGCGCAATTTTTGTAAATTCGAAAAATCATCGATAAAGAATATAATTTTATACAATTTATGTGGTATTTGAGTTATCGAATTCACTTGTATCATTTTTTTTTCAATTTAGTATGTAATAATATAGACATTACACTCAGGCAAGACACTTAATACGCGTCTTGTCCCAAGACTTATAATCATTGTTGATCCGAAAGAAAAATATCAGAGAGACTGCCTTGCTAGATAGATAAAGGAGTGCCTAATAACAAACCTCCTCCCAACTACAGGAGGAAGAGCTGAAGCTGAGGGCAAAAGTGGAGGAGTCAAAGCGGGATCTCGATAAGAAGAAGAGGCAATTTGACAAGTGGTACCACGAGTACATGGAGAAGAAGATGAGCGCAAACGAGGGGGAGGGGGAGGGCGACGTGGGGAGGGACGAGCTGATGGTGGACAGGGAGGTCGTGGTGGAGAATGCCAAGAAGAAGCTCGAGGACGATGAGGAGACTTATCAACGACAGTGTCTCCATGTCAGGGAGAAGGCTTTGACCAGTCTCAAGGCACGAATGCCCGAGCTCTTCCGGGCGTTGTCTGAGTTTGCACTTGCTTCCTCTGACATGTACACCAACCTCAAGGCTATAGCGCGCTCTCAGCGTCACAGGCACAAAGAAACTGCTGCTGCATAGATAGATCTCTGGTATTTTACTTGAGTCTCTATCATCAGATTTCTCATGCTCTATATGTGATTATATTGTTAAATTTGTTATTAATTGTTATTATTTTGTTTAGAATGAAGGGAGGGAGGGGGAGGGGAATGCCCTTAAGTGCAAATGTGTATGAACATGATAAATTTTGCATGATATGGAAGCAGAGATGTTAACTGTAGTTAGAATGATGAACTAGTGATGGTGAACTATCTGTCTATAATCTCCTTGTTTTAGATAATGAACCTGAGTCTTATGTGCGCTCTTGTAGTGGCCTTTCATGTACCGTGATCGGCAATCAGTTGTTTATGATAAGTTGAAAAGAACAAGTCATATGACTTATATGAAATTTCGGCAGCTTGAACACATGACTTGATTCAAAACTAACCAAACTCGACTTGAAAGACCTTATTGCACAGATGGCATCCATGAGACGTCAGCAAGCATTTCTTCATCCACAACACTCATATATATACATATGGAGTAACAAAATTAAAGATAATGTATGTATATAGACAAGGCAAATTGTGCCCTAGAATAATAGATGTATGAAACGTACATACATACATACAGGCGATTAGCGGGCTTAGCTAGAGGGTTTAGTAGAAGTACCACTCATGTTCTTCCACTCATAAAGCGCTCGATGTTTTCTACATTTAAAGGAACCGGGATGGCGCGTGGGTGCACATATACATGCACTGCCACTTCTACTGGCCACCGTTGTCTCGCCGTGGCTTGCTTCCGTCATCTCGACCACCCTACCTTGGCTACGAAGATCGCCCACCTTGTAGTTTGGGGGTACAATGCTGTAGCACATTATTATTTTCTTTTTTGGGCTTTTTCTTCTTTTTTTTTTTTTTGATTGGGTTCTTTGATCATTTGGGAAAATGGAAGATACATATAGGAGGGAGTACTTAGGGCCAAAAGTTGAAAATGGGAATTTCTTGTGGAGCTGAGATTCCCATGAGTTTGGAACAGTAGATTTGGGTGATGAATACTTGGCCCAAATTATTGCGGCGGTATTCCTTGTTCATCATATCTTCTACTACAAGTTGGAAAACAACTGTTGGCAAAAAAAAAAAAAAAAAAAAAAAGGGTGGAAACAACCTTGTTGGGATTTTGTAAGTCATAAATGATTTTTTTTTTTGAGAGTCATAAATAATATTTAATGGTATATATGGAGTAGAAAAATAATGTACCAATTTTAGAGCTACTACAATTCTTTGACATTGACTAACTACCATTTTTAGTTAATAAAAAAAATAGTAAAATCAATTTTTATGAAATAAACTTTTAACTATGAATTTCAAGAAATGGTCTCTGCATAAAATCTATATTTCAATAATATACGACCTAAAGAAGCTGCAAAAGGATTGAACGGATAAAATATACTTAGACCTATCAATCCAGATGGCCAGACTAAGGCCATGTTATTTTGTATTGTATGGTACGGTACGGTATCACAACTCATCATATCACTCAATATTCTTCTATACTTTAGCACATTTTACCACAACCATTAATAATATATCTTCTTACTTTTATCTCTCATCACTTTTTTCATTTACTTCTCACATTTTCTCTCCTCACCTATCACATCAACCACACTTTTCACAAATTTTACCATATTATTCCACATTTTATTACATTTTTCACAATTTCACCACACTGCACCACTTTTGCATCTTACAACCACAGAAAGAACATGGTCTAAATGCGGGCCGAATGTATTTTAGTTTCGGACAAATACGAGTCAAGTCTATATAAACCCGTGGGATGCCCTACTCATTACTTGTTACCTGCTTTTATTTTGATGTCTCAACTACCAACCAAATCCTCCATAAATTTTAATTTTGTCCGAGTACTAGCTAACTTGTCTTTGTACACATCTTTTAGCAACAATAACTAATGCAGGCAATAAATTGACAACCAATAAGATAAGGTATGTAATATATGGATGAGGGAAAAGATTATTAATTTGGTTTAACAATCATAATCAGCACAATGAAGCAAATATTAGAAGTAGCAGAAATGGATCAGAAGATAGACAAGGCCAGCAGTGCTCCACAAAACATAACTGCAGAAGCCCCTAACAAAGGGTTGCGGCTGTTCCCAACGTCGTTTTTCGGCTTCTCACTAGTCATGCTGCTCCCTAATATTCAATTTTATATAAATAAGATATGATAATATAAATATAATGATATGCTAACTGATTATATAATTAGGTAGCATGCATGCATATTAGTAGGTAATTCGTACCGGTAGAAGGTGGAGTAGAGGTAGTAGGAGTTGCGCCTTGAGTAAAATCAGCAAAGGCCTTGGCATCTGAGGAATTTGGTGACAGGTGCAAAAGCTCTGCAATTTTCACCATATTATAATATTTGACACTACAGTTTGTTTCTTTTCTTTTTATATTTGGAATTAATTATTAAATGTATGAAGCTTACGACACTCTAACGTGGTAGTAGCAACTAATTAGAAGGCATGTAAACACGTAACTAATGATAGAAAGGAAGAAAAGAGTATGTTGCCAAAGATTTGTGGTCTGAGGCTCCGTTCTTTTATGCAATAGGTTGCGGTGCGGTGGAATACCGTACCACATTCTTTAATTTTTCACCACAGTACACAGCAATCATTACTAATATATTTTTTTTCATTTTTCTCTTTTCTCACTTTTCTCCTCTACGTTTCACATATTTTCTTTTAATCCACCTCAACTTTCACAACTTTCAACACAACTCACTTCACTTTTTCAAATTCCACTGCACCGTACCATTAACACACTGCAAGCAACCATAATAACGGCAACAAAGTTCATAGCACCAAAAAACGCCCACACACCAAGCAACACCACGCAGGAAAATGAACAAAAGAAGCACAAAAGACCACACCTAGAACCAACCACCAAAACCGACTCAACAAAACAAAAAACAAGACACCACCAAAACAACTTAAGCACAGCAAAACAAACGCACCAACCAAAAAAAAAAAAAATCACCAATACCCAAACACGAACACGCAAAAAACCGCCTTGTAGCTCAAACCACCCCTTCAACCCTTATCTTCATCCAACCTCTTCTTCTTTAGCAGTTTTATAGCCGTTTCCCGGTCTTGTAGTATTTTCTATTTGATTCTTTCTTTGGGATCACTAGTTTTGATGGCTGCATCTTTTTAGTTGTTATGTATGCTGTTCAGTTTTGTGGTTTTTTGGTTGTATGTTAGCTGTTTTATTTGATGTTTCAGTGTTTTACTAATCTTTATAGCATATTTGATGCAAATTTTAACCTTGAATGACTAACAATTATCAAAAAAAGGATAACAGAAAGGAAAAGAGTAAGTTTGAGCGGTAAATATAGTACCGAGGCATTGAGGAACGGTGATAGAGTCGGAAGAATGACAAGTTTGAGGGAGTGAGAGAGCCAAAGTAGCATTGAGCTTGAGATTTATGGATGGATCATTCCTGTCCTTTACAAGTAGACACAAACACTTCTTGTTGGTCTTCAGGACCTGTTTCAGACCGTTGCAGCAGTCCATGGTGGGCGCCTTCGCCTGTCCTCCTACGTACGGCAGACACGTGGCTATCCCCGACAACGGCCCCGTACACTGCTGCTTGTCCTGGTTCACGTCTGCGTACGAACTCCCGACCATCATCATCATCATCGCCACCATCATCGTCTTCGTACTCGCTGATGCAGCAGATGTTGTTTCCTTTTGATCTCTCTGTGTTCTCCCCATACTCATATTTGATGAGATTAAATCAACTTAATTATAGTTGATTAAGGAGATATTGAATCAAATAAACACAGGATTGAATGTGTGTGCAAATGTATATACACTATTTATGCTGGTTTCCTTTTGAGTTGAAGGCTCTGGTTCCATCAGTTGGTTAGGGTTTGCTTACCTGGCCTATTAACACGGCCAAGCTGGAGATGTGACCTTTGACAACAGAATTGAATTATACTGCTGTATTATTATTTTTGGACATGTACAATGTTCCATTATACCAAAAAATAGTATCAATTAGATTATAATAACGAAAAATATTATCATAAAAGTATAATTATGTTGTAATTTTTTGTGATATATTATAAAAAATTTACATTAAAGAAAAACATCGAGAACTATATGACATTTATTAAGAGACGGTTAATAAGATATGGACAACTCTTTTATATATTACAATAAAGTTTATACTCTAAAAACAAGATACTTTAATAAATGTGTTAGTGTTTATATCCCTCAAAGTCAAATGTAACAGAAACTAGTAAGGCATGCATGGCGATTTTACAATCACATATGTGAGGGTCCGGGAGGTGAAGCTTCAAGGTGGGACAGTTAACAGTGCAATGTTAGGAATCATTATTAATATTTAGTCCCATACCTGTTTGATGTACGTATGGTTAAAAACTTAAACATGTCACAAGCGGTCTCATTGAATTAAATCCGCCACTAGTGATTTCCCTGTTGATTTACTCCAATAGTCGTCCAATTGCAATATGAAGATTTAATGCAAGGAGTTGGTGATCGTTGGGATTGATTAGTCATTAGTGATGAGCTTTACTGTCAGACACTGATGTGTTGTTTTGCGTGATAGATTGGTGGGATAAAGTTGGATAAAGTGTGTGAGTTAAAATGGAGATAGGTGGAATAAAGTATGATGAGTGGAATAAAGTGCGATAAAGTTTTATTGTGTGGGATAAAATTGATTTTACCAAGCAGTAATAAATAGTTTATCCTTATAAACACCCCTATATTCTCACCCTCATTTACTCTTATGAACTTCTACCCTTGTTTTTAACTCCTCTCCCAAGCGGACCCTAATGGTATGCTTGGGAGGAGGGTAAAAGGAGGTTACGGGGGGTTAAGGAGGGTGCTTACCCCTATTTGGGAAGAGAGTGAGAGAGTGTTAAAAGAGAGTAAATGGGAGTGACATTTACCCTTCTTGATCCCCTCTAATTCTTATTTTTCTTACACCCCAATTTGGAGTGTAAGAAAGAATTTAATTAAATTATAACATACATAAAATACAAAATGACCATATGACACTTAACCTAATTGAATCATAAGACACACATCCATCTCTCTCTCTTTCGCACACACACATCACTCTCTCTCTCTCTCTTACACACACACACACACACATCTCTCTCTCTCCCTCCCTTATCTTATCTCTCTCTCTCTCTCTCTCTCTCTCTCTCTCTCTCTCACACACACACACACACACACACATCTCTTTCTCGCTCTCTCTTTCTCTCTCTCTCTCTCCCAACCTCTCTCTCTCATCTCTCTCTTTCTCTCTAGAGAGAGAGATGAGAGAGAGAGGTTGAGAGAGAGAGAGAGAGTAGACTGAGAGGGTGGAGGGAGAGTGAAGAGTCCCGGGTTCCATTTTCGTCTCTTGTCACTTTTGCCAAACGAGCTGCCTCAACCACGGTGAACCTCGAGGTACAATTCCTGGTGAAATCCGGAAACATAAGGGTAGTCTCGACCATCCATTGGATGGGTTCCGAGGCCTTCTAGGGAGGCTCGTCTAATCCACCGACCCCGGAGACCCGGGACCATACCGGTCCGTCCCGAGATGTTGAACTATGAGGTATCGGGTTTTTGTCCCGGTTCAATAAGGTTCAAGGTTAGAAGCAAAGCAGTGCAAGTCAGGCCATGTAGCTCCCGCTACACATACCGTAGTGCCCACTACGTCCCAGAGCAAGCGCCGTCGCACCCGCTACACAGATGGTGACACCCGCGACGCTTTGGGCCGGAGGAGAATTTTGGAGCCTCGCTGCTAACCGCTGGCAACATCTGAAAAACCGCTGCTAGCGTCCATTCTAGAGAATGGTGCTTTCTTGGCCGAAGGAAAACACGGTCTTGGGCCGCAAAAATGCTGACAGCGCCCTGCTCATAGCGGATTTTTCGCGCCCGCGACCAGGGTGTAGCGCCCGCGACACTCTTGCTTGGTCGCCGATACTGCTGCCGCTGTTGCCGCCTCACTGCTTGTCGCGCCTGCGACGACCTTGATTTTCTGCCGATTTTTGTAACCCAAAACGATTGTGTTTTGGTGTTTTGTATAAATACCCATCTACTCTATTTTCTGGGCAGTTTTTATTGAGTTTGAATGCTATGCTAGAGTGCTCTCCAAGCCTCCCCCTCAAAACTCTTGTTACTTTATCCAATCATTCTTTGGTGGTGTTCAAGTCATTTCTTTAGTGATTAATGGTAGTTTAGCCTATTTAATCATGGTGGAATGTTAGGCCAAGGTTGTGGACTCTCCTTGCCAAGGTCATATGCAAACCCTATGGTATCCAAGCTTTGTTTCCTTTGATTTTCTTACGAAAACTCAAGCATCCTTCTTCCCACCATGATGGTAAGCTCCAAAGAGAGAGAGAGAGAGAAAGAGGGTAGAGAGAGAGTATAGAGAGAGAAAAGTGTTGTTCACAGAGTATATATATATATATATATATATATATATATATATATATATATATATATATATATATATATATATATATATAGGGGAAGGGCAGAGAGGGAGGGGGGTCAGAGAGGAGGGGGGAGAGAATGAGTATTAGAGCAAAACTATAGATATTATATTGAAGGATTTTTGGATGATATTATACCAACTTTTGGGGGTGTTAGATTGTAATATACCAACCTTTACTATTGGACAACAATATCTCTGACCTTTATACCTGGGTGACATTATTATACCAATAGTAACTAAGGGGATGGTGAACCGGTCTCCATGCGCACTAACATGGTTGGCGAAGGAAAAAAAAATGTCCCAAGCCAAGAACTTCATTAACCCATTAGTTTTTCTCACTAACCCATATTACAAGACATTGATTGATTATGTCTCACGTCAGTATGAAGACCGGTTCACCACCCCGTTAATCACTGTGTTAGAGCTGATTTTTTTTAAACGTGGGTTAGTGAGAAAAATAGAGTGGTTAACGGGGTTATTGGGTGATGACCGATTATTTTTCCTCCGCCTGTCACGTCAGAATCGAGACCAATTTACTAGTCACCACCTCCTTAGTCACTGTCGGTATAATAATCTCACCTAAGTATAAAGGTTAGGGATATTGTTGTCCAATAGTAAAGGTCGATATATTACAATCTAATACCCCCAAAAGTCAGTATATTGTCATCCAATATCTCTATATTGAATTACATATAATATGAAAGGACAAATATGTCAATTAACATTTTACTCTTATGAACTCTCCCAATTATTCTTCTACGCAGGGGTAAATAGTTTACCCTTATGAACCCTCTTATACCCTCACCCTCCTTTACTCCTATAAACCCCTACTCTCCATTTTAACTCTCCTCCCAAGCAGAGTATAAGAGTTTCGTTATTGTTGGGACATAACAATTCAACAGCTACTATTAATTAACTATTGTTCCAAAACAACTAATTAGTTAAATAAATCTTACCATACTATCTTGTTTTCTGCTTGCCTATATTTGTTGTCTCTCATTTGCCACTTACTATTTTTGCAATTCTCTGTAGCATCTTTTATGCAAACTTTTAGCTTTTTTTACTTTCAATAATTTAGAAAAAAAGGGGTCCATCTTCTACCTAACCTTGGCAAGGGAGTGTTCTGTGGGTTAAAAACGTATGATAAGAGGATCTTGGACCCAACACATTGAGCTAAATAAGCTCAGTTTAATGACATGATGGAAATAAGGTCAAAGAAAGAACAAGGAAGCAAAAAGAAGTAGAGTAACTATGGGTCGAAATAATTATCTGTACATACTTGAAGGGCTGGCTAGAGAGCCCGAGTCTTTGGCAATCTTTCAATTAAGGCAGAGACATTACTTCTGAGAAATGCTACCTCAAAACACAACAACAACGAATTACTCAAGGAAACACATTTAGAAACGCGACCTCAATCTGCTCAGCATTTCATATCAGGAGTCGGGGCAACACAACTGTAGGCGCAAACAGACCAATATATTGACAGAAATCCATGCACCCAGACAACATGGTGCTTGGTTACAATATAAAGGATGGTTCTCAGAACAAACTTTCACCAATCTTTGGCCTGACGTTCTCTCTGAGTCTGGGTACTCAGACAAGAAAGGATTACAAGAAACACAATCCGTGCTGGCAAAAAACGCGTAGTGGGTGTCAAATATGTACACGAGTAGTTAAAAATGCCCAAAATGTCGAGAAAAATCAGACGGAAGGGCTAGATCTAAGAACTCTTTCAAGCTTCTCGGCTTTAGTGTAATCCTTGTCTGTTAGGGGTCCAGCAGGGAATGCAGTGATCTCTACGAGAAGATGCGGTGTAGGAAGCTCATCGAACAGGGCTCTCACATTGTTGCAACACACACTCTCGCCATGCGCACTTTCTCTCCGAATCTGACAACCCTAGTGTAAGGAGGAAAAAGGAAAAAGAAAAAAGAAAAAGAAAAACACCGGTCCCATGATAAGTCCTTTGCTAGGTCATGCAAAAAGCCTACAGAAGTTCATTCTTCGACACCAACAATTAACTAGAGACTCAAGAATCTTCAAGAGATAGAGAATGATATTATATGTGAGCATGATACCTTGTGTGAAGTGGCATCGACAAAGTGATCATCTTCAGAGAGTAAGGATGCAATGGCTTTAAGAAGGCGGCGACCTTCTGCTTTGGAAGGCACCCTGTAGTTCCTCCTCAGTGTTCCCTTAGTTGTGGGGTGCCATTTGCTTACTAATTTCCTTTTGTCTGCAGCTTCTTTGTCTGATAAGAGACAAAGTGGAGTCAATAATGTTCTAGATCATTGAATCGGCATACACTTTCTTTCCCTTGTTAATTTACTGATTTTCTGAATCCTTACCCATTCTTACCCCATTTGATCGGTTGTTACCTAAACTTTTTTATATTCCCATCACAGTTACAACTTTTAACAGAATATGACATATATTTACAAATTTCTGTAGAACCTTATTTTACCCATTATCTTTCCTACGGAAAGAACATGGCCTAACGAGAATAGGAGTGACTTTTTTCAGCTTTCAAGTCACATACTCAAATACAAGAAATGAAGGGCTTTGACTCATCTCACAACCATATACATAGACAGTATTAATTCCACTTCTCCTTAATGAATCTCACTTGTTACTCTCAGTAGAGAGCTAAATAAAGAATGACCAAACAAGGAAAGCCATCGAAAATAGTACTGGGGGCTCGCGGAAAAGCGATTATCAACCCATACACTCTCTTCACACCAACTAGATTGCACAAAGTTTAGAGGATGTTAATGGTTATTATACTTGTGCATCTCAAGAACCAATGCCAGGTATCAACAAAAGACCATAGCATAGCATTGATCTCCTTTCAAGAACATATAGGATCTCACAACTTCATGACCAAAAACACATTCAAAATCCTCTCCCTTTTGGGGGGCCAATGCAGGCATTTCTCAAACACTCAACTGCTTCACATATCATCAGTATATACAAACAATCAGACAAAACCTTACACAAAATCATTAAGCTTAACACAATATAAACTGATTCACTGAACATTTTGAACCAACATACTAAATGCAGATGCTAAAACCAAACCAAACTACTACACAATAGAGTATCAATGGAGGAATACAGGAGAGCCCATATACATACCTGGATTCTTCTGAAATTTTTCCAGCCATTTAGCGAACCCCATGTCAGCATCATCTTCGCTCATCCCACCGCCTAAATCTGCGAATTCAACATCCAAATCAACAAACCCATCAATTTCCGCAAACAATCGATACAACCCACGAAAACAAAACAACTTCAGAACCTGAAATAATAGGGTTAGATTGAGATCCAGCCAACCCAGCCTTCAATAGAGCGTAGAAAACGCAAATCCTACCAGCCCACAAAACAGGGTTCTCGAGCAAAGACGCACAAATTGCATTTCGAGGGAAGTGGGTCGTCTTAGCATGGAGGAAACTTTTTAGGGTTAGGGATTGGAAACCGGGAAGAAATGATTTGGGAAGGAGGGTCGAAGTTGGGTGATTGCTGTTGAGTTTGGTGATGAAAAGGGGTGATTGCAGAGGGGATGAGAATGTTGATGTCGTCGGTGACAAAGAGAGAGGCATTTCTCGGTCTCACTCACTCTTCTACAAGTTGAAGTTTGAGAGGATTTTTGGGGGAGTTTGGATGATATTTTTGGGAGTTTAAGGTACAAATTCAAGTATTTCAGCGTTTTCTGGAGTGGAGTGAGAGGTTTGTTTATTTCTAGGGGATGTGGAATTGTGGATATCATCAAAGGATAATGGCAATCATTATAATATTAAATGTCACTTGTGTATAATTGTGTACTATGTTCCCAAGCTATCACTTCTCAGCTCAAAAAATTGTCATTTTAGAGATATTTTTTCAATTATTTCCTGTTCATTTCCTGCTCACGTTAGGGTTAGGAATGAGAGTAAAGGTTTATTCCGGTCATAACTGGGATCGAGAGTGTAAGCAAATGTTTGCTCACGATCATAATTAGAACTTAAAAATTTACCGAGATCCCTATCTCACTCATCCTTAAATTAGAGGGTTCTTCGGTGAAATCTCAGAAGTCTAACAAGCATAAATAATATTGATAACATATTACTCCTTTTGTCCCTATTTATTGATCCACTTAACAAATTTTTCTTATCTCTAATTATTTGTTTAGCACTGGCGAAATTTAATCTGATTCAAATACTCGAGTTTGTCCAACCCAGAGAAAAAACGGAGTTTGATTATAGAATTTTCGTCCGAATTTGACATTAACTAAATATCAGGACACAATATTTTTCATTTTCTATTGTCCAAACTCAATTTTAATACAAATTTAGTGCTGCTAGAATTTTTCAGGGGACATCAATTTCTCTCGTATGAGTTGTGCACTACCCGACCTGAACTCGATGTGAACCCAAATTTTTGCGAGTGCTTGTCATTTCAGCCTTTCAATGTAATTTTTCCTAATTTACTTTTATATTCCCCATAACTTATAATTTTTCTTTACAACTTTATTAATTATCTAATACTCTTTCTATTCCAAATTAATTGACATTTTAACTAAATTTTGACCGTTAATTATTCACAAATTATAATGAGTTAACAAAATGAAATTAACTCCATCGTAATATTTAGTAAAGTATCTTTCTAATGACGGTAATTTCATATTGTAGCTCATTGTGATTTGTGAGTAATTTACGGTCAAAATTTTATCAAAGTGTCAACTAATTTGGGACGGACTCCCTGTGAGATGACAATTAAACAGGGAGGGTGGGCAATAGACCTGTCAATTCGGTCGGGCGAACGGGTTTCGAGTCGGTCGTATATTGGGTTCGGGTAAATACGGATCGGATGTATTTCGAGTTCGGGTAAATACGGGCGGTGTATTTCTGTTTTGGGTCAATCCAACGGGTTATGATTGCGACCTTTTTCCGCTTTTTCTTTTAAAAAAATTGTCTCTAAATACTACTTTTTGTACAATATATATAATAAAATATGATTATCTTCTAGTAACGATAGATTATTGTAACTATTTTAACTTAAATTAGAGAAATAACAAATAAATAAGCTGTGCTTATAGTTTAACGTTAAAAATTACACAGAAAAATCACAAATTCTAATGAAGTTAAACTTAAAAAATTAATTTTTCAGGTCAAACGGGCGGATCGAGTTTAACCCGTTAATTTTCGAGTTTGGTATACTTCGAGTTTAGTTAAAAACTCGTGTTCAAAACCCAAAAATTTCGGTCAGGTTTGGATCAGATTATCGGGTCGAATCAGAAACTTGCCAGGTCTAATGGGCAATAATGCGTTTCCGCTAAATTCAGCGGGAGCCACAGCTTTTCGTCCACACCCCAACCCAAAATTCTAGACTTCACCAAACACAAACAGATCGAGCTTACCCAGGGCCCAAAAATGGAGGATCTGATGTCCCAATTCACCTTACTCTCCGACCAAGCACTCCGCGACAAGAACTTCGACCCCTGCACCATCGAAGATCTCATGAAGCTTCTGGAGATCGAGGCCGAGAGATCTTGGGCCGCCATGGAATCCGAGTGCCTCAAAGAAGAACAGGACGCCCTCGACGCCATGGCAGAAGCCGAGGCCGAGCTCGAAGCCGCCATGGACGACGCCATGGCCGAGTTCGCAAGCTTTCAGGAGGAGATGGAGAGGGAAGCCATGGCTAAGTATCGAGGTCTAGCTACCATGGGAGATGCTGCTTGGAAGATGGGGCAAATCTGGGAGAAATCTGCAACTTCTGCGTCGAACAAGTATATTGAAGCTGCTAAAAGGAATGCGAATGAGAGTATGAAATCTGGTTCCAAGGGGATTTCGTCCTCCAAAGTTCATCCTTCTTGAATCTTCATCGATCGATCTTGGTGAATTTGTGTGTGTATATCTATGTATGGTTCGGCAATCTGGGAAATGTTTTAGTTGCTGATTTCGATTTGCTACTTGTGAACCAGTAAACTTGATCAACAATAAATTTAGACCATACTCTACTTTGTTTATTTCGGATTACTGCGATCGTGATTTGTGTATGATAAAATGTAAGATTAAGAAAGCTTTTGGTATAATTCGTGGGAGAAAATGTTCTGAAAAACTTTTTATTGGGAAAATGTGTTGGGAAAAATAAAAAAGTATTTTATGGTTTGTAAATTTCCTTGAATCCTGATCCGTCTTGTTAAATATTACCTCCGTGCCATTATATTTGTTCATCTATTTCATTTGAGAAAATTAATATATGTTGAAAATGAGGTGAAAGGTTTGTAATTGACCTAAATTATCCATATTTTAATTTAAGATAATAGTTGTTGAAATTGTAGAAGTAGTAAATAAAATTACTAGATAAAAAAAAAAGAATGATAGTTGTTAGAATTATAGAATAGACAAATATGTTAGGACAAATAAATTAGGTAAAATGACAAATATTTTTGGATGGAGATATTACTATCTCCGTCCCAATTTATTTGTCCCAATAACTAATTTCTTTGTTGCTTTTTATTTGTGCATTTCATAATTTCAATAGTTTTTATTCCTATTTTATCTCTAATAAATGAATTTATTTAGAATTCTAACAAATTTTATTTTTTTATGTAAAAACTTTCGAGGGATAATTTTGGCAGTTTACAAATTTTTTTTTTACATCATTACCAATATGCATTGATCTTGTTAAATTAAATAAAAAGACAAATAAGCTGAGATAAAAGATAGTAATTAAATTTGTGTCTATGTATGGTCACCCATGTGCGAAGTTGTTTAGTTGTTGATTTCGATTTGCTACTTGTGAACAAGTGAGCTTGATCAACAATAAATTTTGGCCATAATTTGTTTCTTGCGGATTAATTATCATATTTTTATTAGCTTACAATGATTGTGTATCATAATCAAATATAAACTATGAGATTAAACCAATTTATATTTCCTTTTTAACCGGTTTTGTAGATGGCCATAGGCTTGGTAATTGGATCATTTGGGTTGTGTTTAGGTTACATCCATATGAGTTGGATAAATTTCAGTGAACAAGGTTCTTTAGTTAAGCCGGATTGATTTCGAATCATTTTATTTTTTGTCAGATAATATTACCTCTAACAAATGAACAACTTTGGTGAATTGGGTCGAGTTGGGTCACCATATCAACTTAATATTTTAACTTTTTTAGATCAATTTTGCCAAGTTTAAAAGCGGGGTAGGGATGAGGAGCGTTTTTGGAGGTGGGCCAGCGTTATGGAGTGCAGTCTAAATCCGCATTAGTTGTGGTCTACCGTCACTCCACTACTCACTATGGATTAAGACAACACCATACAGTATACTAATAATGTTTGCATAATTATATCATGCCAACCCCCTTTTAAGCTTTCACATAAATAAAATGAAATGAACTAAAATTTGAAAGTAGTTTTAGGGCTTTTGGCATCCAAAGAGTTTGGGCAAAACTGTGTAACTGTACAGTGTAATATTTATTGAATATTTCTAAAGTATTATATATTACTCCCTCCGTTCCATATTAATTGACATATTTTAAAAAAATTTCACATATCAATGTTTGACTAAAAAAACTACCCATATGATTAAATAACATTATTTTCTAAGGGGGTTTTTTTCGAATATCAAGGTGTAGGTAGTGAGAGAATGTGAGTATGAGTAGTTTTTATTCATCGAAATAAGCAAAAGTCAACATAATTATTAAAGTTAAATAATTAAATTAGGTATTGAAAATTGGAAAGTGACAATTATTTTAGAACAAAAAAGTTAGTTTAAATGTCAATTAATATGGAACGGAGGGAGTATTATATAAAAAGAATGTACGATACAATATTGACAAATACCTCAGAAATACAAAGATATTAAAGTTCAAAAACCTTTTCTTCTATATATTATTGTTGATAAAAATATTATTATTTCTTATAAGAATATTATATGAGAAATTTTTAGTCAAGATTGACAATGAAGACTGTGAAAGTCAAATAAATGACAAATAATATGGGATGAAGGGAATATTGCATGTATTCACTTTTTTCCATTTTGTTTGTCACAAATTGATTGTGTGACACCTATCAAAAAAAAAATTGATTGTGTCACAATCTCTAACATTCTTCTTTTAGTGACAATTTTTTGCACAAATATTTTACCCAAAAAATTTCAAAATTAATTTTTGCAATTACAAATATAATATAATACTTTCAAATTTATATAGTGAGAAATAAATGATCAAATTTTAAAAAATTTTAACGAGTGATAAATAGATTGAGAAAGGAGAAAGTAATTTGTAAGAGATGAACTTGGGACATTAGGACAAGGACATGGCAATATTCCACACAACTACACAACCCAATGGCAAATTTCCACATTACCAAAGGAAAAGACTAAAGAAGAGGCCCCTACCAAGTACTGTATATAGTTTGTCCATTTTGATTTAAAATGAAAATGGAAATGTGACATGTCCCTTTAATTTCCTTGATAAATATAAACACCACACCACAACACCCCTCTAGTAAGTCCTACCCAGATTCCTTTCCCCATACCAGAACTCACTCCACCTTCTACAACTCATTTTAGACTCCAAATCCTCCACAACCCATCAATTATCATTCATCAATCAATCAATCCAAACAATCAAACAAGACCACCACCACGACCAACAACAGAAAACACGTTCGTTTCCCACCAGCAACAAATTTACAAGAAAATACGTGCAACAACAATAAATTCGCAGGAAAACACGTTTACCTGAACGATAAAAAACATGACGAGGTACAACAACAACTACTACTACAACTGGTACGTTCAATACTTGTCCCCTCCACCGATGCAACTATGCCTGTTCATCGTGGTGGTGCTCATGCTACTAGGGTTCTCATGGTACATAAACTACGAGTCTATGTGGGAAGACTTGATGGATCAACTTAGAATTTTCTTCATGATATGCCCTCTTCTCTTGCTCCTCACCGTCCATTGGTTGTCGGCCACCGAAAATCGACGGTCGTACTTGATCCCGTTGCCCGGCCAGCAGGAGTCCATACACCAAGTCGGTAGCTCCCCTTGGGGTGTTGCGCTCCTTCTTGTTTTCCTTATTTATATGATTTCCTACCACAAGTCACTTCAGGAAACCTTGTGGCCCTTGCTTGCTAAATAATATATATATAGGGATTTTTACTTTCAAGTTTTAGCATGGAAGAGTTTGGATTATGAAGTCCTAGAAGAAATTATGAAGCTTTTAGTTGTATTTAATGATATTAATAGATGGTATCTATTGTGATAAATGGGTGATATACTGATATATGCAATTTTTCATAGATGATATTTGTAGTTTATGAATAGGAAAATTGGATTCTAATAATCCCTACTTTCACTAATTGGATAAGGGTGGACTGTACTTTCACTTTGTATTCTGGTGGTTCAAAAAAAAATAAAATTGGATTGCAGTGGGATATTTTCGAGGGAATCATAGATTTTGTGTTGCATTTGATTCAAAACTAAGTATAACACTTTACAATGATTTTTAATGAATTTACAGTGTTTCTCCCAATTTTTTTTCATTTTTTTTCATTTTTTTACTATTTTTTACGATTTTTTCACTTTTATTATTTTTAAAAAATCATAATAATTATTCAGAGTCTCAAAAAAATAATTTAAAAAATGTTTTAGAAACTACAATTCATTAATTTTCTAGGGGCAGGAACGAAAAAAAAAAAACAAAAACAATATAGTGTAGGAATGAAAAAAATAAGAAGAATGTGGAGGTGGATTTGGTACCATTACAATCCAATTTTATTTTTTTTTGACCACTAGAATACAAAGTGAAAGTACGGTCCACCATTTTCCAATTGATCAAAGTAGGGATTATTAGAATCCAATTATCCTTTATGAATATCTGAATATAATCAAGAACATGATAGTATATGATTTTCCATCACAGTTCTTCAAGAAACCTTGTGACCCTTGCTTGTCAAATAATTTATAGAGTTTTTTATTCT
Organism: Portulaca oleracea; assembly: GCA_029582165.1. Classification (NCBI taxonomy): domain Eukaryota; kingdom Viridiplantae; phylum Streptophyta; class Magnoliopsida; order Caryophyllales; family Portulacaceae; genus Portulaca; species Portulaca oleracea. Next base: position 6,085,529 of record CM055889.1, read on the forward strand.
CAAGTTTTAGCATGAAAGGCGTTCCGAGAGATGTTATGTCATTTTTTGTATCAATCGATGGTATATTTAGTAATCCATAAATGATATATTGATATATGCAATTATTTATAAATATAATTAAAAACTTTACGGTATATGATTTCAAGTCACATGTCTCTTCTAGAAACCTTATGGCCCTTGCTAGCCAAATAATATAATCTTCAATCTTCGTCTTCGTCCCTGGCTTTGAGTATGTATGTATAGCCCAGATGGCTACTAAGTGGTCGAGGTATATATGTATAGATATGGTGTTATGTTTGTTAGAAAAGGTTAGGATAGTTTATTAATTTAGCTAGGTCCTTGGTTAAATTTCTAGTGTTAGAGTATAAAATTATTCTTGTGATTTTAACTAACTTAAATTTTTGATTGATATAATTTCACATGATATCAGGGTCAAATCTGAGTAAGAGGTCTCAAGTTCGAATTTCATCACCCTTACCCATATTCAAACTCTGTTTTTTGGTTAGGTTGGATATAATTCTCACAACTTATCTAAATCTAACACAATTCTCCAAAAAAATCCACTTTATAAACAAAATTTCCCAAAAAAATATCATAACTTATACTAATGTATCCATTCAAACCTGAAAATAACATAACCAAAGAATAGGGCCTCATTTGCAAAATGTTAAGGGGGCCTTTGCAGCATCTATTCATAAAGCTCAAAGTACATTCGTATAAGATGGCATGTTAGAGTACAAAACTATTTATGCACCTTCAACCATGAATCTTATGTATTGTGAAAGTGAAATAGCAAATCCATGTGATATGTAGTGATTAGTGAAGCAACATCACATGAATTTGGAAGGAAGTGAAGTGACGTCTTCATCGCAGGCTACTTTATTTCATTTCACTTTGTGAATAAAAAATATACGAGGATGTTGATTGTTGGTTCATTTGATGGGAAATATAACAGCCAAGTTGGGATGCACATCAAATTAAATGAATCGAAGCAGAGGAATAACTATAACTCTACCACTACTGGCTTCAAGATTGTCCTCATGATTTGGAAAGACTCCATCATAAATAACCTTATATATTGAGCTTTGACCGAAAATTGAATTCTTCATTTTATCTACTACCTCCGTCCCATATTGTTTGTCCATCTAACTATATTTAAAAGTCCAATGGTCATGAAAAATGGGATGAAAAATGTGTAATGTACCAGAATTGTCCTTACTTTTCTCATGTGAAGAAAAATAAAAAAGAAACAAAAGAGTATTTATTATGGGTATAATAGGAATTACAATCATTGGCATTATAAAATGGACAAATATTTTGGGACAAGGGAGTTAGGTAGATGGACAAACAATTTAGAACGGAGGTAGTATATAATTTGGGTTTATACTAAAGAGGTGATAGTCAAGTAATAACTAAACTAACTCTATTTTTCATAATCGTTATCAAAATTCAGGTGTTGGCGAAGTGTCATGATGTTCGTTCCTAAGCCTCTCATAATGTGGGTGTCCGTCACAGTAACGGATCTAGGTTTATTGATTATGGATGACCACTATACTACTATATTCATCATATATATACATAAAATTCATAATTTTTATCTCAAATTATGCTAATTTTTTTACCGGTGGCCATAACCACCTTGACTTACGCTAAGATCCACGAGTGGTGTTCGAAGTGTCAACCAAGCTTAACATGACACAAGTGTAAAGTTATGGAAATAAAATGATGTGAGATGACTTGGGCTCATGAGTCTAAATTGATGCATTCAAGTCATTAGATGGGCCCCTGTGTATCTTTGAACAAATCTAAACTACTCTTGAGATAAATAAAAGGAAAAACCTTGAAAATGAGATAAATGACTAATGGTGTTTTTTGAATCTTTTTCCTAAAACATTTTTACTGAGAAAGCTTGTCCAGAGATAATACATTTACATCTGAAAGTATGAGAAAGTTGGTAGGAAAATTTATTTAAGGGATATTGGATGACAATATACTGACCTTTGAGGTTATTGGATTGTAATATACCGACCTTTATTATTGGACAACAATATCCCTGACCTTTATACTTAGGTGAGATTATTATACCAACAGTGACTAAGGGGGTGGTGACTGGTTAACTGGTATTGATTCTGACATGATAGGTGGAGGGAAAATGACTGACCCTTGCCCAATAACCCTGTTAACCCTCCATTTTTTCTACCCCATGTTAAAAAAAATCGGCCCTAATACAGTGGCTTACGGGGTAGTGAACTGGTCTTCGTACTGACGTGAAACACAACCAACCAATGTCTTGTAATGTGGGTTAGTGAGAAAAACTAAGGGGTTAATAAGGTCATTGGGTTGGGACAATTTTTTTCCCTTTGCCAACCATGTTAGCGCGCATGAGAGCGGTTTACCACTTCCTTAGTTATTGTTGGTATAATAATGTCACCTAGGTATAAAGGTTAGGGATATTGCTGTCCAATAATAAATGTTGGTATATTACAATCCAACACCCCCAAAAGTTAATGTCTAAATTACCATTATTTATTAAATTTATAAAATAATTTCAGCAATACTTTCAGAAGCTATATTATATATATTTATAAATATTTTCATTTCCGTAGCTCCCCTTAAAAAAGTGTTTCCTATGAATTTAGACCCAATCAAAAACTTGAAAAAAAAAACACGAAAAGATTTAGTGAACAATTGAAAAGATTCACAAACTTTCTCGAGAAACATTTACAACCAAACCCTCCCTAAAATTGGTCACCCTGACCCAACCAAACTGATTACTTCCTACAGAAATTAAAGCTTTGCTATACATATCAAACCTCCTGCAACTACTGTTACTACCAATCAGTAACTTCCTAGATCAATCAATGATGCTCATTCCATTCAACACTGTTTCATTCATTCATTCATTCATTCCTTCAAGCTGGATTTGTTCTGCAACGACGTCGTCTCGTTTTCAGCGACAGCTTGAAGGGGCTCCAGGGAGTCAACGATGTCGCGCATGAGTGGTCTTGCCTTAGGGTTGCGGTTCAAGCAGTGGTAAGCCAGCATGGCTGCCTTTTGGACTCCTTTGATGGGATAATCACCCCCTAATCTTGGGTCAACTATGTTGACAAGTTTCTTCTTTTCTTTCAGCAGTGGCAATGCCCAGTCTGTCAGGTTCTGTTCTCGTGCCGGTCGTGACTTGTCTAGGGACTTTCTCCCGGTGACCAGCTCCAGAAGGACCACCCCGAAACTGTAGACGTCGCTTTTTGGGGTCAAGTGTCCTGTAAATCGATTGCAAAGTTAGTTGAAGATTGCATTTTCATGTTGGCAATGTCAACAACAATAACGACAACACCTTTTGTTTGTATGTGCGTGTCTGGGAAGATTCAGATGTATCGACAATCATATCTTTCATAATCCCTCCTTTCCAAATTATGTGTCACTTTAGACATAATTTAAAAGACCAAAAAAACTTTTCATTTACATTAATCTAGTGCATTGAAAATGTGAAAATGTTGAATAAAAAAGAGGAAAAGGTGAATAAAAAAGTGACAATTATTGAGGAATGGAGGGAGTAATTAATAAGGTTAATTTGATAAATTAGTAATTAATGTATTGTTGGAAATATAAAGTGACAAATATTATAGGAATTCAAAAAAAAAAAAGTTAGTTAAAGTGACAAATAATACTGAAGGAGAGAGTATAAAAATGTTATGGGTATAGCCTCTTGTACACTTTTGAATTATACCATTCACATAACACAATCGTGAAAATATTTATACACTTTCAAATTACCATTCACATAAAACAAGTGTGAAAATTTACCTGTCATGATATACTCAGGAGCTGCATAACCGTATGTTCCCATGATTCGCGTAGAAACGTGAGATTTGTCTCCAACAGGTCCATCTTTCGCAAGACCGAAATCTGAAAGCTTTGCATTATAGTCCTGCAAAAAATCCAACATATTCACCCGATCAATATGAGTACAATATCGAGCAACTAAAACTAGGCCTGTATTCTTTTTTCAATTGTTCAAAGCTCAAATTATGTTAGAGTATAAAACCATTCCTGGGGCTTCAACCATCAGTTTAAGCTTTTGGTTGAGATGGTTCCACATGGTATCAGAGTCAGACCTGAGCAAGAGGTCTCAGGTTCGAATCTCAGCACCCCCATATTCAATTGCGTAAGGTAAAGGGGGCCTTTGCAGCATTCACGCTTCAAGCCCAAGGGCAATCGCGTGAGGGGGTGTGTTAGAGTATAAAACCACTCCTGGGGCTTCAACCATCAGCTTAAGCTTTTGGTTGAGATGGTTCCACACATTACAAAATGATAATACTAACCATGTCTAGCAAGATGTTAGAAGTCTTGAAGTCTCGATAGATGACGGGTTTCTCAGCATCATGTAAGTAAGCAAGTCCCTTGGCAGCTCCAAGTGCGATCTTCATTCTGATATACCACGGCAGGGGAAGCAATACTCCTTCAAATTAAGGAGGATTTAAAGGAGGAATTTAATTAAGTTAGCACCAAATAAAAGAACAAGATGAGAAAATAGCAGTATACATATATATATTATGACTTACTTGAAAACAAGTTGTTCTCCACACTACCACGAGGCATGTATTCATAGATCAGAACACGATGATCGTATTCGCAGCAGTATCCGATAAGCTTCACTAAGTTCGGGTGTGAAAGTTGTCCCAGAAATATGACTTCTGCCTGGGAAATCAAAATGAACTTGCTAGAATAACAATTTGTCTAAAACAAATCGATATTTTATACTCTAGCACACCATCTCGCGTGAATGCCCTTGAAGAATCAAACCTATTAGTCTATCTATCACCTCTCATTCAATCTCTCTCTAATACTCCGTTAGATTCATTTTAACCCAAAAGCTTAACAAGCAAAATTTGTCGTCTTATTTGACTAACTGCATGAATTCATTCTTGAGTTAAAGAATGACTCCATGGGGCCGACCTTATATATGAAATTAGAAATATATGATCACTTTCTGTAAACTTACTGATATTATTAAAAAGAAAAAAGGAATACTTTACTAAATCAAGTATAAATCCCAAAGTGGTTTGCACAATGTCCCACCCCATGGAGATAGCATTATACTAATGAAAGGTGGTTGGTGTCAAATTGCCTTTCAAAATGCACATTTTGTAAGTGGAAGCTTTAGTTAGAGATGCTTCTTTTTTTTACCAATTCCTCTGTTAGAGTTGCCCTTTCAACCAACTTTCTAACTATTCAGTTCTTTTCAACCTTTGAATCAAACTTACTTTCTATAGGTTGTTGGTTCAACATTCCCACCTCTACCTCGACAACTCCTCCCTTAGCAACATAGCATACATAAATGCAATATCTAACATTTTTTTGCAACTACTGTTACACTTCTAATTTGAGCTTTGAAGAATTGAGAAAAACGCGATACAATCTTAACATAAATCCCATCATATCGAAAGAAGGATTGAAATGATTACTTACCAGCCATTCTCTGTGACCTTGGTAGCTATTATCCCCATCATGAACCTTAACCGCGACTTGAAGAGGTTGAAGACCTTCCCTTAAATCCTTCGTAATAACGCCTTTGAAAACACTTCCAAATCCTCCTCCACCTAATCGATGATCGGGCCGAAAATTGTCAGTCATTACCTTGAGCTCTTTGAACGTGAATGCGACCAATGGGTTTGCTCCTGTATCGCGTCGTAGATCTTCTACTTCCTTGGCATTCGAAGGCAACTTACTCACATCGTATCTGCTATTCTTTGATGGGTCTGAACCAACAATATCCCATATGTTATATAACTATAGTATTCTTCATGAGAATTTTGCATGATATATCCTACTTGATGAAGATCCAATGCAACTGGTGGCTTGACAAATCTTTGTGTGATTGAATGGATCAGTTTCCAAAAATAAAACCAATACTCTAAAATCCCAGGCGGGATATGGAGGGGTAGGCTGTACCAATCTTATGCTAAATTTTGTAATTTAGAACAGACGTATAATTTAGAAATTGTTCGTTACCAACCACTCCATAAACGCCAAATTTTGCAATTCGGACAAACTGAACCATTCTATGGAAAAGCAGGGAAGGTTGAATGATGCATGTTAATTTAGTCTATCACTACGTAAGTTGAATGTTTGTTTTTCCCAATTATTACGAGTATCGACATAGATTGAATGAATCAGTTCATGGAAGAATATTCCAAGTACAGAGCAGTTTGCTGGAACAGGGCAGCATAGCTATGCAAAGTTATTTGTTCTTTTTACCAACTACACACCCACCTAGGTGAAAAATGAAACAAGAACCTAGCAATCTAACATGGAGCAACAAATGAAAGATGTTATAAACAAGAATCAAAGATAAAGAAACACCTGAATTAGGGTTGGAAGAGACTTTGAGAGTTGAAGAATGATTGGAGTCACATCTGCACCAACAGTTACCCATCTCTTTAAATTGATGCCTTAGCTTGTTTGATTTGGTTTTCTGGGCTTAATTGCATCAAAATTCCATCAATTTCATCTGAACAACAACCAGAAACTAGAGTGAAATTGCAGGGGATTGGTGATTTGAATGGGGGGGTTATTAGTAAGTAATAGAGAGAAAGAGAGATTGAAGTTAAAGAGTATTGTGGAGGGATTAGGAAGAGAGTGATAGTGGTGCGAAAGTTAAGCACATTTTGGATTGTTAATTCAAGATCACAATCATGATTGGTAAGCTGAGCTGGTGTATGAATCATGGTCTTGGAATCATGCGTTCCCCCTCTTCAGTGCGCCTGCCTTTGTCTTTATAAAAAAAACACCAAAAAGATAAACAAAAGGGAATTCTAGACCTTCTAACCCACTAAAAAGAGACATATATATTAATGTAACTTTCTCAAGTTATCACCTTTTTTTCGGTGTTTGGTCAATTATTTCAAAACCCTAATATTAGAGAGAGAATGGAGGAAGCGAAGAACAAGCAGCAGAAGACGAAGAGTGAGAAACCGAATCCAAAACTTAAACCCCCATTTGTTATCGCCAAGGATGATACCAAACCCGTGCTGAAAGACCCTGTAAATTTCGCCTCTTTTTCTCCCTAATTTCGGCGTTTCTTTGGGTTTTGTTTTCTGGGTTTTGTAGATTAGAGATTACTGACAAATGGGTGTTTGTTTGATTGTTTGATTAATCGATTGATGATGTTTGGTGTTGATAGCTGTGGAGTTCGGATCCAACCCAGGCTGAAGAAGCAGTGCTCCGATTGCTGTCGTTTCCAGTTGTGAGTCGATCGAATGCACAGTTCAAATGAGTACGATTGCGTAGAAATTAGAAGATTTTCCAGATTTGAATGCGAAAGAAATGGGTAAATGTTAGTCAGTAGAGGAATTTGCACTCTTTGAATGTACGTCTGATGTACTGGCTGATTCTTGGTACTGTATTGAGAAAGATTGTGCTTCAATTTCTTGATGAGTCTATAGACAGGCCCTGTTCTTTTATGCGATATTTTGCGGAATTATGTGGTGAGGTGTGGTAGAATTGTGGTGGGTGTGATGGAATTGTGGTAGGTTATTGAAATTGTGAGAGAGAAAAGTAATGATTTGAGCTAAAATGTGGTGAGTTGTGGCAAACTGCAGTAGGCTGTGACACCACAGTTTACTAACCGCAGAAAAGAACAGAGCCTGCAGCAAAGTAAACCAGTTCGATTTTGTGCTCCAACCCTAAAATTACGAACACAAGTTCCATGAGCATAAATTTGAAGCCGCCTCAGTTTTATGCTTCAAAGTTCAAACCCTAAAATTTCGAACACGTCTTCTGTTTTTTTTTTTTTTTTTTTTTGATGGGAAAACACATGTCTTCTGTTACAGCAAAGTAACCCAGTTCGATGTGTTTTAGTTATTATATCTTTACGGGCCGGATTGAGTTGGGTAAGAGTTGGCCCATCAACCATGTAGTAGGGTTGGGTCGGATCAAAGTTGGCCTATTGAGTTCGTGGGTCAATTCTAACTTTTCAATCACAAGTTATGTCCATTTAACTATAGTTATTTGAATGGACTAGACTAAGTCGGCCCATTAATAACACTAGAATAAATAGTTTTTTTTTGCCTAATACTTGAAATATTAGATATGCTTAAATATATTCGTAATATTTCAAATTAAATATTATTAAATTGACAGATTTACTAATGACTCGACCTTAAATGACTCTTTTTATGTGGCTCATGGGCTCATTGCCCATGCACCACTCCTAGTATGAATTGAACATTTTAGGCTGTGTTTTTTTATATGGTGCGGTATGATGCGGTAGAATAAGTATAACTCATCATATTATTCAATATTATTTTACACTTCACTACACTTTACCACAATCATTATCAATATACTTCCCCACTTTTCTTTTTTACTTTTCACATTCTATCTCCTCACTTATCCTACCTACTACAATTCTCACCACAATTCATCACATTTTTCAATGATTTTACTGCATTTTACCATCACCACACTCCACCCACCACACAAAAGAACATGACCTTAGCTATTTCTTTTGTTCCGGTTATTCAAAACCCAAATCAAATGGTAAAGTTCAACCTAAACAACAAAGCTGCAAAATAAACTAATTTTTAAGATTTAATCCTTGTTCCTTTGATACGCATAGAATATCCTCCCATTCCGTTTGATGTTAGATTAAAGATCATGTCCTTTCTCTGCCTCTACAGAGCCCAAAGGGGTGCATAGATAGAAGCATGGCATCTATAACTCTATATTTTTATTTTTTTTTTAAAATTCAACTTTCTTTTTGACATGCATGTGAATCCACCGAGTAAAAAGGCTGCTGGAATCATTTGGGAGAGTTGAGAGTGAGTACACCGTACACCCAAAGTTTGAATGCAATGGATTTGCCGTTTGAATCTGAATGATTACAAACAGCAAATGAGCTGTTGTTTCATCACTATGATGGCAACAAAAGATGGATATATTCTGGTAGCGGTGGCAAATATTCGGGTTAGGGGCAATTCGGATTTGGATATTTGGACAACATCTCCAAATCCGAGTCATGTCTGAATTTTAACTTAGGACAATATTCGTGATGTCCGAATCCGAATTTGTTCGAATATGTCGAACCCGAATTTATGCTAAATGTACAATCGATTTCAATATTTTGTCCAAATTTTAAATTCGGGTTAGGGTTTGGACATTGTCCGAATATGTCCGAACTTGAATATGACATAAAATTCGGACATCCCGGTTTTCTTACTCCAGATCTGAACCCGACCCAATTTTGAATTCACACATGACTGAATTGTCCGAATTTAAAATTCGGATAAAAATTGATATATAAACTTGATTTAATTCGGATCGAACAAATTGGGATATTCAGGTCGGACTGATTTTTGCTATATTGATAATGATTGTGGTATATACTACTCCATTGAATCAATATTTAGATTGGTAACTCTGTTTTTTAGTTTAGTTAGTTAGTTAGTTAGTTAGTTAGTTAGTTAGTTAGGTCACCTATTCTTTGGATTGGTAACTATTTCCAATCCAATCCAAACCTTACACAGTTCCCCAAAAAAGCATTATCTCTAAAAACACAATTCCCAAAAAAGTGTCATAACTAATCTAATCCAATCCAATCCAATCCATCCAAACCACCTCATTTTATCCAATCCAAAGATCATGTAAATTAACTTAACTTAATTTATTCTTACCTTACCTTACCTAACCTAATACAACTCCTTACGCTCAAACCAAACCCAATTTTTTAAATAAAAAGAAATTCAAATAATATTATTTTAATCTCAAATAAATCCACTTTTTCCAACATCTATACATTTTTTCATTTATTTTTCCCAAAATATTAAAATTTTATTAATAAAATATTTCCACCTAACAATTAACTTAACTCAAACAAATCCTATCATTTCCTTTCCTCCTAACTTAACCAACCTAACCTAAACAAAGATCAACACATATATTCTATGCTGCTCCAATGTCCCTTTTCTTTGGTGGCGTAATTTGAGCAATTATATTACCTATTTCAATTTCGCTCTTTGAAGAACCAAAATCAACACTTTGAAATTCGGCCTGTGCGAGGTATGGGGCGTTAGAATATGAGTACTATATATCATTTTTACCTCTAATTTCGCAATTTAGAGGGATTTGTTCCAATTTGAATCAATATTTAGAAATCATTTGCTATATACTACTCCATTGACGCTAGGGTGATTTAATTAATTGAACATTTTATTTATTACAATCTAAGTTGAAAAGACAAATTTTTCTTTCAACTATATAGTTATAAACGTAGCATAGCCTACTCTTTTGGTTCATATGGTCAAAGTTCAAATGATCATAACCATGAATTTGACAACTTGCTATATTAGAAATATAATTATTGCTGTCAAAGTTCACATGATAAAATATAATTAAGAACTAATTACCTGAATCAATAAGCCGTTGGAGGAGTAAAACTAGTTAGCAATCTGACATGACCCATGTCAGGGCCAAATTACCTGAATCAATAAGACCTGTTCAACAGTCTGGTCGGGCTGGGTCAGTCGGGCCGAAATTTTCAGACCCGTCGGCCCGAGCTCGACCCGTCCTTCGGGTCAAGTACCCTCGGCCCGAGCCCTGACCCTACGGGCCACGGGCTGGGTCAACGGGCCAACAACTATATAATATGAATTTTTTAATCTACAAAAAACCTAAAAGTTTATGCATTTAATTTAAGTATTTGTCGGGTCGTCGGGTCGTGTTGGGCCGGGTCACAAAAAATAGAACCTAATCTAGGATTTTTTTAATAAAGTTAATGTGTTTAGCCGGGTCATCGGGCCGGGCCGGGTGTCACAAAAAATAAAACCTAAACTAGAATTTTTTTTAAAAAGGGTTAATGTATTTAGTCGGGTCATCGGGCCAGGTCAGCTCACATACCCTTGGCCCGAGCCCGGCCCGACCATGCTTCGGGGCCCCGACTTTTTCGGGCCGGGCCGGGTCACCGTCTAAAATTGTGGCATTGACCCGCACTTTTTCGGGCCGAGCTGGGTCGGCCGGGCGGGTCCCCGGCCCACTGAACAGGTCTGGTCAACGTAGCCCTTGTTAGCATGATATGACCCGTGTAGGAACTACTATGGCTTACCTGGTGTTTTGTGCACCGACACAACTCGTGTGGGTCTCAACTTTGTTCTTGTTGACCTTTTAAGCATGTTAATACTTGATTTTGCCCTTAAACTTTTCAATATGTCTCCAACATACTTAATATCCTTTTATACTTTTGAAATAATCTCAACGATGCACACTCCTCCTTTCAAGTAGGACTAGATCGTTCCTTCAAGATGGTGACTTGATTGCTCTCCCAATATCCGAGCATGGTAGATGATTTCCAGGCCAATATTTTCCTATGCTGTTAATCTAGGTTTGTAGCTCATGCATGCTCCTTGGTCTTCTCACCTTCTCGATGTGGATTTCTATAATATATGTATAGAGAGAGGGTTTTTGGATTTAAATAATGTGAACTTTGCCTAGTTTTGTTAGAACAACTCGTTGACGTGTTATTTAATTTTTAGAGCCTTGAACTCTTAGATTATTCACAGTATTTTTAAATTTCAAACTATAGAGACTTTCACGATCCAAAGTTTAGATTATTTAAATCCAATAACTTTTTCCAATTTGTCTTTGACTATTATGATGTTGATCGTTGGACTGGGTGCCCTTATACGTCATTCTCACTCTACCATTGATTACACTATCTTCTTGAATTTTAATCTCAATCTCCTGGCCCGTCAAAAAAAAAAAAAAAAAAATCTCGTCTCCTAAGTCCTGACACTCCAAGAAACAACCTACTATTTTCAAATCATTTACCAAAGCTGAGCATCGTGTTGTTGTATATGTTGAGACTTTGTGGTTACGCTATTTGCTTGTAAACTAGATATTATCATCAACACTCTTATCCATGTCTCATGTGATAACATCTTCGCCAGATATCTTGTAGCCAATCAAATCATAATTGGAGTAAACATAAGGGAGTAGTATATATGTGCATTCATTCATGTTAAGCACAAGCTCCTTTAAAATTATTTTATAGTCGAATACTTCCTCTGGTTTACATTATCTTTTGCTTTAATTAATATTTTTTTTGGTTACATAATATTTGTCACTTTATGTTTTCAATAATTACTTCAATACTCTCGGTCTCTAATAATATCTTTTCATGAACACTAAAAGACAAATAATATGAAAGGAAGGGAATATATTAAACACGATGTCACCCTCTTTAATCTATTGAATATGCATGACTATTTGGAATGCGAAATACTTAGATATTAGAGTTAAACATTGATCACTTCAAAATCATAAAATCTTTATGGCGAAAAATGAAAGAGAAATTTGGCTAATTAGCTAGTCCACGACAATTTGTCAGCTTTGTATCAGAAAGGTTGGTTCCAAGTACATCGCCATTTCTATTGATGTTCTTGATAGGATCGTAGCGTACTTAAACAACCGCAAATAGTAAAGATAAGAGCAAAAAAGATATCAAAATAGACATCAGAATTTTTAACTTAGGAAAAATCCAAAGAGGAAAAAAAAATCATGTAATCAGTGCACTAGAACTGAGGAAGATTACAAGTTACAAGAGATTTCCCTCAATCTCACTTTTTCTCAAAGTAGATGAACAGTCACTCTCAAGTGTTGTATTTTTCTCTTTGCGTGTTTGCGGATACAAAATATATCAATGAAAATCCCTCTTCAAGGTATAAATAGTGGTTAGGAGCAATTTAAGTCAAACCCACTTCATAATAACTGACCTAAACGACCGCAACGTGTTGTGCACCACACGTTCCTTCCTAGAGCCTATCTAGACCTTATGAGCTTCTTGACACAATTCACTCCATTACACACCAAGCCAGACCTCCATCGGGCTCCACACACAACAATCTCTCACTTGGAGACCAATGCCCTCTAAAATCCTCAACTTATCAACACAAGTTCCCCTAGTGCATCGACCGACCTGTTTATCAGTCAGAGAAGTCTATTGAGGTCATACAAAGCCTCGATTTCCCAACATCCACTGACTTAGTCATCATGTCTGCTAGATTCTTGTTGCCTGCGATCTTCTCAAGTTTCACTTCACCACTTTCCACCAAGTTTCGAATGAAGTGATACCTTCTTCTGATGTGCTTTGTCCTTGAGTGTAACAATAGATTCTTTGTTAGCTCAATGACACTTTGGTTGTCACAATAAAGAACATCATCTAGCCCTTGATCAAGCACCTCCAAGAAATCCTATAGCCATATCATCTCCTTACTTGCTTCAGACAGGACAATATATTCAGATTCTGTAGTAGACATAGTCACACACTTCTATAGTCTTGACATCCAATTGATTATCGAGCCACCAAGAGTAAACACATAGCTTGTTGTACTCTTGCTCGTATCATAATCTCCACTCAAATCAGCATCTACAAAACCTTTCAAATTAAGGTTAGTTCCACCAAACATCAGACAAAAATGAGAAGTACCTTTCAAGTACCTCAACAACCATTTCACAGCCTCCCAATGTGATTTCCATGAATTATACATGAAGCGAACCACCGCTCCCACTGCAAAAACCATATCTGGTTTAGTGTAGATCATGACATACATTAAGCTCCCAACTGCTGAAGCATAAGGAACTCTAGCCATGTACTCCCTCTCCTCCTTGGTCTTGGGTTGTTGTTTCAGGGATAATTTGAGATGATTCGCCATAGGAGTGCTTCTAGGTTTAGCATCAGATATACTGAACCTTTCGGGCAACTTCTTGCTGTAGTCTTCCTGAGACAGCTTCAACACAACATTGTCCATGCCTCTAGTGATCCTCATGCCAATGATTTGATTGCAACACCCAAATCCTTCATCTCAAATTCTTTAGAAATCCTCTCCTTAATCCCTGTAATCTCTTTCATATCAGAGCTAGCAAAACTCTTATACAACAACACTGATCTTTATCACTCATCTTGAATCCATTGTTGCACGTGAATATGTCAAACTTGATGTACTCCTGCCTAGGAGTCTCTTTCAACCCATGTAGTCTCTTGCGAAGTCTACACACCAAGTGTTCCTTCCCTGAAACCTCATATCCCTCAGGTTGCCTCATGTATAATTCTTCCCCCAAATCTCCATGGAAGAAGGTTGTTTTCATCCATTTGCTCTAGATGTAAATTCGTAACTGTAATACTAAGGATAGTTCTAATAGTGGGTAGTTTCACAACAGAAGAGAAAATTTCATTGTGCCTTCTTTTTTGTGAAAACCCCTTAACCACTAATCGAGCCTTATATCTCAGAACACCATTAGGCTCATTCTTGATCCTGTAGACCCACTTATTCAGCAAGGTTTTCTTCCCTACAGGAAATCTGGTCAGCTCCTAGGTTCTGTTTTTCTCATGTGAGCCAATCTCACCATCCATTGTAGGCTCCCACTTGGACCGAGCCTCAACCTACACAACCTTAGTATAGGACTATGGCTCACCAGCATCTGTCAGTAATAAGTAATGCAGAGATGGAGAGTATTTGTTAGGTGCATTATCTTTAGTAGCTCTCATGGATCTCCTCGAAGTGGGTTGTGCAGTCTCAGAGTCTGCTCGTTATCACTTGAGCTTTCACCAAGCTCTTGTGGTTCAGGCTCATCAACAACTTGATCTGTAGTCTGCAAAGTTGCCTGTGGCCCCTCTATTTCTCATGTTTCCCTCCTAGCCATACCAAGCCTAAACAAGAAACTCAACAGTTTTGGCTCACAATCCTTAGCTCCCACTATCTCCTTGTCACTTGAGTCATTTGATGTCAACATGTCTTTATACAACAAATTCTCATCAAATAAAATATCACAATGTCTAAATACCTTCTTACCATCCCAAGCCTGTATCCAAAAGTGTCAACGCCATAACCAACAAAATAACACTTCTTAAACTTAGGGTCTAGCTCATCACGCTTGTTAGGATCAACCATCACGTACATAAGCAACACAACAAAAAATACGAAAAAAGGAATAATCAACTTTCTTACCACTCCATGTCTCCTTAGGTACCTTCATATCTAAAAGAATCGAAGGACCCCTGTTGATTAGATATGCTAATGTGTTTACTGCTTCTGCCCACAAGTGCTTGGACAACCTAACAAGAATCTTCATGCTCCTAGCTCTTTCATTTAGAGATCTGTTCATCCTCTCTGCTATCCCATTATGCCTTGGTGTTCTTGGAACAGTTTTCAACAATCGAATGCCATTCTGAGAACATTACCTCCTGAAATCCTCCTTTTCATATTCTCCTTCATTGTCTATCCTCAGACACTTCACCTTCAACCTAGTCTCTGTGTCTCAACCTGTGTCTTCTAATCCAAGGAAACATCAAACACATCATATTTATTCGTTAGAAAATAAACCCATACCTTTCGACTATGCTCATCAATGAATGTAACTTAGTACTGAGCACCACCCATAGATTTGACTGGCGCAGGTCCCTGAGTTGGCTCATTTTGAGCCATATTAATTTAAGCCATTGTACGTCACTTAATCTTTTAGCTCGGTTTCCCCCGAATAACCTTGCCTATTACGTGTTTTTCTTTGTTTTGTAAGACCGAAGTAAGAAATTTAAAGAACCCGGAAAAAGGTAGAAATCCGTGAAGGAAAGGGTCAACCCGAGATTCAAAGCATGATTCCAAGGTCGTGGAAGAAACCAAGGCTAAAAGGAGTTAAGGAGGCCAAGGAAATGAAGGAAGAAGAAGGGGCACGATCGTTCCATCATATAACACGCGATCGTGCACCCCCTCACAGTTGATGGCCAAAGCAAAGGCAAAGGGGCACGATCGTGCCATCCTACTGCAAGATCGTGCGCCCCTGCTCCCATGGAAACCAACTCAAGGCAACGGAAGACATGATCATGCAGGTTCAGAAGACGATTGTGCACTATCCTCAGGACAAATCACACGATCGTGCCGCTCAACCGCACGATGTGCATCCCACAGCCAGGATTCCAGCCTAGTTTTCGACCAACGGTACGATAAAGTCATATTCATAAATCAGCCTTGTTTCGAAAATAAAAACGACGAGCCTCGTGTAGTTTTAGTGCACTATATATAGATCCTTGGGGTTGTAGGCTTCCTGACACACCTCACTTCATTACGCTACACTGAGCCATGCCTCCATTAGGCTCCACACACAACACTTCCATGTTTTCTACTCCAACTTGGTTTCGAAGCAAAACATTTTCGATATGTGAAAATTATGAAGTTCAAAGACCAAACTTATATTAGACAATTTGATATTATCCCTTGTTTAAGGCTTTTGTTATATATGACATGTTCTTTTGCAAGGGAAATTAAATCTTATTATGCCTTATTTCATCTTATCTTACATTGCCTTATCATTCAAAAGATCAATATCATACTTTTACACAATTTATATTTAAAATTCTTATTCAACTCAAAGAGTTTATTTAAAAATAGAAAAGAAATAGGTGATATAACATTTACTTACCTCCATTATTTTATTTATCTAACTTTATCTAACACTTCTTTACCTTATCTTACCCACACCTTTCCTACATTTAAAAAGAACAGGGCCTATGAATGTTACCGAGGGTGATATGAAGATAAAGATAAGAACTTAATAAATAAACCTACTTACCTTCATTATAAAATAAAAAATATTTATTGTTTGGCATGGTTAATGCTAATGTTGAATTTTTTTAAAAAATGGCAGTACTGTTATATAGATAAATTAAAGGACCACAAGCTGAGGTCAAGTGCCCACTTTTTGTTTAGCTTAAGTCATCACTGAATTAGGCTGTATCTGACTTTCCTGATTGGATTAATACCAGGTGTGGAGAATCTAGTGGTGAACCAAGAATAATTCCATCCTGGATCAAAGTTTTATCCCACATTTTTCTCAGGAATATGCCACAAACAAAGAAGCTAACTAGCTACCAAAACCTAACAAAATTTGTTTATGCCAATACGGATCATATGGTCAATTATATTATTGTAAAAGTATGTAAACATCTAACTTATTCAGACCTTAATTTATCAAAATAATAATATCAAGCAAACCCAGACACTTCCTCGTTATCATCAATTTCTTTTATTAAAAATACACTTAGTGGACGTGACGGACCGACGATATATTCAAAATATAATATAAACAGCGTCACACGGTGATTTTCAAAAAAATAAGCTTAAATATTCTATGCTAATAGGCTAGTATCATGTCATGCATTTTATCAAAGGATTGGTTAATAGATTATATTTATCATGTACAATTTTATATTTTTGTCTCTAATTCATAAAAATTATTGATAATTAATCATGGGCTGAGATAGAAGTATAGTGAACGAACTCACTTTATCTAATTTTAAAAATAATGAAAATGATATGAATTTTAAAAAATAATGAAAATGATATGATTTTTTTAGGGCAAGACATCTAACTATCTTGTTTTGATGTAAAATATATATATTTACATATCATATAAATTGAAAAAAAAGGATGTGATCGACTTCTATAACTATAGTACCATAGACAAATTGAAAAAAAATGATGTCTAACAGACGGGGTTAATCAATTAAGGTGTCATTTGCAAACTTTAGTGTAGCCAATGCATTACAAACTTCTTATAATTGATAAATAATAATACCTATCAAAAATCATAATAAGTTGTAATACCAATTTTATAAAACTTAAAATATATACGTAAATAATAGGGTTTTTGGATTTAAATAATTTGAACTTTGACTGTGAAAATCTGACAATAATCTAAACTTTAAAAATACCATGAAATAAACAAAACTATAAGACTATTGGATTTCTATAATATATATATATAGAAGATTTTTGAATTTTAATAATCTGAACTTTTTCGAGTTTCATTAGAAAAACTCGGTGACATGCTATTTAAATACAAGAACCTAGAAGTCTATACTAGACCCCGTTCTTTTATGCGGCTGGTTGGTTGTGGTTCCACACGCACCACAACTTTCCATATTCCATACAACCCATCACAATCTACTTTTTCAATTTTAATTTATCTTTTTATTAAAATTTAATTTTTTTCCCAACCCACCACAATCCACCACAACTTTCCTCAACCTACCACAATCCACCATAAATTTTCCCAACCCACCACAATCCACCACATTTCTTACCCACCGCACCGCAACCAGCCGTATAAAAGAACGGTGTTCAGATTATTGAGACTTACACCTCCAAAAATTCATAATATTTAAATTCAAAAACCCTAAAAAATATATATTGGGGGTAAAAAATGTATTTACCACTCAATAAATAATAATTTACAGCATGCACTTTGCCATGTCAAGAAAGGAAACAAAAGGCATAAAATAGGTATGTAGTCATAGAAAGAAAAGAGGAGGGGGGGATGGGAATATATATGGGGATGTTGTCATGAGATATGTCGCAGTGGGTGGCATCCATCCATGGCATATGCTTCGGAAGATTCTAACTTAGCAACCCCCACTTTTCTCCCCCCTTCTTTGCTTTTTCAATGCCCTCTCTACTTTAAATTATATCATAAAGTGACTACACACCACTACTACATAACTTAGCTCATCTCCCCCCTCAATATATCTACAATAAATACCTTCATTCAAAACCCTCTTAACACCCACCTCCTCCCCCATGAAACCCTCCACCTAATTAGCAACCCCATGCACGCCGGACGCCGGCCGACTTCCGGCCGGCGCCGGCGGGGGAAGCGGCGGCGTTGACGGTGGTGTTTTTGTCCTGGATCTCTCGGTCCGTGGCCGGAGAAACTTGAGCTTCAAATGGGTCTGAAAACTGTACGTGCTGGATCGATCTAGCTATGGTTTTCGGCTTTCTATTGGTAAAGGGCAACTTGTATCCTTTGGCATTTTAATTTTAGCTTGTGTTTTTGTTATTAATTATTATCAAAAATATGTATTGATGTCTTCATGCTTCTGAATGAAGTGGGCCTCAAGGAAACTTTCGAAAGGGTGAAGCAGATTATGTTCATTATTAATTATTATTATCATTATTATTATTAGTTCTCGTATTTGTATTTGTATTGTAGCAGTACTATATATGTATTCGGAGTTTCATGGTGTTCCAAGAGTTTATCTACGCAGTGTGTTTAATATTAATTAATGTATGGATTGATATATTATTAATTGAGCGGGGTTTTAGTGCTTTGATTAAGTTATGTTCAATTGGTGCTGTTTATGCATAGCTAGTTTGTTTGATTATGGTCATGTTTGTAAATGAGGTATGCCCATTTCATTAATCTGGTGATTTATTACGCAAAGAGTTTTTTTAAAGTTAATGAAGGGATGCATCATTGCATTGGTAGAAAGAAGGATGGCAACAATTGTCAATAGTACTCGTACAGTCTTACCATTTGATTAGGGGTGGGTAAAATTTATGGGCAAAAAGTATTTGGGTAAAACTTAAATTTTGGTAATATTTGGTAACTTTTGACAAATTTACATTAATATATCAAAATTAATTTTTTTTATTTTCAATTTTAATAATTTTTGATAAATTTTGGTAATTTTTAGTAAATTTAGGCAAAAACTGATAAATTTTGGTAAACTAAAATTGACAAACACTAGTGTAGTTAGTATGTAAGGTGTCTGTGATGTCTGAGGTTTGAGAACAAGATCCAACAACTACACTTTTTTGTTCAAGATTATAGTTAGTTTGCCTTCTTTTCTCTATTTATAGTTTTCTACCTTAAAAAAATGACCGGCTATGAATTAAATTAACTAATCAAGCAACAAATAATGCTTAACCAAACGCAAATCCTATGTAACAAATTCCGTATAACAAGTGAGTGTGAGTTGCAATTTAGACGGAGTGATCACGATTGAGCCAAGATTTGACAATGGGCTTAAAGCCCAACAGTTTTTTGTCTGATTGAAACCCAACAATTGTTTATGCTGGGCTTCTGGCCTGAGTGTGAAGAGTCCAATTTGACCTCTTGTATCTATTCAAGTCTTCCAAGGGTCACTTGTTGCCTAAGCTAAGAAAAAAAAGAGTAGGTTTCTTATTTGATGAACTTGTGAAGTTCTATTTATTACATATTTAGGGTCTGTTAAACTTATGGGCAATATCAGTTTATCAAGATTTACTAGTTTTTACTTTAGTTTATCAAAATGATCAAGGGCATGTTCGGCAAAAATAGCGGATTCAGTAGCGGATAACGGTTGGGGTAGCGGATAGCAGATGTAGTTTAGCGGATAGCTGATTGTTGTTTAGGTAGCTGTTTGTAAATAATACGTTCGGTAAAATTAGCGGTTAGATTAGCTGATGAATGTAGAATGACCAAAAAGGACATTATCAATATTATTACTATTTTTTTACGGAAGATTATTATTACTGTTACAACAATTTATTATTATTATTGTTGTTATTATTGGGTATCAGCAACTCTAAAAATTTTGACCGTTAATATCTTAATTTGTATAATAATTCATCATACAAAATTGAAGTCATTATATTTGTAATAAAAAATACTATTAAAAAAGTATAATATTATATTTTTGTTATAAAAATTTCATACTAAAAATTATTGATTAAAGATTGACACTGAAAACCGTAAATGACAGATTTAAAAAAATGTAGGGAGTACGAAGTATACATAACAAATTATTATTGAGTGTATTGGCATTTCTCATGTATCTTGCAAGTTGGAAACAAAATAATTATAATTATAATTCAATGCACCCACCAGACACCCCTTTTTCAAAAAAAAAAAAAAAAACCAAGGAAATAATTATAATTCAATATCATTAGAGGGTATCATTGTGAATTACCTATCAAACGCTAAATCCCAATTTCAAACGTTAATGTATATAACGTTTAAGATTTTATACAAAACGCTCCATCAAACTCTATCCGCTAATTGTAAACACTATTTTACCGAACACTAAAAATTTGATAAAATAGCGTTTTGACTAATTAAAACGCTATAAGCTTCTCCAAACGTTGTTGCCGAACAGGGCCCAAAATTTACCAAAAATTACCAAGTTAATAAACAAAAAAAATTAATTTAGATATATTACAGTAAATTTGTCAAAATTTATCAAAATTTAAGTTTACCCAACTGTTTTACCCATGAATTTGACACACTGTTACAGTATAAAATTACCATTGGTCATTAACTATTAGTTTAAGTTTTTGATTGATATGGTTCCATATAATATCGGAGTCATGCAGAGTAGGAGGTCTCGACTTCAAATTTCAACAAGCTCATGTTAATTTATCTGCGGAGGGTTTGCTTCCGCATAAAACTGCCATTGGATTTAGATCATTCAAGTTCTCAAGAAGATTCATCTAAGTCTCACGTACAATGTTAGACTTAACAACATCGTTTTGGATTTAGATGGATTTTCTAGGATTTCGGTCTATATGCACTTTCTTGGATGAACATTGAGCCTTATGACATAGGTTTGGATATCGTTGAGCATTAAGTCCTATTCTTTGGTTAAGTTGGATATAAATCTCCCAATTATCGTAAATTATTCAAACTTATTTATACCTAACACAATTCCTCAAAAAAACATTCACTCTAAAAATACAATTCTCCAAAAAGCATCATAACTTATCCTAATTTACCCTAAGACCATAACATAATCCTTAACAAAACTGTTACATGTTATAATGTTATTCATCATGAAGTAACAACCAAATGTACCCAAGTTGAATAAATGCAAAAAAAAAAGGTTCCAATCCCCAGCAACAAACTAAAATCTTGCTGCTGTATACCTGGGAAGATGAAGAAGGCAAAGCAAAGATCCTACAAACTCAATACATACAAACATTCATTCATTCATACATACATACACATATACATATATAACTTACGAAAAGAAATTAACATATAAACCAATAAATTATGCACCTTGATCTATTCTACCCAAACAGAATACGAATCATAATGGAGGTTTCACAGGCTGAGGCGATGGTGGAAGGGGTTCCTTGGGCGACGGAGTAGTTGGCTCGTCGGAAAATACTGAAAATATCCGGCGAATGCTGCCGGACCCCAATCGGTCAAACCGGAAGGATTGGGATGTGTTTGTTTTGGAGAAAATGTTGGATGAGTTTTTCAGAATCAAGTAAACCAGAGCTTGAACAATCGAAAACAAGCCCAGATGAGTGAATATATCCACCAAAGACATATCCATTATGCCTGCCATATATCTTCCTTAATTTGCTGAAAATTATCACTTGAACAAATGCTAATTGCTAAGCATCCTTTGTTGTTTATACAACCAATTTATTACTAACCATTTGAAGATGGTTGGAAAAATGGTTGGATTACGAACCATTTTTCCAACCAATTTCAAATGGTAGGAAAAAGGATGGTAGGAAAATTTTCCAACCAATTTTAGCAAAATTGGTTGGAATTTCCAACCGTTTTTCCCACTAAATTTTTTGAAAAATAGTTGGAATATCAAATGGTTGCTAAAATAGTAGGTTTTTCCAACTATATTAAATTGGTTGGAAAAAAGTGGTTGGTAATACACATATTTTTAGTAGAGTCTTTTGTCAAGTTATGTTAGTTAAGTTAGGATAAATTAGCATAGAAAATGATATGATAGGTTCGCATTAAGTTATAAGTTGTTGGGTGAAAATATTTTATTAATAAAGTTTTGAATATTTTGGGGAAAATAAATGAGAAAGATATATGTGTGTTGGAAAAAGTGGATTGATTTGAGATTAAATAATATTATTTGAATTTTTTTATTTAAAAAGTTGTTTTTGATTTGGGTGTTTTTTAGGGAATTAAGTTATGATAAGTTACGTAAAAATAAGTTAAACTAAATTAAGTTAGTTAGGTTTAACCCAACTAAAAAACAGGACCTGAGTGACACAATTAGGGTAAAAGACTATGGTAATGTTTTGTGCTTTATGACACACTCTTTTGTCAAAAATTCTGATAGGTGACATTTATTCATGGGTGATTTGTTTTAGGCCTATGGTGTCTATGGACATCTCAAACCAACAAAAAGTTCTTCCATTTTTGAAGAAATACCCTTGAAGAAGAAGAATAAGGATATTTCGGTCACTTAATAAAATTGATGGCCGAAAAAGCACCAAATAATTACTAACCCAAAAATTAAGGGTACCTCAAAATGGGTTTTGAAAATTTTGGGTACCGAAAAATAGTTTCTCCAAATATTGATGAGGTCTCCCAGTAATTTTTTGTTATTATTCAGTGGGAAGAGAGTTGTATAGTAAATTGAGTGAATACCATTAAAAAGAACCAAATATTGGGAAGTATATCCAATTTAATACAATAATCCAACTATCTATAGAAAAAAAATTAATTAGCCCTTACATATTGAGAGATTATATCTTTCAAATGTATGTATAGCTATTATCCTATTATTATTAAAGGGAAATGATAAATGTCTTGTGCAAGACACATATTAAGTGTCTTGCCGTGGTATAAAATCTATATATTTGTAAATTAAATTGAAAAAAAATTACATAATTGGCTTCTATAACTAAAATAATATATATAAATGGTATAAAATCACATTTATATATATATTTTTTAAAATTTACAAAAAAGACGTCTAAAATATGCCAACGGACGGGGTTCATTCGTTAGGGTGTCAATTTTAATTGTTGGCGTAGCCAACACGTTCCAAGCTTCTTATAATTGATAATTAATAGTATTTTACAAAAAAATTGAGGTTAAAAATGATAATACATATTAGTTTTATAAAAAAAAGACACTTAAGTAATGTCTTGGGGCAAGACACATGTCATCACTCATTATTAAATGGACAATCTAATTTCAATCTTCAGATCTACCACTGCATTTAATTATTATGATACTTTTGCACAAGAATTATACCGAAACTTATGTAGGCAATATAAAAAATAACTGTAATGTCTATGACTTTCAACTATGAAAATCACAACTGACGATTAAACACATTTGATTCAATCTGATGTACATATACTAGGATTATCCTAACTTTACAAAGCAATGAATGAATAAAAGAATGCCATCTACATAAACTTCAATTAATCACACAGCAACCAAACTATGCATCCCCCCATTGCGACGCTGAAATTAGTTCTCAGAGATGGAGTTTAGCTTCTCCTTCTCCAAACCCAAGGGCGACAGTGGTTCTCTGGGTGATAATCCGGCGAGATATTCATCGGAAATTAGCGAGAAAATGTTACGAATGCTGCCGGATCGCGCCCTTCTGAAGCTAAACGACCTCAAATTCTTATCCTTGGAGAAAATGTTGGACGATTTTTTGAGAATCAAATACACCAAAGCTTGTACAATCACAAGCCAACCGAAATGAATCATCATCTCAACCCATGAATTCTCCATAATTTCTCCCATAAATAATTTATCTATATCACTCGAACTCGAGCTCAATCTCTAAACAGATGGACAATATTGCCAAGCTAAGTTTGGGTTGTATATAGAGATATTTGGTGTATATGAAATTATGAATGAAGAATTTGATGTCATGGGTTTATATAGAAAAAGATGGAAGAAAAAGGAGGTTTAGGGGGAAGCCGACTTTAGTTGAATGAGGTTCCCAAAGTTTACGTGCATGAGTTGACCATATCCATTTGCTGGATTGGATTAATAAGAAATACTAAGAGATGACATGGATATGTGGGCCAAAGTCCACACGCTTTCCACGGTCAATACTCCTCTCTAAGCCTTAACGAAGGCCGCATTATTCCATCTATTTCAATTAATCTGTCCAATTTATTTTTTTTGGATATAATATTTTGATCGTTAATTATTTTCACGTTTTATTTTAGTAAGATTGATAGTACTGTATTTAGGTAAAAATAATTGTCATCACAAATCTAGCAGTGATAGTCTTGTACAATAACTCAATACATAATTTGATAAATTAACAGTCAAAATTTAAAAAATTAACATAATTAATCAAATTTGGACAATTTATTTGAAACGGATAGAGTAAAAAAGGAGGTGATTATTATTTGTTATTTTAATGAACAAGTGTAGAGAATAGAAAAAGTTCATTTTATTGAAGTAATGGCAAATATAATACAGAAGTTAGGCCGAAAAGCTGAAGAGTTTGTGCAAAAAAGAAGTAAACCCGGGAAGCTAAGGAACGTGTATGAGTATGAGAGAAGCTCTATCCATTTCTGTTAACAAAATAAGGGTGACGAGATTGTTATAAAAGGAAATGCTTGCACATTTGGGTAACGTCTCTTGAAAGAAGAAAACATGTTGGGTATCCAACTCTCCAAGTAATCAAATGAATGCTGTATTATGCGGTAGCAATGTAACAGTGTTTGGTATAATATGTATGTTTGCGTCCTCAGGTGTGTTCGTTCCTTGTACCCCAAGGACTACCGTTTTGCTTGTTCTATGAGCTCTGTGTTTTATCTGCCAGTTGTTAATTTCTTTATTTTTCTGTTGCTTGTTAGATCTGCCGAAGATTCTAGAAATCTTTTTCCTGTTTTTTGTTGTTTCTGGTTCTTGCTCTCTGTGCTTGGGTTGTTGCTATGCCTTTTTTTGAGGATGATTCCTCCCTCCTTTCGTCTCTCCTTGTCCTCTTCTCTCCATCAAACAGTTCTATCGAACTCTAGGCCTGGAAGTAGGATGCTTTTTCCCCAAGCTTGCTTGTGCCCTTGCTTCCCTTTCTGGATCTTTCAGGGATTGGCTGGTTAGTTGGTTGTCTCTGGTCTTTTGGCGGTTTCGATTGTCTTCTATTGCCCGCCTTGTTAGTCTTTTTCAGTTTCTAGGTTCTTGCTCGCTTGCTAGCTGCATTTTTGTTCTCTTCTTTCTTCTTTATTGCATTTGTCCTGTTCGTTGTCTACATGTTTGTTTGGCTTTCTTTACTTAGTGACTTTTACTCCTCATCGCTCTTTCTTTTCAGTGGTGGCATTCACTTTCTTTTGTATTTTAAATGTTTCTTATGTCTGTCTCTCATCCTTAAAGTTCCTAAAATTAACTATTTTGGGATTGTTTTTGTCAGATTGTTTGCACTAGCTGTTGGGCTCTTGACTCATCCTTTCTTTTGTCCTGCAGATGTATGGATTGTTATTCAACTGTCTGTTTGCCACCCTAGCATGGCTTGGGCTGGTTTGATCTGTTTGTTTCCTGTTGATCTTCCCTGCTGGGTCTTCCTTTTCTCGATTAAGCCCATCTTTATAATGGGTGTTGTTGCCACTATTTTTCTAGCCTGGCAACCACCCCCTTCAGGGTTGTTTGAGGTTGTTGTTGCCACTGTTTTTGCAGCTTGGCAGCCACCCTCATACGATCTTCTTTGCCCCGCCCCTATGGTCTATGATGAGTTCCCACCTTGGGATTTTTGGCTGAATCTTTTATCTCTGAGACCAAATTTGTCTCTCCCTCCTTTTTGTTCCCCTTTGTTCTTCTTGACAGGTTGGAAGATTATGGTGTCATGGCGCAAGTTTCAGCTCGGGGACTTAATTTTTCAGATTTTGTTTGTAATTTTGGTACTAGTATTGAAAACTTTATTGTGACTGTTGTGTCCCATATAGTTTTAATTTTTAAGTATTGTATTCTCCAGTATACTGTTTACATAATATTATTTTCTATTTGGTGGGGAGCGGAACCCATTTCTTTTTGGCTACGGAAGTCCTGCAAATTATACATGCTTATCCTAAAATTCCCATATTGGTGGTTATCAGTGATTGCCCTTGCTCATCGGCTCCAAGCTTTGGGTCACTTCAATGCATCCTCTAATTATGCCTTAATTATTGTAATGATATTGTCTACAGTGGCGTTGTTTGAGTTTTTGCTTCCTAAATCACTAATTTTTAGGTGCGGAACCAGCTTTTATTGGACTGTGGAAGTCACTGCCCATATCAATTTTTCCAAATGAAAATCATATGTTAGAATGTGCAAGGGGCTAAAAAGGCCCAGCTAAAGCAGGAATTGGGGTTCATTAATGCAACTATTAAACTTGATTTAGTTTTTCTTCTTGAAACCACGGTCAATCATGAAAATACTAATCGAATTCTTCCTCGATTAGGTTTTCCCAACTATTTCTCCATTCCTCCCTCTAATCACTCTGGAGGCATTTGGTGCCTTTGGAATCAAACTGTCATGGATTTGACTATTATTGCTTCTACTACTAGATTTATTCATTGCGAAATTATCAATAAAGCTTTAAATTCCAGATTTTTGATCTGGGCTTGTTATGGGCCAGCCCAGCCGGGTGAGAAAGCTACTTTTTGGGATAGTCCAACTCAACTGACCGATACAATTACCCTTCCTTGGTGCCTTTTAGGTGATTTTAATAAGCTTCTCTGCCCTGTTGACATGTTGGGTGGGCTAATCCCCCATCCGGATAGATTTTATTGGCTCAATAACTTTTTATTAAACTCGCACTGTATTGATGCTAATGTATCTGGTCGCCCTTTTTCCTGGAAAAAAGTCTGTAAGGGACATCGAATTTATGAAAAACTTGATCGTGTTCTAATTACCCCCGCTTGGGAATCCCTCTTCTCTAACTACCATGTTTCTAACAGTCCGTTCACTTGCTCATACCACTCATATATTCTGTTGGAAACAACTCGCTTTACCCCTCCATGCAAAGGGATTAACTTTAGATTTCAACCTCACTGGGCTTCTTATCATCAATCCCACAAGATTGTTAAGCAAAGTTAGGCCACAAATATCTCAGGTTCTCCTATGTTCAGACTCACTAAAAAATTATCCCTAGCTAAAACCAAGCTAAAATCCTGGGCTAAAATGACTCTTGGTAATTACAAAGCTAAGCTTCAGAAAATACTGAGCTTCTACACTCTGTTGAGGACAGGCTCATTATGAACCCTGATAGTGCCAGACTGAATAGTTGG
Source organism: Portulaca oleracea (assembly GCA_029582165.1). Lineage (NCBI taxonomy): Eukaryota > Viridiplantae > Streptophyta > Magnoliopsida > Caryophyllales > Portulacaceae > Portulaca > Portulaca oleracea. The sequence continues at coordinate 6,113,338 of CM055889.1, forward strand.
TTCAACCGGCTCATTGAACAAAGAGAGCGACTTCACTCGATTAATAAAAATCTTTGGGGCCCGTTTTATCGTAAAAAATGGCTAACTGATTGTGATAGAAACTCTAGACTTTTTCATTTGACCATGAGGAGTAGAAAGAGCAAGACTAGGATCTCCCATATCAAGAATGATCTTGGTCTTTGGACTTCTGATCCTCTGGATATCAAAAATATATTTATTAATGATTTTACCAAGAGATTCAAGTCTGAAACTGATCCCAATCGTAATATTGGTCTTGATATTTCCCCCCGTCTTTCCGATGATGATAATCAACAGCTTATCAAAGATGTTACCGATGAAGAAATTGAGCAAGCAGTTTTCCAACAAGATAAATACAAAGTGCCAGGTCTCAATGGATTTGTCATACCTTTTTACCAAGCTTACTGGAGCTTTATCAAAAAAGATGTCTATAATGCGGTCAAATCCTTTTTTTAGAGATGGTAAGCTTCTTAAGCTAATTAACCATTCTCTTATCACGCTCATCCCAAAAGTTGAGGAGCCTTCCTCACCATCACATTTTTGACCGATCAGTCTTTGCAACAGTCTCTACAAAATAATATCTAAAATTCTTGCCAACAGATTAAGGCTTGTTCTTGATAAAATCATCGACCCTGTCCAATCTTCTTTCATTCCGGGGAGATCCATCCATGATAACATCCTTGTGGCTCATGAATTTATGCATAAATTCAATAACATGAGCGGTAAGAAAGGCTGGGTGGCGGTCAAGCTTGATCTTGAGAAAGCTTTTGATAGAATGGAGTGGGATTTTCTCTTCCAAGCATTAAAGGAGCTTGGGTTTGCCGAAAAATGGATTTCCTGGATCCGAGAATATGTTACAACTGTTTCCTACTCTCTCATTATCAATAATGAAACTTGCGGTTTTTTCAAACCCTCCCGTAGTATTCGTCAAGGGGATCACTTATCCCCCTATCTCTTCATTATAGGGATGGAAATTTTGGCAACCTATCTTCGAACGCTAACCTCACTTCCAAATTCCGGAATTGAGCTTAAGCTTGCTCCTCATTCGCGAGCCATTCCTTGCCCGCTTTTTGCTGACGATAGTCTCCTCTTTTGTAAAGCTTCTTCTAATTCAGCCTCTCCGCTCAAACACTTTATTACGAGATTTAGCTTTCTCTCCGGGCAATTGATCAATTTCAACAAATCCTTCCTTATTTTCTCCAAAAATACCAATACCCAAGACAAACAACTAATCTCAAGTATCTTTAATATCCCTAGGCGGGATGGATTAGGTAAATATCTGGGTTGCCCTCTTTTTAAAGGATGACCTTCTCATGAAACTTTCGACAATCTCATTAACAAATCTCACCAAAAGCTCCAAGGTTGGAAATCCAAATTTATCTCAAAAGCTGGACGCATTGCCCTTATCCAGTCTAATCTTGAATCTCTCCCGGCTCATACCATGCAATGTTTTAAGCTTCCTGTCTCTACAGCCCATAAGATCGACTCAATCAGTCGCAACTTCTTCTGGAAAGATTTAAATTCAAAAAAGGGTCTTGCGCTCGTTTCTTGGGACAAGGTCTGCCGTCCAAAAAAATTTGGTGGTCTTGGACTTCGTAAAACAGAGGCGGTTAATAATGCCTGCCCGTGTAAACTTTCTTGGCGATATCTTTTCAGTTTTGGTATTTGGTTGACTTAATGCGCTCTAAATACCCCCTTGAGACCAATTTCTTCGATAGAAAAATAAGACCTAACGATTCCTGGGCCTAGAAAGCCATCTTAAGAAATAGGGACTGTTTCAAAAAAGGTCTGAGATGGACCGTCCGGGATGGCACTAAGATCAAGTTCTGGACGGACAACTAGTGCCACTTCTCCAGTCTTCTCTCACTAAATCCTAACGTTGATCCTGCTACTTTGAATTTATATCTTAGGGTCTCCGATGTTTTCACGAATGACAAACAATGGAACCTGAATCTTCTCTGTAATTTGGTTAATGACCATTCGATTCGCTTAATGCGGGACATTCCCATTCCTGATAATGACGCTAGCGATCATTGCTGCTGGGGTTTATCTAGTAGTGGCTCCTTTACCACTAAGTCAGCCACTTGGCTTGCTCATGATCTCAAGGTGGACGCTTAACCTTGGGAATACTGGTGGATTTGGAATTTGGATATACTTCCGAAATTGAAAGTTTTCCGATGGCTCCTTTGCAGGCAGGCTCTGCTCACCAACGCTTCTCTGGTGTATCGGGGGTGCTCTGTCACCCCTTACTGTCTTTGTTGTACCAATGTAATTGAAGATCATGACCATATTTTTCTTCATTGTAGTCAAGCCAAAAACGCTAGGAAGATCGTTGCGGAGCAATCTTGGCTTCATTCTCCCCCGCACTCTTTCACGGATATTCTTAGCCTCCTCAAGCACTACAAGCAGGACAGAAGCAGTAGACACCATCGAGCAGTTTGTTGCTTTCCTTTGAGGCATCTGGAAAACTAGGAATTCTCTCACTTTCCAAAATCTCCGTACGCATCCTAATGGTGTTTTCATCAAAGCCAAGAAGATCATCACTGAATGGAGAACCCGCAACAAGCTCGACAACCTCCTTTTGGACTTGACTTCTAATTCTGATGTTCTCCCCAAGCAGCCTTCTTTGCGTTGGGTTTCCTGGTCTCCTCCGTCGGTTGGTGCGTACAAACTCAATTTTGGTGGTGCCAAGTCCCCTAATGGAGGCGCTGGTGGTTTTATAATCTGTGGTTGGGCCGGTAACTTTATTCTGGCAGTTCTTTCAATTTGGGTCACTCCTCCATCCTCGTGGCCGAGGCTACCGCTCTTCGTAATGGTCTCCGGGAAGCCATTAATCTTGGAATTAACAACCTTATCATCGAAGGTGACAATAAAATCGTCATTGACGCCCTCAATGGGCTTTGTGATACTCCTGGTCGATCCACCAACTGCTTTGTGACATCAAAAAGTACATGTCTCAATGTTCCTTCTCCAAGGTCATTCACGTTTACCGGAAGCGAATAGGTCGGATTGGCTGGCTAAGGCCGGCCTTAGTATTATTTGCACTTGTTATTGGAATTCTGAGGATGCTCACGCCTTGAAATGTATCTTGAGAGAAGGGCATGTCTCTTGTGAGAAGAGCTGCCTAGTTGCTTTGCTTACCTTTGTAAAAAAAAAATTAAAAAAAAAATGTAGGCCCTAACGGTGTTTGGTATAATATTTGTGTTGGGTTGAATGTGGAGACCATCGATCGTTTGGGGAGTAAGGAAGAAGAATTAAGAGTTGGAAATAAGATGTGAAAACTTGCGAATCAAGCTGCAAGGGATATGGAAGTTGTTGATTTTTTTTCTTAACTGTTTTGCCGACTTATGTATTGCATGCCTTGGTTGTCAAGCTTTGTTATTTACCCTAATAATTGTATTTAACCTTCATTATAAATAGAGCCTTGATGTTAGGCTTTATGGTATCGCAATTGCAGTGTTTCATCTGAACACAAGAGATTGACTTGTAATCTCTGTGTCCTTGATGGAATTATATGACGCGTCTCTGAGGGAATTATGTGAGGCTCATATGTGCGTGTTGAGTTCTTAGGTTATAACTATAGGGAGGCTGTGAGAGATTGTGTTCTCAGTTTGTAATTATGGGGAAAAAATTGTGAGAGATTCTAGATCGATGTTTGAGAATCTCTGAAACATTGTTGTAATCCTCTGATAGTGCATAATTCGTGGTTATTTCCCGATTTGAGTTTTTCTATATATGTTAATTTCTTGTATTGAATCTTTGCTTATTTTTCGCCCTTATTATTGTTTGTCTACTAACAACACCATGAGAATGATCCAAAGCACTACTAAAAATATCTGTATTACCAATCACTTTCTTCCAACCAATTAAAATGGTTGGAAAAAACCAACTGTTTTAGGAATCATTTCATATTTTTCTAATTTTTCAACTATTTTTCTACTTTTAAGTGGGAAAAATGGTTGGAAATTCCAACCATTTTTGCTAAAATGTGAGAAATTTCTCCCATCATTTTAGCAAAAGTAGTTGAAATTTCCAACCATTTTTTTCACTTAAAAGTAGAAAAATAGTTGGAAAATTATAAAAATATGAAATAGTTGTTAAGACGGTTGGATTTTCCAACCACTTTAATTTGTTGGGAAACAGTAATCGGTAATATAGATATTTTTAGCAGTGAAGGAACAGAAAACTAAATTCAAAATTTAAATATTTGGATGGAACCAATTTCATGACCTCTAACATGGAAATTTGAAACCATCATATAATACCAAATGATTTTTGTTTTTGTTTTTTAATATCTTACTTTTTAAGTGTTTAACTAACATTTTTTTCATTATGTTATATTATCTGAAATATAATTGGCGAACTCACACTTTCTTCTTCCTTTTTAACTTGACCAAGCTTCCATTGCCTCAATAAACACAACAAATCCCCTAGTTCATTGAACTCCATACGATCCAAAAAATGTATATAGTGTTAGAACCCAGGCTCAAGGACCTTGATAGTCTCAGACTCAATGACCTTGACGATTGGATCAGTTTTGAATAAAAGCCAAAATTCAGAAAAGGAAAATATCCTTATATTCTGATTATATATTCTAGTTATGTGTATATAATATATATTCTGATTATATATTATATATCCTGATTATGTGTGATTCGTTTTCATAAGAAAAGTATAAGGAAAACAAATCAGCAAGGATTGTGCAATCAAATACAGACCAAAAGGAAAGAATCCGTTGGATGATTGATGATTGAGGAATCATCAACACAAAAGGGACGAATCAACACAGAAGGCAAGTTACCGTTGGAAGGATTCAAGTTCAAGCATCCAAAGCCCTCTATAAAAAGGACGGTTAAAGAATTGAGAAACGCATCGATTCCAAGGAAGAAATCGAAGAGTTGGAAATTCGTGAGGATTTCTGAGTGTAGTATGTGAGAGAGGAGTTATGAGTGAACAGTAGCCGAAGGACATTGGCGTGTTGTTGGTAACAGAACCTAAAGGGAATTAGGTTCTGTGAGTGAAAGCACCTTGTTGTGTTGGTGCTTTGTGTTATTAAATAATCTCTTAAAGTGCCCTTTAGTAAGGCACTCCTCTAGTAGTTGCTATAAGGACCTTACTCCTTGAGCAACCGGGTTACTATATTTCTGTACTCTGTTCTGACTCAATAAAGAAAGTTATTCATTGATATTTCTACTATCCTTTATATTGCTTAAAGTTATCTCTTATTCTGTATAAGATTAAGAGACCTAACGTCCTTTATGTCAAGTGTGCAGAAAGTGAGATAACCCTATTCATCCCCTTCTAGGGTTCTTTCAATTGGTATCAGAGAAGGTCCACTCAAGAAGAGACTAACCGCTCTTTGGAAAAGATCATGGCTGGGATCGAAGATGGTGATATAGGGCAAGGACATTGCTTGAACAGTCCCCCGTTATTCAAAGGATCAAACTTTTCCCAATGGAAGAAGCGTATGAAAACATTCATCATGGATCAAGACTATGACGTTTGGGACAGAATTGAGAATGGAGACTTTGTCCCCATGATCACAGAGGGAGAAATCACGAAACCTAAAATTAAATCTAAATATACTGCCAAAGAAGCAGAAAAGGCAGAAAAAATTGTTAAAGCTACATACACTCTACTGTGGACTTGATTCTAATGAGTTTGAATTTGTCTCTGGTTCTGATACAGCTAAACAGGTGTGGGATACCTTAGTGACCACTTATGAAGGAACGAGCCAACTTCAAAAAATAAGGCTTGAGAATTATGTCAAGCGCTATGAATCCTTCAAAATGAAGAATGGAGAATCCGTCAAGGACATGTACAAGCGATTAACTATCATAGTCAATAATCTCAAGTCCTTGGGGAAAACCTACTCCGATGAAGAAAAAGTTCATAAGGTCCTCAGATGTCTTCCAAGAAAGAAATGGGAACCAAAAGTCACCGTAATCAAGGAAGTTCATGACTTGGAAACTCTCCAATTAGATGACCTCATTGGAAAGCTTCTTGCTCATGAAATGCGTCTTTAAGAAGAACAAAATGAAAAGAAAGAAGCAGTCCGTAAGGACATCTATAGTCCTAACGACAAGTCAAATGAGAATGATAAGGACCGGATCTTAGCCTTGATGGCCAAGGAACTCAAGAAGTCGTGCAATAAAAGTCATACCTCCAGAGGACCTTCATCTAAACGAACCAACCAAAGAGGTAAGGACTCATCAAATAATGGAACTAACTCATTCTCTTGTTTTTTATGTGGTGATCCAGATCACTTGATCAAGGATTGTCCCCACAACAGAAAGAACAAAGAAACAAGGAGTCACATGACCCTAATAGCCACTTGGAGTGATAATAGTGGCAGCTGGAGTGATGATGAGGAGGTTACCAGTCATTGCTTCATGGAAAAAAACTCCAGCGACACAGAGGAAGTTGGTGCAGCCAATGATGACTACCAAGACAGTGACAAGGATGAATCAAGGGAGGTAACATTTGATGATATCCTCACTTATACTAAAAAGTACTTGGGAAAATGTCTTTTAAAGTTTGTTGGACGGGAGACCAAGCATTTGAATGAGATTAGGTCACTAAAAGAAACCAACAAAGGCCTAAAAGAGTCCAATGAGAAATTGGAAAAATTATGTGAAGAGCTTATCTCCAGGATCGACATTCTCAAAGCTGAAATACTAGACCTCAAGGCCAACCTTGATGATTGTCACAAGTCTCTGGCTAAGGTAACCAAGCAACAAGAAAACCTTGGAAAGTGGCATGAAAAATCATCCCCTATTAAGGAGCAAAATTGTCGTCAAAGACATTCTGTCTTGCAAGGACAAACTATCAAAACCAGACGCCAAGGACGACACAAGGATCTTAATAAACAGTACCAAGGTTATAGAATTCACTCATGGCACCAAAGACGATTCAACAACCTCAGCACAAGATACCAAGGTCAATCCTCTCATCCTAAAAATGGGAGCTAATCCAGTAAATCCTTTTACTCCAACCTTTTTCGCTCTAGAATTGTACAAGTTTGGGTTTCGAAAGGAACAAGACCTCACAACATGATTATTACTAGTAGTCAAAGACCCAAATTTGATGTCAATTATGGCTTGAGGAAGGGTGTCTGAAATTTTTGCAGGTATATTCAGCATCCAGGAGCCTGGATACTTAAGGGAACTCGAAGCAATCAAGGACATTACCTATTCAGCAATAAGAATCCCTCAAGGACCTTGTCAGACCTAAAATCAAGGAGCTTAACAACTGGATCTATTTAAATGGCAGTGTTTTTGATTATTTTTATAGCACGAATTGAGGGGGAGCATCCTCTCTTAGTATTAACAAGTTCATTGAATTCTTGCAGATTATTACAGATGGTTGCTATATTAAGGGGGAGCTTTCTACATCTTTTTGATAAAAGTAAAAAAGGGGGAGAAATATTGTGCTGCAAATGAATTTTGTCTTTCATGAAAAAGGGGAGATTGTTAGAACCCAGGCTCAAGGACCTTGAGACTCAGGCTCAAGAACCTTGACGACTGGATCAGTTTTGAATGAAAGCCAAAATCCAGAAAAGGGAAATATCCTTATATTCTAATTATATATTCTAATTATGTGTATATAATATATATTCTAATTATATATTATATATCCTGATTATGTGTGATTCGTTTTCATAAGGAAAGCATAAGGAAAACAAATCAGCAAGGATTGTGCAATCAAATGCAGACCAAAAGGAAAGAATCCGTTGGATGATTGATGATTGAGGAAGCATCAACACAAAAGGGAAGAATCAACACAGAAGGCAAGTTATCGTTGGAAGGATTCAAGTTCAAGCATCCAAAGCCCTCTATAAAAAGGACGATTGAAGAATTGAGAAACGCATCGATTCCAAGGAAGAAATCGAAGAGTAGGAAATTCGTGAGGATTTCTGAGTGTAGTATGTGAGAGAGGAGTTATGAGTGAGCAGTAGCCGAAGGACATTGGCGTGTTGTTGGTAATAGAACCTAAAGGGAATTAGGTTCTGTGAGTGAAAGCACCTTGCCGTGTTGGTGCTTTGTGTTATTAAATAATCTCTGAAAGTGCCCTTTAGTAAGGCACTCCTCTAGCAGTTGCTATAAGGACCTTACTCCTTGAGCAACCAGGTTACTGTATTTCTGTACTCTGTTCTGACTCAATAAAGGAAGTTATTCATTGATATTTCTACTGTCCTTTATATTGCTTAAAGTTATCTCTTAATCTGTATAAGATTAAGAGACCTAACGTCATTTATCTCAAGTGTGCAGAAAGTGTGATAACCCTATTCACCCCCTCTAGGGTTCTTTCATATAGTTTAGCTACAAAATATATTTGTGTCACGTAGGAATGTAGGATTAATACCTATATGGATGCCTCTAAGGCCTGTTCGGCAAAATTAGCGGTTTGAACATCAGATAGCAGTTTTAGTAATTGATAATGGTTGTTGTAGCGGATAGCGTTTATAATTTAGCTGTTAGCGGATAGCTGTTTGACTTGTATTTTAATGATAAGTGTTCGGTAAAAATAACAGTTGAATTATAAGCCATATATTATTATCAGCATTGTTGTTGATATTATTTTTGTTATTATTATTTATTATTATTTATTATTTATTATTTATTATTATTATTAATTATTAATTATCATTACTATTGCTATTATTGTCTTTCAATTATTTATTTCTTATTGTTAATAATTTCCAATTATTTGTTCATTGAAAAATTATTTTAAAACAAATACATGTATTTTGGTGTGGTTGTGCTTTATATATCATTCACTAAACTGGGAGTGGATATATTACATCACCTCAAGACCTCGTATCAATGGGCGATATGTACAAAAGAGGTATTTGTGAAAAGAGAGGAAAGTCCATAAGAAAAAGTACACAATCATGAATGTGAATTGGAAGCCCTAACAATTGACCATAGCCAAAACAGTCAAGGGCATATTTGGAAACAAAACATCAAGATGCTATAAGCTTGCACAGACACGTCAAGACAATGTTGTGTCAAACGCTACTTTTTTAGACGTTCCACTAATTCACCGAACAAACATAATTAATAAAAATAGTGTTTTATCTGGTCAAAACACTAAATGCTTTGGCAAACACTATTACCGAACAGACCTAAAGCTAAGTTCCATTAATTAATCTACTTCCTCCAACACATAACTATGCAGTCGTATAGATTTCAAAAAAAAAAAAAAACTATGCAGTCGTATATATGGGTGCACAATCCACCATTTCCTGTTAATATTTTACACAGCGGTTAGGATTATTTAAATTAAAACTTTCATGGATTAAAATAGGGGCGAAATTGGAGCTTATAAGTAAAGATGGGTCAAGTACTAATGTGAATAATTAGGGAGGCTATAATATTTTAACTCATTTACAATTTTACATGATTAAAAGATAATTTACTAATTGAGGGGGGTCATCGCCAACTCCAACCCTTAATTACTCCGCCCCTGGATTAAAATGACAAAATTTAATGTCGAGAACCTAATGAAAGCTAGATAGATGCCCAAAAACAAAAAAGAAAAAAAAAACCCATATCATTACTAATAGTCGAACATGTAATGAATCAGTATGTTTTTACTTTATTATATATCGAGCCAGTTTATTACTCCTTCTGTTTCAAAATATTTGTCCCCTTTGATTTAGCACACATTTTAAGGAAAATCAACAAATTAATTTTAATTAGTAATAAAATACTAATAATACCCTTAGTTTAAATTCAAAACTACTATTTATACTTTTCCTCTCATATTTAAATATTTTTAAAATTCAAACTAAGGGTATTTTAGTAATTTCAATAAAATAAAAGTTTCCATTTTAAGAAAGTTGACATAATTTTGGAATATCAAAAAATGAAATAATGAACAAATAAATTAGGACGGAGGTAGTAGTACTTTTCCATTGTGGGCCAACGGTAGTAAGATCGAAAATTCTAATGCTTATTTTTGACACAACATGACCTCCTTCTAAAGCTAATTACACATAGTTTGCACTTGATCGAGCAACCTATTGTTCGGTTTACATTTATTTATTTATTTATTTATTTCTGGCACCCTATTTGATGCATTTTACATATAGCAACTAACAATCAAGTCTAGGAGTTGACAGCCCTGCAGTTGCTCCTAATCTGGCCACTGGACCCAGTAAGCGCACCTACGTTGCCCATGTTTATCATAGAGTTGACAAAGTCGTTGAAAAACAGTTGTTGGTTGTTGCTGTATCTTTGGACAAAGTCCCTGGTGTTGGTGGAGTTGGCCAAGTCCCCGGAAAACAGCTCCTGATCGGACTGGAGAATGCCCTTGTTGTTCACCAAGTTTTTGAAGTAGTGGTTGTCGAACAGATCGGTCGAGTTCTGATCGAGTGGGGTGGTGTTGTTGCCGTCGCCTGTGGTCGGGCAGACGTTCTGGAGTTTGGAGACGAGGGAGGTGTCCATGGTGGTGTCCGGAGCTCCGGTGCCGGAGAAATTGAACAGCCGACCACTGAAGGTTGTGCACCTTGCTAGCCCTATTGTGTGAGCACCTGGATGGTTTGTATATCATCCCATTTAAAGTTTGTTACATTATAAAACTATCATTAGATCTTAAATCATCAGTTTAGGCCTTTGGTTGAGATGGTTTCGTATGGTATCAAAGTTAAATTGGGTAAAACATCTCAAATTCGAATCTAAACACCCCATATTTGTTTATGCAAGATGAAAGGTAAACCATCATTGTGTTGTTAAGGCTTTTAGCTCAATTCAGATAAGTTTGTGAGGCTGAAAAGTTCAAAAAGGTCACTTGGGAGAATGATAAATGAACTCCACCCCTATCGGTAAATTATATGGTAAACCTAAGAACTATATGTTGTTGAAGTTTTCTATTCTTTATTCCTAACCTCTTATTTTTCGTTATATATCTAGAAAGAATGTGTGTAGATCTACCTTATTATATAGAATAGGGTCTACGTAACAATAACCCACTTTGCTGTGGAGTGCAACTTTGTTATCTTGTTTTTGGCATAGAGTTGAAAAGTGTTCATAAAGGTATAACAAAATGTATCATAAAAGTCGGGCCCATTACAACGGTAGATCTAGGTCTTCTGCTGATTAAGAATGACGAATACATCATTATATTCATCCAATACATATAAAATCCATAAGTTTTCATCACAAATTACACTGAATTATTAAACTTTTTCTGTGCTACCAGTGACCGTGGCCACCCTTGGCTAAGCCTGGGATTCGCCAGTGGGATCCAACGGTGCCTTTTTCAACTTTCTCGGTTGAAAAATAACTTTTTGTGTTTCGTTGTATGTGTTGGACTGTAAAATTTTGAGGTACGGTTTATCATTTCATATGTTCTTTAAATTTGGAAAAATTCGACTCAAGTACATGCCTTAGAACGATAGATAGTAGGGAATATGAAATCATATTTACTAAAAATTTAAACTGATACTTAAAAGCCTAACGATAATTTTATACTCGGACTGAGAAGATGAGTACTACCTTGTAAGGCAACAACGTCAGTGAGGTTGAGGCCTTGGGCAGCAAATTTAGAGATGACGGTATCGAGAGGATCGAATGGGGCTGGAAGGTTTACATTTGCACCACTCTGGTTAGCCACAAGCCCATCTCTCCTCCCCAGTAGAACTCTCCATGATGGTCCTCCACTCTGCAACAATATATATATTTCCACCTATTAATTAATTAGTAAAAGGAATATATACACATATATATGATTCTTTTGTACGTTCACCCAGCTAGCTGTGTGCTACGTAATCAAAATCTTGGGAGGGGAAAAATGATATAATTAAGGAGTGTTTGGATGGGAAAGTTTTCTACTTTCTAGGAAAGTTTATCAATTATTTCAGGTTGATCAAACTTTTCTATGTTTGGTTGTAAAATAAGGATGGTAAAGTTTATAAGTGGGACCCAATATTTTTTCATAGTTGATGGGAAACATTTTCCCATGGGGAGGTGTTGGAAAAGTTTTTTTCCCATGAGAAAGTAACTATTATGATATATTTTCCCAAAATGCCCATGAAATACTTTATAAATTTTATACACAAGGGTATTTTGGACTTTTTAAATAAACTTTCCCACAAATTTTCCTATATTTTCAAATGTAAACCAAATATTGTAACTTTTCTTTTCCGGGAAAATTTTTTTCAAGAAAAACTTTTCCGGATAAAAATTTCTTGGGAAACATTTTCCTAGGAAGAATCAAACACATCCTTAGTTACAAGAAGATGGATGACTTACTAAAACCACAGAATCACGGGCAGCTATGGCAAGTATATCAGCACATGATACCACTCCACTGCACGAACTCTCCACAGCAGTTTTGATTGTATCCACCACATCAAAACCTCGTAGGGAGTTGATGTTAGGAAAAGCAAGCTTTTCACTATCACTTCCATCCAATAGGTTTGATCCGTCGCATCCCTATATATGTACCATATCATCAGTTGAACATATACATTATGCATTATAAATTTGTCAAGACTCTGTCTTAAAATCGACTTAATTATTGATCATATAATTCATTTTCTAATTCGTCTTAGCAAGAAAAGCCCCTGCGTGTTGTACCGAGATCATGTTCTTTCCTTTGTTAATTTATTGAGAATGACTTTGAACTCTACCTAAATTTACTTATTTATATCTTATTTGACTAGTTGTTACTCAAAACTTGTTTATATTCATATTAGATTAATTATAACCTTTACCAAAATATAACATATATTTACAACTTTATACATACGCTTATCTTACCCAACCTGACCTATATTTTGCTCATTTTCTCCTCATTTGGCTAGTTGTTACTCAACACTTTTTTTATATTGTTGTCAGTTTTTTTTAAATAAAATATTACATATATTTACAGCTTTCTGCAGAACTTTATTTATTACACCAACCTTGCCTTACTAACCGATAGAGAGAGAGAGAGAGACTTATTACACCAACCTTGCCTTACTAACTGAGAGAGAGAGAGAGAGAGAGAGAGAGAGAGAGAGAGAGAGAGAGAGAGAGAGAGAGAGAGAGAGAGAGAGTTACATTTACGAAGCAATCATGAAAATGGAGACGAAGCAAGGAAGCAGCCATCCTCATCTCATTCATGACAGCAATCTGAACTTGCTTTCTCACTACTTGGAAAAGATTAGGGCATGTTTTTGCGTAAAAGTCTGGGGTTAATTGGCATCTAACACCCCCAGTGGACAACACTAGGAGGCATGTCAATACCAAAATCCCACAGCTCCATCCTCTCAAAGACTTCATACTTTTTTTTTTTTTTTTTTTTTTGCCTTTAGTAAACAAATAAACAAGCTAGCACAAATTAAACTGTAAGTATGTATTAGCTAATTAATTGAGCTTGTATATAGTGATTATCTCCTAAGTTGCATGCAAGTATATATAGTTGCTAGTGATTATGGGATATCAACTCAACTTTTTTCTTTTTTGAATAATCAAGTAAAAGTCGATCGACCTTTTTAGGTTTCAAGTGCCGTGACGTATGGCGGCTGTAGTATAAAAATTTGTTATCATATTATCCTACAGCAAGAGTTCCATTACTTGTATTTGTATTCCTATGACAGTTTTAATATAACATATATATATATATATATATATATATATATATATATATATATATATATATATATATATATATATATATATATATGCATAAGGCCTTTTTAATTAATTTTATCAATTTGAAGATTTGGATAATAATATATATATATTAATTACTGATCATTTTGGATTGTAGGAAGCCAGAGCTGGCCATGGTGGGATCATACTCATCAACACATATATCAGGATTTTTAACCTTTAGCTTTTATGTAGAAGTACATTGTATATATGTTCATCCTAGTTCATATACACAGTACAATGCACTTAGCTTGAGCCCCCCCCCCCCCCCCCAACATCTTTTATGCGGTATATTGCGGTGCGGTACCATACCATACCGTCACTTTTTAATTTCTACCACACTTCACCATGCCACACCACAATCAATATCACCAATATATCTCTTCACTTTTCTTTCTCCTCACTTTCACTACAAGAAATATGACTTTTACCAACAGGGCCCTATCTGTTGGTAAAAGTGAATTTTCTGTTGGTAATAGCTTTTACCAACAGATAAATATCTGTCACAAAACTGTTGGTAAAAACTCCGTTGGTAAAGGTAATACCAACAAATATGTGCATCTGTTGGTATTGTTTAGTAACACCACTTATCATAATTCTCCTCTATTTTTCACATTTTCTTTTCTCACCTACCCCACTTATCATAATTCTTACCACAATTCACCACAACTCGATCACCACAATTCATCACACTTTTTCAAATTTCATCGCACTGCACCATTACCACACTGCAACCAACCATATAAAAGAACGAGGCCTGAATGTAAGTGGTAAAGGCTATATCCATATATGTACTTTGAGTTTTAGGTATACATATGTACTTTGAGTTCTAGGCATATGTTATGCTCATAAAAATAATATGAGCAATGATAAATAGTATCAATTATAAGAAGCTCGGAATGTGTTCACTACGTCAACAATGAGAAAGTTAAGATGCCCTAATTGAATGAACCTCGAATCCATTATATACTCCTTTCGTTCCATATTAATTGTCATCTTTGAAAATTATGCGGTCAAACTTTAAAAATTTTGACCATAAATTTCACAATATACACAATGACCTATTATATAAAGTTACTATCATTAGATTTGTAACGAAAAATATTACCCTAAAAGTATAATATTGCAATTTGTGAACAAAATATTATATAAGAAATTATCAATCAAGGAGTGACATTGGAAAATGTGATAGTTAACTAAGTGACAATTAATATGAAATGGAAGGAGTATGTTTAGGAACTTTTTTCATAAATGTAAAGAGATTATGGATACAATTATATAATTTTATACAATTTATATTTGGAATTATAGTTATAGAAGTCAATCATATCATTTTTCAAAAAAAATTTAAGATGTAAATATATACATTTTTTACCAAGATTAGACACCTCTTACCCCAAAACTCATATCATTTTCAAAATAATATAGGGATATATTTATAAAATAAATGAGGCGAAGGCTTTTGCATATGCACATCTTGCCTCAAGATGGTTGAATCATCTATATTTCACATTTTGTTAACTTTTAATAATATTTTCTCTAATAATTATGTATATTTATCAACTACAAGAGTATAATACTTATTGCTAGGTCAAAAAAAAATATAAATAATAGCTAATTTTATTAATCATAGTAAAAAATGCACATTTTATGCACAATTTTATATTGGACCATGATACACATGTACATCTTGCCTCAAGATGGTTAATAACCATCTTGAATTATCTATATTTCACATTTTGTTAACTTTTAACAATATTTTCTTTAATAATTATGTATATTTATAAACTACAAGAGTATAATATTTATTTGCTAGGTCAAAAAAATATAAATAATAGTTAATTTTATCAATCATAGTAAAAAATGCACATTTTATGCATAGTGTTATATTTATGAAAAAATATAAATAAATAAATAAATATTTTTATATTGTTTATAGGTAATAATAACTCTCAAAGTAATGAAACGTACCTTTATAATGATTTAAATATACTTACATTTAATTTTATGAGTGATTTAGGTGAGATGCAAGATAGTTAAGAACCATCTTGCAACAAGATGTTTATCATTTTCATTTTATATTTATAAAAAAATATAAAAAAATATTTTTATATTGTTTATAGGTTATAATAACCCTCAAAGTAATGAAACATACCTTTATAATGATTTAAATATACTTAAATTTAATTTTATAAGTGATTTAGGTGAGATGCAAGATGGTTAAGAACCTGCAGCAAGATGTTTATCATTTTAGTTTGCATATTGGATCAGTACTTTCAATTATGACATGGAGAGAAAGTCACATAAAAATACAGTTTTGCCATTCTAATCATCCAGTTAGCAGTTTTGATTCTACCCTTACAGCACCCACAACAATAAGTTTGAATTTGATTAATGGAATGAGTTGGAATATGTGAACCCCTACCAAGAGATCATCCTTTTTAATGTAGCTAGTTTTTCAATAGTAAACATGAGTTTAACTCATATTAATTAATTAAATAAAATAAATGAGTAGTCACACTTAGCAATATATTTAATTTGGTTATATGAGTGTGTTAAACTCGTTTTCAAACTCATCTCACGGGACTGACGGCGAGAATCTCACGAAACGAGTCTCATCATCACCACTGAAATGTTCTACATGATTTTATTATGATATCATCACATATCATGTCATATCAGGTCAGCAATGCGTTGAATTTAAACTCACTATTACAAATGATCTTACAATAAGAGTTGAAACTTCAAACTTGAAATAACCCTGTAAAAAAACCTAAAACAATCGATCAATTCATATGTGGCGGCATTGAAATTTGCAGCTTTGTACGCAACTATATACAATTGAGTGTAGTAGTAAAACTCAACTACGTATTAGCTATAATATATGTACCTTAAGAATAATAGTTTAAGGATTCAAATTTTTGTTGCCATTGTCAACTTTTTCTAAGTGCGTTTCTGCTTTGGCTCATTTTTGTTCACTTGCGTCTCATACAAACAAATTCCATCTATGGTTGGAAAAGGCTATGCACTATATACTTGCCGATTGATCATAGCCGCCCAGTTTAATCTTTTCTTTCTAGTGGTGGTAAGAATTTTGCACAAGGTGTTTTTGAAGTGTTGTTATTGTTCGTTGTTACATCAATATTATTTATTCTCTGTGTTTCATATTATCGGTCGCTTTGAAATTTTTGAGGGAGTACTGTTGTTGCACCAAAGAATATAGTAGTTGAAAATAAAAGGGTCAGACGGCCATATAATTAAGGAGTATACATATAATGGTGAAATAAGGATGAAAAGTAATTTATAGGGATAAATTGATAAATTAATAATCAATGTGTCATTAGTAATGAATTGTAATATGTCGAATATTCTATAACAAAAAATTAGTTAAAATGACAAATAATATGAAATGAAAAAAGTATAATTATTGGCACCAACATATTGTTTATAGGTATAATTAAGTACTATTAGTTACAAGGGACTATCTTTGGGTACTCAATCTGTCATGTATGACCGCCACCGAGTTAGCCACCTGCCGAAATCATTTCAAGTGCATTATTATCCAATACTCTCAAAATATAGTATATTATTGTCCAAGAAAAAAGTTCAGTGCATTATTGTCCAACATCCCAAAGTATAGAACGTTCAAACCCCCACTTTTTTTCAAGGAGATAGGATAATCATGTAAGGTAAAATAAGGTAAGGTAATGTAATGTTAAGTAGGGTAAGTGAAGTAGTAGAGGTAGATAAATATCACATTACCTATTTTTTATTTTTAAATAAATTCTGCGAGTTGAATAAAAAAAAATTAAGACATTGATCTTTAGAATAGTATGTTAGTTTTATGCTATTATTTCATTACCTTACCTTATCTTACTTTACCCAATCG
This sequence comes from Portulaca oleracea, assembly GCA_029582165.1. Taxonomy (NCBI): domain Eukaryota; kingdom Viridiplantae; phylum Streptophyta; class Magnoliopsida; order Caryophyllales; family Portulacaceae; genus Portulaca; species Portulaca oleracea. Next base: position 6,130,888 of record CM055889.1, read on the forward strand.
CTTAAAAATATTCAAACCAATGTCATTTTATTTTAGGACTTTTGGAATTAAATAATCCGACCTTTGGGGCAATTTGGATACGATGAACTGACCTTTGAAATTTGAATTCGATGAACTATACTTAACATCTTATCAGATTGAATGAACTTTTCCAGATTTCAACTCGTCAGAAAAGAGAGCTGACAAAGGTGATTGCTTACGAAAACTATTTAAAAGGCGAAAAGTAAACAAAAACAACTTGGTGACCATCGTAAGTAGCTTTTCCGACGAGTTGAAATCGGAAAAAGTTCATTCAATCTAATAGAATGTTAAGTATAATTCATCGAGTCCAAATTCCAAAGGTCAGTTCGTCATATCCAAATTGCCTCAAAGGTTGGATTATTTAATTCCAAAAAGCCTTTATTTTATTTTTCTTACATCTTTTTCCTTACCATCCTTACTTTACTTAATTTAATCCTGACTACCACTCTAAAGAACAGGAGTTAAATATAATTTACCTAAAAGTATAATTATGTTCTTTTAGATGATAAGGTAAGATAAGACAAGGTAAAATTTTAATTATTTTCCAAAAGAACAGGACCTTAATAATGCAAATTAGGATCTCGTGTGTAATTAAAATATCACAATTTTTTATTTGATGAATTTCCATAATAAGTTGATAAATTTAAGTATATTGAAAAATTTTACAATAACATTGATAAATTTTCGATGAATCTTATAAGAATTTTTGGATGTTAATATAATATTGAACTTTTGGGATATTGGAAAATAATGCACTAAACTTTGATTTTGGACAATAATGTATTCAATTTTGAAGGTTATTGGACAATAGTGCATCAGGAACGATTTCGACGTTGTCTGACTTGATGGCGATCTTACGAGACAGGCCGAGAAGATAAATTGGCTAAAAATATCTAAATTTATGACATGTCAGCTAATCTACACAAGCAAAGGTGATTTATACAACTACAACAACAATATCTCAACGAAAACACGTTTAAGCAAAAGTAATTTTATGTTTTTTTTCCTCTTTTCAAAGTTGATTCTGTTTGCTTATGTGTGGATTAGCTGACATGCCATAAATTTAAATATTTTTGGGCCAATTAATCTCCTCCGTCTGCTAAGTAGGGTTGTCACCGAGTTAGCCATTGTCGGACTCGTTCTGGGTGCATTATTGTTACACACCCCAAAAAGTATAGTGTGTTATTGTCTAAAACTAAAGTTCAGTGTATTATTGTTCAATACCCCAAAAGTTCAGTATATTAATATCCAAAAGCTCATCTTATAATGAATTATTCATAATTTTTTCTTTAAAATTTAACTACCTTGAGGACCTCATTAGGATTTACCATATATTCCTTCCTTCTCAATTTATCTATCATCTTTATTTATATGTTAATCAAACATTAAAAATCGACCATAAATACATCAGCGTATTCAATGATATGTTATGGTCAACTTCATAACAGAAAATAATATTGTACAATTTTTTAATAAAATATAATATGAGAAAATTTTAGCTACAATATAAATGTAAGAGATTGTGAAATATTTACCAGTAAAGTTGGATAGTAAGTAGATAAATTTACCGTGATCTACCGTATCTACCAAAAATAACATTTAACGTATAAATCAAAATTCACCAAAATTTATCCAAATCTATCAAACATAATATTTACCATATTTACCATTTATCAATCAAATTGATAGGGCCTAAGACGGGAAGGCAGGTAACATTTGGAAATAACGGCTGCCACGCTGGAAGGATAAGTGCATACGTGTCCAACATAGAAGAACCCATCTGGCACAAAAAATAGAAGAATAACAAATTGTAGAATCTTTGTTGATCTTCATTTCCCTCCACAAGTGCAGCTTCAACCTTCTTCAACTTGGCTCGAATGCAGAGTATCCACTCTCACTCCACTCTTCTAGATATTTCTTCCCTCTCTCTATGCTCCTATCTACAATGGCGATGTCCTCTGAAATCGCTGGATTAGGGTTTCGATTGAGAGAATTCTCCGCCTTCTCTTTCATCTCAAATCGAACTAATTCAAATTCCAATTCCAATTTAAATTCCGTCGCGTATAATTCTGGTTTTCCCAGCCGTAAGAACCCTAATTTTCGCCTTCGTTCTTCGTCGCTCACAAACGAAGCGGAACAAGTGATTGATGCTCCTACCAAGTTTTCGGATGATGAGAATCGGTTGATTGAAGCTCTAATTGGCATCCAAGGGCGGGGCCGAGCTGCTTCGCCTCAGCAAATCAAAGTATTTTCTTCCGTTGAGTTATTCGTTTTTGAGTTGTGCTTGTTAATTACTGATTAATTTGGGAGAATTTGTGTTGCAGGAAGTGGAGCAAGCTGTGCAGGTTCTGGAAGAAGCTCAAGGAGTTCCTGAACCGGTAATTAATGAGTGTTCATGTGTTTCGTTTATGCAACAGGAATCGCAGGATTTAGTGATCCTATTTCGAGATTGTGATAGTTATTTCTTTTGAATAAAACAGATTACGAGACGTAATACATCTGTTGTGAGTTGTGATTGATTTAACTGTTGAATACGAATGTGATGAGTGTTTTGAAGTGATGTAATCAATCTTTTTTAATAGGACGTGATGTCAATTTTGCTTGTTAGGATTTGAGGATGATTTGGTACTACTTTCTTTTTGACTGTCATTCAAATGAGAGTTTAGTACTCCGGAGGTTCTCTTATGTTCTATGTTGTGAATAAAATCTCTCTTTGTGACTCAATTGATCACCTGTTGATTTTTCAGACAAGTTCGAGTTTGATTGAAGGTCGTTGGCAATTAATGTTCACAACGAGGCCAAGAACTGCTTCTCCGATTCAGGTTCAGTTCTTTTCACATTCGAGCTCTGTTTCATTGGGCTTATTTTTGTGCTTGGCTTTTGTTTTCTCCATCTTCCATTCAGCTAGTATACACACAGGTTCGCCGCATGATAAGATTGATGGTTTACGTATCATTTCTCCGATGAATTCGACTTGCTCCTTATTTTTCCAAAACTTTGTATAATTCACTACAGAAAGTAAAATCAGAATGCATAAAAGTGTAGTCCGTTAAAGCTTTCAAGCAAATATGGCCCCAACTGCGCCTTGCCGTCTTTGCCTTGCACTATACTACTCACTACTCAGCTTTACGGGTCCTCTGTGTACTTTCAACCTTCAAAAGTTTGCTTGTTAGTGTCAAATACTTTTTCTCGTTAGCATTGGAATTGTTTCCCTTTGTCTACACAACCTATCCCATGCACAAGGGTTCTTTTTGTATTCATGGTAATCTGGTGTTTTTTTTTTTTTTGGGTATGATCACAGAGGACATTTGTTGGGGTTGACTTCTTCAGCGTCTTTCAAGAGATATACCTCCGAACGAATGATCCACGGGTGTCCAATATAGTTAAATTCTCGGACGCTGTAGGTGAGCTAAAAGTAGAGGTAAGTCTTGCTTGCATTTCTTTGTCTATATAGTCACAGACTCACAGTAGTCTCTGGTCAAACAGAGTGGCTAATTAATCTACTATATGGGCGCATCCACCACCAAAATAAACCCAAATCTAAAACATGGGGCATGTTTCGTTGAAGAATTTCTGGTTGAAATAGTTAATTGGGTAATCGGTAGGCTGTTTCTAATAACTATTTGGTTCATAAACAATTTTCCCCAAAACTCTTTGGATGAGCTTTTTGAAAAGAGCATTCGCAAGTAGTTGTAACCAGTGAACCGTTATTTCCAAGTTGTTAGCTCACAGTTAATACTACCTCCATCTCATATTATGTGTCCGTCTGACAAAAATTTAGAAAACCAATAAAATGTGTTAGTTGGTTATTGTATTGTATGAAAATATTAGTAATTAATTATTTCTATATGCTTTTCTCTCCTACATTTTCTATTTTATGTCAAAAAATTAATAAAAAATGTAGGTAGTTGAAAAAAGTTACATTGAAATTGTAAAAACAAGTATTATGGGACATAAAAAGTTAGTTAAAGTGACCACTATTATGGGACGGAGGTAGTAGCTAATAACTATTTGCCAAACAGGTCCATGGATATGGAATTGAATAATGTTCAGGAACAAGTGAACCACTAAATCACATGTTTCTTCTGTTTGCACAGGCTATAGCATCTATCAAGGATGGAAAGCGAATTCTTTTCCAGTTTGACAGAGCAGCGTTTTCCTTCAAATTCCTTCCATTTAAGGTTCCTTACCCAGTACCATTTACGCTTCTTGGAGATGAAGCAAAAGGTTGGTTGGACACAACATATTTGTCCAGCTCTGGAAAGTTGCGCATATCAAGGGGGAATAAGGTATGTTAATCCGGCATAATCTTGTATCATACTATTCATGGGTGAACTCCATTCTCTAGTATTGTCAACAGTTAGTTGTTGCTCAATGTCATCATTATAAAATGAAGGATTAAGGATTTCCATTACTTCCCTATAGTGCAGGGCACCACTTTTGTGCTGCAGAAGGAAACTGAACCTAGGCAAGAGCTACTTTCAGCTATTTCCACAGGAGATGGAGTGATGGAGGTAGATTGCATATAGATTTACAACCTTCTCCATTATCCATGTCTGTTTGCATAATTGTATTTGTAACATTCATGTGCAATCCATGCAGGCAATTGATAAACTCATTTCCCAAACTCAAGGCAATGATGTAGAACCTCCACTTTTGGAGGGAGAATGGAAGATGATCTGGAGTTCACAGGTTAGTACCTGACAGAACCCCCCCCCCCCCCCTTTTTGAAAAAAAAAGCATTTTTAATGGAAAAAATGTATATTAATAATAGAAATAAACGACTGCTCAACTAGCACCATACAAAATTATGTACAACCAAAAAACAAACTATCAACAAAATCTACCACATCTACAAAGAAAGAGCTAAACTTCCCATTAACCTGAAAGAAGAGGATTCCAACCCCCTGGAAACAAAAAAAAAAGGCATAGAAGTACAAGAGAGGGAAAAACTGGATTATTCTAGATTTATCACCTTACATTGGGTGTTGTTTGAGCTTAGGTGGTGCCAATGTTGCTGAGCATGATTGCAAAACCCATATCTGCTCCAAACTCAGCTCCTATGCCTTCCATTTAAACTAATATTTAGTTCTGTGAATCTGTTGATAAAACTTAATTTCTTCTATTGAGGCTGACTATGACTGCTTTTTTAGGTGGAGACAGACAGCTGGTTGGAGAATGCAGCAAATGGTCTCATGGGCACACAGGTAAGTTACAAGTGCTTTTAATATCTCTTGGAGATTTCAATCTATCAGTGCATTAAGGTATTTTAAGCCTCTTTCTGAAAGGCTATCTGTTACACTTTTCAGATTATTGGCAGAGATGGACAAATAAAGTTTTTGGTTGACATTGTGCTCGGTTTCAGATTCTCCATGACCGGCACATTTCAGTATGTCCTATTCTCTTCCTAGGCACCATCGCATTTTAACCTAAGAACGCATTAGGCATCGTCCCTTGAAAAATATGTTTGTCGTTAGCATTATTAGGATTTCATTACTCAGCATGGACTTCTCTATACAGGAAAACGGAAAACAGGACATATGATGTGAAAATGGATGATGGAGCTATTGTGGCTGCCGGATTTGGACTCCCAGTTAACTTGGAAAGCAAATTCAAACTCGAACTATTGTAGGATGAACCATCTGGTCTATAATAATTTCCTTACTTTTATCCGTTTTCGACATGACATTTGAGGCATTGCTTTGCAATTCATATGCAGGTATGCAGATGATAAGATCAGAATCTCGCGAGGATACAACAATATTGTGTTTGTCTACTTACGTATGGACAAGTGATAGAAACAGAATAGCTGTATACTTCTACATGGACTTTGGGCAAAACAGACGGATAAATATTTCGATTGATCCCAAAAAATTATCGTGGACAGTTGCAGATTATTCTTTTCTGCTTCCGTTTTCATTTTTTCTGAAACTTCTCCCCAGGGTGATGCTCACTAGTTGAGCATATCTAAACTTGACTGTTGCAGAATGGCAAGGAAACCAAGTTCACGATTGTTTGACACTCACATTATACTGCAGGTACCAGCTAGAAACTTGGCCTTTGGCAAATTTAGAAGCAAATATATACAACATATTGGAACAGCATGGTTCTTTGACCTTAAACAGACAAGTTTGGCATTGGTGCCCCTCGAACTCGAAGTCTAACCAGCAGATATATTAAGGTTACAGTCCAGATCCTAAAGAAAAGCCTAAACAGCAGAAATATGATTGCTATACAAATATATTAGGGTTACAATCCTGAGACTGTAACTACTATGAACTATCCAAAAACCTCTGCTTTTTCATTTACATATTCAACTGATCAGGTGATATGCCCCCAACCCCTCTCCGATGCAAATATGTCCATCAACTTCATGTTGGTCTTCAATTCTTCATTATTCACAAACTAGCTATTCTGTTTTGGCTACGTGAAATCATTTCAACCAAAAATTTAAATGGATGGTCATAATATAACATACATCCTCTTGCGAACAGCATTTAGACTTGAAGTATGGATACTGCAAACACCTCTCTTAACTTCGCGCAAATAAACACAAGTTGTCCACATTGGAACCTGATCCTAGCTCTGGTATCGTTTCAACCAAAATCTTAAGTGGACGGCTGGATAGTTGACGCTTAGTGATGGTTTTATATTTTGACATACCACGGAACTTTGCTCCATCTTTGGCTTACCTTCAGTGAATGCCGTCTTCCATTGCAATCTCTGTCGGATCTCTGCATAGTATTTCACTACAACTCACCCTCATTATGATTTCGACCAACTTGGGGACTACTTTCCCCTTCACTCTCGTTTTGACATTCATTAACTACATCTTCAACAACCTGATGCTGTCTCTCAAGACAAAGCAACCGCCTTCTGAGCTCATCAACCTCTTTTTCCATCACATAAACCTTCTCCTTGAGCATCAGATTCTGCTCCTCCAATTGCGCAATGTGGGTTCCTTGATCATCCACTCTGTTCTCCAGCACATTATGGCAATTATAATCAACATTCCCATTACGATACACCATCTCAAACCGACCCAAATCATGGTCCAATCTGCGCTCAAACCCAACATCAATCCCACTTGACCCTCGTTCATCATTATCCTCTTCTTCATTATAATTATTATCCAAATTCGCATCGTGTGCCCCAGGCGATCGGAGCCTGATCAACCCCTTCATTGAACCGTACCCATCGACGCCCCATTCATCCTGGGCCATCTCAACCAAGGATTCTCTCGAAGGAGAGAAAACCGGGGTGGGTAACACAGAGGGTGTCATGGGAAAAGGGGAAGCTTCCATGGGAGCAATTCCACCAGACTTCTTCGCATGGATGAGGTAAGAAGTGGTGTTTCTTGGAGCCTTGAGTCTGTTAACCCTATTTTTAGGGTTAAACCTCTTGGCTTTGAGAATGGCCGCCTTAGGTTTCCGTCTCGTATCCTTTCTTTGATGCGTCGCTTTCCAGGTAGTAGTATGTTTGGGCCTCCCGAATTGGTAGTACGTTTGACGATTAGGGTTAGGGTTAGGGTTAGCGAATTTCACAGGGTTCTTCAGAGGTTGGGACCACTGACCATAGTTCTTATCCGTCGTTTTCAACCGATTCGCCATCGGTGGAGGCGCGATCATTCGATGGATGAGCTGAATCGCCATTTGAGGTTGATTCTGAAGGTGGCGAGACATCTTTGAGTGATTCATCAGCAATTGAGACTGGTTCATCATTTCATGCGATTGATTCGACAGAAATAGTTGTGAGGAACCATTCATCTGATGCTGAACCATGATTCGACACTGATAACAGGAAAGTTTCTCGCAAAAGATCGGCGAAAAACCTTGGCAAAAACCTGATTAACTTTAGGGAAAAGAAGACGGAAATTGCCGTATGGAATTCAAATCGCAATCGCTAAAACAAGATTTGGATAACGATTTACAGTATTTCAAACAGGGAAAACGAGAGATCGAAAAATCGAAAAGACAAAGAACGATCGATCGATCGAAGCTAACCCTAGCAATGTGTAGATTGCACAGTTATGATTACTCAATAACTTAAATCAAACAGCAATAATTCAATTGATTCTCTCTCGCTCTATCTAGGGAAATTTGGAACCGGTCAATCAATTCAATCCTACTAATTTGAATTTTTCTCTGGGACAATTAATTGATTGGATATGTCTGGCGTTGAGGGGCTATTTATACTAGAACAAGGAACAACGAACGGCTGGATCTTGTGGTGAGATATCAACGGCTGAGATCAAGTGTAGGTGGCGGTTACCCGCTTCATCACGTCACAAAGTCGGTTTGCAGCGTGCACTATTGATATGCAGACAGGAACGTTGATTCTGAAAGTGGCGAGCGGTTGCCCATTGGGCATTTGTGAGTGGGCCGTGGGGCTGTACCCGTTTAAATCATAAAATAGGTTGGGCTCTTAATGGGCATACTGTTTATTTCAATTCGCGGGCTCTCGCGGGCCAAGTTCGGCCTTGACAATAATTATAACGGGTCGCTCTCACATTCTCTGTCATCAAAGCTTCCAACACCTAGGGTTTCAGTCTCTCTCTCTCTATCTCAGACTCACACTGCTACACCCGCAATCGCCGCCGCCACCACTGCAATCCCCAGTGACCTTTGTCGACTCCGGCGAACCTACTAGTTATCGGTACCGTCTCTGTCATGAAGCTTTCAACACCCTAGGGTTTCAGTCTCTCTCCCGCAGACTTGCACTGACTCTCCCTAGGGTTTCAGTCTCTCTCGCAGACTCACACTGCTACACTCGCAATCGTCACCACCGCCACTGCAATCTCCGGCGACCTGAATTGACTCCGACGAACATAACAGTTACCGGTACCGTCTCTCTCTCTCTCGATTTTTCGTCCTTGAGCTTCATCAGGTGAACGATGTAATTACTTTGTATTTATGCTAATTACTTTCAGAATGCCCTTCTTAAACCATCAATTAACCCAAAAGTGGAAAAACAAAAACACGAACCCATGAAAAAGACCCATATGGATGTGTATGCAGAAATTAAAGGGTATTTGAAGGAGTTAAAGGGATGCCTCAATTACCCAAGTTGAGGTTTTGTCATCAAACATGTTTCCCCTTTGAATATGAACATTTTGGTATTCGCTTCTTGAACTACTGACATAAATTATTGACATGGAGATCCCATTCTGACAAGTATGATCTACTGTTCTACAGAAATAAGGTCTAATCTAAGAGCTCTGTGATTTGAGGGTATTTGAAGGAGTCAAAGGGATGCCTCAGTTACCCAAGTTCAGGTTCTGCCATCAACATGTTTCCTTTTGGAATATGAACATTTTGGTATTCGCTTCTTGAACTACTGGTATAAATTATTGACATGGAGATCCCCATTCTGACAAGTATGATCTACTGTTCTACATAAATGAGGTCTAATCTAAGAGCTCTGTGATTTGGGCAATATAATTTGGATAAACTTACGTACTTATGCCCACATTCCACCTTTCTTTTTTTTTTTTTTTGTTTTTTTTAGGGGGGGGGGGGTTCTGATGTCTAAGAGAAAAAGAAGTGGAAGAAGATGAGATTGAGAAGACAAGATGAGTAGACTAATAAAGCTTCAATAAACAATTGATCATTTGATTCAGTAGGGTTCAAGATGAGTGGACTATAAAGCTTCAATAAACAATTGTGGGGTTGTGGATTTTGCTGTCAAAATGATGGGTGATTGGGTTGTATACTTGTATGAAAAATCTCTATTTAGCCCAGTCCGAACCCGGCCCAGCTTGTTTAAGGCTCGTTAAAATCCAACCTACTTGGGCCCAGTAAAAAATGTCTCTGTCCAGCCCGGTCCGGCCCGTTAGTGGTTGGCCCATACCTGGCCCGTTGCACGGCCGAAGTGGCGAGACATCTTTGAGTGATTTATCAGCAATTGAGACCGGTTCATCATTTCGTGCAATTAATTCGACAGAAATAATTGTTAGCAACCATTCATCTGATGCTGAATCATGATTCGACACTGATAAGGAAAATTTCTCACAAAAACCTAATTAATTTAAGGCTAAAGAAGAAAGAAGTTGCTATATAGAATTCAAATCACAGTCGCGAAAATAAGACTTTGGTAACGATTTATAGAATTTCAATCATGGAAAACAAGAAAGATCAAAAAATTGAAAAGACAATGAACGATCGATCGAAGCTAACCCTAGCAATGTGTAGATTACACAGTTATGATTACCCAATAACTTTAAATTAAACAGCAATGATTCAATTGATTATCTCTTTCTCTTTCTGGGTGTCTCTATATATCACGGGAAATTTGGATTTTTTTTGTACAAACTCCTAATTGATGCAGTCTCATTTGGAACTTTTTACTAGAAAAATATTAGAGTCAGATTTACACCATAGACATATAGTAAAGGAGATGAATTTATAGGTATTATTTATATATATAGAATTCATTTGAACATATATAACATGATTCACTCAATTCTCCATCGACTTCCCTTCCACTATGTTTGAATTGAGGTTATAGGAGGGGAACAGAGGGGGAAGAAGGGGAGGAATATTAAATAACATCCTTTACCCTTGTTTGGAATAATAAATAGGAGGGGAGGGTAACCATTTATCTCCATTCCCCTTCATTAACCTCATTTTCATTAACCCCCAATATGAGGGTTAACGGACGAAAGGGGAACTTATTATATATTTTAAAAAAAATAACTTTATTAATATAATAACTACTTAATTTTCCTTCCCTCCATTTTCTAATTCAGACACAACAATTAACCCTTCTTACCCCTCGTTCCCCTCCACCTATAATCCAAACGAAATAAATATATATCACATCCCCTCCCCTCTAATACCCTCCCCTCCCCTCCCCTCCCCCTCCCCCTCCCCCTCTAATAACCAAACTGACTGTTCAATTTTAAGGAGTAGATGAAGATGATATGATATTTCTGTTTTGTTTGTGAAAACACAAAGATGTATCACAGTTTGACCTAACCCATTAAAATTATCGAATCTTTGAAATCCAAACCAATACCAAAATTTATATAAATTTTCTACTTTTAAAATAACTCATTACCTCCTTTTGCCTGATTCTACATAAACTATCAAAGCCTATTTAAATTTATCCAACTTTGCACATACAATTTCTAAAATATTCATCAAATGAGCATGCCCTAAGAAAAATAAATAGCCATTGACTATTGAGTGTGATTGGTTGAATCCTTTTGTTTTAAAATGCACACTCGCTTGAAGATGCATACTTACCAGTTTCTCCACCTAATAAAGGCATTCATGGGAGCGGAAGAGTAAGTGCTGGAGATTTTGAATTTCAAAATGTTATCTTCGGAGCTTTTTCTGTTTCCCAAGGCTGCCGTTGTTGTTGGCCTTTAATGGGCTGACCGCCGGCCTCTCTTTCCCGACTCTCTTCCTTCACTTCCATCCTCCCTCCTCTTCTTTGCCAACCTTTTGTTTATTCTCGGTCCTTCTCCGACGTTTCGATTTTGGGCTTTTAGTTCGGTTGGCTTCTCCTCGGTGTTTTCAGTTTCGTTCTCCGGCTAAGTCTCTGGTATCTTGTGTCTTCTCCGCTTTAATTTGGGTTACCGTCTTTTGGCACTACATTATGGTTGGTTTTCTGTTGTGCTCTGTTCTCTGAAGTTGGTGGGTCTGGGGTGCGTGTGTTTGCGTGGAGGTTCGATTAAAGTTTTGGTTTCAGTCGGTGCTGTTTGTGGTGGTGGGCATGGATCTCTCAGCTTCAAGCTCTTTCCTCTCCTCCGCTCTATTAGATAGGTATGTTGCTCTTCAATATGAATTGAAATCCTTATCTTGTTTCATCTTTGAGAAGGATAGTTCTGGTGCCCCAATTGCTTTGTTTGATAGAGCAAAGGTAGTTATAGAGCTTCTATGTGAATTGAAGGTTGTGTGTGCCCCTCCCCTTTCTTCTAATCCCCCCTGCTCCTTAGTTAAGTTTAGATGGAGGGTCTTTTGCAGCTACTCACAATAGTTTGGGGACAAATCCTTTGAGGGTTAGGGGTTGTGGATCTTCCTTTACAATTTTTGTGGACAATTTACCGGTGGGTATTATCTTACCTTGGTTGGAAGATTTGTTCAAAAAGTTTGGTGTTATTGTTGATGTTTACATTCTTCGGTAATGTGGGAGAAACGGGAACCGTTTTGGTTTTGTTCGGCTTAAAGACAAGCAAGCTGGTTCGTGTGCTATCCAAGGTCTTAATGGGAGGATGTTTAAGGGATCTGCGTTGAATGTTTCATGGGTTAAAATTAACAAAAAGAAGTTTCCAAATCCTCCTTACAGGGGTTTGTAAGGCCTGGAAGTGGGTGCCCAAGGTGAAGCAACATATTGAGGGTACTTCGTCTGCTAATAACCTCGGTGTGGTTGGTGATTCTATTGACGATAGTGCGGACGACCAGGCGTCCTCGTTGGCTGATGGTGGCTCATATTCGAGTAAAACCTTATCAGATTCGTGTTGTGCCTCTTAGGCGTTGCCTATTGCTACGACTAAGTTTTCCTATAAAGATGCTCTTATGAGAGGCTCTCAGTCTGTTGGTTTGGTGGGTAATGGTATGGTGGTCACTTCTGATAGTGATCGTACCATTAGTGACCCTCTTGTCCCCCTTAATGTTGAGGCATGTTCTGTTTTGCCTAAGAAAGTGAAGATTCCTATGCAGAGGAATCTCAATATAATGGGCAATTCCAAATGGCCTTTAGTCAGACAAGTAACTTGCAGAGTCATTTCATCGAGGAGCTCGGGTCTCCATAAAGGGAAGAAAAACGCTCTAAAAGACCAGAGTCAAGCAGTGAAGATTCTTGTTGAAGATTCCTGTTGAAATATGCTTGGATAAATTGGATGACGAAGCTGGCAGAGCGACGAAGGTTGGGTATAAATTAGGTGTCGTTCGTGATGATGAAGAAATTGCTGCAAAGATTTTTAGAGATGATTAGCTGGAAGAAAAGAAGGCGGAAGCGAAGTTTTAAATTTACCTTTGTTGTTTTTATGCTTCTTGAGCTGGTCGGTTTTGCCATGTATCCTAAGCTATTTCTTTTGTCTTGTTTGACAATGGTTGTTTTCGTACTCTTGCCCGTTTCTTGGGCTATAAATAATCGAAAAAAGGCATTCATGGGATAGATCATCAAAGAGAAATTTATGTTTTTTTTTTCTTGGGGGTAGTACTTTTATTGGGAGAGGGGGGGGGGGGCACACGAGTCATTCGATGTGTTTAAGTTAGCGTTGATGCTGAAAACCAAAGAATCAAATCCCAACACTTGGGATTCACTTGCTTTGATTTGATTTCTCTAGGGAACTTTAACCAACACTAAGGCTCCATTCTTTTATACGGTTGGCTGCGGTGTGGTAATGGTGCGGTGAAATTTGAAAAAGTGTGGTGATTTGTCGTGAAAGTTGTGATAGGTGAGGTAGGTTAAAAAAGAAAATGTGAAAAGTAGAGGAGAAAAGTGATAAGAGAGAAAAATGAAAAGATATATTGATAATGATTGGGGTATGGTGTGGTGAAGTGTGATGGAAAATTAAACAGTGTGGTGCGGTCCACAACCTACCACATAAAAGAACGGGACCTAAGCTCTTTTAGGAACCCTAGCTAGCTAACTAGTCCCCGTTATGGCATTTTATTCCATACAACATAAACAAAGGACCACCATCAAGTTGGAGGGAAAATTCTTTAATTTGAAATGATTTTTAATTAATTGCTAGTCTAAAGTTTTACACAAACTTACTTTACTTATTTTTGCGAGGGTTTTCAGAGAAATTAACTGTCGATTGCAGTTACAACGGAAGCAAAAGAGATGACGAAGATTACAACAAAATTCATGAACAAAATTATAAGCGATAAAAAAAACCAGATTTACGTAGGAAACTGAAGAACTCGGAGTAAAACCCACAGACGACGACTTCTAGAAATAATTCACTATGAGAAAAGGAGGAGAACACACCGATCACTATCACAGGGTGTGATACGATCAACAATGGAGATTACAAACTGTAACGCCCTGAAAATTCAATTCTAAACTTAACGGTCAAAGTCAAACGTTGACTAACATTAACAGTGGAAGTCTCATTTTTTTTTCTTTTTAATTGGGCGTTACAGATGGTATCAGAGCCGACCCGTGACTGTGAGCTTCGCCGGTGGACGGGAGAGCCATGGGCAGTCACCTAACGGGGCAAAGATTATGGATTGGATTGTGGCACAACGAGGACGTTGTGCGCTTAAGTGGGGGTGACTGTAACACTCCATGTATATGGTTAAAGTGTGGCTTAAAAGGATTGAAATGCCTACTCATATCACCAAGGTGCACCTTCTTTTATGGTAGCTCATCCGTTGAGAACTCTTCAGTTAAGCGTGCTTCACAGGGAGTAGTCTCAAGATGGGTGACCTCCTGGGAAGTTTCCCAGGCAGCGTGGGAGCAAGGACGAAGCACGCTGGAAAGACTCGCGGTGATTTGTGGGGCTAGTCAGCAATCCTTGAAGCAGTCATTGGTAATGTCCGTGGCTCGGGAGAGGCCGGGGCATTACACAAATAATCTCTCAACTCTCAACTCACAATATCTCAATTGTCTAGAATACTAAAATTGAGAAAAATTATAACTAATATAAACTCTCTCATGCATGTCGACTAGGGAGAAAAAAAATTAGGTTAAATAACACAACCTACGTCATGCACAAAAGGTAACCGACTGCACGTGCAAAACTAACACAGGCGCGGCTAGCACCTAAGAGGCGCAGGTGGCGCCTCGATCCGCCGGTGCTACTAGCGCCCTAATGACCCGGGTAGCGCCTCGAGTGTGCGCGTTGCTACCTTCTCTGTTTGAGGCGCGGGTTACGCTTCATGGGACGCGACCTGCGCCTCCTCCCTTCCTAGCCAATTTTTGACCCTAGGAGGATCCAATAGCCATAAAACCCAAGAACTTTTATCATTTATATTTATATTTAAATTGATATTAATAAATAAATCTTATAAACTAAACCTAACATAGTCGTACCTTGTCTTAAGACGAGTACTCTAGGTCACTAATTATATAAAAACAAGATTTCAAATCCTGATTACTATGAAAACACTTAGATTATGTAAACTAACCATATACATTTGCAAGCTTTAATAACAAATGTTTCAGCACATACACGGTTGTTGTGGAACTGATACCAACATTTAAACTTTAACATGTTTTTGTCGATATTAACCTTATTTCAAAATTCAAACTATACAACCAGAATACAAATCTTCTAATTGAACACAATACTAGTGAGGATTAACCAAACAAAATGACAATAAGTCATGGCATTAGAATCATTAGTTACTTCAAACTCACAATTATTACATAGTCTCGAGACTACCTAATAATTTACCGAATCACCTTGGTGTTGATAATTGTATGACTTCCTGCACGGCCATGGTTGATTCATGCATCCAAGCAACGCGATGGTTCATGATGGATTTAGGAAAACCCTATGCCTCCCGATCTCTTGCTTCTTCGAGTCTTTCCCA
This sequence comes from Portulaca oleracea, assembly GCA_029582165.1. Lineage (NCBI taxonomy): Eukaryota > Viridiplantae > Streptophyta > Magnoliopsida > Caryophyllales > Portulacaceae > Portulaca > Portulaca oleracea. The sequence goes on from CM055889.1 coordinate 6,146,403, forward strand.
CTCACCCCATCTCTCGGACAACCCTATACCTCTCAACATCTTTACAACTTCCGCCATCCTTGACCTATCCTCCGGTGCATTTTGGGTGCACAATAACGCCACCTGGATTATCATCTCTACTTCTTTGGGGTCATAGGCTTTTAAGTTTTTGTCTACAATGTCATAAACCCTCTTCTCTCTCGAAGTTTTCTGACCTATAAGTTCCATCACAAAAGAGTCATTCTGGAGGCAATTATAAATTAATAGCGTGTTTGGTTGGATTATTTTTATAGGAATATCAAGTAATTTCACCAAACACGCCTTAGGAAAATGTTTTTCTAGGAAAATATTTCCCGATATTCCACCAAACACACCCTAAAAATAAAGTTAAGTACTCCCTCCATGTCTATTATTAGTGGTTACAAGATACGTGCAGTCATTAACTTTTTTGAACTTTGAACATTAATCAAATTAAAGATTGTGAAAAGTAAAAAGTGACTGCAATTATTGTAAAACTGAGAGAATATGGAGAAAAATGTTCTATGATCGAGCAAAAGCACATCTTCATCCTCAAGGCGGGAGAAATCAGTAGCGCGTTGACCAGTGACAATTTCCAGAAGAGTTATGCCATATCCAAAAACATCAGTCTTTTCCGAGGATTTGCCGTTAGATAGATATTCAGGTGCAATGTGACCCATTGTTCCTCGAACCTGGGTTGTTACATGGGTTAGTTGTGAGTCCACCGATCTAGCCAGCCCAAAGTCACAGAGCACGGGTTCGAGGTTTTTATCCAGTGGTGCGGGTACCGCTTCGAGTGTGCGCGTTGCTACCTTTTCTGTTTGAGGCGTGAGTTACGCCTCACGGGATGCGGCCTGCGCCTCCTCCCTTTCTAGCCAATTTTGGACCCTAGGAGGACCCAATCGGCCACAAAACCCAATAATTTTTATCATTATATTTTTATTTTAAATTGATATTAATAAATAAATCAAATAAATTAAACCTAAAATAGTCATACCTTATCTTAAGACGAGTACAATAAGGCCACTAATTATATAAAAAGAAGATTTCAAATCCTGATTAACTATGAAAAATCTTTGATTATGTAAACTAATCATATACATTTGCAAGCTTTGATCACAAATGTTTCAGCACATACACAGTTGTTATGGAACTAATACCAACATTTAAACCTTAACATCTTTTTATTGATATTACAACCTTATTTCAAAATTCAAACTATACAACCAGAATACAAATCTTCTAATTAAACACAATACTAGTAATTAGCACTAACCAAACAAAATGATAATAAGTCATGGCATTAGAATCATTAGTTACATCAAACTCACAATTCGTTCAATGACCATTACACAGTCTCGCGAATCCCTAATAATTTACCGAATCACCTTGGTGCTGATAATTGCACGGCTTCCTGCACGACCATGGTTGATTCATGCATCCAAGCAAAGCGATGGTTCATGATGGATGATTGCACCTCTTGATCTCTCGCTTCTTCGAGTCTTTCCCACTCGCCCCATCTCTCAGACAACCCTATGCCTCTCAACATCTTTACAACTTCTGCCATCCTTGGTCGATCCTCCGGTGCATTTTGGGTGCACAATAACGCCACCTGGATTATCATCTCTACTTCTTTGGGGTCATAGGCTTTTAAGTTCTTGTCTACAATGTCATGAACTCTCTTCTCTCTCGACAGTTTTCTAACCTACAAGTTCCATCACAAAAGAGTCATTCCGGAGGTAATTATAAAGTAATAGCGCGTTTGGTTGGATTATTTTTATAGGAAGATCAAGTGATTTCACCAAACACGCGCTAAAAATAAAGTTAAGTACTCCCTCCATGTCTATCATTATTGGTTACAGGATACGTGCAGTCATTAACTTTTTCAAACTTTGAACATTAATCAAATTAAAGATTGTGAAAAGTCAAAAGTGACTGCTGTTATTGTAAAACTGAGAGAATATGGAGAATAATCTTACATGATCGAGCAAAAGCACATCTTCTTCATCCTCAAGGCGGGAGAAATCAATAGCGCGCTGACCAGTGACAATTTCCAGAAGGGTTATGCCATACCCAAACACATCAGTCTTTTCCGAGGATTTGCCGGTAGACAGATATTCGGGTGCAATGTGACCCATTGTTCCTCGAACTTGGGTTGTTACATGGGTTAGTTGTGAGTCCACCAATCTAGCTAGCCCAAAGTCACATAGCACGGGTTCGAGGTTTTCATCCAGAAGAATATTTGCAGCTTTCAGATCACGGTGTATGATTTTAGGGTTGCAATGCTCATGTAGATACTCTAGGCCATGAGCTGTACCGAATGCCACCTTTTTTCTGGTTGCCCAATCAAGCCTTTCTTCACCAGCCTTTATGTCTGCAACATACACATGGTTTCCATTTTCATGGACAAAGCAAAACAAACATTGATGCATGGATTGTATATTTATCAAATGAGTGTAGTAATATAGTGTGCACTCCTTAATTACTCCCTCCGTTCCATATTAACTGTCGTTTTTGAAAATTGTGCAGTCAAATTTTAAAAATTTTGACCATAAATTTCTCAATATATATAATGAGTTGCTATATACAATTACCACCATAAAATCTGTGATGAAAAATACTATCATAAAAGTATAATATTGTAATTGTTAATGATATATTATGTAAGAAATTATCAATCAAAGAGTAACATTGGAGACAGTAAAAGTCAAAATTATGACAATTAATATGGAACGGAGGAAGTAAAACGCTAGATCCAACATTGCACTGACATTGGGATCCTACATGCACTAATGCCATTTGTAACGATGCAACAAGCCCCAGAATGTTCCCGCTAAAGCAGGGTCAGAGGAAATTCAGATATAGACGGTCTTCCCCATGCACTGGGGTGAATGGATAGGCGAATTCAACAGCACTTATAACGCACGAGTCAAAAATGGCCCATAGGTGAGGTCCATAATGTAAAATACAAAAAATCTAATGAGTTTTATGGTGAGCTGCTCACATTTACAAATCTTTTGTATTTTACATGGAGGATACTAGACCATGCAAAAATATCATTCGGTTCGAGTTCGAAAATGGGTCGGGTTTCAGTTTCAGTTTCAGGTCTGGTGATTTTCGGTCCATATAAACCGCTTTTGAATACAATATGATTTTCATTGAAAAAGAAGCATTTTTGGGTACGCATTCTAGGAAAGCTTTTGAGACATCCGTACGTTCGAATACAAGCTCCAGTTTAACGTCTCGGGTCATTTATGCTAGGTCCAGTGAGCCCACGCATGAACCATTTTGGGGTCATCGTATGAATTCAAAAAACATGATCAACTCACCTCTTAAGCGATGTGCAACACTCAGATTCTTCATGTAGGGATACACAAGGATCCTCTCAGTCTCAGTAGTACAAAACCCGATCAAGCGAAGGAGATTCTTGTGAACTGCGACACTTATCAAGAGGACTTCCCTCAGAAACGATGCTTCTCCACCTGGGTTTTGGAAGTCGAAGAGGCGTTTTACAGCCACATCTGTGTTGTCCCCCAGTTTGCCTATGTAAACCTTCCCAAACCCGCCTCTCCCGATGATGTTCTTCTCGCTGAAGTCGTTGGTTGCAATCTGTATCTCACGCCATGAGAATCTCTTTAGTTGGCCTAGTGATATTTTGCATTCATCTTCACCTGTACAAAGTGAAAAGATCAAATATTTTATCCTTTTCTTCAACAAGTTAAACCTATCAGAGCCATCTGTTACTAAATTGAGAGTTCGTTTGTTTAGCCAAAAACTCCGGGGAAATGGTCAATTTTCCCGAGTTGATTTATTTTTTCCATGTTTAGTTGTACATTGATCTCGGAAAAGTTTTTATAAGCGGCCCACAATTTGCAAGGTTTTCCTAGGGAAAATTTCCCTTAGGGGGGTGTTAAGGGAAATTTTTCCCCGGGAAATATTTTCCTTGGAATCTTACCAAATGCACCCTGAGTGTCAGAAACAACATGAGCGAATTTGGATTGCTTAGATAACAAAGTGAAGAATGTTAGAAGGGAGATTAGATACAACATGGTGGGACAATATCCTGGAGCTTGTCTCACCAGTCACCACCATCATCATCTATTTAATCACCTTGTAATATTCTCCGCTTCCATATCTAAATGCCAAGTATCATTTTTGACAAGTTAAGTGTTAGAAAATATGGGAAGAGATTGTGAGTAATAACATGTCTAAGACTATTTCTTTGATAGGTATGTAAAAGTTGGATAGGTAAGGTTGGGCATATTTCATTTGAGTATATTTACTTAGTTTAAGTAGAGGTCGATAAAAATAGGTAGTGACTGTTATAAAAGTAGAAAAGTTATTTTAGAAATGAAAAAGTGACATAAATTTAGGTAAAAAAGTAAAGATGGGTACGAGTAAATGGGAAAAATAGTGGATAGTTAAAGATGGGCCTAAATAACAGTGTAAACAGATAATTAAGTACCTGCAACATCTACAAATACCTCATTTTTGAACTTATTACGTAGTTGATGTCGCCAATATGAGAAGGCAGCTCCCATTAACAAAAGCAAGAATGCACAACTAGCCGCCATGATCCCAATTTCCACTTTTGCTTTTCTGGTGGCAACTGCAGACATACGCATGTAACATTTAGGCCCCGTTTTTTGCCTGAGTGATTTTCAACTTAGGATAGTTAGGTTTGGATAAATTAGAATAAGTTATGATGATTTTCTGGGGTATTGTGCTTTTAGAGTTCATGTTTTTTTGGGAAATTATGCTAGGTTGGGATAAGTTTGGATAAGTTAGGATAAGTTAAAACCAACCCGACAAAAGAATAGGTTCTAATTGCTGGTCAAATGACATTATAGTTACAAAAAGAAATTAAGTTAAAGAATAAGTGTAATTAAGAAGAAGGCTCTCACACAGGAAATGTCAAGTGTAAGTACCTTGGACTGAAGAGCTTGAGGCACATGGTGTCTCAAAAGTAGCACCACATTCAAGGTTAGTACCTGTAAAACTATACAAGTAAACACTTACTTAGAACACCTAGCTAGCTTTTGGTTGCTGATGAGTAGAGTATAAAATCGTCATTAGACCTTCAACTGTTAGTTTAAATTTTTCGTTAAGATAATTATGTATGATATTAGAGCTAAACTGAGTAAGAAGTCTTAAATTCGAATCCTAACAACGTCATGAATTCACACAAGGGTATTTGCAGCATCCATATTTCAAACTCAAAAAGGCATTTGCATAAAGAGGCATTTTAGAGTATAAAACAATCATTGTACTTCTGATCATCAGCTTAAACTTTTGATACAGATAGTTTCACAATCTATGCTCAATTAAGTATCAACTCAAAAGCTCATTGTATAGAGTAATTACTTGAAAGTCTCAATGGAGAAGAAATGGGGTGGAATTGGGCCACTTAGATTGTTGGATGAAAGATCCCTGCGAAGCAGAAAACCAACAGTTAATGATGAGTGTGAGTGATATGATCTCGACTCGATCATAAAGTATAAAGAAGATCATGAAGAGGTGTAAGAAAAAGCAGATCGAACAGGGCTCGATGATCAGGTGGCTCACAGATGTTTCAGGTTGGAAAGCTGCGCCCAGCTGCTTGGTATGTGACCATGAAACTTATTATGGGATAGATTCAGAGTTTCTAAGTAGACTAAGCTACTCAGGAAATCTGGTAAAGTACCCCACAAGTTGTTTTCCTGCAATTCCCTGTATACATCGAGTCAAATGCTATTTTTATCAGCAAACAGACAGCAAAATGACTTGCTCAATATCTCATCAACTGCTTCCTTGCAGGGGCAGGGGGTCGGCAATAGATCCCCATAGGATCAATAGGGTCAGGTCTAACGGTGGCAAAAAATTGGGTTCGGACAAAATCCCCAAACCCGAACCCTGTTCGAATTTCAAAAAAATTCGGACATTTTGTGGTGTTCGTACCCAGACCTGAATTGTCTGAATCTGGATTTGTCCTAACATAACCAAACCCAAATTTAGACTAAATTTATAATAGCTCCAATATTTTGTCTGAATTCTAGTGTTCGGACACTGTCTAAATGCGTCTGAATTTGTCCGAACCTGAATTTGACACAAATTCAGGTGTCCGAATTTCTTACCCCAAACCCAACTCGATTTTAGAATCGGATATAACTGAATTGTCCAAATTTAAAATTCGGATAAAAAATTGATAACCAAACTTGATTTAATTCGAGTTGGACGAATTTTTGCCAGTGCTAGTCAGTTCAAATTAAAAATTAAAAAAAAAAAGAAGATCGCTAATGGGTTGGGGTATTAGTGGGCAAGTTAGCATTATGTAACAATATTAAGGGTTGATAAATGAGTCAGGTCAGGTCAAACCTAATGACGATCCAAAAATAAATAGTTTTTTGTAAAAACTTAAATGCTAAACTTCGTCAAATCTAGAGCAATATTTCACACTAACTAGGTTTTTCTTTTGTAAAAAATATATTTTGTTTAAATTCAAGATTAAAATTGGTTGTTTCATGAGTCGGTCCTTATTTTTGTTGAAAAGTCCAATCCAATGCACAGTTTTAATAGATCGGCCTTAACATGACTTGACTCAACACAACTATTTGAGTCTGACCCTAACCCGATCTGGTCCAACTTGTTGTCCAACCCCTCCCCAAATCATAAGAGTAGGTGTTTTCTTACAAGCTATTCAAGAACTTGAGCCTAGATATGGCAGGAGAGATGGTTCCGGAAAATCCGATCCGACCAAGGCTCCTGCAGAGCACAAAATAGCAAGTATGTTACACCACATACAACAGTAACAACAACAACAAACCCCTAAGAAGTTAGAAAACTTACAGATATGTAACGTGTCCGTTAGAACAGGTGACACTAGACCAGCCAGAGCAAGGGCTAACGAAGTTATCATTCCAGTCATTAATCTTGTGGTTTGAGTCATTTAGAGACCACAACAGGTGAACCAACGCTTCCCCTGACAATCCACAAATTTCCAGCATCAACGTAACACTTATAACGGAGGAAAGCTTAAATACTTACTTTTGTAGGCAACTTATCCTGTGTGTCAAAAATGTCATTAGTCTTTGGTGAGTGAGTGTAAATCCATGCATCACTATAAAAGTAATCAAGTCTATTGCTAATTGCTATTATTGAGGCATCGATCTCCTCTGAGGCCCTGTTCTTTTGTACAATGCGGTGCGGTAGTACAATTTACCGTACAATTTAATATTCTTTCACACTTTATCATATCATATTGTAATTTACCACAATTATTACCATTATATCTCCTTACTTTTATCCTTTACTTTTTACATTCTCTCTTATCACCTATCATATCAATCACATGTCCCATAAATTTTACCATATCATTCCACACTTTACCGTACTTTCTACGATCTCACCATTTCCGCAGCATACCAACCGCGTAAAAGAACAGGACATGATTAAACTCAAGTCTGTTACTTGGAACAAATGAAGTAGTGTTCGATTTTAGGCCAAAATCACAAAGAACTCAAGATTGACCAAGTTGAACACTAAGATCAAAGTTCCCCATCTTGGCATATGAGAAAGAAGACAATGGAAACTTTGATATATAATTACCTTCCACATCAGGAGGTGATGTTGAGGAACCATCCCTTAACAACAAGGTCCAAGTGAATAAACTCAGCAAAATCCTTATGGGCTTCCAAGAACACAGGTGGAAGTGGGACCCATAACTCTGTCTGGTATCTGAACAAAACACAACCAGAGTGAGTTTCTTTGCCTTCAGTTGGTCAAGAAAAACACAGTTCATAAACACAAGAAAAGGACCCAAGGTACTATAACTGATCAACCATATATCCAACAAGAACAAGAAACAGAATATGAAGAGACATGACAAACACAAGGAAAACTACTTACTTGGCTCATGCATGGCTCCTGAAATCTCTCCTTAAACAATAGGAGAAGCCCTTGGAATAAGAGGAAATGGGCATCCAATCCATGATCATGATATCACAAAGGAAAAGGTTGTAGGATATTGTAGAGGGGAGGGGACCCACATCCACAACCACAGGTCAATGTAGAAGATAAATATTTAGGGTTCTTTTATACGGTTGGTTGCGGCGTAGTAATGGTGTTATGTGGTGAAATTTGAAAAAGTGTGGTGAGTTGTGGTGGGTGAGGTAGGTTAAAAAAGAGAATGTGAAAAGTAGATAAGAAAAATGAAGAGAGAGAAAATGAAAAGATATATTATTAATCATTATGGTGTGATGTAGTGAAATGTAATGAAAAATTAAAAAATACAGTGCAGTGTAATATCGTACCGCAACCTACACATAAAAGAAAGAACGGGGCGTTATTTATTTTCTTTTATAAGAAGATTAATGGGCCAAAATTCTAGCTCAACTTCTTTAAAATAGAAAGCTGCCTCCTTCATTTGAGGGGCTTCGCATTCCGTAATCCCTAAACGAAGACTCAAATACTCTCGCACGAAGACTATAACCAGTTAAGCACTAAAAAACTTATACACTTGCAGTGTCTTCTACTTGCTGAATCAGAACGGTTTTTGGCTTGACAGTTGCCCTCCGGAGGTCGCTACGATGGTGGCCGAGGAGGAGCTGTGTGATGTTGCGTGAGTTTTGAAATAAATTGATGGGGTTGTGGGTCTCATCTTTTCCCTCAAAAAAAAATCAAATCAAATTAATTAACATGAGCTAGATTTAAGCCAATGTGCTACAAATAATTGCTTCTGTAAATTTAAAATTAATATAAATTATATTTTTTCACCAAATTTTCTCTCTTATTTAATTTCGATGAGAAATTATGTACAAATTTGGCACAAGTGAATATATTAGACCCTGTTCTTTTGTCAGGTTGGTTCTATAACCCTCCTAACTTATCTAAACTTATCTCAACCTAACACAATTTCTCAAAAAATCATCCACTCTAAAAACATAATTCCCCAAAAACTATCATAACTTATCTTAACTTATTCAAACTTAACTATCCTAATAACTTGAAAATAACTCATCCAAAGAATACGACCTAAATTTGGCACAAGTGTTATGTGGTGCCCAAAGAATATAAATAATTGAATACGAACCCCACTCACTAAAAATTCTCTTATATTTCTTTTAGGCCCCGTTCTTTTATGTGGTACGACGCGACACCACACCGCACTACTTAATATTCTATCACACTTCACCACACTCTACCACAGTTTACCACAAATCATTATCAAAATATCTTCTTAATTACTTTTCTTTCTCCTCACTTTTTTCCTCTATTTTTTACATTTTCTCTCCTCACATACCCCACCTATCACAACTCTCACCACAACCCACCATAACCCACCACATTTTATCATACTTTTTCAAATTTCACCACACTGCAACTGGATCGCATAAAAGAACAGGGCTTAATTTAGTGCATTTTTATTGACCTCAAATGATCTGGATTGGTCAGTCTACTGAGACTTGGACAAGTGTTGGGGAATAAATTCCCTTTTTTTTTGCCACCCCTCTATGTATGAATATAGGACAAACCTTTCCCTTCTGCTGTAGAAATTATGTAATAAAAAACCGATTAAAATATCAAGATAACCTGTAGAATCTACATAGGAATAAAGTTGAATAGGTGGTGGGCAAAGACACAACTGCTATTAACTTATTACAGCCTCCCAAAATCAAAAATAGAAGTCATGGGCATGCAAATTAAAGCTACAGACATGAGTAGGATAATTAGATGCGATTTTCTAAGGTCTTTTCTGAGCAAAGATGAAATGATGTTTAAGTCTTTAATGGCTGTTGGCCTGGTGCTATGGTCAACACTACAATATTAGTCGAGCAAGAATATGTGGGGACAATTTTTTGAGTGATTCCCACTTTCTAGCCACCACAATATAGGGAGAATCTCTGCTGTTTGCACTCATGACTCATTTGTAGGTTCATACGTATGAAAAGTTACTACTTTGCACCATTTGATTCTAGCGAACACTATTGGATTGATGAAAATGTACTGTAGTTAGGGATGAGTGCTTTCAAAATCTTTATTTGGAACCTGACCGGAACCAATCAACTGGTGAAGATAAGGTTCTTAAAATTTAAAAACTTATCATAATGAGTAAAGATAAGGCTTCTAAATTACTACCATGAACCCTAAACCCTAACTTTCTAGCCACCACAATATAGGGAAAATCTCTGCTATTTGCACTCATTTGTGGGTTCATATGTATGAAAATTTACTATTTTGCACAATTTGATTCGTAGCGGAACACTATTGGATTGATGAAGATGTATTATAGTTAAGGATGAGCGCTTTCAAAATCGGAATTTGGAACCTGACCAGAATCAATCAACGGGTAAAGATAAGGTTCTTAAAATTCAAAAGCTTGTCCTAATAAATAAGGGTAAGGCTTCTAAACTACTACCATGAACCCTAAACCTTAACTTTCTAGCCACCACAATATAGGGAGAATCTCTACTGTTTGCGCTCATTTGTGGGTTTATATGTATAAAAATATAAATATCTTGATTTTTTATGTTTATTAATTACTGTTTTAAATTATATATATATTTTAATTAGGATAACCGAATTTGAATAATTTGCAAAAATGTATTATAGTGGTCTTTATTTTACACCATTTCAATTAGTGGAATACTATGGGTACGTAGATGAAAATGTATTATAATTGGGGATGAGTAGTTCCAAAACCGGAACTTGAAACCTAATCGGAACTGATCAACGGATAAGGGTAAAATTCTTAAAACTCAGGAAGCTGTCCTAATGGGTAAGAGTAACGCTCCTAAATTACCACCCTGAATCGAAATCTGGAACTTGTTAGATAGATTCATGTTTCGAGTATTCGGATCCAAGGCTTTAGAACCAAGAGATATCCAAACAGTGGAACCTAATTTTATTATAAAATAAATAAATAAATTTATTAAAATGTATACATTATTCGAAAATTCAGGTTAAAGTTATTCAATTTTCACTGCTTGTACTAAATATAATGGGGTATTGTGACCTTCATAACTAGATAGTGTGGTGTATTTGGCATTTAAATAGAAATTAATGATTTTAAAAGAAATTATATGTCAGAAAAAATATTTTCTTTAAAATAATTGGTACCATGGAATCGAAACCTAAACCGTGGGTAAGAGTAAGGTTCTTAAGATTAGGGATGTTCATAATCCAGTTCGGACCTAAAAATAGACTAGACCGAATTGGACCAGGAATTGGATCGAAAGGACCGAAGATAGTTTGGTTGAGTCCTCAGCCCTGGAAATAATGAGTTTTGATCCTCGGTCCAGTCCTTGGACCGAACGAAAAGACTGAGGATTGGACCAAGGATCAAATGCAATAGTGAATCCGCCTAAAACCTAAGATTTTCATATGACATTTCTAAACTTTTCTCAATTACTCACTCTCAAGAACTCCCGCTTGGCCGATTCTTTTTCGAGCCTCAACCCTCCTCGCCGCTCCCCAGTCCCCACCTTACCCTCCATCTCTCTGAGCTCCATTGCCAGCGCCGCCGCGGAATGTTATTCGCGGGCCACCGACCACCCTCCATTACAAACTTTCATATCTAACTTCGGTCTTCTCCTCCATAGCCGGCCACCACCCAGTTTGTGTACGCCCACCGTCCAAACTCCAATATACCCCTGACCACCATAAGCAGCGAGCCAGTAAAACATTCACACCTAACTCAAAAAATGGCATGTGGAGGCAGAGGCTTATAGTTTATGTTATGTAGCCCAAACTTTGAAGTGGCAAAATGTTGAAATTAAGTATTAGTTTGGTGATTTATTTGCACAAGTTCAGTTGTTCAGGCAAAATTTAATCGCATGTCGTTTCCATAATTCGGTTCATTTGGTCGGTCTAGTACGTCCTGAACTGAATTTTTTTTTGGTTGATCGAGTCCAGGACCGAAAAAGTTCAGTCCAGTCCTCAGTTCAAGGTAATCCCCTTTTTGGTCTTTGGTCCAGTTTAGTCCAGCCTAATTCGATCCAGTCCTGAACCGATTAACAGTCCTACCTAAAATCAAGAAACCTATACTAACAAATAAGGGTAAGATTCTTTACTTTAGCACAGGATACTTGGAACTGTCAAAGCTCAGAGCGGACCAAATGTCATCCTTCTAAAAATTTTCATGATTTTAGAGAGGTTAGCTCAGGGCGGACCAAATGTCAAAGATCTAACAGTTTGTAAATAAGCCTATTGTATAGTCTCATAGTCTCTCATCCCTTGAGAAAATGTATAGTTTTACATGTATTAATTCAACTTTCACGTGAGTTAATATAAGTACATAATAATTTTTAAGTTAATGGTTTATTAGGATTTTAAAAAAACGGATTGGAATAAGTTGAACTAAATGGATTGGAATAATAACTAAACTGAACATTATAAATATATTAGAATAAGTTAAACTATTAATCTCTTAGATTTAAATCACCGCATCAAGTTGGTTAAAGTTGAATGATATTTTGTACCACTACAACATAATATATGATATTGATCATAGTATGGACTAATACAATTTAATATATTAAAGTTTGGGAGTCCTGCAATACAAGCGCCACATAACATAACCACCATCCTCCAGTGTTGCTTAGGAAAACCATATCCAGTTGGCTTGGACCAACTTGGTGGTGGTGCACTGAAATCCAATGATTCAACACTTCAACTTATTTGACCAACTTACTATAATACATCTGTAAAATTTGACTTATGATTATCCCAACCCTTATAAGTTGACTTATTACAATCTACTTTTCCTTTTTTTTTACATTTATGCTCGTTGATATTAGGTTTAATTATAAATCTGTTCATATTGTTTGAAAAACAACTTTATGTTCCCTCGCGTTAGGTGCTAACCGTATGCGTCAAGCAAAAATTAAATTTGAATTGACCAAAATATCCCTGGTCAACTAATTTTTATTTATGTATTTCTGACTTTTTTCCTCCTTTAGTTTCGTTATTTGACATATCTTGCTTCACTGTCATGTCAATCTTCTAATATCATCGCCTATTTTGATTATGGATGAAGGCGAGTCGGAGGTGGATACCTCCATCTCCGCTTCGATTAATAATCGGAGGTGGAGGTCTACCTTCAAATCCGATTAATCAAAGGAGGAGTGAATTGTTGTATGTGGAGCCCAATGTAGGCCTGACTCGGTGTGTAATAGAGTAAAGTGTGTCAGAAAGCCCATGAACGTGTAGTTGGGCCCTAGGAATGGACGTGTGATGCACAATACATGGCGGCCGTTTAGGTCAGTTATTTTGACGTGGTTTTTTTCCCGCTTTGGGTTTTTTCCACATTAAATCTCTCGTGTCAATTTTTGATCTCTCTTCTGCTCTTATCTTTAATTGTTTATGGTTTGCTTGAGTATTCTACGATCCTATCAGCTGGTATCAAAGCCTGCATGTTGTTGATAGAGAACTCGCATTCAAACAATGTCGGAAGATAAGTATGAGACCGAGAAGTTTGACGGGACCAACTTCACCTATGTTGCAGATTGAGGATCTGCTAAAGTCGTTGCATGTTCCACTGTTGGAGAAGAAGCCAGATGACATGGAGCAGAAGGATTATGACCTACTCGATCGACAGGCAATGTCCAAAATTAGGATGTCATTGGCTCGGAACGTCAGAGTTAATGTTATGGAGAAAAAGACAACTTAAGGAATGGCTAAAGGCACTAGAGGAGATGTATGAGAAGCCTAGCGCAACGAATCAAGTATATTTATTTTGCAAAGTAACCAATTGTAAGATGTCTGAAGATGGTGATGTGGCTGATCATATCAATGAGGTTACTAAAATTTTATCACAACTTGCTTCAGTTAAGATGGATTTTACGAATAATGTTAAAAGCTTGTATATATTGTTGTCTTCAATGCCTGACTCCTGGGATACAATTGTAACTGTTGTCAGTAGTGCTAAGAGTAGTGATGAGATGAAATTTGGCGAGGTTAAATATGTGCTTTTCAATGAGGGCCTTCGTAGGAAGAATTCTAGTGGTGGATCTTCGGGAAGTGCCTTGAGTGTCAGGGGAGAAAGAAAAATAGGAATTCGAATAATTCCAGGGGGCGATCCAAGGGTAAAAGCAAGTCTAGAAACAAGAACAATGTTGTGTGTTATGGTTGTTATGAAAAAGGATCACTTTAAGAGGGATTGCCCTAAGCTTAGGAAGGGGAAGGGTAACAATGATGATCATGACTCTATCAACTCTACTGAAGACCTTAGTGAAGCCCTAATTTTGAGTGTGTCTAGTACTGAAGAGTCATGGATAGTTGATACTAGTCCATCCTTTCATGTTTCCCCCAATAGGGAGTTATTTCACAATTTCAGGAGTGAAAATTTTGGCAAGGTTTACCTTACAGATGACAAGTATTTTGAGATAACAGGTAGAGGAGATGTGACTATTAAGAATGCTAATGGTGGTCTTTGAAAATTGGAGGATGTGAGATATATTCCTCAGATTAAGAGGAATTTGGTTTCTGTGAATCTACTTGATCATATGGGTTACACTACAAGGTTTGGGAATGGTAAATGGAATATTCTGAAGGGTGCTATGGTAGTGGCGAAGGGATTGAAGTCAAGTACGTTGTACTCCACCAGGCATAGCACTAACCTAACTTCTAATGTCAATGATGCTCCTTGTTCAAGCTTATAGCATTGCAGGTTTGGTCACATAAGTGAGAAGGTTATGAAGATTCTAGCTTCACAAGGTGTTTTGGAGGATCTGAAAACTGTGGACATGGAGCTCTGCGAGAGCTGTGTCATTGGTAAGCAGAAGATGGTTAGTTTCAGTAAAACTGGCAAGGAATCAAAACCTGAGAAGTTGGAGTTGGCGCATTCGGATGTGTGGGGGCATGCGCCAGTCAAATCCATGAGCGGTGCTCAATATTATGCAACCTTTATTGATGACTGCAATCGGAAAGTATGGGTTTATTTTCATGAAAATAAATTTGATGTTTTCTTAAAGTGGAAAGTACAGGTTGAGACACAGACTGGGTTGAAGATGAAATTCTTGAGGATAGACAATGAACGGGAGTATGAAAAGAAGGAGTTCATAAAATACTATGATCATAATGGTACTAGACTATTGAAAACTGTTCCCAAGACACCAAGGCGGAATGGGATAGCAGAGAGGATGAACAGGACTCTAAATGAGAGAGTCAAGAGCATGAGGATTCATGTTGGGTTGCCCAAGTACTAGTGGGCAGAAGTAGTGAATATAGCAGCATATCTAATCAATAAGAATATGTCAGTTCCATTAGATATGAAGGTGCCTGAGTAGGTATGGAGTGGCAAGAAAGTTGATTATTCCTTTCATCGTACTTTTGGTTGTACTGCTTATGTGATGGTTGATCCTGATAAACATGATAAGTTGGACCCAAAGTCCAAAAAGTGTTATTTTATTGGTTATGACATTGACTCTTTTGGATACAGGTTGTGAGATGGTAGAAGATTTTGAGGCACTGTGATGTAATCTTTAATGAGAACATGTTGTATAAAGACTGGCAGACATCGAACGAATCAGGTAACAAGGAGTTAGTGCGAGCTGAGGTGAGAGAGCCATAAACTGCCAGAAATTGTTAAGTTTTCTGTCAGGCTTGGTGTGCCTAAGAAGAAAACATGAGACATAGAGGAACCACAGGCAGCTTCACAGGTTGGAGATGAGATTAATCAGACTCCATACCAAACTTCAGATTAGGCTGCTGATGAGCCTGAACCACATGAGCTAGGTGAAAGCTCTAGTGATGATGAGCACACTCCACCACCCACTTTGAGGAGATCCATGAGGGCTATACCAGAGGTAATGCACCTGACAAATTCTCTCCATCTTTGCATTACTTGTTATTGACATATGTCGGTAAGCCAGAGACCTATACTGAGGCTATGCAGGTCGAGGCTCAGTCCAAGTGGGAGCATGCAATGGATGATTGGATTTCCTCACTTGAGAAAAACAAAACTTGGGAGCTGACCAGGTTGCCCGTAGGGAAGAAAGCCTTGTTGAATAAGTTGGTCTACATGATCAAGAATTAACCTAATGGTGCCGTGAGGTACAAGGCTCGATTAGTGGTTAAGGGGTTTTCACAAAAAGAATGTATTGATTACAATGAAATTTCCTCTCATGTTGTGAAACTAACCACTATTGGAACTAGACCTGGCAATTCTCGACCCGACCCGGAAACCCGACCCAAACCGACCCGCAAAAAGTGAGTTTTAAACATGAAATTCCGACTCGGGACCCAAAAATGACACAACCCAAAGAACCCGGTAAAAAGCGTGTCAGGTTGGGTCAGGTCTGGGTCGACCCGTTGGGTTAGACAATTTAATTTTAAGTGTTTTGTCTACTTTGGCCTTGTGCAAAAAAATGGGCCCATTTCTTGAAAATTAAGGCCCATAAGTAAAATATTGGGTGGTTTTGGAATGTTATGCGTAGAGAGAGACATACAAATGAAATAATCAAATAACAAATGACCAAAACAAAACCCTAACACTGTCACTCACTCACTCTTTCAGTGAACCCTCAAACTCCTGCAGTCCCGCCTCTCTTCTCTCTTTCAGTAAAATAGTGTATTATTGTCCAAGGTCAAAGTTCAGTGCATTATTGTCCAATATCCCAAAAGTTCAGTATATTAGCATCCCAAAACCCTATATATTTCATAAGTTCTGTTATTAGTGGATTATTGACGTAAATCGCATAATACTTGTAGACTTGAAGATTGCCAAATTTTTGTCCCTTAGGTGTATAGTAATATGTCTATACAACTATGATATATCGTGGAGGTCGAACTTGGAATGGAATGGTACATTACATAGGTGTCTTTGACTAATTATAATCAATTTTATTAGTTGTAAGTGACTGAGAAAAACGGCGATCATGACCTGTAAACCCGACCCAAACTGGCCGAAACCGGAATACACCCGACCCGTATTTACCCGAACCCGAAATACACCCGACCCGTATTTACCCGAACCCGATATACGACTGACCCGTAACCCGCCCGCCCGCCCGTATTGACAGGTCTAATTAGAACTATCCTTAGTATGGTTGCAGTTGAGAATTTACATCTAGAGCAGATGGATGTGAAAACAACCTTCTTGCATGGAGATTTGGAGGAGCACTTATATATGAGACAACCTGAGGGATATGAGGTTCCATGGAAGGAACACTTGGTGTGTAGACTTCAAAAAAGTCTATATGGGTTGAAGCAGGCTCCTAGGCAGTGGTACATCAAGTTTGACACCTTCATGTGCAACAATGGATTCAAGAGAAGTGACAAGGATCAATGTTGTTATCATAAGAGTTTTGCTAACTCTTACATTATTTTGCTTCTCTATGTGGATGATATGTTGATTGCAGGTGTTGATATGAAGGAGATTACTAGGCTTAAGGAGAGGATGTCTAAAGAATTTGAGATGAAGGATTTTGGGTACTGCAAATCAAATCCTCAGCATGAGGATCACTAGATATAGCGGTGGCAAAAAAATCAGGTTTGGGTCAAACCGGGTTCGGACAATTCGGACATTTGGACAAAATCCCCAAACCCGAACCTTGTCCAAATTTCAAATTTGGACATTTTGTGGTGTCCAAACCCAAACCTAATTTGTCCGAATTTGTCTGAACCCGGATTTGTCCGAATATAACCAAACCTGAATTTACACTAAATATACACATAATTCCAATATTTTGTTCGAATTCTAGTGTCCGAATTTGTCTGAACCCGAATTCGACACAAAATTCGGACGTCCGAATTTCTTCCTCCAAACCCAAACCCGACCCGATTTTAGAATCGGACATGACCGAATTGTCCGAATTTAAAATTCGGACAAAAAATTAATGACCAAACCCGGTCTAATTCTGGTCGGACAAATTCGGGTATTCGGGTCGGACGAATTTTTGCCAACGCTAACTAGATACATGGACAATAGTGTGTTGAAATTGTCTCAGGAAGACTATATCAAGAAGTTTCTTGAAAGGTTCAGTGTATCTGATGCGAAAGCTAGAAGCACTCCTATGGCGAATCATCTCAAATTATCCAAGGAACAACAACCCATGACTGTACACGTGGTTAATATTAACCGGTTTTATCATTCTTCTCAGGGAGCTAGGGGTCTTGGTTAAAGAATCCAGGTCTAGGTTATGGTCGAGATCGCTAGGGTAGGGAAATGGGTTGAAAGGTGAGACAACGCAGCAAATAAACTAAAGTCGGTCAAGATGGAACAATGGGCTTCGGGGGTTTTCGGGATGCAAACGGGAACAAGGAGACGGGTTTTGCATTAAGAGAGTAACAAGGGAGGAAAATCAAGTGGCAATTCCGTTAGAAAATGCCCACCGGCCTTCCTCTTTCGAGGATAGTCCGGATTAACTACCTCAAAGTCCACCACGGACCCGGAGGGTTAATGAAACAAAACTTCCTAGTTAACCTCCTTCCACTTTTATGGGTGAGAATTAACTATCCCATCTCCAACCTTTCATGACAAGTGTTGGATGTATTCGTTAGCTTTCGGACCCGAATACATCCCACTTGAGGGAAGGATTGGAGTGGGAAAGTGATTTCCCACCTAATTACTCACTAAAATTGCTAACCTATTCCTAATTACCCATTCACACCCTTAATTTCCCCCTAACCCATGGGGTTTCTAGCCACTAATCATGATTCCAACTATACTAACATCAACAAACACAACCCTAAGCATGAATTCTATCAACAAACAACTAAAATTCAAGCAAAGCAATTAAATGGCAAGCAAAAGCGATTAATCAAACAAGAAAGTAATTAGCAAAGGAAAGTAGAGTTGAGGGAAGAGAATACTTATCAACTGCTGTAAATGAACAAAGGAAAGCAAAGGAGATGATGATCCAAAATAATCTCTCAATTGATTGAATCTTCAAATCTTGAATACAATCCCAAAATCCACTAAACCTAGGTTAAACCAAGCTAAATCACCCTAATGGAACTCTAGTCTCTCTCTCAAACTCTTTAATACACCATGAAAACCTGATTTCTAACCTCCCCCATAAAATCGTCACTTGGAGTTTAAATACAAAGCAAGGTTGTTAACTGAAACGAAACGTTTAGAGCCGAAAATTAGCGTAGACAGCAGATACCGCCTCCGTCGCGAGCGCGATAGTGAGAAAAACACCCAGGCGATTTGGGCTTGCGCGAGGTCGCGGGAGTCACCAGCATGGTCGCAGGCGCGACGTGCCTCTGCCGACATTTCCTTAGCTGTCTTCGGGGGCGGCACACACCATGTCGCGGGCGCGACCAATTGGAAGATTGGGTGACTTGCGCTGCTTGTGGCGGGCGTGACAACGGAGGTAGCACCCACGACGCCTTCCTGCCTCTTCCCTTCTGCTTCCTTCCTTGGGCTGTAGCGCCCACTACAAGGGCTGTAGCGGTGCTACGCCCTATTTTTACACCAAAAAGTGGGAAGGGGTTCCGGGTCGGTTTCACTTCGCTTCTCGGCTCGGCTCGGCTTGGCTCGGGATTCCCTAAAAAGCATCGATTTAGCCCAAATTCCTTGTTTTTGCTTCAAGAAGGCGAAAACCTACAAAACATCTGAAAAGCTAGTAAAAACGATGAAAAAGACTCGGAATCGAGCTAAAATAGTATGCCGAAAGGCGTTATTTAGGCCTAAAACCGGGCCTAAATAATGACCAAGGGGGAAGGGAGTACATGGCTAGAGTTCCTTATACTTCGGCAATGGGGAGCTTACTGTATGTCATGGTTTGCACGAGACCAGATATTTCCTTTGCAGTGGGAGCAATGGCTCGATTTATGTCAAATTCGGTGAAAGCACACTGCGATGCAGTCAAATGGTTGTTGAGGTATCTGAAAGGTGCGTGCCATTATTGTCTTGTGTTTGGTGGAATAACTTTGATCTGAAAGGTTATGTAGATGCTGATTTGAGTGGGGATTTTGATACGAGCAAGAGTATAACAGACTATGTGTTCACTCTTGGTAGCTCGACAATTAGTTGGATGTCAAAATTGTAGACATGTATTACTATGTCTACTACAGAATCTGAATATATTGCCCTGTCTGAGGCAGACAAGGAGATGATATGGCTACAGAATTTCTAGGAGGTGCTTGACCAAGGGCAGGATGGTGTTCTTCATTATGACAACCAAAGTGTCATTTAGTTGACCAAGAATTCGGTGTTACACTAAAGGACAAAGCACATCAAAAGAAGGTATCACTTCACTCGAAATTTGGCGGAAAGTGGTGAAGTGAAACTTGAGAAGATCGCATACAGCAAGAATCTAGCAGACATGATGACTAAGCCAGTGGATGTTGGGAAATTGAGGCTCTGTATGGCCTCAAAGGCTTCTCTAACTAATAAAGAGGTCGGTTGATGCACTAGGGGAACTTGTGTTGATAAGTTGAGGCATTGGTCTCCAAGTGAGAGATTGTTGTGTGTGGAGCCCAATGGAGGCCTGGCTCGGTGTGTATTAGAGTAAAGTGTGTCAGGAAATTCATGAAGGTGTAGTTGAGCCCTAGGAATGGATGTATGGTGCACAATACGTGGCGGCTATTTAGGTCAGTTATTATGACGTGATTTTTTTCCCACTTTGAATTTTTTCCACGTTAAATCTCTGGTGTCAATTTTTAATCTCTCTTCCACTTTTATCTTTAATTGTTTGTGGTTTCTTGAGTACTCTATGATCCTATCATGAACCTTTACCGCGGTTTTGATCGGAGATACCCACATCCGAATCTGATCCAATTACCTCCGATTATAATCTGAGGTGGAGGTCCTCCGATTACCTCCGACTCCGCTTACCTTTTGTACTATTTTTTTTTCTAAATTCTTTTAACAACATTTTTGCTATAGTTTAATATATAATATCTATAAAAAAGTTAAAACACCAACAATAAACCTAATTTTTTTTACATAACCAAACATACATAACAAATACAACATAATTATATTTTCCTTTCAAAAAAGAAAAGAAAACAAGCCCTATATTCTCCATTACAGTTTGGGCGTCTGACTCGTTTCATTAAATTTTTATTTTTTTATATAAATTTATTATTATAATTGTATTTAATGGGAGTTAATTAGGTTGGATGTGGTCACCTTTATATCCGTTCCAATTATAATCGGAGTTGGACTTTACTAATCGAGTTCAGATTTTTTTGGTAAGATATGGGTCAGGTTTTTATGCTTCTTATCGAATGTTCGCTTCTGATTCGAATATGACTGTTATCCCTAATTTCGATACGAGCCCCTATTTCGATCCATTTCTATAGAAACCTTCCTGTGGTACAATTGATCTGTTTTTCCGTGATACTACTCAATTTCTTTGATTCTTTAGCCGTTGAGATTGCCAACCCTATCACACAAGTTATAAGAACACAAATTTGGCCACGTTCTTATTTAGCTCCTCGCAACTACAGAATGTGGAGAATCCTAACTATCTACAATGTTTTGGCAAAAAAAATTACTCAGAGGTACCTCAATAACTGGAAAAATTATTTTTTGGTACCCAACTTTTTGAAACTCATTTTGAGGTACCCTTAATTTTTGGGTTAATAATTATTAGGTGCTTTTCTGATTATCAATTTTATTAAGTGACCGAAATACCCTTGTTCTTTCATTCTTGAATAAGTACCCTTGAAGAAGAAGAATAAGGGTCTTTCAGTCATTTAATAAAATTAATGGTCGGAAAAGCACCAAATAATTACTAACTCAAAAATTAAGGGTATCTCAAAATAAGTTTTGAAAAATTGGGTATTAAAAAATAGTTTCCCCAAATATTGAGGTATCTCCAAGTAATCTTTCTTTATTTTGGTGATTTATTTATTTTAAAAACCTTCATGAGAAGAATGTTTAAAAGGCATTGTCTATATAGTAAATAAACTATTTTGATGCAAATATAGAAAGTAATGTTAGACATGGATTCTATTTTTAAAAAAAGTTAATCATTGAATTATTATGGAGGAAAAAACTAGCTTATATGAGCTCCTAGTATTCTAGTCTTTTTTTTAGCAAATAGATCGGTCATGCTCTACAAAATTAGTTGTTTGGATATAGAATAACAGTTTAAGCAGCGCATGACGTTTAAGGTAGCAAATTGGTAATAACAATTCAAATAAAAATTGTGCTTAATAAATTCAGCAGTTGAGTTAGCTGATGAATATGAATTAACATAAATATGGATAAATTTCAAAAATAAAATTTTGAAACAATATTTTTGACACAATTCTGACAATAACTCCATGTTCTTTTGAATGGTAAGTTAGGTTTATCCTTAACTGTTAGGGAGATCCAAGGGGTAGCCCACTTCAACCAAGATCCATGGTACATAAGTTAAATGAGGTTCCATCTTAAAACCAATTGGTGTTAAGAAGAGTAACCCACTTGACTTATATACCATGTCCTTTCTCTTTATTATTCCGATGTGGGACATTTACTCATGGGTTAATCCCAACAATCTCCCCCTTCACACATGAGTCTCTCCCCCTTGATCGGAAGCCTCCATTTGCCCAAGGTTTTAAGTCACCATCAGGGGCCCATCATAGTCGCATCTTACTCCACAGAGCCGCACCCTACTCCACCTGAGTCTCATGCCACACTCTGTCTCAAGAGTCCCAGCCGCACCTTACTCCACATAGCTACACCCTACTCCACCCGAGTCTCATGCCACCACTCTGAGCATTCAGGAGACCCAGCCGCGCACGCGCTATGGTCTCTGCTCCTGTCCACGGTGATCTTCCCGCACCTTGCACGTGCCCAGCCGAACGAACCATCGGCTCTGATACCACTTGTTGGGGAGATCCAAAGGGTAGTCCACTTCAACCAAGACCCATGGTACACAAATTAAGTGAGGTTCCATCTTAAAACCAATTGGTGTTAAGAGGAGTAGCCCACTTGACTTATATACCATGTCCTTTCTCTTTATTTTTCTGATATTGGACATTTACTCATGGGTGAATCCCAACATTAACTAACCATACCTTACCTTACCCGATTCCCTAAAAAACATTCATACCAGCCAAAATTGTATCCTTACCTTTCATTTCTTTACCTTACCAAACCTAACTTGATCTTACCACTTTAAAAAATAGAGCCCTTAACGCCCACTAGAATGAGAGGGCAAAGAAGGGGAAAGAAATAATACAAACAAAGGAAACCAGTACCAATCCTAACAACACTTTAAAAAAATTGAGCTAAACAATTGGCTTCATCTATGTCATGTTAACATGATGCTTTGCATGAACCTCTTGCCACATCTCTTCATCTTCTCAATCCTCCTATGGAAGTTTGAATGCTTAGCGTCGTCAAAAGTTGGGCTTCCAGCGGGTCGATATTCGGGTAGCAACCGATCCACCTTATACTTGAGCCCACATGCATTGCATAATGTTTTCTTCCCTAATGGGCCTTCTCTCCATTGTGGTTGTCTTCTCTATTTGGCAGTGCGTGCACTTCCTCAAGCCCAACTTGGCAGATGATGTCTTCTTCTTACCCTTTCGATGTTGACGGCTCTTTTTCTTCTGGCTCCAGTAGATCGCGTATGTTCCTGACGATTCAAATGGAAGTTGCATCTCAGACTCATTGGTACTTGCATTCTCATCTCATTGAAGTTGGATATCGAATTCATCTGTATACTCGCGTTCTCCTCATGTTGTCGGACGACAATCAGGGAGCCTAGATGCCTGTTACTTTCACATCGGTGGTCTGTGTCCGAGCCTCGAGAGTAGGAAAATGAACCCCTAGACTCTTCATCATGAAGAAATATGAGCGGATTTGTATGACCCAGAACCATCGTCAAAGGGTATAAAAGACACAGTAAATAATTCACCGTCAAGAGCAGAAATCCCTATGTCATCTATGGAGTCATTAGGGATACATGATGAATCTTCTTGCGAGGAATTATCACTGGAATATTCTGCTGAATCTGACATTGTAGTAAGACCATGCTGTTCTTGAATGGATTCCTCCATAATGAAGTTTCAAGAGAAAGTGTGGTGAATTTGAGATACGTACCATGAAATATATATATATATATATATATATACTGAAGTTTATGAAAGAGAAGGTAGAGGTTGGCAAATTAGAAAAGAAATCAAATTCTATAGTAACATGATACTTCTTATTTGTGCTAAATTCAACTTTATTTTTCTATTGAAAACCAAATATTGACGGCAGATATGGTACTTTTAAGAATTGATTGAAGTTTTAAAAACATAGTTTGAGATTTTACCAATAGTTTGAAAATTATAGTTTATTTACTATATATTATTTTTTTATTAATTATTATCAATTATTACTAACTAATTATAATAATTAATAATTAATAGTTAATTATTAATTACTAATATTAATTATAAATATCAATATTTATTATTGATTATTATCATTATAAATTATTGTTAGTATTAATGATTAATTATTCGCTATTAATTTTTATTATTAGTAATTGTTATTAGTTATTATTTTAATTATTAATATTTTTTGTTAATTTTTTATTTTCTATTATTTATTAGTTATTAAATTATTAATTATTATCGGTTATTATTAATTAACTGTAACAATTAATAATTAATTAATAATATTTACAAGCATTATTATTATTATTATTATTATATATTTCACAAATCCAACCAATCGTCTTTTAAGGTCTGCAAAGACGGTACTCCACAGAACCCTAGATTTCCTCTAGAGGTGCCGACGTGAGGGCATAATTGCCTCCGATCTGAGGGAGGCGGCGGTAGGTTTTGGGTATTGCCTTTCCACGACTGCTGGTGCAGACGTAGTAAGTAGAGGTGCAGGTGTTAACAATTCTCACCAGTGCGAACTAGTCCGTAGCGTGCGAACTAGGGCTTGGCGTGTGAACCCGGACAGTGCGAACTAAGGCTTGGCGTGCGAATCCGGACAGTACGATTTCTACAGGATCTAGGAGTGTCATACAACCATGAAGAATCAGATGGAGTTGGATTTGGGGAAATTAAAACTGACAGAGGCAGAGGAGGAAGTGGTGGAAGTTGAGGACGAGATTCCACATGATAAAAGAGAAGAGATCAAACTAAGTCTTGTAGGGCATCTGCTGACCCAGCACCCATTCAACCACCCTAGGGTTATGCGGACTGTCCTCAAGAATATTTGGAAACCAGCAAGGGAGTAGTCATGAGAGAGTTGGATACCAACATCTTCTTGTTCCAATTCTTTTCTTCCTAACGACAAGCACTTTGTGATGCATGAGAGACCTTGGTCTTTTGACGAAAAACTTCTTTAATTGTGGGAATGGGAAGGAACAGAGCAATATGCAGAGATTGAAGTTCCGACGGTGTGTCAGACACAACAATTTGCAAAAATACTAGGAGACAAAGTAGGCACCTTTGTGGGGTGTGAGGAGGAAACTATGTGCGGCACGGATAAGTCCCTATGTTTCCGTGTTGATGTAGACGTCACACAACCTCTAAGAAGGGGCTTGATGGTGAAAGTCGGCGGCAAATCCATCTGGATCATCTTCAAATACTTGCGACTCCCCGAGTTTTGCCACGGATGTGGAATGTTGGATCACATGCTCAAAGAACTGTACTCGAACTGTTAGATAATCATAGTCGATGATAAGATCACTCTAATCATCGCTATTCCAGAACCTACATGAGATTTTCACCTCATACGGCTCCTCGAGAGCCATAAATAAATCTAGAGACTGATTCGATATTCTTTAATCTTGATATGCTTGCAGGATAGATAAAGTTAAAATCAATCGAAAGTTCCTGAATTAGACCAATGGAATTCTGTCTGCTATACTATAAAAAAGATCTTCGGAAATGATCTTATCCTTTACTTTAAGTTTAAGAATTTTAATTTTTTTGAGTAGTAACCTAGGTCCTTTAATAAAATACTCCTTTTACCAATATTAATAAATAGTTCACTTTAGTTTTTTCAATTATGAAAAAGAATTAAACATTCATTATTTATGACATGACAAAAATTGCATTTTCATTGATATGGATATTAGATAAAAAAATATTTTAACCTCTTATTCTGGGAATCAAGATATTTCGAAGTTAGAAATACTTAAAGAAGAAAAAAAACCTCTTCTGGTTTGAAAAACCCCTTCTTTCTCTTCTTTTCGACTATAAATGTTGGAATCGTCCAACGCGATATATAAAAAATAATCGATTTGAAAATGCGTTAAGAAATGAAATGTCACAATATTTTTTTTATACATGTCAAAATGATGGAAAACAAAGAATTTCTTTTTCATATCCACCTAGTTTAGCTATTGATGGGACCAGTCGGAAATCCGCCAAATAGATAAGGTCACCCGCATTGGATTAGTCTTTTGGAATAGAACTTGGGAATATTGTACCGGTAATTGTAGAATAATTATTGTAAAATTAACTGACCCAAAATAGCTTTTAGCATGCATCTACCATCTCCAAACATTCCCCATTTCTATCCATTTCTAAGCCTCTTACATAAAATTCATAATTTTCTCATTATTTCCCCTTTAAAAGCCTCTATTTTTCACCTTCACTACATAGATAGGTTTACTCTTTTGAACTCCAGTTTTTCCACAGATCTCTGATGTCCTTAAAATTTGATGTGCTTAAAGTACACTCTATAAGCTTTCCAACGCTTTTTGAATTGCATCAATTGGAGTCCGAATGAGAGAGTTAGGGTCATTTTAATTTGGGCTGTTTATGCAGTAATTTTACATAACCGAAAATTTTGACCCAA
The DNA here is from genome assembly GCA_029582165.1 of Portulaca oleracea. Classification (NCBI taxonomy): domain Eukaryota; kingdom Viridiplantae; phylum Streptophyta; class Magnoliopsida; order Caryophyllales; family Portulacaceae; genus Portulaca; species Portulaca oleracea. The sequence goes on from CM055889.1 coordinate 6,173,077, forward strand.
AAAAATAAAAAAGTCAACTGATTGACCATAATTTCGGTTACCTATCTACAATCCAAGCCAAAATCTTCTTTTTCCCATCTTCCTAATTTTTCAAAGAATATAATATTATTTGAATTATATTGAAATAATATTATTCCAAGTATTGTTCTTATTATTTTTTCCAAATATAATTTTCTATTATTTATTTTATTCTTCCTCCCTTTTCTTAACCAAATAAAATCTCTAATTATTTTATTTCATTCTCCTAATATTCTCTTCTCCACCACTATAAATAGAGATTTCTCGCTCATTATTGGAAAACCCAGAATTAGGTTGCCGTGTTGACCCTGATAAACCTCTCTCTTTTCTCCCTCACTTTCTCTAATCTCTATGCATGCTAAGTGTTAACAAGGTTAGCTAATCTTTTATTTTCTTTTCATCACTTTTAATTCTTGTATTATTATGTAAACTTGAATAACCAATAATTGTACAACTTGTAACTTTTTATTTTTATAATGCATGACACAATAGTTTTCTTGTGAAATTATACAAATTTCACCTCTTTTATTTATTCACTTTTAATTCAATTTTAGTAGAGTGTGTTTTCAAAACAGGCAAGTCAAAGAGTTTTCTAATTCTCATACTTGTAACCTTACCCCTGAATTTTATCTCTGATTCGTAGGCCGAAGTTTTTTTTATTTATGGTTTGTTAGTTTTCTTAAAACTGACTGGCGACTCTTTAAATTATAACTTGCATAATTTAATTTGTACAAATTAAATTTATAAGTTTATGATTCCTAAGAATTGTTAGCGTTTTTAATAAATTCTTATTTAAGGATTAAACAACCTTAGTCGGCTCCCAATTTAAGTAGCACTTTGAAAAAGAGGGTAAAACTTGAAAAAATTGAATTTTTGTGAATTTATGAAAAGGGAAGAATTAATTTATTTTACAATTTTACTATTTTAGGCATATTACATACCAGGCTACTCTCATACCTTTATGGAAGGGTAGCACAAAAGCTTGGTTTAGAGTTTTAAACTTAGGATTTATCCCGAGAACGGACGGTCACTATTTGTGTGAGGCATTTACATCGCCAAGAATTTGATCTCTCCTCTCACCCATATTATACTCTAAGGCTTCCTTAAAGTCCAAAAAGCAACACTGCACACTCTTTTCCTATCAATTTTACATAGGGAAAGTGCACCGGAACGAAAACATGTGGTACCTTATCTTTCCCAAGCTTAGTAATCTCATACTTAGAGCCATGGTTAGGTTAATCCTTCATTTGTATGCTATGTGACTCCATGTACATGTTGCAAAAAAAAATAATAATAATAAGAAAGGGGGTAATAATATGTGTTCAGTTAGTATGTGTTGCCCATCATGGTCGGCTATTGTTTTAGCCCGCGTAGGAACATGCGAGTGACACGAATGTCGACCCAGAGGCCTTACTGCTGGCTTGGCCTAAATTTTCCTCCAATAACGAACCCATTCGACCCACTTGGAAGACTAAGGTTACCTGGCTTTTGAGCTTGGGCTAGCCTAGTCCTTCTACTTTGGGCCGACTGTCTTCGATTTTTTTTTTTTGCCCTGTCACTTGTTGTTGTCTCTATTCGGTCCTATATGATATCCCTTGCGTGAACACTTATTGTATCTTTTACTCGGATCTGAGCCCGAAAAAAGTAACATGTATCATAGCTCGTGGCTCGTGGCTCGATCCAAGTAAGAACTCAATAGGTATTCATGTTGTAAGTCATCATTCTAGGTCCATATAGAGTTAGGTCATACACTCCCAAATAAGTGGGTGAGTCATCCTTGGATCGGCATGTAGACTTCGAGTCCATAACAAGATCTCATGTAGGTCCACCAGGACATGCATGCATTGAGTAGTCAGTGTCAGAGTCATCTTTTGAACTTTAACTAATTTCCATACAGGAAGGATAGCAGATCCCCATCGGAGCCCGTATTCACAATCCACAATCAGATCAGCTCATTCCAAATCCAAACTACGTTCCACCGCGGGTCCAAACGAGGGTTCACAAGTCAACCATGTCGACAACATCAAGCGACCAAACCCCTCCTCAGTTGGAGGACATCCGGGTCCATTATGTGTCGGCTCAAAAACTTCAAGAAGGGCTTTTGAAGTTGCAAGGCACCATGTTCATGGAAAATCATAAGCTGGACCAAAATCTTGAACAAAGACTCGCGGAACAGGAAAAGAAAATTAGGAGATCACCGATACCAAGTTCGATCAAAACCAAAATGGTGAGGGATGGAATACTCGAAGCTCTTGGGAAAATTAGCAAGAAAATAGTACTAGATGTTGAAGAAGAAGTGGGTGAAGGGAACCCAAATGACAAAGAAACAACCTTCGACAGAGGACCCTTCAGCACTAGCTCCAAGCCTGAACAGGGCCGCCAGTTTCTAATGTCATCTCCACCACCTCAAACATCACCAACGACCTACAATTCAAGGTGTTAGAGGCCCAAGTGGATAGTATGAGCAAAATTATCCGCTCAATACCTGAGTTAGCATTCAAGATTGTAGACGTCCCAATTCCTACCAAACTACCCATCAGTGTGCCCGACAAGGTGGAAATCCCAAATATCAAGTTAGACCTTCTGAAAATCCCGTTTATCATGTAAAGGAGTTCACCCGCCTAACTGCTCTAGGCCACATTGGTAAATGCGGATGTGACACTGATAGTAGGGGGTTAGAGCGGACTCGTGTGGTGGCCAGGGATCACCATGGCGATGTGGTGTGGGCTGCAGTATGAAGAGTAAAGGCGGGCTGGGATGTCGCCATAGCTTAAGCAAGGAAAATTTTGTACAGCTTGCAAAGAGCATGGAGACTCCAAGAGACAAGAATAATGATCGAATCTAACTGTCTACCCGTTATACAGAAATTATCCAAGCTATCCTCTTTTTCTAGTGATTTACACTTAGTTGTTGATGACATTTTATATTTGAGCAGTTGTTTTCGAGATTGTTCATGGCTACATATCAAAAGGGAGGGAAACACGGCGACCCACCAAATGACAAAGTGACCCCTTCAGGGATTGATCAGGCGTGGATGGGAGTGTGCCAAACCCATATTGTATGAAACATTCAGGATGATTTACTGAATGAGATATGAACCTGCTTTTCTCAAATTATTATTATTATTATTATTATTATTATTATTATTATTCCCCCATATTTGGAAGGTTTCCAATCTCCCCATTTGAGAAAAATAGCAAATTCCATGGCCAGGAGAATATGCAATTTTATTCCAAAAAATATTCTCCAATCAGAAAATATAGAAATTAAAATTCATTCCTAACTCTTTCCATTCATTTTATCCTCACTAAACAGGTCCAATAGGATTTGAGGTTGTAACAAAAGAAAAAAAAAAAGATTTGGGCCAAATCCCCTTCAAGGCCTCAACTTCACACCCCCACCTCCGTGGAATTTCTGCCGATTACTATTCATAACACGAAAATTATTACCTCATTCTGCGGGATTACGGGTTGAGTTATTACCCCCGCTATTGTACAGAGCCTGCGTGAAAGAATTTCACAACGGTTAATGTGGCTGGTTGGTAGTGGTAACTATTTAACATTGTCATGGCTATAGGTTCAATTACTTCAAGCATATATATTTGTGCTTTGTTTCTATTCTTTTCTTCTTTTTTTTTTAATTTTTAACTTTTCACATTCCTACATTTTCTCCATTTCATCTGTTTTATCCTTTATATTTAGCATGTAAGGCTACAATATTCAGCATGCAATCGTGCATAAATATTTTATAGGAAATTCCAAATGGTAAGCATCAACTACTGATTATTTCAAGTTGTTAACCTGTTTTTAATATATTCCAAGTGGTAGACTTACAAACAAACAAATTCCAAATCGCAGGAATGGGTGTAACTGCCGTTAGTATTATTTTTGAAAAATAGAAAAGGAAAAGCCTTTCTTTTAGTAATAAAACATAATGATATGACTTATTTTGTTGTTTTGACCCTTCTCTTTCCATTGAAATGCTCTTTGCAGAGCTGTTTGGGCAAGGGAAGCCAATTCAAAACAATTTATGTGTCGGTGACTTGATGATAATCTCCCATATTGAAATAGTGAAATTGCCTACATTAAAAGGTGCAATTTCTAAGTTGTTAGTAACACTCACTATATGCTAAAATTCTTCAGTGGCATCTACTTGAAAGCATGATTGTCATAAAGAGAATTTGTAAGAAATATCAAGACTTTGTGGTTTATTTTTAGGCCAACGATTGTTTCATAAAATTGTCCAAGGGTGGTTTTCTAAATCAAGTACAGACACTCGTACTTTCCACTGTATCAAGCATCAACAGATTATGCATACATTAATCAAAACATAAAATTCACATACTCCTTAATGCTGAGAGTGAACAGATTATGCATTCATAAAATTCACATACATTAGTCAAAACATCAAATTAGCCGTTGTATCAACCACAGTGTGCTCCCACAGGAGTACCGTCTAATATCTGTTCATACATGTGTAACTTATCGACTCCCAACATATCAACTCACACAATTTAACACATCGGAGACGATCAGAGTCATATTACATAAATTGTATTCTTTTCCCATCTTAATAACCACAAGGCAACAAAACTGCTCAAAATTACAATTTTACTCCCAAATTTATGCTTAAAAACGAACTGAGCTTTACATCAACTCATTGTAACCAAACTATCAGTAACAAAGGTAATAATAATGCGGGATTAGCGCCAACTTCTTGTCATTCTGAGAATTCTCAAACTCAAAGCTCCCCAAAATGAGACCTAAACTGCAAAAAACCAACTCAAACAATCAAAAGGAACCCGAGAATCATTTAGGTGGTTTATCAACATGGGTGGCTCCAGATGGTTTCTCTAAAGTAGCCGCACTAGTAGAAGATTTGGTGCTAGCCGCTTCATTGGTTTGAGCAAGTTCTCGTAAACGTTGTTGGAGCACTCGGACTCTGTCCTCAGTCTTGCGGAGCTTTCTCCATCTGTACGCAAACCAAAGCCCAAATCCACCGTATACAACAGCGTATGATGCCCATACATATGGGTATGTTTCTGCATGTTCCTTGAGCTCATGATACTTAGCTACCATCCGTTCTGCTAGCCCGTTGGCATGTCCGCTGTCACTATTTTGTTGGTTTCCTTCTTGCTTCTGCTCTGTAGCCATGATTATCAATTCTTGGTCCTTCTATACAAGTTGGGTTGGAAAAAACATATATTATGCAGAAGATGTATACACCATTTGGCTTGAGCGAATGTATATGCATATTATCTAGGCATGGCAGAACATGGAGACTAATGACAATCAGGGCAAATTTCAAGATTCATGAGCTTGAAATTTATAAGATGATATGACCCTAAAATGAGCACAACATTCACAAGAAGATATGAGGAACTATTGTCATAAATCGAATAAGCATAACCTAACCCTGGTTATGAAATCACATGTAACATACCTAATACGATAGCATAGCCAGCTTTGTAAGATACTTCACTATACATAAAAATATGTTGTTGATTCAGTTATCATGCCCACACTCCAACAGGCAATTATCACCAGTTTAGATCAGTCACCTTTCTACTTCATTTAAGCACATAAGGAATTCAGGATGTTACAAATCTCATTGCCCAAAATAAACTGACTGAAACACAATCGACACATGATACACTATGACCAAATAAATAGCCAAAACCTACTCTTTCTTTACTAATGTCTTTCAATCTTTGATTTCACCAAAATCAGAGGCATATAACAGTAAGATTTCTGAATGTCTTTCAATCTTTGATTCACCAACTTCAGAGGGATATGACAGTGCGATTTCCCAATAGAAACCGTCAATTATCTTCATAAGCTTTAAGAATACTTGAATTTCTTGATATCTAAATTCACTCACACATCTAATTGCTCCATGATTTGTGCCATGAAAATGGCAAGTTGATGAGCTCTCCATATTAATTTAGGTATTAAACATATTCCGATTTCAACAGAATGAAACATCCGAATTCAAGATAAGCAAAATCAAAGGTTGAACAACATAAAGACAGCTAGTGAGTAAGCAAGGGATATATATGCCAGGTTTTGCACATTGAATTACAATATTCTGATGACTTGGAATTGAAAGGACTCAAGCGAACAACAACCACCTCTTGAATTACACTTGATATGAAAGTAATTAAGTAAAGTTAACTTAGCTCCTTAAAGAGGAGTATTACTATAACCTAAGTTAGAAAGATAAATTTTAAATGGGAAATGCGGGTTTTATGGTAAATTTGTAAAATCCACAAATTCGTTTATGGTGCTCGAAATACTTTATAAAATAACTTTTCGGAAAGCTAAAATTACAATCTACAACTTCCTAGTTGAAAGTTAAGGCTAAAAATGGGAGTAAAGACTCAAAAAAGGAAAATTAACAAGGCTGGTCTGCAGTTTTATTAGATCAGGAGTGAAACTTTGAAAATTCATAACTTAAAATTTAAACCTCGTACGAACATGTACGAATAGTCTATGGAATGGAAGTCTAATCTACAACTTTCGTGTTGAACACAAACTCAGAAAAGAGCTGGAAACGCTCAGGAATGTGGCTTGAAATCGATTCAACAACTTAAGAAAATCTGGTTTAAACATGGTTACGAGGCTAAGTTTGACGGACCATAACATTTTACTCCAATCTCCAAGTGATGCATAAAACTACAATCCCAAAAGCTTGCAAAGCATACTACAACTCTTATGTTTAGCACTTAAGTAGGGTCTTCTTGACTACTTAAAACGTCCATAATCCTACTACCCCAAAAACATATGAAAACAAAGCATCCAAATTAGAACCACCAAAACTTGAGTTATGCTCATCGGAATCCTGAAATTCAAATCCCAAATGGAAGCTAATACTAAGGATATTAATCCACACTATAAGATTAGTCACGGCACATTCCGATTATCCCGACAAAAACCAAACACAAGCCCTAAACATAATGCGACCACCTTGGGTCTCTCCTTGTTATTGTAATTAAATCCTATCATTCCGTTCCACTTTGCTAGGTAATATGTTGTTGGTAAACCTCCAAAAACATCAGCATAACTCACAAATTACCCTCATATCAATCCTCTAGACAAGTCTCCAATCTCATAAATTCCATACCTCAAATAATACTCCACCACAAAACGCAAATATAATGGCAAATTATGGATGAAGAAAAAAAGAATTACTATAGTTCAATTTGAGCCAAAGGGCACGTATTATTCCAATAGCAGACTTGATTTCAATCGAAATTAAGACATGGGCAACTTATGAGTTCCTATAAATAACTTGAATCTCTTTGAGGGGAAAAGACAAGAAACTGAAAATTCAATTCCATCAACAAGTTCATGATCACCTAAAAACCCTCAATCCCTAATACCCAAATTATACAAAACCTCCCATACCACAAATATGCTTATAACATGAATTCGTCCTCGCAACAATCATAGCATGCGAAAATAATTAGCAAGCAGGTACAGCTGATCGACCAAATAAACCACAGAACTAATACCCAAATCGAACAACATCGATCTCCACCAATTCAACGGAACAAAACATCAAACCCGCAATTCATCAGTAATGCACATAATTGGCATTTCTTTGCTCAATTAAACCCCATTCTAATCACATCCAACATGGTCCAGTAGCTAACCTACACATTAAGAGCATATTGAGCCACAAAAACAACATGCATAACTTATCTCCCACAATCAAACTCAACCCAACATCTATACACCAAAGTCCATCACTAAGTTAAATAAAGAAACATCAAATTCATCTATTTAGACTACAAGTACAACTAATAACTAAAGAAAAACACAAAATTTTGCAATTGAAATATAAAAATCTGATTTAAAATAAAGGGTTCTGAAATTTTACCTTCAATGGAGGAGAGGAGGAAGAACAAAGGAAGAGGGAGGAGGGAGGTCGCCTGGGCTGTGGTGTCCAGCCGGCGGTTGGCTACGGTGAGGTGGCAGGCGCGGTGGCCGGCGAGCTTCGGCGGCCAGTGAGCGGCAGAGAGGGACACTAAGAAAGGGGGGTTTTTGATGAGAGAGGGGGAGGCCCTTAGAATTTGAACGTGTAAATGAAATACAACGACTTGGGTTAGGCCCAATCAATGGTCACTTTCACTAAATTTTGACCTTTAGTTACTGATACATTATAATGAGTTATAAATAATATGAAATTATCGCCATTAAAAAGGTATTTTCCTAACAATTTCAATGGAGAAAATTTTATATTTTAACTCATTGTAATTTGTGTAATTTATGAACAATTAACAGTCAAAATTAATCAAAATGACAATTAATTTGGAACGGAGGGAGTAATATAATAAAGTTCTTCCTTACTCCTCTCTCTATTTATTAATATTTTTCTACTATAATTCAACATTTAACAACTTATAGGTCCCGGTAATAAAAATAATAATAATAATTTTTAAAATTGAAATAATAAGGAGAATGGTTAAAATAAATTGAGTAGGTGAAAAATTAATCCAGAAGGAATGAGATTAATGACAATAATAATAACGATAATAACTATAAATCGATCAATTTATCAAAGTTTAACTAGATAAATATTTCGAATATTTTGAGATTAATATGAACAGTTTTGTTTCACACACAGACAATATATAAATAAAATAGTGAGCTGCTATGTGGTGGTCGTTGCATTGCTGCAAAAATATAATTTGTTAACTGAATTGAAATTTGCAATTTATTTAGTTAAACTCGTTTAGTAACATAACTATAACAGATTAAGATCAAGTTATTACATTATTACACAAAAGATTAAGAGAAAATGAATCGTATTACTAAAATCCATCGTGGTTGGATTCAATTCATTTCTTTCTTCCAGTACATGTCCAAGATTTAAAAGTAAATGAGTATTTCTTTATTTTTTCATTGATTTTTGGTGGATTGTAACAAGAAAATTGGATTTTAATGATCCTTAATTTCATGAATTGGATATCAATAATCCTTATTATCAATTTAGGTTCTGGTGGTCCAAAAATAAATAAAATTATATTTTGGTAGGACATCACCGAGTCAAGCAGTGGTGACTCGGTGATTTGCTGACGTATACTAGTGAGAGTGTTTTGACCAAGAAATTATTATTTTAGTTGTATTCTAGTGTTTCCATTTAAATTATTATTGTATTCTAGTAGTCTCATTGACATACTTATTGTATTTTGGTGTTTCATTTCATAATTCTTGGTCAAACACACTCTCGCCATTAAACCACCAAGTCATTACCACTTGACTCGGTGATGTCCCACCAGAATACAATTTTGTTCTTTTTTTGAACTACTAAAATCCAAATTGATAACATGGATTATTCTTGTCCAATTCGTTAAAGTAGAGATTATGAATAACATTCCTATTTCATGAAAATCGGGAATTTTTTTTAAATTTTTTTTTTTGCCATCAACTCACTACAAACGATACTCAAATTACCAAAAGAAGCTGGGGAGAAGATTTTTGGCATTCCCTTGGAAAAATATGGTTCGCATTTCTACACTTATGTTTGAACTCATGGAGATGTGCGAAGCTCAATTTATTATTGTGTATTATTTATTATTTCAACTAACTCATGATGTCTTTACACCAAAACTTAATATTTACATGCGGAAAAGACATCATATAAGAGCAAAAGAAAATCCCTCTGAGACTCAGCAAGCACAAACAAAACTTAAAGCGAGAAAGAAAGAAATCAGTTGGCCCCAGTGTTGAGATTGGCATTGGCTCCACCAAGAATGAGTGAGATTTCCAACCCTCTGCTGAACGCTTGGTTGAACATAAGCCTTGTTTGGAAAGTTGATACGAATGGAAACCATGAAAGCACTGCAACCGGTATGAATATGAGAATGCCCATACCAGCATCATATAGTCGGGCCAGCGATCGGACCGACTTCCACACCCTCAACCTCTTCATCACTGGCTTCCAAGCTACTGCTATCTGCACAACATACACATACGCGTTTTCATTAAAGACTAAACCGGAAAGAGGGAAATGTTCTCTTCTACTCCCTCCTTTCCTTCCCATTTTAAATGTTTCACGGTCTCCAATGTCCTTATAATAATAGTATTTGTAGTTACGAATATAATTGTACTAGTTTTGTATGATAGAACATTGTATATGTTGAGAAATTAATGGTCAAAGTTTAAAGCATGATTGACGCATGAGCTACTGCCATCTGCACAAGATACCAACGGTAAACAACAATCACCTAGGAAGCCCTTTTCTCAAAGTTACTTACTAATATAATGATAGATTGATAGTACTTTCATATGACAAAACATTATATATGCTGAGAAATTAATGGTCAAAGTTTTTAAAGCTTGACTGACTCGTGAATCTAAGCCACAGATAAAATGTGAAGGAGGTCGTAAGTTCTAAGTTGTAAAAATGAGCGGGAGGGGGTCTCACCGAAAGAATTGCCCAGCCCGTGGGAATAAATGCTAAGAGGCAAGCAAATATGTCCCCGATAGACAAAGAAGTGAGTACAACAGCCACGGCAATACCACCTAGAGCCATCAAGAAGGAAACTCCTTGCACAAGCCGCAGTATTAGTTGGAAGTTGACTGATGCCTTCTGGCTGAAGCTGAAAACCTGCGCCACAGACAGGGCATTCCATTCTTATTATGTAGGAAAAATTCAGGAACTTGATTGTTTGTATATGATGAATGCAAGGCAAACCTTGAAAAGGACAATAAGGACAGCGAAAGCAGCCCATGAAAAGCCATAAACCTGCAAAGTAATGAACAACAAAACCCATAAAATTGCACTTCAGAAAAATGATCTGCTGACATTGTCCAATTCACACATTTTTTTTTGGGCTCACTGTTTTTACACATCCTAGTGGAAACTGAACCAGTACGAGGAGATCAGACTGAAATTTTAAACGAATGCATTGTTTGCCTTAGACCTTACATGCAAATGGTGGCTGGTGGTAAAGACAAAAAAAAAAAGAGCAGTAAATAGGTCACATTTTGAGACATTACCGCCAATGATGTGGTCGTCCCTTTAACACGTAGTTTATACACGATTCCATACTGGAAGATGAGGAACCTCAGGCTTAGAATGGTCTCTGCTATCCTCCCACTCAGAGTCTGGATATGTCCCTGCCAACATTTTACAGTAACAGCTTGAATAACACTTCGAAATAATGCAAGCATCCTGAATCAGTTAAAACAAACTGCTAGGGAATCACATATGAGTGCAGTCTGGGGGGACTTAGAGGTAGGCAGCCTTTCCCCCGTGAATTGAAGTTCATAGACAGGCTGATTCTACGGACCCACAAAGAACCTTTCTAAAAACCGCTTTGAAAAACAAAGTTAAAGAAACCACTACAAGACTTATCAATTCTTCTTCCCACCAGGCTTCCCAACTTTCCTCTGCCTTAACTCCAATTCCACCTCTATACATAAGCCATTTTGTCCATTCTCTGAAGTCCTCTACAGTCCTATCATAACAAAAGGGAGCAACACAATGAACATGAATCCATCCACACAGCTCAACATGTAAATAAAAGCCTCATGTACATAATTCAAGGAAGTGAGACTGACTTCTGCCATTCGAAACCAGATGGATTAAACAGATAGGGAGCTAGAAGCCAGGAAAGGGCCATAAACCAACTACTAGCGCTGAGAAGAATATAGCCTATTGTACCACCATCATTATATCCAAATGCAAGATAGACAACTAACAAAAGCACAACCTCAAACCTGCACAAGGAAAAAGGAAAACAAATTGCTAAGAAATATATAGAATAAAACACTCTAATTTCTCATTGTGCCCGTCATTGGGATAGAGAGGGAATGTATACCCTTTAACGAAATGACTACGCGCATAAAGCCTGTAGTTCTCACTAAACTTTATATGGCGGACAACAAATCCTCTACCAGTTGCGTGATACTGTTGAGCATTAAGAAAAATCACAATCAAAATCAAAACATCATATGGTACAATTTTACCGATTTTGTCGTGAGTCATGACAAGAATTAGGGAAGAGACGTACTTTAGCGCCACCATGGAGAATTGTCCGACCAAAATAATGGGTCCTTGTCCCCAAAGAGAATGTGAAAAAAAACTGAACAAAGTTGATACTGCATTGTGATGAAACTGACAGTTGCCTGCAGAAATCAAAATGCAATCATCAGCAGAATTCACTACCTTGATGAACAGAGAACAGTAAAGGAAAGAAATAAGAAATGAATCAGCACTCGGAGCAAACAACATAAAAAGTAATTGATAAAACATAAAACTAGGACAAGATTCCCATCCTAAGGCGGGAGTGTCTAGGATCATAGACATGCATATAGTCATTGAAGAAGGGTCAAATGAGAATAAAATGGAGCTGAAATTCTTGGCCATTGGCTACACTTACATAATGATAATTTCAATTGTCGAAAGAATAAGGCGAAAGACATACCCTAAAAAAGCCTTGCTCAAGGATAAAACCCAGTATCATTGGAATTGCAGTAAAGATTCCTATCTGAACAAGAAATTGAGTATTGAGAGCAGAACTCAAGGCAGTGTTTTGCATTATGTGAGCACGTTCTTGGAGTATCGCACCAACACCAGACAGTGCCTGAAGTAAGAATGTATGAATCACATACGGAAAGTGGAGGATCAAGGAAAAGGGTGAGATGAAACATAAAGTTGGAGAAGAAAATCAAGCCATATAATCATGTTACTAAGATGAACTTGATATCATATTGCCTAAAATGAAGAAGTTTCTAAAGCAATAGCTTGAACAAGCAGTAAAACATCAAACTTGACATTCAAGTAAATACTCCCGCACAGGATAGTTTGCATAGCTGCTGCTCTGCTCAAATCTTTCAATCAGAGACACTACATTGTAACTGCATTAAAAAGATTCACTTACCAGATAAGTCTTCCCATACAAGAAGACATACACAGTAAGCACTGTCAACTGCATCAAGGTAAACACTGGAACTAGTTAGTAACAGCATGGTGAAGCTACTGCCACTAGTAAATGTTATTGGACAGCCAATTTAAAGGCCAGGGAAATGCATGCGGCTTCATTCTTTTATAAGATGGATGAAGTTTGGCATGAAGTTGGTTGGAAAATTTACATGAGCTAACATCAGAGCATAGATGATATGCTATTTTACATCAGACCACGTAAACTGTCACCCTTTTCAACCTTTTTCTTAATTCCCTTTTAATCCAACATATGCAAACAATGGATGGAACTCTGAAGAAAAGAAGCATACCATGGTACAGAAGTAATATCCAACAGTTGTGAAGTAAAATGACATCATTCTGAAGAAATCAAAGTGCTGTCCGATCCGGTAAACATCTCTGCTGAGGACTTGTTCCCCATTTCCACCAGCAACTTTCCCCTCGAAAAGGGCAATCTGGTTCAGCCCAACGTCCCTCCCCTTACCAACCTGTAGGAGACATTCAGTAATCATTCTTTTCTATGTTTAGCAATCATAATGTTGCTAATGTACCTGAATATACTCATGATGGGTAATGTTCCCCTGGTGGAGAGTTGAGTTGAATCCTGCATCAACCCATATATAAGCATGTCACAATATATCAGTCACATACTTGGGATATCATATTCATAGTTAACTTTTGTTTTCAGACACTATATCACAAATAAAATAAATGCTTTTGCCTGAAGGGAAAAAAACTGTGGATAAATTATGAGCAGTTTGATAGGGCTGGCAGACACGGGAGATACACTGCCATATAACTTGTGGGGTGTGTGTCTAAATCAACTTAAAAAATTACCAAGAACATGAAGTTACAAACTGAAAAGACTGGGGGTAAAAGAACAAGTTTACTTACCGGAGTGTGTTCTTTTTTTTTTCTTTCTTTTTTTTACCAAAAATAATAAAATACGGTTTGTCATAGACTTGAAAAACATCTGTGAACAAGGTAGATGCTCTTGTGAAAAGAAACAAACCAGCATATATGTCTTCACTAATGTTTATAACTCGAGATGCTTTGCTGATACCACCGCGTGTTATATGGAATATTCTATCAAAAACATCTGGATGCCCATAATGCATACGGACTCTGAAGACATTACAGTCAGTAAATTGAGTTTGAGTATATATCAGAATTTAGAAGGATATGATGAAGCATAATGCATATCATACTGGTACACATGATAAACTCACTTTAGAGGATTAGCTAGAACCCTCTGTCCAAGAGTTACAAAGCTAGATTCTTGATTACACATGAATGAAGCTAATGAAGAAACACTGCACATAAGTCAACAAAACTGATTACAAAGTTGCAAAACATTCTATAGATATTTCGTAGAAAAGAATGATCAACGCAACCGCACGCAAATGCATAAGAAACATAAATAATACATGTTACCTTCCAGTAAAGACGTGTTCTCTGACACCAAGAATAGTTGGGGGATGAATACCATGATCACGACTGAACTCTTCAAGAAGATTTCTCATCTTCAATGCCTCTTCAAAATAATTATCCTGGCCATCATCCAATCTTAACGATAAGAATTCCCTATCTAAAAAGAAGGTTGAAGCATTGACAAATATATGTTGGACTAGAGGCCTACAACATAAATTGTTCCATGAAATTCATTTACATTAAACCTATGGCAAAGAGCCCATGTAGACCCTGCCAGGATAATTGGAAGCAGCAAGATCATAAATATTTCATCCGTTGCGGATTTGTGCCTTTGGATAGGGTGTCCGGTATATTATAACTACACTCATTTCAGAAACATACAATTCATAATTTTTATCTGAAATAATATTAAAATTTACTTTTTTTTTAGGTTAAGGGGCTAAATTAGGGAAAAGACCTAAAACATTATCGAAAATTGCTTAGATGCCTACAAAGCATAGGTTAATCAATAAATGACCTCTATAGCCTCAGCAGCACATGTTATTTGGAAGGGATTAAGAGAATGGAGGCACAATGCGTCAAATACTAAAATAAGCCAACATCAAACATTTTACCTGATTCATGTCAATTGTCTGTACAGCTTGCCCACGAGTAAATATAATGGCATGGTTTTGATTCTCGGGCTTTCCTTCACCAAGTTTTGGATTTCCTGGTAACTTTATGGAGTAGATTTCCTGAAAGAATGATTACAACTCAAGTGCCTTAGTGAACCATACATAAGAGATGAGGCTATCTAAAACACTTCCAATCACACACCGTCGAAGCTTAAATGATTAACGATTTGCAATGATAACACAGAACACTAAAACAAGAAATTAGGAGCATGTTCTAATTTAGTGGGAAGCAATTTGACTGAAAAAAAAGAATTTGTATAGAGAAAAAATCAGAAAACAATCAACACGTGAAAAAGAACAATCTCCATGACTGGACGCTTCAATAATGCCTTCTCCTGGCAAGCACATAACAAGGTGAATAGTAAAGGTCTCTTTGCACTTGATAACCATAGAGGCGAGTTGGGTCTCAAACAATCACCTTGTCCTTCCCGTTTATGTCAGCCTTTACAAGTTTAGAGTAGTACTCAGTCTGCACCTTTCCATCCTTCATAGTTTCGACAACATCAATAAACGCAATTCGGAGAGCTTCGTTTCTATATAGAAAAGCAAATAACAAAATTTCAGATTGTCAATCCTATTGAGAGGTAAAACGGATAAAATTCTGACAGCCTACATACAGGAGCCATTATTCCATGAGAGGACTCACCATCAATCCATAAGTCATGATTTTTATTTTTGCCCAACCTTATCAGACAAAACTCAGTCACTCACCGTTGCATGAGCAAGGCAATGTCTGCGGCTTCCGGCTTTTGCTCTTCCTTCTGTTTTCCATATATTTGACATGTGACCACATATGTAAACTTCAAATCCGCCTGACCCCGTGCTTCAGGAGACAACTCAAATCCTTGGCAATCTGGTGAGTCCTTTGCTGTCTCCGTATCTGTTTCTATAGAAACAGAACGTATAGATAAAATTACAAGGTTATCTCTTGCACGGAGATATAGTATATGATCTAAGTAAACATCAAAATATAAAAATAAAAAGTGTAACAAGTAATCAGAAATCACACCTCCAGAAGCCAACCTCTCCAAGTAGGTTTGCAGCATGAAAGCTTTACGATAGTACATCATTCCACGAACTGTAAATTCATGGTAACCAATATAAAAACAAAATCATGCCAAATACAACCATGCACAACTGTAGATAGGCAGGCAATCAATAACATTATTGTAGCTCTATATTAAGAAGCTGACACAGTATCCTAAAAACTGTTATGAGAAGTAGCTGCATTTGAAAATGAAGAGTGTACATCCAAAAACATTTGCTAAAGATTCTTATGAAGAAGTAACTGCATTTGAAAATGAAGAGTGCACCCTTTACCAGTTCTTGCTAATGTTTGTCCACGATAGGATGCCCAAAAACGTAGTTGTTCAACATCACTAGGATTCTCAAAAAGGTCTGCGTCCTTGGTATTTTCAGGACGGCCTATGCGCGCAAGAAAATTTTTCCATTCATCTGTGTGGTCAGCACATTGGTTAAGCCATTATGTTAAGATATATAAAATGACAGGAACTAAATACAAAATGAAAATGAGCTTGAAATCTCATCATCATTAACAGGTTGGCCACATAAGTCCTTCCCCTTTTTGAAAGCAAACTTGGGGGGGGGGGGAGAAAGCACTTAAATGGAATGAGTAGAATGACTTCCTCCAGTGGATAATGAAGCAGGCTGCTGTGAAGTCAGCCACTATCTCATGCATTATCCATGTCTGCAATTCGAACATATGCCGTTCCATGTTAAACAATTTCCTACGTTGATGTCTTACAGCCTATAAGGTTTAGATCTCTGGCCTGTTTATCAATTGGCTCAGATTTAGCCTAAGACTTCTTTGGCTCATCTAATGTTAACGTGACATGAAGGAAAATAGGAAAATGAACATAATCAACTCAAACTTTATGCCTTAGTCATGAGTCATGTCCACACTAAATGACTCAATGTTCCAGACAATTGACAATATTTCAACTATTTCAGCCATGCAATCAGTGCCTTCATCCAATTTCAGAAAGGCACCCAATGAAACAACAATGTCTCGTGCTGAGAGTCTAACTTAACACCATGGATCTACACTAGACTTTGTCTTTTGCATATGCAGGAGATATTTTCTTATGCAGGTCAATAGAGAGAGCATACCTGGATATATTTTCTGGAGGTAAAACAAAGTTGATATTCCATCTTCGTTCTTCTTACGGAGTTCATTCAAACTGTAAAGAACTGTCTCTGAATAATAAGGAGTGAAAACACTGCAAAAAAAAGCACCGCAAAAAGGTTTCATTTGGCATCCTTCAGGACAGGAGAGACTGGACATTAAATGACGATTCCCACCTGAAGGGCACCATTTCTCGCACAGGCCTTGGCTCAGGCATGTCCATGAATAAGGAATTTGTAAAGAACTGTAATCTTCGTCGAGCTTCAAGATTTTTCGGAATGTCTGCTGCTGAATCTTTGATGGTAAAAAGCGAATACAATCTTTTTATTTCGGTTTTCTGCAGATTTGGAAGACTTAAGACACTTTTCAAGTAAAAGTTTCCCATTGAATATTCAGAATGCTTAAGACACAGTGCAGAGGTTTCAATGTAATACCACTTCCGGGTCGTTTGGCCACTTCATGTTTGAGAAAAGATTGCCTTCAGCCCGTGCACTTGACAGCATGTTCCATGTTTGCATATTTTCCCTGTGTATGTCGTTAGAATGAGATATTCAGCAAACCCTCCCCCCTTTTCTGAATTTTGTTTCCTTCTGATGATCGACATGCAGAGTGGAGGAAAGATGCCAGAAAAGAAACAGACAGAAGGGAGCCCACCTCATGCTGATGGCAAGGACATCATAGCGTATGACATCATACAGATCCTGCAGGGCTTTAACAGCACCCTTTTTGAGGTCTGGTGTCTCAGTCCCTTTCTGTTATCCACAAAAAGCAAATGTAAGGCTAGTAAATATCATGACTAAACTAGAAAGGACTGAATATGCAAAGTGCGCAAATGAGTGAGGTATTTAAAAAAAAAAATTGTTATGCTGCCGCTATACAACAGTATGATTCGTAAGTTAACTGGCAATAAGCATACAAAACAAGAACAGCAACAATAAGACCTCAAGGGAGGCCTTCAGATATTTCACTGTAAGGTGTCATCATAGAGCCCAAATATGATAACAGAAACAAAAGTTCTTTGTCACGCTTTGCAAATTCCTGAACCACAAGAATCCAAAAATCTCAAGGACTGTTTTCCCTTACTTTTTAATGAAAGCATGTATGCATACCAGAACTCCCATGAGGGAAGTGACTTTCTGTATGATCAGAGATAACTTGTTCAGGTCAAAATCCACATGAACAGAGTGCTTTTCTATGCTTGTTTCGACATCTTCGTAAAGCCTCTCGACCCTGCAAATTTAGAGAATCTCCGTCATATCTACAGATTCCATGCACAGCATTGGTGTCCGACCGTCCGACAAATTTTAGCTTACATAAAACCAATGGATACTTTTTTCCACTGACCATTTTCTTCCATCTTCCTCCAATATTGTCAACAAGATAAGCTTTAAGGAGTAATAACATTCCAGGACAGCATACTTCATGTAATCATCCTCCGTAATTCTTTCCCACAGCACTTCTTGGGAATCTCCGCTTTCTATACTTTCAGCTACGATATCCCTAGCAAGAAATATCTGCAAAACTTCACGTCAGTGCATATGTCCACAATAGCTATAACCTACAAGACACAGTTGTCAATCTCAAGAACCTTGCTTGCAAGAAGGAAGAGAGGCCATTGAACCAATGGCAGATTTACAGAATTCTTGGGCATAAGAAGCAGCTCCATTTCCCTAATAAACAAAAACAACAAATATTAATTACAAAGAAAAAGACATAACAAGACAAACCAGAGAAAATAAACATATTAGCAAATTGGACATATCTATCAGAGCAAAGAGGTTGCTGATGAAACAGACAAGTTAGTGATGTAATCTTCTGCTCGTAGATTCCTTATGATTTCATTCCAGAAGGGCGAAAATCGAGCAGCAGCATCCTTGTTTCTTTTTAATTCCTTGATCACATAAACAAAGACATACATAAGTCCATAGAAGATGAGCTTATCAGTTCAAACTTCAAAGGCACAGAACCCTGAACAAAATGTCACAATCATAACAATACAATAAGCACAAAGATATCTAAAAGCATTGATCAACAGCCCCAAGTACCTAAAAACACAAGGAGGAAAGGGGGGGGGGGGGGAGAAGAGACGCAGAACACATAGGTATAACAAAATGACACAAGTAAAGTAAGAGCAAGTCAATCAGTTTTGAAATTCTTGTGCAATGGAACCAAACCCTTTTCTTTGTCTTTCTACAGATGATAAGGAATCACTATTCCAATTGCATACAAAAAACCCCAGCAGACCTTTCGAAAGTCAAGTATTAGTTTTATCCAGAAAGATAAAAGGCAATAAAAACTTAACTACGACATATGCTACAGATTCAGAATGACTCAGCTGGTAAATAACTGATACTTCCAAATTTTTACTCTTACTGCAATAGACAGGCTTCATCCACAAACAGCGGAGCCATACAGCTTCCAGCTCCCTATGAGATCAGAAAAGGGAAACAATCCAGAACATTGTATAAGCCAACAAAATTTGAAACATTGCCCTCCCATTTCTCTCACACTAGTATTGAAGAAAAATGGGCTAACAGTGTTGAAAGTGGAAAGGGTAGGATAGCTCTTACAGGAACTTATAAACAGCACAACAGTAACAATCATGAACCTACTCAAAGGGCATACTAGGGTTGTCATCTAGGAAGAAGCAAATAATAATTAACCTCAATTTGATATTTCCCAGCTATCCCATAGAAGAATGATCAGAGTTCGACACAATGACTGACTAATTCGGCACAGTGGCAATAACATCTTCCACATAACTCACTAAACAACTAAAGAACCTCTAATAAGGAAGACATCAGCAGAAAGCTCCTCAGCAGAGTGTAGTGAAATTAATAAAATACTTCAAATAACCGAGGAATAGTAGAAAGTTTGACGGACATTTTACAGAAGACAGTAGCAACCAAAAGCAAATATTAGCAACATGTTAGATAAGTGAACGAACCTGACTTGGTGCATTTGTGGAAACCCTGAACACAAAAGCAAGCATTCAGATGCCACAGACAGATTTGTTTGTAAAGTTTTCGGAGTATTGAAATACACAGGGAGAAGTATAAAATTACAAAAAGTCACAGGATAAATGGAAAACGGGAGGGGGTAAACCTTTTGCTAGGAAAAACATAAAGTTTCTCGGTAAAAGCTGGAGGAAACTCCTCAAACAACTCATGAACAGCATCCAGTGAATGAATCTGACATGATACAAACAAACGACACTTGAGGTTCTGACAGTATCACAAGGAATTCACAATCCAGTAAGATACATTTTATGGCACCACCTCTAGAGATGGATATAATACTCTACATAGCTCACCTCTCCTAGGCGGTCTCTTGCCCCCATCAAAAATCCAACAACAGCAGACGAAATGGTGTAGAACACATGGATGTCCAACAGATAAATCTGAAACAAAAGGGTCAAACACAAACAAATCAGATTAACACAAACAGCATGCTACACCTATTTTAAGGAAGGATATTCCCATCAGTTAGTAATAAACTTGTGATAGGAAGAATTAGGAGCACAGAAGTGAGATCTTTTCACCTTTCAGTTCTTGATTAACAGGTCTGGTCTCTTCCTTCTTTTCTTTTCCTTGTGTTTGTGTGTGTAGGGGGGCAGGGGTATCCTCTCATTTTCCTTTTCTTTCTAGAAAATGCTTTTCAATTTTACAAATAGTAAACAATCCCTATGAATGAAAAAGAACCTCATACAACAAGAATCTAAAACCACTAAAGCAGAGAAACCCTAAAGCATGTGGAACTGGTAAACAAGCCCATCACCAGGAAGCCACGACTACAAACTTTCTAGCACTGCCTGGTATTGTTTGAGATAACAGGACAGCTTAAAAATAGCCGATACAAAAAAAGAGAGAAAATAGGGAATTCATGCAATATCTCTAGGCTCTAGCCTCTAGGGAAGTGAAATGCCTCACTATGTCTCATAGGGATTGACAAATGACAAATTTTCATGCTATACAAGAATAAACTAGTTCTCAAATATCCTAATTGTAACAGAAAAAGGATAAGTGAAAGGAGGCAGCAGGTGACAGAGATGATGAGCATGTAGACTCACACAAAATACCGGTGCCCATAGGCTGAGAACTGAAAGAGCGTTGTAGTTATCTGCAACACAAGCAAGGAAACAAAGCATGGGTTTTAACAAGCTCCACAGGATAATAATCTGATATACATAGCAGTTTTTTTTTTTTTTTTTTTTTTTGAGAGACCCCCCAAGGGTGGATATATATAGCAGTTTGAATGACTTGAGATTTATGGAAGGTGATGCACATTAAAGAAGGAAGAAAGACTCATAAATTGAATTGGATTCAATATCTGTCACATTGACCGTCCATAAAAATGGAATCCTTCTGAACCCTGGAATTTTTCTCCCCATTGGAACTTCAGCTGCTTGTATGGCACAAATACATGGTCCGTATAGTCAAATAAATTGGGCTCATTGCTTCATGATATAACAAATTGCTTTAGCTTATTGCCGAGAATGTGATATGCCAAGTACCAATATCTAAAGAATACATAGCATCTAGATACGAGCACACAGGGATTACCAAAGCTTGAGCTTAAGTTTACCCCGAGTAACAAGTAGATAGAGGTACAAAATAATGCCAAGAATACTCCAAACACAACTTTATTATCCCTGGTTTTCTGGCTTCAGATTAAAAAGGATAAACAGCTGTTACCTCGAGAAATAAAAGAATGCCAAGAATAACGTAAATGATTCATGGTCACTATTGCCTGTGTGGGCTTAACCAATGGCTTAATCTGTTCAAGGCATGGAATATAAGAATTAGAAAGTGCATAAAATGATGAACTGGCATAGCATAAAGTAGCATATGACTGTAAAATTTTGTTGGTTGAAGAATTTAAATATTAGCTTGCCTGGAGAAAATAGGCAAATGACAATTTTCCAGCCAAGACAATAATCCAGAAAAACACATACCTACAAGAAGAAAAGTAAAAACATCAGGGATCCAAGATAGAGGACAAGGTAAAGCTCCTAAATCAGACATGACATAGCCATATAGGCATCATCAATCTGTAAAATGCAGTCCACAAACATTGTCCAGCAGGGAAAAGAGAAGCAGCCAAATCGTTTGTTACTAGACAATGTAGAGGAGCAAAGCAGAAACAGTTTAGTGAGATGAAATATGGAGGGAGAAATGGGATAATTATGCTAAAATGTACAAAATGATGGTTCTATTCTACTTCTATCAAGAAAACCATAGTATATCAGATATATGTGCTTGGACAATTAATTAAGGGCTAACTGATGTCATATCTTCCATATACAATAGCTTTATCAATTCTAACCTTTCTTTTGTGGTACTTTCGATTCTCCAGTTTTATTTTTGCCAGCTTTCAGGGTCCATACATGGCTATTGCCCTGTACTATATTTATCACTGCTATAATCGGTATGTATACATACTGAAAATGAAATCTCCAACAGAGGAAATAAACAATAAACTGCAGTCTAATAACTCTACTACTAATCCTTTCTTCACATTAGAACACCTTGGATGGGAGAGGGAGTAAGAAGAGGCTGAATATCGAAAGATTAAGGATTTACTTTGCAAAGCTTGAGGTCCTCTCATACATTCCACGGCCAACATAATATCGCTCCTTCCATTACAAGAAAATATAAAAGTAAGACAGGCATCAGTAAACAAGCAGGAAAAGAGTGGGAAACAAAGAACATAAATCAACACTACCATAGAAGTAAAATATCGAAAGATCAAATGCATACCGTACGCATCCAATTGATGAAGCGCATTAGTGACCAACGATCACATCGATCTGAAAGCCGGTTACAAGCTGGTATCCTCATAAGGAAGCTAATGCAAAAATGAACACCGGCATACACGATGATTACAAGGACATAAATTTTGTAAAGAGCTTCCACCCCCAGAATAGATTTTCTGCAGCATTATTAGCACATATAAGTACATTCAACTTCTTAAGCCTTCACTGCCACTGTAACAGGAACCTCAAAGGCCAAGAAAGTAGACAGGAACCTACATATAAAGATATGTTATGGCAGCTGAACTAAGTCCAAACCAAATGAAACGAAGAAATATGCGAGACACAGCAATGTGGCGCGTGGTTGAATATGCTCCATACATCATAATAATGTCTAGAACACCTGTCAGAATAAAATGCCGAAATTGCTGAAATCCATCATGCCTAGTCTAGCTATGAAGATGTTAACAGAAGCATAAATTAGCTGATCAAACCAATAGGTTTTAGAACAAGTACAAATGCAATTAAATTTTCTCAAAACAATGAGCAAGAAGAGGACTCACTTTGGATAAACTTCATTATGAAGAATGTTGGCCCAAGACTAAGGACTTGTTTTATTGTAATTGAATTAATACGTCCATTATTAAAAGCAACAATGGTAAGTGCCTGAAAAGTAAAAGCATAACTAGATTAGAAGTCGCAGATTAAAAAGCATTAAATTAAGATGGAATATCACATTCGTCCACAATATATAAACCTTAGGCTTGATTAAACATTCCTTGATCAGCAATAGAGGGATAGAGCATCCATATAAGTAATATAACAAAGATATAGCCAATTGAAATTTTAGAAAAGGAAGAGTTGGCCATATCAAATAAATGACCTATATACCACACTAAAAGAATTAATTACTAACAGAATTGAAAGAACCTGTTAAATACTTCCAAACAAAACAAATATGAGCGGCAATAATGGATTGCAACACTCTCAATTTCAAAACTACCAAATATAAAAAAAAAAGATCTGTCTCTGCTCATTCTCATTCAGCTTCAAGGTGCAATCGAGAAGGTGGTAAACAAGACAAAGCAATGACAACTAGAAAAGACAGACAAACCAAAAGCACTGAACAGAAAAGCTAAATAGAAGGCAGCAGCAGAGTACCTGAAACATCACTAGAAGAAATATCCACAGGCGATGGAAGCTATGGTATAGATGAAAGAATGTACGATGCTCCACAAAAGATGTTTTTCCCTGTCTCTTATCACCATCATACTTTAGTAAGTTCTGCATAAAAACACCGCATGTCATCAAAGAAAAGGATAGCAAACATCAAGCTGCAAAGAAATCACAATCAATGATAACTTTTCTGACATAAATTCCAGGAAACAATCCAACTCTTGCTTATCATATGCTGTAGCAAAATCCTTTCCAAATATATTAACCTGATTCAGTCCTACTACCCAAACAGACTTGGTATAGTCAATCATTTTTCATCTATATGACTGACTTGAAGTCATGCATAAAATTCTCCAATTTTTAATAGTCTAAATCGAATTTTCACCCCAAGAGATTGCCTAATTCAAACTATCCCTCATTTTGGAGAAGAACAGTGTGTTTGGATCATGAAAAATTTTTCCACCAAGAGTAAAATGTCCCCCTTGTTGGGTAATGTAACATGTATGTCATAAAGTGAAAAAAGCATGGTGATAGATAAATATCTAAAGCTAAGCTGCTCCCAATCAGATTCAGCTAACACTATCTTCTAACGCAATTCCCTTACGACATGAAAAAGGAAATTGGAAAAACATTTTTCTTAGTGATAAAACAAGCTATTAAAAAAAGCAGCGAAAAGGAAGAAACTTATCAACCTTTTTTGCTAGCAATTCAAAACTAAAACCAAATACGAGTGAAATATAGCGCATGGTCACTGAAATGCCTTACCTTAGACCTACGCACTGGCTTCATAAAGAATGGTGAACTTTTGCGCCAAGGCCAACTAAGCTCAAAGCATTGCAATGACCTAAAAGACAAACAGAACAACAACTAAGCAGATGACAAAAAGAGTATGCCAGCTTCCCCCAGTACTGAAAGCTGAAGCACACATTTAAGAAAACCTACCAAAAATATTCATTGAAGTCGTCATAGTTCCTCCAGGTAGAATGAGACGCTCGACCATTATCATTATTTCCAGCCTCCTGTGGGCAGTGCAACAACAATGATCATGGATACATAGAATGGCATAATATCTCTTCTTTAAAGTGTTGAACCAGTAAAACTAGGCCACTGAATTTTTCAAATTAAATAGATTGCAGAGAGAGTCCACAATGAAACTGAGGAGGGGGTGCGTTCCAGTCCAAATGTTTGTCTACATTAGTATCACCATTTCCATCCAAACATAATCATCAAAAGATACAATATAGTACATTACATCATGAGGAATTCTCTATTATTTGTAACTCTTGACCTTACTTACCAAGAAAACCCAAAGACCCAAACCCCTGTGATCTGCATTCCTATTTTACAATGCATTGAAACTTTGCACTTTTAATTCCAAACAAAAGTCATGAACTTGATTATCTGACTAGTGAAAACTGATACCAATCACCAGCATATAGTGTACAAATACTCACTCACAAATTAGATGGAAAAGGAGAACCATGGTCAGATAAAACTCCTAGTTCTGCAAATAAGAAGAGGGAACACATCCCTGGATGGTATCAGCCATGATTTGGCGACATTGTTGCCTATTAATAATTTCCAATAGCAGAGTCATGTAAATCATTTTTAGCAGTTAGCGACAGAAGAAGTACGAATAACTTCACATGTAGCAATTGAATTAATCCGAGGGTCTAAACCAAACAATTGAGTCTTGAACATGTAAAGTCTCCTTCATAAATATGTGAGGGGATCCATGACAAATATTTGAAAATTGATCAGCATCATGGGACCCAAATGTGACTGACTGGCAAGGAACATCCTCAAAAGCAAGGACCCAAAGTCAAACAAACAAGGACAATGTAGCACATACCGCTGCAACAACCTCATATAGAGGAAAGATTACTTTGTCCAGGAATGAGACACCGCCATCCTCAGTCTTGCAACTCTCAGCGTGCTTCATAACTTGTTCCCTCAATATCTCATCAATTTCTCTAGCCATCTAAAGATATTGTGTAACACCACCCCCCCCCCCCCCCAAAAGAAAAAAAAAAAAGAGAGAGAGAAAGAAGACCTTTAGAAAGTTTGACCAATATATGAAAGGGGCTTGAAACAAACACATACCGGCAAATATTACTTTCAAATCTAAAGATAAACAATAATTTTCCATTAACCAGTTATTTTCGGATGGGGTGGACATAAGATTATTACTAGGAGAATATGTATTGAGGAAAATTTCATATTTAAAAGATGACCTGACAGAGAGAACTGCAGGACATGCAACTTAACACATCTTCAAAAATCATGTTTCCATCCATAAGCAAATACTTTTGCTCTCGGACAAACGTACATGATGAAATATGTAGCACAAGCACTCTGGAAGAAATCTAATGTTTGCAGCTTCACCCCAGATAAGGTAATACAAGGATACCAGCAACAGTTTCTTTTCCTTAGGAAGAGATTGCAATCTGCACAAGGGTAACCATCAGCATCTCAAAAAAGAATCAAAGCAATAACAAGTAACATGCAACACCAGAGTACATCATATGAAAAACACAAGTTTCTATAGAATACCATAGATATACAACTTCAAATAAATGGACAGTAATGTAATGTACAAGACACAAAACTCTTACTTGTTCCATACTGGCTGGATAACCAAATAGCTACACCATTTGATATAGTTATCAAGGGCCTTCAAAAACACACTTTCTACAGCAGCCTCATCCAATTTCTGATGCAAGACAAAGGCGAATTCAATGATGTTTCAATCAGATTTTGAACACATACTGTGCAAAGTCATTGACCTCTTCAGTCTTGGCAAAGACAATAAAGATAAAAGGAACATAAAAAATAAATAGATATACATATAAAACGTACTGGATCAATTTCTTCAGGGATTCTGAGTCGAGATTGCTCATTTGCAAGAAGATGTATCATATGCTCTCGCTGATTACAGACATTATCTTTCTGTCAATAATCATCAACAGCAGAAATTAGACTGGTGCAAAATATATCAGGGAGATGTCCAATTGCTCCCAGCCATCATTGGGGATCAGCATGCATTTGAGAGCTATGGAACACTGGAATGGGTGCAAGGATAAGGATGACTAACAGATTTATTAACCTAGATTAGCTGTGATTTGCTGCTAATTTAGTGTGGGGGAATAAATACTATTTCTTCCTCAAAAAAAAGTTATGTTATCTAATATTACACACCTTGTCTGTACCGCTAAAGGTAATTGGTACCACACTAAGCCAGAAGTGTGAAAAAAAATAATAAATAAGCAAGTAGGTCCCATCCTGCTGTCAAGTATCTAGACTCAGCAACCACTCAATAATGAATAACCAACACTGCTGAGTTGGGTTAGAATTGATGGGGGTATGAGCACAGAGTCCTGATTTCTCTGCAATGTATATTATATGCACCTGGAGTATGTGCTCCAGGATATTTGTAGTGAATTATCATAATAACAAGAGTAAACAATCATAATAATAAGAGTGAACAATCGTAGTATTTGAAGCACATGCTCCGTGTGCATGTAAATAACTACAATTTCTCTGTATCTCTGAATGGAGTTGATTTTAATATTATTTGATAGTAACAAGAAAGGAGAGATCACTGCCACATAATCCAGAGTCACAAGGTTTATTATCCAATAATTAAAATGAGAATAGAATAAGACAGCTAGATACAAAGGATTTTGTGAACAGTCCATTCAATAAAAAGGGCTGCTATAAAAGGAGGGGACTATCAATCTAATACCAACCTGAAACCCAAAAGCATATTGCAGGTAATCAAGCATATCAGGACTCCTCCCAGGAGGACCAAAATGCCCAGGCAATTTCGGAAGACCTTGAACATCCTTCAGAGCAGATATTGCAGCCCTTACTTGAAACCAAGTTTCAGAGCATATCAGTTGCGCCAGCTTCTTTCCTTTCTTCTTCCTTGTTTTCTTTTTGAATCTTTCTACAAAAAGTTGTTGCTCTTTTCTAACCAACCTCAGATAAATTAATGATTGCATTCGCTATGCTTGTGGTATCCACGGGAATAATATTGTAAGCAACCACATCTTCTGTCCTAGCTGCATCAGACTCCATAACGCGTTTAAGCTGCCAGCCTGAAACCCAAAAGCATATTGCAGGTAATCAAGCATATCAGGACTCCTCCCAGGAGGACCAAAATGCCCAGGCAATTTCGGAAGACCTTGAACATCCTTCAGAGCAGATATTGCAGCCCTTAAGTTTGCATTTGATAGTGTGTGGTCATGGATATGAGGGAGTGTGGTCATGGATTTCAGGGATTGTGGTCACGAAATCCATGACCATGGTCCCTGCCTCCCTGGTATCCATGACCACACACTGTCAAATGTAAAATCAAGGGCTATGATTTGCTCTTCCCACCTTCCTACCTAAACTCTCTTCCTACCAGATCAGTTTATATATATATATATATAGGAGACTGATCACATGAGCATGGCACTTTGGTGAGCATGGATGGACATCAAGTATTGTTTTTGAGGACATGAAGTTTGCATGGTGAACATCAAGGATTGATGTCCCGTTGATGTTCATCGCGCAAACTTGATGTCCCCAAGTTGTTACAAATAAATCAGAGACCTTTTGCTCCATAAAGTAAACTATCATCATTGGAAAATTTAACTTAAGTAATTAAGCTGACAGATAACACGAATAGGATGAAACAAGAAAAGAAGGTGATAAGGTCCAGCAAGAAAACCCATTTGACTTTGTACCAAAGGCCAAAAAATAATAACATAACCCGTTCACAAAAAATGAGCTCATAAAATTGGCCCCACCCCCCCCCCCCCCCAAAAAAAAAAAAAAAACCCAAAAATGGTCTAACAAATCTTCGTACACAATGTTGGAACCTTTGGAAATAGTATGTAAAGTATTAATTGAATACATTACACCAAAGATTGAAAAGACTAAGCACACAACCTCATCTGGTATCAATCCTTCTGCTTCTTGAGGAGAGACCTCTTTGGTCATCTGTCCAAGTACATCTGCCAAGATTTTAAGTATTGCAAAAACTCTTTTCCTTTTCTTAGTTTTCCTCTCTAGCCTGTGATAAAAAAAGTACTATTCATGTCTTAATAAATGTGGAAGAAGCTGCAAATTTAACTGGTGTCGTATGGTTATCACAAAGGAGCTAGTGATCACAAAACCAATATGCCTTTCTAGCAGATGCATGCAGGCTAACATGTCAACAAAAGAGACACAGAACCCGGGGGGGCATCTTATACGACATGTCGGTTTGTAAGTTTGATCTTTTAAGACTACATAGCCCTCAGGAGCGGGCTGTTTGAGCTTTAATTGTCATGATGTTTTATCGGTAACTAATTCCAATTTCAGAAGTAAAATCTCATTTTTCTGTTCAAGGCAACATAAAAGGCTGTGGGGTTGGGACAGATTGAGGATTCTGGATAACTATAACTCTATGCTCTATCCAAATGCCTGCAGGTTCTATTGTAATCCTGAATTTCCATGAATGTCTGCCTCAGTTTATCAAAAACAGAAAAGAAACACATTTTTTGCATTATAGATAATAGTGTAAATACCAGTCAGTTATGATGATTGAACCCGGTACCACTAAAATAAATGGAGTTTTTGAGAATGGACTAATGCAGTGCAGATGAAAAGCCAAGTTGCCCTTAAGAGAGCCCACCCGGCTGCCCTTAACACCCCCCTTCCCCCCCAACCCACCAAAAATAAAAACGCATTCTCAAGAGAAAAAAAGAAAAGAAAAAAGAAAGATAAAAAGTATAACAGAATGAAGAAACATCATTATGATATTAGATAAATAGAGCATACTCTACAAGGTTTGCGTTAAAAACTCCAGACTCTCTTAGCTTCATTTCATCTGCCATTAGCTAATCCACATTTTGGTTCTCTCTAAATTTACGGTAGAACTCCTGCAAGAGGGCGATATCTTGACTTCTATCTATAGCTCCACCTTCTCTTTTGGATAATTTTTGCTGCATGGGCACAAAGCGAAACCAAATCTTTAAAACATTAAAAAGTCATTTTTACAGAACCATTTACACAAATAGATACTCTCTAGAGACGAGACACCCAGCATACAAGCGACAATTGACAGTTCTGAATTAACAATTATACTCGTAAAGCACATGCGCCCTATTGCATTGATGGCCCATGTGAAAACCAAGCACATTGTTTAGAATGAACTTCTTCAAGATTACTTAGGCTCCGTTTGGTTCGTGGCAAATGCGATGGAAAGAAAATCTCTGTCTCCTCACTAATGTAGTATAAAAGGTCACTTCTACAAGTGCTTCTCTACCAATCCCTCGCTCCATTTCTCCCACCCCAATCCTCCCCTCCTATCATGTTTTCTTTCCATTTTCCTCTGAAATTTAGACACAAATGTTCTTTTTTTTTATAGGAAAAATATATATATATGAATAATTGGGGGGGAAGGGGGGGGTCCCATTAACCCATAAGAAGAGAAACAAATGTTCTTTGACCAAATCAATCAAATTTTAATGACATTTTCCATAACTCTCATTCTTCCAGTTTCCTTAAGCCAAATGAAGGTAAGTCATTTCCATAACTCTCATTCTTCCAGTTTTCTTAAGCCAAATGAAGGTAAGTAAGTCATTTTCAATTTGTTTTTCTTTTCATCTCGTTTTTAAAATTCAGAGCCTAGCAAGAATTTTTTCATACTCGATTCAATCTAGCAGTAAACTATCTAGTGTCAGCACAATATTCTTTTAATGAAACTAAGAAAAACCAGGAACAGTAACCAGCTAAAAGCCT
Organism: Portulaca oleracea; assembly: GCA_029582165.1. Taxonomy (NCBI): domain Eukaryota; kingdom Viridiplantae; phylum Streptophyta; class Magnoliopsida; order Caryophyllales; family Portulacaceae; genus Portulaca; species Portulaca oleracea. The sequence goes on from CM055889.1 coordinate 6,203,981, forward strand.
AAAATCTACTGCAGATACACCGAAAGCAAGTAAATAGTAATGCAATGAAGAAACTGTTAAAATGTGTTCCATAAAATCCCAAATTTAATTGGTGGTGAGTTATACAATTGATTCATTTGGCGTTGCAATGCATTTTGAAATTTGCCACGTGAATCTAATGGCAATTTTTTAGTAGTTTCAAGAAGTTAGAGTTTTCCAAGCATTTAAAGTAGGATGTTATTGTGTTGCATTAACCTAAATTGGTGCTATAAAAGGAGGTGCCACAAGCTTGTATATTCACCAACAAAAACAACAACAAAAAGAATCCAATACTTATTTACTATTAGGTGAGTTTCCTAATAGTTGGGAGAGAAAAATTGAGAGAATTTAGTTTCACCAATTTTTCTAGTCTTCCACCATTGTAATTCCTTGCGAGATTGTGAGTTGAGAGTTTGAGAGATTTTTGTAATCTCCAGTGCTAGATCGTATCACACCCTGTGATAGTGATCGCCTTTGTACTCCTCCCTTCTCATAGTGGATTATTTTCTGGCTGCCGCCGTCCGTGGGTTTTTCTCCGAGTTCTTCGGTTTCCCACGTAAATCTTGGTGTTGTTACTTTTCACAGTTTTTATTTCCGTTCCTAATTTTGTCGTAATCTCCATTATCTCGCTATTTGCTTCCGCTATTATTTGTGACTTGCAAGTTCACCTACTCTGAATTTTCCTTTCAAGTGGTATCAGAGCTTTGGTTGAGATGACTTCAGTTATGAAGAGTGAGATTCCAAAATATGATGGAGCGAGGAGTTTTACGATGTGGAGGCTGCAGATGAAGGCAGTCCTCGTACAGCACGGGTTGTGGGACGTAATTGAGTACCCTGACACGAAGTCTGACACATCGATGTCTGATGAAGAGTTTGCAGCACTACAGAATGAGATTAAAGGTGGCTTAAGTGTAAGAGAGTGGAAGAAGATGGAAGATAAGGCATTGGCGGATATACAACTATGTTTGGAGGAACACATTCAGAGAGAGGTTATGGAGATTAACCAACCGAGAGTGCTCTAGGCCAAACTGGAGGAGCTGTATATGTCAAAAAGCTTAGCCAACAAATACCGCATGATGGAAAAGCTCTACAGGCTAAAAATGCCTACAGGTACTTCTATGCGAGCACATCTGGCTGAATTTGATTCTATTATTACTGAGTTAGAGTCAATGGATGTGAAACATACCGATGAGGAAAAGGCTTTACATTTAGTTTTGTCCCTACCTGCATCACATAAACAATTTAAGGAGATCATGTTATATGGCAATCGTGGTGTCCTTAAGCTTAGTGATGTCAAAGCTAGTCTACTGTCTAAGGAGAAGATGGATAATAGCGATGATGAGGTCAGTGAGGCCTTGAATGTAAGGGGAAGGGGCAATGAACATAAGGGAAAGCAGTGCAGAGGAAGTCTAAACACCGTTCCAAGTCTAGGAATCCTCACGAAACAAGTGCGATTATTGTGGCAAAAAGGGTCATGTGAGAGTGCTTGTTGGGCTGGAGAGAGACCGAGCGAGGGTAGTAAAGATAATCATACTAAACACAGTGTACATGACGTAGTTGAGTCTGAGTCAGAAGCAGAAGGGTTTATAGCGGATGATGCCTTGGCCACTACCTCAGGTAGAGTGGCAAGAGATTATTGGGTTCTTGATACAGGTTGTACCTACCACATGTGTCCTCATAGGGACTGGTTTGACACCTATGAAACTGTGGATTCGGGTGTCGTGGTTATGGGTAATGACACAACCTGCAAGGTTGTGGGAATTGGTAGTGTCAAGATCAGAATTCATGATGGTACCGTAAGAACCTTGAAAGAGGTTCGTCATATCCCTAGCATGACTCGCAATTTGATATCTTTGGGTACTCTTGAGGCTAACGCTTGCAGGTACATTGGTGAGAATGGTGTCCTGAAGGTTTGCAAGGGCGCTATGGTTCTTATGAAGGGAACCAGAAAGGGAAGTCTTTACACATTGCGAGGTCTGATAATAGGAACTGCAACAACGGTTTCTAGTCTTGATGAGGCCGCCATTACAAAGTTGTGGCATATGAGACTGGGCCACATGGGAGAGAAGGGGATGTCAATACTCAGCAAAAGAGGTTGCTTCGAGGGCGCACAGATTGGAAAGTTGGAGTTTTGTGACCACTGTGTCTATGGGAAACAGAAGAGGGTCAGTTTCTCCAAGGCCAAGCATACTACAGCAGGGGTTCTAGACTACATTCACTCAGATTTGTGGAGACCTGCTAGGGTGCCATCTTTGGCGAGAAGCTACGTGTTGACATTCGTTGATGACTTCTCGAGGAAGACACAGGTTTACTTCGCCGTCACAAGAATGAGACTTTCTCTTACTTCAAAAAGTTCAAGACTTTGGTGGAGAATCGCAGGGGAAGAAGATAAAGAAACTCGGGGTGATAATGGGTTGGAGTTCGTTGATTCAAGTTTCGAGTTCTGCGAGGAGCGTGGGATTGCTAGGCATAGAACCTTGGTTGGAAAACCTCAGCAAAATGGTGTTGCGGAGAGGATCAACAGGACACTCCTTGAGAAAGCTCGTTGCATGTTTTCCAATGCAGGGCTTTGGAAGAACAGATCATTCTGGGCAGAGGCCATTACTCTTGTTATGTCTTGAATAGATCACCTCCTCTATTGACTTCCAGATTCGGAGGAAGTTTGGTCAGTAATCCAGTAATTATTCATTTGAGAGTATTTGGATGTCTGTATATGCCCGTATGAATGAGGAAGCCGCCTCTCAGTACATTAAATCGTGTTTCTAGGTTATGGAGTCCGAGTCTAAGGGATATCGCGTATGGTGTCGGACTTGAAGAAAGTCATCTGATCTAGAGATGTAACCTTTAATGAAAATGCAATGCTATCCGGGATGGAATCTCTTACTTACGAAAGGCAATCGAAGAAGGATGATGAGAGAGTTGAGTTCGAGTGGAGCGAGTTGGAGCTCGAGTGGAGCTCGAGTGGAGCTAATGAGACCCCAACCGGGAAGCGAGTTCTTGATCCTTCTGAAACGATCGAGTTAATCGGTGACGAGACTACGATTGATGTTCCTCAAGAAGAGGAAATGAGATCATGCTTCGAGATCGTCCCGAAGGGAAATCGGGAGGCCTTCTCGTCTGATGATGAAGATGATGCCATGATAGCTTATGCGTTGAGTGTTGCAGAGGATACTCCTGAAGGTGCTGAGCCTACTACCTATCAGGAGGCCATCTCCAGTCCAAGTGCCTCAAACTGGATAGGAGCAATGCAAGAGGAGATGGAAAGTTTGCAGAAAAATGAAACTAGGGAGCTATGTGAGTTGCACAAAGGCGACGGGCTCTTCTTGCTAAATGGGTGTCTGAGAAAAAGAAGGTATCCCTGGTATTGAGAGTGCAAGGTGGAAAGCCAGATTGGTGGTTAGAGGTTGCAACCAGAGAGAAGGGATTGACTATAATGAGGTGTTCTCGCCAGTTGTGAGGCATACGTCGATCCGCACCTTGCTTGCCTTCGTTGCTCTATTTGATTTGGAGTTGGAGCAACTTGATGTGAAGACAACTTTCGCCGTGGCGAGTTGGAGGAAATCTACATGAGGCAACCAGAGGGTTTCACTGTCCCTGGTAAAGAGGGACAAGTGTGCAGATTGAGAAAGTCCTTGTATGGACTGAAGCAGGCACCCAGGCAGTGGTATAAAAGGTTTGATACCTTTATGGTAGGACAAGGGTACACAAGGAGTCAGTATGACAACTGTGTGTACTTCAGACAATTTGATAATGGGTCTTTCATTTATTTACTGTTGTATGTTGATGACATGTTGATTGCATCCAGGGACATGTCTTTCATCAGGAAGTTGAAATCTCAACTCAGCCAGGAGTTCGAGATGAAGGACCTCGGGCCAGCTAAGAAGATTTTGGGTATGGAGATACAGAGAGATAGAAAGGCAGGGAAGTTGTTCCTGTCTCAGCAAAGGTATCTTGAGAAAGTGTTGGACAGGTTCAACATGAAAGCTAAAGGCGGTTTCAACTCCATTAGCTGCTCATTTCAAGTTATCTGGTGAGTTATGTCCTAAGTCTGATTTAGAGATGAAAAAGATGTCTAATGTTCCATATGCTAGTGCAGTTGGTAGTTTGATGTATGCTATGGTTTGCACTAGACCGGACATGTCCCATGCAGTTAGCGTGGTGAGTAGATACATGCAGAATCCAGGTAAGGAGCATTGGGAAGGAGTGAAATGGATCCTTCGTTATGTGAAGGGTACGTTGGAGAAGGGCATCTTATATGATAGAGCGGTGTGGCAACGTCAATGTTGTTGGTTTTGTGGATGCCTTGACTATGGTGGAGATTTGGATAGGAGGCGCTCAATTTGAGTATGTGTTCACTTTATGTGGAGTGCAGATCTGGAAGGCTTCACTTGATCGGCCTTGTCTACTCACGAGGCTGAATATATTCTTGCCATCGAGGAGTGAAAGAGGCTATTTGGTTGAGGGGTTTGGTCATGGAGCTTGGTGTGTCACAGGGTGAGACTGTGGTTTATTCAGATAGTCAGAGTGCTATACATTTGGCCAAGAATGACGCTTACCATTCGAAGACCAAACATATTAGCGTAAGGTATCACTTCATCAGAGATACAATTACTGTAGGTGAGATTGTGGTGAAGAAAATTCATACAGCTGAGAATCCTGCAGATATGTTAACCAAGCCTTTATCTATAGCTAAGTTTGAGCATTGCTTGGACTTAGTAGGAGTTTGCTCAATGTGAGAGCCCTGCAGGGCCACGCCCTACGGAAGGGCGTGTTGGCGGCGACGGCCGAGGTGCTTATCTGGACAGAAGAGTTGGATTTTCTGGTCCAAGGTGGAGATTGTTAAAATGTGTTCCATAAAATCCCAAATTTAATTGGCGGTGAGTTATACAATTGATTCATTTGGCGTTGCAATGCATTTTGAAATTGGCCACGTGAATCTAATGGCAATTTTTTAGTAGTTTCAAGAAGTTAGAGTTTTCCAAGCATTTAAAGTAGGATGTTATTGTGTTGCATTAACCTAAATTGGTGCTATAAAAGGAGGTGCTACAAGCTTGTTTATTCACCAACAAAAACAACAACAAAAAGAATCCAATACTTATTTACTATTAGGTGAGTTTCCTAATAGTTGGGAGAGAAAAATTGAGAGAATTTAGTTTCACCAATTTTTCTAGTCTTCCACCATTGTAATTCCTTGCGAGATTGTGAGTTGAGAGTTTGAGAGATTTTTGTAATCTCCAGTGCTAGATCGTATCACACCCTGTGATAGTGATCGCCTTTGTACTCCTTCCTTCTCATAGTGGATTATTTTCTGGCTGCCGCCGTCCGTGGGTTTTTCTCCGAGTTCTTCGGTTTCCCACGTAAATCTTGGTGTTGTTACTTTTCACAGTTTTTATTTCCGTTCCTAATTTTGTCGTAATCTCCATTATCTCGCTATTTGCTTCCGCTATTATTTGTGACTTGCAAGTTCACCTACTCTGAATTTTCCTTTCAGAAACCATTACAAAACACATAATCTGCGGGCAGTTTCAAATAAGTACAGTCTCATACCTTGATCACAGACATCAAACCAGTCTTAAATTGCAAGACACCTCTTCCCTCGCTATCAGGGTCGAGATTCTGAGCCATTGAATATGCATGCTCACAAACTGCAACAAACAAACAATCAACAATCAGTCATAAACATCTAAAACCTACTACTACTAACATGACATTCAAAACGAAAAAGTAGTGTATAGGAACACACGAATCCGAGCGATGTTAGGATCCTGGTCTTGAATTTCATCAGCAACTTTAAGAATCTCATCAATAAACGCACTGTTAGCCAGAGAAGACGGCACATTGCTGGCAATTCCAGCTGTGGTCTTCGCATCCGAACCCGCTCTTGCATTTTCAAGAGCTGCCTTCACCAATCGTTCCCATAACTCCTCAGTACCAGGCATTTCCTGATTTCGCACAATCACAACAATTCACGTAAATCCTTTCATTTTACCAAACGTAAAACCCTAAAAGACACTGTTATGCCACAAACTCATTGCTCGCTAGACATTAACCACTCGTCCACTCGTATTCCGACGCCATTTCGCTTAAAATTTGTTAGTCAAACATTCTACTGATCAATTCACGTAAATCCTTTCATTTTACAAAACGTAAAACCTAAAAAACATTGTTATGCGTAAAACTCATTGCTAGATAGACATTAATCACTCCTATTCCGACGCTGTGAAATAATGGACTTGAGCCCAATTCAACCCCAAAAACTAGCTCACCACGAGGTGCAGACAACTGTGGGCGCGACCCCAACATCAATGACCCTGGCTCTGATACCATATGAAATAATGGACTTGAGCCCAATTCAACCCCAAAAGCTAGCTTAGGTGGTTGAGGCACCCAAGCCATTATAAACACCACAATATGGGTGTCAAAGGCCGATATGGGACAACTCAACAGACGCCATTTCGCTTAAAACTTGTGAGTCGAGCATTCTACTGATCAATTCACGTAAATCCTTTCATTTTACCAAACGTAAAACCCTAAAAAAAAAAACATTGTTACGCGTAACTCATAGCTAGATAGACATTAATCACTCGTATTCCGACGCAATTTATATTAAAACTTGTGAGTCGATCATTCTACTGATCACTGCACTTTCATGATGAAATTCAAACGCAAGAATTAAGGGGAAGAGAATGCGACTCACCTCGTTGAATCAGAGTGAGTAAACAAGATCGATGAAACTGAAAACCTAATGTCCGAACATTTGAATTCGCAGCATTGATTGAGAGAGTGATGAAGAATGAGAAGAAGATGATGATGATCAGCAAAAGGCGCTGGAGTTGGTTTTTAAAGACAGTTAATTAGTAAACGAAGTGCGCGGGGTAGAGGGAAAAAACAGTGGCGATTATTCTGCAACCTTTGTAATGAATTGGTCTATTGGGCTCCCAAATAAGCCCATCACTATGATTGTGTTACTACAATGAATTGAAAACGTGTCCTAAAAAAGAACAAATGAATAAATAACATTTGACCATGTAATATCCTGTCAAATCGAAATTCTTTTAACAAATGGATATATAAATGAAAATTCTATCATAGTTAAATTTTTGGTCAATTATAGTAGTTTTAAATTCCGTATTATTGATTTGTCTAAAATAAACATCATCTTTTGAAAAGATGTCTCAATAAATATAAATTGATATTGATTCTATTATGGTAGAATCAATCGTAGTTATATTTTTTAAGTATAATAACTGAAAAAATTTAATTATTATAAAATCTCCCTTGTGCAACTGTGCGTTTGTGCATGGGCTAAATGACCATATCACTATGACAAATCTGGATTATTAGATCTTATCAAACCACGTAGAAAAACCACTCTCCTCACCTCCAAAAACCACCTTCTTTTGTCACTCCCTCCTCACTCAACTACCTCCACCACCACTATCGACCCATTGCTTCCACCAGCACCTCCTCCGACACCTAGCAAACCATCACACCCAACTGCCAACACCACCACCACCACCATAAGTCCATCACCATCATTGGGCCAACGTTGTCGTTGTCACCACCCATTTTGTCTTCTCCTCCCACCTAACAACCACCACCACCACTACCACTACCACCAATGCCACCAATGCCAGAATCCCCAAAGCCACTTGACGACCACCACAACCACCACCAGTAGCAACATCGCCACCGCCACCAACCCCATACACCTATACCACCTTTGTCACATATGCCGCCCAGTGGCGAATCCAAGATTCAAAATCAGTGGAGTCAATAATAATTCGTTACAAAAAATTAAAGTTTAATAGTACTAGGTACATACAACACAACCCTAAGGCCCAGTTCTTTTATGCGGCTGGTTGGTTGCGGTTCCACACCGGACCACAACTTTCCATATTCCACGACAACTCACCATAATCTACCAACCCACCACAATCTACCAACCCACTTACAATTACACCACAACACTTCATAATCCACCACAACCTTCCATATTAATTCCACCACAACTTTCCCCAACCCACCACAGTTTTCAAATTTTCACCACATGACACCACAACTAACCATATAAAAGAACGGGAAAACATAACCAAAAAACCATCAAATAAAGCAGTGTGAGCGTCACAAAACCAACATAAGTAAAAAGTTAACAAGTCTCCCAAACTCTAATTTAACCGCATTGATCCATTAATAAGTTGAATAAATTAGCTATTTAATAATTTAATTAGATAGTAAATAAATATTCAAAATCCCAAAATTTGACAATCTCCAAAATCACATATATAAAAAAAAATAGTAAGATATGCATCCAATTAGCAATTCAAATTTGATTCTATTGACTCGATTAACAAATAATAAATCAATTTAAAATAATAACCCTAATTTAGCTATTAGAGAATTGAGAATACTAGAAAGCCTAAAGAATTGAAAATGAATTGAGAATGAATTATGAAAAAATTGGTGAATGATAATTTAAACTTAGAACTTATAGAGTAATTTATAATAAATGTCATAAGAGGTTGAATTGAGACTTGAGAAAAGAGGCAGAAAAAGACTAACATACAGAAAATTGGAAGGAGAGCAACAATCCATCGACTAAAAGGCTAAAAAAACTTCAAACCTACCTCTTACAAGTGTCAAACTCGCAACTTGACACTAACTATTGGGAATAAACAAATGTGCTAACTGCTTGGCTACTATTTGCTAATTGACTTGACTTTGTGAGGACTAAAATTTACTCCCTCCATTCTTTTTTATCTGTCATTCACAGTTTTCAATGTCAATCTTTAATCAATAATTTTTAATATAAAATTTTTATAGAAAAACATAATATTATACTTTTTAAATAGTACTTTTTATTACGAATCTAATGATATCAATTTTGTATAATGAATCATTATACAAATTAAGATATTAACGGTCAAAGTTTGTAACACAATTCCCTAGACGACAAATAAATAAAAACGGAGGTAGTAACGAGGGAGGCAAGCAAGGTGAATATATCAAAAACATTAGAAAACTTGCATTTAGGCAGATTTGAGCTCACACCTCATCACTTGCAGACATGCACGCGAATCATTTGACTATACCTCATTTCATGCATCTTGATTAGATAAAATGTAATATATATCCTGTATATATTTTTTTTATTTTAAAAACAATTTTTTTTCCGCGAAATTTCAATGAAGTCGCTTGACTCCACTAACAAAGAGTAAACGACACCATTTCATCAATCTTCACTGCAAGCCATTGCTAAGTGCTAACTACACAGCTCAAAAAGGAATGAATACCAAAATACTCAAATACCACATCTGAAACCCAACACATATTATATCATAAATTATAATGGTATAATGATTTTGATCAACAAATAGGCAGCAACAGACTGCAGTATAAATTTCTAGGAGCAGATTGTGTGAAACCTTCTACAGTTCAGGCACATCAGATTAGAGGTCTCACTTAGCTTACCAGTTACCACCTACGTCAGACTCACCACAAACTCTTCAATCAATTAGCAACATCTATATATACATCATCACTTTTCACTTTTTCACCCCAATGTCGAACCAAATTAGCTAAACTGCTACACTGGCCTATAATTACAACAGCTATAATTGAAGAGCCTGAATCGACAACAAATTAAATTAGATCAAAATTGGGACACCACCACAATTAGGGTAGGGAGATCAGTCCTTGTTGCGTGATGTGCGATCTTTGCGGTGGCCACCGAGAATACGGGAGATCTGAAGACCTCGACTAAATGCCTGGTTGAACAACATTCGAGTTTGGAACTCAGACACGAATGGGAACCACGCGAGGAAGGCCACCGGGGTGAACAGCAGCAAACCCATCACTATTTCATAACCTCGTGCAAGGGTCTTGACTGAACCCCAGAATCCAGCTCTGTGAACCACAGGCTTCAGGGCCTGTGCAATCTGGACACATGTTCGACAAGCCACCAAAAGAGAAACAAGTCAATACTTTTAGCCCTTTTTTTTAGTTGCCTACAGTTTCAGATGCCAGTTGGGTCATTTGGGTAGGGTTCAGGTGGGGCCAATTCAGGTTGGATCGGTTCAGGTCAACAAGGTTCGGGTTGAACGAGGCTTGGGCCATTTTCATATCTGACTGATTTTAGGTCACCTTATATTTTTGCTAGATAAGCTTGTCTTTGCATATGAACTTTGTTGATGGATAGTTGGGTCATTTCGGATTTGGGTTCATTTCAGGCTTCCAAGGCCCGTGCAATCTGGACACATGTTCAACAAGCCAGCAATAACAGAAACAAGTCATACTTTTACCGATACTTTTAGGGTTTTGGTTGAAATAATGTAAGGTGACCTTTCAACCACCAACACTATGTTGTCGTACAGTAATTCCCTGTAACTGAACCTACACCACTTTCCGTCACCGAAAAGGTGACATAGGCACGTGCCTTTAATTAAAATTAAAGGCCCCTTATGATGTCGTGGCACCATCTTATGTCACCGAAAGGGTGATTTGGCCAGCACCATGTTACCTTTCCAGTGGCAGAAAGTGGCGTAAATTTAGTTGCAGAGAATATGTTACGAGTACAGACTGTTGTCAGTTTAGATTATCTTCAATCAATACCCGAAAGGAGGCATTGATAATTGGGAGCCAAAAAAAACCTTTCTTTTACCTAAAGTTTCAGAGGCATGCCGAGAAACATAGATGCAATTAAATGCACAATTAACTAACAGAGGAATGATTATACTTACCAAAAGTAAACCCCAACCAGTTGGCATGAATGCCAGAATACACACTATGATATCCCGTAATGTCATTCCTGGAAATGCAATGAGTGTAGCAAGAATGGCAACAAATGTTAGGAAAATCAAGCCCTTGATAAGCCGAAACACAAGTTGAAAATTTGCGCTGAATTTCCGGCGTCCAACAGAAACAGTCTGCACATGAACAAGAGCAGGCGAGCAAAAAAAAGCTGGAGTCAGAGTCTGAATCTGGTTTATTTATAACAACACTCCCAAAAAAATGCACCCTTATTACCTTCATTACAAACAATATCAATATGATCACCAACCATGATAATCCATATACCTACAAGAAGAACGAATCATAGAAGTTAGGAAATAAATTTATAAAAAAAAAAAAAATGGCGCACCTGTTGACTCAGGGTCTGTTTTCTATCTTGGCAAGACCCGACCTGACACAACCCCACCCGCAAAGTGTCACTTGGTCAGGATCAGGCTCCCGCCAAGGATCCAACCCGCAAAGGGGGAAAAGATGTTTTATTCAAAGTTCAGAGTTTTATTTAGTTAAATGTATGTAAAACTTTTTTCATTCGCTTAACCTTTCAATTCATGATATTTGGTAAAATATTGATGTCATTTGGAGTTTGGACTTTTATTTGGTAAACTGGTGTGTACTGTCGAAAATAAGGGAACTTTACACTGAAAATCGATGCAATTAAAAAAATTATTAAACCTGCGTGCTGGTGGGGTCCAGGTTGAGGGTCCCCCGATTTTTTATTCACCCAACCAAGCCCGGACTTAGATCAGCCCCATCCAGTTCAAATAATACAAGAGAATGAACGAGCAGAGAGAAGAAAGAGACATTTTCCAATATACTAAAACTTACCAGGAAACTTCTAGTGTGCCTTGTGATCTTGAGATGATAAACGAGCCCGTATTGATAGATAAAGAACCGCAAAGAAAGCAAGATCTCAGCAACAATGCCGCGAAGCCCAGAGTGGCGAAGATGCTCTTGTTCCTCCTCCCACCATGACTCCCAGCTCTTTTCAGGCGGCACACCAATACCGCCTCTGTTGCTTATCCATTTATTCCAGTCGGTCCAATCATCAACTATTTTCTGCCACTCAAAGCCGGAAGGGTTGAAAAGGAAGGGGGCAAACAACCACGTGCCCACCATGAACCACATTGAAACCGTTATCAAGATGTAAGCCACTGGGCTTCTGTATGGTTGTCCAAATATTTCATACACAACGAGCAAAATCAAGAGCTCAATTCCCTTCACAAAATGGCTCCGAGAGTATAACCTATAGTTCTCTGCAAACTTAGCATGAAAGACCACAAACCCTCGACCTGTAGGCCTATATTTGGCACCCCCATGAAGCAATGTCCTTCCATAATAGTGGGTTTTAGTTCCCAGTGAAAACGTGAAGAACACAGGTGCCAATTGCAATTGCATTAGTACAAACTCACTCAGAGCGGCTCTGAAACCCTTTTCCAGACCGATCTCCATCAACATGGGCAATGCCATCAAGAATCCGATCTGAACAAAAGATTGAGAAGCAAGAGCAACTTGGAGAGGCTTACTGTTTCGAAATCGTCGGTAGTTGTTCAATCCTTGCTCAAGACCACTGAGCACAAGATAAAGGCGCCCGTAGAGGAATATAAACACTGTAAGCACAGTAATCTGACAATGGAGAGAAACACATTGATTAGGCTATGTTTGATCCTTAGGAAATGGAATGGAAAGAAAATTCTGCTCTCTCTTCACTAATTTTATTAGTATAAATGCTCCATTTTCACTACAAATTGATTAACCTATGAATTTTTCCCCTTACTGTCCTCTCAAATTTGGAAGGAAATGTTGACAACAAAAGTAATGCAAATTTTCTGTGATGTTTTACATCTAGCTCCTTTTCCGTCATTTGTTTTCAAGCCACATTTCTTTTCAACTTATTTTCCTTGGACCAAACAGAGCCATAGGGCAACATCACCATATTTCAAGGCACAATACAAGAAAAAGCAGTCATGTACCAGTGTGCTAAAGTAAAAGCCAACTGTTGTAAAATAACAGGACAACATCCTGAAGAAGTCGAACCGATGTCCAAGCCTGTAAACATCACGGCTCAGTGACTGCTCCCCATTCCCATTGGCTATTTTTGCTTCAAACATCGAGATCTGATTAAGGCCCACATCTCTTCCCTTCCCAACTTGAATGTACTCGTGATGAGTAACACTGCCTCCACGAAGGGTAGAATTAAACCCTGCATTCTCAAAGCAGTCCCTTAAGTACCAATATTTATCAGTAAAGCATGAATCAACTCAGAAGGGAAGCACATTACAGAAAATTCTTACCTGCGAATATATCCTCACTCAAATTGATGACCTTGGATGCTTTACTGACACCACCTCGGGTGAGATGGAAGAGTCTGTCAAAGACATCGGGATGACCATAGTGGAAACGAACCCTACAAGCCACAATTAGCAAATAAATTTAGAAAATAAATCACCAAAGAAATCTCGAGGAGTAAAAAAAAATGCCGCATAGAACTTTGGAGATACAGATTTATGGGGAAGGCAGGACTCACTTCAGCGGATTGGCAAGAAGTCTTTGGCCAATGGTGACAAAACTAGTCTCCTGATTTGACATGAACCATGCCAGAGACGACACACTGCACCCACAAAAACAATCACGGCACAATGAACACATAACAGCGACATCGAACAAACTTTCAAGAATAACACCAAGCGGTGCATTTAAAAACCGAACTGTTAAAAGTATATAAATTCCACAAAAATAAAATTAAAAATTCAACCTTCCAGTGAATATGTGCTCCCTAAGCCCAAGAATGGTAGGATTCCTAACACCACCATGCTTTTTGAGAAATTCTTGAAGCAGATTCCTCATTTTCAGAGCTTCTTCCATGTAGTTATCCTAACATAAGTTAACCACCAAAGGATTGGTAAGCAATAAAACAGTAGATCAACAAGGGTGAAGATAGCCTCCCTCCACAACAAGTACCAGTTCCTCACCTGATTCATATCTATAGCCTGCAATCCTTCTCCACGTGTAAAAATTATAGCGTGATTCTGATTCTCAGGCTTCCCTTCACCTAAGATGGGTTGTCCTGGAAGTTTTATACGGTAGATGACCTGAAAAAATGAAAATTCAGTGAGTTCATTGAAAAAAAAAATAGCAGCAAACAAAGTCTTTGACTGGCTGGAGACATTCGGATTACTTAGTACTTAAGATTTAGGAGTTTCCAGCTAATACATCATTTATGAGGTCTTTGAAAAACTATCGACATCAGCTCTAAGAGAAAAAAGAATTCAAACTAAATGAGTACAGTTATCATAAAATGAACGATACTACAAACTTTAGCGTCAAAGATTAAACAGAAAAAGAAACCTGATCTAAATTTTGCCCAGGCTCGTTTGAACTGCTTGATTTTGGTAAAGCTGCTTTTACGAGGGCAGAGTAATACACTTTCTGTATCTTTTTGGACCTATCTTTGCTCGGTTCTTCCACCTCATCAACATAAGCCACACGCAATGATGGGTATCTGTTCCCAGAAAAAGATTTTTAAGGTCAGAACAAGAGTAACTACAAAATGGAAGACTACATTACACTGTTTAACATACGTGGTCATTAGCTTCAGGATATCCTGTGCGCGTTGATCACCAGATCTTTTGTGAATCCCATATTGCTGGCAAGATACCACATATGTAAACTTCATGTCAGCAACTGCTTGACACAGTGCCCTTTCGCCTTTTGTATTTTCTTCAGTGTTTAATTCAATGGCCTTGTAACCCTCCATTAAGACTGAACAACAATTGTACAGTAATGTTAAATCACATTATAGGTCACAGTTGTCCATCTACCAACACTAGCACAGACGATAGAAATCAAGTGTCATGAAACTATCAAGTACCATCATCTTCGGCCACATCCAGGAAGGCTTGAAGCTCTAAAGCTTTCCGGTAGTACATCATACCTCTAACTGGAAAAAGGGGAAAAACACAAAAAACAAAACTAACTTGGTGAGAAAAAAGAGCTGGGTGTGCAAAGTCAATGAGCCAGATGAGTAGCGTTCACACAGATGCATCCCAACAAGTGATTCGCCACAAGCTATGAGAAATAAAACCTAACAGAATTTAAAAGATGCTAAAAAATGGGGCAAAAGTGTTGTACCAGTACGAGTTAAAGTCTGGCCTCTGTATGATGCCCAGAGACGTAGCTCTTCTTCTAGTTCTTCGTTGTATCTAATCTCTTCTTCACTTCTGCACTTTATACGTTCCAAGAAGTTTTCCCACTCATCTGTTTGGCATTATCAGCACCATCTCAGAATAGTTTCACAAGTTAGAAAAAAGCATCACTAGGAAGATTGGTCAACAAATACTAATTGATTATTGAAGCAACTTGCAATTATCGCATATAAAACCTGGAAAGATCTTTTGCAAGTAGAATGAGATAGAAACTCCATCTTCATTTTGGTTTTCCAGATCTTGCAATGAGAAAAGGACCTCCTCCGTATAGTAAGGGGTTAATACACTGCAAACAGATTATTTGAAACAAAAGCAGGTGAAAGCCAACCGTCAGCAAAACTGTTGATAATTATGAATGCTAATACTTCTCCAACAATATTCATGCACAGCAAGAAAGAGAAAACTATAAACAAGTTTCAGATTCAATTCAAATAGATCATGAAACAGTCTTGCAATTAGCTACTGCATTATAAACTGAGACTTAAACAGTGTCATCCACGGAGGTGCTGGAAAGAACAATCAGAAAAGCACGTAATTCTAATCAATTTATTTCTATGTACATGATACAACCAGACTGAGATCAACCCTTTCTACGAACTCACAAAACAGAAACCAGCAGACCAACAACACAAAATGACCCAGAATTACAGAACAATTACTTACCAAAATACTCAGAAATCCTGACCAAGCAAGGTATGAAGGAGTTGGATGTAGCAATCTAACCCCTAAATTTTGCAAATTAGAGAGACCGGTTCCAATTGAGCCAACGGCAATGACAAAAAACTCCAGGGAAAACACATTTGAGTGTGTGCTGGGGGATCTAGATGTAGGCAGCCTTCCCCCTTGGACTAAAGATAAGCTGATGGTTCAAATTGAGCCCGGACTTAGAAATTTTATTGCTAACTTCTACTCCATGGAAAAGAAGCAGAGGTTTAATGAGGAACTTTAATTTAGCCCGTTACAATCTAAGTTGAAAAAATAATATTTTTCAACTATCCAAATGATGGACAAACTACAGAACAGTTACAATGTATCAAAAAATAGCACCAGCAAGATTTGTCACATTCGCAAACAAGAAAACAGAAATGGCGGCTAGGAACCTTGGTTGGAGATACCACCAAATGTCACCCACTCTGCATCACAAACAAGTACCATATCCAACAACAACAACACCAATGTGAGTCCCACTTCCACGGGTCTAGGGACCCAGATGCAGGAGCCTTACTTCAAAATACATCATTGTTTGTGGAGAGGTTGAGTACATAAGACCCACATGCAAGTACCATATCCATTACACCTAATCTGACACAATATACGAAGCTTGGTTCTTGATAGAAACTTTTACTTACGAGAAAGAAAGCATGTTGCGAACTTTAGGGGCTGATGGCATATCCATAAATAGTGAATTAGAGAAGAAAGAAAGCCGGCGTCTAGCATCTAAGTTTGATGGAACATCCATTGCAGACTCCTTCACAGTAAGCAGCAGATAAAGCCGTTTGATCTGCCGAACAAATAGAATATATTTCAGCACTACTGATGCTAGAAAATCTCAACTACCCTTCGACAGACAACGCACCTTTTCCTTCCAGGCTTCAGTAAGCGGTTCAATTGGAAAATTAATTGCTCCTCCTGAAGCAAATAACTGTGAATGCTCTTCAAAGGCTTCCATCCTCTCATGCACTGAACCACCATGAACTGACTCCAACACGCTAGTGTCTTCCATGATATCTCTAGTTACTACCTCCAACATATCCTGGAAATAGATGACAACTTGATGTCTATCTTCCGGATTGTTTTCCAGCTGCAAAGAGAAACTAAAAAGTTAAGCAACGCAAAGTAAACACTCCCAAGTTAACAAGATGAATTGTTTCTAGATGTATGTTTACCAAGCATGTCATCAACTTAACAAAGGTCTCGTACAGACTAGGCAGAGCACTCAATTTATACTCCTTGACCAAATCCCCTTGTTCTATACGGGTCTCAACTTCAGCAAATATCTTGTCTATAACACTGAGAATTACACAAAAACAATTAATAGAATCTCAAGAAATACAGACAATCTTCATATTTACACTTTCAGGAAGGGTCAGTGCTTTGTTCTTTCTAAGATACCCCAACTTACTTGGTCTCATTAGGCCCTCGAACCATGAATTTAATCACGCTCTTGAAAGAAGCATAACACTCACGGACAGCACATGACATATAGGGGTCAGCTTCAATTCTCTTTATCAATTCTCGATCCTTGCCATTGCTGTCCTTGGCCATATCTAGTGCTATCGGAATCTGCAGAACACCAATCAAATAAATAAATAGATAAAGATCAAGGCAGCTCCCATGCAAAAAGTACTCAATCAGTACCAAACCTTGCTTGCAAGTAAAAACGGGGGCCACTGAATAAGGTCCAACTCACGATCGGCCCAATATGGAACAAGTAATAGATCCATTTCCCTGAAGACTAAAATAGATTAGTGCCCTGTATACAACCATCAGCAGTACCAACACATTTAAATATTTAAGAGCCTACTACCTGTTGCTTATGAGATCTTCCTCTCTGAAACTCGTAATTATTTGGTTCCACAATTGAGCAAATCGGGCTGCCTCCTTCTCTTTGTTTGACAGAATCTGCAACTCAGACACATTATGTAAGATGGTTTATCATACATTGTCACTAATAACAACCCTAAACCACTGAGAAGAAAAGACAAACAAACTGAATGGAATACAACACCCATGAGTCCATGACCTAGTAACTAGCAACATCAGCTGGACTTTAATGTGTGGTAGTGGGATCAGGCCCTCCGAAAAAAAAACAGTGTGGGTGCAGAAGTGAACAAGCACAGAAACACAAGTCTATAAGCTATAGCCTAGAAGAAGGCTATCTGAAAAGACAGAGTTGAACCATAAGAATCAGTCCACAACACCTCTCGCGACTTCTAAATGCATGGATTAGCAGTTCTGTTGTCCATCAAGACCCTTGTTCTTTCTAGATAACTAAGATTAACATCAAATTGGGTACCTTTCTTAAATTTCAGAGAAAAAATGCCTCTCAAAACCAAAGAGCTCCAGCGTCACAGAGGAGCTAAGACCCGCACATGTGACATCTATTGGAGCAGCTTTACCAATTGCTGCACATTATCATTAGTGTGGATCTTTTGACAATAAACCTGTTTAATAGCATTGAGCGTTACATGCTCAGAGCATTAAGCACAGATGGTTGAAGGGAAAACATCACATCATATGTATCTCCTTTGTTTTAGACAAGTTGTCCATCGCACATTAGCATATCATATATAATGCAAGGGCCCACCTCAAATTAAAATACACCAATCTAGCAAAGGCAAGTGCACAAGAAAACTCTATGCAGTAGCATTTATTACTGTGAATACCCCCCCCCCCCCCCAAAAAAAAAAAACAAACAATGATGCATTCCCTTCTCAATCACACAGTTTATGATTTTTAGTTCATACTCTGCAGGCGGAAATTAGCAACACAATCACCATATGATAGACGTGCAACTTCCACTGGTTTTAAACTTGGGAAGTTGGGATTGCTCTAGCAATATGGATTTGAATGGACAAAGCAAGTAGCAAAGAATCTCGGGCAAAAAAAACAAAAAAAAAAAACACACACACACACAAAGCTTACATCAGGAAATCGCCGAGAGAAAGTTGCCTTCAAACCCTTCTTCTTATGTTCAGTTTTCTCCACTGGGATCAGACATGCATTGAAAGCACCAGGCAGTGACTGGAATCGGGATCGCAACATTCCCAACGTACGGATCTAAAATTGAGATAGAAAACACAGGGAGAATAAACAACACAACAACCTCCTTCCATGTGCAACCCAAAAAAGAAAAGAAAACAAGTGGATAGAACAATAAAATTGCAAGAAAAAATTGACAGTATGCTTCAGTCACCACTTACTTCTCCAAGCCTACGGAAAGCACCATATACACCCCCAAATATTGTGGAGAATATGGCATACCAAATTTGGGTATCCATGAAATAGACCTGTAAGAAACAATAAATAATTAGTAATTACTAATTTAATGCACATGGAAAACATGTTTTGAGAAAAGGGATATGCCATACAAGAATAATGGGAGCCCATAGTGCAACCACAGCACCAATATTGTTCCTTGCTGCAAAAAAAGACATGCATGAAAGTGTGTAAGAAACCATTGCTCCTCAAAACAGAATGTATTGAGTTTATGAGAAGAATATGCCAGCTTGGTTACCTTGAGGGAAAAACTCATGCCATTTGAAATCTATTATCCGAACTGACATGATTTGTTTTGTAGGACCTACTAAAGGCTTAATCTGCAAATTCAAAAAAAAAAAGTAATTTATAAGAGATAATTATTTCATTGCAAGCACTCCCTGTCTTTCCTTTCCTTCAGCTGAATACAGAAAACTGTAGTAAATGCCGGCTTTGTTTCTTAGCGTCCCTTTTGAGTAATGCTGAATTTTTAGTGGCACTCTGATGCTATCAGCTATTCATTTTCTGGATATGTAAATATTGCACTACAAAACCTAGGGAGAATCCAACCTAGATCTTTATGGAAACTAAACATTCCACAATTGGGTACCCATAACTCTAAATGGACTACTGTGATGTCCATTCATTATTGAAAACAAACAATAATAACTGTGCTTATTAATTTATAAACAGAATATAAAATTAGAACAAGCCGACAGTGCTGAGGAACAACAAACCTCCACAAAATAACTGAATGCCAACTTTGTCACTATAAGGAGAACCCAGAAAACTGTGTACCTGAAACCTCATATGAAAGACAAAAGTTAGATGACAGCCAAATTCTCATGCATTCCTTCTTTTCAACAGGTCAGTAGTTCTTACTTGAACAACGAAAAAGCACTTTCATGCATTCCTCTACCAACATAAAGCCGAGGCTGTAAGACACGAAGGAAAAGAGAGTTAGAGATCACTAAACACAAAAGCTACCCAAATAAAGAAATCCAACACATAAATAGATGATTATTAGAATAAGAAATCCAAGATACCTGAGACCACCACATCATCAGCATCGCAATCTTGTAATCAGATCTTTCAAGATGACGGCGTATGAAGGGAAAAAGAAATAGCACAGCAGAAAGCATATTTGGTGACAGGTAGATGACAACTGCCAGAAAAAACAGCGAAGGCGAGCTTGCATTGCTCCCAAACCAACTTTTAATAGTCTGAGCAAATCCTGGTGGATTTTCCCATGAGTAGGCATAGGTCACTGGCAGGATAATCACCCATGCAGCAGAAGAGAGAGCCTTCAAAAGATATCTCAGCTTTACATAGAATGGCATGCTATGCCATGCTTTCCAACTAAGAACGACATCGAGGACAGCTGAAAAAGGAAACTTTCATTTATCAAAACAAGTATTCATGCCATATGGCCCATATCATCAAAAACCAATACAGTTAATCTCTTATATTAGATTCAACGTTGGAATGATTGAATTCATCAGAGCATATTAGATGGCGTAAACCATATGTTAGTCAAGTAGAATTTATGCAAAACCTACATTGCCCAAGCTTTAATATCGAAGCCGTAATGAAGATGCTCAATACTTTCTTGAACACATCTGCTTCAAATACTGCACCAAGATCCCCTGAGCCATTCCATGCAACAATAATCATAGCCTGAAAGTAAATTAAAAAGCTCAAAATCGTTGTATAGCATTGAATTTGAAGCTCATATTTGTAACCAGAATTCCAAACAAGGATAGATGGAGAAGATAGATACCTGCAATGCCAAAATGAAAAAGCTCCACATCCTATCGAAACTCCTGAAGATATGCCAAAATGTTCGTATCTCGACAAAATTAACTTTCCCAACCCATTGGTCCCCACTAGCTGGTCTGCTTTCCTACAAACCACCAAGAAATTCTCAAGAACGTGACTATAGTTAAAATTGCAGAACATGGCATTGGAGAAATTCCTTCTCTCTCTGCCTTCCCTATGACAACGAACTTTAAAAAACAGAACACATTTCTGAGAAAATAATCAGTCAAGAAAAAGAACTCTAGCATTGTCTTTCAATAGCGACTCCCTCTATGGGTCTTGCTTTGTGTGGTATGGGGAGATCAAAATGTAAGCAAACTTACCTCGTCAAACACTTCTACTTGCAGAGAGATTGATCCCAAGAGACACAAACATATTCAAAGGAACATTTGAAGTTGAAATTAATTTGTGTAAAAGAAATAAGAAAACCAATACTCCAAACCCGCTATGAAGTGTTTCATCATGGGACTGTCGTTACCCAAGGACCTAAACATGACTTATCATCAGCAAAATTCAATTGTGTAACAACAATCACATGATGACATACATCCCCTGATAAGGAAGTCAACCCAAGAGCTGGACTTCAAATGCGAATGAAAGGGCTATCATTTTATTTATTTTAGAGCATACAAATGGAGGGTGGATTTACCTTATAGTTAATTGGACAACAACGAAAAACTAGGGCGAAATATTATCCAAGGTACAGAACAAAGTAGTGGAATCTAACCCTGTTTCGATCTTGGCGAAGATCGTCTAAAGGCAAACGAAAGAAGTCAGCATCAGCCCGCATCGGCCAACCCAAGCGAAAGCAATCAACTGACCTGCACATCAGGGAATGAACACATTGGATAATGGACACCAAGTAGCACGGACACAAAGTAAACAACTTAGCAACCACTAAAATAACAAAATACCAAAAGTATTCATTCAAGTCATCATAGTTTCTCCATTGTGAATGCTTGGATTTTCCTTTTCTACTCCTTTCCGCTTCCTGCCAACCAACAAGATTGTACAATGTAGAGTTACATGTGAAATAACTGGTATATAAAGAAACTAGAAGAAGCAAGTTTAGTCTAGTACCTTGGCTATAACTAAATAAATCGGGGTTACGACTTTTTTCAAAAAGGCCTCCTCTTCACCACCATATGCTGGCTTCACAGCCTCACCAGTCATATGACTGACATTTCCAGCAAGCATGCTATACAATTCAAATGCCATCTACAAAGATACAGCACACAATATTAAGTCACTAAGAAACTAATCAATCTTTCACCAAGACTTTAAGAAAATCACAACCACATCGCAATGCATGCCCATGAATTATATCTTATCTGGTATCCACAAACTCATAGCACAGTAGTTCCCCCCCCCCCCCTCTTTCAACACACACACACACACAAATAAAAAACAAAGGAAGCTCATAGCACACTAAGAAATACCACATGGCCATCGCATGCACATAATTTTCTTTTATCCAGTAACCACATGACATTCACACAGTGTTTAGCAATCAGCCAATAAACCCTCAGCAGGCTACAAGAGTGAAAGCATGTCTAACTAATGGAAAAGTGAATAAACTCATTTGATCCGCGATTCTAACAAACAGTTCACCACCGGATGATCAGAATAAACTTTGAAAAATTAACAGTGTATCATTTTCCATGACATCATATTTTTACTATCACTTCGGTCAGAAGTAGAAGTAGAATGAACATTTATTATTCTTGAACTAATTGTACCATCCACAATCTTTCGCCGGTGCACTGCTGAATTGTATTCCCGTTATTTATTTTTAGCATCCCAAGGGTTAGAGTAGCCTCTAAGCCTAATCCCTCCATATATATTCTTTTTCTCCAAATATTTTTAATCAGATCATGAAGATTATGACTATGATACCAAAATACACATTTGAGACTTGATAGTATTAAGCTTTCTCTCTCTAAAACCACTGCCTCTATCCAAATATTCTTGGAGGTGAGCTAGAGTGAGCCCTTCGCAGTTTAGATGTTGGCGTAGTCTTTCTGCTAAACCTAGTGGACTACTCGATCAAGTTGGCTCAACCATTATGCCTGATCATATTCCGGTTACATGACTGTTTCGGTGTTTCCAGAGCCAGACATTCACCATTCCAAATTTCCAACCCCCACATTCATCAACCCAAATCAACACCCATCCGCTTCAAGTTAGGAGTCAAGTAACAAGTCGGAAGCAATGAGTATGCAGAGATCAAACAGATTACTTCTGATTATTCTCTCAGAAGAAGAATATATCTGTCCAGCATGGGCTTTAGTGCCAAATTGCTTAATTTTTTTCCTACTCTTGCAATTATGAGCATTCTATGCTTGGGAGAGACAATAGACAGTCATTGAGCGCTTTAAAAAGCAAAGCTGAACTCCTGGCTCAAATCTGACTCAACAAATCCATAGGCATCTGTAAAATTAGTAAGTTGTTCGGTAGGCAATGTGCCAATGATGATTTACTCAATTCATCATCACATAGACTAGTCTGGATCCTACATCTTGTCAAGCTCATAGTAACAGATCAGAAAGAACCCCCAACAAGGGCATACACCCACATCAATAACAGAATAAGGGAAGTGAAGGAACAAAGAAGAGGACGAGTTTCCCCCCATGCTAGACTGAGAAAATTCATTAGAACATATATCGCTCCCAACGGTGAAACAGTAAAAGAGAATCTAGTGCTTTTGAATAGAAAACATACGTGATGATAGATATAACAAAGACATTCTGGCATAAATCGTAGATTTGCAGCTTCACCCCATATAAGCAAATACAGCCCCATGTACAACAGCTTGCGTTGTTGCACTTCCTGCTGTATCGTAGGCAGCCTACAATTTCGTTCAATTTATCAGCCAAAAGTTTGTTAATAGCAAAGACTAGGGGTAGGACAATTCATTAACAACAAACTAAGGGAAAGGGAACAACGAAAGTATGGAAAAGAGGAATGAAGGGGAGAAGAAAAGCATGATGAAGTGTTCAAGTAATCACCAATACATAAGGAATTAATGTGGTAACATCTTGCAGCCTTAAGCTCCTCATAGGGATACCATAGGCATCTCGTCACAGAAACAATGGCCAAACTACTAGTCTACTACCATCAGAACCACCAACCCCCCCCCCCCCCCCCCACAAAAAAACAAAAAAACACCCCATATGTAACAAGTATAAAGAAAATCCAATTGTCATAGTTTGGAACAAAGAAGCTTACCAAAGGCTACTCTTGCGACCCAGATACTTGCACCATTTTTTGTAGCTCTTGAACAGCTTTTTCATCACTTCAGTAAGTGCACGTTCATCTAACTGGGAACAGATTATGCATTTTAAATACATAAGCAGAGTAAAAAGCTACTATAAAGAGACAAATCATCTGCAAACTGCAAAGTACCAATAAATACTAAAAAAATCCCTATTCACAGGAAACACATATACTGCTGTCAAAAGGAAACACCGCCCATCACTCTCAAAACAGATTGTAGAATCACCTTTGGCTGCTGATCAGGCTTCGGAAACTGCCGTATGTGCACATTAGCGAGTAGTAAAATAAGATGCTCTCTTTGATTTGCCACGTTATCTTTCTGCATTAAATTCACACAAACAACAGGCCCTTGGCATCAACACCACATAACAAACGCACAAAATAGCCAGCAAAAGAACGTCAGCACAAATGCATAGGCCACCTGAAATCCAAACATTGCCTGAAGCCAATCCAGGATGTCTTCATCTTTTTTCTTCTTGTAGTCCTTAGGCCATGGTAGACCTCTTGTATTACGCAGGGCAAGCACAGCAGCTTGAATCTGGAATTGAATCCCATAAGGAGGGCAACATTTATTTCAAATGGAACCAAAAAAGACAACCACAAGTCCACAAGCAAACCAAACCTCAGGAAATCTCATGACTGGCTGATTTGCACTGTCAGGATCAAGAGGAAGTATATTGTAAGGGACATAAATTTCTGTTTTCTCTGCCACTTTATTGTGTGTTTCCACAATCTACAAAGTCAAAAGCATGATATTAGCGCCATCCTCAGTAAATTAGCAACCATCACTAGAGCAATAAATGTTGTCAAAACATACAGACGAAATCGGCTATGCCGTAAAAAAATATGAACTAATCTCACCTCACGATCAAGCTCCATGGCCTGTGTCAGGTTAACAGCCTTCAGGACCTCAAAAAGAACGTTAGCAGTTTGATATGCCTTTGTGAGCTGAGCTCTGAATAAGAAATGATTGTTAAGGTTTTGTTCCAGAAAAGCTTGGCTAACACACTGAAGTCAGGTTTGTAGCTTTTGCTCCTGAATGAGAACTCACCGGTCTGCCTTGTCAGCCGCATTCTGCAAAGCTTGAATGTATTTCTTATAGTAATGTTGATAGAAACTTTGCATTTCCCGTGCATCGTTCTTCTTAACTCTTCCCCTCAATGTTGGATCATTCTCCTGCAAGGTAGGAAGATTATAGAACCAGCCTCAAGCATGTAAGAGATCAATATAAAAGTCATAGAGAGTTTGACAGAGAAAAAACTGATAGAACAAATTCCAAACTACTGGTGACAGAAACAATCTGCAATTAAATGGTGGAAGTTACAATACAAAGCAGTAGAAGTAGTAAAAGAGTTTTATAGGCAGATCATCATTAAGGTTCAAAACAAATTTTCAATAGAAAGGGAAAATGCAAATTCCAATTCTTGAGCACACGAGATGGCAGTTGGATTCTACAAATAGGGATGAGAATAGTAGCACGGAAAAACACAATTCCTCCAGAAAACAGGCAGAACAGATTGGGCATGATTGTCCAGACAGTCTGACACCATATACTTTTTCCTGCTCAATACCTAAATTACAAGATGATCATTTACAAAAAGTGAGGACCCTTGATAACTCTTAAATGTACATACCCTTTCTAGCCTTTGCAACAGTGCAGTTTTAAATTGGCGGACACCACGGCCGCTAGAAGTTGGGTCTAGCCTGTGTGCCTTCTCAAATGCATAAAACCGGCCTACCAAATCAGCAACATGGGTCAGAAATCAGAGCTAGTGATTAGTACTAAACCAAGTTAGAAATTTATCAACAAACTTAAAGCACGCAGAATAGCTGGTAGAGGAATAAGTGTTGATGGCACAATGTTTCATGGAAAAAGATTTTGAAGAAGCATAGCATCATAAAGCCAAGATCATATTCATAACACTATAAAATGTCATGAACAAGTATAAATTTTCACGCTACAATAACAAAAGAAAAGAAATTTTAAAAAATTGACCAGCATTGGGAGATAGAGCAGAAAAGTTCAACATGAATTGATAAAAGGGAATGCATTTTTTCACAACCCTTCAAACATGCAAGAAAATATAATTTCAATAGCAATGGGTAAATCTCATGTCATCGAGAAGCACAATAAACTCTAGATAAGAAGTGCTTGCAAACATTTTCTTACACAAACACAACAATGGAACACAAAATCCCATCATACGTGCAATGATATTTCGACATCATAAATTAGTACATACACCAAAGATGAACCTCTTATCGAGAAAATATGCCCATCCATATTTCTACATGGATTATTCAATCCAATCTCGTAAACACTTTGGCTTATGGCCAGACTGTCGAACCATCGCAACCAAAAGCTTAAGTTAGGTAGTTCCAATAATGGTCTTATACTGTAACATTCCCCACACGCGAATGCCCTTTGGGCTTCAAACATGGATGTTGCAAATACCCCTTCACCTTGCACAAATGAACATGGCGGTGTTGAGATTTGAAACTAATACCTCCTACCTAGACCCAGTCTGGCTCTAATACCATGTCGAATCGTCCCAACCAAAAGTTTAAGCTGGTAGTTGAAGCCCCAATGATGTCTTATACTCTAACACAAACAACACCATTCCTAAGTCTTAACCAATTCCAATTGATAATTCGACACAGAACAAATGGCAATGGCACACCCATCTCCACCTTCTGTACTGCACAAGCTCAACATGCAATGCCAGCAAACAGAACCATTGGATCTATAACACCTAAACCTCACTCATTACAACCACTTACGCTAAGTTTGGTAGAGTAGAGCAAGATACAATCATCAAAATCACAAAGCCTTCCTCCATTAATACTGCATTGCATTGAATTGAAACTTACCAAACAAACATAACTTCACATCACTCAAATCACCATGGTTTCTCATCAAACCCCAATTCCATCAACAAGGCACCAAAAAAAAAATGACTACCCATACCCAGAAAAACAAAAAAAAACACAACATTAATTCTCATTGAAAGTTGATGAAACATACATAGATAAGCAAACAAGCATAACTTCATGGCACTCAAAACACCATGTTTTCTCATCAAATCAAACCCAACTCCATCAACATGGTACCAAAAAATGCATCCCCAATACCAAAAAAAACACAAAAAAAAGAACATTAATTATCATCGAAAGTTGATGAAACATACATAGATAAGCAACCCGGGGATTGTGCTTTTCGACCTCATTAGCAACACGAAGAATTGGAGCGATCTCAACGAGGGAAGACGGCACAATCTCACTGTCAAACGCCGTCTCCCCGAGATTTCCGGCGGTCTGCGTCCTCATCAGCCGCCTTCCACCGGGCTGGTCGGGCCCACCACCTCTCGACGACGCCGACATCTTCTTCTCCGGCTACAAAACCAGCCGGAATCAAAAACGACGACGTTTTGCGTCCTAAATCAAGCAAACATAAAATCAATAAACAGAGTGCAAAATCAAGAGCAGTTTGAAGATTAAGGAGTACTACCTGATTGTTGGAGAAGGTGTGGATATGGAGATTGGAGCTGTGCGAGCAAAAAAGCAGAGCGTGCCCTGGGAGAGAGCGAAAAGTAGAGAGAGAGAGAGCTAGAGAGAGAAAGAGAGAAGAAAGTTTGTTTGAGGTGCTTAAGGAAGAAGGAAAAGTGAGGGAAGATGACCCAAAAACGAAGCACCAGTAAACAATAAGCAGAGAGAGAGAGAGAGAGAGAGAGAGAGAGAGAGAGAGAGAGGGAATTGAATTGAAGCCGTGAAGCAAGCAGCACAGTCTTAGAGAGAGAGAGAGAGAGAGAGAGAGAGAGATTAGTATTAATTTAACTTTGGAAATTACTAATACTGCAGTCAGTGCAGTGCAAATACTCAGTGGGGCCCACCTCTTTAGAGTAACTATTTCTTGACTATTTTGACCTCAAAGTCTTCCCCGTTTACAGCCTGTCAAATTCTAAGGTAAATAAATTTTAGTAATTTTTATAAATTTTGATTATTTTTATATGGTTTTTGGTAATTTTTTGTAACTTTAGATGAATTTTAATAAATGTAGGTGAATACTTCTTCCATCTATTTTTAAGTGGCAAATTACTAACTCTCTAAACCCAATGCTTATAGGAAAAAGAGTAAAAAATTTACAGATAGACAAATATACTCTTCCACTAATTTCATTGTAAAAGGAGTAATAAAGTAGTAGTTTAAAAGGTAAAATAAAACTAAAATTCATTAATTAAGGGTAATTTAGATATTTTAGTTATTGGAATTGTAAAATTGACAAATAAAAAGGGACAAGGTAGTTAGGAAAATTGACACTTATTTAGGGACGGAGGGAGTAGTTAACAAAATTTCAATTTCTATTTATGCATAATTTATTTGCCAATTTCGACCAATTTATGATTTACCCATTGATCTTACAGACTCTTACTCCCTCTGACCTCCGCCTTACTCCATCCATTTATAACATATTTATTATTTATCGTACTCAATATCATTCTTTGATCGATAATTTATCATATAAAATTTCTAACAATTACAGTCTATCGCACCCCACCGGCTTTACCATGAACTTTTAGTTCATTGGTAAAGACTGTATGTATCTGGCACTTAAAATATGTTTTTTATGGGAGGTTATTGTTGTATGTTTCGTTAGAAATCTAATAATGGTAATCTTAAATAACAAATCGCAGTATATTTTGAGAAGTTAATAGTCCAAGTTTTTAAAGTTGAACTGATATGGTTTTCAAATCGACAAATACTTAATATGTTCCATAATATTTGTCACCTAATTGATTTTCACAACCTCTAATATCTCATTTTAAACAAAACTTTCCTCTATAATATTTTATTATCAATTGTAATACTATACTTTTTGAATACTACTTTCGTTATAAATATAATAGTAATAATTATATATAATAAATTGTTAGATATATTGGAGAAAATTGATTGTCGAAATTCTTAAAATTTGACTTGTATATTTTTTAGGATGATAAATACTATCTCTGTCTCAAATTATTTGTCTTTTTATCTAATTTATTTGTCCCAAAATATTTGTCTTATTTACAATTCTAACAATTGTAATTCTTTTTATACCCCTAATTAGTTAATTCATTTATCACTTTTTACAATTTAAATAATTATTATCTTCAATTAAAATAAGGATAATATAGGTAAATTATAAATTTTTTACCTCAATTTTAATATCCACATGTTTTCTCAGGTTAAGTGAATAGACAAATATAATATAATAGGACGAAAGGAAGAAAGTAATATGGAGGGAGTAACTTTCTTGTGAAAGTATTTGAAGTTGCGAAACGGTACCGGCTTGGGGGTAGTTATCGTAAATAAGGTGTAAAATCAGGGATGGTTTTCTAAACCGTGGTTCGAATTTCAAAAAGTGAGATTTGTGTGGGGTACCACTGACGGTGGGGTTATTTCCACTAAGCTGTTTTGAGTCTTTTGACGGAACTTCTTTTTACCATTTTGTCCTTGGAAGCCTATTTCCATGGTCATAGTTTGATTCGTTTCCATAGTTAATGCCAACGCGCGAGGGTCAAACCGTAAATTACCACTATTCGAGCCCGGGTCCGTCGTTCAGAGGTTCCAATCCCCGCGGTTGAATTATAAAAATGCGTAAAATATTTTTTATTGTTGGGAAAATATTTTTCCTTTGTCATATATTAATGTGCTAATTTATTTATTTACTTTTATTTTGGCTGACACATAATAAATCCAGTATGGAAGAATGAAGATTCTGATAGTCGTCGGTTTCATTTTTTAAGAAATGAAGAGATCAGAACTGGTGGGACCCACGGTGTCTTGAGCCCATGCAAGGCAAACCCACCAACCGAAATTCACGCTTTGCATGAGGCAGTACGAAGTCGCTTCTCATTTGCTACCCAAAAAGTACTACTGCCTCTCGTCCACGTGATAGTTTTTACGATCTTCAATATTATTATTTAATTAATAATTAATAATAATTAAAATATTATTTTTTATAATAATATTTTTTATTATAATTTAATAATTATAATTTTATATAACAATTCATTGTATGTATTAAAAAATTTATGATCAAAATTTTTAAAATTTAATTGCATAATTTTTAAAGATAACAATTAATATGGAGGGAGTATTGTATACTTTCTTTATTCCATATTAATTATCCTCTATGAAAATTGTGCAGTCAATTTAAAAATTTTGATCATAAATTTTTCAATATATATAATAAATTGTTATATAAAATTACCATCATTAAATTAGTATAAAAAAATATTATCATAAAAATATAATATTATAATTATTAATAATATATTATATAATAAATTATTATTGAAAAAGTAATATTAAAAATCATAAAAAAAAATTATAACAATTAATCCGAAACGGAAGGAGAAATTAACAATACTCACGAGTGACCACCTACCTAAGTTTTCTTTTTATTTTTTGTTACTTGTGTGAGATGTCTACATATCAACCTACGTATCACTATGATGGAAATGTTAATATTTTCAAACCATCTGTACGTAGATGATCAAATGTCATAATCAGTAATCATTAGCTTTGTTTGTGTCACCAAATTAAGGACCAGCCTTAATGGAAATATGAACAAGGGAACCGCTTCATCGAACCGTAAACCAGTAAAAAAAAGGAAACAAACAATATCTAACTGCTTTATTTGTCCGGTGCATCGAATCAGATAAATCGGATGTTAAACGGGACAGTTCTGGTTTGTAATTTTCAAACCAGCGGGGAACCGGAACCGTACCGTTAATATATATATATATATATATATATATATATATAGTTAAAAAAATTACACCGACACAATGGGAACTAACAAGCAATTGTAATTAAAAAATGTAATTGAACTAGCTAGCATGAACTAGCAAGCAATGTAATTTACATAGACATAGTGGGAACTAGCAAGCGAAAAAAAGTTTACACAAACGCAGTCGGAACCGAACTTGATTTTTTTTTGTTTGTTGATTGAATGGTGATTTTTTAAATTTTGATGGAAATAAAGGCGATTCCGGTTAACCGATGACACCGCACCGTTAAATCCGGTGCACCGATTAAAAAAAATCGGGTGTTCCAGTTCCGATTTACGATTTTGGAAAACCATTTCGGCCGGTGCACCGTTTCGTAAAACCGTCACCGCACCGAATCGTACCGTGAACACCCCTAATATTAATATCACCTCTCTCGTCAAAATATCCTTTATATTTTATATCATCAATGAGGCATACGACCAATAATAATAAGTATTATTGGATTAAATCAACTAATTAACAATATGTTTTCAAATTGTTAGAATATTTCAAGTGTATAATGAATGACATTGAGTTAAGTTGTTAACCTAAGCAACTCAAATGGTGTAACTGGACTTGGCAAAGGTCAAATGATGACTTCCAGACCCAATATGCCCAACTGAAGGCAGCACGGACTGTCGTGAGATTGGCACGGGTCATAATGCCTGGCAAAGAGCTGGGACAATAAGAATTAGGTTGTCACCACCTGTGTTTAGGGGTGGGCAAAAAATCCATAATCCGTGATCCGATCCGAAAATACAATTATTTAATCCGAAAAAAAAGGATAATTAGCGGATAATTTTTGAAGTTGGCAGATCGGTTAACCGATCCAAATTCTTTCCCCGGATCACGGATCGGATACGGATCGGGGGTTGAAAAATTTGAATAATCTAGCGGTTATCCGAAAATCCGAAAATAATTTATTTTCAACTTTGAACCCTTGAATTGTTATATTTTTGTGGTAGATTAGTAGTCATTAGCATAGAAATGTAACACAGTACATAAAGTTCATAATTTTGAATCCATTAAGGTATGAAGGACAATGATTATTATTGTACGAGTGCTTTATAATCCGTGGATATACGGTTATCCGATCCAAAATTCGGTTAAGCGAAGCTTTCGGATCGGATACAGATTGTAAATTTTATTATCCGACAATTCGGTTGACCGAAAGTCCCGTTAATCGAAACTTCCGGATCGGATACGGATCATGATTTTAACTATCCGAATTTATGGTCGGATCGATTACCCGATCCACGCCCACCCCTACCCGTGTCATTTGTGACATGGACCGTGCCAAGTCACGATAATCGTTTATTGGTTACGGAGGCATGACACATATCGTGTCATTGGTCCCACAGTCTGTGTTGACCTGCAACACGATCCGGGTTGGACATACACGATCTGTATCGGGGCAAATGGTGTCTCTTTATTGGATTTTTTTCATGGATAAACTGTCTGTGCACGTATCATATACGTCACCTTATCCTAGATAATGATGATTGTGACTCATAACATGGATTATTTATGATGACAAGACCTACGCTCATGAGGAGGCGCCTAGTTCTTATTCATCCCTATCCAAGTACGCCGCTTCATACGCTATAAATAAGGGATGTCATTGTCTTCACTTCATTTATTTCCATTCCTTCTTGAAACACAATTCTTTGGAGATGTGATCGATTGCAACACCTTTATAGGGTTAGAAATGGTTTGAATATGTGTCCTTTTAAGTACACAAGCAAGTGTTTTATCTTACAACTATATACAGTTGATATATAAGTCAAATAGGTGAATGTAATACTTGACTCATTTGTATACCGATTAATTCTCATCCACATCCTTTTCTCAACATAAATAAACGACCACCTTAATCAATTTGACATCACCATATGACATACAATGTCCCTTTATACTTGACATGTCATATAATTATATTTACAATACAATCGCTTGGACTGACATGGTGAAGATGTAACAATTCTCCCTTAGACACTCATGATATTTCAATTTCTTGAGACTAATTTCCTAATATGATCCTTCGAGGCATATAAATATTCTGACTTTAGTAGTACAAACTAAAGTAATGACACCTAACTTGTATTCCACATCATGTTTCATAAGTCAAAGGATATTGTACCAATGGACAATACGATCATGGGTCTCAAACAATGATAGGGAAGATATTCACTTGCCACTTTGATCCATATAGGTCGGCAAAGCACACATATTAGGAAATATGTGTCCTAATGTAACTCCCACTAAGGTGAGCATGTCACTCTTTTTTTACATGTGAATTCTGAGCCTAATTCTTGCTCAAAGAAACTAACCCAGGCCACTAGTCTGCATATAAAGTGCGAATCACACACTTGGATCTTATTTTTGAGGTTTTAACATAGAACTATGTTATTTGGTTGATTTCCAAGGAAGTTCATCTAAACTTGTTAAGGCAATCGTTATTTATAATTCATATACTTTGAGTATGAATACAAATCCATGCTATAAACCTACTGTCGACTGAGCATGAGTACGAATATATACCACATACCTAGTGTTATCATGCTTCAGTCTTACCCTATTGCTACGAAGGTCCTAAACATCAAGAAAGATATACATTAGATAATGTTTCATATTAAATCTATAGGGGCCTTCCATTAAATTCCAACCCAACTTTGGCTAATTGATATCTTCGTTAAATTTGTTCCAATTACACGATTTTTGTTATTGAAATCCAATATGTAGTTGCATTCGTCCCTACAGATTGAGGGGGCGTAATAGAATACTATGGAATAATCCATTGTGGTAGAATATTTTAGAGCATATGCAATGTAAGTTCCAAAATTTTGGAATTTTAGTGGGGGTCCACCCTTCCACATCACACATAATTCATACTTTTTGGAACTTCATTACATGTTTTTTCCAACCATTAGGAACTCATTCCATCTTTTTACTTAACGTTATTCAATGTGGGCCTCACTTTTTCATTTAATTCATGATTTTGTTAATGTTAATACTTTGCTTATTATTCAATATGTACTAAAAAAGATGGAGTTGGCAAATTTTTTTTATAAAATTGATTTCATTAGATTCATAATAAAAAATATTATTAAAAAAGTATAATATTATATTTTTAATAAAAAGTTTATATTAGAAATTATTGATTAAAAATTGACATTAAACTCCGTAAATGATAAATAAAAAAAGGGAGGGAGTAATAAAAACAGAGGGAGTATTTGATTAAATACTTCATTTACCAAAACAAATATAGATACTTGGGTAATTATTAACAACTATCATACCCAAGGTTGTTCATAATCCAATCCAGACCAAATAAAGAACTTGTAACACTCTGGGTATATGGTTAAGTGTGGCTTAAAAGGATTGAAATGACTACTTATATCACCAAGGTGCACCTTCTTTTATGGTAGCTCATCCGTTAGAACTCCTCAGTTAAGCGTGCTTGACTGGGAGTAGTATCAGGATGGGTGACCTCCTGGGAAGTTTTCTCAGGCAGTGTGTGTCTGAGCGAAGATGAAACACGCTGGAAAGACTCGTGGTGATTTGTGGAGCCAATCAGTGATCCTTGAAGTTATTATTGGTAATGTCCGCGGCCCGGGAGGGGCCGAGGCGTTAAAGATGGTATTAGAGCCAACCCGCGACCATGAGTTGTGCCAGTGGACCGGAGAGCCATGGGTAGTCACCTAGCGGGGCAAAGATTATGGAGTGTATTGAGGCACAACGAGGACGTTGTGCGCTTAAGTGAGGGTGATTGTAACACCCCGAGTATATAGTTAAGCGTGGCTTAAAAGGATCGAGATGACTACTTATATCATCAAGGTGCACCTTCTTTTATGGCAGCTCATCCGTTGGGAACTCCTCAGTCAAGCGTGCTTGGCTAGGAGTAGATTAAGGATGGGTGATCTCCTGGTAAGATTTTTCCCAGGCAGCGTGTGAGCGAGAACGAAGCACGCTGGAAAGACTTGTGGTGATTTATGGAGCCAGTCAGCAATCTTTGAAGCAGTTATCGGTAATGTCCGCGACCCGGGAGGGGGTTGGGGCGTTACATAACCAGAGCCGACCCGCGACCGTGAGCTGCGCCAATGGACGGGAGATCCATGGGCAGTCACCTAGCGGGGCAAAAATTCTGAAGTGGATTGTGGCACAACGAGGACGTTGTGCGTTTAAGTGGGGTGATTGTAACACCCCGGGTATATGGTTAAGTGTGACTTAAAAGCATTGAAATGACTACTCATATCACCAAGGTGCACCTTCTTTTATGGTAGCTCATCCGTTGGAACTCCTCAGTTAAGCGTGCTTGGCTGGAGTAGTCTCAGGATGGGTGGCCTCCTAGGAAATTTTCTCAGGCAGTGAGTGAGCGAGGACGAAGCACACTGAAAAGACTCGTGGTGATTTGTGGGGTCAGTCAGCAATCCTTGAAACCATTATTGGTAATGTCCGCGGCCCGGGAGGGGCCGGAGCGTTACAGATGGTATTAGAGCCGACTCCCGACCATGAGCTGCGTCAGTCGATGGGAGAGCCATGGGCAGTCACCTAGCGGGGCAAAGATTCTGGAGTGTATTGAAGCACAACGAGGACGTTGTGCGCTTAAGTGGAGGTGATTGTAATACCCGAGTATATAGTTAAGTGTGGCTTAAAAAGATTGAAATGACTACTTATATCATTAAGGTGCACCTTCTTTTATGGTAGCTCATCCGTTGGGAATTCCCCAGTTAAGCGTGTTTGGCTGGGAGTAGTCTCAGGATGGGTGACTTCGTGGGAAGTTTTTCTAGGCAGCGTGTGAGCGAGGACAAAACACGTTGGAAAGACTCGTGGTGATTTGTGGGGCCAGTCAGCGATCCTTGAAGCATTTATCAGTAATTTTTGCAGCCCGGGAAGGGCCGGGGTGTTATAGAACTGGACCGAACTGAACCGAGGACTGGACCAAGGAATATCGAGTTTTGGTCTTCGGTCTAGGGACTAGACTGAATTAGAGGACCGAGGACCGAACTCCAGACCCACTACTTTTCTATTGTTTTCAACTTTTAATCACTATTCACTAATGTTTATGAGTTTATCAAAATCTGAAGCCCTCGACGCTCCCAGTCCCCACTCCACCCTCCCTCCAGCCTTCACCACCTGCCGTCACTGGGCGTTGCTGTTAGGGCCGTCAGAGCTGCCACCCTCCCTCTGCACTCAACCACTTCACCGACGCTCCCCATTCCCAGTTCCGTTGTTTTCTCCTCTACAGTAGGCCACCATGCGGTCCACGCCTAGTTGACCACCACACACAGTCAATCGCTTCAATGGTTTAAGCAAAATTTAATTGCATATCTTCCCCATAATTTGGTCCATTCGGTCGGTTCGGTCCTGGATCAAATTTTTTTTCGATCGGTCCAGTCCAGGACCGAAAAAAGTTCTGCCCAATCCTCGGTCCATGCCAGTCCCCTTGTTCGATCTTCAGTCCAGTCCAGTCAGGCCTAATTTGGTCCAGTCCTGGACCAATGAACAACCTAACCATGCATATAATTTTCCCTTTCTAATGTTAAATTCTATTAAAATATTATTTTACAATGTAGAATTCCAGAACGCCAAAGCCTTCTTTCTCTCGTTCCCCTTGATTTTCGTTCCAAAGTGGAGTGTTTGTGTGGGAATTTATGTAGAATTCCATTGATTTTATTCCTGACTGCACATGCTCTTAGGACACAAATTTGCATAAAATTTTTCGGAATACTCTTTCTACTGTCTGTATGTGGTAACTATTATGAGTGATAGAAGGTGGTATTGAGGAGATTGGAGAAGTCGATGTAGGTGAACAAGTTGGGTTCGAGTTAGAGGTGATTGAGGTTTTTGTGGATGGAGAAGGGGTGGATGGCGGTGTTGTTGAGTTAGAGCATTAAGGGAGTCACTAGGAGGTGGGAGAAAGGATAATTGGCTAATTGTATAAAAGATAGGAGAAGCGAGCCTATGAGGTTGTGTGCAGTGGATCCATATTGTCGGTAGGGAAAATGGATTGGGCTAGGGAAGAATTTGGTGTAGAAATGAACGACCAAGCAGGTCTGAGCGGTTGGAGGGCATCGATGACAGTGGTGGGTGTGACTTTGTCGAGTGGTGATAACAAGGTTGCTGGTGGCGGACGAGGGTGGTGGTGCGGTTGTCGAATCAAGCCCGAAACAGGCCTCATATAGTATTGCCATGGCAGTAAGGGGCGGTGGCAAGAGGAGAAGGCGACAACGATATTGGGCGACAACTTGACGGACAACAGTGGGATGAACGACAATGTGAGTTAGGCAGCCAGGCGGTAATTTAGGGTATTTCAACCCTTTGAATAAAGCTACGCCTGGTTCAATGTTTTTACTAGAGGAGAGAACGATAAAAAAAAAAGAATTGATGAAAAAATATTGGATATAATTTAAACTCTTAGAATTTTAGATATGAACTCGCTTCGATAAGATGTGGAAAATTAATGTATAATTTGTAGAAAATTTAATGGATAATTGTAGGACACTCTGCAATTGAAAATGTTGAATCCATGTATGTATATATATATGTGTGTGCGCGCGCGAGCGTGTATGCATGTGTATTGGACCTGGGCAATGGGTCGGGGACCCGCCCGGCCCGCCCCAAAAAATTGTGGGTCAGGGCCACATTTTTTGAAGGCGACACGGACCGGCCCGAAAAGACCGGGGGCCCGAAGAATGGACGGGTCGGGCTCGGGCTCGGGCTCGGGCCAAGGGTCTGTGACTCGCCCCGCCTCGCCGACTCGCTAATGTATATGGAAAAACAAAACTCAAAATTAGGCCCGCCTAACCCGGCCCCCTTAATGCCTAGGTCTAAAATGTATGGAGTATTCAAGGTTTTTGTTATAAAAAAAAATCCAGGTTGCACAATTAATGGCCCGCTGACTCGGCCCGCGGCCCACTGGGTCAGGGCTCGGGTTGACGCTGCCTGACCCGAAGGACGGGTCGACGGGTCACAAAATTTCGACCCGCCTGGCTCGGCCCGCTCAATGCCCAGATCTAGTATATCCTTAAACATTAAAAAGCCTCTATGCCCAGTTACTGTTCAAATTGGGGAAAACACTATTCAAATGGCACTTTTGTAAATTTAGCCAACTTTGGTGCTAATTCTATAACATTGATGTTCATCCCCATGAGGTTTCCCAGTTCCCACCTCCACTTTCACCGTCAATTTCCCACAAAATATTGATTGAGATGAAGGAAGACTTTGGTGCTAATTATCAAATGGAGATGGAGTTGAAAATATTGATGCCAAACATTAATCCACAAAAGGCCAAGCCAATTGCAAGAACAGTGAAGAAGACTGCTGGTGAAGAGGAAGCCGAGAGAAAGAGAAAGAGAAAGAGAAAGAGGTATGAAGCAATTTTCCGAGCGTACTATTGAATTGAGAAAGCGAAGGTCTGTGCGTCCAAGGGTTCTCAGTTTTAATCTCAAGTTAGATAAATTACCAAATTACCATTTGAACAATAACCCAAGCAATATGATAGTAACTCCTAATGCCGCCATGTTTGGAGCTTGGGTTGCCCTCATTCGTGTCACTCCTTACGTCCTTAACTATTTCCAGAAAGAAGAGCTCCAATTGGACCTCTAACTCCAGGTATTCCTACGTTTTCAGGGTTTCTTATTCACTTTCGGGGTCTTAATTTCGCGGATTGGGTGTCGATTCGTGTTCAATTTGGGGGTAATTTTGTTTGTGCGTCGGGAATCTAGGGCTATGTTTGGGGATGTTGCTATGTTGATCGTGTCATTGGCGAATTGTTTTGTTCTGTGTAATTTGAGCATATTATATTCAGCATAATTCCAGGTATTCCTACACTTTTTAGGGTTTCTTATTCACTTTCACGGTCTTAATTTTGCGGATTGGATGTCGATTCATGTTAAATTTGGGGTAAACTTTTTTGTGCGTCGGAAATTTCGGGTTAGGTTTGGGGATGTTGATTGTTGCTCGTGTCATTCACGAATTGTTTTGTTTTGTGTAATTTGAGTGTGTTGTACTTGCTGAATTATGTAGCTTCAGACGGATTTTCGATCGAAACTAGAAAGATTTGATTTTTATGCAGAAAGCGTTGCATTTGATTGGAACTTGGATGTGAGGAAGAATGATAATCCCTAGCACCAAGTCAACTCTCACAGGCTGCTCTGCCCTCCCTACACTGCATTGGATTTCCATTTACCCTTATTTATTTGTCAGGTTATGATAATGATTCATGTTGAATCATAATTTGATACCTGTAATTTGTGATGACACTGTTTTCTGATTATTTCACCGTATATAGGTGAGTATGACAATGAAACTTTGGTCCAGTAATAATCCTCAGGTGGTTAAATGTGGCATATGAGAAAAAACACTTATCTCAAACAATTATTTTTGAAGTTTACTTGGGTAAAGTTTCTCATTAATTCGATAGAAACCGAAAGTGGTATATGAAGTGTTAGGGCATATCGCATTTGTACCATTATACCATGTCAATCAATTTCTATCAAAATTTACAAGTGAATTTAGTTAATTTCTTACAGATTTTGGGTGCTTTTGATTTGCTTTGGATACATGTTCCTTTTGGTCTTATAACAATGTTTCTTTTGATCTTATAACAATGATAGATAAGATCGTCATTAATAAAAAAAATAATTATGATGGAAGTTAAATTTGAGTGAGGTCAGATCACTTTATTTTTCGTTAGATAAGATCGTTATTAATAAAAAAAATAATAATTACGGTGAAAGTTAAATTTGAGTGAGGTCAATTCACTTTATATTAGTCTGTTTTGAATCAGTTAACTGTGACATTTTTTGGGTTTGGGTTGACTCAGGTATGGGTGGTTCATATATGGGTAAGGTCACTTTTTCTAAATCTAGCAATGGCGCCCCGTTCTTTTATATGGTTGGCTACTGTGTTGTGTGATGGATTGTGGTTTGTTGGGGAAAGTTGTGGAGGGTTGTGGAGAGTTGTGGTAGAATATAAAAAGTTTAACTTTTAATAAAAAAATCAATTAAATTAGAAAAAGTAGATTGTGGTGGGTTTTGGTAGATTGTGGTGAAATATGAAAAGTTGCGGTGCGGTGTGACACCGCAACCTGCCAGCTGCATAAAAGAACGGATTAGAATTCTCTAAGGCATACCACATTTAGGACTACCAAGCACTTTCATCCATCGGCCCTCACTACATAGAGATATTATTGGTATGTTTAATTTTTCTCCTCATTCCCTAGGCGGGAGTCGTAGGGGATAGATTTAGATTATTGGCTCATATGATTGGCTCTTACAAACCTACTTTTATGAGATGATTTTGTACTTTCGGAGTTGAAGGGTTTCTCTGTTCTTACTCATTTTTCCTTTTGTGTATATATGGTTGTAGTCCTGTTACAATAGATGTTCAAGTATTTGTGATTCAACTTGTGTATACACAAGGGTGTGAATCTATGGCACCCCAAATTGTTGCCAATTTGATAAAAGAAGTTGGTTCGTTTCAAATTTTGGTATCCCAGTTGATTGTGTATATGATTAGGTTAGATGTTTATTAGAAATTACTATAGAGTTTTACGTTGACGAAGGATGTCAGTTTGTGAATGCAGTCTACACTCTTTAGGATTGCTCGTGGCCTTATTTGGAGCTTACATGTCAATACATTCACTTGCATTGGTCTCAATTCAGGCTTCCAATGTGTATGAAAATATAAGATTCAAGGTGTCATCATCTAAGGTGAATACTATTGGGAGTCAACATGGCTCGATTGTTTTTGCTTCATTGGGAAATACCAAAGATGTTGAATTATT
This sequence comes from Portulaca oleracea, assembly GCA_029582165.1. NCBI lineage: Eukaryota > Viridiplantae > Streptophyta > Magnoliopsida > Caryophyllales > Portulacaceae > Portulaca > Portulaca oleracea. The sequence continues at coordinate 6,244,669 of CM055889.1, forward strand.
TATGAATCTTAGCGTCCTTTTTAGAACTTTGAAAAAAAAAGTCATTTGAAATTTGTTGCCATATTGAAGTCTATGCGGGACGACTATCCGTTTTTTATTACATTTTTCTGATAATATTGTATTACTTACTATATTTACCGCGCGCATCGCGCGCGTTTTTATGACTAGTATATATATATATATATATATATATATATATATATATATATATATATATATATATATATATATATATATATATGCCTAATTATTCTAGAGTAATCTATAAAAAAACATGGTCATTTTTTTCCAATAAACCTAGTCTATCTATATCGATTAACAATCTGTTTTCTTGTACTTCATATTAAGATCACAATTACAATTATTTAATAATAGAGGGAACATTAATTTGGTATGACAGCGTTACCAGTGCGGCATCGAAGAACATAACTTATAAAACAACAATAAAGAAACTCAGAGTCTCCCATAATATTATTATTATTATTATTATCATTATTACATGCATCAGAGATTTATCTTCAGTGGTACAATTTTGAAAATGTTGAATATAATTTTCTTTGTACAAATTAGAGAATTATAGCCCTCGTAAAAATGCATATAATGGTTCACATAATTTCTATCCTGTATAATGCAGTGATCTATCATCCATTCATCCGTGTCAACAATTGAAATTATCGTATTTGTACATAACTTTACTTTTGTTAGTATGGTAATTTGTAGTCCTCACGCGGAAAAAGGAATCATTTTTCAATAGAAACTTTTTTTCTCCAGTGAAATTTTGCGGATTGTTATGAAATAATAAATAGATGAACACAATATAAAGAGAATAATAGAGAAGGACAATAGAGACGAGAGAGATTGAGAGAAGAGAATGATATCATTTATTCATAACCCACAAGAGGTATTTATACTAATTATATAGCAAGATCATATGGGAATAGAATCCTCCTATATCCGAACTGAAAAAATACTCAATAGATAAAATTAATATATGGACACTCACAAATATTATTTCACAACACTTCTCCTTGAATGTCCATTATTGTAAAGAATATGTCTCGTGAAAACCTTATTAGGAAAACCTGATGGGACAAAACCTAGTTAAAGAAAAAGAGTACATAATTCGTTAATGCGCCCATTAAATGTTGCCTCATTAAAAACCTTTTCAAGGAAAATCCACTGGGATAAAACCTTATATAAGAGAAAAAGAGCACAACGCACATTAACTACCCCTAATGAGAACATCCAGTTAAGATCTGTGAGTCTACGCAACCCAATTTTATCAATTAACTTTTCAAACTTTGCTGTCGTGAGTGACTTAGTAAATAAATCCGCTAAATTCTCATTAGAGCGGATCTGTTGAACATTAATTTCGTCTTTCTTTTGGAGATCATGAGTGAAAAAGAACTTTCGTGAAATATGCTTAGTTCTATCATCTTTGATGTATTCTGCTTTCAGTTGAGTTGTACAAGCTGCATTATCCTCTTACAAAATTGTTGGGACATCCCTTTCTGAAGTCAAGCCACAAGATCCCCAAATGTGTTGAATTATAGACCTTGATCAAACACATTCTCTACTAGCCTCATGAATTGCAAAAATTTCAGCATGATGATGAGAAGAGGTGGCCGTTATAGTCTGTTTCAGAGAACGCCAAGAAATGGCAGTTCCACCGCAAGTAAACACATCTCTAGTTTGTGAACGAGCATTATGGGGATCAGATAAATATCCGGCGCCAACATAGCCAATCAGAATCGTTTTGACTTCACGAGGATAAAATAGACCTATATCCATCGCACCTCGAAGGTATCAAAATATATGCTTAACTTCGTTCCAATGACGTCGTGTTGGACATGAACTAAACCTTGAGTTAATTACATTTACCCTACCTGACATATGTGGTAATAATTTTTGCACACCCGACATTTGAAAAATAATTTTCACCCTACCTGACATTTAGTGAAAGTAATTTTTAGTGTTAGAATCCGGTAATTTGTCATCGGAAATGAAAAAATATAATAATACCCCTATATCACTATGTTAAAGGATATAAACTATTCTCTTCATATTATTGACGACAATCATGATATACTTTTACCTATGGAAGTATTGCATGCCTTCAATCAATTATCGGAAAATTGGGAACAGATAGGTTAGACACTGATGCTGATAACGTATTATGAAACAATAAATAAATGAACACAATATAGAAAGAACAATAGAGAAAGACAATATAGACAAGAGGGATTGAGAGAGGAGAATGATATTCCCACCATCCCAAATTAATTTTGACAAAATTTTGACCGTTGATTGTTCACAAATCACAACGAGTTACAATATGAAATTACCGTCATTAGAAAGATACCTTACTAAAAATTATAATGGGGTAATTTTATATTGTAACTCATTATAATTTGTAAATAATTAACAGTAAAAATTTAGTCAAAGTGACGGAGGGAGTATCATTTATTCATAACCCACAAGGGGTGTTTGTACTAATTATATAGCAAGATCATATGAGAATAAAATTCTCTTATATCCTTTCTCAAAATTTTTTTTTCTTATATCCTAACCGAAAAGATAACCAATAGATATTAATTAATATATGATATTATTTCATATCACAGATAATGGATTCATAGTGTTGACAATGTTATTCCAGAATTAGAGTTTCCTTGACCATAATCAATACTGCCATTTGAGGGAAAAACTGAAAAAATATGAACATCTTCTCTCTCCACCCTAACGAATCAAAATGCGGTCATCAATCACCAGTCGCCGTAAATGTCGCCGTGGCTGTAATCACCGACGTCCATATTCGCCGCATTTTCCAATTTATCACTCTTGCTTTGTCGTTTCACCAGGTACTATCTGTCCCTCTATCTCTCCCCTCTTACTTCTAATTACCTTGGCTAATACTGCATCCAACAATGCTCATCTTATTTTGGTTATGTTGGGTCGGGTGTCAAACTTAATCATCTGGGTAAGTTTCGATTTTCGTTTGGTTTATGTTTGTTGTATTTTGACTGCTGAATTGAATTGGAAATTGTAATATGTTATTAAATTGGCTGGGTTTCATATGGGATGCAATTAATTAGAGATAATGTTGTCTTGATTGCTAATTGATTGGAGATAGTGTTAATCACTATCAATGATTTCCAGTGCTTTTAGCTAGGTAGCTTTTCAATTGATTTAAGGAGCAAACAAGAAAGAAAATACAAAGCAAGGGTGAGAACTTTGGTGCACAAATTGCTTAATTTCTTAGATGTTAGTCTTCATAATGGGGCTGAGTGTGGGAATGTGGTTTAGGAGGATTGATTTTAAGCCTTCCATTGGACCGACATTTACAAGATGGCATGACTTGCTAGAATAGGGGAGAATATGTTACATTCAAGTTCAATTTAACCTATAGCAACAGTAACAGCTATCTAGGACCCTGGAGGGGTGTTTGATGATGTGGTTGTTAGATTTATCATTCACAGGCCGGTTTTATATAGGATTCGCAAAACATTTTGGAAAGGCTCCATTGATTGGGGAACAGTAATCTGAATTTTTTTGGTAGTCACTAAATGGAAGGCGGGCTATGCAAGGCAAGAGGGCTAAAGCATCACAGTGTTCAAAAGGAATACAAGACAAGGAACAAGTAAGGACATTTAGAAATGGAACTTCTTTGAAGGTGTGCATTGTGTTTGGTCAAGTGTTTTTAGGTAGGTATAGGTTTGAAATATGGAGTGTCGACCCGAGTCCAGTGCTGATGGACTTGTTTATTTAATTATTGTAAAAACTAAAGGATGTACCTTTAGGGGGCGGGGGGATTTCTAGTACCTTAAATCCCTAATGCCTTTGCGAGTTCACCGGCTCATTCTTCTCTTTTTCTAATTTAGAGGTGTTTGGTAAACAATCTATTGGATGACTTATTGAGAAAAATGACATAGTGGAAGATTTGACCAAGTCAAATAGGTTAAATAGGCTAAACACATATTCACTTGACTGAATGGGTCCAATAGGTCGATTTTCAATTGGCTGAAAGGAGCAACCTATTAGAATTAGCTTTTTGTAGAAATTATCATTTAACCCAAAATTCGCCAAAACATACATACTTGCCCTCATAAATAATTGATGAAAAAAGGTATAAATGGTATCTTAACAAATAATTTATTCAGAAGCAGCTAATTTACCAAACACATTTTCAAACAACCAATCCAAACTACGAATACAAACCGTTCATATAAACAACCAATAGTAAACTGTCAACTCAAACAACCAACAACCAGCAACTGTTCACCAAACAAGGCCTTAATTACCTTAATCTCTTTCTCTCTCTCTCGTGCGTGCTCCTCACTTTTGTCAATCTCAATTTTGTTTATTATGATTTTTTTTTGCTCCTATTGTTGGCATGTAATAAAGTAAGAAACTTACGTGTCCCACTAGTACTTTTTTTTTTTTTTTTTTTAAAGAAACCATGGGAAGCCATATTATTGAGATGAGAAAACATCAGCCACATCAGAAGCTACCAACTGGGCAGCCTCTGAGGGGCAATCACCAACCCGGGTTTGTGAACACAAATTAACAACTGCAATTCGACTCGAAGTATGGGCTACTCTATTGCAAACCCTACTAGTATGTAAAAACCGAACAGACTCAAAATTTGTAGCTAAACGTAAACAGTCATTGATGATCATCTCCGCTGCTGGCTCTACTCTCGGCTTTCCCAGGAGGCTCATGTGGACATTTTTGCAGTTTGTCTCAATCTCTATATTTTCCAGACCCGATTCCCAATCCAATTGCAAGCTACGCCTAACAGCTCCTGTTTCTAGAGCTTCTACCGACCATCCATGCTCCCTGAGAGTTGTCGAAGCACTATGAACGATCCCCCTGTGGTCTCGAATGACCACTCCCCACCCTCCTCGACCATGTTTATCGAGCGTTGCATCCACGTTCACCTTCCACCATCCCATTGGTAGCTTCTCCTAACTCTTCTCCTCCCTTTCCATGGTGCTGCTAGCTTCCCTTCTCTCCTGAGCCTGCAGGTAGCGGTTGTGAACGTACGTTGCCCTATTCGCTATCATTAGGGGGGTCTGTCTCAACTTTGTCAAAGACATGTCTGTTCCGCGCCTGCCACAGTGCCCAGACCATGGTAGTGAAGAAGCCACGATGTGTTGCTTCCATCTCCTTAAGCCGCTGTTCAGCCCAGTTTCCAAAATCCACACACTCCCGATTCTCCGTTTCGATGCGGAATATGCTAGTTTTCCAAGCAAGCTTGGCCACCACGCAGTCAAGGAGAACATGATTGTGGGTTTCCATGCCATCACCACACCTCCAGCAGACTAGGTCCACCTCGACGCCTCGCTTTACCATATTTACTTTGGTTGGCAGCACATCCCTCCAAGCTCTCCATGCGCAATGTTTGATCCTCGGCAATGCCTCCATATGCCAGAATAGCTTACCAACTCCATCGCCTTCTCGAGATCTTGATTCCCAGAACTCTCTCTTCTGTTTTCTAACTCCATGGCTATTTTGTATGCCGACTTGACCGTGAAGACCCCGGTGTGTGTCGGTTTCCATACTAATCTGTCGTTTGTCGGGCCCTTGCTAAGAGGGATGGATTTTATTTCTCGTTGCACTTGGTCCGGGAAGCATAAGCTCAGTAGGTCTGCTCTCCACTCTCCTTCCTCATGGTTGATGAGTTCATTCACACAAGCATTTTCTTTCGGAAACATCGACGCTCCATGTGTGTTGGGAAGCCATCTATCACCCCATATATGAACTTTTCTCCCATCCCCGATGCACCAGGATGCTCCTTGCTCCACCACCTCACGGGTGCCCAAAATACTCCTCCACACATGACTCGGTTGGTGACCCAAACCTGTTTTCCAAATATCTGTTCTCACAAAATATCTAGCTTTTAGGACGCGGGCTGCCAACGAGTCTGTATTCTGCATCAATCGCCAAAATTGCTTGGCCAGTAATGCTTTGTTGAAAGCATGGAGTCGTCGAAAACCCATTCCTCCCCTCCCTTTTGTGTTGCACATCCTGTCCCACGATAGTCAATTGATCCTTCTCCCCTCCTTGTTCATTCCCCTCCAGAAACGTCGACAGTAGCTCTCCATTTCCTTGCATACTGAAAAAGGTAGCTCGAAGCACTGCGTTGCATATGTTGGGATGGCTTAGGCCACCGATTTTATGAGAATTTCCTTGCCAGCTTTTGAAAGATGTTGCTCGTTCCATCCCTTCAGTTTTTTCCAAACCCGATCTTGAATTGCTTGGAAGACCGCTTTTTTTGACCTGCCAATAAAAGTGGGGAGGCCAAGGTAGCGATCATGAGACTCCACTGCCTTAAAACCCAATCTCGCTTGGAGTGTTTGCTTCATGTGTTCGCTCACATTTCGGCCGTAGGAGACCTCTGTTTTATCTATATTGATTATCTGTTCGGAAGCTAGTTCATAGGCCCTCAGCATCTCTAACACTTCTATTGCCTCCTCCTCATTTGCCCTCACAAAAAGTAGGCTGTCGTCGGCAAAAAATAGATGCGATACCGGGGGGAGCTGTCCTGGCAATTTTGATACCGTGGATTCTCTTCTTCTCTTCCCTGTCCCTTATAACTGCGGATAAATTCTGCACATATCAAGAAAAGATAAGGTGACAACGGGTCTCCTTGATAGAGCCCCCGTTGTGGGGAGATCACATCCGAAGGTTTCCCGTTAACAAGGATTTGGTAACGCACCGTCGAGACACATCGAATTATTAAATGAACACAACTTGCATCAAAACCCAGAGCATGCATCATCTTTTCAACAAACACCCACTCCACTCGGTCATAAGCTTTACTCATATCAAGCTTTAGAGCCATATGACCTTTCTTCACATTTTTTGGTCTCTTTCGGAGGTAATGAAAATGTTCAAAGGCCACTAGGACATTGTCAGGATCATTCTGCCTGGGACAAACGCACTTTAAGAATCATGTATTACATGGGGAAGGATGAGTTTTAGCCTGTTTGCAATGGTTTTTGCTATCAACTTGTAAATAACATTGCATAAACTGATGGGCCTGAAATCCTTAGTGGAAGTGGGGGTCTTAATTTTGGGGATAAGGGCAATGAAAGTTTGGTTCACTGACTAAGGAGAACAACCATCATTCAACACACTTAGCACAAAAGAGATAACATCATTCCCAACTAAATGCCAAAAATTTTGAAAGAAGATTGCAGGCATACCATCGGGCCCAGGGGCCTTTGTTGGGTGCATTTGGTGTAAGGCATGTACGACTTCTTCTCCCGTGTATGGTCTCCGCAGTTTTGAATTCATCTCCTCCGTGACTAAGGGTTTGATTAAATTAACAATCGAGTCAGTGTCCAACACCTCTTGGGTTGAGAAAATATGCTCGAAATAACGCACAAACACTTCTTCCACTTCACTCTCCTTTTCTTTTCACTCCCCCCTTTCATTCTTTATGCACGAGATTCTGTTTCTCCGCTGTCGCTGGGACGCCTTTTCATGGGAAAAGCTGGTATTTTTATCCCCATCCCGCAACCAAATCTGTCTACTTCTTTGGGCCCAGTGCCCCTCCTCAATATCCTCCAGCTGCTCCATTTCATTTATCAACCTCCTCAAATCAGCCCTATTGTCTTCCGTGGGCTCCCTTTGTTGGGCTGCTTCTATTTGATGTCTCAAGGCCTGGATCCTCTTGATAATCTGCTTCATATCTTGCCCCAAAAATTCCTTTGCTCTCTTGCAACTATTCACGATTCTGGGCCCAATTTGCATAGCCCTCCCCTCCTTCCATGCATCTTTGAGGACTTTAAAGACATTTCAACATACGTTACCTGTTGTCCTGCCTAAAATTTATAGCAATAATCAACAAAACATGGATGTTTACTTTTAAAAGGTTAGAATTAGCCTTGACCTCTTATAGTATCAATGAACCCAAAAACCCCATTGATTTTTTGAAACAAGGGTAAACGGTGCAACCCATTAGCCCCTATTGCAGGGCAACACTAGTGGGCCTATAGCAAACAAAGGGTAAAGAAATGTCAAAGCCCATTACATTCCTCAGTCCACATGAAGAGGAAAGCGCTCCACTCAAGTACGAACCCTGGTGGAGAGGTTGTCAAATATACCTTCAGCTAACCCATTGATTGGGTTCATTTTTTAAGACCCAATGGGTGTGGTATGGGTCTGATCCAGGTCCACAATATGAACAGATCTGACTTGGACCTGACTGATGGCAAACCTACAGATATCTAAACGTATGGGTGAAATGGTTGCTGAAACTGGATATTAGTTTCAGGGAATTGAAATTCAATCTTCTGCTTTTCACCATTAAGTTATGCATATTGAATATTCTTGAATATATCTTTAAGCTTTTGTTGTTTTGCATCTTTGACTTTGAGAGTTGAGACTCTGTTTGTAGTGCCTGTCGCTTGATCAACTGCAGAAACAGACAACACCCCAAAAAAAAAAAAACAGAACAAAATAAAAAAAAAAAGCGGATCTGGGCTAAGCATATCATGGAAGATAGAAACGCTTGAAATTTGTAATCATATCACATTTTATTATTGCATAAACCTTCTTGTTTCAACGCACTTCTCACATTTTTTTCATGCCTAAATATAAATATTAAAAAGGGACAGATCTTTGTCTAACAATTGATTTCTAGGGACTTTAAAAACATAATTCTGAAGCAGCTGTGATGCTAATTCTTGTATTCGGTTACTTCCTCTTGCTTGATCTTCCTTCACAACGCAACACCTTCGCCTTCTTTCACATTGATAACCTGTGCATTAGCAGTGTCCGGTTTAACCGGAAGTTTGTCCTCCAAGCAAGGAGACTTAGGGGTGGTTGCTATTCCTGCAGTGGTTTTTATGATGGGCATATCCTTGTTCTTCATCTCGCTTTCATGCCTTCTCTTTTGCTCCTCGGGGGATTCAAACCTGTAATGTTTCTGAAAGTGAGCTGCAAAGCAGTGCCTATTCTTAAAAATGGCACGACAGAAAGGGCAGGTATATGGACCATATTTAATGTATGGATGACTCTTGCGCCTCATTGCAGACTGCTTACGCCCTTTTGCTGGAGATTCATTTATGTGATTGGGGAAGTTGTCTTGTGCAACCTGTTGGGGCCCATTCACAATGCCATTCTGAGTAGGGGTTGGGGAAAGTGATTCATGAGTCTTGGATAGGGAGGGATGTTTGACACTAGGATCAGAAACTTGGTTCCTTACATGCTCTGCAACAAGGTTCTCAGGAGGAGCCAAAAGATTTGGTTGTGAATGAAATCTGCCTACGCCAAGTGTGGCATTTCCTCGTGCAAAATCAACTCGTCTGTTATTTGATGAGTTGCTTGAGCCTAGGAGTGCAGGAAGATGGTAATTGTTCTCAGTATGAAAGCTAGATCTCAAACTTGAAAGACCCAGATTCAAATTGTTATGTGAAATGGCATGATATGTCAAGTCAATGCTTGGTAGTTGGCCCTGTGGCCGTTGTTGAGGGGATGAACTATATTGTTGTTGCCTCAAGTATGGAAGAGCATTGGGAATTCTTTGGCTGTTATCTGGAAGATAGGTACCCAAACCCCTTGTCATTGCACTGACTGAAAGAGGGGTATACAGTGTGGGAGAACTTGAGGGTGCAGCCCAGAAAACCATGTTTCTAGGTTGTGCTTGTTCAGCAATAGGCAAAGAAGTAACCCAATTGTTTCTTGTAAACTGTGGAGGGATCGAATTGGTTAGGAAATTGATATTGGTGGAAGAGTTGTTTCCTACAAAAATGTTGAGGTTTACAATTTTTTTGGGTGAAGGTTGAGAATTTGGTGTTCCATGGTTACGAATGACACTACCTAGTGTAAGGTTGTTTCTCGGAACCCTACCCTGAGCAGCATGTTGAGCCAACCCCAATTGACTTGACATGGGCATCCCCCGGTTTTGATTAAGGCTATTAGCTAAGTAACATGAGTTAAGAGAAACGTTAGCATCAACAGCAGCCTGCTGTGTGCTGTGGTTTAAACTAGAGGTGTCCCACATAAAGGAGTTGTGATGAGTTGTGTTGTTAGCACTTTGATTGAATTGGCTATTAGGGAATGAGGGATTTCCCATGGGGATGAAGATGGAAGGAGCAAGGCTTATTCAAAAAGAAGGGAGGGAGAATGGATGGGACTGAGTTGATGAATGCAATGAGCAGGGTGGGCTAGAACCAGTTCCAGGGCCCTCTTTATATAGATTTATGAACCCAGGAAAACCTTTGGTGTAGATATGAGGCACACCTTCTCGAAGGGTCGAGGGATGGGTTGAACTCATGCGAATTATGGAAGGAAATTACGAGCAGATTTTTTAATAAAATTAATATATCTACCCAACTTCGGTCTTCTTGACAAGACATTTAATGTTTTTAATGATTTTTCACATTTTAAAAGTAATTGGGGAGCGATTTTCATGGTAAGAAAGTTAGTTGTGTTCAATTTTTAGAGGCAAATTAGTTATTCCTCTCAATTATACATTTTGTAGCAGATTTAGTTCCTCATTTGTCTTTGTTTATTAGGGCCCTTTTACATACATTATGAGCGTGATTGTCAGAGAGAGATAAAATAGAGAAATTGGTGCACATGAGAGAGGAAAAAAGAACGGATGTATGTGTGTGCATTGAGAGAGAGAGAGAGAGAGAGAGAGAGAGAGAGAGAGAGATGGGTGTGATTGTGAGGGAGAGACAGAGCAAAATGAGTGTGCATGAGAGAAAAAAGAATTGGGGTTGTGTGAGAGAGAGTAAAATGGGTGCATCCAGGGGGGATTGGGTTGTCTTTGTCAGAGAGAGACGGGCACATGCACACACGCTCAAGAGTGTGTGTGCGTGTGAGAGAGAGAGAGAGAGAGAGAGAGAGAGAGAGAGAGAGAGGGAGAGGGACGGAGGGGGAGAGAGAGAGAGAGAGAGTAAAATGGGGGCACGCATACACGGGAGAGAGTAAAGTGGGTGCGTGTACGCGCGGGTGTGAGAGAGTGAACGAGTGTGCCCGTGAGAAAAGGGAAAAAATCAAATAGTGCGATATTATATCATACCAAAATAACGTAGGTCGGTTTGTGGTATTACAATTATATGAGTAGAGTATTTTGTTTACAATGTAATTTTTATTACAATGCTCATAATGTAGTCAAACATTGTTGTTTAAATAACAATGTATTTGTGATCGTAGCTTTACCAGGTGGGTTGTTCTCAAATCCTCCAAATTTCATGTCCCACAACATCAATTTCCACTTGGAGATTCATGAATCAGCTTCAGAGATGGAATTATTCCTGTAATTGGTGCCCATTGGATGAGAAATGCTTTGGTCAACCATGAGGAGATTAAAGGTTTAATTGAAGTTGTCATGGATCTGGGAAGGAAGCCCTTCGCTCGATTCCCTTCCGGTGAATGGTGATTGGTTCATTTCTGACGAGCCTGTCAAGCGTAACGATTTGCAGGATGCCATTTCTAAGGTAACTGGGCTTTGTCATATGTGTGGCTTATGGCTATCTTTTGATGTGATTAACGCTTATTATTGATTATGTGATCTGTCATATGATCCAAGTTCCATTCGTGATTGATGGCAAGTCAGGATTTCTAAAAACCCTCTGATGTGCAATTAGATATTGTTCGCATTAATCTTTCATTACCATTTAGGGTCAGTTTTGAATCTAACATACAAACTTTGTTGGCAAATTTCCATTCAAAGAGTGACATTCAAGTCCGTGAAGTTAGTTTTATTCAATTTTCAGAGGCTAATTAGTTATTCCTCTCAATTACATACATTATGTATCAGATTTAGTTCTACATTTATCTCTGATTATTTTGGCCCTTTTACTTTACAATTAACTGATGTTTTCCAAAGATAATCTTTATTTTGTCTTGTCCTAGGAACTATAATATTTTGCAGAAAATTTTGTTAGGTCTTCAAACAGTTTTTGATATGGCGTGCCTTTCATTGTATAGTCTGTTATACTAACTGAACAAAAAAGATTTGGGGAAGGGTTGGAGTGATATGTTCACAAATCAGTTAAAGTAGAGTGGTAAATACTTATCCAGTCATATGAATTGAATGTTTTAACTCTAATGTACTATTGTCCTATGGCTCTTCTCGACAAAATTAACAATATAGATTGGATGTTTGGGTAGCTGATAGCTAGTTTACCGGTGGATAGTTGAGATAGTAACCCCATTTATTTCTTTTGACCTCACCCCAACTATAGATTTATCAAAAACAATTTAATGTATTTTAGAAATAAACTAAAAAAAGGTATTAGAAAGTAGGGGGAGAGGGGGGAGGGTGTGGCTATTGTAAATATGAGTGGAGCAAATTTGATAATAAAGATGGTATTTCATGATAAAGCGAATTCTATAAGCACAACTTTCTATGAGGGAGAATGAGCAAATAAGCAAAATGCTATCTTGTAGTATTAAAATGTTAATGTAATTAAACCTTTAATGTCTAGCAAACACTCCTTCAAATTCTGATTACTATTGTTAAGACTTAAACTTGACTTTATTGAACGCTAACATATTGTTTGGTTGGATGTACTCTGACGAGGGTGTAATGTAATTAACTAAATCAACCAAAACCAAAACTCCGAATTTTTGTATAAGCAAGGCGTGGAGAGGTCGGATGTATCAGTCATACCCCTACATTTTGCAATTTAGATAGACTTAAAATGGATATTGATCATAAATATAATAAATTGGTCATATTTATTTTTCAAGTACTGCGTGTATGTGTGTGAGAGAGGGAAATACAGTTTGAGTGGGAAGTGTGATTGTGAGAGTGAGATAAAATAATGTATGAGAAGAGATGGGTGTGATTGGGAGAGAGAGACAAAGAAATGAGTGTGCATGAGAGAAAGAATGGGTGTGTGTGTGAGAGAGAGAGAGAGTAACTTCGACGCGTCCATTTGGGGGGGGGGGGGGGCTGTGTTCGCGACAGATAGATTGATGGGTGCGTGCACTTGCCAGAGAGAGAGAGAGAGAGAGAGAGGATAAATGGGGGCACACACGTACGAAAGAGTAATGTGGGTGCCTTCACGCGTGCGTGAGAGAAAGTAAGTGTGCTTGTGAGAAAAGAAAAGAAATTGAATAATGAGATATTATATCAATTTATAAGGTATATATTATTGGGGAGATCCAATGCGGGAACCCGCTTCAACGAATATTTATGGTAACAAGTTAACTGAGGTTCCATCTTAAAACCAATTGGTGTTAAGAGTAGGTCACTTGCCTTATATACCATGCCTTTTCATTTTAATCTTCTGACGTGGAACTTTAAACTTATGGGTGAATCCTAACAATCTTTCACACATGAGTCTCACGAACCACATCCACAGGTGCCCCCCCTTTGATCAGAAGCCTTTTCTTTTCTTGCCGAGGTTTCAAGTCACACCTTACTCCACAGAGTCGTACCATACTCTACTTGAGTCTTATACCGCCACTCTACTTTAGGAGTCTTAGCCGCGCGCGCCATGTGGTCCATGCTCTTCTCCATGATACTTCTTACGAGACCACCTTCCCGCATCTTGCGCCTAGCCGAATAGACCATCGACTTTGATACCACTTGTTGGGGAGACCAAAGGCGGGAGCCTACTTCAAGAAAGGCTCGTGGTAACAAGTTAAGTAAGGTTCTATGTTACCAATTGGTGTTAAGAGGAGTAGTTCACTTGATTTATATACCATATCCTTTCACTTTGATTTTCCAATGTGGGACTTCAAACTCACGAGTGAATCACAATATATATGAAGTAGTCTCGCCACTACTGTGTGGGCATGGAAGGCCTAGGAAGTCTATGGCGGAGGTTATTCGAGGTGATTTGAGCACGTAGGCTTAGTGGAGGACATGAATTCGATATGAGCATTTAGCGGGCTAGGATTACGGTAGTTAGATGAGAAGGATGAGAGGATGATAGTAACTTGAGCCTATTTCAGTGTCTCTTGTACCTTTCTTATGTTTGTGTTTTCTAGCTACATACAACCCATTTGCTTAACTTCACTTTGCTTGGAGCACTCAAGTATAATGTCTCGTTCCTTTTATTTCCTCGTTTTCTTGGCTTCTCAAGCTGCTTTTCAATTGGCTTTCAAAATTGTTTCCCCTCCTCACTTTTCAAAAGGTTTTATCTTTTGGATCCACCGAAATTGGCCTCTTCGTACACTTTCGTGCATAAGGGGAGACTGCCTACATTTGGACTCCCTTAGACCTTGCGTTAGCGGGACAATACTGAGGATTGTTATTGATGTATGAAGTAGTTTTAACGTTGTAACCAAAATAATATAGGTAAGCGAGTGGTATCAGGATTACATTACTAGAGGTTATTTCATTTATAATGTAATTTTGATTACAACGCTCATGATGCAGTAAGCATTGTTATGCAAATAGCATTGCATAGTTCAAGAAACCAAACAAGCCGTAAAGAGTAAGACTGAATGCAATCCTTGTAGGTAAAGAGGCCTTATTAAGCAGAGGCCCATATTGCTCACACAAGGCGGAGCCCTAACATGTGTATATTTTTGTTATTTACTATTTCTTAGGTCAAATACATTGTTTAAGATGTATGGAATGCTGATAGTTTTCCCCCTTCTCTTCAAAGGAAGTAATTCAAATTATATTAAAAAATTTCCCTGTTAAGGCATTAGGAGGGAACTTAATAAAACCAATCTTACATACATCTTACATAGTCAGTATACATTAATTTCCTCTTTGTTTAGGAGGACATTTTATTATTGAAGTGCTTAATTTCTCTTGAAATAACCATATTTGTCCGTCTAATTATTTTTATTTCCGTAACTGCTTATTTAGTTTTATTTCCTATGATGTTAACATGTTGCATAAGTCACGTTGGGTATTTTATAGTATTTAATCCCCTCCCTCTCCTCAAAACTGTAGTTGGAGGAGTCTGAAATCTATAGTGCCTTATTCACAAGCTTAGCTAGTCATAACAATGTCTTTTTTGTCCGATCCAAAGCCACTAGGAGACCGCCATGATGACTTGTCTACTGATTTCATAGAGAACCATAGGTTTCCTTCTGGTTCAAACACATTGCAACACAATGTTGTTGAGGATCCTGATATGCTAATTTCCTCAAAATATATCCAAACACCCTCTGACAACTTTTCCCAATTTGATATTAGCCATGCAGGTTCAAATCTTCGACCTGATAGCCTTGATAGGACTTCTGTGCACTCAACATTACGGTACTCTAATGTTCCACAGGGCACTCCTACAAGCAGCTTTCCTCTGTATCAGCAAAGATTGCAGAGTTCAGTTTATAGCTATCCCGACTTGTCTGTTTTTCATCCAAGTGAACTAACCCCTCAGTATCCAAATCTTTGCACTCCAATCAATCCTTTTGCTCATTTAGATTACCAATACCTTGCGAATCAAGATGTCCTTGGTGATACACTTAACATTGCTGATGTTAGAGGAAAACAAATCCCTAATCCTGACATTTTCAACAACCCACACTTCCCAACAATCACTCATCAGTCTCCCTATATGAGGAACCTAGCAAATGATGTTGTGCGCTTTGGGAATGACTTTCACTCTAGTTATTTGAATAATAACGTGTTTAACAATGATGATGTGTTGCACAGGTTCAATCGAGAGATCGCATCTCTTGTGCCAACTCACCGTTTTACCGAGCAAAACAACGCTATGTGGACCCTGACTCATCATAATGGCGCTGACAACTTGCGTGTAATTGGGACAAAGCATAGAGCCTCAGAAGAAGGAAGAGACGAGGAATGGAAAAGGAGGAAAAGTCTACACCAATGCAGGTTGTGCTATATGTCATTCAGTACCGGCAATGCCTTGGGTGGTCACATGAGTTACCATTCCAAACAGAAGAAGTTGGAAGGCCAACGCCGTCATTTCTAGGGTTTCAAGGTCAAATTAGATGAACAAAGGAGATGATAGCCGGAGTCGAGATTCTGATAGGAGTAATCAAGTATGATGGGTCGAAGTATGTATGGGGCTTCTCTTATGGGTTGTGGAGTTTAGATGTATTGGTTTTCTTGTTGAAGATTTTGAATGGTGCTATGTGTTTGTTGTCCAGGATTTTTGGTCATTTGCTCGGGATTTTATTATTTGCTTTGAGTTGTATTTTATTGTTGTTTTTGGTTTTCAGCTTCAGACTTTAGAGGAATTTCAACTTTAGCATGTATGTTGCTGTTGGAAGATGTGATGCATCAATAAAATTAAAATTATTAGTAGGAACTTTGATTCTCCCATCTTTTTATGGTAAAACCAAAACCAAAATGAATACTTTGAAATCTTGCATGTTGTTGTTGGAGGTTGAGATGCATCAATTGAAATTAAAATTAAAATTAACAAGAACTTTGATTCTCTCATCTTTATGGTAATCCAAAACCAAAATCAATACATCGAATATGGCCTTACATTGGTTTTGGATATAGTAGGAACTTTGATTCTCTCATCTTTATGGTATACCAAAACCAAAAAGTATGTATTTAATCGAGTTGCCGGGCGGGGTCACAAACCCTCGGCCCGAGCCTGGCCAGACCATGTTTCAAGGCTCCGACTATTCCGAGTCAGGCCGGGTCATTGTCTAAATTTGTGGCCTTGACCCGGTTTTTTGAATTAAACCGGGTCACCTTCTAAGCTTGTGGCCTTGACCCGCATTTTTTCGGGTTGGACCAGGTGGGTCCCCCGACCTGTTGGACAGGTCTAATTTAGTACCAAATTCCCACAATTAGCTGATGAGTAGCTTTTGTACTTGGTGACATACATCGGATATGTTTAGGAAATTGTATCCCGAACCCCCTTTAAACTTAAGTGGACCAAAATTTTGCCAGAACAAAGTGCCACTGTCAAATTTGAAACATCCCCTACCCAAAAAAAAAAAGCCCCAAGTGAACAAAGAGATTCAGCAAAGGGAAACATAATTCATAATAACATACATACTAACTTGGAACTATCTTATTCATATATATAAATATAACACTTAAAGCTAGCTAGGTTCTTACAAAGAAAAGACTTCCTTGCCTTGCCATTACAATCAATATATATATAGATAGCAGCATAAGATCTACTATGCCTCAAAGCCAAGTACCACCCCAAAAGCTGATCCTCTCAGAACCGGTTCCGGTACCAAAACACCCCCTTCTCCTGCTCATCCTCGTCCGGCTCAACATACAAACACTCCTTGGCCTCCCTCCACATAGCCTTAAAGAACGGTGTCCCATCGAACTGGTAGTACTCCCCAAGAATCGGCTTGATCGCCTTGGTAGCCTCCATGGCATGGTAATGCGGCATTGTCGAGAACAAGTGGTGCGCGACGTGGGTGTCTGTTATGTTGTGGAACACCTTGTTGAGCACCCCGTAGTCACGGTCCACGGTCGACAGAGCCCCCCTGAGCCAGTCCCACTCGGTCGAGTCATAGTGTGGCAATGCTGGGTGCGTGTGTTGCAGGTAAGTGATGGTCACCAGGAACCCATTCACAATCAACAATGGGACCCCATAAATGCAAACCAACCAGGCCAGCCCATTAGCCATTGCAACCTTGTATAGAAAACAGCCCATCAAAAGTAGGCCCAAATCAGAGATGTAGATTTGGGCCCGCTCACGGTTGGTGAAGATGGGCCCATACGGGTCGTAGTGGCAAGCAAACCGGTCGTATGGGCGGCCCGACACGTTGAAGAGGAGGTATAGAGGCCAGCCAAGGGTCAGGGTGATCGCCAGGCTGGCGAGCCGCCCTGGTGGGTTGTTGAAGTACTTGTTGTACCATGGCACCTTGGCCTTGGTCTTGGGGACGAATACCTCATCCCGGTCCAGGGACCCGGTGTTGGAGTGGTGGCGACGGTGGCTGTACTTCCATGAGAAGTACGGTACCAGGAGGGCCGAGTGCAGGACCAGGCCCACCAGGTCGTCCACCCACTGGTAGTCACTAAACGCATGATGTCCACACTCGTGGGCTATGACCCAAACCCCCGTCAGGACACAGCCCATCAAGGCCCAATAGACTGGCCACGCAATTATACCAAAAGGGTAGATTGGTAAATTCCATAGGAAACGCGTCGCGACATAGTAGAAAATGGAAGCCAGGGCGACGTCGTGGACAACGTAGGAAAAGGAGCGGACAAGGGAGCGCTTGAAGCAGTACGGGGGGATGGCGTTCTTGAGTTGACTGAGTGTGAAGGGTGGTTTCGATTTAGGAGCTCGGTGATTAGCTGTGGACATAGTCGTTGCATTTGGGCCATTTTGTGGTTTGGATGTGAGCACATTGCTCCTACCACCAGCACCCATTGTGTGTATTGCTTTGCACCGATAAAACCTGTGGGAAAATAAGCAAATGATAATCAGATTTGAAGTTATATATTGGAATGAGATTATATTGCTAATTTGCTATCATGTCCTTGAAAGACGGATTATGACAAGAGAAAGTTACAACGTGTTTTGGTATATAGTACTTGCAAGCAACACGTTGGGTCTGTCATTAATTAATTTGGTGGCGTGAGATTTTTAATAATTAGTTGGCAGACGTGTCAAAATCCACCTAAGGCGTCATGCAAGAGGTAGGGTATACTTAAATCACTCGTAATTAAATGTAAGTAGTTTTATATTATTATAATGATATATTTCATTATTATTAGAGTTATTACTTATAAATAATATATTTTTTTATAAATATAAAACTATGCATAATATATGCATTTTCTATGATAAGTGATAAAATTAGATTATTATTTATATTTTTGACCAAATTAATAAGTATTATACTCTTACAATTGATAAATATATATAATTATTAGAGAAATATTAATAATTAATAAAGGTTAAAAAAATATGAAATATAAACAATTCAAGATAATTATTAACCATCTTAAATCAAAATATATCATTATCGGAAATAAAGTGTTGTAGATGAAATAAAGTGATAAATTGATTAATACACCACACAAAAGAATAGGACTTCTAATGCTTAATTAAGGCTCTCTTCATGCCAAATAAATTGTCCTAGTTTGATTAATAAGGTCAAACTTTTTAAATTTCGATTTTTTGGATTGATAACTCTTTCCAATCCAATCTAATCCAACCAATCCAAACCTTATACAATTCCCTAAACAAATCATCTCTAAAAACACAATTTACAAAAAAAATTATAATATATCCAATCCAATCAAATCAATCCAAAATTTATTTTATCCAATCCAAAAAACATGACAAACATGACCTAGAGGGAGAGGGGACGTGTCATCGTAGGGTTCACATATTATGTGTATACGTTGTACATGTTCTGTATGTACGACTTTATAAGCCGTTAACAGGTATATATCACGTATCAAAATTAATTAAGAAACCTTAAGAAAGAAATTAAATGTGTCTTCTATGCCTGTTAGGCTAGATTAATAATTAAACCAAACTTAGAAATGGTATTTTGATTTTATGTTAGCAATCTAACAAAATCAGTCAAAATTGTGGTTAGGATGATGGAAAACATCCAACACACAAATTAATAAGTCAAGGTGGAGGGTGAGGATGTTTAATAAACATATATTAGATAAAATGAGATTTGGATGGATTGAATAAGTTACGATTTTTTTTAGAGAATTGTGTTTTAGAAAAAAATTTTTTTAGCAATTGTCTAAGGTTTGGAATGAATTGGATTGAAGTGGATTGGAAAGATTTACCAAACCAAAGAACATGGCTTTTAGTACATATATTTATTAAATTGTGACCGTTTATTACTCACAACAAATTATAATGAGTTACAACATAAAATTAATACCAATATAATTTTTAATACAATATCTTTCTAACGCTGATAATTTAATATCCTAATTTGTGAGTAATAATCAGTTCAAGTTTAATCAAATTGACACTTACGTAAAGACGGAGATAGTTTTCTCAAAAAAAAAAGGACGAAGGTAGTAATAACATAAACTTTCCCATAAACTTCCCCATAATTTCAAATATATACCAAATACTATAAAATATTCTATGCCATGAATTTTACCTAGAAAAAACTTTTACAAAACTTTCCCTAGAAATATTTTTCTGAGAAAAAACCAAACTCATCATACGCGAAAATGAAAGTTGTCGTCACAAGAACTTTTATTTTAGTTTAAAATTATATTGTTATATGTCAAAGATTAGAAAAAATGTATTGAATTGTTATGATATCACACATAAATTGCAAGACAATTTACATATATTATTCACAAACCTTTAATTGGTAAAAAAAATAGACATTTAATAGACTCATGAAAAATTAATTTAATTTGATAATCAAGTATATTCATTAGCATAACCAACAAATTCTACCTTCTTTATACTTGATAATTGATAATAACATGGAAAAAAATATTGTCATAGAACCGCAACTAGCGTCAACTCATTGCCTCAACAACAATAAAGACACCTAAAAGATACTCTCCCTTCATACACGTTCATCAAAATTTAAAGACTTTAATTATTAGTTCTCAATATATGTAAGATTTTGTAATACAAAATACCTACTATTAAATCATTTGTAACAAAAAAAAATATCTATCACCCACATTTACACCATTTATCAAATTGTAAAGATTTTAACTATTAATTTCTCGATATGTATTATAATTTGTTATATAAAATACCTCCAATTATATTATTTGTAACAAAAAATAAAATATCACATGAAAACAATCAGTCAAATATTAGCATCAAAAACCGTAAAATTAATGAATTAAAATAAGGAGTCAGTATCTTAGCACATGACTCATACAATGACTTGTATATAGGTTGCTTAGCAGAAATGACAAGAAATAATTGGGCAAATTGCTATGGATAAAAGCAATGCATGGAAATTTATACTACGACTTGTGCTACACACAAAGACAACCTAGTAGAAGCGGAAAATAGTTCCCCCATAATAATAACTTGCCTTAATCTTTTCAAAGAGGAACTCCAATAATAGAAGAAAAAAGAACCCTTTAAATGGGGTAAGATACTTTTAACACTCTAATTGAGCAAGGAGAATAACTACAATTATAAATGGAATACGATCTTATTAATTATGTATATTTATCATCTATAAGAATTATGTATGTTTATACTTTTCATATTTTGTTAACTTTTAATAATATTTTCTTTAATAATTATGTATATTTATCATCTATAAGAATATAATACTTATTAGCTAGGCCAAAAACATAAATAATAGCATAATTTTATCAATTATAATAGAAAATGTAGATTTTAATATTTTATGCATAATTTTATATTTGTGAAAAAAATATGAATAAATAATTATTTTTATATTGTTTATAGGTTATAATAACCCTAAAATAATGAAACATATATTTATAATGATTTAAATATACTAATATTTAATTTTGTGAGTGATTTAGAATGTGATTGGACTTAATTACTAGCCCTAAAATAATGAACTTTAGGAAAAGATATTCTTGAAAATCTTGTATCTTATTATTAAAATTATATTATTATATATATAATTAACAAAAATTAATGTGATTGGAATTAATTATTATAATATCATATATAAATTTTATAAAATTGAAATTTTATTTATCATTTTTTATATTTCAAAAAACTACCTAAAATATGTTTGGAGAATAGGTTGATTTGATTAGGAGATGATTTGTATTCATCAACATAACCAATGCATCTAAAACATATTATAATTAATAATAATATCTACTATTAGAAAAAATGAATTTAAAAATCCTTAAGAAAAACTAATTTAGTAAAAGGTAATTAAAAACGAAAATGATATGAGTCTTTGGGTTGCCTTATTATCAAAATTATATTATAGATTAAATTGGAATAAAATGGTACGATTGAATTCTATAACTATAATATTACATATAAATTGAATAAAGTTATACCTTTACTGATTATTTTTTGTATTTCAAAAAAATGTCTAAAGTATGCCTAACGAATGAGGTTAGCCGTTTGGCGTATTAATTATGCTCATTGGCATAGCCAATCCATCCAAACGTTCTTATAATTGAAAATTACTGCTTACTAATAAAAAAATTGGGCAACAGATTTTTGAGAATACTAATTTTAGTAAAAGTAAGACACTTAAAAATGTCTTGGGACAAGACATGCATCATGACCCAATTAAAAAATATTTTGAAGTAAGACACATATCACCCATATTGTAATTAATTAGATTGAAGTCTTATAAAATACTCCTCTCCGTTCCAAATTAATTGTCATATTTCAAAATTTTGCACATACCAACGTTTAACTTTAAAAAAAAACTACTTAAATATCACTACTTTCCAAGGTATTTTTCGCATATCAAAGTATAAGTAGCGAGAGAATGTGAGTAGAAATAGTTTTATTGATTGGAAAAATAAAAGGTTAATATAATTATTAAAATTAAAATAATTAACTTAGATATTAAAAAATGAAAAGTTACAATTATTTTTGAACAAAAAAAACTAGTTTAAGGGTCAATTATTATAGAACAGAGGAAGTATCAATTCTAACACAAAAAAAAAAGAAAAAAGAAACAAATAGTCCAAATCAAATAAAGTGTTCCTCATTTTCTCCAAAAATGAAGTATATCTCATATCATATCATATCATATTCAAAGTAAAAGCCAGAATTGGAGAAAAGGGAGCGCTAAAAATTTTCAAACTTCTTTAGTAGTTATACATGCATGTCCCTGTAATTGCAGATAGCATCTAATTTTCTGTTAATTCAACACATGCGACCAGTTTTTAGTCTTCAGCTTGTAAACGCATATATGGAGGAGCTTCAATACTTCAACTTAACTCAAAACATTTTTCCAGATAGTAAATATTCAGTTCAAGGAGGACATCTACTGTATATTCTTAGATCGATATAAATTACACTACATGCATATATAAACTTAGAAAACAAGGGATAACTATCTGTCTAGGAAAAAAAAAACAGGTAGGAAGAAGATGTCATATACTGTCAGTAAGAAATCTCTTGGAGTATAAATTTATTTAATGGCGTTCAACCATTAATTTAAGTTTTTTGTTGAGGTGATTTTATATGACACCATAGCCAGATTGATGAACAAAAGATTAACATCCACGCCTTAAACCTAATGACATTCACTACTAAAAATATGTATATTACCAACCACTTTTTCCAACCAATTTAAAAAGGTTGGAAAAACCGACCATTTTAGCAATTATTTAATATTCCAACTATTTTCCAAAAAATTTAATGGGAAAAATGGTTAAAAATTCCAACCAATTTTGCTAAAATGGTTGAAAATTTTTTCTACTACCTTTTTTTCTACTATTTGAAGATGGTTGGAAAAATAATTAGATTACTAACCATTTTTCCAACCAATTTTAGCAAAATTGGTCGGAATTTCCAACCATTTTTCCCACTAGTTGGAATATCAAATGGTTGCTAAAATAATTGATTTTTCCAACTATTTTAAATTGGTTGGAAAAAAATGGTTAGTAATACACATATTTTTAGTAGTGATTCACATGAAGGGGTGTATTAGAGTATAAATCTACTAATTGACTTTCATTTATTAGCTTATATCCATTCATAAGAGCTGTTAAGCAACAATATGAAGCAAGAATTAACGAACAAAAGAGTAATTTTTCAAATATTCACAAATTGATTAGATCATAACTAAGTTGATCATAAGACATACCTCTTCGAAGCAATTAGCCTGGAGAAGATCTTTCTCTCTGAAACTCTCTCTCTTACTCTACAATCTACATGCATATATAAATACACGGCGGTGAAATGGTGAAATTAATATAAAATATTAATGGACGTTAATTTTACCACATAGTCTAGTCCCACGACTACGACATTTTCCAAGGGAGGATTACGTGTTCGCATCTGATTGGTACATGGCAGGTCTCTCGGTAATCAATCACATCAGGGGATCCTTGTAGTCCACTTTTTTCATTCATCAGATTGGAATCAACGGTGGAGATTCGCTGCTGATCTGGACGGTGGTTCAGTAGGGATAATATTTACAGTTTCGTGTTTCCCAGCACAAAGCTAAAATTAAATTGTGCATAAAAAGGAGTGGTTGCATGGGAAATGATACACAGTGAAGGGCAGAACTTTGACGGGCCATACACTCGTCGATGGAGTCCAGTGCATGTGTCTGTCAAATATCTCTTGCATCACCACAACTGACAAGCAACTGGGTTGTAATTATTACTCCCTCCGTTTTATATTCACTGTAATAATTTTGACTTTCACGGTCTTTAATGTCACTTTTTAATTAATAATTTTTCACATAATATATTATCAACAATTGTTATATTATAATTTTATTTTTCATATAACAACTCATTGTATACATATTGAGAAATTTATGGTCAAAACTTTTAAAATTTGACTGCACAATTTCTAAAGACGACAATTAATATGGAACGGAGGGAGTACCTCGGTTCCAAGATGTTTATCATTTGATTAAATTTTGACTGTTAATTATTTTTAAAGTATAATGAATCATGATATGAAATTACTGTCATTATAATTTTTACTAATTAATTTTTTTAATGATAGTAATTTTATATTGTAACGCATTGTAATTTGTGACCAATCAATGATAAAAATTTTGTCAAAGGACAAACATTTTGGGACGGAGGTATTATACTATTTTCATTTCATGTTAATTGTTATTTTAGGATATGTTCTTTTGTTATGTTGGATATAACTTTCTCAATTTATCTAAGCTCATCCAAACTTTATACAAACTTAACACAATTCCTTAAAAAAACATTCACTCTAAAAATACAGTTCTCCAAAAAAGCATCATTATTTATCCTAACTTATCGTAACTTATCCATCCAAACATGAAAATAACTCAACCAAAGAACAGTACAATTACAATTTTCAATAGAACTAATTAGGTTTTTACACATTGAGGTTTTGTGAAACTAGGATTTTAGCCCCAAGGTTTTGAAAATTAGTTTTATCCTACCTTAAGTTTGATTCAACTAATAATTAACCCACCTACATTTGTATTAAATATTAAATACAACTTTTTCAGATCAAATTATTGATAAAATTAATGTTAATGGACGAACAAAATTGCCCTTAACATAAAAGACTCACGTTAGAAATGACCTCATCCTTGTGTCCTTTGTCCTTTCACTCTTCCTTCTGTCTCTCATTCTACAAAATATTGGGTTTACTGTATTTCCTTCATACGACTTTCCATCCTTTTTCTTTGTATTTCCTCTCTAATTTTCCAGAATACTACATCTGTGAATTCTTATCTCATTCTCAGTGTCTGTTGCTATTCGTATGAAGATATGTATTTATTTCAGTCGATTGCTCTGCCATTCTTACTTGATTTGAGATTTCTATAGCCAATCCAATTCGCTCAAATTAGGGTTCAAGTTAGGGTTATTTTCGTTCAATTCAGAGTGGACGGCAAGTCCCATACATAACTCTATCTCTTATTATTCTGGAGAAAATAGTCCAAGGTTTTTCTTTTCACAATGAAACTAACCGATTAATTTTATGGAGGGGTAAAGTTGTCTTTTCATTTTTTAATTAGGGTTAGTTTAGACTTTTCATACCATCCTACAAGGGTAAAATTGTCATTCATCAAAAATGGAGTGAAATAATAAAAAATTCAAAGTTCATGTAAGATAAACCTTATTTCCCACATCTTGGGGGTAAAATTCCACTTTCACTAAACCTCAATGGGTAAAATCATAATTTGTTCATTTTCAATATCATTTTTTGATCGGTAATCTCTTATATAGTCTTTTATTAACAATTACTACCTCCCTCACATAATAGTTGTCTCTTTAACTAACTTCTCTTGTTCCGTAATACTTGTCCCTCTATAATTCCAATGCAACTTTTCCAATTAACTACTTTTTTTAATTAATTTTTCTCATATAAAAATAGCAAAAATAAGAGAGAGAAAGATATCAATATAATTTAATACTACCTCTGTCCCAAATTATTTGTCTTTTTACCTAACTTATTTGTCCTACAATATTTGTCTCATTTGTAATCCCAACAACTGTAATTCATTTCCTACCCTTAATTAATAAATTCACTTATTACTTTTTACAATTCCAACAATTATTATCTTCAATTAAATTAGGGGTAATTTGAGTATACTGCAAATTTTTTACCTCAATTCCCAATATGCAATGGTCTTCCAAAATTAGGTGAATGGACAAATATAATGGGACAGATGTAGTACTAATGTTTCACAACTTTCCAAACAACACAACAATTAACTAACTCATTTTATTGAATTTTTAAATTTTTGCTAAATGGACAAGTATTATGAGACAGAGGTAATACAATATAATATTTTTAAGATAGTACTTTTCATACGTTGTGAATCTAATGTTAATAATTTTATATAACAAGTTGTAACAAGTTGTCGTATATATTGAGAAATTTATGGTCAAATATTTTAAAGTTTCACTGTACAACTTCAAAATATGACGATGAATATGGAATGGAGGAGTTAACGAGGATTTACAAATACCGAGTAATAGTTCTTTAAATTTTCTTAAAATTTTCACATCTTAATATGATGCATGTTTTTAAATTTGAACACTTTTAGTTTAGAACTTAGAGATGTGGTGAAATGGTATTGAGGATGATTTAAATGGGCTTGTATTAATTTCTTATGGGTCTCAAAAAATTTTCATCACCTGCCACATTATCCTAGACATCGGTTTACCGTAATTTAAATTATAGTAAATTTATTAAAATTACCTAAATATAAAATTTGCTATTTTAATATCTAATAGTAAATAACTAAATATAAACAGATGATGCATGACTTAAATGACCGGTGCTTGCTTAATTAAAACGCTATTGGAAACTTGTGTTTGTCGAATACTAGTTAGGTGGATATGGAAAAACCAGGAATTACGATCTCCCTTCGTTAGTCGATCCTTCTTGGTAAGTTTCCCTCAATATTTCTGATTAAACAAAAATAAACGCTATTGTTGCTTTAGAAGCCGACAATGCCAGGAAAGCCGCAAATCAACCCACTAGAAACTTATCTAAACCTAACATAAATTTATCCAAACCTAACATAAGAAGTAAGCCCACAAAAAGGAAAGCCGCAAATCAGCCCACTAGAAACTTGCGTAGGCCCATGGGCCTATGCCGCCATCAGGCTGGGCCCAAAAGGCGAACTCAGCCCAGACGAACAAGCATAGGCCGCTGGGCCTATGATGTTATAATATCAGCCCGCTACTTTCCGCCACGTCATCAATCCATGTGTTTGCGTGCCATAGGGCGCCGAGCCCATGCAATTCTATTTGATTTTTGCGCCAACAATCTCCCTCCACAATCCCTTGATCCCTGCCTTTGACTTTTGACCCTTGACCATATCATAGGGCGCTGGGCCTACGATTTTGCCTTTCATCCTAATCCTATTTCCTTCACCTATAAATACCCCTCACTCCTTTCACTCATTCCATCAACAATCATCATCAACACTTCTTATCAACCACTTCCATCCACTCTCTCAAATTCTCTCATCAAATTCCATCTTCCACTATCATCATCATCTTTATCATCCATAACATTCATAACCTTCACTTTTCACCACACTCAAACTCCTTCCATCCCATCTCCATAAAGTTCTAAGCTAATCACATCATCACGAAGGGACCGTCCTTCCTTCCATCGTATTTGCTAACAAGCAAGATTTGCTCATCTTTATTATTGTATTTAATCATGTAATTTATTCTTGAAAACCTTGCTTGTATATTCTTTTGTAAAACATTGCATTCTTTCTTACACGTTTTGAATAATATTATTGCGTACTCCTTTAAACTTTTCCCCGCTCTTTTCATTTCAAGTTCGATTTTAGTAGTCTGTTTTCAAACAGGCGGATTTGAAAAATTCTTTAATTCTCGAATCTGTAACCTTACCCCCAGACTCAGAATTCAGGTTCGTAGATCGGAGTCTTCTTTCTTTTTTTATTTGGTTTGTTGATTTCCTTAAATTGACTGCGACTCTTCTTTCATAACCCCTTTTAATATCTAACATATACACTTGTTGCACTTAAAAATAATTAGAAATGATTTAATAACTTCTCCACATTCCCATCCATGGTCGGCCCAAAAGAAGGATGACATGAAATGCAGCATAGGCCCAGCGTCCTATGCTGGATTCCATCCATCTCTCTATGAGCCAAGGACAGGCAGACCCACTCGAGAATCTGTCATAGGCTCAACGACCTATGACTCTTCCTAGCAGCCCATTTGTCCTCCTTTGGCCCAAGTTTGGAATTGAGACACTATTAATTCATTGATAAAATTATTTGGTGCAATTGCGAATATGTTGGTAACCAAAAGAGATCATTAAATGAATAAAAGTCTCTTATCTTGAAAAAGTGTTTTATGAAATAAAAATATCCTTATTTAAGGACCAAACAACCTTAGTCGGCTCCTGATAATAAGTAGCGCACTCGAAACCGATTCCCCTGAATGAGGGTTGAATTTTTCGGGGTCCTATACCTTTTCAATATTTAGCATAAAACCATGGTGATATTTTTGTTTTTCTCAATGTTTAGCACAAACCCAAGGTGATATTTTTGTTAAGTTTCAGACATTTATCTTATTATTGCATTACGTAGATTTGGATCATGCAAGCTCATGTTGTGCATGAGAAGATAATCCATATTAGTCTTTCTTTTTCGATTAGTGATAGCCAAAAGACTTAAAAGTTCACTGATAAGTACTTTTTATGGCTATGTTTTTGTGGGTTTTTGATAGTGAATTATGGGTAGTTTTGAGTGTGAATTTTTATTTATATTCCAATTTCCCTACTACACCTGGTGTTGTTGTTTGTGATGTAAATTTTTAGGTTTTGAGGCCAAAACACCAACGATTCCCTAACATTTGACGAGATCGAGTACACCACGGACCTCCCCTACTAAATCCCGAACCATGGTATGAATTTGGATCAAAACGGAGCGAGGAAGGGCCGGGGAGTGGCTGCCACGGGCTGTCCGTGGGCTGCCCTCCAGTCCGTGTGTTGGATGTTTTGCGCGAGAAAGAAGCCCAACAGCTGCATTTTTCTTGGGCCAGGCCTTCACTCGGTCCAACCAAAAACAAGAGGAGTGGAGGCCAGTGACTTGATTATTTCAGCCCATTCATCCCATTTGGCCAGCCTCCATTCAATCACAATCAAAAGTGGGGCAATTGGTGGGATTTATTCAGCACCCACTCGTCCCATTCATTTCGGCCCAATCATGAAGGAAGACCAGTGGAGCCCATTGAATTCATTCACCCACCATTTCACTCGGCCCAATGGAGAATGAGAGAAGTAGGGATCACCTTCATTTGGTCCAATCACGTGAGAGCGAAAGGAGGCCATCAATTAATTGCATTGGGCCATCTTCATGCGGTCCAATCAATAGAAGAGAAGTGAGGCCCGGTCAACCATTCACTCATTTTGCTGGGCTTCACCGAGACTCGAAGCAAAATGGAGAAAAGGAAATTGAGGCAGCGCCTACCACGCCCTGCCCGTGGCATTTCCTGCGGTTCGTGGCAGCTGGGCCCTGCGTGCGTTGGCCGTGATTCGTAAGTAAAATAGCAACAGCAGTAGTTTTTATTGGGAGATCATCCCTATCATTCATGGATACACAATTCTACCTTCCATCAAGAGAGCAAAAATCCTCCCATCAACTCCTCTCCATTAATCAAGGCTAAGATCAAGATTGATTCGAAGAAAAGCGAATATCAAGATTCGGAAAGAAATTATCAACGCTCGCAGGGAAGACTCCGCCCCGGGATCGAAAGGCTCGACGGTCGCAGTCCTTGTAGTTTGTATCTCTTTTCGATTTCTTTCTTGTTTTGAGAATTGATCATGATGTTTGGAACTTGTTTCATACTTTTCTTGAACATGAGTGAGTAGTTTATCTTAATTCTAGGGTTTTGCAACCCGAAACAATGTAGTTTGATTAAATATTATTAGTTTGTGCGTGAATTCTTGTTATGAACCAATAGAAGGTTGTGTTTTCCATGTTCATGTGTGTTCTTTGAGCGCTCGAATACTCATGAGTTAGAGATTAACCTAAAAAGTACTGAAAGATGAATTAGGGTAATCTGACTACCAACCTGTCTACCTAGGTTTGTGAAAGTTGAGAAAGGAGTAGTGAACTAGGGAATCATTAGATAACCTGACTTTTGAGACCTTCAATTCTATTTAACCTAAAATACAGACGAAAGTTGTTGATTAGGTTGTTTAGAATAATTCTATTTAGCATCGAAAGAGCGATAGAATTCAGAGGTTGTCGATTCTCGATTCGTTCTTGAATGTATGATTGTGCAGGCTAGGTTTTAGTAATCAAACTCGTTGTTAGGTTAGCATCTCCCTAAAGTCTTTCTCTCTTGATTAAATCCTTGATTGTTTTCCTTGCTTTATTAGTTTAATTAGTTTTTAAACCTTTTCAAAAATACTAAAACCTGATTAGCTTAGCAATCGTGTTAGAGACTAGTTTATTGAGCTGCTAATTGAGTCCCTGTGGGATCGACCTTGACGTGCTACTACGTACACCGTGCGCTTGCGGCCTTGTCATTCACAGAATACAACAAACCGCATAACAAAACAACAAACAACCAACCCCAAAAGATAAATGCTACAACCAAACATTGCTAAACATAAATAGCACAGTAAGGACGTTCACACCCACGAGAGCCAAAAAACCTTCACAACTCAATCATGTTGTTAAGGGATCAATAACTTCAGTTTGCTGGGTCATTGAGGAGTTGCACGCCTATATCATTGCCAATAATCACAACCCTTCGATCTATCTCAGCATCAATATCATCAAGTCTGTCATCTTTCATACTGTTCGCACGCGTAACCATCCTAACCTTCATACCATCCTTTTAGTCGCAAACAACTCTACAAGTTGCTTATCTGACAAGCTGCCACTTAGATTTCATCAGCATATTCTATTTTCTGTTACCTCTGGCTTTACCCTTCGAAGCCTCAAGGATTGAATAATAGTTTGGTATTTTTCTATTTGTATGAGTATATTGTTACTAATTAATAACGAAACCGCTAATTTGCAAACACACCAGTCAAATTGTAACAAAACTTCACTTGACATATAAAGGGCAAAGGTAACTACTGATAGAATATTCTAGAATAATTATGTATTGTAGAATATTCTAGGACATATCTGTGCAGAACCCTTCTGGAACATCCTGTATATTGTTGTGGGACCCAGGAAAATCCCCGTTGGTGTCCATCGCGGTAAACGACGAGTCGAAAGGGGTGTCTTTTCTTTTAGAAGATTCGCTTGAATTTCCGTTTAAATAAATTAAAACTAAAATTTAAATAATCTCCTTTTTTTTAGATTTTATTAAAATTTGAGAATTTTATTTATTAAGAAAGTAAACAGAAAATAAAAGAAAAACAAAAAGAAATGAAAAAAAGAGAAAAAACAGAGAGCCCCGGGACTGAGGCGCGGGATTGGCCGGAATACCGCCAGGTATTCCGCTTGTCCCGGCCTCGGGATCTGTTTCCGAGACAGAGAAAAAAAAACTGAAAATAAAATATGGGCTCGGGATGATTTACTGTAGCAATACCTGCAGGTATTGTGAGTCAGTGACCCCGAAAAAAGGGTCCCGGGCCTGGAAATCAGATCCGAGGCGCAGGATTGGCCGGAATACCGCCAGATATTCCGCTTGTCCCGGCCTCGGGATCTGTTTCCGAGACAGAGAAGAAAAAAACTGAAAATAAAATCCTTTTTTAAAAAAAAAAAAATTCCGAAACAGAAAATAAAATACGAAGGGAAAAGAAATAAAAGCGAGAAGAAATAAAAAAAAGGAAAAAAAGGAAGAAGAGTCGCCAATTAATTTTTTAGCGAGAATTAATAAACTCAAGAAACAAGACTCCACAAACCACGAACCACGAGATTCGAATCCGGGGGTAAGGTTACGAATTCGGGAATAAAAATTCCCGAATCCGCCCGTTCAACTAATGGACTTTACTAAACCGGTTAAATAAAAAGGAAGAAGAAGAGGAGAGAAGAAGAGAGTAGAACGGAGTATTACTTAGTGTAATTAGTTTTATTTAGTTTCATACAAATGCGATGATAAAGCGAAAAATAAATACAAGAAATAAAAGAATTGAATACAAGCGTACCTTTATTCACGAACAATCCATATTATTTAGGTCGAATTTAGGATTAACTCAAGCTACTATATAATATGAATAAATAAGGGATAGAGAAGAAGAAAAGAAAAATGCCAATTAAGTGTATGCAAGATGAGAGAAATATAGAGGGAGAAGAGAATGTGAAATCACCAAGTGTCAATACGACAGGGTGATTTCGGTGTAGAAATGAAGTGGAGATAGGTGGGGTTTTTATAGGAAAAATGAGGGTTGAGATTTTAGGTCAAAATGAGGGGAAAATACGGCATAATACCGCCAAGTATCAGGCCCGATTGCGCGAAAAAATAGGTCACGACACGCTTCCCGAGGCGGATGGGCGGCGGGTGGGCGAGATCCGGCCACATATGTGGCGGATCCTGCCACCCAACTTCGCTTCGCCTGTGCGTACAAACAAGATTGGGCTGATTTTTTTTTTGTGTTTCATTTTTTTCTTTTTACATTTCACTTTCCTTGGCATTTTTTCTAAAATAAAATGAAAATAAAAATAAAATAATTACAATAATTATGAGACACTTTTTGGGTGTCTACAATTGTACATTTATATATATATATATATATATAAACTGAGGGTCTCTCAGTTACAAAGTGTCCCGCACGACCACACCATTCTCGTAATCACTATTCCACATGGTATCAGAGCGGGTTCGATACCTAAAATTTTAAAATTCAAATTACCTACAATATTATTCAGCTTTATCTTTAATTATTAATTTTACTTTCACTTTTTTTTCTTTTATTTTTCTTTTCTACTCTCTCGGGAGGGACTGCGTGAAAATACTGGGTTGAAAGCCTAAGTGCACGCCAACCTCAACGATCGTCAACCGCCGCGCCGTTTGTCGTCCTTCCCCGCCGTCGCGACGCCTGCACCATCGGCCACCACCAGCCACGTCGTCTTCCGGTCAATCTGCATCTGGTTCTATCGAAGCCATTGTGGTTGTCATTGTTCTATCAAAGCCATTGTGGTCGTCATTGTTCTATCGAAGCCATCGCTTGACGACAGCATGCCACCGCGCCGACAACTGCCCCGCCATCATCCGGTGCTTCTGACTGCCGGGTCAACTTCCGACGCCACTGACGCCTCCTCCTGCTTCCACAGCTGCCCCTTGGTGCCATGGGCACCCGCCGCCGGTTTCGGTTTGCACTCGACCATCACCACCTAGTATCAGTGGAAACAACTTAGTAACAATATATTTGCAAATACTAATTAAAATTATTACCAAGGGTTAAATATATAAATTGAAATCGAAAGACTTACTTTAAAAATATATAAATTGATACAGAGTCGATCAATTCTTTCTGACATTAAATATAACCAAATATAATATACTTAAACACTATCATGCCAACCCGATTTAATAAAATCACTTTACAAAGAGGACTTTACAAAATAATATTTTAGGCACGAATGAAGACTAAAAGAAGATCAAACTAAACCACTCAAACAATACCTATAATCCATACACGAGACTTACTCCCTCCGTCCTTAATTGTCACTTTGACAAAATTTTAACCATTAATTACTCACAAATTACTATGAGTTACAATATGAAATTACCTCCATTGTAATTTTTAGTAAAGCATCTTTCTAATGATAGTAATTTCATATTGTAATTCATTGTAATTTGTGAGTAATTAACGGTCAAAATTTTATCAAAATGACAATTTGGGACAGACGGAGTATATATTAGCAAACACTCATATTAATTCATACTTTGAATCCTCATCTAGACCTCATCCTCATGAACTGTGATAGTCTAAAGGCCTACATGAAATACAATAGTGGAAAGAACCCATAAAATAAATCAAGTATGAGTTGAAGTACAATTGGAATTAATGAGTAATCTATTAATATATAAAAGTAATATTTTTGAATTTTGAAATGATGAGTAGAAAGTAAATTTAGGTATCCACAACCAATGAGATCAAAGATAAATAAAATATATTAACAACTTTTCCCACCTTTCTCATATAAAAATACTACAATATAATTTTATTATCAAACAGATTTATGTCTATCTATTAATATATAAAAATAATATTTCTAAATTTTGAAATAATGAAAGCATAGTGTTTTTCGAAAACTGTGTCAATTAGATTAAAGAAAAATCAATTAATTTCAATAAATTTCTCGTCCAATAAAATTGCAATTATCAAGTACAATTCAACCACCATATTATCCGCTCTGTTCCAACCATCAGTTAATAATAAAAAAACCGGTGTATAATTTCGCAGATAATTGCTCAAATTCAATCCCACTACACCACAAAATCTGGAAAATTCCTACTGGGTACCATTATATAGCCAATAACCAATTTAAATTTACAATTTTCACTACTGCTAGATCAAATTTTGATGGTAATTTGTTCTTTAGTAAGTTTCGTATAATTAAATATCATGAACTTCTCTTTAATCATTCTGTTTGTATGTTGCAGGTAATCCAAAATTCGAATCAAGTTAGCCACATCAATCTCGTAGGTAATTTGTTTGTATTCCACAACAGTATATTGTCCATGTCTACTTAGATTATGCTAATAGCAAGATTATAATCTAAACATACTATCTTTTATCAATTTGTTAAATCATTAAACACTGATGGTTTTGATTATTCGTCAAATTGCAGGAAAATTAAATTATGTTTTCCTTTAATCAACCATGATCTATTAATATATAAAAGTAATGAATTCGGATCAGGTAAAGTAAATTGTTATTATCATCTACATAACTAATGTATTCGAATAGGGTAGATACTAGATGGACGGTTAAAATGAATGAGGCTGAGCCGGAAACTAACTTGTGAAAGTTTAATGATCTGCAAAATGATCAGTTGAAACTATGCAAAGCGCACACATGCAAAGGATTTTTAAATTTTAAATATTTTTCAATTATTATATTACTAAAAAAAAAATTAAAAAGCTATATATGGCACATTATATATTCATAGTTTTGATGAATCTTATATAATCCTACCTCATTAAATTATTACCTAATTGCTTAATTAGACATTATGTTGGTTTAGCCAAGTAGTTTTGAAGCTCACCATGTGTTAGTTTCCTTCTCATACTACATTATATTTATATTTTGTAAACATATTCTGATTTTTTAATTAAACATGTGTGTCATTTGTGTTGGTTTTTATGGCATTGTTGAATGTTTTGATATTTTGTTAAAGTATTAAGAGCAGTTACAACTCACCATTTGTTTCAGATACTCATTACTTTTTTATGGTTGAGGAAAATTGTTCTCCCATTTAAAAACTTATGCGCAGATTGTCTATGCTAGGATCACGTCATGCCTCCAATTCTCATCACGTTTTTACCTTAGTTCTCTGGAAATAAAAAAATTAAATTTATTATGTTATTTCTTTATTTGATGATATTATTTATGATTCACTATATTATAGATTATTTTTATGTATATTTATACTTTAGTTGTCTTTTTTTTATTAAATATATACTTTTATGATTAAATCTATTTCTTTATCATTGTTTTCAAACATATTTGTTTGAATTAATGTTAGACTCATTGAAAATAAAATATGTACCATACAATTTATATCGTACATTGCACGAGTTTTCTTTATAATTTGTATGTATTTATATTATAGTTGATTTTTTTATTAATAAATATCAACTTTTTTTAATTCATCCGTGCATTGTATGGGTTTAACACTCGTACTAAATAATATAAAAAGACTAGTTCAAGCTTATGCCGCTAATGGGGTACTATTTCTCTGCCTAAACGGCATAATCCATCATTCATGATCATCTTGATAATTCCAAAAGCCAACCCCAACATTCTAAGTAGCCTATATCACATCTTGATTATAATAGAATATTTCCCAAAAATGGACTTAGTGTTGCTACGACATTGCTTTCTCTTATTTCTTACCCTAACAAAGATTCATATCATCATCATGATCATCCTAAAGTCAGCCATATGTATCACTGCCGTACCAAATTTATACAATCAATATGCATAATTGATTACTAGCTCCCTCATCGCCTAAATCATAAAGCATATTAAAACTATTCTTGGCCACCATATTAACAATAGACTCCAAAAGATTTCAGTCGTCAAGCATAATCAATTGACAGATACAATTAGACTCAAAATACTAATAACTAATCTGATGATACTAAGCAAGGACTCTAGAGAGAGGGGCTCTCCCTTCTCTCCAGAGTTCCTAGGTTTTTAGTGATGGTGTTTGAGAGTTGTTGAGTGTGAGAGTCCCCCCTTGCCCCCTCTTCACTTCTGATTCTCTTTCAACCTTGCGCTCCTTCAGTTTCGACTTCCGTCTATCTCCTTTTCCGGCCATCTCCAATTTGGAGATTCGTTCGCCAGTTTTTCATCCACGTAGCAACCTAGGTTTTGGGTTGGCGACCGGAGTGAGAAAGCTCAGTTTTTTGCGGGTCTCAAGGTTCTTTGGTCTTGATTGTTCTTTTCTCTTTCAGATCTTCGATCTGATTGAGAAAGACTAGTCTTTTGGGGTCTTGGCTTTTCATTTGTTTAGATTTGGAGTTCCGATCGAGTTCTTTTGTCATCCGTGGTGGAAACCTGTGTCTAGAACCTCGGGGGGCCATGAATCTCGATACATGCCCTCCAGGTGTTTGATAATTGCCAGTGATTTCCCGATCATTCTCTTCGTAGGGTTCAACTTTCTTTTCAAGATACGACCCAAATCCCTTTTGGCGGGTCAGGTTGTTGTCAGATTCAAGAACTCGTGTTTGCCATCAGTGTTCAACTGCTGATCTTAAGCAGTTTGCCATGAAGTTGAATTTAAAATGTGCAAGATTTTGGAAGCCCTTGTGCATGCTTTGGAACTGCAACGGTGCAAAGTTGGTCAATACTGGATCGCGGTCTTTGATGACAGTGACAACTCTTTAGTTGAAGTTTTGTGTTATGTCCCTATCTGATAGGGATGGTGGATACCCTTTTTTTAAGGGTTGAAAAGTTTTGTGTGTTTTAAGTTAGTTCGTTGTTTTGTTGTTTTTCTTTTCCCGTAGTTTTTTTTTTTTAAAAAAAATATTGTTATGTAGGTTTTCGTTGTTACATTTTGGTTAGCCACTG
This sequence comes from Portulaca oleracea, assembly GCA_029582165.1. Lineage (NCBI taxonomy): Eukaryota > Viridiplantae > Streptophyta > Magnoliopsida > Caryophyllales > Portulacaceae > Portulaca > Portulaca oleracea. The sequence continues at coordinate 6,281,853 of CM055889.1, forward strand.
ATCCTGGGATAGGAGGTTTCTAACCATGGATTGGTCTATTTTTCATTTTATCCTGTAATGATGGACTAATCCAACCCCATTTACCCAAGTTTAAAAAAAAATCCAATGATATATACTAACCTTTTTGGTTCCTTGTGGATGGATTTTTCATTCCTTCCTTCACATCTCTTTTCCTTTAGATAACGGCTAGAGGTATTGTATTGTTCTATAAGAGGGTGTATATCAATAAGTAGGAGGAAATAGGGTTTGGCTCCCCTAAATTAATAAAAGAGTTAAATATAAAGTAATAATAATAATAATAATAATAATAACTATAGCCATATGAACAACAAAAGTAGGACTCTTTATTTTATCATTTTCTTTCTTTTTTTTTTTGGACCGGGTCTCACAGTAATTAAAGAGAACCAAAAAAAATCTAACAAGAACATGAATAAACATAAAGAGAAAGAGAAAGAGAAACTTAGTCTTAGATTGGAATTAAAAAATAAAAATGATGAATTCTTGCAAATCATAATCTAACCTAATTGTTTATGGAAAGAAAAACTAAAAACTAGAGGGAGGGTAGAAACCTTTCCTCCAAAAACCTAGAGAGAAAATAACGTCATAGTTGAAACTGCCTTTTTTTTTCTAATTAAAAACACTAAAACTAATTTCTGGACGTCGCGCTTGAGTGTGCGCCTGTTTTGGAATTTCTGGGTTGGCGCACAGGTATACGCTTGGGTGTGCGGGTCTGGAAAAGTCTCTTTTGGGATCCTTCACACACTCTTTTCATCCCGACTTCCTTATCTTTCATCCAATAATCATTAAAGCGTAGCCAATCACCTGAAATTCACCTATAACTGACAAAGTTAAGTATTTTAGCTTCAACAAGCGACAATGAGCTAAACCAAGTCAAATTTGTGCCAAAATAAGTAAAACACCCCAGAAACAAATCTCGAAAACTGAGGATTAAGGTTATAAAACCGAGGTTTATCAGCGGGCTAGGATTAAGGAGCTACTCAGAGTGAGAGGTTCTGGATAGGACGTGTTGTTGTGCTTCATCTGGATGTTTCTCATGCCATCCATGCATGTGTTTGTGTCTTTTAAGTACATCAGATGCACCAACTTACTAGTCATTGATTGGAGCATACATATATAGATTTTTCTTTCTCCATGTTTCTGTTGCTCTTTTAGTTTTTCAACAGTTTTTCCATTTAGTTTTCAAATTGGCCCTATTTTAGTTTTTGAAAGGTTTTATTCTGTCCCTTGATGACACTAATATTGTTAACTGAAGCAGTTTTTTCATTTGGTTTTCGAATTGGTCTAATTTTCGAATTGGTCTTATTTTTCCATTTGAAGGGAGCCATTATATTGCTAGCTCAACGAAGCATCGATACATCTTGATCAATTGTTAAAGCTTTCCCTTAGAGTCATTCTTCACATTGTATTGAGAACAGAATTGTGGCAGCAAGAGTTGAAATTTTGGTTTGGATGGATTTAATTGGGAAAATGAATATCAGAGGGCAGTTATGTAGGAAAGGGATACTGCCACAAGAACTTAACATATGACCAATGTGTAACATGATGGGAGAGGAAATCAACCATATCTTCATGCATTGTGAGGTAGCCCAACAGATTTGGAAAAAATTGATGCAAGATTTGGGCTAGGAAATTGAGATGGAGGAGGAACTCAAGGAGTGGTTCAAAAAATGAATGGAGGTGAGTTTCAAAAGTAAGATGAGGAAGAGGCTTTGGATGACAATTTCTTTTGCGACATTGTGGACAATCTGGAAATGCGGAAATGAATTGGTTTTTAGCAACAAGAAGATTGATCGGAAAACAATGGAGCAAATCATTCAGAGGAGTCTTGCACTGTGGGTGTCATGCTGGAAAGAGGGGTTGCCATACTCTGTGGACACCATTGCAAGAAAATTCAATGAGATCCTTTTTATTTTAATTGAAATCAACAACCAGAGACAAGCAAGGTAGGCAAGCAAAAATTGAGAAGAAAATGGATAGAGGATGATGGTGACAGAATGGCATTCAAAGGTTTTGCTAGTGTTGGTTAGTTGTCGGCATAATTATTAAAATCCCGATCCTGATCTCGAATACTATGATTTTATGTTCCAAAATCCTCGATGCGATTCTACTATCTACATTCCGATCCATGATCGTGCATGGGTTAATTCTGATCCTAACAACCGGTTGGATCCGGGTTAGGATCCCGATTTTAACAACCTTGGTTGTCAGTAGAAGTATGGGACAACAAATCAATTTGTATGAGCAGCTTTTGTATGGTTATTTTAGTCTTGAACTTAACCCAATATCTTTGGACTGGATTATATGGTAATATGTGTTAGAAAAGTATAAGATCAAGGCCGTGGGAAGAAAGAAACTGAGCCGTGGGATAACCACTGCCTTGAAAGCGAATTCAGCTCGACCTAGGTGCCAATCGAGAAAAGCCGGTCGCTCCCCAAGGTTAACTCAGTTAGCCCCTGGACACGTGCACTCGTGGCCAGGAACTTGGAGTATAGAAGAATGTGTATGCCCAGAGAAAAGAAAAGAAGAGAAGAATGGTTGTATTTTCTGTGTGTTCAAACAACAACTAGAACACCAATTTATAGGGAGGAAACAAATCTGATGGAAGAGGAAACTGAAAAGACAAAGAACTTAATGGCAGGCAAGAATCAAGGAGTAATAAAGGGCAAGGCGTAAAATCTGGATCGGAATTAATTCGGTCAAAGATATTATCGCCTATCAATTTAGTGACTCAAAAAATATCAAACCGGATCAAAACCACCCGACCCACAACCCGCGGCACGCGCCGCGCCCAGCCCGGACCGGACGGATGGCAGCGGCGGCGCGAGCGCGCGTGTGGAGGCCCAAACCAAGCCCTCCTCCATAAAACCCACCTTCAAGCCAATACAACAACCCATAGGAGAGTGAAATATTTAAACCCACTTAAAACTCTCCAACTCTTCCTATGTGGGACAAAGGGAAGATAAAAAAGAATGAGAAAGAGCCTTGTTGCCATTAACATAAAATCTGCACAATTAACAATCCCCCACTAATGGCATACAAGGGAAAAGGAAAAGAAAAGAAAGAAACCTAGGCAGAAAACGGGTCAGATACTTAGGTGTCAATATCTTTAGATTTGAATTGACACATTAGTGGAGTGAGGCAACAATCAACAATCTGACAAGTGGACTAGGCCTTGAACTTGTAAGGGCTTGATTGAGACCCCCACAACACATATCAACCCTGAAGAAATCCATACTCCGCGATAGAAACATTTGCGCCTTTATGGCCATACGCATACCTTGGGACTCATAAGCGCTCTAGAGAGATAGCCTAAATCTCTCATAGAAGGCGGCCAAACCTTTACACTTACGTAGGTAATTCCATCAAGTCCATCTCAACATGGACCACCACAAAAGCTACTATGGAATTATTAAGAGCAAATAGCTCAACCTCTCAATCTTCAATCGGTGAATCCATCAGTGCATCTCACAGGCACCCCCTACAATGGGCGTGGATTCATAGAGAGAATAATACCTTAAAAACACTACTATGCACCCTAGGGATAAGAATGTAGTGCACCTCGAAGATTAGTATGGTTTCGTTTGACCAAATATTTGGGATCCACCATACCTCTTCAAGCTATAGGCTTAAGCCCTATCCCTCTCGATGCTTCGAGAACAACTCTTCTAGTCAACCCCTTGGTGAGTGGATCCGCCAAATTCTTCTCAGATCGCACATACAACAAGGACATGACACCATGTTCCAGCAATTGTCTCACTGCACTATGTCTCACACAGATATGTCTCCTCTTTCCGTTATAGACACGGTTATGTGCCACTCCAATCGCTGCCTGCGAGTCACAATGTATAGAGATAGGTGTCTTTTGACTTTCCCATAGTGGCACGTCTACTAACAGACCTCCAAGCCACTCTGCTTCCTGACCTACCAACTTAAGAGCAATAAACTCAGATTCCATGGTGGAACGGGCTATGCAAGTCTGTTTTGCAGACTTCCATGAAATAGCCTCTCCACCCAAGGTAAAAACATAACCACTAGTAGAACTAACTTCATCATTATCAGAAACCGAGTTTGCATCACAATATCCTTCTATTACAGCAGGAAACTTATTAAAATGCAAACACCAATCAATTGTACCCTTAAGATACTTAAGCAAACGATGAAGTGCATTCCAATGTTCTTGACTAGGGTTATGTGTATAACGACTCAATCTACTCACAGCATAAGCAATATCGGGACGAGTAAAGTTCATCAAGAACATTACACTTCCTATGATTTTAGCATATTCAGATTGAGACACACTAGATCCGTTGTTCTTCTTCAACGAAATACTTGGATCATAGGGAGTTCTAACAGGTGTCACATCAAAATGGTTAAATTTCTTTAATACTTTCTCAATATAGTGGGACTGACATAAAGCATAACCAGAATTGGTTTTCCGAATTTTAATCCCTAAGATCACATCAGCTTCACCCATATCTTTCATTTCAAACAAAGAAGACAACAAATTTTTAGTCTCATTGACTACAAGCAAATTTGTACCAAAGATCAGCATATCATCAACATATAAGCATATGAGCACACAATCTGATCCAATCATCTTTGAATTAACACAAGAATCAGACAAATTTGCTATAAATCCTTTTTTCACAAGAGAACTATCAAATTTCTCAAACCACTGTTTGGGAGCTTGTTTTAGACCATAAAGGGATTTTTTCAACTTACACACTTTATTCTCTTGACCAGGAACCTCACAACCCTCGGGTTGAGTCATATAAATTTCTTCCTCTAAGTCACCATTAAGAAAAGCTGTCTTTACATCCATTTGATGCACAACAAGATCAAAAATAGCAGCAAGTGCAATCAAAGTTCTAATGGTACTTATTTTGGTCACAGGAGAATATGTGTCAAAATAATCTATCCCTTTCTTTTGATCAAAACCTCTAATAACAAGTCTGACCTTGTATTTATCAATCGATTCGTCGGCCCTTAATTTCTTTTTGAAAATCCATTTACTACTAATAGGTCTACAACCTCTAGGCAAATCAGTTAATTCCCAAGTTTTATTAGACTCTAGGGAATCTATTTCACTTTTAATAGCTTCTTTCCAAAAAGTTGCGTCAATATACCTAATAGCTTCTGCATAAGTTTTTGGATCTTCTTCAACAAGAAATAAAGACACAAAATCCTCAGTCAAGGCATCCACATCATAACAGTTAGAAACTTCAACTAGAAAAGCAGTAACAAAATCAGGTCCAAAATCAGTAGTTGTCCTTTGCCTCTTACTCCTTCTAGGTTCAACTACTACATCTCTAATATTAGAACTAGAAGAAGGCAAGTTCACATTTTCAAGCACATGATCAGGCACAACATTAGGCACAACATCAACTTTTGAATTAGACACATTCTTTTTCAATGGAAATACATGCTCAAAAAACTCAGCATCTCTATATTCAGAAATAGAATTATCATTCAAAGACATAAAACGATAAGCAGCACTATTTTGAGCATAACCAATGAAAACAGCATCGAAAGTCTTTGGGCCAATGTTGGTATGTTTATGACTAGGCAAAGCAACTTTAGCCAAACACCCCCATACTTTAAAATAATTTAGGTTCGGGGCATACCCTTTCCAAAGTTCATATGGGGTCTGGTCCATCTTTTTATGGGGAACTCTATTAAGAACAAAACATGCAGTTAAAACAGCTTCTCCCCACATATTATCAGGTAATCCAGAACTTATAAGCATGGCATTCATCATTTCTTTAAGGGTACGATTCTTGCGTTCAACTACACCATTTTGTTGTGGTGTATAAGGGGCGGTAGTCTCATGAATAATACCATTGTTCTTACAGAAAACAACTAAAGAAGTCTGTAGGGCCCACGACCCGGAGGGCACGGTCCCCCACGGAGTGTCGATCGACGTAGGGTTGCTTATTTTTCCTATGGTGCATTTTTAATTATTTTATGCAAAAATTATTTTTGCTAATTTCCATTTCATGTTGTTAAAATTTAGCCCAACCAAATTTCTTTTCCAATAATTTTCGGAAATATTGACGGAATATCGCAACACGGGGCCAAGACCAGATCGGGCTCCCAATGCTGAATCCTCGCGGATCCTACATTCAAGAGGGTCCTGAACTTGGCCCAACATTGCGATTAATTTGCCAGAGAGTGGAACGAACATCACCCCAAGCCATGAGTATAGGATCCGCGAGAATCCCAAGCTCACGGGTCTTGTGATCCGCGAGGATCCAAGCCCACGGATTTGGGATCCGCGAGGATCCCAAGCCCGTAATGCCAGGTGATTTTCAGTCCAATCTCGAGCAAAACTATTTTCCACCAAGATTTACGAAAAATATTGGAAAAAAAAATAAAATTTGTTAAACTAAAAAAAATGCACGAAATGAAATTGGAGTCGCCAGTTAGTTTTAAAAAAAACTAACAAAATAAATAAAAATAAACTCCACAGTCTCCAAACCAAAGTTGGGATCGGGGGTAAAGGTACAAATGCAAAGGGGGTGCCTTTACATTGCCCGCCAAGGCGGCCTTTACTAGGTCGGGTCTCTTCTTAAAGGAAAAAGTTTAAAAAAAAAAACACAAGAACAAAGTTGTCACATTTTTGAAATTAAGACATGCGAACACAAATCATGAAACAAGCAAATGTCAAAGTAGAGAAAATGAAAATTACAGCGGGCGGGGCGTTGGAAGCTACATGGTTACAAAATCCGAAAAACCCAAAAAACAAAGAAATTACCAAAATCCGCGAGGACCCGAGACCCTGGAAACCAACAAATCCGCGAGGATTTCTACCAAATCCGCGAGGACCTAAGTGGGATCCGCGAGGATCTTCGCTTATGAAACCGATTAGGATCCGCGAGGAACCCAAAGCCAAGTCTACAAGCACCTAAGTTCTGGATCCGCGAGGATCCTTACTTATGAAATCCGCGAGGATCCCAGTACCGGCAGAGTATTTTCTCTGATTTTGTGAATGGCTTCGATGAACCTATACCCCAGTTTTCCCCCCAGGAAAATCCGCGAGACTTCCCTTTTTATAATATGAATTTTCGACAGTTTTTCTTGACAGCACATCCCCCCTTATCCCAACAAATCCGCGAGAGACTGCCTTCGTGGGGAATGTGGGGGTGGCAGTTCTTCTACCGAGCAACCGCCAGCTAACTGAAAACGGAGAACCGCACCCTTTTTCTCCTGGGCCAACAACAAAATCCGCTAGAATTTGATTTTTGGACTGAAAAACGGGATCCGCCAGAATTTGATTTTTTGGACTGAAAAGCAGGATCCGCCAGAATTTGATTTTTGGACTGAAAAACGGGATCCGCCAGGATCCATGATAAGTGCTTCTTGTATATATGAATACTTGGTTGTTTTGATTGGAATTTTGGGAAATATTTGATTTGATTATGTTATTTTATACCCGAATTTCCCATATTACACTTGGTTTGAAGTTTGGTGAGTTTTGTAGGGGACTTGTGAAGAATCGATGTAAACCGAGCCCAAAAAGCAAGTGTAGATCCAAGTTATGAGCTTAAAGGACCAAGAAGTGAGATGTTGGATCACCCAAGGCCCAAACAATGACCAAAAGTACTCCTAGGCCTGAAAAAGACAGTGGCATGGGTGGTGTCTGCAGTGGCACGGGTAGTGCCTATGACCAGAACGTGAAGAATTGTGTGCAGTGAAGCGACACGGGTAGTGCCTAGGGGGGGTACGGTCCGTGTCACTATGAGCACGGTCCGTGTCACCCCTGGCACGGTCCGTGTCTCTCCTGTCTTTTCATTTTCGGCGGTTTTGAGTTGATATTTGCCTATATTATGCTGATTTTCGGCCGAGTAGAGAGGAATCATCATCCATCATCATCCATTTTCATTCCCTAATCATATCATTCATCATCCATATTTCATTCCATGATTGAAGACTGAAAAAAGATTGAAGATTGAAGAGCAACTCGAGCATACTTTGAAGTGGAGGAGCAAAAGTCCTCCATTGTTGATTCCTAGCAAGTTTGTTCTTCACTTTGGTTTATTTCTCAATCTCTCATAGATTTTCATATGCTTTCTAGAATAGATTTCAATTGCTTTGTAGTTTTAAACATGAATAGTGAGTAGTTCTTTTTAGTTTAGGGGATGAACCTTTGAAGTTGCTTGATAAATTGACTTTGTTGGATTGAATTATCATGAATTTAGTTTGTTTCAATCTTTTTAGTCTTTGAATTGAATTGTTATTGCTTTTGCTTGATCACCAATTGCATGTGAATAGGTTGTTGAATGAAGTACCGAAAGGAGAAGTTTGATTACCCGAAAACCTAGATTGAACGAGTTAAAATTATCTAGACATAGAAGTTTTAACTAGGGTTCTTGAGATAATTTGATCTTTAACCTTGACTAAATCGAAATAACCACGAAAGTAGGTGCTTGGTTAGTCTTGGCAATTCGTTCTAGTGGCAAAATCTCATTGCGAAGTATTCTATGCGATTATCGAACCTTGATTGTGCAAATTAATGAAATGAGAGTTCAATCCACATCGTTGATTCGTTATTTGACTTAGGTTTCATCCCCTGAACACCTTTTTCCCTTGATTTCATCAGAATAGTTCAGTGAATATTCGTTTGTTTAGACCTTGTTTGTGATTAGATTTAGAATTAGTTATTTCAAACCAAAAACCGATCGGCTTAGCGATCAACTAGGAGGCTAGTTCAGTGCGTTGAAAGGAAAAGTCCCTGTGGGATCGACCTTGATATTTGCTACACGTACACCCGTGCGCTTGCGGCCTATCAATCCACCTTCTGGGTTGGAGATAAAATCCGCGTGGATTTGTTATCTGGGCCAGCCTAACAAATTTGCTAGAATTTTTCTGTGTTTGAAAATGAAATCCGCAAAAATGTCGTCCGGGCCGAAAAATGCAAAAATCCGCGAGAATTTGTCCGGGCCGAAAAATGCAGAAATCCGCGAGAATTTGTCCGGGCCGAAAAAATGTAGAAATCCGCTAGAATTTGTCCGGGCCGAAAAATGCAGAAATCCGCGAGAATTTTTCCGGGCCCAAAATGTAGAAATCCGCGAGAATTTGTCCGGGCCGAAAAATGCAGAAATCCGGGAGAATTTATCCAGGCCCGAAATGTAGAAATCCGCGATAATTTGTCTTGGCCAAAAATGCAAAATCCGCGAGAATCTGTTTGGGCCAAAAATGCAAAATCCGCGAGGATTTGTTTGGGTCGAAAAAATGCAGAAATCCGCGAGATTCTGCTGGGCTGGGACTGACAAATCCGCGAGATTCTACTGGGCTGGGACTGACAAATCCGCGAGATTCTTCACCAAGGATGAAAATTTCTGAAAAAATCCACGAAGATTCTTGAGTTGACATTGACCAGTTGACTTTGACCAAGAGTTGACTTTTGACTCGGAGTTGACTTTCGACTGAGAATACTAGATCCACGAGGGACCCGGGTACTGGATCTGTGAGGGAGCATCTTGGGCCTGATTCATTTGGATCTATGTGGTGCCTATATATCCCGAAGTCCACGAGGACTTTAACAAGCCCGAAATCCTCGAGGTGCTTATTGAGTACTTATTTTTGGTGTCTACAAAGTCGAATCATATTCACCACCCCTATCAGACCTAAGCCTCTTGATTTTCCTGTCTAGTTGATTCTCAACTTCTGCCTTGTATTTTATGAACATTTCTTCGGCCTCATCTTTAGACTTTAAGAGGTAAACTCTCGTATATCTAGAAGAGTCATCTACAAAAGTAATATACCATTTCTTTCCTCCTCTACTCATTGTGTTCTTGAAGTCTGCTAAGTCCGAATGAATGAGTTCAAGCAACTGAGTTGATCTAGAAGTTACAGATTTGAAAGGTTTCTTAGCAAATTTTGCCTCAACACAAACATCACATTTAGAACAATTTTCTGTGCTAACATTCGGAATTAGTTTCATGTTCTTTAGTCTGTTTAAAGAAGCATAATTCACATGTCCAAGTCTACCATGCCAAAGATCAAAAGACTCAGCAATATAAGCAGAAGTAGAAGCATTTCCATTAGCATCAGAAGCAACATTCAGAACATATAAGCCATTGCTAAGATACCCCTTCCCAACAAAAACCCCATTACGAAGTATAACTATTTTTCCAGCCTTTTGGTTCACCTCAAATCCAGCAACATCAAGGAGACTACCGGAAACTAAGTTTCTACGAAGGGAAGGGACATACAACACATTGTTCAGATATAAAGACTTTCCAGAAGTAAATTTAAGGAGAACCTTTCCTTTATCCAACACCGCTGCTGTGGTAGCATTGCCCATGAAGACTTGTTCACCATCAGGAACTTCATCAAAATCATGCATCAGCTCCTTGTTAGTGCAGAAATGTCTGATCGCAGCATTGTCCAGAATCCATTCAGTGTTATTGGTAACGAGATTAGCTTCCACCGTTACTGCACAAAACACTTCAGAATCTTCAGTTAAGTTAGCTTGATTTTGTCCACCATTCTGTCCAGCGGGTTTCTTTTGGGTCTGGTTCGCTCCCTTGCGTTGTTTACACTGATATGCCTTATGGCCTGGTTTGCTACAGACATAACAAGTAACTTTAGGCTTCTGGATTTTACTGCTAGGCTTGTTCATTTGATTATGATGCTTAGACTACTTCTGATCCTTCCTATTTTTTCCCTTGAACCTGTCTTTATTAGATTGTAGAACATATTCAACTAAGTTAGCTTTAACAGAATTCAAAGAAAGAGAAGTCATCTTATCTTTAAGACGATTTGCTTCCTCAGTCCTCATATGACTAACTAGCTCTTGAAGAGTCAGATCTTTCTTCTTATGCTTGAGATGATTCCTGTAGTCAGCCCATGATGGTGGGAATTTCTCGATCAGAACATTTGCTTGCAAAACGTCGCACATCTTCATTCCTTCATTCAGCACTTCAGCACACAGGTTCTCATAGACATGAACCTGTTCCATAATGGGCTGATCGTCAAGGATCTGGAACTGCAGCCACTTGCCAACCACGTACTTCTTTTTCCCAGCATCGTCAGCACCATATTTGATTTCCAGTTTCTGCCATATAGCCTTGGCTGACTTGAACACGACGAACAAATCAAACAGCGGGTTCGTCATATTGTTGAGAAGATAACTTCGGGCCACTTTGTTGTCTTTCTCCAGTTTCTTCTTGGCATTCTCATCGAGCGGGACAACTGGAGTTCTTGGAGCAGTAGGAGTCTGTTCTGGATCATTTTGAGGAGACGGAGCATCTGGATCTTCGATATGTGGAGACGACAGAACATAATCGATCTCCAGTTGCTCCAGACAAAGAAGCAATTTCTGAGACCATCGCTTGTAATTGGTTCCATCGAAGGGCTCGATTCTGTAGATTTCAGCAAGGGATTTTTGTGGGGCAGCCATTGATCAATTCGCTTTCAAATTGTTAGAAAAGTATAAGATCAAGGCTGTGGGAAGAAAGAAACTGAGCCGTGGGATAACCACTGCCTTGAAAGCGAATTCGGCTCGACCTAGGTGCCAATCGAGAAAAACCGGTCGCTCCCCAAGGTTAACTCAGTTAGCCCCTGGACACGTGCACTCGTGGCCAGGAACTTGGAGTATGGAAGAATGTGTATGCCCAGAGAAAAGAAAAGAAGAGAAGAATGGTTGTATTTTCTGTGTGTTCAAACAACAACTAGAACACCAATTTATAGGGAGGAAACAGATCTGATGGAAGAGGAAACTGAAAAGACAAAGAACTTAATGGCAGGCAAGAATCAAGGAGTAATAAAGGGCAAGGCGTAAAATCTGGATCGGAATTAATTCGGTCAAAGATATTATCGCCTATCAATTTAATGACTCAAAAAATGTCAAACCGGATCAAAACCACCCGATGCCGCGCCACGCCCCACCCGGACGGACGGCGGCGGCGACGCGCGCGCACGTGTGGAGGCTCAAACCAAGCCCTCCTCCATAAAACCCACCTTCAAGCCAATCCAACAACCCATAGGAAAGTGGAATATTTAAACCCACTTAAAACTCTCCAACTCTTCCTATGTGGGACAAAGGGAAGATAAAAAGAATGAGAAAGAGCCTTGTTGCCATTAACATAAAACCTCCACAATTAACAATATGTGCTCAGTAACACTTATGGAATGGTGAATAATATTTGGGCCTTTGCCCTCATTTATCGAAAAAAAGTCATTTAGGTAGTTGGAATCTTGACAAGAGGGAGATTCTCATATTATTACATATATTGTCTATCCCAACAAAGTGTGTGAGAATAAAATGTTGAAGTTGGATACCCCAAGTTGTGACTTATCCTAAAAGTTGAATTCGAAGGAGCATCATTGACCATCTCAACTAAAAGTGTAACTTATTGGTTGAATGTTCAATAATCGTCATGCTCTATGAATTCTTTAGGTTGAAGTGTGGATACTCCAAACTTTGCCTTAACCTTATCACTACAACAGAACAGGCATATGGGCGACCGTTAATATCGGTCGCAATAGGGCTCTATCGGTCGCAAGAAAGGGCGGGCGACCGATATCAGCGACCGATACATATCGGTCGCTGTATATCCGTCGTTTTTCGAACCGCGCGACCGATATATATCGGTCGCCAAACTTGCGACCGATAAACGGCAGGGCGACCGATACGTATCCGTCGCTAATCAACGACCGATAAGCAGCGAGTCGCTATCTATCGGTCGCCGATTAGCGACGGATACGTATCAGTCGCAAATTATGCTTCGCAAAATAGTGACCGTTACGCAGCGACGGATACATATCGATCATGATTTTAATATTTTTTAAAAAAATAATTCTTAATTGATATCGACTAGGTATCGATCATCTGTATTTGTTGAATTATCGATTACGCTATTATTATATTATATAATTGATATATATATATATATATATATATATATATATATATATATATATATATATATTCAGCTGCGTATTTTTCCACCTGTCAGTTTCATACATAACATAATTAAACATATATAATACTAAACATTCATGTATATGTTTCATAGATAAACTAAGTTTCATACATACATATGTTTCATACTCTAATATCCACACATATATATAATAACTAAAAGTTCATAAGTTCAAGGTTGGGGAGGGAATTGCGGGGATCCTGACAAGTTCAGATATTGAGATGGGGAAGAAGAACTACCGCCTTGTTGTTGATGTTGGAAAACTTGTGTTAGTTGGCTTTGAAGCTGGGAGAGGGCGGATGAGTGGGCAGCAAGTTGATCACGCACAATGGCATCGGTGGACGGAGTTGCGCCCACATGCCTCGACGAAGAACTACCCTGGGCGGGGGGTGGAGTATCATAGAAGTACGAGGTTGCATTCCCAAGACCATATACAGCTTGTTCTTTGGGTTTGTACCCCCCTGCCAATTGAAGGTACAACTCCCTAGCTTCCGGGGAGTTCTCCATTATGCCACGCTCCTCACACTTTTGGCGAAAGGTTTCCTGCAAGCATGCACGACCACACGCCGTAGTTCAAATACAATCCAAACACAACTTTAAACATGCACGGCCATACGCCGGAGTTCAAACATAATCCGTAAGACACTTTAAACATGAATGGACACATGGCGGAGTTCAAATACAATCCAAAACAAACTTTAAACATGCACGGCCACACGCTGTAGTTCAAATACAATCCAAAACACATACACTAAACATGAACGGCCACACGCCGTAGTTCAAATACAATCCAAATACACATAAAACATGCACGGCCACACGCCGGAGTTCAAATAAGTTCCAAACACGCATAAAACATGTACGGCCAAACGCCCTAGTTCAAATACAATCCAACACAACTTTAAACATGCACGGCCACACGCCGAAGTTCAAGTTCAATCGAAAAGAAACTTTAAACATGCACGGCCACACGCCGTAGTTCAAATACAATCCAAAACACATATATTAAACATGCGGCCACGCGGAGTTCAAACATAATCCAAAAGACACATAATACAAGTACGGCCACACGCCGTAGCTCAAATATAATCTAAAACACAAGTTAAAGTTTATGAATATGTGTAAAGGAAACTTACATCGAGTGTGGCATCATGTGGGTTACTCCACACTGGATTCCCCGCAGGATCTCGCCCACAGTGAATGTGAGCGTGGACTTCAGACAGGGTCATGAATTTCCCCTCAGCCATCTACAAGTTAAAATAGTCAATGCAAACAATTGTTTAGAGAGTTCTTAATTGTTAATGTATACATATAACTTTAATTTATTAATTATGCTAGTATAGGATTCACCTTCTTCTTCATATAACTTGTCATGCGAAACGTGCGTAATGCAATTGGCGGAGTTTTCATTGTTCCTATTTGCTTTAGCGGCATTGGACCGCCGAATGAAATCCTCGGTTTGAGATTCCTCCTCTATTGCATCACGGTGTTCATTGCTCATGTGAGGTACAGGGTCCGTCCTCTTCTTGTTCCTGACCTTGTACCTCGTATCAGTAGCCCGATCGCACAATTTGGTGTGCCACCCACTAAACACATCTCTTGTTAGTTCTTCATCCACACATAATGTCGTATAAAGTAATTTATTGGTGATTAGTTAAACGACTATTCCGTAAAGAAAATCATAACCCGAATTTGCATAATTACTTACACGAATTGCCCCACAAAATTGTTTTCTCTTCTTTGGACCATGTGGAAGGAGGCTTGGTTGGGTGGGAAGCGAACTTGCCCTCCAACAAACCGTGCCAAACGGGTATCGGCGAACCTATGCAATCGTTACGAAAAAAACAAATAAAGTTAATAAAACCAATTCTAAATAAATGTACATAGGATTTTATGTGATCATCTTACCAATCCTCCCCCCGCTCAAGTCGTATGCGGTTGGGGTAAGAGCAGTCGATCGAGTGCTCTTTGCCAAATATTATGTGGTCTCCCATAATATAATAGTTAATATCAGTAAAATCAAAACACAAGTTAGTTCCAAACTTTTATATATATATATATATATATATATATATATATATATATATATATATATATATATATATATATATATATAGATATTCACCATCATGTTTTTCATACATCCATTTTCTACTACTCTCCATTATGTATTTAACTGCATACAATTTACATATCATTGTAAGGGATTAAGTCACAATTCTATATTTAAACCCTAAAAATTTAAACCCTAAAAATTTTACATTCAAAGCATACACTATTCTATATTTGAATTTCAAACCATAACCACACTAAAATTACTCAAGTAATTACTCAAATTCGCCCTAAAAATTTACATTCAAAACACAATTCTAAATCAAATTTCAAACCCTAAACTTGACTAACTCTAAACAATGCCCTAAATTTGAATTTCAAACCATAACCACACTAAAATTACTCAAGTAATTACTCAAATTCACCCTAAAAATTTACATTCAAAACACAATTCTAAATCGAATTTCAAACCCTAAACTTGACTAACTCTAAACAATGCCCTAAATTTGAATTTCAAACCATAACCACACTAAAATTACTCAAGTAATTACTCAAATTCACCCTAAAAATTTACATTCAAAACACAATTCTAAATCGAATTTCAAACCCTAAACTTGACTAACACTAAATACTACCCTAAATTTGAATTCCAAACCATAACCACACTAAAATTACTCAAGTAATTACTCAAATTCACCCTAAAAATTTACATTCAAAACACAATTCTAAATCGAATTTCAAACCCTAAACTTGACTAACACTAAACACTACCCTAAATTTGAATTCCAAACCATAACCACACTAAAATTACTCAAATAAATTACTCAAATACATCAATATATATGAAATTTACAATTAAAAATCAACAATTTAACTACAAAAATAAATTAGGGACTCACATTGGTGGTTGCCGGAGATGTTGGAGTCGGTGGTTGCCGGAAAAGTGCGCACGGTGGTAGTCTGTGGTCGCAGCGTCCGCCGGCGTCGATGGTGGTGGCCGGAGTGACGGTGGTTGGGGCGGTGGTTGGGGTCGGCGTGTGAGAGAGACCGAGCGAGATGGAGAGAGAGAAAATGAGAGTGCAACGTTATCGAATGAATTCGCCATTGGCGGGTTAAAATGGTCGCGACCGATATGCGATGGCCGATCGGTATCGGTCATTTGCTAGCGACCGATAGCGAGGCGGATGTATTACATGTTACCGTTGTCGAAATTAATTGGGCTCGGCCGATCGATGCGGCCGATATGGTATCGGTCGCAATGTCAGCGACCGATAAAGTGGTCACTGCGACCGATACCATATCGCTCGCTAATTAGCGACCGATATCGTATCAGTCGCTAGGTATCGGTCGCCCGTGTCGACCTGAGCGACCGATACATACCGGTCGCCTGAGTCGGTCGCCTTAGACGTTTCATGTTGTAGTGTATGTAAATAAACATGTAGGTTTGCTAAGATTCAAACTGATACCTATTAAGTTAGCTCGACTCTAATACTATATGACACCACTTCAACCAAAAGTTTAGCTTGAAAGCTGAAGGCCCAACATTGATTTTATATTCTAACATTAACAACATTCATGTTCCAATATATTTCTGCATTTTATTTTTTGCCATTCTTGTCAACTTACACGGTCACCCTATTCATCCATTATAAGGTAATTGAACTTCAAAAAATATAGAGACTATTATCACACTAGTAAAGTCAAAAAATAAAAAAAGAGGATTTTTTTAGTTAAGTAAATATCACTAAGGAAACATTAATAAATATTTCAAACTTATTAGCATTTACTTGCGCTAGTTAATTATTGATAATAAAATAAAACATGTGCAAAGGTTTTTATTTTTTCCCCTTGCGTTTCTTTGGGAATTCCCTTGATATTACACATTATACAAATGAGATTGGCGTTACTCGTTAGAACTGACAAAATTTGACTACACTTGAAAATTGATCTGAACCCGTTCGAAAGTTTAGGATTAGATCCAAAATTTCCAAACATAAAACATTACTACACGCGAGACCAACCCGACCCAAAACCGACCCGCCCGTCCAAACTAATTGGTTTCGATTGGACTCATAACACATTCAATAAGTTACATTTTGAATGACAAACGTTGCTTATGAGCCTCAGTTGGTAGCTTGACATCCTTGGCCAAACCCAAGACTTGAAGAAGTTTGATAATATACCAAGTCATGTCAATCTGCCACCATTCTAACCCATGTCTAGCTGAGTACTCGAATGCATGGTGATTGTTGTGCCACCCTTCTCCAAATGCAAACAAAGCCACCAACCTATTCAACATGAGTTTTAGTTTGCAAATCAATGAGCAAAAATTAAGAATCTGACATGAGAACATTGAATTAGAAGGCGAGTGAATTTTTTTGCATTAAATGACGGAGCGTTTGGTAAGACCACCCTTAGAGAAAAAATTTGTCCAGAGAAGATTTTCTTTAGGAAAACCTTGAAAATGGTGGGTTCTCTATAAAATTTTTCTCAAAGTCAATATACGACTAAACATGAGGAAAATAAGCCAACTTGAAAAAATTTACCTTTTCCCCAAAATTTTTGACCAACCAAATGCACTCTCAAGGAAATCAAGTAAGGTGAATTACCAGTTATTTTTGGACTTGTCACCTGTATTCCATGCTTGAGTTCCCCACATATGACAAACAGAGTTCACGAGAAATGTAATGTGATAAACCCATACAGCCCTCACACCCTACATGAAGATACATTTCTTTTTACTCAGAAAACAATACATGGTCTACAGAACCTAATATTAAGTGCTGGTTAAGGTGACCCTTTATAATAAATAAATTTATAACGTACAATCATAAGATTTCACTCAATAATGTTATGTAAAATAAAATAAAATAAGCAAACCACAGTTAATTTGTTAATGATTGAACAAGAGAAGATATTAGTTACTGACCAACCCCCAGACAAGGTAGGGAAAGCCTCCGAAAACATAGAGGAGAGCTGCAGAAGCGGCAAAGTGGAAATAGTATGTCCTCCTCATTAACCTGTAAAAGGGTTGCTCCTCTAGGTCGCTTACGTTGCTTTGCCCTCCACACTATAATCATGCATGCAAGAAAACAATTGTATATATTGTGTTAGAGCATCTGCAATGATGAGTTTTAATTCGACTCACTGCTGACGTGGCATGAAACGAGAACGAAGTGAGGTCGTGTAAGACATTTCAGTGCTGAGAATGAAACTCGTCTCGCGAGAATCTTGCTTTCAGTCTCGCGAGACGAGTTTGAAAGCGAGTTTGAAATATTAATATTTTAATCATATTTTTTTCTCTCTCCTCCTCCATCTCATTTTTATCAATATAATCAAAATAATTATATTCTTAAGTGGGACCCGTTTACTTTTTTTAATTAATATGAGTCAAACTCATTCTCACCAATGGAAAGCTAACTAAATAAAAAGTTAAATTTTGACTCTCTTGATAGGAGTCCA
Organism: Portulaca oleracea; assembly: GCA_029582165.1. NCBI lineage: Eukaryota > Viridiplantae > Streptophyta > Magnoliopsida > Caryophyllales > Portulacaceae > Portulaca > Portulaca oleracea. The sequence goes on from CM055889.1 coordinate 6,300,317, forward strand.
CAGATCCCACGTCATACAATTAGTCAAACTCAAACTCACCATTGCGGATGCTCTTAGTGTCAGTATATGGTCTTTGTGCCTGTGTGATGTATGAGTATTTTTATCTTATTTGTTGGTTTTGGATTTAATTGTATGTATGTTTTTCAGATCCCTTTGTTTAATTTCTTGAATGATTGGTTCAAGAAGTGATGTAATTTGTCAAGGTTTTTATTATTTTATTTTGCAAATATATCTTGGAAATGTTCTGTGGATAAAAAGAGATTTGTGTTAAAGCCTTCTATAATATTTTAAAAGATTTAGTAGTGTGTGATGCTTGTGATTGGTTACTACTATTGTCCTCTTAATTATTTTTGATTTCCAACAGTTGAAAATCAAATATTGTCATTAGTATTATTTTTATTTTTGCTGTCAATGCAAATTATTTCAATACATAAACCAAGCATACACGCCTGTTGCTGCTCCTAGGAATCAATCTCAAGACCTGTGGTATACCACAGTGCAACTCATATCAAATGAGCTAAGAGCTCATTGTTATAACTATTTGTTAGATATGCAAGTCTTGTTTTAGTATAATTACCACTACCTAATGTTGTGCAATTATCAAGATGATTTGAAGGAGTACCTTTTTGGTGATCGCTCCAGTATCAAATAGCCAGTTTATGTGGCTGAACCAAAATCCTTCAAGAGGGCTGTGTATGTCTCGTCCAGAGTCACAATACTGATGATGATATCTGTGATTGCTTACCCAAGCAATTGGTTCATCCTGATCAAGATGTTGCCAAAAACTTTATTCACTATATCTTCATGTCGTACATGCAGCATGATTTAAGCTAAAGGGTAATTTCCCAAATGGAAATTACGTTAGTCATGGTAATTCTCAAATTTTGCCGCATGTTCTATGTTTGCTGGCAAGAAGCGAGTTTTACTCATTACATCGAGCCACAAACAACTCACCATGGATGGAAGCCATTCAAACTATGAGTAAATTACATTTATCCTACTGACATTTGTGGTAATAATTTTTACACACCTGATATTTGTGAAATAATTTTTATCGACCTGACATTAAATGTTCATATATTTAAACCTTCTAAGATATTTTATATTTGATTTTTGTTGGATTTTCCGGCGAACATTAAAAAGATAAATATGAATTGACATTTTTACCTTTGATATTAATTCATTTTCATTTTTCATTTACATTATAAGATATTTCTTCCATTATAATTGATTTTTCACCCTTAATATTTTATAAGATATTTTATAATTGAGTTTTGATTTTCAGAATGGGGAGGGGATTGGGATTTTGAAGAAATAAAGTAGAGAAAATGTTGGGGTTTAAATGCCAAATAATTAATATTAAGGGTAAAAACTTAAATTCATGGTTAATTAAAAGTCATATGAATTAATATCAAGGGTAAAAAGGTCAATTTATAAAAAGTCACTATTTTTTCTCCATCACTACTTCCAGAAACAACCCTATTAGCCAACTACTATTACCATCCCATATTATTTGTCTCCTTAAAAATTATTTTTCTGTCAAACTTTTAAAATTTTAATCATTAATTTCTAAACATATATAAAAATTTGTTATATAAAGTACTTTCATCCGATTCATAATGTAAAATATTATCATCAAAGTATAATATCACAGTTGTTGATAAAATATGAAATAAGAAACTTTTAGTTAAAGAATGATATTAGAGAATATGGAAAGTCAAATCAGTGACAAATAATATAGGGAATTAAGGGAGTACTTTTTATTGTTTTTGTGTTTTTCCCCCCTCAAAATGACAATACTCCCTCCATTTCATATTAATTGTTATTTAATTAGTTGACTGTCACGATCTCCAATGTTACTCTTTGTAATAACCCGCCCTAAACCATAGCTATTATAGTACCTTAAACTTGTTTAATTAGTTTTAATTGCTTATTAAATTAATTTGTACCTTGCGGTTAGCTAACGGTGACAGGTTTCGGCGGAATGGCGAAGCGGTCAGTTTACCGGTCAAACTTTTACCGAGCTCATTATTATTTATTTAGGACCTTAAATTATAATTATTTTAGGTTCTACAATCTTATTTCAAAGTCGGTTTATTTTATAGATTATTTTCCCACATCGAAACGAAGTTAATTTCGGGTTGCCGATTTACCGTCTTTTTAAAACTGATCAAATTTATTATAATTCTAAGGTATATATGAAACACCCATTTTATGTTTTATTAGTAATATTAGTATTGTTATATTAGTGTTATAATTGCAATGTTTATTAATATTTTAGTTAAGCTAATTAAAGGGAGTAATATATATGCAAGTGGGGGAGTTAAGGGGTCATATTTCATTTCAAATTTGACAACACAACTCAGCCCTCTTTCTCCCTCTTCACGCCAGGCAACAGCACTGACCCCCTCCTCTGTTTCGCCGGCGACCGCCCGTTTCCGGCGAGATTCCGGCCAAAATTTCCGGCACCAATTTGAAGCTCTCCCTCTCCTCTTCATCCTAGTCCATTTTATTCATCTTTTCAAGTGGTATTTCTCAAGTTATCTCTCCTCCATTGTTATGAATTTTGAAGGTTTTGATATTATAGTTTTACCATGATGTTTTTATGCTAAATTACTACTTTCTTTTATGAAATTAGAGTATATATTGTGGTAATTGATTCTAGTGAATGAAACTAAGTGTTTTGGTTCAAGTTGTGTGAAATGTGTTGAGGTTTTTGTGAATTGTGAAGATGATGATGTTCTATGGTCATGCATGTTGGATTGGTAGAGATTTTTGAGTTATACTTTCTGTTTTGTAGAGATAATAAAGTATTCTTGAGTTGTTTGGATGAATTACATGAAGTTGTGAAGAAAAACCATGTTATTTGTGGTGTAGTTTAAGTACAAATGTATGTGAGTTGTTGCATGTGAATTATACAAGTATGGATGCTAATTTTAGAGGTAAAAATTCTGGAAAATAGTGAGGTTATGCATAGATTACATTGGGTGTATATTTGGTATAAAGTTTGGATGAAAACAAGCATGCTTGAAGGCTAAATTCTGTCCAGAACCTACTGCCCATTTTGTGATTTTTATAGGGGATGCTAAAATTAGTTTCGAGCCCAGAAATTAGTGTAAAAAGGTAGCCTAAGATGTTAGTAAACACCGGGCTTTGGAATTTCGAGTTTTCGATTTGTATAACTCAAGTTAGAGCCAAAACCGTAAAGCCGCGCAATTGCATACGAATTTTGGAGTCGGTGTATTGTTGTGTGCTTTTCGACCAAATGGAGTTTGATTCTGGAAAAGTGTTCAACATAAGAGTTTTAGAGGACTCGACGAGCTTTCCGAAAACGTATGGTATGTCTTAAACCGATGTCGGGAGTGTAAGTTATAGGACCCGGAAACAGAGCTGAAAAACTGGAATTTTCTGGGTGATTGTATAAGTACATTAAGGGGTTAAATATGGTTATAAAGGACTTATAAGTGGGTTTAAGAGTGGCTAATCTAAGGAATATAGTATTTGTGATATAGTTGTTAAGTGAGAACCTTAGAGCCAATGTTGAAGGACCCCGAGACTTTGAAACTATTTTACCGTTTTACCGTTTTAATTTACCGAAACTTCCTAAATTTATTGAGAAGTTTCTATCGTACTTTGAAGTTTTTAAAGTCTTTTTGGGTAATTTGAGAGGTTATATTTTACAAGTGTTCCTTAGTCCATAAAGCTCTTATAAGTTAAAGCGTTTACCAAAGTCTTCTCAATTTTATATTCAAACACTCGGAAACTTCGTATATGACTATTTTGGTAATTTATCACTCTTGACGAGCTTTTTCCGAGCCCTTATCATCCTTTTTAGCCTCTGGCCTGGCCATCAAACTTGTAGAGTATATTTTTCCCTTTCCGAAAAGTACTCGCATAGCGAAATCCGAGTTCTATAGCCCGAGCTACGACCAAAATACTATTGCCTTAAAAACCTGAAATTTTTATACGTTTTAACTCCGAAACTTTATTGAAAGGCTCTACGACCTCTTCTTTTCATGGCTCCTATTTTAATACCGAACTCTATTGTTATAGCTCAAAGTCCTGCTTGACCCAAGCCATTCCCAGTAGAGATCGCCACCAGCAACTCACTCGCCAGTGCATAAATTGTCCAACTCTTTTTCTATTTAAAGTCAAAGTACAGTTTTATTGCATAAGTTATATTCTAACGATTTTAGTGTTTTATAAGTGGTCCCGATACCTATTCTACAGTAGCTAGAGCGAAGCCTAGCCTTTTACAGGCTCCTATCGGAGTAATCTCGACTGGCGCCATTGATCACCCATCCAAACTTCGAGTCGGTTTGGGCGTGCGTCTGTGAGATGCTTCAGCATCGATCTCAAAAGGGACACCACAGTTTTACTTTATGAAATCATTTTATTGTTAAGCATAGTATATGCATAGAACTTTCATAGCTAAAGTATTCAATGGTTTAGCATGTTTTATGTCCCCCTTCCCGTTTTCAAAATGAATTTAAATGCCGGCACTAAAAACCGTTTCCGAACGGTTTGACGTGTTGGAGGTTTACGTACTGAGTGTTTCCCCACTCACTTTGCGAATGTTTTTAATGTTTTGTTTTAGGCGGTCCGAGCTCCCGGGATAAAGGCGAGGTTAATCATGAGTAAGTCGTGCATGCGAGCAGTTCTCTAAAGCGATCGAAGATCGGTGTTCAAGGTTGCCCAGGCGTTAAAGGCCAGGTTGTGAAACCTATGATATGTATGATAAAAGGTTGTATAATGTGTGTGTACTTTAAGTTTAGCAGTTGGATTGTATGGAGTTTAGTACAGTTTTATGGTGTATTGTTATATTGTGGTTTTGTGTTTTGCCTTGTCCCGAGTAGGGACGGCGGTAATGCCTCGACCTAAGGTGTTCCGCTGCGCTAATCACGAGTTTAGGATTCTAAAGTATAATCTTGATCTTGTGATTAAGGTTGGGGCGTTACAGTTGTGGTATCAGAGCGGAGTTATAAGGAGGATTTAAGGGTATAGAAATTTTCAAGCAAGTGTGATATGCATTTGTGAAGTATGGACGCTAAGTATGGTGACATATGTGTCTCTTATAGGTGTATGAGTCCTTTGTGGATTGAGTTGGAATTATGTGAAATTGTTGGGATGGAACAAGAGTACCTTTTTAAGGTAAGTAAGGTTTAAGTTAGTTGAGTCTCGGACCTCGCCTTAATTTTCATTCGTTTAATTCTTTCAACACAGTTTTTCAATGTCAAAGTTATTAAAACTTGTTATCGATGTCACATAGAACATAGGGCATGGATGGATCACAATCGTGACCCTTTTTCTAACCTCTTCACGATGTTGCGGGAGCCCAAGACCAATGTCCAAGTCCGTCTCAAGGAGCTGCAAAACGCCTTTGATATCCTTGGCGCGGCGAATCCGCAATTTGAGCGTCGCAATGATGAGTGCCAAGTTTGGTGCTTATCGCCACCTTTCCTCACAAGAGTGCGTGGGATGCTGCGAAGCTACCCGTCGGAAGAATCGACCGATGCCCACGGTGTTTCGACTCTGGCTACATTGGCGCGAATCACACCGCATTGGAAGATGTTATCATTCAAGTTGCCGCTTAAGCGATCACGTGTGTGCGAGCTAGGGCTTTTCCTACACGAGGCGTTATCGTTGCCGCTCATCTAAACGCGAGTCTAACCCCCTCGCATGTTTCCTCCCAACGGCGTGGGTCAAGACCGTTAGAGCACGAACCCGCGGAGGAAGAAAAATTCGATATGGATCGACGAGCATAAAGTTAACCAAGAGCCTAAGAGCACTAATGATTAGAATTAAGAGGCCTCTCATCATGAGAATCTTCTTTGATTAACTCACGTATAGGGTTAACTAGTAGCTAACCCGCTAAGTTAAATGACCAAGTGACCTTCGTGGTTGACCGACTCTTACGTCGAGTCATCTCTCGTAACTAGTTAATCTATGCTAAGTTTGTAGGACCTTCCCATGCCTTTGAGTAAAGGGACGCATTGGAAATAGTTTGGGGACTTTAGAATTTGTTTAGTGTTAAAATGTAATCCGGATATGGTGGTAAAGGGGTACCCTAAAGACAAATGGAAGGGACATTCTCATATTCTAGGATGTTTACATTAGTATCGTATGTCGAAGGTTTCTAACTAGCAAGTGCTTGCGATAGCCATTAAGGGCGATAAGTTTTACGTTGTTATAGGGCCGAGGAAATTTAACTGGAAGTTTCCCCTACTATACGAATATGCTTGTGGACTTTATAGCTAGGTGAGCGAGAAAGGCCTTATGAGAATGAAATTGGCTACAAACTAAGGACATATCTGAGAACAAGTCATAAAGTGGTGATGACAATAAGTTATGTCGAATAAGGGTATACTCGTAATAAGGTTGGAATATGTTTGAGGATCGGAAATTAATTTGGAAATACAAGGTTCTCAGTATAACACGGGATAGCTCTACGCCAGCCCATACTCATTCCGCCACTAGGATAAGAAAAGTTGCTTTTGGAGGATAGCTATTAACGAGCAACCATTGCGGGGAATCAAATTTCTTCAGTATGATTTTTATACTTCAAGATCATCGCTCAGGTTCAACTTTTATTCCTGTTCTCATTGTACATCCTTCTAATAAAGTTTACCCTCATTGCAATTTTAAAATCCAAGCTTCGTTTCCTATCCTTGTTTATTCTCGAGTCTTTATCGAATCCTTGTTTATTCTCACGAATCTTTATCGGATCCTATCTTTGTTACATCCGATTGTGTTAAAACATTCAATGACCTACTCTTGATGGCACGTTGCCAATCCATGAACAAATTAAATCGGGACCATTACCTACTTTCGTCCATTGCTGACTCGTTATGTTTCCAAAGACAAAACTTTATTAGACTCATATGACCCTTCTTATTCGTTAAGATTCATTTGTTCCCAGGTGATGGTCACGTCTTATCATGAATTTGAACATTCTTTTCAAAGCTTAGTTGCCACAAACGCTGTCATTTGTTTAAGATCAATAGCTTATGCTCTATTATTCCAGAGAGTTATCACAAAGTATTCATACATTCCAAACTTTAATTGTTTAATTTGGTAATCGGAAGATCAATCCGATAGCTCTCTTCTCAATTCAAGCTCATTTCGATGTACTTATGAATTTCCTCATTCACGAAATCATTGTAATCATCATCTTTGGCAAATATGCTATTACTTATTGATCCCAATTTTCTTAATCGATATACATGCGTCGTTGGACTAAAGAATACCTTTATTCATCCACGTCGTTTTAAGGCTTTAAGTCTACCAGTGTAAACCTTTGCCTTGTTGCTATTCATTTTCAAAATTCATGTTCTTACCTCTTAATTGATGGCACCTCCCTATTATCATGTTTCCTCCGTGCCTGTTGGTGCCTTTCATAAGAAATAGATGCCTTGAAAGAAGTTAACAAAGGGAGAAAAGCAGAATGGAGAAATGTTAGTTTGTATGGAATCAGATGATACCTGAGGTAAGATAGGAAAGGTAGAGAAATCGTCGTTTAAGAAAATATTAGAGACCTTTGGGTCAAGGTTTCTTACGATTAGATGTTCGTGGGTTCAAGAGTATAGAACGCTTGAAGAAAGTTTGGCTCTTCTTCCAAAGGACATAAAAGCCATATGGACATATCGAGAAAGAAAAGGTTCTTGCCATATTTTTTTATGATGGGAAGAGAGTGCTCGGCTAATTACGAGGATAAAAACCCAGTGTTTTGGGCCTTGTCTTAGGAAGTGATACCAAGAGAAATGAGTTCAAAGTTGTATGAATAACCAGTGTAAGGTGCTTGTCATGATGATGACTGTAACCTTCGGATGAGATACGATATCATGGAAACATATGGAAAGAATGAACAGACGGCATACCTATGTCAGACGAATGTAATGACAAAGTCTTATACGAGCATGGTAAAGAAGATTATACGTTGACTACCGAAAGTTGAGAACGAACGAGGACAAGTACCCCTCCCAAGAATCAATGGACTGTTCGACTAACCCCAAGGGCCAAGAGTGTTACCGGGATTGGTTAAGGATAAGATACCAGCCACTCAGAGCTAGGACTGAGAATACTCCTAAAACTACCTTTAGAACAAAATGTGGGCGCTATGAGTTACGAAAATGTCTTTTGGACTTACGAATGTCCAACAGTATTTATGGATCGGATGAACTGAATGTTCAAACCTTGTGTGGTTAAGTTGTAGTGGTATTTAACGATGATGTTTTGATATACTCGAGAGGCCGATAAGAATATGTGAATCAATTGAAAGTTGCGTTTCAATCGTTAAGGAGCAAGGATCATGTGAAAATTTTTCAAAAGGTGAACTCTAGTTCAGAAAAATAGGATTTTGGGAACATATAGTGACCCATGAAGAGATCTGATTGGACTTTGACAAAGTATGCGCCATTAAAAGTTTGGCAAAACCCATTGTGGTTACCAAGGTTCGAAGTTTCTTAGTTAAGGCCGAATACTATAGGAGATTGTTCCGAATTTTTCTAAAATAGCTCTTCCATAGACCAACCTCCTCAAGCGGTCAACACGGTTTAAATGGACCGGCGAATGCAAGGACACCTTTCAAGTATTCAAGGACAAAACTAACAACCTCCCCAATGCTATCCCTTCCCGAGGAAGGAAAGGAGTATGTAATATATACCAATGCGATTTGTTAAGGGAGAGAATATGTGCTAATATGGAACGATAAGGTAATAGTCTATATGTCACCGCAATTAAGTCAGCTACGAGGCTTACCCAATGCATGACCTAAAGCTCGCAACAATGGTATTGCGCTAAAATATGACGGCCTTACCTTTATGGGGTCTCTAATGCCATCGTTATGGATCACAGGAGTCACAAATATATGAACACCAGGAGAGTTGAATCTAAGGCAACAAAGGTGGTTGAACGCATTTAAGGATTATGACTTGGATCCCAACAGCACTCCAGCAAGACAGTTTCGATAGCAACTGCTTCAAGCAAAAAGGCTTAGCATAGAGAACCGTTTTGTTTTGTAATTCGTCCATGAATGCGACAAGATCGAGCAGGAAAGAGCATTGTCCCTACAACCGCCCATCTTGGAGGAAACCAAGATAGAATGAATAAATGCCCCAGGACCCAAGAAGACTATGATAATCTAGCCATGAAAGGAATACTTGGATTTTAGGCCATGAAAGCAAAACCCTACGGTTTCAAATAGTCTATGTATACTGGTAAGGGAAGCTTAAGGCTTAAGCTTTTGAAAGAAGGCCACAATTCGTTGTACTCGGTATACCCTGGAGGTACAAAATATAGAGAGGTCTAAAAGAGCACCTTTGGTGACCTAACGTGAAGGGACGTATAGCCGGCTATGAGAATCAATGGTTGTCATGTCAAAGAGGGTCAAAGTAGAAAATTAAAGAGCATCGAGTAAATCTAGACCCTTAGAAAGTCCCACGTGGGAGTGAGAATCAAATTCTAAGGATGCTATCATGGGAATACCCTCACAACTTCTAGAAGAAAGAACATTTGAGTAAATTACGGATCGCCTTACCAAGTTGGCACGATTCACTTCTATCGAAGGATGGAAAACAGATAAGATAACGGATATCCACACACACAAGATTGTTAAATTATATGGAACTCCAAGAGGCAAAGTCCCCGATGGGGATACATGTTGTCAATCGTGATTCGAAGCAACTTCATTTCTACCCAGGAAGGATGGAGCGCCTACAAAGTTAGCCGGTATTTATGAATCGCGACAAAGTCGACGCACATTATTTCCATCTATGAAGGAGGAAAAGTAGATAAATTGGTGATAATTGCATACAAAAGTCATAAGGTTGCATAGAATTCCAATAGGACACGATCCGAATGAAATCACGGTTTCAATCACGATTTCCATCACGATTTTAGTACTAAGACTAATGGTAATAGCCTCTACCATCCGAAAGCGATGGCAGAAAGAGTAAACCAAAATTCTAGAAGACATGCTACGCGCCTGTGTACTAGACTTTCAAGGCAACTGGGATCAGTACCTTCCTCTCGTAGATTTCTCTTACAATACTAGTTACCAAGCCACGATTCAGATGGCGCCTTTTGAAGCTTTGTACGGCAGGAAGTAAAGAACACCCCTATGTTGGGGCGAGTTAGAGGAAGCATTAATCATAGGGTCAGACTTAATTCAAGAGACGACTGATAAGACCAAGGTGATCCAACAGCATATTCGGACAGCCCAAAGCAGACAGAAGAGCTATGCTGACAAGAGGTGGAAGCCGCTTGAGTTCCAAGTAGGAGATAGGGTATTCCTCAAAGTTTCCCCCACAAAGGGAGTTAGACGATTAAATTTTAGTTTTAAGTTAAGCCCTCGGTACATAGGACCTTGTCCCATTGTAGGAAAGGTTAACCCATCAGCTTATCGTCTAGAGTTACCCTCCGAGTTAGGACATATCCACGATGTCTTTCATATCTCCCAGCTTCGGAAGTATGTGCCTGATCCAACGCGCGTTTTAGAGGAAGAACCTCCTCTTCTAGCCAAGGACCTCACCTTCGAGCAGCAACCGATCCAAATTTTGGATCGTAGAGTCAAGCATCTACGTACGAAAGAAGTTCCGCTAGTCAAAGTTCTATGGGCGAACCAAGAAACCTCCGAGGCCACGTGGGAGACCGAAGATGAAATGATAAAAAACTACCCCCGTCTCTTTTAAGGTATTTCTCACCGCAAAAGTTTATCGGACGACAAGTTTCGAGGACTAAAACTTTTAAGGGGAGGATGTAATAACCGCCCTAAACCATAGCTATTATAGTACCTTAAACTTGTTTAATTAGTTTTAATTGCTTATTAAATTAATTTGTACCTTGCGGTTAGCTAACGGTGTGAGTTTTGCGGAATGGCGAAGCGTCGATTTACTGATCAAACTTTTACCGAGCTCATTATTATTTATTTAGGAACTTAAATTATATTTATTTTATTTTGTACTTTCTTATTTCATTGTCTGTTTATTTTATCGATTATTTTCCCACATCAAACGAAGTTAATTTAGGTTCTGATTTACGTCTTTTAAAATCGATCAAATTTATTATAATTCTAAGGTATATATGAAACACCCATTTTATGTTTTATTAGTAATATTAGTATTGTTATATTAGTGTTATAATTGCAATGTTTATTAATATTTTAGTTAATCTAATTAAAGGGAGTAATATATATGCAAGTGGGGAGTTAAGGGTCATATTTCATTTCAAATTTGACAACACAACTCAGCCCTCTTTCTCCTCTTCACGCCAGCAGCAGCACCCCAGCCCCCTCCTCTGTTTCACGACCGCCCGTTTCAGCGAGATTCCGCCAAAATTTCCGCAACAATTTGAAGCTCTCCCTCTCCTCTTCATCCTAGTCCATTTTATTCATCTTTTCAAGTGGTATTTCTCAAGTTATCTCTCCTCCATTGTTATGAATTTTGAAGGTTTTGATATTATAGTTTTACCATGATGTTTTTATGCTAAATTACTACTTTCTTTTATGAAATTAGAGTATATATTGTGGTAATTGATTCTAGTGAATGAAACTAAGTGTTTTGGTTCAAGTTGTGTGAAATGTGTTGAGGTTTTTGTGAATTGACGAAGATGATGATGTTCTATGGTCATGCATGTTGGATTGGTAGAGATTTTTGAGTTATACTTTCTGTTTTGTAGAGATAATAAAGTATTCTTGAGTTGTTTGGATGAATTACATGAAGTTGTGAAGAAAAACCATGTTATTTGTGGTGTAGTTTAAGTACAAATGTATGTGAGTTGTTGCATGTGAATTATACAAGTATGGATGCTAATTTTAGAGGTAAAAATTCTGGAAAATAGTGAGGTTATGCATAGATTACATTGGGTGTATATTTGGTATAAAGTTTGGATGAAAACAAGCATGCTTGAAGGCTAAATTCTGTCCAGAACCTACTGCCCATTTTGTGATTTTTATAGGGGATGCTAAAATTAGTTTCGAGCCCAGAAATTAGTGTAAAAGGTAGCCTAAGATGTTAGTAAACACCGGGCTTTGGAATTTCGAGTTTTCGATTTGTATAACTCAAGTTAGAGCCAAAACCGTAAGCCAGCAATTGCATACGAATTTTGGAGTCGGTGTATTGTTGTGTGCTTTTCGACCAAATGGAGTTTGATTCTGGAAAAGTGTTCAACATAAGAGTTTTAGAGGACTCGACGAGCTTTCCGAAAACGTATGGTATGTCTTAAACCGATGTCGGGAGTGTAAGTTATAGGACCCGGAAACAGAGCTGAAAAACTGGAATTTTCTGGGTGATTGTATAAGTACATTAAGGGGTTAAATATGGTTATAAAGGACTTATAAGTGGGTTTAAGAGTGGCTAATCTAAGGAATATAGTATTTGTGATATAGTTGTTAAGTGAGAACCTTAGAGCCAATGTTGAAGGACCCGAGACTTTGAAACTATTTTACCGTTTACCGTTTTAATTTACGAAACTTCCTAAATTTATTGAGAAGTTTCTATCGTACTGAAGTTTTTAAAGTCTTTTTGGGTAATTTGAGAGGTTATATTTTACAAGTGTTCCTTAGTCCATAAAGCTCTTATAAGTTAAAGCGTTTACCAAAGTCTTCTCAATTTTATATTCAAACACTCGGAAACTTCGTATATGACTATTTTGGTAATTTACTGCTACTGACCAGAGCTTTTTCCGAGCCCTTATCATCTTTTTTAGCCTCTGGCCCGGCCATCAAACTTGTAGAGTATATTTTTTCCCTTTCCGAAAAGTACTCGCATAGCGAAATCCGAGTTCTATAGCCCGAACGACCAAAATACTATTGCCTTAAAACCTGAAATTTTTATACGTTTTAACTCGAAACTTTATTGCAAGGCTCTACGCCTCATCTATTCATGGCTCCTATTTTAATACCGAACTCTATTGTTATAGCTCAAAGTCTGCCGACCCAAGCCATTCCCAGCCGAGATCGCCACCGAGCAACTCACTCGCTTGCAGTGCAAATTGTCCAACTCTTTTTCTATTTAAAGTCAAAGTAGTTTTATTGCATAAGTTATATTCTAACGATTTTAGTGTTTTATAAGTGGTCCCGATACCTATTCTACAGTAGCTAGACAAGCCTAGCCTTTTACAGCTCCTATCGAGTAATCTCGACTGTGGCGTCATCGCCTAGCGATCACCCATCCAAACTTCGAGTCGGTTTGGCGTCGTCTTGCGAGATGCTTCGGCATCGATCTCAAAAGGGACACCACAGTTTTACTTTATGAAATCATTTTATTGTTAAGCATAGTATATGCATAGAACTTTCATAGCTAAAGTATTCAATGGTTTAGCATGTTTTATGTCCCCCTTCCCGTTTTCAAAATGAATTTAAATGCCGGCACTAAAAACCGTTTCCGAACGGTTTGACGTGTTGGAGGTTTACGTACTGAGTGTTTCCCCACTCACTTTGCGAATGTTTTTAATGTTTTGTTTTAGGCGGTCCGAGCTCCCAGGATAAAGGCGAGGTTAATCACGAGTAAGTCGTCTGTACAGAACAGTTCTCTAAAGGCGATCGAAGATCGGTGTTCAAGGTTGCCCAAGGGCGTTAAAGGCCACTGGGTTGTGGAAACCTATGATATGTATGATAAAAGGTTGTATAATGTGTGTGTACTTTAAGTTTAGCAGTTGGATTGTATGGAGTTTAGTACAGTTTTATGGTGTATTGTTATATTGTGGTTTTGTGTTTTGCCTTGTCCCGAGTAGGGACGGCGGTAATGCCTCGACCTAAGGTGTTCCGCTGCGCTAATCACGAGTTTAGGATTCTAAAGTATAATCTTGATCTTGTGATTAAGGTTGGGGCGTTACACTCTTTGATTGATAATTTTTTATATAAATATCTTATTAAGGATTGCAATATATATACTTTTATGATAATATTTTTCGTTACGAACATAATGATAGTATTTTTGTTACAAATATAATGATAGTAATTTTATATAAGAAATCTTGTATATATTGAAAATTTTATACTCAATTATTTTAAAGTTTGACTACATAATTTCCAAAACGATAATTAATTTGAGACGGAGGGAATATAATAATACTCTCTTTATTTTTTTATCTGTCATTTACGATTTTCAGTGTCAATTTTTAACTTATAATTTCTAATATAAATTTTTATAAAAAAAATATTATTATACTTTTCTAATAGTATTTTTTATTAAGAATCTAATGACATTAATTTTTTTATGATGAACTATTATTCAAATTAAGATATTAATGGTCAAATTTTTTAGCACAATTTCTTAGATGACAGATAAACAAAAATGGAGGAAGTATATGGTACTCCTTTCGTTTTTAATTGTCACCCCGTTTTTCATGTCGTCAACTATGACCGTTAATTTTTCGATATATAATGATTCATCGTATAAAGTTGATACCTTTATATTCATACTAAAAAATACTTTTAGAAAAATATAAAATTAAATTTTTTTTGATAAAATATTACATGAAAAATTATTTAAGAAAGATGAATCTTTAAAAACGTGAAATTCAATTATTTAGAAACGGGGGAGTATATAACATGTGAATGTGATATGATAGAGCCTAAAAAAAGCAACAAAAACTAGGGATGATAGTTAAATCCGAATTTAAAACGAATCTGATTCTCCCCAAAGCAAAAACTTTGAATCCAACAAAAAAATTCGACTCCGAATCCGATTAAAAAAAATCCGACTCCGCTTATGATTGGGGCGGGTATGGAGGTGACCATTTCCGATCCAATTAAGTCCGATTAAATCCGAACATAGTAATTATTATTAAAATTAAACTTACAAAAATAAAAAATTAGAAATCAGAGTTTTCAGTTTAACAAGTATGAGATTAATCGGAGGTGATTGGAGTCAGAGGAAATCATTTTACGAAAACGTACAAAAGCTAACCGGAGTCCGAGATAATCGGAGTCGGAGGTAATTGGGTCGGAGTTGGAGTTGGGTACCTCTGAATAAGTTCGGATTTGAAGGTGCACCCACCCCCGATTAATTGGTTTTGTTGGTGACATCCACCTCCGATTATTAATTGGAGTGAAGGTGGAGGTGGGTACCTTCGATCTGCCCCCAACCCGTTGTCATTCCTTAAAAAAAAAAAAAAAGAGTATGCAAAAGAAAGAAAAAAGGAAACCAACCTGAATGGCTAAAACCCCTAAATAGGCAAAGAAATACTCTAGCCATTTAGGAAGTTGGAGACTCCTGTGAGCCAAATTCCGGTGAAAAGAAAGAGTAACACCCATCCCAGTTGCAATGTAGAGCCAAAAACCCACCCAGAAAGCCCCCCAATTGAAACAAAATGGAGCAAACAATGCCAACCCATGCATCCCAACCATAACGCTCAAATTCCTAACATCCATTGCTTTCCATTTTCTCTCAAAAAACACTTTGTTTACCCTCTGCATCACCACATCAAATGATATCCTTTTTTCTCGCGTCTTCTCAGTATGATCCAAACCCTTACCCTCATATTTGCAAACTACATGGTTTTGATTTCTTGATGATGACGATGATGATGATGATGATGATGATGATGACGACGACAAAAGGTTTGCAGTGTTGTGTTTTGAAATGGGTACATGTCTCAGTTTGAAGTGTTTCCAGGTGGTGTGTGGGTTATTACCAGTGCAAGGGCAGAGACAATTAAGAGGAGATGGGCTTGGTTGGGCAGTGAAGGATGATGATAAGACCAAAGCCATGAATCAAAACTTAAGATAAATATTGAGAAGAATTATGATTGGTCATTAAAGTTTAGGGGGATGTTGTCTTTATATATTACTCCATCCATTTCATATTAATTGACATTTAAACTAATTTTTTTGTTTCAAAATAATTGTCACTTCTCATTTCTCAATAGCTAATTTAATTATTTTATTTTAATAATTATGCTAACTTTTTCATTTTTTAATCAATAAAAACTACTCTTACTCACATTCTCTCACTACTCACATCTTGGTATACGAAAAAACACCTTAAAAAATAGTGTTATTTAAGTGTGTGGGTAGTTTTTTTAGTTAAACTTTGATATGTGTAAAATTGTGAATTATGTCAATTAATTCGAAATGAAGGGAGTATAAACTTTTTTGCATATAGCATGAATGTGAAACCATTCTCAGGTACCATACCAACTTGATTCTTGTTCTCTTGTTCCTTCTTATGTCGTTATGCGTCATATTCTCCGGTACCACCAACTTAGTTCCTGTTCTCTTCCCAATATATACTACATGCATTTGGAACATATGCTCCAAATATTTGTAAGTGAACAATTAGAATAATGAGAGTGAACAAGTATAATAATAAGAGTGAACAATGTAACATATGTGAGTGAACAATCGTGATATCTAGAGAACATGTTGCAGGTGCACCTAATAAATTGCATTCTCTTCTTCTTCGTCTTATGCTATTGACAGGGCCGCAAACACACGGGTACGTTGTAGCACGTCAAGGTCGAACCCATAAGGATTCAGTTAGCAACACAATGAACTAGCCCTCTACTTGATTGCTAAGTTAAACAAGTTTTGGTTTAGGAAAGCTTTTAGAAACTAATTAGAACTAGTAAAGCATGGAAATTTATCTAGGATCAAATCAAGGAAAAAAGACTTCTAGGGAATTGCTTTCCTAGCAACGAATTTGACTATTAGAACCTAGTTCGTGCAATCATTCATTCAGTTGAATCAAGAATCGATAACCATATGAATTCTACCGCTCTTTCGATGCTTAATAGAATTAATCCAATTAATCCTACTAACAACTTTCGTATGTTTTTCAAGTTAAGCAAAGTTGAAAGTCTGAAATTATCCATTTGTCAAAGTGATTCCCTAGTTTGCTATTCTTTTCTCAAATTTCACAAAACTAGGTAGAAATGTTGGTAGTCAGATTATTCTAATTCACCTTTCAGTACTTCTCAGATTAATATCAAATCACAAGCATTCAAGGCCTTCCAAATACTCATGACATGAAAAACACAACCTTCTATTGATTCAGAACGAGAATTCAAGCACAAACTAAGAATATCCAATCAAACTACATTGTTTCGGGTTGCAAAACTCTAGAAGTTTAAGAATCTACTCACTCATGTTCAATGTAAGCATGAAACAAGTTCCAATCATGAATCATGATAATCAATCCTCAAAACAAAAGAGATTACGAAAAGAATAGACAAACTGCGAATATACGTCCCGTTAAGTCTTTCGATCCCGGGGTGGGACTTTCTCCGCGACCACCGCTACTTTCTTCTCGAATCCCAACTCTTGCCTCTCTTGGTTTGATTCAATCTTGAATCTTGATTGAGTGGGAAAGATGAGTAGGAAGGGTTAGAGGCTTTATTTATCTCTTGCTTGATGGATAATTGTCGAACCCCCTCAAAACTCCCTCTTTCTCTTCTTTTAATCACGAAACAAAAACAGTCGCCGCACGACCCAGCCGACCACCATGGTCCATGGCAGCCCACCACGGTCCGTGGATCTTGCCACGGTCAGGCCATGGTGGCCGCTGGTTGCTTGGTTTCTGCTTCGTTGCTCCTGAACCTCGTGTCGTGGTCCGTGCACCGGTGGAGGATGCCCGTGTTGCCCTCGGGTCTGCCAGAATTGCTTCCAAAACCAGTGTTTTGCTCCCAAATCTGCAAGTTTTCACAAAAAACAAGAAGACTAAGCGTAATCGAGAAATAGGGAATACATATATATGTTTTCAATCCAAAATTTCCCTAATCTACTATCAAAACTCCTTAAGAATAGGGCAAATCATGCACTTATCAGCTATATATATATATATATATATATATATATATATATATATGCATATCCGTTGAAGTTAATTGTAGTTATAAAGTTATCAGAAATGTGGTAGCCAAATATTGAACACTTTTATCTTTGATGTTCTCTAACAATATTTATTAAACTTTGATGGAAGCAAAATATTTTTTACTGGTGAAGATTGTGGGCTTAATGATTTATGCTTGTCATGGATAATTTACTATTTGCTATCTATTCTCCGATTTGTTAAGTTCAGTAGCGGCTATTCCTGATAAAGGGGCCTGATGGGCAAGTCAAATTTACATGATCTATAAAAAATATTAAAAGTTGTAATTATTTATATCACAGATATGTATCTTGTCATTATCGTATGACCACTTGGTTGATGAATTATTTTCTCGTTGATAAAAAATAGATAGCAAAATAATATTATTCTTGGTATTAGACACTTAACTAAATGTAATACCTTAGTATATAAATCATACTATTACATGTTAAATACCTAATGATATGATTGAATTGTATAAGTATAATATCATTTGTAAATTGTATTAAAGCATAATTTTATCTAAACCTTAATTTATACATTTACTACAACATACATATATAATTATCTATACGAATGGGGTTGATTTGATTAAGACATGATTTATAATTGTTAGTGTAGTAAATGAATACTCTCTCCGTTCTATATTAATTGACACTTAAATTAACTTTTTTTGTTTCAAAATAATTGTCACTTTTCATTCTCAATACCTAATTTAATTATTTTAACTTTAATAATTATGTTAACTTTTTACTTTTTCAATCAATAAAGACCATTCTTACTCACATCCTCTCACTACCTACACCTTGGTATCCGAAAAAATACTTTCAAAAATAGTGTCATTTAATTATGAGGGTAGTTTTTTTAATTAAACCTTAGTATGTGAAATTTTTTTAATGTGTCAATTAATATGAAACGGAGAGAATATTAAACCTCTTAAAGATTGTTAGGTTCATCGGTTCGGGAATGAAATGGAATAAAATTTGATTCTTTAAAAAAAATAATGAAAACTTAATATTTGAAATCAACTGTACGGTAAAGTTCAAGCAATGAAATCAGTAGCCTATCTTTTAGTCTATTTCTGTTATTTGGTACATTTAAAATTACGTATACCGTTACTCAACTGGCCATAGACTCCGATGTTTCTTATTTAACTTTATTTCATTGCCATTTGCCGGGCAGTACTTCATTACGATATTGTAATTTTGTGAAGCCTTATTTCAAGATGTCGGAGAAGGGCAGAGTAATTCCAATTGGTTAGCGCCCGTAAAATTTTATCCTCTGATTTTTTTCGGATCAGGTCATAAATATTTGTCCTAATTTTGATGGTGATCGAATTGACTGAATATTTATATACTACTTCCGTTTTGTTTTATCTGTCGCCTAGGGAATTGTGGCAAAAATTTTGACCGTTAATATCTTAATTTGTATAATGATTCATCATACGAAATTGATATCATTATATTCGTAATAAAAAAATACTATTAAAAAAGTATAATATTATATTTTTCTATAAAAGTTTTATATTAGAAGTTGTTGATTAAAAATTGGCACAGAAAACCGTAAATGACAGATAAAAAAGAACGGAGGGAGTACAATATTTTTCTTTTTCTATTATCCAAACTGATTTTGACCTGAATTTATTTCTGTCTGAATTGTTGATCCGAAAAAAATTGGATCTAGACATTAACTCCTAATTCAAATTTTAATATTGACCAATCTGAATTTGACCCAAACCCAAATTTTTACTTACTCTGTAATTGGTGGTGAATTGTCATTGTCAGCAATTATGGTGTTTAAAATATCCCGCCCAAGAAAGAGACCCAAGTCCTAATAGGATTAGGTTCGAGGAACCTGCTCAAATGCCACTAGAATAATGGATTGATGCAGTGATATAGATAGAGATCTTCGAAGCACAATGGAACAATCGTACACTGATTTAAGCAAATAAGATGATGAACAATTGGAGAGGTGATGACGATGAATGATGATGATATGAAGCCCACGAAACAACAGGACAACAATAAAAATAAAAAAAAAACGTGACAACAAATTTTTGAGATTCGACTTGTCACATATCCTCTATATCTCTAATTATTTATTATTTATTTATTGTCATTTGTTATGTGCTATTTTCATTTTTTTAATAACAATTTTGCTAGTTTTACTCTTAATAAAATAAGTGTGAAACCAATAATTTAATGATAATTGAAGGCGCATTTTTATTATTTAAATTTATTTCTACCTAAGTTTTTTTATGTCACATTCATGGTTTCTCCATTCTTTGAAAAAGGAAATGAAGAGGTACTTGTCAATGACAACAAAAAAAAAGGGCAACAACAGCGAAGAACTTGGATCGAGATATTTAGGCAACATGGGGAAGAAGATCATAAAAAAAATGGAAGCAAGGAGCCTAGTAATTAATGAAGAAGGGAGGATGAACAAGGAAGAAAGTATATATCCTTCAGCAGCTGTCATAGGCAGATCTTTTCGACAGTTTCTGGCCAGCTTTACTAGGGATAAGGGGTTAGAGTTTTTTTTCTTTTTTTTTTTTGTGGGAGGTGGATCATATACTGCTCGATGGTTGAGAGAAAGAAAGGCGTCAAAAAATTATTATGATAATATGCTTTAATTACTTTTGAAAATCAGATCCTATACTCTTCAAATATGAGAAGTATGGAATTCTCCAAAAAAAAAAAAGAAGAAGAAGAAGTAGACAGCCCAGAAACCCTTGGGTGTCATCAAATCCCAAATCCTAAAAGGCCCAAACAAATGTAAGTTTGGGAACTTGATGCCCAAAAGTATCAAGTTCTATTCCATTTCTTGCCACCAAACATACCCTTTATCAACTTTATCACATCAGTACTTGTTCTTCCACCTTACATATAATATAGGGTTTTTGGATGATAATATACCGACCTTTGGGGGCGTTGGATTGTAATATACCAACCTTTACTATTGGACAACAATATCCATGACCTTTATATTTAGGTGACATTATTATACCTACAATAACTAAGGGGATGGTGAAACGATCTCCATGCACGCTAACCTGACTGGCGAAGGGAAAGAATTGTCCCAGGCCAATAACCCCATTTACTCCTTAGTTTCTCTCACTAACCCACATTACAAGACGTTGGTTGGTTGTGTGTCACATCAGTATGAAAGACTAGTTCACCACCCCGTTAGTCACTATGTTAGGGCCGATTTTTTTTAACGTGGATTAATGAGAAAAACGGAGGGGTTAATGAGGTTACTGGGCAAGGATCGATTATTTTCCCTCCACCTGTCATGTCAACAGTGACTCGTTAACCAGTCACCACCTCACTGTAATCTCATCTAAGTATAAAGGTCAGATATATTATTGTCCAACAATAAAATTCGGTATATTATAATCCAATACCCCCAAAGGTCGGTATATTATGATCCAATATCCCTATAATATATACTAAAAGTTCATGTATTTAATAAGTAATGTGACTTGTGTTACTCACAATCCCTTATTAAAAATTATAAATACTTTTCTGATTTTATTCTCCAATACATACTTTATCAAACTTATCTACCATTATCCACACTATCCACATTTTATCAATTTAAGGCCAAACCCAAAATTTAGAAAGGGGTTAGGACAAAAATTAGAACCCAAGGAGTTACAGTTTTCAAATCCAGTTTGGTCAACGCAAAATAATTAATTAGAGTGACCCTAATAATCCGATTCTTTTAGAATTTATAATTTTTGAGTACATCATATAAAAAAGGATAATTTATCAAGAATGATGAAAGTGAGGTATTTTGTGGAGATGGATTAAATAAGTTGTTACACCCGAGATTTATTTTTTGAAACTGTCGTTTGCAACATTAACTCTTATATGATTCCAGAATTGAAAAGTTAATATCGATCAGGAGCATTCTAATTAATTTATGTAAAAATTACAACGATTTCATTTCATTTTATTGAAAATTTCTTTTATAATAAGAGGGAAGAGAAAGAAGAAACACAAGTTGCGGTATTTTTACCAAAATCGATTGAAAAATATTGCCTTGTCAATATCTCACCGAAAAAATCAGAAAAATAATACATTCTTCTAAAACTAAAATTGGTAAATTTAATGCAATAAATGGAAGAACAAAAAAATAGTATCAAAAATCCCAAGGATAAAATGTGAAAAATCCCATTATAAGACACCAAAATAAAGGTATATACCCATATCCTTTTCAATAGTTAGCACAAATCCATGGTGATATTTTTGTTTTTTTTCGATGTTTAGCACAAATCCAGGGTGATATTTTTGTTAAATTTCAGACATGTATCATATTATTGCATTGCATGGATTTGGATCATGCAAGCTCATGTTGTTCATTAGAAGATAATCCAAATTGGTCATTATATTACTTAGGGATAGTCGCAAACTCATTCAAGTTTAATAAATTAGCTATGATGTTATTGTATACATTATTGTCACATGTACAATTTGAAGCAATTTTTTTTCACAAGTATCTTATAAAAATTACAGTACTTGTTTTTCTACATAGCATTTAAAAAAAACAAAATTAGAATTTGATTCAATTAGTTAATTGTTTGTTTATGAAAAAGTTTAATACATATGATACAGCTTTTACAATTTTTGCTGTTTTTCCTATTTTCAGTAAATAAATTCTAAGGGTAATTTTGACTTTTCTGAGTTTGTTAGAGCAATGCTGAGGTGTCTTCTGTTATGGAAATTCAGGGTTGGTACAGAGTATTTGTATCACCTTTGTTAATGAAAAGGACAAGCAGAATATTGTCAAATTCTCTCTCATCCCTCTATTTCTCTCTATCCTTCCTCTGTCTAAATTCCTCCTTCCTTGTCTGATTTCTTATTCTCACTACTCTTTCCCTCACAAAATCTCTTTCTGGAAAATAATATTGCAAAGCCTGCATCAGTGGTATCAGAGCGTATCTGATCAACTGGAGCCTAGAAAACCCATCACTAGAGCTACTTCTAGACAACTCTCTGCAATGGAAGAATCCATGAGAACCCTTCTGGATGAACAAAGACAATGGTTACAACAGCAACTTGCGGAGCAAAACCAACGGATTTCTGATCAACAGAGACAAATGCTTGAGCATCAAAGGCAACAAATCGAGCAACAACAACAATATCAACAACAGCAAATGCAACAGCATCAACTACTGATGGAACAGATGTTGGCTCGGCTTGGGCCTCATGACAGGGGGATGGACGAACAACTGAGAAGGAGACCACCGGAAGGTCTTATAGGTAATCAACTCTCGTTTCATCCTAAAGTTGAGTTTCCCATGTTTGATGGCAATGACCCCAAGGGTTGGGTAAAAAAATGCACTCGGTATTTTAGCCTATGTAGAATCAATGATGAGCAGAGGGTTGATTTAGCTGCTTTACATTTAAAGGGGTCAGCTGAGGTTTGGTTTAGCTCTTACATTATGGGAAGAAGAGGAGTAACTTGGGATGAGTTCATTGTGGATGTATGTTCTAGATTTAAGGATAATCTAGGGAGCAAGGTGATTGAGGAGTTCAATAAGTTATATCAATCTGGCACATTAGATGAATACTTGGCAAAATTTGAAGAGCTTAAGTCCCTTATGCTGATAAGAAACCCAACCATGCCTGAGCCTTATTTTTTGGAAAGTTTTATTGGAGGCCTGAAATCAGTTGTCAAACCTTTGGTGAGGGCCTTTAATCCACAGACCTTAGATGTTGTCATTGAACATGCTAGATTTCAAGAGGAACATTTAGCTGCACTCAAAATACCCAGAAAAACCTTACAAACCTATATCCCACCCTAATACATCACAAAGAGCCTTGTTACCCACTCCACACACTAGTCCCATTTCTCCACAAAAATCCTTATTACCAACTCCAAAACCTTACCATTCTTACCCTGAAACCAAAAACACAAGCCAAAATTGGTAGAGACCAACCCGATTTATACCAGCAGCAGAAAGGGTAGAAAAGATGGCAAAGGGACTCTGTTTTGTGTGCGATAAACCATATGTTAGGGGACATAAGTGTGAAGTAAAGGGGAACCAATTTTATTTGATAGAGGTATTGGAGAATGACCCTCAAGAGGGTGAGACTTACGAGGTTAATGATGAGACGATGCTGAAAGCGCTGGAAGAAATACCACCTAAAATTTCTCTCAATGTTATGGTGGAAATTCGGGGTATCGCACTATGAGGATGAAGGGTCAGGCAGGTAAAAGAGCCCTGCACATCTTGGTCGACTCAGGAAGTACACATAACTTTTTAGAGAGAAAGTTGCAAGGCAGTTGGGGTGTGAATTGGAGAGTATTGAGAGTCAGTTTGTGACTATAGCTGATGGCAATACCTTACAATGCCAACAAGTTTGCAAAGGTTTTAAATGGACTCTACAGGGTGCCACATTTGAGGCCGATGTGATGTTGTTGCCTCTGGGTAGTTGCGATTTGGTTTTGGGGGTGCAATGGCTGATAACTTTAGGGGTTGTCAATTGGGATTTCAGGCAGTTGCGAATGATGTTCAAATATAGGGGCAAGAAACATGTATTGAAGGGAGTTACAGAAGGAAAAACTCAACTGATGTCACAACAGCTGATTCATAAGGCTCTCAAAAATGGTGATCACCTGTGTATGCTTCAATTGGTACACATCAAAAACAGCTGCTGGACCTTGGAAAAACAAGAAGCTTCTCCAGTCCCAACACCAATTCAGCAGTTGTTGGATGGGTATACTGACATTTTTCGGGAACCGGATTCTTTCCCACCCTCAAGAGGACCTTTTGATCATCGTATATCCCTTAAGGAAGGAACATCTCCAATCAACCTGAGACCCTATCGGTATCCCCTTAGGCATAAGGACATCATCGAGAAGTTGGTTACAGAAATGCAGGATAAGGGCGTAATTCAGAGCAGCTCCAGCCCTTTTGCATCGCCTGTAGTCCTTGTAGGGAAGAAAGATGGGTCGTGGAGGCTCTGTATTGATTATAGGGAACTCAATAAACAGACAGTGAAGGACAAGTTTCCAATCCCGTTGGTCGAGGAACTCTTAGATGAGGTAGCAGGGTCCATTGTCTATTCTAAGATAGACTTGAGATCGGGATACCATCAAGTGAGAATGCAGCAAGATGACGTCCCAAAAACGACCTTCAAAACACATTCGGGCCACTACGAGTTTTTGGTGATGCCTTTTGGGTTGACCAACGCACCGGCTACCTTCCAGTCTTTAATGAATGAGATTTTCAGGCAATATCTGCGGAAATTTGTACTGGTCTTCTTTGACGATATTTTGTTCAGTGCTAACATGGATGACCATATTCGTCACCTAGAATTAGTCTTGCAGCTGATGAGACAACATGAGCTTTACGCTAAGCTTAGCAAATGTGCTTTCGGTATCAGCAAGGTGGAGTATCTTGGTCATTATATTTCAGGCTCAGGGGTGGAAATCGATCCCAGGAAGATTGAGATTATTGCAAACTGGCCAGAACCTAAAACACAAAAAGATGTGCGAAGTTTCTTGGGAATGACAGGGTACTACAGAAGGTTTATAAGGAGTTATGCTGTAATCCGTAAACCGATCAGCAACCTACTTAAGAAGGATGGGTTCAACTGGACTCCGGAAGCTTCAGCTGCTTTTCACGCACTGAAGGATGCTATGGTTTCAGCCCCTGTTTTGGCACTTCCTAATTTTGACAAGCCATTTGTTGTGGAAACTGACGCATCCAACACGGGTATAGGAGCAGTTTTGCAACAGGGTAAACACTCGATAACTTTTATTAGCAAACAACTGGGGACTAAGTGGCAAAGGTTATCAGTTTATGAAAAGGAGCTGTTGGCTATTGTTTTTGCCGTGCAAAAGTGGGAGCAATACCTCATTGGGAGACCATTTGTTATCAAAACGGATCAAAAGAGTTTGAAGCATCTTTTCGAACAGAAGATTTCAACCCCGTTTCAACAGTTCTGGCTCTCTAAACTCATGGGGTTTGATTATACTATTGAGTACAAAAGTGGGAATGAGAATAAGGTTGCTGATGCTTTGTCGAGGATCAATAGTGCTTCACTCCTATTGATGGCTCTTTCCCATATAAATACAGAATTACTGCAGCTGATTGAACAATCATGGGTTACGGATCCTCATATCCAACGTATTATTCAGCAGAAGTCCTAAGACCCAAGTTCATATCCTAAGTATCAGATGATCAGTGGGCAATTGAGGAGAAAAGGGAGGCTGGTGGTAGGAGCAGAAGTTGCCTTGAGGGAAAAATTATCGCAATGGGTACATTCTTCACCCACCGGGGGCCATTCTGGGAGGGATGCTACCCTTAAGAGGTTAAAGCAACTATTTTATTGGAGGGGAATGAACAAGGCAGTCCAAGCGTACGTCAGACAATGCACTATCTGCCAAGCATGCAAGTATGACAATAATGCTTCTTCCGGGCTTCTACAACCTCTTCCTATTCCCGAAGGAGTTTGGGAAGATATAGCTATGGATTTCGTTGAAGGCTTGCCTAACTCGTACGGGAAAGAGGTTATATGGGTGGTTGTTGACAGGCTTAGTAAATATGGTCATTTTATTGCCCTTTCTCACCCCTATTCAGCTGAAGTAGTAGCTCAAGCATATTTCGACAACATATACAAGCTGCATGGGTTGCCAAAAACCATCGTCAGTGACAGGGATGCTCTTTTTATGAGCTCATTTTGGCAGGCTCTGTTCACCGTTTTGGGGGTAGATTTGCTCATGTCTACTGCATACCACCCACAGACGGATGGTCAATCAGAGGTGCTCAACAGGTGTCTGGAAAATTACTTGAGGTGTATGTGCCAACAAAATCCTAAGGAGTGGTCTAAATGGTTTCCCCTTGCAGAATGGTGGTATAACACCACCTTTCAATCAGCCATCCAACTAACACCTTATGAGGTGCTTTATAACCAACCTCCTCCTTATCACCTACCGTATCTACCGGGAGAATCAAGCAATAGAACAGTAGACCGAACCCTACAAAGGAGAGAGGAGATGATCAAGAGGATTCAGCAAAATCTACTGAAAGCTCAGGCAAGGATGAAGATGTTGGCTGATAAGAACAAGAGTGATAAAAATTATGAGATTGGAAGTTGGGTGTGGTTGAAACTTCAGCCGTATAGACAAGTCAGTGTGCAATAGAGGGCAAATTTGAAGTTAGGTGCCAAATATTTTGGACCATTTCAAATTATAGACAAGGTTGGTTCGGTAGCTTACAAGCTTGATCTGCCTGAGACTTCGCAAATCCACCCTACGATGCATGTTTCTCAATTGAAACTCTTTTTGGGCACTTTGCCATCGGCGCCTTACATGCCGGAGTGGCTTCAAGGGAGTAGTACAGAGGAGACAAGGGCTCCTACCAAAGTCTTGGCCAAGAGAATTGTGAAAAGGAGGAATGCAGCTGTTGTGCAATATTTCGTGCAATGGGAAGGATTGACCGAAGAGCAAGCCAGCTGGGAGTTTGCAGATGAAATGGCGAAGAAATTTCCTAATTTTCAACCTTGAGGTCAAGGTTCTTCAAGGAAGGGGCAATGATACATCTTTTACAATTTTTGCTGTTTTTCCTATTTTCAGTAAATAAATTCTAAGGGTAATTTTGACTTTTCTGAGTTTGTTAGAGCAATGCTGAGGTGTCTTCTGTTACGGAAATTCAGGGCTGGTACAGAGTATTTGTATCACCTTTGTTAATGAAAAGGACAAGCAGAATATTATCAAATTCTCTCTCATCCCTCTACTTCTCTCTATCCTTCCTCAGTCTAAATTCCTCCTTCCTTGTCTGATTTCTTATTCTCACTACTCTTTCCCTCACAAAATCTCTTTCTGGAAAATAATATTGCAAAGCCTGCATCAACATATTTAACTTAAATTATAAATTATATGGTTCACTTGTTGAACTAAATATTTTGTTTGAATTTTCCAACTAAATTATATGATTCACTTGTTGAGCTAAATATTTTGTTTGAATTTTCCAACTATCATAACATATCAAATAAATACAACTCTAAAATGAATAGTGGATAAAATTATGTTGCAAATAGGCTAAAAAATAGTTACAAGCATCGGTTATTATTATTTGCGTTATGTTGCAAATAGTCAATTTCTGTCTTTAAGGGATTCTTTTAATGTTTGCAATAAGTTTGATTAGCATGTACTTGCACGTTGTCAAAAATCTTAAGATTTCGAGCTTTCCACCCATTATAAAGGAAATTTGCAATAACAACCATCCCAATTTGCTTTCGATTCTTGCCAACCTTCAGTTGATGATTTTCTTCCACCAATGATCGAGGCTTTGGCCTTGGCAAGGACAACGAAGTTGGTTCCTGCCATTGGTCGAGTAGGAGCAAGTGAAGAGTATGTGGTCTATGGTTTCTTCATGCATGTGGCACAGGTGGCAGATGCTGGTGCATTGAGACCCTGTTACGGCGCGGTTGGTTGTGGTGTGATGGAATGTGGAAAGTTATGGCAGAATGTGCATTGAGGCCCCGTTGCATGTGGCACAGGGAGCCTGTCATGGACGGCCATCTAGGAGATGTTGGAGTGCCTGGGCGTGTTTAGTCTGCTCTAAGTGAGTTGCACCCAATCTCAGTTGTAGACCTGTCAATTCGGTCGGGCGGGCGGTTTCAGGTCGGTCGTATATCAAGTTCGAATAAATACGGGTCGGGTGGATTTTGGGTTCGGGTAAATACGTGCGATATATTTCTTTTTCGGGTCAACCCAACTGGTAATGATTGCGACATTTTTCCGTTTTTTCTTTTTAAAAAAGGTCTATAAATACTACTTTTTGTGCAATATAGATAATAAAACATGTTATCTTCTAGTAAATAGATTATTATAACTATTTTAACTTAAATTAGGAAAATAACAAATAAATAAGTTACGCTTATAGTTTAATAGTTAAAAATTACAATGAAAAGTCACAATTCTAATAAAGTTAAACTTAAAAAAATTAATTTTTTGAATCAAACGGGCGGGTTGGGTTTGACCCGTTAATTTTCGGATTCTGTGTATTTCGCGTTTAGTTGAGAAAATCGTATTCAAAACTCAGAAATTTCAAGCGGGTTCGGGTCAGGTCTACTCAATTGTCATGGTTGTCAATAAACTTTCTATAAGCTTCTTTGATTAAAATCCCAGCAAACCAGCAAACAAATGAGTTAATCTTTCGCCTTACAGAGCATTTTCAAGTGGCCAGCAAGAGTCTAGTTTAGGATTGAACTCCCACAGGAACCTCCTTTTATATATCTCTCTTGAAACCATTTAACCCAAAAGCCTCTTTACACACACAGGCAAAAGTGGGTTCGGAGCAGGAAACCCGAACACTGGAAAGGACCGCCTCTCTTTCTCTGGAGGGTGGAGCATTGGGTTTTAGTTGCTTGGCTTCTTTAAACAGAGCATTTGAAATCCTTGTTGGCTTAAAAGAGTTGAGAGGCTTGAACGAGGTTTTGGTTAACTTCTACTCTTCCTTGAACCGTTATCTTGCAAATGAAGCCCCTGTGATGGCCGGAAAACTTGACAAGAAAAATCAAATCTTCTTCTTTTTTATTGATAATTTGCCTTCTAATAGGGGAACTCAAGGCTTAAATGCTTATTCAGTGGTTTTGGTGAGGTGGTGGATGCATACGTTCCCAAAAAATTAGGCAAAAATGGTAGAAAGTTTGGATTTGTGAGGTACGCTAGTAAGGAGGAAGGGAGAAAAGCTATTGAAGGCTTGAACCACATGTTTGTTGATCATAAGAAGTTGTCTGTTACATGGACTAGGTTTCAAAAAAACTAGTTTAGATGGCCTTCAGTTGTCTCAAAAATCGTTCAAAAATGGGTTCCTAAGAAGGTTGTTGGTCATGCTTCTCTTGCCGGGACCAAATTGCACAACACGTCTCCTATGCGTGGGGTTATTGTTGGGTCGGATACCGTTGTTGATAATACGATTTCCGACTCTCTTGAGCCTTTGGCTGATGGCGGCCCTAAGTCTAGTAAGACCATCACAGACCCTGTAAAGGTCTGCTCTAACGCTAAGAGTGCAAGCAAACTGTCATACAGAGATGCTCTTTTGTTTGGGTCCCAGTCTAATGGTGGAGTGGATTGCAATCAGGGGGCTAGCTCTGGCAGTGAACGTACTCTTATAACCCGATTGGATCTTATTATGATGGTGATGACCCTGATTTAGCCATTGATGTTGAAGGCTCTTCCCTAGTTGCTTCTAGGGCCAGATCCAGGTGCAAACAGAAACAACGTGTTATGGTGAAGCCCAAATGGCAGCTGGTTAGATAAGCAACATGTTGGGTCACCATCTCAAAGAACAAAAGGAAGAACAAACAAGCAGAAAATTGCAATCAGTTAGAGGGAGTAGAGAAATCTTTGGATAGCTCGTTTGATAAAATGGTTGATG
Organism: Portulaca oleracea; assembly: GCA_029582165.1. Taxonomy (NCBI): domain Eukaryota; kingdom Viridiplantae; phylum Streptophyta; class Magnoliopsida; order Caryophyllales; family Portulacaceae; genus Portulaca; species Portulaca oleracea. The sequence goes on from CM055889.1 coordinate 6,330,521, forward strand.
AAGCTCGTAGGACGGCAAAGATTGGTTGTGGCATTGGCATCATTTGCGAAGATCAAGAGACTGCGACAAGACTCTTCATCGAGCAGTGGCAAGAAGATTGGAGAGCAATTTGAACGATAAATGTTTTTGCTGTTTTGTTTGCGGTTTTTTGTTCGGGTGAACTTTATTTGTTTTGCTGTCTTGATGCTTGTATGCAACCTTTGTTGCAAAACCTCTTGCCCTGTTGGGCTTTAAATAATCGAAAAAAAGAAAACTAAAAAACCTAGTTCTTTCCTTCATGATTAAGGGTCCGTCAAATTGCATGGTAAATTCAATTTATAAAAATTTACCAGTTTTTGCCTGAATTTAACAAAATTTACCAAGACTTACCAAAGTTAAAAAACAAAAAAATTCATTTTGATATATTAGCATAAATTTGCTAAAATTTACCAAAAATTACAAAAAAAATACCAAAAATTAACAAAATTTAACTTTTACAGTTTTACTCACATATTTTTTATCCATTAATTTTACACAAATGTATTGATTTTTGTTCAAACTCCAAATGGGCTATAGATGAAAGAAGTGGCTCCTTATGGTCAACGCAACTCAAGTCATGCATATTGGGCTATTGGAGGCCCATTATGTTCCAAAACCTTGTTTCTATGAAATTTCCGTGATACCTTTGGTGGAATTTCCCTATAAATACTCCATCAAAAGTGTAGAGGGGTATGATACTTCTTACAACATCAGCTCCTAAATACTTCATGAATAAACTAAGGGTTCTTAAAACATCTTTTTGTTAAATTTGAAAGTACGGGCCATCTTTTAACACAAACAGTCAACCTAATGATGATGAATACAATATAATAAATTCCATATATTAGATCTGCTAGATATATCATAATATCACATCTCCTTAATATAGATTCAATTTAACAAAAAATGTCCTAAGTTAAAAATTATCTTACAGAACTTGAGCACAAGAAACTAGAAATACGGAAAATAAAAACCCTAACCGATTAATTATTTACAAATGTTACACTCTTCTAACAAGTTCATCTTCATCAATTGCTTCTAGTTCCAATTGCATGTCTGGCTCAATTTGTTTGAATGTAATAGGTTTATACCACTTAGCGCACAATATAAAGAGCACCACATCAATTGCTGTCAGCACCATAATAAGAAAGTAAAACCTATCAATATGCCCTTCATTCAAGTCAGATGAGATCCATCCTGGTTGATCACCTCTTGAAGTAAGTAGCATAACCATCCTAACTAAAAGGCTACTCACATAGTTTCCAAAAGATATTGAGGCCATACAAAGAGCACTACCGAAGCTTTTGATTCCATCCGGGGCTTGCCCATTGAAGAATTCCAATTGACCTACATAAATAAAGACTTCTGATGCACCCACAAGAACATATTGTGGCACTTGCCAAAATACGCTAAGGCTACTACTCTTTTGAGAAGGAGTTACTCTTTTAAGCCTTTCAATTTCTGTCATGCCAGCTGCTGCCATAGCAAGCATACCAATAACTAGTCCTACTCCCATTCTCTGAAGTTCAGTTAATCCTTTAGGGTTCCTACTCAATTTTCCAACTAAAGGAACAAGGATATGTCGATAAATCCCTCGTAAAAACTAAGACGCTAAATATGTCAAAAATGGACATGCTTGCTGCTGGAAAATGAAAATTCCCAATCCGATTATCCATCACATCCCCTTGCTCAACAAACAAAGAAGCCATTTGTGTGAAAATTACAGAATAGATAATTGTGCATAGCCAAATAGGTAGCATTTTTAACACACACTTGGCTTCCTCCACTTGGGTCACAGTACACAACCTCCATGGATTCTCTGTTTCTGACAAATCATTGTTAGTGATTGTTGCTGCCTTGTCCATGAACTTAAAGTTAGGAGTATGCTCAATTTTCCTACTACCTTTAATAGCTGATTCATTTCTTCGGACCTCGTATAAATCATTTGAGTTAGCAGGCTTCACATTCCATTTTCTATATACAGCGACAAATACTTGTGCAACACGCGGCAAAGGATTCCCATGAGCCTTAACAAATCGATACTTGGGTGAGCCACACAAAAATAAGACTAAACCCAATACAATAGCAGCTGTCGAGACCCAAAAGCCCAAGGTCCAAGAGCCTTTATCCTCGTAATAGACTAGCACAGTGTTGGAGAATAGGGATCCCACATTGAGAGCAAAATAAAAATACGCAAAAAATGCTGACTTTGATTTTGCGGATGATGCCTCATCCTCAAAATTTGATCCGTCCCCAAATTGGTCAGCTCCAAAAGTAGCCACTGTTGGCTGGTGTCCTCCATAACCAAATGCTACTAAGTATATTGCTAGATAAAACATTATTCGTCCAAGAAGCGATGTCTCATAACACTCCAGCCTACCATCACCACAACCTTTGGGCTTTAACAATAAGAGCCATGATGTTAACGAAAGAAGCACCAACCCCTAGAAAAATAATATAACAATTTATAAGTTCCAAAAATTATAAAAAAAAATTAATTAAAATAAATTATAGAGATTTTAGACTGTGTATAAATATTTATAGTAATCATATTCTTGAATATATGCTACTTATCATGTTGTAGGAGTCGTTACCAAGACAAGGATGAGTTGAAAAACAGTGCAAGTTAGAAAACGACCCCAATATGAGTCACTTATAAAAGCCCCGACCAAAGAGAACAAGTAAACAGTGCCAGTCCAAATGCTAACATTGTTTGCGGCGTTAGCATTGTCTTGTCGAAGTACTCTAGTTAAAAATAGCACCAAATTAACCCCAACTCCGAAAAAAGCCAATGTTGCTAAACTTTGGTTTGCTGCATGATAAACAAATAATCAAATAACAAAATGTGAGTCAATATTATTCTATGAAATATAAATTTGTGATCACTATAGAAAAAGTTAAATTTGAAAAATGTTAAATTGGAAGACATATATATATATATATATATATGGAAAACATTTATAATTTTCACTATTGTACTTGTAGTTTATCAAATTATACAAACATATTCTACTTGAAAATAAACATTGGCCCAAATACATAAGATTTTGAATCAACTTTTTGATATTACTTGCAAATTAGCTAGAAAAATATACCTACAAAAATCATACTAGAAATGTAACAATTGAGGAAGAGTGTACCCAATATTAAAAAGGCCGACTTCCATCCCCCTCTTGTTTTGTTTGTGTTGGAATGGGTGGCAACCGTTGGTTGTTGAATGGAAGGGGGGCTCACTTCCACCTCCTTGGCATTGCCATCATGACAATTTTCAGTTTCGTTTTCTAGCACTTCATGCTCATGGATTATATCCTCAATTTCCTCCTGCTTCAATTATTAATCCACATATATACATAAATACTTGTATTATTTGTAATGTTCATAAAATCATTCATTATGGATATTCAATAAAGAATCTTTCAATCACATTTAAACACACACGTATACACACACACACATATATATATATATGCCAATAAAACTATCAGTACCAAAATACTACTAACCTGTTGAACTACCTCATGGATATGGTTCGATGAGCTCGCCGCATCCATTGGAAATCAACCCTATTAATAGAAAAATAATCTATGTCATGCCATAATTATAAGAACAAATGTGTGGCTCAATATGCTTTAAACCTTAGATCTAATAGACATTATAGTCAAGAATGTAGACTATCATAGCTAGATTTTGTGGGATGAATATCATAACATGATTTTCTAAGCAATCAACACTTCAAAAAAAAAAAATTATAATTCAGATCAGAAAGTTCGTGTGAATCTTAACATATTATACATAATTATATAAACTACTTTATCCTTATATATAAATTTAAACAAAAATATTAATTGGTTTTATTCAGTTATTATTGTGATCAACATATAAAGCAACAAAGTTATCCAATAATACAAATTATATAATGTATATCAATATGGCATGGTGACCATTCACAATTGTGTTAATTTATCATAGTAATTTAAACAATTTCTCATATATAAATGTTAATAAATAAATATTTCTAGAGTTGTTTTGCGTTTGTTTTTTTCTTCTTTCCATTGTTTGCTATTTTTATATTAAATTTGTGTATTATTACCCAACTTTTTCACTTTAGATCATCGAAATAAATAAATAAATAAATCTTTCTAACATGAATTACATAAAATCACCACTCTTATCTCATGATGTAACATTAAAATAGTCGAGGATCTCGATTGTAACACTTGGGTATGATATGGTTTGAAAACTTTCTTGCTCATTGGTTTTTAATTTTAAAGTGCTCTCATTGACTTTTCTCATCTACTGGTTTATTTTTATATACTTTTCTTTAATTTTTCTTTAATATTTTTAACTTTTTTGACTTTTAATGTATGCACATGAAACTAGTAAGTACATGTGGTTGTAAAAAAGCATGCATATAAAACATGAAATTATGTAGATGTTAATGTCAAAACTAATAAAACTACATCGTCATTAATTGAAAGTGTATGCGCTCAATGGTATACATATACTCACATGATCTTTGAATTTTTCCCCCTACTCCCTCCTTGAAAGTTTTATTTTATTTTATTTTTTGAGTTTGAGCGTGAAGAAGCCCCCTAATTTAAACTGTGTATACTAGTAAGTAAAAAAATGTAAACTTATATGTATATAAAAATGATAAGCTTTATACTAGTTAATCTAAAAAGTGTATCTCTAGAATGAATAGTAAATGTCTTATTAAAAAAAGTAAATATGCATACAATATATGCTCAATAAATAAATAAATATATGCGCACAAAATGAAATATATGTGTATATATATGTGTATAATAAAACAAAAAGTAACTTACCTTTTTTCCTGACTCGTGCAATTCCAAGAGTCGAGGAGAAATACTCTGGTGAAGGAGACGATAAATTCCAATTGAAATTCAAATAGTAATAACTTCGACTTGATGACTATAATTGTTATTACTCGCAATGCAATCACCCCACTTGCCGGAAAGCTACTATGTACAGACCCAATAAATCCTATTGTCATTTATGGGAACACCCTTTAACTTTTTTTGCCACAGAGAGATTAAACAATGGTTCAAGAAACCACGAAATAAAACTGGTAATTAGGATCAAATATCCAATTATATACCCCAAATTTCCGACTAATTCTTCAGAAAAAACTTCGTAAAAACCTCCTTTTGAAGCAAATCCATAGAGTGAATTAATATAACCTCTCAAAGTGTAATAAAATTTTCTGTCTAGAAGAATTGTAGTAGAGAGGAAAGAGACAAGGTTTGGAATTGAAAGAGGATTGTTATGTTAGTACACATTTATGTAAGTAAAATTTTGAAGTTTTTCCTTAGTAACAACTAACAAACTCTCCTAACAATTCTGCATTTATCTCTAACTGAATTCTTATTTTCAAAACTAATCATGTAAATAAATTTCTGATTTAAGGGGCTAATATATAAGTTTTTCTTTTCATTTTCATTTTTAAGAAAGGAGTTATTGTAAGTTTACAACATAAAATTTAATTTAATCATAACATATTGAATTTTTGGTTGGATAAAATAAGCTTTTAGTTTATTTTGAATTATATATATCATTATGATTGTTTTGCATAACGCATACATCAATCAAATTATTTATGACTCTATCATACCATTTGCGATAAAAATAAATGTTTTTATTTAAATTTTATTAGATGAGCAATTGTAAATTTGTAATGATTGAAAAATCAAACAATAATAAGCACATAAAAAAAGACTTAGCCGTACAATAACCAATTCCAATTCTAGCATCCTCTTTTTTTTTTTTATTATCGTAGAGCAATTTTTGTGTGAAACTTGGAGATGTAGTTGCAAACAATCTTACTTTTCTCAAACTATTTTGATATGGTTTCTCATATTAATTTTGTTGATTCATTATTGAAGTTTTGAAGCCTTGATATTTTATGGCTTTCAATAAGGAATTTGCTTATATAGTTTTTACAATATAAGCAAGTGCAACTCTATTCGTTCGTTGGGTTATTATGCATTTGCTCAAGCGAACTTAAGTTTTTTTTTTTCCCATATTTTTTAGCACTCAACTTTTTAATTTCTCACCCAACCTTATCTTATCCTTCAATAGGTGTTGAATAACTATCTAGAATTATAAGTTGCCCTAGTCCTAGAAATATTTATATTATAATATGTTTTAATGACCCAATTTGTAACTATGTTACCTTCTTTGTAGAAGTGTGTTGTGTCTAATAGTAGGGGTGGGCATAACAGGTTAATCGCATATGCGGTTAACCGCTTTTGAGGTTTTTGGATTTTGAAAACCTAAACCGCAACCGTAATATGCGATTAACCGCTTTGCGGTTAACCGCTTTTGAAATCTGGAAACCTAAACCAAACCTCGAAACCGCAATTTAGAAGCAGTGCCGGTTAACGGCTTTTAAAATCTGAAAATTTATCCGGTTAACATACACGGTTTATGATTAACCGATTTCTTGAAAAGTTACAATAACATTTATGCAAATAAATGCAATCATATTACTAATAAATTCATATTCCGATACGACGATACGCGGTTAAATTAAATTCATATTACTAATAAATTCATTTTTTTTCAACTTAATTGAGAGCGGTTAACCGCGGTTAACCGTTTTATGAAAACCCAAAACCTAAACCTAAACCTAAACCGCTTATAGCGGTTTGGTTAACCTAAACCGCTTTTATGCAAAAATCAATTCGGTTAACCGCATTTTGCAATTTGGTTTATGCGGTTTTGCGGTTCAATTTACGGTTTAGGTTTATGATGCCCACCCCTATCTAATAGCTAGCCACCGCCTGAATTCAATTGAGTGTCTTTGTTTTGTCTTGCATGATACCGTTTATCTTCTATAAAATTTCTCATTTGTGCTTTATAATTGAGATATTGTATCTTTCAAAATGATATAAAGTTTCTTGTAACCTTTCTCAATCGCTACTTTTACGTCGTCACTGAGTCTGTTAATAAACTATGTTGAGAAATCACTTTAGTTTATCGTCTGTGCATCGATGAATTGACATGTCAAGTCACGAATCACGAAGCCACCCATGGATGAAGTAATTCGGGAGCCAAAAACATTTATTTGAAGCAAGAATTTGTATATATTTGATGATAAAGTTTTCTTGCTTGCATAAAATTCAATTTCGTTATTTATTAAAATAAAGATAAATCAGTCAAAATATTTTAACTTTACCTTTCTACCTCCTCTTACAAAACTTACACTGTGTTTGGATTTAGTTTAGAGGGGGAAGGGAAGGGAAAAGAGGGTAAGGTAGGGGAGGGGAAGGGAAAGAATGTGATAAAGATTGACCTTGTTTAGATTTATTGATGAGGGGAAAGGAGAGAAAAAATTAAAATTCTTCCCTCACCCTCATTCCCCTTCATTATGAGGGTTAAGAAAATGGAAGGAAACGGAAAGGAATGGGGGCTAAGTGTTCCCCTTCCTTCCCCTCTCATCACCCTCTAATTATATTCCCAAACATGAAAAATTACACAATCCCCTTCCCTTCCTTTCCCCTCCCCTCTTTTAACCATCAATACAAATACTACGTAAATTATAAAGTCAAATAATACTAAACAAAAGGGAGTACTTCTTTATATTTTAACCCTATTTTCCAGCTTCAACCTTCTCTCCCATTAGAGTATCAAATTTTCCTCTCGTGTAACCTTTCTTTTAAGACTTAACGGGATAACTTTATGGACAAAATTAATAATTATGAATGATATTTTCTATCTAGTTTGCATAATTTCTATTTGCTTTATGTCACATATTGAAAAGTTATGTTTTCATAAAATCTGTCCAATGAAAGTTTATATAGTTTTATCATGATAATTTTTCTTTTAAGAATCATTCAACACATCCATTAAACTTAGCAGCTTTAAAAAGTTATTTTACACTTTGTCGCAGTTCAGAAAAGACTCAAATTATAAAGAAAACGATTACTAAAGAATATTACATGTTTAGAGCAGGTTTACATCATATTTATCATAAGAATTTATGTGATATTATAATTTATGCTTATTAGATTATTTTCATTGTAGGTACTCTCTGAATTTTCATTAATAAATATTTATTTTTTTTAGGATTTTTGGACGCTAATATACTGAACTTTTGGGTATTGGACAATAATGTACTGAACTTTGATTTTGGACAATAATGCACTGAACTTTGAGGGGTGTTGGACAATAATGCACCCGAAACAAATTCGACGGTGGTTGACTTGGTGGCGATCTTATGTGGCAGACCGAGAAGATGAATATGCTAAATAATATCTAAATTTGTAACATGTCAGTTAATTTACACAAACAAAGGTGATTTTATACAACAACAACAACAATCTCTCAGTGAAAAAAGTTTATACAAATGTGATTTTACGTTTTTTTTACTCTTTTCAAAGTTGATTCTCTTTGTTTATGTCTGGATTAGCTGATATGTTATAAATTTAAGGATATTTTTGCACCAATTTATCTCCTCCACTTTCTACGTAGGAGTCCCACCAAGATAGCCACCGTCGAAATCGTTCTGAGTGCATTATTGTTCAACACCCCCAAAGTATAATGTATTATTATCCAACGTCAAAATTTAGTGCATTATTGTCCAATACCCCAAAAATTCAGTATATCAACATCCAAAAATCTATTGTTTTTATAAAAAAAAATCACTCTCTACACTACACCAATACATTTGACTATTGGACAAAGCCCAACAAAACAACATGGGGGGAAAATAAGTAGCCCATCATACACACCAACTCCTCATCAAACCCACACCCAAAAAACACCAACCCCTTTTTCTTTTTTTTTTCCTTTTAATTATTTGGCTCTAATTTTCTCCTCTCCTTCCTCCAAATTTCGACAAAACCAAAGTATTCGACTTCCTCTTAATTTAACACCAGCAGCTGAAGCTCACACTAAACCACTCTTTCACTGTCTCACTCCTTCAAATTTTTGAGGGGCTTCGATTTCATCGAAACCTCTTTCTAAACTCTAGGGTTCTTCACGAGGGACCCATTTTCTCTCTCTTTCCTTGATCTACATTGGCCTCCAGGTGAGCTTCTCTTTTTCTTGATGTTTAGAGGTTGTTAATTTGATTGACATGTTTTTTTTTGTTATCTCTTGAGATCTTTGCTTGTTTGATCGCATGATTGATTAGTGCAAGGAATTTGGATCTTCTGTTGTGTGCCCTCCCTCAATGTGCATTTGATCACTGATCGAAGAATTTGGATTCAAACTTTGTGCATTTGGCTGCATTCTGTGTTGAGTTCGATAGATTTCGGATGTTATTTGGAGGATAGTGTAACACCCCGGGTATTTGGTTAAGTGTGGCTTAAAAGATTGAAATGCCTACTTATATCACCAAGGTGCACCTTCTTTTATGATAGCTCATCCGTTGGGAACTCCTCAGTTAAGCGTGCTTGGTTGGGAGTAGTCAAAGGATGGGTGACCTCCTGGGAAGTTTTCCCAGGCAGCGGTGTGAGCGAGGACGAAGCATGCTGGAAAGACTCGTGGTGATTTGTGGGGACAGTCAGCGATCCTTAAAGCAGTTTCTCGGTAATGTCCGCAGCCCGGGAGGGGCCGGGGCGTTACAGATAAAATCATGGATTCGATGTTTTCTGATCATGTGAAATCCTGTTTTTAGAGTAGATTTTTTGTTTTTGATGAATTTAGTGGGTAGTTTTCAGCAATGCCAATTGGTGTTTAGTATCTGCATGAATGTTTGGATCTTGATTGGTGTGGAGTATCTGCATGTATGACACTAGATATGTTGCTGTGGAATTTATTTCTGAATTTCGAATTGGATTTTCAGTATCTGAGGTACAATACGTTCCATTTCGATTGTGAAAGTTTCAACTCTCAACTACACTGATCAGTTAAACCACTCTACTAAGTGTAATTTCTTTGCATATTTTTGGTTGATAATTGCATTTTCAGAAAACTACTGAGAGGTATCTACATTTTATGGCAACTATTTTTGGGTTCACGTTATTAGAATGTATTTTTAAGCCTATATTTTGTGGTATCTATTTTCAAGTAACAAATACTGTTTTAAGATTATAAAAAGTCCCTAGAACTATTCAAATTTGCAAAAGAGTCCCTGTTTTGATGTCAAGCAATTTACTTTCAAAAACTTAATATTTCTGCATGCAGTAACTTACGTTTTCTAAAGTTGTTTTTGATCCTCATTCATTTGGTAACATAGCCGTGGAAGGTAGTTTTTAATTGCTTGAGCTTTAAGGAAAAACAGGTTTTTTTTTTTTTTTTTGCAAATTTGAATAATTCTAGGGACCTTTTCGCAGTTTTAAAACAGTGTTCATCACCTGACAATAGATACCGCAAAACGCAGGGTACTTAGAAATAAATTTTTATAATGTGGTCCCGTAAAAATAGTTTCCATAAAATGGGTACTTCCCAAGTTTTTGTTGCATTTTTGAATATGCAAAGCAGCTAAAGATGTTTGCTTTGCATTTCCAAAATTTGAAGCCTAACAAAGCATTCTATTGGACAGATCAGTGTTTGTTTTCACAGGAGTAAGCAGCACAACAATGGCAGCCTCAACAGCACCTGGGTTGCAAATGGCTGCTGTGAAGCCACGCGTTTGTTCACCTCGCCACATTTTCAAAATTGGTGCTGCGTTTCTCAGTGCTGATTCGAAAGACACATCATGGACTAAGCTTACCAGTTCATGTCACATATCATCGTCACTGCCGTTGCAGCAATATGTTTCATCTTCATCCATGAAACTGAGCAAAGGTGTCACCAAGGCCATGGCGGAGTCTACTGACAATCCTACAGCAGGCCTGCCAGTTGACTTGAGAGGTCAGATCTAGTTAGGTTCTTCCCAGCAGAAAATTGAGTTGCGTGTGTATGAATTTATTCAGCCACATATTGAGTGATATTGAAGAATTGGACTGGAAGTTTGGCTTTTTTTAGTATAACATTCAACTTACACCACTGGGAACCACATATTGAGTGATACTTTAGCTGTATTTACATTGTTTCGCAGTCAGCATTTTGCTTCTGAATTTGAGAGGGGAGAGAGGAAAATACGACAGGCTAAACAAGATGGTAGGATTAGTGAGTGAGGGAGAAAATCAAGGGAGGGACTGGCGGAGAAAATGAGGTTTTTTATCCTAGATTAGTGATGAAAGATACAGTTTTTCTTTCCATTCCATTTTCCAAGAATCAAACGTAGCCTTGGCATTTCTTTGCTGATGTTTGTGCTGGAGAGTGGATAGTATGTAATCTAGGAATAGAGTCTTGCATGGCACTGTCAATTGAGCTTGGGACCAAGAAAAAAGTATTCTTGAAAGCCAAGTGTATGTGCAGTTTTAGAAAAAGTGGGTTCATTTAACTAACGACAACGTGAACAACACCCCTTTTGCAGGCAAGAGGGCATTCATTGCTGGTGTGGCTGATGATAATGGGTACGGTTGGGCAATCGCAAAATCCTTGGCTGCTGCGGGTGCTGAGATTCTTGTTGGAACTTGGGTTCCTGTAAGTGAATCATGATCAACTACATTACTAAATCCTGCTTGAATTTTCAAGCTTTAACATTCTTATGAGTTTTCTTTTCATTCTGTCTATTTAGGCCCTCAATATTTTCGAAACAAGCCTCAGACGTGGGAAATTTGACGAATCACGGGTGTAAGAGCTTGTAAAAAGGAGTACTGACCATAATGAATTACTTTAACCAGGACCGTTGTTAATGGTTGGTTTGATGATGGTTCAGGTTGCCTGACGGTTCACTGATGGAGATCACCAAGGTTTATCCTTTGGACGCAGTTTTCGACAGTCCAGAGGATGTTCCTGAAGATGTAATGATCATGTCTCGTTTTAGTCATATTACCTAGGTTCAGTTTAATGTATGTTGTCAACTTTCGTGTTTTGCATCCTAACTCAACAATGCACTTGCTGCAGGTGAAAACAAATAAGCGTTATGCTGGGTCTAGCAAATGGACAGTTAAGGTATAAATCTTGCTCCTAGCAAACTATCTTATATCCAATATCCATATATCAGCTTATATCATATGTGACATTTTTTGTACTGTATTAATGAACGAGTTGTGAGTATTACGCTGTAGCTGAATGTTTTTCCCTTTCTGTGGTGGTAGGAAGTAGTTGAATCAGTGAAGCAAGATTTTGGTACCATTGATATCCTTGTGCACTCTCTTGCCAATGGTCCAGAGGTTATCATCATCCGATGAAATTTGCACACTTCTTTTACCAAAGTATAACTCATTGCTGATTCGTTGTTGGTGTAATAAATCTACTTAGGTCACTAAACCTCTGCTGGAAACATCAAGGCATGGATACCTGGCAGCAATATCTGCATCAAGTTACTCTTATGTGTCATTGCTCAAGCATTTCCTTCCTATTATGAACCCAGGCACGCCCATCTTCCGATTGGGTGCATAATATATTGCTTCCATTTTCATCTTTCATTTTCTCTTATTGGGTTGAATTTGAATCAAATTTTGTTATTCATAGGTGGTTCTTCATTATCACTTACTTACATTGCTTCTGAGAGGATTATTCCTGGGTATGTTCAGTTTCTTCATAGATTTCTCTTCTATTTAACCCGATGAATAATTCTCTAGAACATTTGGAATTCTTTGTGAAATATTATGCAGGTACGGTGGAGGGATGAGCTCAGCAAAAGCTGCACTAGAGAGTGACACACAAGTGAGTCTTTCTGTTTCTGAAAATGCAGAAGCGGAGAAGGGCAGGCTTATTTGATGTAAATTTTGGACTCTTATCATCCGCTACTTACTCAATCTATTTGTTTGTGAAGGTGCTGGCCTTTGAAGCTGGTAGGCAGCGTAGAGTTAGAGTGAACACTATATCAGCTGGTATGTTCACTTGCTGTTCTTTATAGGGGTAATTACTGTTAAATAATGGACTTGAGCCCAATTCAACCCCAAAAGCTAGCTTAAGAGGTTGAGGTACCCAAGCCATTATAAACACCACAATATGGGTGTCAAAGGCCGATATGGGACAACTCAACACGCCCCCCTCACCACGAGGCGCAGACAACTGCGGGCGCGGCCCCAACATCAATGACCCTGGCTCTAATACCATGTTAAATAATGGACTTGAGCCCAATTCAACCCCAAAAGCTAGCTTAAGAGGTTGAGGTACCCAAGCCATTATAAACACCACAATATGGGTGTCAAAGGCCGATGTGGGACAACTCAACAATTACCCATTTACCAACCAACTCAACCCAGCCCAACTTTACCCATACTTTTAACACTCAAGTTTTCAAGCTTTGCCCAAACTCACCCAACTTTACCTTACCTCTCTTAAGAACAGAGCCATATTTTATGTATATAGACAATTCCTCAATATCATGTGTGGTGGAATATAAAAAAAAAAAAGAATGTTTTTCAGAGAGAGATTATTTTACCAATCGAGTCACAAGTATCTAACATATTCATACCAAGCAGTTTTCCAAATCTATTCGATCCATTCGTTCCTAGCACCATTTACTCGATCGCAGACATTTCTAAAACACCTCTAACTGAGGGACAAATAGTCTGTTTTGAAAGAGCTTATTGTCAACCTCTTTCAGGCATGAATCTGTCTGATTCAGAAAGGAACAACTTGCATATATAAACCTGCTATTATTGCCTCTTTCTGCTGTCGGTGATCATGCAATGCTTGTTTTTACCAGGTCCACTTAGGAGCCGTGCTGCAAAAGCGATTGGATTCATCGATATGATGATCGACTATTCCATAGCTAATGCCCCTTTGCAAAAGGAACTATCTGCAGGTGCGATACCGTCAAATTTTTAGTTGGCACTTTGATTCATTCATCCATCTATCTATATATGCACATTTCGATTGAAATGCCTGTGAATTCATTCATATTTGCAGAGGAGGTGGGGAACGCTGCTGCTTTCTTGGCATCGCCATTGGCCTCTGCCATAACAGGTGCTGTTGTCTATGTGGACAACGGTCTTCATGCAATGGGTGTGGGGGTAGATAGTCCAATTTTCGAGAAACTAGACATTCCCAAGGACCAGCACTGAAAATTCTTGACGGTTGAAAAGCTTCCATTTTTGCATCTAGGCAAGGAAAACTTTGAGTGTTCTTAGTTGCTGTAGGAGCAAACTTTGTTGTACTTCATATTCAGGCATCGCATTCTCTTCTTAGAACGTGCACCAAATTTAATTTACTGTAGTCTGTAAGGAAGAAGGAAAAAGAATGGCATTCCCCTTGTTGCACGGGATATTGCATAAAAGTGAATTTTAATTGAAATCCAGAGATGTTTTCTCGTTGATTGTCGTTTTGATGTTCGTTTGCGTGCATTCAAAGAACACAATTGACAGTTGCACAAAATATCAAAAGAATTGCCATCACTCACATAAAGTGAAGAGTTTTGCATATAGAATGGCATACTAATGTCATATTCTTTTGCTAGGTAAATTACCAACTAATCAACTATAATCATTCTTATCTAAGTTAATTTGTTTCTACCTGAACTTACCTACTTCTATCTATTTCTACCTACTTTTATCCACTCATTCAGAATTTCAGCAACTTTAAACTCAGTCTGTATGCACAAATCCGTCAAAACTATACTATCTATATGCACATCCAAAGACTGCCTCAGCTCCAGCCGTGAAAATAATGTAAAAGTTCAGTCGCGTCTTCATTCTTCTTCTGGTTTGGACAATGACGTAGCCAATATTGCGACTAGCAAACAAGCAGATACTTTTTCTGCTTCAGAAAGAGGAATCGCAACCTGATATCTGTGAGGCATCAGCTCTTCACCTCTTCCGACAGTTTCTACCATCAACTGTGATTCAAGTTCAGCAACACTCATTCAGGGTTAAAAAAAAACCATTATCCTCAACAACCGCAGCTACAAGTAACAACAAAGTTTAAGTTTTGTTCACCTGCCAGTCTTTGAAATCGAGTTTAAACACAAACTGGGTGTATACAATTTTGCTGGATGCCACCAAGTATGAAGCCGGAGCATTCTTTGGAACTGTACAATGAAACAGTAAGATCAGTGACTTAGTTAAGAAACCGATTGTGGAAATTAATGTTTAGGAGAGAAAACGGTGTCTTACTGACACGATGAGTGCCCTTGTCGTCCACAGTTATCTTAGCGCGCCCATCTTTGACCAAGAAAGACAAGGCAAACAGATTCTCTGTAGTTTGAGAGAATGATAGTCGATTCAGTATCAGGTTCTCTAGCCGAACAGACCTTTCCTTCCTCAGGATGTTGAATATGGTCGCAATGTTCTTGTCTGTGTCTGTTGCCATAGCTTCAACTCCAGCATCGCGAACCTTATTATGAAGAGAAGAGAAGAGAATAAGCTATTTCAATGGAATAAGCCAACAAACCAACATTGGTAAAAAAAAGCTTTGTTGATGGTGTAAAGTGTGAACCTGTTTAGGCATGACAGTAACCCCATTTGACTTCCTACGCCTTCTTTGAGCAGCAGACTTGGTCCTCTGCTTAAATTCAACCTTCATGGGTCCATTCCTGTATTCATCACACTTGTTAAGCATCATAGCCAAAGTTACTGAAATGGTGATCACCAAACACAGCCAAGGTCCCAAGACATGAGACATAGAGCTAACAATCTCAAAAGTAGCGCTAGCAAAATTTCGTCTGACTTGGAAAAAGGTCCGGTTTGGTCAAAACCCGATTTTAACATTAACCAAATATTTGGACCCAATATTTCTCTCTTTTTTACCGCCTGAACCCGATTTTGAGTCTACTTTAGCTTCGTCCAAATTGTCCGACCCGAGCAAAAAAAAAAAAAAAAAGGCCAGGACATCAATTTTTTCGTAGGAATTTTGACATTGACCGAATTTGAATGATCCGAATTTACTCATACCAGAACTTTTGCTAACGCTTGCTTTTCACATTAGCATTTTGGATCCGAAAATCAATTTTTAAAAAGCTATTCAAAGTAACTTCTTGGAAACAACTAATTCTACCGAACACTTTTCCTATAAACAACTAATTCTACCGAACACTTTTCTTATAAACAACTAATTCAATAAGCTAATAGCTAGTTCAAACAGCTAATAGCTGATTGCAAAACATGGCCATAAGAAGCCCTTTCTATGCATGTAGAGAGTCTACCTCGGAGGATCAACAAACAAGGGAGGTATGATACATACATGGTAGAACAGCCATGACCCTTGTTGAATATGGGGGAGACAAGCATCCCAATTTCCTCCCACTTGATAGAAACCCGACTTTTAACCCTTTGTGTTCTGCTATGAACTTGGCCATATTCATGGATCAAAGAAGCTACAAATTCAGAAGGGCTAATGTCACTGTTGCAGTATGATTCCACTATGGCCAGGAAGGTCTTGGCAATCTCCAAAAAGATCTCGGCATCAGTTACCTGCTCCCTCGATTCTTTCACTGAAATTCCAAACAAATTGGAGTAATTTTCCTCAATCATAGAAACGGTAAAATTTGCGCCAGAAATGCTACATAGAACATTGAGAAAAGACAGAAAAACAGCAAAAAGAAGACTGCAAAACCGCAACCAACGGCAAAAATTACGAACAATTGCTCCACAAACGCAACCAAATCAACAGAACCACTCCAAGAATAAAATCAAAACTTTTCGTTCTTTTCATTTTAGCAACCTTCTTAAAGTGTCCCTCTGCTGCACGATCATCATTAGTGACTTTTAAACTACAAACTTTTCTCACATAATCTCTTACAAGTAAGCACCGCATCAATATCCATATCGAAGTAATTATTCATTCGTCTAACATTCATCATAAAACAAACACATCAAGCAAGCAAATTGTAGCAGTTCAGAAACTAGGAGCTCTAAAATCTAAACCATAGATAGAATTCAGAACTATGGCACATTTATCAGAATCTGTTTCATTATTTCTGATCATTAGTTGTGTATCATCTTCTTAAATTGCTTACGAATCCACCACACACTAAATTCTAACAATGTCGATCAAGTACAAAATTCTCAGAACTGCTACGAATTCAAAAAACCAGGGGCCAGGAAAAAAAAAGGAAAGCAAAATTGAAAGCAATGTACCATGTTGATACAGGTAATCGATTTCTTCAATGGGTTCCTGAAACCGAACAGAATCTGCCTTGTACAGTTCCTCTTTTCGCTCTGTAACATTCATCAACACAGAAATTCAAACGAAAACTCCGTCTATAAACAGAGTAGAGAAGAAAAATAAATAACGAAGTATGGGACCTTCGATGAGAGTTCTAATGGCGTGGTACCGAGATCGAAGGATCCTGCGATCAATCCGATCATCTTCGCAGGGCGGCGCCGCTTCAACCTCGGCGGTCGGACTCGGACGGCGGCGATGGGCCTGCGGCGGCGGTTCAGTGGTCCGGTTGGAGTTCTGGTGGGAGTTGGCAGGGAAATCTGTGAGCAAGGGTTCTACTTGTGGACATTCTTCCATTGTTATGGTTGTTGATTGAATTTGGAGTTCAGCAGAGACGAACCTTATACGTTGTGTTTTTTTGTGTGTGTATGAGTATGAGGGAGACAGGGAGAGTGGGAGGGAAATTGGGAAGGGGAGTGGGCCGTAGTTATACATAATTACATATACACGAAAAACATATACTTCCTCCCTTCCTCTATATTAAATTTTTTTTTTGAAAATGTAGAAATATTAAATAAAATGGCAAATAGAAAATAAAAATGTGAATAAAAAAGAAAAATGGAAGAAAAATATGTAATTAATATGGTTAATTTGATAAATTAATAATTAATGTGCTATTGAAATTGTAGAGTGATAGATATTTTGAAAAAAAAAAAGAAATTAAAGTGATTGATAAAATGGAAAGGAGAGAGTATTAATATCCCGAGCACCCGCAATGGTGAGTTTGAGTTTGGCTAATTGGACGATATGAAATCTGTGGACCTTTATCAAGAGAGTCAAAATTTATCATTTTATTTAACTAGTTTTTCAATGGTGAGCACGAGTTTGGGTCATATTAATTAAATAAATAAGTGGGTCATATTTAATAATATAATTAATTTGGTTATATTGATAAAAAATGATGTGGATGAGGAGGGAGAGAAAAAAATATGATTAAAATATTAGTGTGTTAAACTCGATTTCAAACTCGTCTCGCGAGACTAATGTCAAAATTCTCGCGAGACGAGTCTCATTCTCATCACTGAAATGTCCTACTCGACTTCATTTCATTCTCATCTGATGTCATGTCAGCAGTGAGTCAAATTTAAACTCATCATTAAGGATGACCTAATGTTTTTTTAAAAAATATTACATGCATAAATTGAAGATATATTATTTACACAAAAAAAAACTCACTGTTTACATATGATTCATTAAACCTAAAAATATTAAATATTAGTCATATAAGATTGTATTTTTATTGGTTGAAAGATACAAGTTTTTCTATAAAAAAATATTCACCTTTAATAAAGTTGAATAATAATTCATAATTTTAATATTACCTCGTAAAATGTTGTTCTTTGATATATAGGTTACTTTCAACTTTTTACATTCCCTCGTGCACCATGAAAATATTATATACATATATCTATGTAAAAAGTTTTTTTTTTAAAATTTAATTGCGTTAATTTATGTTTTCAAGCATTTATATATATTAATAATTAATAAAAAAAATTTAAAATTCGGACTAAGACTCGGTTCTTTTTGTGTGGTTGGTAAGATGCACAAATGGTGTAATGTGGTGAAATTGTGAAAAATGTTGTAAGGTGTGGAACGATATGGTAAAATTTGTGGAAAATGGGATTGGTATAGTATGTGAGAACAAAAAATGTGAACAGTAACGAAGTAAAGTGAGAAAATATATTGGTAATGATTGTAGTTAAGTGTGAAAAAATATTGAATGGTACAGTAAAATGTGGTACCATACCGCGCTTTAAAAAAAAAAAAAAAAAAAACTTGACCTAAATACCCTATAGTGATATATCATAAAGAACAAAGGAAGTAATATCATAATGATATTTATCAACCTTTTTATAGACAAAAAGGTACAATTGTTGATAACATTTTCATAACTTATAATTTTAATATTTACTTTAAGTGAGAGTATAAAACTCCCTCCGTCCTAAATAAATTGTTCACTTTGTTTTTTCACGGTCTTTAATGTTATACTTTAACTATTAATATTTTTCGTTTTATTTTAACAAGACTTGCAATATTTTGTTTAAATAAAAGTATTTTTCGTCACAAATCTAATAATAATATCTTTATATAATAACTCAATATATAATTTGATAAATTAACGTGTAAACTATATAAAGTTTGACCTCATTAGTCAAACTAGGACAAAATATTTGGGACAGAGGGAGTATTATTGTATGTTTAATTACCCATTCAAGCTTTTTAGGTTGAAAAAAGCGGGCATGAGCCCACATATCTATCAATATAATACTGGGCAAGAGGTTTTAAGTTAAAATTTAAATAACCTTGTTTATTTGTGCGAGATGGAGTTGGCTTTACAATACCCATGATTTTGGAAAATGACATTGAATCCATGATTCCATGACTAATTAAAAATAATTAAATAATTAAATTCCCACATATTCAGCATGGAGCATTGCTCAGAGTGGCTAGGACTTTCAATAGATATGAATCATGTCACAAAGGTTATGAGTTTTGAGTTTGTCTCAAGTTATTTTACCATGAGTATTTAAATTTGTCTACTCGTATGGAGTTATAGAATCTTTACTTAATTTATGTTGTAAAACTAGCAATAATCACAGCAACTTAAAATCCAACAATTTACACTGTAAAAAAGAAAATGGTAAAATAAATGTTGTAAATATGATAAATTTTGTGAAGCAAAATGGCTAATTAAAACGACACTTATCATATATTATGGTGGGAAACAGAGGGAGTAGTAGTTAAAATGATTTCAACACATGGCTCATTACTAATAATGCATTCAAATTGTCTGGCTACTCCCTTCGTCCCAAATAAATTGTCACTTTGACAAAATTTTGATTATCCATAAATTATCACATCACATCATATCGTTTTACTACAACAACCATAATTTTCTCTCTATTTTCATTCTTATTTCTCCTTATCTACCACAAAATTTTACCAAAATCTAACATACAGTGTCGTGCTGCAACATATTACATACCACACTTTCCACAATTTATTATACCATGTCATTTCCACACTTTCTCTACCGCAGAAAAGAACAAAACCTTAATGTGGGATAGATCTTGAAATTAAGCAATTATATACATTATACACCTAATTAATAGATATTTAAACATAAAAACAATCTGCGACAATGAATTGTTTCCCTCTTTTGTGCAACAAAAGAAATGGAAAATTCGAAACGGATCCTTTCAAACAGAGATCAAGAACGCACCAAGCGGGCCACCAACTTTCATGGGAGCCCTTCAAATGGGCCAATACAATGGCGGGCCCCAAAAGATGACGCGTACGGACCAGATGCAAGCAGACCCTCAAGTGGACTTCATTGGATTGGATTTGGTTTTGGATATTTTTCAAAGTCACAAGGTCGTAATTATAAGTAGTCTGATGGGCATCATCGTAATATAAGCGGTGCGTCCCCAAGATAAAGAGATACCCAAGCCAAGGAATGCAGTATATGATTATACCTGTCAATTCGGTCGAGCGGGGCGGCATGTTATGGATATATTGAGTTCGAGTAAATGTTGATTTGGTGAATTTTAAGATGTGGGTAAATGTGATATTGTATTTCTGTTTCGAGTCAATTTTTGAGGTGTAGGTAAATGTGATTTTATATTTCTGTTTCGGGTCGATTCAACAAATTATGATTGTGACATTTTTCTTTTTTCTTTTTAAAAATATTTTCTCTTAATGCTATTTTTTTTATACAATACATATAATAAAATACGACGATCTTTTAGCAACGATAGACTATTATAAATGTTTCAACTTAAATTAGAGAAATAACAAACGAATGAGTTATGTTTATCATTCCATAGTCATAAATTTCAACGAAAATTCACAAATTTTAGTAGAATTGAACTTTAAAAATAAACTTTTCGGCGGTATGGTTGACCCGCTAATTTACATATTTTTCGAATAAGATTTATCTCAAATTCAAATTGAAAAAATCGTATTCAAAATCCAAAATTTTTTAGACAAATTCAAGTAGGATAATATGGTCAAGTTAAAAGTTAAAGGGTCTAAATGTGATGCCGATCCGCCTACAAGGCCCTTCGTTCATACAAAACAAATCATGGTCACCCTCCTCATCATATCTCGCCCTTCTCTATCCCTTGATATATAAAGCCCAAATTCACAGCCACGAAGCCGAAGGAGCCACCCATCCCCACACACCCAAATTCACTTTCTAGAGAGAGAAAAAAAAAGTAGTGAGAGAAAGAGTGTCCTAAATCACCCTCCCAAACTAAACAAATTAATACAAAATGTATGTACTAATAAATTTTAAAAAATTTTAAATACAAGAACAGAAAAGGAAAAAAAAAGGGAAAGCGAGGGAGCGAACAAACAGCAACTATATCAACCAAGAACATACATCGAAAAACCCTAATCTTTTTCAAAAATTAAAAGAAATTATAATAATTCACGATGTATGTCTATTGAAGAAGGTCGAGGGAGATTTAGATTTAGAAACAGAGTGAGAGGGATACTCATCTCATGGTTATGGCGGAGGAAAAGGAGAACAAGGATGAAACGACGTCGTCAAATGGAGGAGACGAGCCAGATGCGGTGCCCTGGGGGACATTGGAGGAACTCTTGCTTGCCTGTGCGGTTAGCCTCCATGGAAACAACAGCTGGGACTCCATAGCCGACGAACTTCAGAAACGCACCAAGAAGCCTTTCTCCTCTCTCCACTGCAAGCATAAGTACTCCGACTTGAAGCGCCGCTTCTCCGGCACCGGCGCCGGCGACGTCGACGGTGTCGCCGTCGAAGACGACGGAGAAGGCGACGGCGACGGCGAACTCTTGCGGATGGTGGAGGAGTTGCGGAGACTACGCGTCGAAGAGCTCAAACGCGAGGTCCATCGCCACGACGTTTCGATCGTGTAAATCTTCTCGATTCCTCTGGATTATGCGAGATCTGTCGAGTTTCTTTTGCGGTTTGGATTGAATCGAGATCTGATTCTTGTTGTGATGATGATGATGTGATTGAATTAACAGGTCGTTGCAATTGAAGGTGAAGAGATTGGAGGAGGAGAGAGAGAGGAGCCTGTCGAAGGCCGACGGACCGGAAGGAGTCTCAGATCTGAGAATCGAATCCAACGGAAATGCCGCCGAAACCGGCTACAAACCCGACGAACCGGCGAGATCTTCGCCGGAAAAAGTCGACTCCGCCGACGGCGATGGCCGCTCCTTCAACGAGTCCAACTCGACCAACCACAACAAGGCGGAGGAGAAGGCGGCAACGCCGGAGGAGGAACCGAAATCGAGGCGCGAACCGGACGAGAAATTGGAGATCGGACGAGAACCGGACCCGGTCCGAAACGACGAACCGGCCAAGGACGGGGGTTCCGGTTCAAGGCAGGGGACGAGTCGACCCGGCGAGTCGGCGTCTGAGTCGAAGAAGGAGAAGCAACAACAGAGCAGCGACGTGCAGAGCTCGGCGAGTTTGTCGAAGAAGAAACGCCGTCGTTTCAGGGGGTTAGGAGGTGGCGGAAGCAGCGGGGATGAGATGGAGGCTGAGGAGGTTTCTCCCGCCAACAAACGGATCAACATTAAATCTCAGCCGTTGATTCGGTTCCTTGAGATCCTCCGGTCGCACAAGCATGGCTCTGTTTTCCAGCGCCGGCTTCCTAGCCAGGTAAATTTTTATTTTTTTTTACCTCCATTTTTTTCCTTTCAATATAATTTTAAATAAATCCTTCCTAATTTTAGCATTTCATTTTACAAAGTTAAAAAATCATTCACGATAAAAAAAAAAATCGGTAATGAAAGCATGAAATTATCGGGAAAGGAAAAAAAAAATTCAATTATGGGTCGAGCGAGATGAAACACGTTGGTTAGCTAATATGAAAAATGGAAAATAGCGTGAAACTAACACGGAGGGTACTTATGTCAACTTAATTTCGACACGTTAGGTATATTTTGAGTGACCTTATGATAAGCATTTCACCAAACTGTATCTTCATATCATGTACTACTTCTATCACCTTCTCTGCCGTATCAGCTCTTCATATTTTTTTTAAAAAGGTCCTCATCATTTCATTACTTAAAATGTTCATATTTAATGTTAGGCAGATTTACGGTAAGAATTGTAAGTGTCAGTCTCTTTATGAAATCTTTTTCAAATTGTAGCTTTTTTTAAGGTTGTCAAAAATTCGGGTTCAGATGAATCAAACATAAAGTGTTCAATACCCGATTAATTAAGGTATGTCCAGACTGGGCAAACCTAATTTCTAATCAATGTCAAATTTGATCAATAGAAAAATAAAAAATTGATTTGAAAAATTTATAATTATAACTCAATTTTAATTGGTTGGAATAAACCAAATTTCGGACTAGATGACCTTTTTTACGGCCATAGCCTTTGCCTTTTGGGGGGGGGGAGGGGGTTAGAAATTCGAAAATAATAACATGAACTTTAATACCCAAAGCCTGAAACATTGGGTTTAGAGAGTATATGTGAATTTCTTATTTTAACATCGGTAGGGTAGGATATAAGTTATTTGGGCCACGTTGGATTCGATTAAATTGAAGCATGCAAAAAGAAATGGACATAATTGTCCAGAATAAATACTATGTTTCAAAATGTTTGTCATTTTAAATTGAAGCACGCAAAAAGAAATTATGCATTTATGCTAGAAAAGGCAAGGACATTTTTGTCTATGTGCATGCAAAAAGTTGGGTTGCATTGCATTTTTGAATATAAAACGGAAAGGATATGAACTATGAAGGGTCTATGGGCCTCATTTAAAGATACCTTCAACTGAAATCACAACGATATGGAGCATTATTCTTCTTTTTTTTTTTTTCGTACTGAGGAGCATTGTTCTTTACATATTTCAGGGTGAGTGAAATTCAAATTTAAGCGAGGGATATAAGGTGATGAATGTTTTTTTTAATAAAAGTCTTATTTTATTAAAAATATCTTTTAAAATATTTGTTAATGTTTATATTTATCAAATAAAAGTAATTAAAAAGTGTTTAAGAAATGGTATACTCATCGTATACTAAATTAGTGTTTCTTACAATTTTAACACTAATATTTTTAATAATAATATTAATTATCAATTATAACAACCAGATACATTACCTATCAATTAATGCAAATGATTTTCTATTTGAATCAATTTTTACATTAAATATATTTAAATAATTTTTTTAAAAAATAAAAGTTAATGAATAATAGTATAACTATACTGCAATTTGTTTAAGGAAATGTTTGATAAGAACCCAAGAAAACTTTTCTCTAGAAAAAATTTTACTTAACCCCTCTTTAAGAAAATGAAAAAAATGATGGGTATATCGTAAAAAAAACCAACCAAACACTCCATAAAAAAAAAAAGGGGGGAGGTGCTGGAAACCACCGGGTCTCGCCCAAACGCGGGGACTTTGAAGCGCAACGGGTGAGAATTGGAACACCATAGATTTGTCGCGTTAGTTGCACGCTCCTAGGAATGCGTGAGTTGCATGCTTCCAGTAGTCGTTATTGACTTCTGGGTCCATTTATACCAATAGAATAGGAGTATTGTATATGCTACATTGCTATCAGTAAAAGTTAAATGATCAAAATTTTTAAAATATGATTTATCTATCTTTTAGGAAATTATGTTAAAAATTTTAATTTGTACAATGATTCATTATATAAAATTTATATCATTAAATTCGTAATAAAAAATATTATTAAAAAAATTTAATATCATATTTTTTAATAAATATTTTACATTAGAAATTTTGATTAAAGATTAACATTGAAAATCGTAAATAATAGATAAAAAAGAACAGAGGAAATAGTGTTTCTGTAGATGCAGGCCAGTGAGATGTGATAGATAAAATGAAATAGGCCCTGTTCTTTTCTGCGGTATTTTGTGGTATGGTGTAGTATAGGGTGGTGGAATTATGGTGGGTGTGGTGGAATTGTGGTAGGTTATTGGTATGTGGGGTAAGTGAAGAGAGAGAATGTAAAAAGTAGAGGAGAAAAGTGAGGAGAGAGAAAAGCAATGATTTGTGGTAAAGTGTGGTGAGTTATGGCAAACTGCGGTATGTTGTGGTACCGCAGTTTGCCAACCACAAAAAAAGAACAGGGCCATAAAGGGAACCAAACGTTTTTAAAAAAATGATAAGTAATATTGTTCTGTTAATTATTTTGTGGGAATGGCTGGTTACCAGTATATGCATACATAGGTTCTTCTCTTGAGGTTCAAGCATAGATAATTTAATTTCTCCAGAAGTCACAATATGAACAATCTTAGGTCCTGTTTTTTGATGTGGTGCGGTTGGTTGCGGTTTGGTGGAATTTGAAATGTGGTGGGTTGTGGTGACAAAAGTAAGAAAATATTTTGATAATGATTTGTGGTAAAGTACGATGGAGTGTGGTGAAATATGGTAGAATATTGAGTAGTGCGGTATCGCATAAAAGAGCGGGGCCTTAATATTTTTATTTAATGTATGAGTAGATAGCCTAATTTGAGATTGTTTTTTGTTATGATTGAATGGCATGAAATTATCTTCTAAACACTTAGCCATCTTTTTTTCTGCGGTTGACAAACTACGGTACCACAGCATATCGCAATTTGTCACAACTCATCACAATTTACCACAAATCATTATTTTTCTCTCTTCTCACTTTTCTCTCTCTTTACGTTTCTCCTCTACTTTTTACATTCTCTCTCCTCATCTACTCCACATACCAATAACTTACCACAATTTAACCATACCCACCACAATTCCACCACACCACATCACACCATATCACAAAAATACCGCAGAAAACAACCGGGCCTAAACAGGTTGCCATAATTGATTGCGGCCTACCTCTTATATTTATATCCAGAAACGGGTGTCGAATGTGTCATCGTCCTCTTCCTCGTGTTTGAAGGGGAAAGCAGAGAAATACCGAAAAGAAACATTTTTTTGTTTTTGCCCATTTTGTGTAATGTTTATTTCTCAGTAAGGCTTTGTCTTTTTGTTTAGGGGATAGCAAAGTATACTTTTATTTATTCTTATTTTATCTTAGTTATCAAATCCAATATATATTTACAAGATTTATGTTTAAAATTCTTTATTTAACTTATACAATTTATTTAAAATAAAAAATAGATAATATAATATTTATTTAGCTCCACCATCTTACTTACCTTCACTTATCAAATTTACTTTATTTTACTTTTACCTTTCCCTGACTTACCACCCTAAAAAAAACATGACTTAACACTATATCTCCACTCATAGGCTCCATTTATCTTTTTTGCAAAACGTTTGGAAGTTATTAATTTTCTTTTCTCATGTAAGCATAACAGTATAATAGTTACCCTTATTTCAAATTTGTCACTCCTCTCTTACAGTCTTAGATTTTGTTCTTTTTGTGATGGGTAAAGTGTGACAACTGACAATGGTATGGTAGAGATGAGGATGGTGTGATATAATGTGGTATATTATGATAAGTTATGGTGAAATTTGTGGTAAAATTGATTAGTGTGGTAGGTGAGGATAAAGAAAAGTGAAAAGCAATGAAAAAAGTAAAAAGAGTCAAAATTATACTTATTGTGATAGAATATGATATAATATAATAATATGTGATACTTTGTGATTATTATTGTAATGATATTTACCAGATAAAAGAAAAGAACATTACTCCTGATTTCTCTGGGTATTTGACTGTTCCATGATGCTTCTGGCGTCTGGTCAGGGGATACTTTATTATTAAGCGAAACGGCGGCGTTACATGCGTGCTTAGGGTGTTATAGACACTTGATGTCAAGATGCGTGGGCCCCTGAATATGTGAATCATATTATGTCTTGCATTTGACTCCGGCTACGGCCGGCAGCTGCTGCATGGTTCCTGACTAGAAACCCTTTTTTTTCTCGTTTAACAATTAACACATGAAAAAAAGTCGTATTCTTTTGTTTTAATGGGGGGCGAATAAATGGTCCATATGGATATGTTTAGGCTCTGTTCTTTTATATGGTTGGTGTGGTGCGGTTGAATTTAAAAAAGTGTGGTAAGTTGTGGTAAATGGGGTAGATGAGAGATAATGTGAAAAATAGAGAAGAAAAGTAAGGAAAGAAAAAAGTGAGGAAATATATTGAATATTGGTAATGATTGTGGTATGGTGTGGTGTGGTGAAGTATGGTAAAAATTAAAGAAATGTGGTGTGGTGTGGTATCACACTACACTCTACCATATAAAAGAATGGAGCTTTATATGAAATGAGTAAATTTCGCATTGCTGAGAGATTGATAGGAGAAAGAAAGCAAAGGGTAGGGTAGGAAGAGGATAAGGAGAAGGAGAAGGAGAAGGAGAAGAGGGATCTACACATGAAAAAAAAATAAAAATAAAAATAAAAATTGAAGGATTGATAAGTAGCTTAATTGTTGAGAGATTGATAAATTTGCTTCAATTCATCAATATTACATTATTTTGAAGTAAAAAAATAACTCATCATTACAATTGTTCCAACGAAGCCATGTTTTTACTATCAATTTTTTCAGGTCATGTAAATTTAGTCTGGTTATTGGGCTCTTATCTTGGGAATACCCATTAGTGAATCTAGCATACTAATAACAAATTGTTTATTGTTAGTATGACCCATTACCACCAATATTTAAATTTTGATCGATGATAAATATAAAAAAATCATTTGACTACCATTTTATAGTTCTTTATTGTCAAATTGACTATAAGTAACTTGTTTCCGCTTTAAAAAAAAAAAACTAATAGATATTGCGTTGGGTTAATTAGATTTCATCGAGGGATGGAGATGGTGAAATGAATTTGGATTTCATATGTAGGTGGAGTGAACGTATCCTGTTGTTTAGTCATTTTGGAAAATAAGCAACTAAAATGATAAGGGGAAAAAAAGGACAGGGTGTCCTAACGTCAGCCAATTGCGTTCATTGTCCAAGCTGCTCGTTTGTCCGTACATTACGTTTTTCTGGTCTGGTCTTGCACTCTTGCTGACCTATTTGCCCCTGATTTTCAGCCAAAATGGCCCCATCTCAAACCCAATAATGCGTGCTATAAAAAAAGGGCACAATAAATCAATAATGTGTAAAAAAAATAAGAATATTTGTGTTACTAAACATTATAAATTCAAAATACTTTCAAAATAAAAATGTTAGTGTTATTACACATTATAAATTTAAAATAATTTCATTTGAATTTGATAAGACAATTATAAAATGAAAAGGAATTCAAACCGGTACCTCTCTATGAAAATTGTCAAATATATGAAAAACATGAATTGGAAAAAAAATCATTTATTGTTTATATATTTTTACAGAAAAAAATTATTATTTAGAACTTAGAAGTGGCTAGGGAGTAGGGAGGATCAATTCCTATGGATAGAGTGGGCCTAAGCTTGGTGTACTTCTTCAATTCTATTATTATTTGTTCACTTAATTAGTGTTAATTTGATTAAATTTTGAACGTTGATTATTTAAAAGTTACAATGAATTATAATATAAAATTATTAACGTTAGAAAGATATTGAATTAAAAAATATAATAATATTAATTTTATATTGTAACTGATTATAATTTGTGAATAAATAATAGTCAAAATTTAATCAAATTGACATTTATTCAGAGACGAACATATTATTTATCGTAGTTTTATTCCACCCCTCTATGTGATAAAGAAAGGAGACAAAGGGAGTGATTAACTTTGTCCTGGATATTGGTCAACAGGAAACAGAGAAATATAGGAGTGTGATCCGGCAACACATGGATTTGGAGACGGTCCAGTCGAGGCTTGACAAGGGCGTTTACTGCGACTGTCACCCAAAATTCTACCGCGACCTCCTCCTCATTTTCACCAACGCCGTCATGTTTTACCGCAAGAGCTCCGCCGAGCACATTGCCGCCCGGGAATCCCGGAAGTTGGTCCTCGACGAGATCGTCCAGTGGGCCGCCCGGAAGCCCACGAAGCCCGCTGTCAAGCCCGACCCGGAACAGCCGCAGCAGCTGGATCCTGTGGTGAAGAAGCCGAGGTCGTCTTCGACCATGGTGGTCTGTCGTCGCCGGAGCTCCAGCTCCATGCAGGCCTTGTCCGAGACCATGAAGAAGAAGGACGACGACAGCTCCAACGCCAAAACCAAAACCAACGACAACAAAGACGACGATGACAAAATTAGCAACACGAAAAGCAGTGGCAATGTTGTCGTCAAAGGTGAGAAATCCAAGGGCGATGTTGCTGCTCCTCCGATTCAGAAGAAGGTGGACAGTGGAGGTAACTCCAGCAGTAGCAAGCGGCCGGAGAAAGAGAGCGATCAGAAGAAGGTGGGGTCCACCAAGGAGCGGTCGGGTTTAGGGCGAGGTGGCGGTGGGGTCGGGTTGAAGAATGCCGGTGAGAGCGGCAGCAAGAAGGTCAAAAGCAGCAAAGACGAGATTAGCTCCGATCATGAGTATAGTAATAATAACAAGAATGACAGTAATAATAGTAATGTGGTCAAGAAGAAGACGAATAATGCGGACCAAAAGCAGCAGCAGCAGCAAGAGAAGGGGACATTGGCGTCGAAGAAGCAAGGGGTGGCAAACTTCTTGAAGAGGATGAAACAGAACTCGCCCTCTAGCCAAGACAAGTCTAAGAAGAAGGCTCATGATGAGGTCCAGGACGAGGAGGAAGAAGAAGAGGAGAAAGAAGCGGGGAAGAGATCAGAGAAGAGCGAAAGCGCAAAGAAGAAGAGTGGTGGGAATCCGAATCCCAAGAGGGGGAGTAGAGAGGTGGAAGCGGCCCCAGTTGCGAGTGGGAGGAGTTCAGGTAGGAGGGGAGGAGAGAGGGAGACCGCGGTTATGACCAGAAGATCGGGGAATAGTGGGAATAATAATAATAGTAATAATAATAATAATGGGAGGCCGCCGAAGAGGAAGGTGGCGATGGTAAGTACGCCAGATTCAAGCAAGGGTGGACGGTCTGGTGGTGGTGGTGGTGGCGGCGGTGGTGGTGAGAAGTCGAAGAAGAAGCCCAGGAGATGATGATGATGGGGTTGGAGGTTGGTATTGTGTACTAGGAGTTGTTGGTAGGTTTTGTTGTACATTTATGTTGTGGGGCTTTCTTTTGAGGTTTTTGGTTTTTTTGGGGGGGTTTGATTTGTTTTAGTTGTTATTTCTAGCCCTGGCTTGTATACAGGGGGGAATGAAAGCCTCCATTAGGATGTAGGAAGAGATTAATGAAAGAATTTGTGCTTTATTGTTGGAAAGGTTAAACATATGGTAATTGCCAAATGCTAACTAGTACCATCCTGCATCTTACTTTTTTTGTTGATGATGATTCAAGAATACTTGTAAAGGGGATAAGATTAAGAAGCACCACCACCAATGCTCAACCCCATAACATCAATCATGGTTGTAGGGCCAACTACTATGTCAAAAGGGCACAATTCTTATGTCGTATGACTTATCAATTTGTAGCAAAAATTCATCAGTTTATGAATTAACATGTGTTAGACCTGGCTCAGATATCTTTGTGAGGCTCTGATACCAGTCGTTAGGATCGAGGTAAAATATAGGGTAGCTTAGTATTTGCAGCGAAAGAGATAATTATCAGGATGTATAAATTGAGAAGAAATATAACAAGATCAGTAATTAAAAGATAGAGAGTATAAAGACACACGATTTACGTGGAAACCCAAATCGGGAAAAAACCACGGACGGCAACGGAGCAATAATCCACTAGTATAAGGGGAAAGATTACAAGAGAGATCCCATGAGGCTATATAACGCAAGGGGATCGGCAGTAGATCAAGAGGTTAATAGCACATGATATATAACAGGGATCGATGGCAAGATCACAAGGGTTAATAAGCAAATGAATATCACAAGACAAACTAACTCTCTAAAGGACTCTCACAACCTAGGGATGGGTAGAGGTGAAGAATCTTTCTGTGTGTGTATTTGTCATTATCAGTAAGTGTATAGGTTGATAACAACCTATATTTATAGGAAAAACTCCCTATAAACCTAACTTGACTCCCACTCCAATTAAATTTGGGATATAATACAATTAGGAAACCTAACATAATAAGGAAACCTAAATAATATCCTAATACAATTAGGAAACAAATAATTGTGGGATCAAGAGGCTGATTTTGGACCATAAACCCAACAACATGTTTGAATTATTAAACTTCTATAATATATGGTATAATTTGCATATAAATATAAATGACTTACATTAATTTCGTCAAATAAAACACCTCATAAAATCCAACCTTGACATCAAAAGTTATATCTCACTGTGGTTATTGTATGGTAATCCATGGAGTATTTAGGGCTCGTTCTTTTATGAGGCTGACAGGTTGCGGTGTCATACCGCATCATAACTTTCCATATTCCACCACCCTTTTTAATTATTATAGGTACTTAATAGAATATTTACTTAGTCCTCTACGGGGTTAGACCGTTAGATTCTATAAGAAATTTATCAACATTTATCTCAACGTTTATAAATTTAGCGTTTATTATTTCAAATTTATCGATTTATTATAAAAATTTCAATAACTGAAAAATTGTCATGTTCAAATAATTTGTGGAGACCCAAGTAGGTACAATTTGCGCGAGTGGTTTAACATTACATTTGTTCATTTATATTTTGGTGCTAAATTGTACGTTACTCTTTTGATCTCTTCTAGCTTGACAAGAAACTTTACGCCAATCTCATGGAATACTCCACAATTCTGCTACCTATATTCCAGGGGGGGGGGGGGTCTCCTTTGGACCAATTAACTCAAAGTACAATAATATACCCCGCCACATATATATTACATGCACTTCCGGGGGGGGGGGGGGTTCTCCTTTGGACCAATTAACTCAAAGTACAATAATATACCCCGCCACATATATATTACATGCACTTAAAAAATATGTTCCTAATAAGTATACAATTTATTAAATGTTTATAAAGCATCCGCTCCATAGTCATTAATAAATTGCATACGCCAGCCAACTCAAAGTACATGTATTAATGTTTTCTTCCAGCCAACACAACACCAACTCCTTCCATCTCTCTCATTTCAAACTCTTACCCAGTTAACATTCTCCAGCTAAACAACAACAACAACAACTTCCCTCATCCTGATATTTTTCTTTTCTGTATCCAAATGTCGAGTGAATCAGTCACTGTTGAGGGCATTGATGGGGTTAATCTTCGGACGAGAATATTCAGACCCAGAGATGAAATCAAGGATGAAAAGTTGGGGATTGTTTTGGTCCATCCTTACTCAGTATTGGGCGGTTGTCAAGCTCTATTGAGAGGCATGGCGGTAGGGTTAGCGAATGCCGGTTATTTGGCGGTTACTTTTGATACCAGAGGTGTTGGGAGGTCAACTGGGGGTAAATCCCTAACTGGGTTTGCTGAAGTCAAGGATGTAATCTCCGTTTGCAATTGGGTTTGTCAAAATCTCAACGTCGGGAGGATTCTGCTCGTGGGTTCTTCTGCAGGTAAAATTTTCTCTGAAGGGCTGTTTTCTGAGCTTGATTTTGATTCATTGCAGTTTTCTGGGATCAATTTTATAATTTTTATTGATGGTGTGTGGATGTGGTGTGTTTTGTTTTCTAGGATAGAAAAGTGTGTGTGTTTGGTGATGGTATTTGTTACTAATGAGTAGTTGCTTGGGTTTGGGAATTGAGTCAGATCTATTGATGAGAAATTGATCTTTTGGGGAATGTGAAAATCACCATGATGTTTTTGAGGAACGGTTAAAATCGATCTTGTTGGAAGAATAAGTAGGATTGTTGGCCAAAGTCAGGGGTTCATTTATGTTCTTTGATGCATCCATCTTGTTTTACTTGATGCACTTTATATGCAAGGTTAGGTCTTAGATTAGGGAAAGTATCTGGGTTCGGTCATTTTGTCCCCTAGAATCAGACATCGAATGAAGAATTGATGTTCAATCCCCAGTTTTTGGGTTTTTTCGGGTAGGACAATTCAAACCATGCCTAAATTCGAGTCAAAATAGAGTTAACGTAATAAGAAAGATATCATTAGCTATTTTAGTGCTTTTTGACAGCACTAGTACTATCATCTAATGTGAAAGTTAGGTTGCCTACTTCCTACACAACAACAACGTAGCCCAGTCTAATCCTGCTAAGGCGAGGTCCGAGGGAATGCAAATATAGGCAGCCTTCTACTTCCTGTATATTACAAATATCATTAGTTGTGGTTTGCTAACCGCTGTTCATAAATGGCAAGTTGTTTTTGGAGGCACGCTTGTTGAATGTGTGTCGTTTATGGCGAGTTGCATGATTCAATAGAGTAAAAGCCAGGATGCCATTTAGTTATCTCCCTTGTGTGAATGAAGTTGTAAGAGAAGCATCATCAAATTGGTATTAGATGAGAAGACGAAGTGGCATGAAATCTGAGACCAAAGAGGAAAATCAAAATCGTCGGCAGGAAATGTGAATTTGTATGAATATACTTGGGTTGCAATTTTCTTAGGTTGTTGAGAGGGACAAATGGTTGATCTCTTGGT
Source organism: Portulaca oleracea (assembly GCA_029582165.1). NCBI lineage: Eukaryota > Viridiplantae > Streptophyta > Magnoliopsida > Caryophyllales > Portulacaceae > Portulaca > Portulaca oleracea. Next base: position 6,364,147 of record CM055889.1, read on the forward strand.
CTTTTTTTTCGACGAGTTTGGAAGTGTGATTCTCCCTTCGACTCATTGTATTTTCACTCATTCCTCATCCTCAAATCATTCTGCCCAGAACTTGGGTTTGGACCCTACTAGTCTTCATATGCTATATAGCTATGATAATGCTACCTTGTCATAATTGTAATTTTTTACTAATGTTGCAAACACTGATAAAAGTCAGCCTCCTGATGCTGCGATAATGTGTTGGTTGAACAGGTGCTCCAATTGCAGGTTCCGCTGTTGATCAGGTCGAGAAAGTCATAGGGTATGTGAGTATCGGATATCCATTTGGTCTATTGGCATCCGTTCTGTTCGGAAGGCACCACAAAGCAATCTTACAGTCCCCAAAACCAAAGCTGTTCATAATGGGAACGCGGGATGGCTTCACCAGTGTCAAGCAGTTGCAGAACAAGCTGAGTTCAGCAGCAGGCCGCGTTGAGACTCACCTGATTGAAGGAGCAAGCCACTTTCAAATGGAAGGTCCTGATTTCGATGCCCAAATGGTCGATTTAATTGTCGGATTCATTGAAACCCTAGAACCCACTCCATCATTGTGAGACACAACTATGGCTTTTTTCTGGGTTTGGAGGCCCATCTTTTATGCACCTGTAGAACAAAGTAAAGTTTCACTTGTTCCAATGCTTCATATCTGTTGGAAGTTGTGATGTATGTTGTAGCTGAATTGCACTGCCTCAAACAAGGTAAAGAAAAAGTTACATGAGAACACAGCATCATGTTACAGTTCAAGGACACAAACATCCCTATAATTTTAGCAATCAGATGCATGCACGAATTTACAAAGCTTCTACACTATTATGTTAGAAATACGCACGCTGACTGAAATTTACTACAAGCAGTCAACCACCTACAATCTCACACTACCCGCCGTCGCCTACAATATGATCCTAACTTCTGAGTTGTACATTCTGATTCTGGCAGTTGCCATACACAGACTACTAGACTTCTTGTTGCTTTTCTGAAACAAGTCTCCCTTTGTCACCTTCTGGAGCTTCAATTACTCGGCTGTTCATCTGATCATACATTCTTTTCCTCCATGCCTGATCTCGATCCACTGGCTGCCCTTGACTGAAGGGATGACCTCCCTCATCTGGATGCAAGTAAACAAAAGGTCATTAGAATTACATTCTCATTATATGTACTAAGATAAGGCATGTATGCATAGTATAGATTAAACTGGATGGCATATCTTGCTTCGAGCAAGAATTGAATGAAGATGGCTGAGTCATGAAAGTTGGTAAACAGCCAGCAACAGTGTATTTGAATCAAGAAAACATCAATGCAACATAGTTGATAAACTCATTCATCATCATGCATGTAAAAAATAGTACAACCCGAAAACCCAGTTCAATCCCACCCAGAGAAATTGGGCATGGGCAACACTTTTCGTCCGATTTTCATTGATTGATTTGACAGAAAATTCAAAGAGATTTTTCACATTCTTATTGTCCGAACCTGATTTTGACCTAAAATTTAATTTGTCCAAATTGATTGACCTAAAAAAAGGGTATCAGGCATCAATTTTTTATCCGAGGTCGATTTGTCCAGACTTGACATGACCCAGACCAGAACTTTTTATTTTTTATTATTTTTTTTGGGGGGGGGGGGAATATAGTCATTTCACCTAGAACAGTGTAATGGAGTAAGATATTACCACTTTCACCATCAGATCCTTCCTGAAGCTTGGCAATGGCTTCAACCAATGATTGTTCATGGTCCTGCACCACAGAGATTTCATTCAAACTTGCATAAAAAGATAAAAAACAAACAAACAAATGAAAGTTGCTCATTAGTGTACCTTCAGCACTTTCTTAGCTTTCTCAACTTCGTTTGGATCAGGATTATTAGCCCTAAATACTTTCTCAACCTGGCAAACAACATGATCAATCAATCACATTTTGAAACAAGTCCGAAGAACATCGAAAACCCCTATAATCAAGTACTGCTACCAGCCCCTGCTTCACTTCACAAGCTTACCTCTTTAATTAGGGTATCAGTATCAAGCAGCTCAATACTCCCTGATCCTTTGCTCCTAATACCATTATGTGGCAATGGTAAGCCTTTCTTGGGCTGGCTCTTCAAAGTACCACGGCCTCTTCCTCCACCTGCAGCAGCAGCAGCAACACTACGCACTGAAGACTTCTTAGATCCACGACCTTGTCCAATTCGATCAGCTCCTTGGGTAAAACCAGGATCCTGGCCTTCCCATCTGATGTCACCAGGAGATATCTGCAAAAGCATTCACTATTAGAGTTTCTTACAAATTATACTGTTGAAGCAATCTTTATTATCAGTTCCCAAGGGCATGGTGCAAGCATGAAGGCAATACTTTGTAAGGCCTTTTATCCCAACTCTGAAATCAAATTGTGCACGCACATAGATGAGATTCAAAGAGCTATTACACCAAATCATACGGTAAAAAGGTTCCAGGTATTACAGATTGCAGCAAGAGAATGGCACTTACTGATTTTGTCTTCTTGGCCCGCCCTCCCTGAGCCAAGCCTTGTTTTAAGGATGATGAGGATGGCTGCATGGATGGATGCAGTGCTGGAGAAGGTGCAGCAAGAGGTAATGATGCCACTGTCTGTGACGTCTTCTGTTTCTTACGAGATACTGAAACAGTTGGACTAGGTATCGATTCATGAACAGGCTTAGAGGAGCACAATGCGCCTGGTTGGAGCCCATTGGACTTTCTCCATTCCCTGATAAAGTTATTAAGCATTGTTTAATGCAATTTTGATAACTATATATATACATTTAATGCTCAACTTTCAGACAAAGTGAATAAGAATAACAAACCTTATTCTCCGTATCATATCATCATTATTGACCCTCGACAGAAGTTCTCTGTGTTCCTCATCGGATACTCTAAGCTCTTTCCTGAGTTCAGTTATTAAACTTTCCTTCTCCTATATGATATACAAGCATGATGTGCTTAGAGCAGCTGGATATATAGACTTCCATAAAGCAAGAAATGAATAACAGGAAGTACCCAGGTGATCGCATCAGATTGAGCTTTAAAGGCACGTAGAATAGAGCAGTAAGCTTCTTGTTCAATAAGATGGATTTGGGTTTCCATGTCATTAGGCACCCGGGTGAACGGAACAGACCTGGCAACTGCAGATCTCCCATTCCCAACATGTGCATTTCTTGCATATCTATTTTGATGAGGTGGCGGAAGATCATCATCCGTTCCTACAATAATCTCCAACAGAATCACAATTAAAATTGGCATTACAATTTACCAAGAAGTCAGATAGAGCTTAAAAGACACTGTTAAAATGTGCACTCCAAGCTCTCTCACTTTAACCTGCCTAACCTAAATTACCAATGTGATTATCCAATATCCACAATGCAGCTTACTAACGAGTACTATACCTACTAAAGTCGCACCACTCATCAACCAACGTTGCAACATTCTCTATAAATCACAGTATAAAGCCCTCTTCCTTTGCCTTCCTAATCACCGCCATGGTGATAAAAACCGAGACACCAGCTTAAAGGTGAGTGAGGGGAACAGACGTACAAAGTAGCATACTAAACACAATCAAGCAAGTAATGCCTGCTAAAACTCCCCATTGTTTTAGAGGATCAACCAAGAAAAACTAGAGAATATAAAATATATCTTCTCTAAAGGTAAATGAAGGGGAAAAACCAATCGTAAGAAACAAAATCTTTGCTCTTTCCATTGAGCCAAAAAACCAAGGTACATAGCTGGACATCTGCTCGCCATGGTCAATAAAGATTATCAATTCATTCAATTGAGTACTGCAACAGTAGGAACCTAACCCTAACACAAACCTTAGAGGATATACAGCAACAACAATTTCAAACTCAATTATAAAATTTGGCGGAATCGATCGAACAATTTCTATTCAAAAGTATCTAACTTGACTATTAGTCGTCCAATTCAGGAAGAATCAACAAACATGAATCTCAATTCATCAAAATCCCGAGCTATGAAATTCCAAACCCAAACCAAACCGCGAATTACCTGAGAATCGCAAAGATACCTAACTCATCCCCATACCTAATCTAACAATCTCCCCCAACCCCCATTGGAAAATTAAAATCACAAATACGCAGAATTACAAAGAAAAACCCGGGAAAAGAGGTCGGATCTTCGAGAATCTCACCACTACTATCAGACGGATGGTACTCCATTGAATTTCCACAGATAGTTTCCTTCACTGCAACCGCAATTCCTCCGAACAACAACTTGCGAAAAAGAATGATCAAATTAGGTCAACAAAACAATCGGAAGATCAATGGCGATGAATCGGACATCAAAATGCGAAATTGACGAAGAACATTGGATCTTGAACGAGTCAGGTAGGGTTAGGAAGTTGGAAAAGGAGATGTGGGGGTGGAAATGGGTGGGAATTGGGGATGAATGAAGAGAGAGAAAGGGAAGATGGGGGATCATGAGATTGAGGAAGAGGGAAAGGAAGAAGGGGATGAGATTGAGATTGAGATTGAGATTGAGATTGAGAGGAGGATACGCGGACTTGAAACATGTTTTAAAAAATCAGGTACGAGTTCCAGTTCATACAAATTTTGAGTTCCGCAACGTTATTTTTCTTTCTTTCCTTTCCTTCTATTCAATTCACCTCTTTCTCTCTCTAAAATCCTCCCTCCTTTGTTTCCTCGTTACTTCTTCGCCTTAAGGTTGGATTGGAAATTGGAATGCACTATTAACGGACACTTGAGAAAATACAACTCCTCCTGTTCTATTTATAACATACATAAATAACCGACCCCCCCCCCCCCAAAAAAAAAAAAAGAAAAAGAAAAAAAAAGAGGTTAATTATTTGATATTTGTAGAACTTGTAATTTGTTCACATGCGTTAGTTAAATGAATTATCATGTAATCATCCTCTCTCATAAGATTATTTTGCTTGGGAAATTGGATTCTAATAATATGAACTTTTGGTCATATAAGACTAAATAATACGAACTTTTGATTTGGTGATAAATAATACGAAATTTAATCTCATGTTGCTCTGAACAGTACGTCACCGAGTTAAGTTGAGCGACAGATGACGTGGCGGCGGAGAAGATGTGACTAGGCTTGAGTTTTGGGAGTTTCGTCACACCTTCTCCGCCGTCACGTCATCTGCCGCCGAGTTAAGTTCAACTTAACTCGGTGGTGTATTGTTCAGAGTAACATGGGGTTAAAGTTCGTATTATTTATCACCAAATCAAAAGTTCGTATTATTTTATCTTATATAACCAAAAGTTTGTATTATTAGAATCCAATTTTCCATTTTGTTTTGACTAATAAGGTTAAATTGTGTTAATTTTGACTGTTAATTCATAAGTTATATGTGTAATTATTTTTTTTTATAGAATAAGCCCTAAAATGCACCATATCATTCCATTAATATAGCAGTATAGTACATATCATCTTGGACTGAGTCAAGAACGATCTCATACCTTTCCTCCAACCAAATTCTTTCAAAAGAATCATAGGTTGTAGGTGAGCGAGAGAAATAACAACACTATTCTCATCTCTTCGGACATGATTCCAAGAAATATAATGAAAATTACAACTCCACTCTCTAATTTTATCAAAGATAATTGTTACGTTGTTTCTACCAGTGAAGTTACTTCGCAACCTCCGGATATTGTCGATGTAGTTTCCTTCGACTTTTCATGCCTTCTTCATCTTCCAACCAACCAACCTTTGAGACTTAGACCGCAGAAGCCTGCAGCTAGTCTAGACTCACGCCGCTGACCGACAATCACCTGCTTCACATAGTCGGAAGCAATCTGGCTTCACGTATTTGGAAGTAATTTGGCTTCACGTAGGCAGAAGCAATATGGCTCACACGATTTGCCAACTGCCACAGGAACCGTTGGGGTTTGGTTTCTAGGGTTTTCGGCAGAAAAAGGGAGCACAATTGTTGCGAATTTTAACGAAACTAACTTTATTGAAATAAAACTAAAACTAAACTCTTAATTAACAAAGAAAATAAACAAAAACTGGGCTTACCATCGATTAGAAGGATCAATGGCAGCCCCTCCAACAAGATGGAGATGGAGGTGGAGGCTAGGGTTTTTCGAGAGAAGAGGAGGTGGAGGCTAGGGTTTTTTGAGATCCTTCTAAGTTATATGCACAATTATTATCTAAGACTCTCATTATTAGATTTGTGACACATGAGTGTCCAATTTCAGAGCTACCTAATCTCTTTTTATTTGTCAAGTTAAATATCCATGTCATCCTTAACTAATGAATGCGATACTTTATAATTCCAATAATTAAACTATTCAACAGATGATGCTATAATCAAAGCAAAATATATATGTATAGCCTTCGTGCCTCTCCCAGAGTCCCACCTCTCTCTCTCTCTCTCTCTCTCTCTCTCTCTCTCTCTCTCTCTCTCTCTCTCTCTCTCTCTCCCCCCTTCTAACGCATCGGTGGTCGACAACTATCATGATTCCAATGTTTAAACTTTATGGTGATTATTGGTTTCTAATTTCTTTGCTCATTTAATTTGTGCAAATTTTCCCAATTACAAATTTACAGACCTAATATTTTAATCAAGTTATTGAGTCATTGGGTTTGAGGTCAATCCTTTTGAAGAAGAGGAGAATGATGTGAAACAAACTTGTTACGAATGTCTCAAAACCTCCCATGAAGAGTTATATTATTAAATATGATGAGGGAGTTTCAGTTGCGTTGTTTTTCAATCTTTTATGTTAGGAGGTTAGTTCATGCATCTTAGCTCATATTCTCATTGCTTTCCTATAAGAGCATGTATAGCTACAACTCTATTACCACCACAACAAAAAGAATTAACAATATATTTTCTATTAGATGTGTCAATTAGAGAAAAATATTGAGAGAGAGTAGTTTCCCCAATATTTTTCAAAGAGTTCCACCATTGTAATCCCTAACGAGATTGTGAGTTGTGAGTTGAAAGTTTGAGAGATTTGTGTTGTAATCTCCAATGTTAGATCACATCACACCCTGTAATAGTGATCACCTTGGTACTCCTCCTTTCTTATAGTGGATTATTTTCTGGTTGCCGCCGTCCATGAGTTTTTTCTCGGAGCTATTCGGTTTCCCACGCAAATCTTGGTGTTGTAGTGTTTCACAGTTTTTTATTTCCGTTCCTAATTTTTTCACAATCTCCGTCATCTCCCTATTTAGTTCAGCTATTATTTGCAACTTGTAGGTTAACCAATTCTGAATTTCCTTTCAAAACTAGACTTGACATTGCTAAGTGCAATCAACTAGGGGCGGATCCAATATGGGTTCACGTGGGATCATATGACCCCGCTCAAAAAAATCGAAAATTTTTAGTTTTTATAAATAAAACTGGGTAGGAAAGTATAAATATTATATGTGACAACTAAGGCCATGTATATTGGTGTACTTAAGAGTAAAAGGATGGAGGAGAGAGAAAAAGAAATAAAGGAAAAATGGGAAAAAGAAATTGATGAAGGACGCATATGCATCCTTTGGCAAAAAAGGACTCCAAATTGGCCAAATCCATATTCCCAGGTGCATGGGGGCCGGTGCGTAGCACGTCAATTTTTTTGTGTCTGACGCGTGCTGTACACACGCTGAGGGAAGCGTTTCTGCCTACATACAATTATCAAAACTAATCAAACCATCTCTGCTATCCATAATTAAGTTGTATTAATTTTATTTATGTCGTACTCAGGATTTTATGTACTTTTTTTAAAAAGTATTTTCATTTATTGTTGTGTGTGTTTAATCCTAATTTTAATGTTGCATTTTTATTTTATTTATTGTAGTTTATATTAATCTTGACACTCGTTGTATTTTACATTAATGCTAAGGTTTAATATTTAAATACTAGCTTATTTATTTATAGAAAAAAATTCAATTTAATCATTTATAATAAAAAAATCAATAAAAAATATTCTATTTATAAAGAACTTAATATAAAAAAATTATAAACAAATCAATAAAGAAAATATTTTATTTATATAAAAATAATTATTGTAAAAAAAATTTCAATTTCCTAATTACATCTTACTATTTTATTTATAAAAAATAATTCAATTAAATCAATTATTGAAAAAATTTATACTCTACAAGTGGGTCCCATAATACAATAAAATATTACTTCCTACCCCACTCATCCTTCACCTCATCCTCCAATTCCAAGGATACCATTACCAATAGCATATTCCAAAACTCATTAAAATAATAATATTTCCACTATTCATACCCCACTCATCCTTCAAACCCAAGGACACCAATACACATAAAGAATTAGAACCATTGGAGTAGCTGAATGGCGCGCGCTAGCGACAAAATGTAGGGAGGTCGCGTGTCCGAGCCCCCTGTTTAACCTGAAAGCCCTATTTATTTTAATGCAATTTCCGCACAAACCTACTGTTTCAAACGATTGTCCGACTTCCCCTGCTCTCAGTTCTCACAATCTCACGCAGTTACGCACAGACGCCGCTAGCCACCACCTCCGGGTCCCTGTTTAACCTGAGAGCCCTATTTTCCCCTACTCTCAGTTCTCAAAATCTCACGCAGTCATGCACAGACGCCGCCAGCAGCCACCTCCATTCCAACCGCCACCTCTTCCACCGCCAGCCGCCACCACCGGGTCCACCGTTCTCTCAGCCAGTCAGCCGCTAACCCAACAAGTTGTTATGCTTTATTATGATCAATTGAAAATTTTCTTCAAATTTTAGTTCAAATTAAGAGTAATTTATTCAATTTTCAATTCAGATTGGTTTGGATGTGATTATGTCATCTAATTCTTAGAAATATTACTCTATTTATTATTAGTTATTTGATTTAGTTGAATTTGTCTATCAAACTTGAAAATTTATCTTGATAAATTTTGTTAGGTTTTATTTTGTTCAACTCTCTACTAATTTTCTATTATTTTAGAATGGCTTAAATATAATTAGTTTGATGCTTGAATAATTGTTATTGTAATCACCTTTTTTCAGTTCAAATGGAAAGATACTTCAGAAAAGTATCTAATCAATCACGATTTCCTTCAAGTTTTGCCAATTAACCTTCAAGTTCTGCCAATTTTGCTTTGAATGAAGAAAGTAGGAGCGTAGTCCTGAACCTGATCAAGCAATCATGCAAATATTGTTATTGTAATCCCCTTTGTTAGGTTTTATTTTGTTCAACTCTCTGCTAATTTTATGTTTGACTTTTTTTTATAAGTAGCGGTCAATCGAGCCTTTTATTCAATCAACAAAACAAGTGCAAACGAGTACTAAAAGAGCCAAAGACTCTGAGTCCAGCACAACACACAATTACAATATAAGCCCTTACAATTAGATGGATACCACAGTCAACAATGCAGTAGCAGAATAAACAAAAGGACTGATGAAAACCAGAATGATCCACATCTCTAGCTAACAGTCAATTGAAGATAGCTGGGATCTGATGAAAATTCATTGCTAATTGCTCGACAGAGTAGCTGTGAGAATCTTTCCAACCGGTGGACCAAAGACAAACCCTCCACTTGATATTGTGTAGCATTAGATTCTTGTTTCTCTCCACATGATCAAAAATTACAGCATTCTTGTGACTCCAAATGGACCAAATCACAGCAAAGAAAGATGTCAGCCATAAGTATGTCCTCATTTTATGTTTGACTTTGAACCCGCTTAATTTCATTTCAAGGTTTTGCAATTGAATTGAGGCTTTCTAAGGGTCACCATTGTACTTAAGGGCTTGCAAGAAATAACGAAGACGTGGTTCCAAGGATATTAACAACTTATCTCCAATTCAAGATCCCAATATAATTATATTTTGAGGGGCATATATGTTCGGTCTCGTTCCGAGTTGAATTCTTCTCTTTTATAGGGTATTTCTGTTTTTTTTAATAATTATTTTAGTAGTTTTATTATGTTTTTATTCATTTTGCATTTTATTAGATTTTATAGCATTTTATTATTTTTTGGTTAGTATTATTGCTAAATATAAAACAAAATGTAAATATTAGTAAATAAAATAAAAACCTAAATACTAATTCCTAAACCAGCTAGCCCAACCCATTTCCTCTTCCTATTTCTTTCCCCTCGGCCCACAACTGAAATAACCCAGCCCAAAACCTTATTACCCAGCGCCTAACCCTAATACCCTAATACCCATTTGCCCAGACCCGCCTACCCGTTTCCCCCTTAGCCGATTAAAACCAATTTCCCCAAACCCTAATTCAATTCAATTCTATTCTCATTTTCCCTTTCTTCTTCGTTCTCTTTCCCCGTCTCTCATCCCTCTCACTTTCTCTCTGGTTCTCTTTGTTGCACATCCAAACACTCCATAACCGAACATCATCTCGAACTCCATCTCTCTTCCTTCTTCTCTCTTTCATCTCTTCTTCTTCTCTTCGCTTTCTCAATTTCTCGCGATTTTATCAATCTCTCACTCACTCTTTTTCTCTTTTCATCAACAGATTCGGATTGAGAGAAGAGCAAGTGGAGCAAGTACACCGCAGCAGTAGCATTCGACGCCATCACCATCTTCATCTCCACCCAAAACCGTCGATTTCATCTACACCGTCCAGATGGAAGAAGATCAAAGGGCTCACATCTGAAGAGGAGTCACGAATTCGAGTATAACAGGGGAAGAAGAGAGTCATTCGAGGAGAGCTTTTCTAGGGTTCGTTCTTAGGGTTAGATTTAGGTTTACGTCTTTAATTGTTTTCCTTTTGAATTATGTTTTCATTGTTCAAGTTAATCAATCTGGTTTGAATCTGGATTTTTGTTAATCGAATGAGTATCTCCTTTCTTCGACTTTGATTCATGTAATAGATGTAATTTTCAGATTTCTGGGAATGTTATGAGATTGAATGATTTGGTTTGATTTGAGTCTGATTTCCGTTTGGTTTGTGAACGATTTTGATATTAGTGTAATGTTCGAATTGCTGGTGAATTGTTGTGTAATTGATTCATCTGAAGAGGAGTCACGAATTCGAGTATAACAGGGGAAGAAGAGAGCCATTCGAGGAGAGCTTTTCTAGGGTTCGTTCTTAGGGTTAGATTTAGGTTTACGTCTTTAATTGTTTTCCTTTTGAATTATGTTTTCATTGTTCAAGTTAATCGATTTGGTTTGAATCTGGATTTTTGTTAATCGAATGAGTATCTCCTTTCTTCGACTTTGATTCATGTAATAGATGTAATTTTCAGATTTCTGGGAATGTTATGAGATTGAATGATTTGGTTTGATTTGAGTCTGATTTCCGTTTGGTTTGTGAACGATTTTGATATTAGTGTAATGTTCGAATTGCTGGTGAATTGTTGTGTAATTGCTTTGGGTTTGAATATGAAATAGTTGGTATTGATTCCTATGTTTTGGTGTTGATGTTCTTCTCGTTGCTCTGTTGTGGCTCGTCTCTCTGTCTCAGCCATCTTTCTCTATTGCTCTGTTTTCTTCTTTCTCATTCGGTCAGTAGGTTAGATTTTGGTGTTATTTTCTGTTTTATTCGGTTAGTAGGTTTTAGGTGTTTAATTTTCTTAGTTATTTGACTCTGTAGATAGGTTAGGTTTTAGTATTTGGTTAAGGTCAGTCAGGATTAGTGTCATAAGGATCTTTGCTTTGTTTTGATTAGTTTAGATTATTATGGTTAGGGTTAGTAAAGTTCATGTTCTCTCTTATAGATTGTCATTAGATTAGTGATTAGACTCATTTTTGAGCCTTATTTATACCTCCATGCTTGGTCCTTCAGCTCGTTTTTCACGATAATAGTGCCACTTATATTATGTTTTTCCCCTGTTTTGTAGGCCCCGAGTGTGAGACCCAAAAGACTCGGGAAAAGAGCGAGATCCTTAGAGCGAGAGGCTGGCCCGGGACTTAAAGCTAGATGCCGAGATCATGGAAGAAGTCGGGAGCATAAAGGAGTAGAAAAGGCCAAGATATCAAAGAAAGCGAGGGGAGGGCGATCGTGCGATCAAGAGCACGATCGTGCAAAACCCCCTTAATTCTGAAGATGCCTGCCCAGAAAGGGGCACGATCGTGTCCCAATTCGGCACCATCGTGCCGATACCCTCGTGAAACTCAAGTGCTAACATTGAAAGAGCACGATCGTGCGATTCGAAACGCGATCGTGCACCACCTTCTGGAAGATCCGCACGATCGTGCCTATTCACCGCACGATCGTGCCGCTCCTTTGCTCCTCAGCCATCGCAGAATGTTCAAACGGCACGATCGTGCCGAATTTCCGCACGATCGTGCCGATTTCGGATTTCAGCCCAGTTTCCGGAATCAAAACGACGCACTTTGGGATGTTTTTAGGGTACTATTTATAGACTTTTAGGGTTGGAATTCAGGAGTTTTTTCATTCCCTAGGTTACTTAGTCACTATTAGTTTGTGTTCTCTCTAGTTTTAGCCCTAAAACCTCTTTGTTTAGAGCAATTGTTAGCTTAATTAGTGTTAATCTCTCTACAAATCTCTCTTTTTCCCTTCATTTATTGCTTTGTTTTGGTTTATCTCCAACTTTGGAAGACTATTTAAGTTATTTTGGAAGCATTTATTGAAGAAAAGTCATCTTAAGGTATATTTTATCTCTTGTTTACTGTTTTATTGCTTAATCAAGCGTTTTATGCTAGGTTTAGTGTGTTATTTGGTGAATATGATTAGTTTTGCTAGCTTGGATTTGAATGTTGTTAGTTTAGTGCTTGTTAATATGATTAGTGGCTAAGTTCTTCTGGGCTTGGGGGTTTAATGGCCCCTAATGAAGTCTAACCTTGAAGGTTTAGAGAAAGGGGGTGATTATTTTGGGTTTAAGGATTCTCTCACCTTTTACCCTATCATTGTGGGAGGTTTGATTGTCTGGAAAGTTGTCAAAACTCCTCTAACACATTGATTTGGGTCCTTGGTGGAGTGGTTAACCTTACTTTCATGAAAATGAGAGTTAGGTTGATTAGGGGTGTTGAACTAATTATTCCTAATTGCTTTCCTTCATGGAAATGAGGGAAGGTAATTAGGTTTCAATCTAATGTCTCCTTTGGAAGAGAGAGCTTAGAATGGTTTAAATTTATCAACAACCCATTCCTAGCCTTGTTTGATCACTCCTTCTTCCTTTATCTTCTAGGGTTAGGCTAAGTTAGGTGGTTAGAATAACCCCCGGGTCCTTCTCTCTTGTGATTTTCTCTTGAGTGTTAATTTCTTGTTGTTTTTAGTTTAGTTAACCTAAATCTCCTCTTTGGTGAAAACTCTTGTTTATTCCGAACTCTTTCGCTTAAAACGGATCAATCTTGGCCTAGTTCCCTGTGGATACGATAATTAAACCCCGACTATACTATAGCAAACCAAAATGGCGCCGTTGCCGGGGAGCTAGCGCTTCAAGTTTTTTTCGTTTAGTCTAAGAGTTTAGTTTAAACTACCTTGCGTGTTTTGTTGTTGTGCGTCGTAGAGTCCTAGGGCGGACTTACGGTTTTTGCTTGAGTTCTGTGCATGTCCAGGAGATCCCGGCGAGTTCAAAATCAACCTCCTCCCGCTCCAATAAATCCGGAGATCGAAGCAGCCGCACGTCACGCAAACGCCGCAACCCGAAGGCGTCGTCGCCAACGACAACAACCGCAACCTCAACAAATGGCGGAACCACCACCACCACCCCGTACCCTCCTCTCCTACACCGCTCCTACACCGGGTACGGGAGGGTCCGCTATTCTTCTTCCCGACCTCGCCGATGGGGTTGTTTTCGACTTCAAGCCCGGTTTCTTACACCTCATTGAACAAAATTAATACCGAGGCTCGGACATGGAAAACCCCATCAAACATGTGAATCAATTTCTCCAAAGGGTCGGCATGGTGCGTATGCCCGGTGTTAGTGATGAATATCTAAGGCTCAAGTACTTCCCATTCTCCCTTGCGGAATGAGCCAAGAGTTGGTTGGACAATTGTGCTCCGAACACTTATGATACATGGGATGCATTATGTAACGACTTCCTCAATCGGTTCTACCCCCAAGCGGAGGCGCAACGGATTCGATCGGAGATTATTGGGTTCAAGCAACGATCGGGCGAGTCATTATTTGAGGCATGGGAACGGTTCAAGGGCTTGCAAAGGGAGTGTCCACATCATAATTTCAATCCATCGTTAATCCTTAATACCTTCTACCAAGGCCTTAACGGTTCGGTCAAGCAAGCAATAGATAGTGCCTCGGGTGGCCTATTTTTGGGAAAAACTCCGGATCAAGCCGACACTTTTCTTCAACAAATGGCTCAAACCTCATGTCATTGGGGAGGTGGGCGAGATCCAGGAGATCGATTGACTTCCGGTGAAGACGGCAATATAAACTTCCTCATCAAGACCGTCCAACAATTGGCACAAGATGTGGCCGAGATCAAAACGACTCAACAAATCAAGGCGGTGAGTGAAGTTCAACTGCCTCCCTCACCATCATCCTTGGTGTCTGTCAATCAATGTGAGGTTTGCCTTGGGCCACATGCTACCTTTGAGTGTTCTCCGGAGTTTATTTCGAATGAGCAAGCCAATGCCTTGTACCACCAAAATTTGTCTTGGCGAACCGAGAACCCTACTCGCCCTCAAGGAAACCCCGCATATGTAGCCCCTAGAGGCTTCGCTCCCCAAGGACAAGGTCGCCCTCACCAAGCCCGCCCATCCTACCAACACCCCGCCCCACAACCCGTCCACCAAGCTCCTCCAGGCTACCAACAACCCATCTCATATCCCCAACAACCCATCTCATACCCCCAACCATCTCAACCCTCCACCCAAGACCAAACCCTTGAGTTGCTAAAAACTCTAGTGCAAGGCCAACAAACCGATAGGGCACACACCGAAGCTCGCTTTAAAGCCTATGAGACTCAATTGGCTCAGTTAGCTCAGCAACTTAACCTCTAAAGCCGTGCACCTGAGCGTCTCCCTAGCCAACCTCAACAAAATCCCAAGGGACACCTCAACGCCATAACTTTGAGAAGCGGAAAGGAATTGGAGGGCCCTAAAGGCGGAGTGCCGCAAGAAGAAGTGAGGGATGAAGTGGAAGTTGAGGATATCACTCATGAGGAGGAGGGAGTTGGAGTGCAAGGACAAGAGGGTTGTGATGAAGGAGTTGAAGAGCCCAGTGATGCAAGAGGAACGAAAAGGAAAGAGGCGGTGACTGAGAAGGAGCAAGAGCCAATTCTTCAACAAAAGAGGCTTTTTCAACCGCCCGTACCGTTTCCCCAACGGTTTGCCAAGCAAAAGGAGGATGCCAAGTTCTCCAAATTTCTGGAAATCCTCAAGAAACTACATGTCACTATCCCTTTTCTAGAGGCTATCTCTGATATGCCTTCCTACACCAAGTTCTTGAAGGATCTTCTATCGAACAAAAGGAAGGTGATGGAGCATGCGACAGTCTCATTGACCGAGGAGTGCAGCGCGGTGATTGAAAACAAGCTACCTCCCAAGCTTTCCGACCCCGGAAGCTTCTCAATTCCATGTTCTGTCGGAGATATGGCCATTAGTAAGGCCCTTTGTGATTTGGGGGCAAGTGTAAGCGTTATGCCTTATTCGATCTGCAAGAAGCTGCACATGGGGGAGTTGAAGCCCACAACGATATCTTTGCAAATGGCCGATCGATCGATTCGCCGGCCCTTGGGAATCCTCGAGGACGTGCCGCTCCAAGTCGGCAAGTTCTATATACCGTGCGACTTTGTGGTTTTGGAGATGACCGAGGACGCCCAAATCCCAATCATTTTGGGGCGTCCCTTCCTCGCGACAGCGGGAGCTATGATCGATGTGAAGAATGGGAAATTATCTCTTCACATCGGCGACGAGAAGATCGAGTTCAACTTACAAAGCTCCGTTGCTACCCCATCGATCAATGAATCATGCTATCAAGTCGATATCATCGATGAAGTCGTTGAGGAAACCCTCGGTCCTCATTGGGCTTTCGAGGACCCATTGGAAGAAGCCTTGTTAGAAGCATTTGAGCCGGAATCACTGGAAGGGGATGTGGCATCCTATGTGGCTATTTTTAATGGAGAATTGAACTTTGAGGAACCTTGCGTGATGGAAGCTTTTACCTCCGGGATCTTTGAACGGGAGGCGGCATGGTATACTACTCTCCTCAACAATGCACCGACAAACAATGATCCTTTCGTTGAGTTTGAGGAGATTTCAAGTGTGGAAACACGGCCGCAAAAGGACAAACAATTGCCGACTCCGGAGCTAAAACCTCTTCCCCCAAGTCTAAGGTACGCTTTCTTAGGACCTAATGAAACCTATCCAGTCATAGTCAATGCAAATCTCGATGGCACTCTTCTTGAAAAGTTGTTAACCGTTCTTCGAAAATACAAAGGGGCCATCTGTATTCGATTGATGATTTCACCGGATTGAGTCCCTCTATTTGCATGCATGAAATTGACCTCGACCTAGATGCAAAGCCCTCTAGGCAACCCCAAAGGAGGCTTAATCCAAATATGCAAGAGGTAGTAAAGAAAGAGGTCCTTAAGCTTCTTGAAGCGGGTATAATCTATCCCATAGCTAATAGTGAGTGGGTTAGTCCTGTCCAAGTGGTACCAAAGAAGGGGGGAATGACGGTAGTGATGAACGATAAGAATGAGTTGGTGTCTACAAGAACCGAATCTGGTGGAGAATGTGTATAGATTATAGAAACCTTAACAAAGCCACCCAAAAGATCACTTCCGTTGCCCTTTATGGATCAAATATTGGAAAGATTAGCCATCATGCTTTTATTGTTACTTAGATGGTTTTTCCGGTTCTTTCAAATACCCATCCACCCTAATGACCAGGACAAAACCACATTCACATGCCCTTACGGTACCTTCGCCTATCGAAGGATGCCGTTTGGGTTGTGTAATGCCCGCACGCTCCAACGATGCATGATGGCCGCTTTTTCCGATTTGATTGAGAAAGTTATGGAGGTTTTCATGGATGACTTCTCGATACGGTAACACCTTTGAAACGTGTTTGCAAAACCTCAAACGGTGTTATCGAGATGCCTTGAAGTCAATCTTGTTCGAATCGGGAAAAGTGTCACTTCATGGTCCAAGGACGGTTCAGGCCATGTCGTGTCGCAACGGTATCAAGGTTGGCCAGCGAAAGTGGAGGTCATTGAGAAGCTACCACCCCCGACCACCGTCAAGGGGGTGAGGAGTTTCCTTGGTCACGCCGCTTTTACACGGTTTATCAAGGATTTCTCCAAAGTAGCAAGGCCTCTCACTCAACTCCTGGCCAACGATACCCCTTTCATCTTTTCTGACGATTGTGTTGAAGCTTTTGCTAGGTTAAAGCAAGCCCTGATCAGTGCGCCGATCTTACAACCACCAGACTGGCTCTTACCCTTTGAAGTGATGTGCGATGCGAGCGATCTCGCCATTGGGGCCGTCCTGGGGCAGCGGAAAGATAACAAACCGTACGCGATACATTATGCAAGTCGCACCCTCGACGACGCCCAAAGGAACTACACGAGTACCGAGAAGGAGTTGCTCGCAGTTGTTTTCGCCATCGAGAAATTCCGGGCCTACTTATTGTGCTCGAAGGTGGTTATCTTCACCGACCATGCGGCTCTTCGATACCTCCTTGCGAAGAAAGATGCGAAGCCCCGACTCATAAGATGGATACTTCTCCTTCAGGAGTTTGACATTGAGATCAAAGACAAGGACGGGGCGCAAAACCTGGTCGCCGATCACCTTTCTCGGATCGTGGTAGAGCGTGATGATACACCCATTGATGACACCTTCCCCGATGAGCACCTTTATGCCGCAAGCGCCATCAACCTCCCTTGGTATGCCGATATAGTCAATTATTTGGCCGCCGGCTTGTTACCCCCGGAACTTAGCTATCATGAGAGGAAGAAGCTCATACACGATGCAAAGTTCTACCATTGGGATGATCCATTCTTATTCAAGTCTTGCAAGGACGGTATCTTTAGGAGGTGCGTTCCGGAAGATGAAGTACAGCGTGTCCTAGCCCATTGCCATGAGCTTCCATGCGGAGGACACACCGGTGCTTCAAAAACCGCCGCGAAGGTCTTACAAGCGGGCTTCTTTTGGCCCACTCTTTTTCGCGACGCAGATAGACACGTTCGGGCATGTGATCGATGTCAAAGAACCGGCAACCTCACACGAAGGCAAGAGATGCCTCTCAATTACATCTTAGAAATCGAGGTCTTTGATGTTTGGGGCCTCGACTTCATGGGCCCCTTCCCATCCTCAAAAGGTAACTTGTACATTCTTGTCGCTGTGGATTATGTATCAAAATGGGTTGAAGCGATTGCTAGCCCTACAAGCGATTCGAGGGTGGTGATGAGGATGTTCAAGAAGATCATCTTTCCAAGATTTGGGGTGCCGAGAGTGATCATCACCGATAATGGTTCTCACTTCGTGGAAAAGAAGCTGGGTGCACTTTTGGCAAAGTATGGGGTGAAGCACAAAAGAGGTCTTGCATACCACCCACAAACAAGTGGGCAAGCCGAAATTTCAAACCGGGAAATCAAGTTCATCTTGGAGAAGACCGTTGCAAAGTCGAGAAAAGATTGGAGTGATAAACTAGATGACGCCTTATGGGCCTACCGGACAGCATTTAAAACACCAATAGGGACCACTCCCTTCAAGTTGGTGTATGGAAAAGCATGTTATCTTCCGGTGGAGCTCGAACATAAGGCTTGGTGGGCCTTGAAGGCGTTGAATTTTGATATCAAAGCCTCTGGTGAGAAAAGACTCCTCCAATTGAATGAGCTTGAGGAGATACGGCTTGATGCTTACAACAACTCCAAGATCTTCAAGGAAAGAACAAAGAAATGGCACGACAAAGGCATAGCCAAGAAAGAACTTTGTGAAGGAGAACTCGTGCTTTTATTCAACTCAAGAATGCGGCTATTCTCCGGGAAGCTCCGATCGAGATGGTCGGGACCATTCCGGATCTTCAAAGCGCATCCATTTGGAGTGTTTGAACTCGAAGGAAAAGATGGTGAGACATTTAAAGTCAACGGATCGCAGCTCAAACCGTACATAGAGGGAACGGAGCGCCCGGAGGGATACTCTTGCACCCTCCAGGACATCAAGGAGAATTGAAGAGATTGGGGTCGAGCTCAAGACCTTAAAAGAGCGCTTCATGGGAGGCAACCCATGTTTGTAATTGAGGTATTAGTTCTAGAAAAAGAAAAAAAAAAGAGAGAGTGGAGAGTTAGGAGTGAAAGGATGTGAGTGAAAAAGAAGAGAGTTGCAAATTTAGGGGTTTAGTATTGGAGAAATTTTTGTGAGAAGATAGAAGGGAGTTAGTCTTTGGTTTGAATAAGTGAGTAGAGTTGAGTTATTGGAGTGTTTTGGTCAAGTATTGTGAGGGAGTTTGAAAAAATTGAGAAGGGTGAGGTTTGGAGGGAGTATAAGAGGTATTTCAGGCAGAAGAGCACGATTCTGCCGTTTATCAGCACGATCGTGCACCCCCAGAAGTTGTGATAAAAGGGAGCGTGCAGCCAAGTACACGATTGTGTCGTCAATCGGCACGATCGTGCAATTTCTCCAGAAGACTGGTCACGATCGTGCCGTTCAGTGGCGCGATCGTGCACCGGTAAGTGCGAAGAAATCAGAAAAGGTCAAGGCAAGTACACGATCGTGTCAACATTCGGCACGATCGTGCTGATTCTCCAGAAGGTGAGTCACGATCATGCAGTTCTGGCGCACGATCGTGACATTCGAGACGCCATGTTGAAAGAAAGAAAGTGCACGATCGTGCAGTATATCCGCACGATCGTGCCGTTCGTGTTTTTCTAGCAGGCCGACTCTGACAGAGGCGCACGATCGTGCGGAATGTTTGCACGATCGTGCCGATCACGTTTTCCAGCAAAATTCGGCTTTTAAAACCCAAATTTCACCCCCACAAACTCTCATTTCTTCACCTGCTCGTGCCCTTATTCTCACCCTCCTCTCAAACCCTAGCTCTAAACTCCTCTAAACCCCTCCTTCATCCTCCAAATTCCCCCATTCTCTTCCTTCCTAAACCCTAATTTCTTTATTCTCACTCCATCTCTCAAACCCTAACTTCACATCCTCACCTCCACTCTCCATTTCACCACCGCCATCATCTCCACTTATTACCCCTCAAACCCTAACCCTCACCATCGTGCTAATCCTTCACAAATCCTCACAAATCCTACCACTCCTTCCACAAATTCAAGCACCCATACCCTTTTTCCTCCCACAAAAAGCCCTAATTTCTCTCTCTAGCATCATTAACTCCCTCATCTTGGTGAGTTAGGGCATTAGAGAAAGAAATTCTTTTTCCACCCTTCTTCTCAAAGCAAGTGTTGAGGCTCTTCAAGGTCTTCAAGTCAATGGCGCCCAAAAGGAGTGCTAGGTCAGGAGCTTCTTCATCATCTTCACAACCTCCCCCACCGAAACGAGGTAAATCTGAAGAACAACCTCTCGATTTCGATCAAAATGCTAGAATCCAATTCCGTAATGATGACCATAGGAAGAGGTACGACGCTTTCAAGACTAGAAAGATTAGTGTCCCCAATATTTACCATGAGTTGTCCTGTGAAAACATGGGAATCAAAACGGCTTTGGAAGGTTTTTTTTATGTTTTGGGGTGGGGGGAATTCAAGAACATTGACCATCCCATCTTTTGGCAAGTTGTTCTAGAGTTCCTCAGTTCTTTGGAGGTTGCCAATGATATGACTGCTGAAGCCTCCATAACCTTCAAGATTGATAAAACTGAGTTCAACTTGTCCCTGGACCAATTAAACTCGTTGCTTGGGTTACCCACTGACGGGGAGACCTATATCAAGGCAAGATGCCTCGACACTAATGACGTCGTCCAGAGGCTTACTTGTAAGGCCAGAAAAGAGCGGGAAAAGGATAGAATGGGTCGAATCATTTACCACAATCCCCGCACCACAAAGGCCTCCGACCTTTGCAACCCAACCATCCGCTACTTTCATCGTCTAGTGGCCAATTCGGTCTGCGGAAGGCATGATGGTCGATCAAATCTACGAGGGGACGATCTCGCGGTTATCTACCGAACCTTGATCAACAAACAAATCAACACGGGATCGTATATAGTGCATCAACTGCATGAGATTAGCCGATTGACCAGTGCTCGTCACGTTATCGGAATGGGCACATCATTTGCCACATTGTCGACCGTGTCGGGATGGGTGCATACATGCGTCGACGGCCGCCTCAAATCCACTGTGAGCCCCTTGATATGGTTACGCTCATCAACATGCGGATCATCAAGCAAGCTAACCGGGGATTCTCCTACATCCATGGGAGCAACCCCGAGATCTTGCTCTTCCTTGGTCCGCAACGTGAAGAGTGGATCGACCCGTCCGACAAGCGCAATTGGTCTTGTGACGCGAGGGAGGAAGAAGAAAGTGAGGAGGAGGAAGAGGAAGAAGAAGGTGAGGAAGAGGAAGAAGAAGAAGAAGGTGAGGAGGAGGACGAGGAACAAGAAGAGGAGGTAGGAGGGCATGGGAATCCGTCCTACCTCGAAGCCATCAATGACTTACCCGCCCGTTTTGGCCATTTCGAAGTGCAAACATCGGCGCGTCTCGATAGGCACTCCGAAAGACTCGACGGCCTCAACGCTCGTGTTGAATCGGGCTTCACGAGGATAGACCATATGCTCTAGCAACAACAGCAAATCCTTTTTGACATGAGCTATGGCTACTATCAAGGTGGCGGACTCCGAGCTCCCCCGGGTTGGTATCCTCCGAGCTACCAACACCAACCGCCGCCCCCTCCGGGGCCCGACGATATGTAAGTTTCCCTGCCCCCACCCTGCTCTTTTCAAGGATTATATTCTTATTTTAGTGTGGGAGAGTTCTTATGGTCGGTTGGGAGTTTAAGTCTTTCGGTTGTTGTGGCTTAGTGAGGCATATTCCTTTCCTCCCTTCAGTATTTTCCAAAGATTTTTGCATGAGGTTTGAGATACTTTCGTTGTTAGGTGATCGATGGTGAATTGAGTCTCAAATAATGTACATTTGTATATACCTTGCATGTAGTTTTCTTCTTTTTATTTGGTTCACTTGAACCGCATTTCTTAACTTCTTTCGCATTTAGTCTAGTGCATTTAGGCCAGCTTTGGATTGTTTTCTTAACCTTGGTTTTCTTCTTTGTTTGTTCGTGGATGGCCGGTCTTCGTTTAGCAATGCGGATCCCTGGTAAGATCGTTCCATCCTTTTCTTCTCTTTTCTTTCTTTAGTTGTGCTTTGCTTTTGTTTTCTTTGCATGCTTGTTCTTACTTTTTGGTGGCGCGCCCCTATTGTGAGTTGTGTTGGGATTTCTTGTTGTTGGAGCCGTGTAGGCTCGGGCCGCCACCCTTTCTCTATGTGTTAGATGTTTGTATATATGTTGGCTTGTTTCCTTTAGGTGTTTGTACATATGTTTGTTTTTCCTAGTTTTTCTGCCCTTCATGAGACACCCTTCCCACAATGAGGGCATTGTGCGGCTTTAAGTGTGGGGGGGCGATATTCTGTTTCAAGGGTAGATCACCTAGCCTTTTTGTTTTTTTAGCTTTGGCCAAAAATTTGAAAATTTTAAAAAATAAAAAAAAATAAAAATTTTCACAATTTTCACAGTTGTGTGTGAAAGAGTAAAAAGGGGAGAATTCTTGTGAAAAACCCAAAAGTTTCTTTCTTTTCTTTTTGAATATGTTTCCATTCACAGTTATGTAGATAGTTTTCTAATTTGCCGATTCGGTTAGTTGGAAGCGGCCGGTATGAATAAATAGAGACCTTAGGAAGGATTTTCGCCATGACTTATCTCTTTTAGACCTCTACATGGAATGGGAAAGCAGAATCCTCAATTCTTACACGCTGATCGAGTCTTCTTACCTAAGTTGGACGGTTTTGGTTGTTCAAATGCTTAAGCTCTTAATTAAAACATTAATAAATTACTGTCGGGCCTACCGTCATGGGTTGGTTTGGGTGGATCGGCACCCTATACCCCTTAAGTGCAATGTCTCACGTATGGAGAAACCCAGCAGGGAGGGTAGCCCTTTGCGAAGGCCGGTGCTTAAATCCCGCAAAACCCGACGCAAACACTCTAAAAGATACAAAGCGGTTGAGTGGAAAGAAAAGAGTGTAGTTTTTGCAAGAAAGAAAAGAGCGAGGGTAAAAAAAAAAAAGAGTTTAGAAATAGATGGCAAGGAAGAGCAAGAAAAGCAGAAAAAAAAGAGAGAAAGGAAAGAAAAAGAGTGAAGTGAGAAAAAGAAAGAAAAGAGAGGTTGAAAGGAAAACCAAGAGTGAATTAGGATAGATAATCCCGAGCTTGAGCATAAGAACAACTCTTATTGTTTGGCTTAGGATAGGAAGGACCGGCTAGAGCCCACTTGCACATATGCACGAGGTGTTTTGCTCATCAGGAAGTGTTTTGGTTCAAAATCTCAAAGATTGGCAGTCTTCCAACCTTCGTGTCTTAATTAGTTTATACTTGCTTCTTCCAATCGATTGTTGAGGCGGGTTGGGGAACTAGGTGCATGATTGGGGACGGGAATATTTTTCTTTGCTTTTGTTTTGCCTTGTTTTGTTTTTCGGTTTTCACTTCTTTTTCTTCCCCCTTTTCCCTCTTTCTTTGACTTTTGTGGGTACAAGTACATAAACCCTCACGAGACCTACTCGCCCACCCAAGCACGGGTTTAAAGGGCTTGATGCATGTGCCAAATGCATCCGCGATTCCTGCGAAAGTGAGTTAGTTGTGTTTATTTTGTTCTAGTTTCTTAGTTTCTTTTGGTTAGTTTTGCTCGGGGCGAGCAAAGGGTTAGTGTGGGGGAGTTGATTAGACTCATTTTTGAGCCTTATTTATACCTCCATGCTTGGTCCTTCAGCTCGTTTTTCACGATAATAATGCCACTTATATTATGTTTTTCCCCTGTTTTGTAGGCCCCGAGTGTGAGACCCAAAAGACTCGGGAAAAGAGCGAGATCCTTAGAGCGAGAGGCTGGCCCGGGACTTAAAGCTAGATGCCGA
The DNA here is from genome assembly GCA_029582165.1 of Portulaca oleracea. Lineage (NCBI taxonomy): Eukaryota > Viridiplantae > Streptophyta > Magnoliopsida > Caryophyllales > Portulacaceae > Portulaca > Portulaca oleracea. The sequence goes on from CM055889.1 coordinate 6,388,081, forward strand.
GATCATGGAAGAAGTCGGGAGCATAAAGGAGTAGAAAAGGCCAAGATATCAAAGAAAACAGGGAGGGCACGATCGTGCAGTCCAAGAGCACGATCGTGCAAAACCCCCTTAATTCTGAAGATGCCTGCCCAGAAAGGGGCACGATCGTGTCCCAATTCGGCACCATCGTGCCGATACCCTCGTGAAACTCAAGTGCTAACATTGAAAGAGCACGATCGTGCAGTTCAAGAGCACGATCGTGCACCACCTTCTGGAAGATCCGCACGATCGTGCCTATTCATCGCACGATCGTGCCGCTCCTTTGCTCCTCAGCCATCGCAGAATTTTCAAACGGCACGATCGTGCCGAATTTCCACACGATCGTGCCGATTTCGGATTTCAGCCCAGTTTCCGGAATCAAAACGACGCACTTTGGGATGTTTTTAGGGTACTATTTATAGACTTTTAGGGTTGGAATTCAGGAGTTTTTTCATTCCCTAGGTTACTTAGTCACTATTAGTTTGTGTTCTCTCTAGTTTTAGCCCTAAAACCTCTTTGTTTAGAGCAATTGTTAGCTTAATTAGTGTTAATCTCTCTACAAATCTCTCTTTTTCCCTTCATTTATTGCTTTGTTTTGGTTTATCTCCAACTTTGGAAGACTATTTAAGTTATTTTGGAAGCATTTATTGAAGAAAAGTCATCTTAAGGTATATTTTATCTCTTGTTTACTGTTTTATTGCTTAATCAAGCGTTTTATGCTAGGTTTAGTGTGTTATTTGGTGAATATGATTAGTTTTGCTAGCTTGGATTTGAATGTTGTTAGTTTAGTGCTTGTTAATATGATTAGTGGCTAAGTTCTTCTGGGCTTGGGGGTTTAATGGCCCCTAATGAAGTCTAACCTTGAAGGTTTAGAGAAAGGGGGTGATTATTTTGGGTTTAAGGATTCTCTCACCTTTTACCCTATCATTGTGGGAGGTTTGGTTGTCTGGAAAGTTGTCAAAACTCCTCTAACACATTGATTTGGGTCCTTGGTGGAGTGGTTAACCTTACTTTCATGAGAATGAGAGTTAGGTTGATTAGGGGTGTTGAACTAATTATTCCTAATTGCTTTCCTTCATGGAAATGAGGGAAGGTAATTAGGTTTCAATCTAATGTCTCCTTTGGAAGAGGGAGCTTAGAATGGTTTAAATTTATCAACAACCCATTCCTAGCCTTGTTTGATCACTCCTTCTTCCTTTATCTTCTAGGGTTAGGCTAAGTTAGGTGGTTAGAATAACCCCCGGGTCCTTCTCTCTTGTGATTTTCTCTTGAGTGTTAATTTCTTGTTGTTTTTAGTTTAGTTAACCTAAATCTCCTCTTTGGTGAAAACTCTTGTTTATTCCGAACTCTTTCGCTTAAAACGGATCAATCTTGGCCTAGTTCCCTGTGGATACGATAATTAAACCCCGGCTATACTATAGCAAACCAATTAGCCACAAAACAATCCAACTTTTAGTGAGGAGGAGGATTAAGAGTCACAAATCCTACTTCAAAGTGAGGATTTGAGGATTCTTAGTAATCCAGTTCACCATTTTCTTGTTTGTTCGGGAGAAAATTCGAAGTGAAGGATTTAATTGAAGTTTAGATCATCAAAGGTATAATCTCTTGTTCCTAATTTCATTATTAGTTGTAGCTTTATTGCTTTCTTAATTTCATGCTTTTAATTGCTTTCATCTTTTATTGCTTTCTTGATTATTATCATGTCTAGGTTCGTTTATTGCTTAATTTACATAATTTATCGCTTTCCGCATTGAGAAAACCCCAAACACAAACCGATTTCCCAAATCAAGCCTAACACTCATCCCTATGGACCGACAACCTTAACTCATAAAACCACAAAAATATCAACCGAACAATATAGCATATTCCATGAAGAGTCCAAAGCCACGTTGGGACGAGCTTTGAGATGTCGGACTCATGCAAGCCGTTCATTTTTTAAATTTAATATTAACTTTCTTATCTAAATGTTCATTTTTTAATTTGAAGTAATCAGAAATGGTATTTTCTTATTTAAAAGAACAAAATTTCGGATTTGACAATGTCATTTTCTAACCTGAATGTTTATTTTAATATTGGAATATAGCATTTTCACATTTTTGGATAGAAAACAACATTTTTTAGACAAAATACAACATCTTCAGACTAAAATCAATACTCGAAAATTTTCAACTATTTTGAATAACAAAATGGGAATTTATAACCTGGTTTTATCCGATTTGGTAAAAATCATGTATGGTCACTAAAAATTCGTCGAATATAAAATTGGTCAAGTAGTCGCGGCCTAAAGTCGGGTTGAGTATGAGTAAGGAAAAGTAGATTCGGGCTTTGAGTTTTGGGAACAAATCTAGGTTCAATAATTTTGGACAATCAGACAATGACAAGACCCGTTTTTTTTTTTCTCTAGCAAATTATCAAAAAAAAAAGACAAGGCCCGTTTTATGAACGAATTGGGCTAGCCTTTAATTACCTTTATGTGCAATTTCGACATTGGACAATTCACATATAGGACAATCAAACAATGTTCAATCACTTCAACCTCAAAAATATGAACATGTCTTTATACACAATTTAGAAATCACCATACCATACATCTGAAATCGAACATCAGACATTTGGGTCGGAGTCCGAACATGGATTTGATATCCAAATTACTTATCAAATAGAATTTAGATAATAAATTTTTTTTTATTGAATGGTCGATTTGAACGAACTCAAAATTACCCGGAACCAAATTTTTGCGGGGTCCACCTCTCGGCTTTCCTATCCGTTTCCCTTCCCTCCATTCCCCATTCCTTTGATCTTCTTCTTTCTTGTTTGACGTCTTTCAAACTCCATTTTCTATTTGATCTGTCCACCGCCAGCTCAGGCTCACATCGTCTCCCACCAGTCTTTTTCTTCCTCTGCATATCCACCACCTTCTACTTCATCTGCATAAGACGGACACTTTCTGTGTTGCTCACCACCTGTTTGATGTATTGCCTCACTGAGATTTGCATTTGCTAGTAGCAGTTTTAGGTCAAAGATAGTATCACCTTTCTTCGATTTTATGGAAGCCTCATTATCTGGGCTACTTCAAAATGAGATTCAAGGGGGAATTTTTGACTGGGTGGTTGAATTTGTGCTCAAATGGGGTTGAATATGGAGGTGGGTTTTCTTGGTCGCTTGGAACCCTACTCTCTCGCCAGTTCTTCAGTTGTAATTTCAAGTGGGTAATCTTAATTTCACCAAATCACCATCATTTCCATGCTTTAATTTTAGTTTTGAGTAAGGTTTAATCGTGCATGTGATTTAAAGATTGGAAGGAGTAGGGTTCAAAGGTTTCATGCATGCTAATCAATTTAAATTTATATGATTAGTATAGGCTGAACCTTACTATTGCATGACTGGTTTATTTTGTAATTCATTTTGTTCAAGGTCATGAGTATTCCACACTCACCATTTGAAGAAAAGTTGGAAAAGTTGAAGCAAAAGAAAGGGATTAAGCTTGACATTGATTTGCTATGTATTCTATGTCAAAATATTGCTAATATTATAGTAATTGATGGTATGAGAAGAAGATTGACTACACATGCTTATGTATTCTATTTCAAAACATTGCTAATATTATAGTACTTGAAGCATTGGTATGAGTTGGGGTGGCTGCAATTGAAAGCATAGTTATTAAATTCCCGATCCTGATGTACAATCTAACGATTTTATGATCCAAAATCCTCTATGCGATTCTACTATCTACAGATCCTACATGGGTTAATTCCGATCCTAACTACCCCATGGATTCGAGTTAGGATCACGATTTTAACAACCTTGAATTTGAAAGGAAAGTTGTTAAAGATAATATATTTCCCCTTCATCTCATATTTGTGTCTTTGGAGAGGTATCTTATTTAAATCTGAAATTGGGCTCGAATTATTTGGTATTACAGAAAATCAGTCAAATGTTCTACATTAGCAAACCTAAGTCACTCAGGCTACCATTGCTTATACTGCTCTATCTAGAATGCATCTGTTGATGCAGTAACTAAAGATTATAGCGAGATAATTGTTTTTAGTCTCATTTATTTATATGTGAATTGTATACAAGAAAACAAGTATCTTTCTCCAACTTCTTCTCTCTTTCTTTGAATGCCAATCTCTTAAAGCGAGGAACTCAGTTTACCTTAATTTGAAAACTTAAATTTTATGTTGTGCTATATTTGTTCCTTTACTTTGTTCTTGGGATGCTGTTCTGTTGGTAGAGCATTGGAATTGAATCATTTGTTCATGTACTTTGGTCCCTTTGTTGATGGCTTGACCTATTATTTTAGGATATTGTGGAGGCTATAAAACACAGCATCTGTCTTACGAAGCTCAATTGAGACGATTTAAGCAACAAGTCCGGGAATCAGTGATACTACTTGGGAAGTTTTTTGAAGAACATCCAGAATATGGAGCATTGTAACATCCATTGTTCCCTGTGCAAATCAATTCAACTACAGAAACAAGGTTAGAAACTTCAAATTTATCTTATACTGTTAGGGATAGAAATTGATAAGATAGAGTTTGTTATTGAGCTTTTCTGTTGGGAAGTTCTTACTCTTTTTTATTTCCTCCCTGCTTACTTATCCTGTACTTGTAATACTTACTGATTCATGTTGCTAAATCAATCAATAATGCATTCTCTTCTCTCTCGTTTCTCTCTTGCTCTTGTCTGAATGTTCACATGTACTCCGTGACTTCAATTTCCAACCCCCATAAGTCTTGGAAGAGGAAAATTATACTATCCACCCTGGTGTATAAACTTACGTTCACCAACCTGTATGGACCGGTCCAAAATGTCCTATGTCATGTGCCAGTCCAACCCATTCATTCTATTAATTTCTATTTCATATATTTGGTATACCTAGGTAGATACACCAATATATATGATATACTTTTAGAACGCTACCAAGGTGTCATATATTCTTAAGGTTATTTTCACATTTTTTACAAAAGAGAATTCAAGTGGTGCAGCCAAAAATGTCCTGTCATGTGTCTCTTTTTAATTAAAGCTATATGGGAGGACCCCGGGGGGGGGGGGGGGGCTTTGTGGATGATATGATTTACTTTTCTTCGCCTCTAAACTGGTGTTACTCTGCCTGAGTAACAATGTATTCTATTCTAGCTCATACTGGGTTTACCACCGGATCTTTTCCCATTCAAGATCAATATTTAGAATTCCTGTCCACTAGAACATTGACCCATCAGGCTTGTAAACCCCTTAACGATAAGGTTGGAACTACAAATAGCTGCGCAACTACTAATTATGTTAAATGTATAGAGAAAATAATCATAGGAAAGGAAATTATTATGCTGGCCTAAAACAAACCTCACAGAAACATAATACTACAAGAGTACATTCTCCAAAGCTCGGAAGATTGAGCATTACATTTGGGTGGTAATTGAAAACGAGGCTGGAAAAGGGGGATGTGGCACTTGAATAACCCCTTGAAGCATGTGTGTCACCACTGCCATCGTCGGTCTCAGACTCGGGTCATCTTGGATGCACCAAAGGGCCACCATTACAAACCTCTCTAGATGTTGCCTGTCATTTAATGCTCCTGTGTCATCGCTAACAAGATCATCCAACGTCCCAGATTGGTAGCAATCAAATGCCCACTCTGTCAGAATCACCTTCTCCTCGGCCTCAGCATCCAGGCACACACTTCTACGACAACATATGATCTCCAACAACAAAACCCCAAAGCTGTAGACATCGACCTTCACCGTGACGGGCTTGTTCCTGAACCACTCAGGGGCCACATACCCTCTGGTCCCTCTAATGCCTGTATTTGTTTGACTTTGGTTTATTACCAACAGCTTCGCCAGCCCAAAATCAGAAATACGGGCCTTGTGGCAGTCGTCTAGAAGTATGTTCTGTGGCTTTATGTCGCAATGGATGATCTGGGTTCTGCATTCCTCGTGCAAATACAGAAGCCCTTTTGCAACCCCATGAATGATCTCCACCCTTGCTTCCCAACTCGGCTTTTGATCGCAGAAAAGATAGCCTGCCAAGGTGCCGTTGCTCATGTACTCATAAACCAGTAGCCGTTGATCTTGTTCCTTGCAGAACCCTATCAGCTGGACGAGATTCTTGTGGTGCGTTTGGCCGATCACATTTACTTCTGTTTCGAATTCCTTATCTGTCCCATTGGAGATTCTGTCTAACTTCTTGACTGCGACAAGCCTTTGGAGATTTCCTGTTCCAATAATGCCCTTGTAAACTCTGCCGAAAGCCCCTCTTCCTAATTCTTCCTTGAACTCATTGGTTGCCTCTGTAAGCTCTTGAAAGCTGAAGCAGGTGATGTTACTGTACTCCCTAAAAGGACTGTTGCATTGACCCCTACATAACTGTTTGATTCTCTTGTTACGGTTCATGAGGAGAACTCCAAAACCAATGACACTTGTTAAGAAGACGTTGGCGAATACAGATGTCCCCAATAGAACAGAAAGTACAGTCTGCAGCCTGGTTTTTCCTTTTGGAGTATTGTTGGGGAAAGGGTTGGTTGGCATAGTGGAAAGCTTCCCAACCTTGATCCAAGTTGTAGTAGCTAAAGTGATTCGAGCACCGTAGGAGAGGGGGTGCTTCTTCTTCCAACACTTTACGTTGCCATCGAAAATGACGGCTGAACAAAAGCAGTCATTTAGGCAATCATTTTTGCATTCATCCTCGGTAACATTCATCAGCTTCGCATAATCACCAAACGGAAAATGGGTACCTCGAAGCGGCACTAGAAAGTAATCATTCTTCGCAGTAACGTTGCCGCCACACTGATCCATTATGAAGTCTGGTTTGCAGCTTCCAAAAGTATCACTGGGATCTACCAGGGAATAATTTGCCGGGCATTGACATGTCGGCCTGCCTTCGTTAGTGAGGCTGCAAATGCCATTGTAGCCACATATTCCGCTGTCCGCATAGCGTGCGTATCCAGGGACATCTGGGACTTGATCGCATATGTTACCACCCGGGAGCATCTTATATGGTGTCCAGACACCACTAGAGCTTCTTGGGTGATAATACCAGGTTAGCATTCCATCATAGTCCATTGTTGCTCTCTGGTAATAATCCCTGGCTGAGACTGGATGTGGTAACAGATCCATTGTTGTTGACCCGTCGCTTCTGAGCAAGTACATGTGCCCTGACTCGTCATAAACCAGTTGTTGACCAGCGTTTGTCTGGTTTTTCACATCCGTTGTGCTGCTCTGGTAGTACGGAGCGTTGGCGTAGTTGCTCTCTGGCTCCCTGGTGTTGACAACCAGGTTTCCATCATACAGTAAACGTAACTGGAATCGACCTCTTGTGAAGTTGGTTTTTGATCGCCTGCTTGTAATTTCCCCGCCCCTGTCCATACTCTGGGTCGGTAGCAACGTGTCTGTGGGATGTTTAAAGGTCTCCCAAACGACATCATTGCTGTTACTTTTGAGCACGAAATTCCCAGTATCGTTCATAAGACCATAGCTAACATTAGCTGTGACGTCAGAGGTGTTCCAAAGGGTATTTCCCTGATGATCGGCCAGGATTAGGCCTTGATCAGCGGTTAGCCTTACAGTTGATCCTTGGGGAACTGGGTACCCATCATTAGCATACCAGACAACTGTGTCGGGTATTTTTGCATACCAGATGGCTAATAAAAAGAGACTGTCATTTAACTGATGAAATCCAAAGGCGAAATCACCTGAAGATGAAACCCAAGACAACCCGCCATTCGTCGCGGCTGTAAGAGATTGACCAACTGTTATCTTGCCAGTATTTTGGGCAGCAAAAACAAATTGAAAGGGGATTAATGCAAAACAGCAGAAGATACCATAAAGAGGCCAGAAACTAGCCATATGTAGTTAGTGTGAGGAGTTGGATGGTGTAGAGTTTGATGGAGATAGTTTCTTCAAAACATGGCTAACCGCGTAAACGATGGGGTTAATGTGAGGAGTTGGATGGTGTATTTGTGTGATTGTTGAGGTAGGTGTCAAGACAATGGGAAAGAAGGTGGGTTCTTAAGCAGTTTGCTGTGTAGACTGTAGAGTGGCAACTTAATTGGTGTAGGTTTTGATGTTAACCCTGTCAACAAGCAATTTTTATTTTATTTTATTTTATTTTTTTTTTACAAAAGAAGACTAATAAGAGGTAGTTAAAAATTTCTTCTCATAAGATTCTTGTACAATATTTTATTGATTAGTTTACCTTCTATTTGGTTTCACAGTTCAACTATTGACAGTTGATGTTCTTTTTTGAAAGTCAGTCAATTACGACATTTGCTTGTTCTTTTTTGAAAGTCAGTCAATTGCGACATTTGCTTTTCTATAAATATGTGAAATATTACTTCAAAGAAACTTTGAAAGAAAGTTGCGAATATCTTGAACCAGACGTCAACAAGCAAATTATATTATACTACTATATGGAAAATCTAATTGCTTTCGTGAAAGAAACGCGTACTGCATATGATACATTGTGGAAAAACTTTATAGTGGTGGACTTCACATCCTCCCTTTTAAATTTTGTTTGTTTTCAGTTCTTGTTGCGTACTTTTTCTTGCTTATCAAAGCTCACTAGTCCAATGTAGTGACAGATCGTTCGAATTAAGGGCAACCACTATGTTATTACACTGATATGGTAAAACAAAATTCACAATTTTTGTCCCTTGGTTAGACCCCCTTTTTTTGTCGGTTGGTAATATGCGGAAATGGTTTGGTGCGGTGAAATTGTAGAAGGTACGTGTAGGGCCCACGGCCCGGAGGGCACGGTCCCCCACGGAGTATCGATCGACGTAGGGTTGCTTATTTTTCATAGGGTGCATTTTTAATTATTTTATGCACAAATTATTTTTGCTAATTTCCATTTCATGTTGTTAAAATTTAGCCCAACCAAATTTCTTTTCCAATAATTTTCGGAAATATTGACGGAATATCGCAACACGGGGCCAAGACCAGATCGGGCTCCCAATGTTGGATCCTCGCGGATCCTACATTCAAGAGGGTCCTGAACTTGGCCCAACATTGCGATTAATTTGCCAGAGCCATGAGTATGGGATCCGCGAGAATTTCAAGCTCACGGGTCTTGTGATCCGCGAGGATCCAAGCCCACGGATTTGGGATCCGCGAGGATCCCAAGCCCGTAATGCCAAGTGATTTTCAGTCCAATCTCGAGCAAAATTATTTTCCACCAAGAGTTACGAAAATTATCGGAAAAAAAAGAAAATTTGTTAAACTAAAAAAAATGCACGAAATGAAATTGGAGTCGCCAGTTAGTTTTTAAAAAAACTAACAAAATAAATTAAAATAAACTCCACAGTCTTCGAACCAAAGTCGGGATCGGGGGTAAAGGTACAAATGCAAAGGGGGTGCCTTTACATTGCCCGCCAAGGCGGCCTTTAGTAGGTCGGGTCTCTTCTTAAAGGAAAAAGTTAAAAAAAAACACAAAACCAAAGTTGTCACATTTTTGAAATTAAGACATGCGAACACAAATCATGAAACAAGCAAATGTCAAAGTAGAGAAAATGAAAATTACAGCGGGCGGGGCGTTGGAAGCTACATGGTTACAAAATCAGAAAAACCCAAAAAACAAAGAAATTACCAAAATCCGCGAGGACCCGAGACCCTGGAAACCAACAAATCCGCGAGGACTTCAACCAAATCCGCGAGGACCTAAGTGGGATCCGCGAGGATCTCCGCTTATGAAACCGATTAGGATCCGCGAGGAACCCAAAGCCAAGTCTACAAGCACCCTAGTTCTGGATCCGCGAGGATCCTTGCTTATGAAATCCGCGAGGATCCCAATACCGGCAGAGTATTTTCTCTGATTTTGTGAATGACTTCGATGAACCTATACCCCAGTTTTCCACCCAGGAAAATCCGCGAGACTTCCCTTTTTATAATATGAAATTTTCGACAGTTTTTCTTGACAGCACATCCCCCCTCTTCCCAACAAATCGAGACCGCCGTGGGAATGTGGGGTGGCGCTTCTACCGAGCAACCGCCAGCTAACTGAAAACGGAGAACCGCACCCTTTTTCTCCTGGGTTAACAACAAAATCCGCCAGAATTTGATTTTTGGACTGAAAAACGGGATCCGCCAGGATCCACCTTCTGGGCTGGAGATAAAATCCGCATGGATTTGTTATTTGGGCCAGCCTGACAAATCCGCCAGAATTTTTCTGTGTTTGAAAATGAAATCAACGAAAATGTCGCCCGGGCCGAAAAAAATGCAAAAATCCGCGAGAATTTGTCCGGGCCGAAAAATGCAGAAATCCGCGAGAATTTGTCTGAGCCCAAAAATGCAGAAATCCACGAGAATTTGTCCGGGCCGAAAAAATGCAGAATTCCGCGAGAATTTGTCTGAGCCTAAAAATGCAGAAATTCGCAAGAAATTTGTCCGAGCCTAAAAAATGTAGAAATCCGCGAGAATTTGTCTGAGCCCAAAAATGCAGAAATCCGTGAGAAATTTGTCCGGGCCTAAAAAATGCAGAAATCCGCGAGAATTTGTCTGAGCCCAAAAATGCAGAAATCCGCGAGAATTTGTCCGGGCCGTAAAAATGCAGAAATCCGCGAGAATTTGTCTGAGCCCAAAATGCAGAAATCCGCGAGGAGTTCTCCGGACTGGCCTGCAAAATCTGCGCAGTCTTCCTGGGCTGGCCTGACAAATCCGCCAGGATTTTTCCTGGGTTAGCCTGACAAATCCGCGAGAATTTTCCTGGACTGGGGCTGACAAATCCGCGAGATTCTGCTGGGCTTGGACTGACAAATCCGCGAGATTCTTTATCAAGTATGAAAATTTCTGAAAAATCCGCGGGGATTCTTAAGTTCACTTTGACTTGACCAAGAGTTGACTTTGACCAAAAGTTGACCATGACCCGGGTACGAGATCCGCGAGGCACTTGGGCCGTAAAAATACAGAAATCCGCGAGAATTTGTCTGAGCCCAAAATGCAGAAATCCGCGAGGAGTTCTCCGGACTGGCCTGCAAAATCTGCGCAGTCTTCCTGGGCTGGCCTGACAAATCCGCCAGGATTTTTCCTGGGTTAGCCAGACAAATCCGCGAGAATTTTCCTGGACTGGGGCTGACAAATCCGCGAGATTCTGCTGGGCTTGGACTGACAAATCTGCGAGATTCTTTATCAAGTATGAAAATTTCTGAAAAATCCGCGGGGATTCTTAAGTTCACTTTGACTTGACCAAGAGTTGACTTTGACCAAAAGTTGACCATGACCCGGGTACGAGATCCGCGAGGCACTTGGGTACGGAATCCACAAGGGACCTCAAGTACTGGACCCGCGAGGGAGTATCTTGGGCCTGATTCATTTGTATCCATGGGGTGCCTATATAGTCCAAAGTGAGGACTCTAACAAGCCCGAAATCCTCGAGGTGCTTGTTGGGTACTATTTTTGGTTTCTACAGTACGGTAATATATGGAATGATATATTAAAATTTGTTGAAAGTGTGGTTGATGTTGACGAGAGAAAATGTGAAAAAGTGAGGAGAAAAGTGAGGAAACTATGGGATACCAAATGCTTGGTTTCAACCCTACATGAAACATTATTAGCTACTTCTAACTTGCCCAAGTGAATCCAAGGCATGATAGATGTTGTACACTGGTAAAATAGGATTCCACAAGCATACAAGGCTCGAAAGAAAGAGTGAAACAAACCAACTATATAAAATAGACTTTAGCTTTAGAAACAAGGTACTTCAATCAAACTAGGGTGTCGACTTAACTAGCCATCTTAACCTATTCAATTCGTAATGGATATAACAATAAATGAAGAAAATTCCTAAGAAATCCTTTATAGCAAAACAAAGATAAATAAAAAAGGTAAAAAAGTGTAAACAATTTCTAACAAGATTTGAACACGAGACCTCATGCAAAGCAAACTAAAAAGGTTGTCAACAAGATTTATGCAATTAACCATCTAGATTCTAGGCAAAGCACAAATGGCCAAATTAATCAGCACTATAATGCATACATTGTGATAAGTAAAAGTTGAAACAAAACATTTAATTTTTTTTTCGAATTCCTAAAATACTTTTAATTTATACCTGTGAATCATATAACTTATAATTTAGTTTAGATATCTATGATACTTTTCTGTAGATAAATAATCTATTAATCAAATCTAATCAAAATTTAATTTAATTTTTCATGTTGATTGGAAAATTTCTATTTATTGTTACAATATTAAATTTTATACTTATTAAAATATACTACCTTCGTCCCAAAATATTTCTCACAATAACTAACTCTTTTGTCCCAATTTGTTTGTCACTTTTACAATTTCAACGATTGTAATTCCATTTTGCCCTTAATTAATAAATTTATTTATCACCTTTTGTAATTCCAACGTCTATTATATCAATAAATATAAGGGTAGTTTGGGTAAGGTTTAAATTTTTCATCCCAATTCCAAAATATCCTGCTTTTTCCAAATTAGACCTAGCTCTTTTATGCAGTAGATTGTAGTGCGATACTATACCGTACCGCAACTCTTTAATTTCTACCACACCACACCACACCACAATCATTACCAATATATATCTTCACTTTTCTCTCTCCTTACTTTTCTTGTCTACTTTTCACATTTTCTCTTCTCACCAAACCCATTTACCATAATTCTCACAACAATTCATCACACTTTTTCAAATTCCACCGCATCACACCATTACCACACCGCAACAACCATATAAAAGAATGAGATCTAGTAACCGCTAAAACCCTCGATGCGATTCTACTATCTATATTTCGATCTACAATCTTCGGTGGGTTAAATACAATCCTAACAATTCTACGGATCTGTATTAAAATCCCAATTCTAACCACCTTGGTTGGGATGATAAATAAATTGAGATAGAGATATTACTAGTTATATTAAAACATATTATAGTGCAAGACGTTTACCTGCTCCCTTTTACATGGTCTATTGTTCCAAGTTAGTGCGCTTTTTTTTTTTCCTTGTCAAAGCTGACTAGGTCAAGATTGGATATCGTCCAAAGGCTCCAATTATTTTGTGAGTTTTATGCATCGCTGTAATACAATCAAACACACCCTCAGTGGGATTTTATATACTACATACGGCCATGCATTGATGAAACAGAGGAAAACGAAAGGTATAATATATTTATATGAGGCATAAACCTCGTCAAATGGTGTACTGGGCCTAGGATAGAGCTGACAAAAATTTAGGTCCGACTAATTTTAGGTTTGGACAAATCAGATATCGAACTAAAATTTGATGTCTGATGCCGGGATTTTTTGTATATTTTTCGGGTCGGACTTGGGCCGAACAAATCGGACAAACATAAATTTGGGTCTAAATCGAGTTAAGACAAAATTTGAAAATAAATTATTTGAATTTTTGATCAAATCAGTTAAGGTCAAAATTCGGACAAAAGTTCTATAACCGTATCCGATCTTTTCTGGATCAGACAAATCCGAATTATTGGATTAGACAAATTTTTGCCAATCCTACGCAAGGATATGAATGCACTGAAAGCTAGCATTGCTTGGCCCACTCTCATTGTTTATCCAAAACATGATTTCCGCAAGCAACTTGCAAAGCTGGACAGGAGTTTGTTTATTCATGCAGATGACAACCTAATTTCCTTGTTCCTTTCTCTGCAATTCTTATATTATCTCCATGGATTCCCTACCTAGAACCTTCATGGAGTTAAATCTTAATAAAATAAATTCATCAATATTTATACAAATTCATCATAGATATATTACCTAGAACCTTTAAGCTGTGAATTTATGAAATGATGATGGAATTGTGAAAAATAAAATGCAAACTCAGAATTCTCACATGTATAATGACTAGCTACCATCCTACTAGTTTGTGGAGTATTTTAGTGATAAGACCCTATTCTTTTATACATTGCGGTACGCTGCGGTACTACAACTCACTGTACTACTCAATATTCTTTCACACTTCACCACAATTATTACCAATATATCTTCTCATTTTTTCTCCTCTACTTTTCACCTTCTTTCTCCTCACCTATCACATCTACCACACTTTCCACATATTTTACCATATCATTCCACACTTTACCACACTTTCTACAATTTCATCACACCGCTCCATTTCCGCATCTTACCAATCGCACAAAAGAACATAGCCTAAGTTACGATGAATGTATAAATAATATTCATAATTCTTTTCTATTAAAATTTAACCCTTTGAACGTTTTAGATAGGTACTGCATGTAGTACCATATAAATGAGAAGTATTGATTCAACCGTCCTATAGGAAAACTGAATTTACCCACCCCTCCCCCACAAAAAAAAAAAAGAAGTAAATATACACAGCAAATTAAACAAGCTGGTTTATTACTCATTAGAAGCCATAGACGGAGTTTCCTTAGGGCAAAGGGGGGCAATTGCCCCCCGGACTACCATTTGTTAATATTCATGAGCAACAAAATGCAAGCATATCTTGTTAGTAGAGCAAGAGGTAGGGGGCCTTGAATAACAAATAAATGGTCTGGGGTTTCGAAGCCTAAGTCTTACTATCATCAATTTTTCCTTATTTTTGGCTAATATTTAATTCTCAGACTAATAAATATAAATTTTATGAGCCTATAATATATTGATTTAAGTGTATTGACAGTAATCTAAAATTTGTTTATTTATCTTGGGTTTCATCTTCAGGTGATTTCGCATTGGATTTCATCAGTTAAGTAATGGTCTGTTTTTATTAGCCATCTGGTATGCAAAAATACCCGACACAGTTGTCTGTTAAGCTAACGATGGGCACCCAGTTCCCAAAGGATCAACCGTAACACTAACCGCTGATGAAGGCCTAATCCTGGCTGATCATCAGGGGAATCCTCTTTGGAACACCTCTGATGTTACTGCTGATGTCAGCTATGGTCTCATGAATGATACCGGGAATTTCGTGTTCAAAAGCAGCAGCAACAACGTCGTTTGGGAGAGTTTTAATCATCCCACAGACACCCTGCTACCAACCCAGATTATGGAAAGAGGCAGGGTGATTACAAGCAGGCGGTCCAAAACCAACTTCACAAAGGGTCGGTTTCAGTTCAGATTAATGTACATGTATCTGTTGCTGAATCCGGTTTCAGAGAGGAAGTATTACCAGCGAGCAACGATGGACTATGATGGAATGTTGACATGGTATTATCACCCGAGAAATTCTGATGGTGGTGGCAGTTGGAGTATGTGGACAGTGGTGTGTGTGGTTACAACAGCATTTGCAGCCTCACAAACGAAGGAAGACCAACTTGTCAGTGCGTGGCGAATTACTCCTAGGTGGATCTGAGTGATACTTTTGGGAGGTGTGAGCCGGATTTTGTAACGGACCAATGTGGTGGTGTGAGGAATGAGGAGTACTTGCTAGTGCCTCTTCGGAGTACGAATTTCCCATATGGTGATTACGGGAAGCTGGCGAATTTTACGAAGGAGGGCTGCAAGAATGACTGCCTGAATGATTGCCTTTGTGCAGCTGTCATTGTTGATGGTAAACAAAACTGTTGGAAGAAGAAGGCCCCTCTGAGCTACGGTGTGCAAAACGGGACTAGTTTTGCTGCTTCCACGACCTGGATCAAGGTTGCAAAATCTTCCGTTATGCCTCTGAAAAAAGGAAAAACCAGGTTGCAGACTCTGCTTTCGGTCTTGTTGGGGACATCTGTACTTGCCAATTTCTTCTTAGTATCCGTCGTCGGTTTTGTTATCCTCCTCATGTACCGAAACAAGAGAGTCAAACAGTTATACAGGGGTGATCAGCAGCAGGAGTACAGTACTGTCACTTGCTTCACCTATCAAGAGCTGACACAGGCGACAAATCAGTTCAAGGAAGAGCTAGGAAGAGGGGCATTCAGCATAGTCTACAAGGGCGTAATCGGAACAGGAAACCTCCAAAAACTCGTCGCAGTCAAGAAGTTGGACAGAATCTCTGACAGTTCCGACAAGGAGTTCGAAACAGAAGTGAACGTGATCGGCCAAACGCACCACAAGAACCTCGTCCAGCTGATAGGATTCTGCAAGGAAAAAGATCAACGGCTGCTGGTTTACGAGTACATGAGCAATGGCACCTTGGCGGACTATCTTTTCTGCGATAAAAAGCCGAGTTGGGAAGCAAGGGTGGAGATCATTCATGGGGTTGCAAAAGGGCTGCTGTATCTGCACGAGGAGTGCAGGACACAGATCATCCACTGCGACATTAAGCCACAGAACATACTCCTAGACGAGTACCACAGGGCCCGCATTTCTGACTTTGGGCTGGCGAAATTGTTGGTGATGAACCAGAGCCAGACGAACACAGCCATAAGAGGGACCAAAGGGTATGTTGCGCCTGAGTGGTTCAGGAACAAGCCTGTCACGGTCAAGGTGGATGTCTACAGTTTTGGCGTTTTGCTGTTGGAGATTGTGTGCTGTCGTAAGAGTGTGTGTCTCGATGTTGAGGCTGAGGAGAAGGCGATTCTGACAGATTGGGAATTCGATTGCTACCAATGTAGGAGGTTGGATGATCTTGTTAATGATGACGCAGAAGCGTTGGACGACAGGGGAAAGTTAGAGAGGTTTGCTTTGGAGAATGTATGCACCCTTGTAGTTATTTCTGTGAGGTTTAATTTGTTTTAGCAAAGCATTATGATTTCGTTTTCTGAAATGATTTTCTCTAGTATATTGCAACAGAATGTTGTAATATGTGATTCTTGTACTTCCATTGGAAAAGTGCATTATATGTCTTCTCGTGTACGTAGGCAGCCACATTAGTGAGCCATGTAAGGTTCTTGTGTCTTGTTTCGTTCGATCTTATTCTTGATTGTCAATCTTGTTTTATTTGTGTGTAATCCTACAATCCTAACAACTAGTGCTGGAGCTCTATGTAGGTTAGGAGATCACAGTCACACTCAATAGAAGACGGAAAGGTTGTAAGATTGAGAGGTTTGAATGGAAAGGACTTTGTCTTTTGATGCAGATTCAGCATTTGTAGTATCAAAAGATCTCTATGGACTTTTGAAGGGAAATTCACAGTGTTAGAGTATAAAATTATTACTGGCTTTCAACCATTAGCTTGCTTTTGGTTGAAATGGTTCCACATAGTATCATAGCCAAATTGATGAACAAGAGGTCTCAAGTTCGAATCTCAACACTCTCTATATTCGTTTGCGCAAAGTAAAGGGAACCTTTGTTGTATAATGATGGAGATTCGCTCGGCCTTGGTCTCATCTTTGGAGGCCCAAGGTCCATGGAGGGTAATGAAGATTCACATAGTCTTGGTCTCACTTTTGGGACCCAAAATTCATGGAGGATAATGAAGATCAGCCCAATTCAAGGTCACATCCAAGTTCAAGCCAAGAGAACGTCCAAGTCAAGCCCAACTTAAGATGGACGTCCAAAGTCACCTGACAGCTTACTAAAAGAGAAGTTCACAGTTTTTGAAGGGACGAGTTATAATATAAAACTATTACTGGGCTTTCAACTATTAAATTAAGCTTTTGATTGAGATAATTCCACACACGTCACGTATATGCTATCAGTAGATGCAAAGTATGATTAGGGAGGAGCAATAGAGAAAGCCAAACCCAAAAACAACCAACAGGCAACAGTATATGACTGACAGCAAAATGACTTTCCTACCTGTATATATAGGAAATGTTTTTGATCGTTTGAGAAGTATTTGTAGTTTTAATAGTTGCAGAAGTATTTGTATATATAGGACAAGTTTACTCTAAAAAATGTGCTAATTAATTCCCTATATATAGCAGTGGCAAGGACTTGAATGAAAATCACAAAGAGATAGGGAGACATAGGATTTGATCCTTGTCTGAAGCTAAGCCCCTTGTGCTTGGAAAAGTTCCATGATTCACCATTTATGTTCACAATAAACATATATAGCAAAGCCTATTCGGATTGACATAGAATGTTTCCGGAACTCCTAAAACCAGAAGTCCTTAGAAACGACCGTTTCACTGCATTGTAAATTTGTAATTAAGCTTTGTACGTAAGAAAATGATGAGTGTTGGGGCAAAAAACACTTTTTAAGTATCTTGACATATCATTAAAACTATATTCTTGTATATCAAAATGAAATCAAATGATATGATTGAATTTTATAACTATAACATCACATATAAATTGCATAAAATTATACTTATCCTTATACTTAAGACCGTCAATTTTAATCACCGCTCTAGGAGACCGGAGACCCCCCCCCCTCCCTTTTCCCTTTGATAATATACTGGGGTGCATTATTGTTGTCTTATAAAGACAAGCTGAAGCAGTGAAACCATTCAAACATGATACATAATCTGTAGTGTTATCCTCCAAAAACAAAGCCTCCTGAACGGGAGGAGCCTGCTCATCGGTTAGATAATAATGCAAAAATGGCTATCTTCTTAAAATATACTCCTATATGGCTATATGTCTACCTCTTCGAGTCAAAAAGTGACCAATTCGCCTAGAACGAAAAACCCTAGGACAACAGTGAGTCAGTGACCATAAACAAGCCAACCAAGATCATACCATACGAAAATTGAGCTTTCTTAAGCTGTAGACCGATGAGCTATGAACTGATTTAAGAGGCAAAAACTGTCATAGTACCTTATTCAGCATTTGTTTTTCTGACTCGGGCGTAATTTAAAGCTTTTAACAGTCACCATGTATTTCAGTTCTTCCCTAAAAAAAAACCATTTATTTCAATTCATTGTTTAATTAACCTGCAAAACATACAATATAATGTACTATATGGGATTAGAGAGTACTCCATGCATCGTTTCTCCTAAGCCATAGATATTGATCAAGTTGTTGACAATATCGTAACAGATGATCCATGTATTTATCTCCTGATCGAGCTCTTTATGTATAACACAAATTTCATATAGTTTCAAGTAATTTCAACGCTGAAAAAATAATCAATTAATGCAGAAATTATTATATATAAACTATTTTATACTCCATACTTCATAGAAGGCTTAGAAGCTTAGCAAAATACAATAATTAATAAAGAAAATTAACAACAACTTGGCCTCTAACTCGAAAAACTTGAACCTCATAGGGCTGAAATATAATTGTACAAATTCAGAGGAAAAAAAATCACAGAAAGAACAAAAAAAAAAAAGAAAAAAAAAGAAAACCAATGACCAAGTGAGCAGTACACATTTTTTTAGCCCTCCCCATCTCCCCCCATCTTCAACCTATCATACATGTACTAAGTGTGAGCACTAACAGTGTTAATTAGCACCCATATTTTCAACCCTAGCTAGTCACTGATCAACAATATCGATAAGCAATAAGTTACTTATCATAAGTTGACAAGACGACCAAGCCTTTGGAAAAACTCGATCATATCAATGGACTTCCAAACATAATATACTCGATCTCATTCTCCCCAAAAAAAACAGTTGATTTTTTTTATAGGGTTTTTAAGGAAGAAGACTTTGATCTTAAGGTAGGTCAATAAAAGTAACCAGAGGAGGAAGAACCCATGTCAAACCCGTCCAAAACCGGGTCAGAAATGGGCGGCATCCGGCTAAAAAGTGGGCTATTCTGAACCGGGTCGAACCCAGAATAGGATGATGATCCACTACTGCTTCCCTGCGGTTCACTACTCATTTGAATATCCTCAAACCCCGGAAACCCGAAAACATCTGTGTTATCATACCCGACCCACTGACCCATACCCATACCCATACCCATATCCATATCCATGCCCATGTAGCTGGAGGTGATATCTGGGGGCAATGGTGGGAGTTCCACGTCATCACCATTATTACTACTATTAGTAGTATTAGTCGTAGTAGTAGTAGTGGTAGTTGTGGTGGTAGTTTTTTCATCAGGCTGATGATCATGGATGGGCTGGGTAGGGTTGAACATGGGCCAATTGGAGGCCCAAAACCCCTGGTCAATGGGCTGGGCCTGGGCTTGGCCCTGGTGGGGGGACTGCCCATGAGAGAAGAAGAGGTGGTTGAGGTCGAG
Source organism: Portulaca oleracea (assembly GCA_029582165.1). NCBI lineage: Eukaryota > Viridiplantae > Streptophyta > Magnoliopsida > Caryophyllales > Portulacaceae > Portulaca > Portulaca oleracea. Next base: position 6,408,035 of record CM055889.1, read on the forward strand.
GTTGAGGTTGATGTTAAGGTGATCGTCCGGGGAGAGGATGGAGGTGACCGAGGAGCCCGGGGGCGAGTCCGAGTAGAGGAAGTTGGTCCGAGCCCGGGCGGGCCCACGCATGGACCGGGCGGCCCGGTCGTAGGCGAGGGCAGCCTCCTCGGCAGTGTCGAAGGTGCCCAGCCAGTGCCGCTCCTTCGTGGTGGGGTCCCTTATCTCGGCCGCGTATCGCCCCCACGGCCGCCTCCTCACCCCCAGGAACCGAACTCCCGGCACGTCGGCGGCTGTCCCCTTCTGATGTTCTTGCGGCGGCGGCTGTTGCTTTCTCTTGCTCCTTGGTGAAGGGCTGCTTCTGCCGCCAAAATATTCCATGGTTAATCACCTTCTTATGATGTTTGGGAAAATGCTAGAATTAGGCCAAGAAATTAGGATATGGAAGGGGATTTGTTAGGGTAATTAAGATGAGGGTTGCCTAATTAGCAAGGTGATTAAGGAGTACGTAGAGACTGTGTTGTGAAGAATGTGATGGTTTAGAGGTGGTTTAAATAAGGGGTTTGGGGGGAGGATTAGTAATGATGAAGAGGTGTCATGTGCCCTTTAGAATGAAAAGTAATTAAGCATAGCTTCACTTCACTTCACTTAATTGAGAGCAATTATTATCAAATGCCTTTATCTTTAGTTTAAGTGAGGCCCTTTTTTTCCTCCTCCTAGCTTTCTCTCCATTATCTATCTATGTGTTTTTTTCAACTTAATCCAATGATGTCCATCATACACTTCGATCTAGTCAATGACTTTCTCAATGTGTTTGATTACGACGTATTTGTTTATATTCTGAAATTTAGTTTAATTTCTTCCATATTTAGGTTACGTTGTTCTTTAATAATATCAAACTGTGCTAATGTATAACTTTATCATATTCTTTATGCATATATCTTTAGTTATATATAAATGTTACCAATAGTTTATAGCATGCCCTCTTTTATTCAAAATCAAAGAGTTTAGTATCTAGATCACTGTATATCTAATCTGAAGACGAGTTGAGTATTTAATTTTATGTAGTCTGTATATATTAATAAAGCCGCGCTTTTTGTATATAGCAAATGCAAATTTTAGTTGCTCTTAAATTAAATTTTGTTATTGTTCTTTTACCGTTGCATGTGGGGTTATTTGAAGCTCAATGGGGTAGCGAGTCAATGTTAGATTTTGAGACTTAAAAATGAAGGACATAGCTTAAAATTAAGGACCTTGTGTCAAGGAAGGTCAACATGAACATGGAGGATTCAACAAAAGTCATGTTGTCGGAAAGACGTGAAGGTAATTATTAAAGTAGCATAGCATGTAATACGGGTTGTGTCTGTTCAATGCGGACCTTGTTGGGCTAGTATGGACCATGTTAGTGTCTGCGTTAGCTCAATTTTGTAGTTCAACGTATCTTGAATTCTCTTAATCTAGTTAGCAGTTTCTTCTTGTTTAAGTAGTTGTCTATTGTCGTTCATTATAATTAAGTGTGTTGTCTAGTGTTGTTACTCCAAGGCTTTAGGGTTGCTCTTGATGTTAGTTTGCCTATATAATGCATTTAATAGGAGGTTAGGTTAACACACCATCATCAGAAAGCGTCCTTGTGATCACAAAGTTCGATCATGTTAAGCTGATATAATCATTTTTAAATTGGTCTCGGTTAAAATTACTTTGGATGATGAAGTGATGTAGCCTCAAGAGGCCTTATCTTGTTGTTTTATTCCTGAGTCATGGAATGATTTAGTGGCTACGGTTAGCAATGTTAGGAGACAAATGTGCTCAAGTATATATGATGAAGTCCTGGATAAAATCTAATTTTAGCAATGTTTCTTTCATCATAAGTGCATTTTGGATGCTCGAAAATTTCCAAGGTTGACTAATAATCTAATTTTGGCTAGTCAACTAGATGGGTAAGGCTATCATCTTTCTTTGGAAAAGGTTTTTGGAAGGTCATGCACCCTTGATGGAGGATGTTATCTATAAAAAAGAATTATCTGATCTAAATATACTCCTGACCTAGAATGGGAAAAGTAGTAATTCTATATCATAGGGGATTGTAAAATCACCGATAACATGAAGTCATAAAAATTAATTAAAAAGTCACATAAAATAGCTAGAAGGGAGGTAGTACTATTTAATAAGATATGTGTTCATTTTTTTTTGAGTTAGTTTATGATAACATAATTATAATGGTGGGCAAAAATTAAATCAAATATTCATTAAAATAGTATATTTGTGGGAGACTATAACTTAAAATTATTAGATCTTGTATTTCTATTAAATTTTGGTGGGATCATACCCGAAAATGGGACTATATTCCTGGGATGACAGCGACATCATGCGTCCAGAAAAAATACTCATAAAAGCTGCTACATTCGCTCATAATTAATCTCAACAAAAATGTTTATAAAACTGCTATATGTGCTCCTAAACTCAGCCAAAAAAAAAAATGTTCATCTAACCATTAACTTAAAATCATAGGATGCTCATTACAAAGAGTCTACTAGTGCTCATTCATAATGTGTTGTCCGTAAAAACATTAATACAATATTCATAACAATGATCCTACAATGCTCTTAATTAAACTCTACTGCAATACTCATATATAAACCATATGAAAACCGTTTATAAAGTTAAACTACAATGCTTATGATCCTTTATTGGATGCACAAACATATAATACTCCGGAAAATGTAATCATATTTAAAGGTCACATTTAACCACCATTAATAAGGATTGCTCTAATAAATTAAGCAATCTAATTCTTGAATCCCAAAAGTTAATTTCAGTCGGCTGCCCTTTCCCATGTGATTTCCCTATGCTAATGATAGAAAGTACGAAGATTTGAAGCTGCTAATTATTCACCCCAGTATAAGAATATGTTGGTATATATATTATGATGATTAATCAGCATGCAATGCATGCACTCTCGCCTCTGGCTTCCAAAAAGAAAAGGAAAATCATTTTTATTTATAAGCAATTAAGGATATATATATATATATATATATATATATATATATATATATATATATATATATATATATATATATAGATCGATCTTCTTAGCTTGAGCATATGATTGCTGGAAGCATGATATCAACTATCAATAATCATAGCCAATGATGACCTTGATCATCATATGATCCCACGATGATCACCAATCATGTTGCAATATATGCATGAGTCGTATTTATCAACTCCACACAATTATACATCATCAGGTAGATCTTACTTATATCCAGTTAATTAGTTAATCATGCTCTTTTTTAATTTAAAATTTAAAACTATAGCAGATATATGCTCGGCTGAATACTCAGGCTAATATTATCGATCGTACTGTATCATAATCAATTATTAATTTATTATAAGAGAAATTTAATTTATACTTAGTTTTAGGAAAAGACTAAGTATTCTACTTTAGTATAAAAATTAAAATATTATATATATTAAGTTAAAATGTAAGATAGAAATTATACATTTTCGACATAGCCAACGAATGTTAGCTCATTATAATTAATAATTAATATTAAGTTTATCATTAACTGAAATGCTGATAAATGTTACCGAATAAAATAATTTGGAGCTCCATGTTCATATCCATATCCATTTTGTATTTTGAAGTTTTTGTTTTAAATATTGAAGCTTAATTTTGTTCTTAAATTTCTACTAAGTTATTTTAGGACCCGTTATTTTATATGGTAGATTGCGGTGCGTTACCACACTGTACCGTAACTCTTTAATTTCTACCACACTTCCTCACATTTATCACACCATATCATAATTATTACCAATATATCTCTTCATTTTTCTCTCTCTTCACTTTTCTCTTCTACTTTTCACATTCTCTCTCCTCATCTACCCCACTTACCATAATTCTCACCACAACTCACCACAATTCAACATGTTTTCAAATTTCACCGCACCGCACCATTATCATATTGCAACCAACCGTATAAAAAAACGGGGCCTTAGTGACATAAAATATCTGTAAAAGCAAAAACCTACTAGGTATGTAATAAGTTTTTCTTTTACAAATTTTCACGTGAATTGAGAAAAATTAATAAATATTGATTTGCACAAGGACAATGATACACATCTTGCTTCAAGGTGGCTAAAAACCATCTTGAATTTTCCATATTTCACATTTTTGTAACTTTTAATAATATTTTCTTTAATAATTATATATATTTATCAACTATAAGAGTATAATACTTATTAACAAGGTCAAAAAATATAAATAATAGCCTAATTTTATCAATCATATTAGAAAATGTATATTTTATGCATAGTTTTATATTTATAAAAAAATACTAATAAATAAATATTTTTATATTGTTTATAAGTTGTAATAACCCTCAAAGTAATGAAACATAACTTCATAATGATTTAAATATACTTACATTTAATTTTATAAGTGATTTAGATGAAATATAAGATGATTAACAACCATCTTGCATCAAGATGTTTATCATTTTCGTTGTACAATTTAAATAATATAGATCCATAAATCTATTTATCCAAAGTAAAAAAATAAAAATAAAAACAGTCGTCTTTTAATTAACCCATTCCTGATTTTCATTAGTATTTAATATTTAATTATTCATAACTCTAGCACCAACATCATTCCTTATGGTTGACTCTGCCTAGTGGTGCAACACTTACTAGCCTAATACACCTCACATTCCATATTAAAATTGTTTTCCGGGCCTTATGCGGTTAAAGTTTAAAAAAATTAACCATAAATTTCTCAATTTAAAAATTTGGCTGTAAATTTCTCGATATATATAATAATTTGTTATACTAAATTATTATCATAAAATTTGTATAGAAAAATATTATTCCAAATAAAAGTATCATATTGAAATTATTAATAAAATATTGTATGAGAAATCATAAATCAAATAATAACATTGAAGACCATAACTATCGACAAAGAGACAAATAATATGAAATGAAAGGAGTATATATAAACCATGCATTCTCACTCCAAATAACAAAATAATACTTAAAAATATGAATTACTCAAATGTTAATTATATTACGGTCCGTTTGGTTGGTCAATAACCCCGGGGAAATGGTCAATTTTTTTGGGTTGACTTATTTTCCCATGTTTAGATGCGAGTTGACTTCGGGAAAAATTTCACAGTGGGCCCACCATTTTCTCTATTTTTCTAGGGAAAATTTCCCTTAGGGGGCTATGGAAAATTTTTCTCAGAAACAATCCCTTAGTGTCAATATATTATACTCTCATTGGTCTGCTTTACGTATTGGGTTAATTTATACTAATTGTTTGAGAAATTAGTGTTGATTTAGTGGCACATGATAATAGGTGCAATTTGCAGCTAAACTTTCGAATAGTCAATCCAAACGTAAACTTGCCAGCATGTTGAAGGCTCAAAAAAGCCTACTGCCATCATCAACTTGAGACACCCGAGAAAGGGAAAGAAAGAAAGAAAGAAAATTAATCTTTTAAATGTTTAATTGTAATGAGGGCCCTCTAGTTAATTAATTAAATTCATGTAATTAAGAGGAAAGTAATATGTAAAAAAAAATAAAGGGAATATGATCATTATCTCAGCCATGTGCAAGCAATTTGAAATGCTACAAATAATAGGTTCCATTTGTACAAGATTTAGGCCGTGTTCTATACTGTGGTTGGCAAACTGCGATGCCACACGGTATCGCAGTTTGCCACAACCCACCACATTTCACCGCAAATCATTATTTTTTTCTCTCCTCACTTTTCTCTCTCCTCACTTTTTTCCTCTACTTTTTACATTCTCTCTCCTCACCTACCCCACACACCAATAACCTACCACAATTCCACCACACCCCACCACAACCACCACACCTCACCGCAAAATACCGCAATATACCGCAAAATAGAACACCGCCTAAGAGGCTTCCCATCTTTTCCGAATCCAAAGAGTCCCATTCCTTCAAATCTTAGCTATATTGATATATGCATAATTCATATGTAAAATGATGAACATTATGATTTCATTTTATGGATATATGCATAGTTCATATGTGCAAGCAATTTGAAATACTACAAATAATAGGTGCCATGTGCAAGCAATTTGAAATACTACAATTTTTCATTAGAAATATTTTCCTGAGAAAAATTTATATTTTATGATTTTAAATTGTGTATTGTTTAAGTAATTATACACGTCAAAAAGTATTAATGGTAACTAATAGATTTTATATGTGATTCTAAATATAAACTACTAGATTTTATGTAATTTATGAACCCTTCAAATGACGAGACATATATTTGTAACAACTTAAATATGCATATATATATATGTTTTAGAGTGATTTATTTGTTTCTTTTACAATTTCAACAACTAGCATTTCTTTTTACACATAATTAATAAATTTATTACATTTTATCATTTTAATCACTATCATTCATAATTAATGCAATGATAAGTTTTGAATAAATTATAAATTTTTTTATCCTAATTTCAATTTGCACTGATCTTCTTAAATTAGTTGGGGTGAGAAATGTAATAGAGGGCAAAGGTAGTATCTTACTCCTAGTAATTGTCCTCTTGTTCCTCTGTCTCAATTTCTCATATTTAAATGGAAGGTAACAGAGCTGCTAATTAATTGACTAAGTTTGGTGTTTCGTTCCAGTCAATAGTATGTCGAGTTGTAAATCCGTATATTTCTCTGTCCTCTATTTTATAGGAGGACCAACTAGATAAATCCCTTGAGAGAAGGGTTACCTAGGATTATATTTCTTACCTTTTCCTTAAAAAACATGTTGCTCCTAGTAATCAATGTCATTATGATCTTAATTTTTTCAATTAAAAATATAAAGATAATATTTAAATTGGATTTTGACATAGTTGCACACTTGCACTTGTACATTTATGCATTAAATAATTAAGGAAATAAAAAGGTGTTTTGGAGGAGCATTGATGGTTAAATACGTGAACTTTGAAATTAACATACCATGCTTGTTGGGTTGCATGTGAGATTTGGCCTCAAGTTATAGGTCTTGATCACTCTTTCTTGGTAAACGCCTAGCTTACCAATATAAATAACAATTACGTCTTAATCCACTCCCGTTAAATCAAATCATTCATATAGTTTAATTATTATTTTTTTATTTATGTTCCCTTTTCGTTGCAATTCCAAGTCATGGATCAATGTTTACAGTTTGAGTATTTTATTATTCATCACTTACTAATTCATATACATTATATTTACTTTTGATAGGATGTAATATTGTATCCTATTGATAGAATTAATTAGTTTTTCAAATTTTATTGATTGCATTGAATTTGCAGTCCATCATTCAGAAGTATCACTAATATATAGTGTTAGAGTACATATTCATTCATGAATGATCAATAAAATTTTGGATCGAGTTGATTTTTGCATGATATTTAGGTTGAATGTCAACTGAGTGCATATTTATTTAAACAATTAGTATTTTATAAGGATAAATATTATAATAACATGACCTCCTACAAAAATAAATAATAGTGAATAACAAAATAAGGACAACAGCCTCACAAACATCAAACTAGATCCAACGAAAATTTAGCTTTGACAACATATTTACAAGGAACTTTTAGGAACATCAAAATTAACATTCACTAAATAAGTTGTGGCTATCATGACAAAAACTCCTTAAGGAGATGATAAACATCCAATTATCTTACCACTAGAACAACACAGTACTGGTGCATATTTATTTATGAGTGATGCTATATGTTTTGGGGGAGAACACAACATTTGTGTCTTATTTTTCATAAATTTACAGTTATTATGATATGATGTTTGAAATTAAGTTTTTGATAGGTATTAGGAATTATTAATTATAAGAAACTTATAATGCGTTAGCTATGCTAACGATTACAGATGACACCCTAATGGAATGAACCCCATCCATTAAACATATTTTAAATATTTATTTTATAAATTTAAAAAATTATAGACAAAAATAAAATTTTATGCAACTTATATGTAGTATTATAATTATATAAGTCGATTATATCAATCAACTTTTTTCAACTAAATGTGTAAATACATAATCTTTATACTAAGACAATACACTTAAGATCAGATATGTGTTATCCCAAAATTAATATCATTTTGGTTTATGTAAACATAGTTATGAGAGCTTTTACAATATGTACTCTTCAAGCATAAAATACATTCATTTGAAGGTTTGAGTTAGATTATTAAACCATTCGTATTTGTGCGTTCAACTATCATTTTATTGCAAATTTTTAGATGGTTTTTTTTAAAAAAAATAAATGGATTCTAATGATATGAAAATAAGTTTTTTTTTTCTATGTGAGAGAAATATAGTGATAATTGTGTCATTTTTGGGCAATATATATACTAATATTATTATTTAATTAGGATCATTTTTTGGTAAAATTTACTTGGGATCGTCACTCATGAAGTTATGCTAGAGGGAAGAGGACCATAAACATGTCATAGAAACAATTACTGCTGAAATTTTGAAAATTAAATCTGAATTCATATCTTTTAGAATAGAAGTACATTAGGCATCTTTTTATGGACGAATACCTTGCCTACATTAGGCCATAATTCTTTCTCGGTCAAGGTCATGCCTACTTTCTTGTAACAATGTCGACTTCTTTGGTTCTTAAATAATTCCCGCTTATTAAGTACTCCGTTTCATATTAATTAATACTTAAACTAACTTTTTTATTTCAAAATAATTGTTACTTTTCATTTCTCAATACCTAATTTAATTATTTTAACTTTAACAATTATGTCAACTTTTTACTTTTCTAATTAATAAAACTACTTCTACACACATTCTTTCACTAACCACACCTTGATATATGAAAAATACCTTGAAAATAGTGATATTTAATTATCTAGATAGTTTTTTAGTTAAACATTGACATATGCAAAATGATGAAATATGACAATTAATTTAAAACGAATGGAGTAGTAATTATATTCTTATATTAGATTATTTATTATGTAGGATATACTCCTACTGCATTTTAAATTAAACTTATGATATTTGGTGTATGATGTAGAGCCCAAGGGAGACGAGCAATATGAAATCAAAGCACTCGCATATTTATGAATGGACAATGATACGCATCTTGACTCAGGTTAATGACCATTTTAAATTGTCCATATTTCACATTTTTGTAACTTTTAATAATATTTCTCTAATAATTACTATAATATTTATCAACTTACTATAATATTTATTGGCTAGTTCAAAAAATATAAATAATATCCTAATTTTATCAATCATAATAGAAAATTCACATTTTATGCATAGTTTTATATTCATGAAAAAATATAAATAAATAATTATTTTTATGTTGTTTATAAATTGTAATAATCCTCGATCAAAGTAATGAGACATACGTTTATAGTGATTTAAATATACTTACATTTAATTTTATAAGTGATTTAGGTGAGATGCAAGATGGTTGATAACCATCTTACATCAAGATGTTTATCATTTTGCTTTATGAATAAGAATACATAGTATATATATTTTTGATATGTTATTGTTTTCTATTATAATTATAAATGTTATAGATTCCTTATTTCTGTTTCTATTACCCTGATTTGACCTAGGCTTTTGACTTATAGCCTTATTATAAATTGAAGGTTGCCGAAAACAAGAAAGTAATATCACCACAAGAGCGAGATTGAGAGAGAATTCTCAAATTTATGTATGTAGGTTCTTGTGGAGGATATAATCTCTATTAATATCCTTTTTCATAATACTTTCATCTAATGCACTTAAGGAAAGGCTTTAAATCTCTGCTCTATTAACTATATATGATTGTTTTGATATTTTTTTTTTTTTTGTTATTTGCCTGAAAATTGTCATTTGAGAATTACCTTTCATAATATTTTACCACAAAAGATAATGAAAAACTAAAAAAATGCTAACTTTGTTGATATGATACATTATTATACTTGTATAAGTCCGAGCTGGCTCGTTCATACAATGTCTTTTTTTTCACATTTGATTATTAGTTGTCGAAGGCCAAAACACACAAAAACAAAGTCATTCAATATCAGGGCAAGTTGTTTTATAGCACCCTTACTAACCAAAACTCCTAAACACAAACCTACATAAACTTTTAAAAAAAATGTAATTAAAAAAAAAAAGAAGAGAAGTTTAAAGGGGAGCAAAGGGGACCAAAGCAAACCTGAAATTCAGGGAGGATTTTATGATTGTCACACGTTGGAGAAGACGACAATCCTCATTCAATTCAAACTTCATCTCAAGAGTGAGATTGTGGCCTCCATGTTAAGAGTGGTCAAAATGACCAACATTTCTATGGCATCTCATTCATTTCTGTTAAACCACTCAGCTAAAAAGGCATGCATTTCCTTTCCAAACAAAAAGTATTACTCCTTCCGTTACCTATTAATTATCATAAATTTGATATTCTCATTCTCCATCCAATATTATTCTTTAATTGATAATTTCTTATATAATATATTATTAGCAATTGTAATATTATACTTTTATGATAATATTTTTCATTACAAATTCAACGGCGGTAATTTTGTATAACAACTCATTGTATATATTGAGAAATTTATAGTCAAAAATTTTGAAGTTTGACTGCACGATTTCCAAAGAGGGCGCGGATCGGATAACCGATCCGAGCATAAAAATGGATCGGATAACTGGAAAGTCGGATAGTTAATATCCTGATCCGTATTTGATCCATAAATTACAGATAACCGCATTTTGGTTAACCGGATTGTCGGATAACGGATTATCCACGGGGCGGTGGGCAAGATGAGAAACAGAAAACACAAACACAACGACATTGTATATTTTAAGTGTGAAGACTGAAGAGACGTTGGACTTGGGAGACTAAAGGAGTAAATAGACAGTTTGGGAATTGTATTGAGAGTAAATACTATGGTGTGCAAAACTGTAAATAGGAGTCCATTGAAAAAAGTCAGATTTTCGGATCTCCAATATATGATATTTTTATTTTCCGATCCGTGATCCAGAGAAAAATAGCGGATCGGATATCCGATCCAAGAAAATAAAAAATTATCCACTAATTATCCGTTTTTTCGGATCAGATTTTCGGATAATTGGATTGGATCTCGGATTATAGATATTGTGCCCACCCCTACTAAAGACAACATTTAATATCTGTTCTAATTGTGGCAATTTCATATTGTAATTCATTGTAATTTGTGAGTAATGAACGAAAACCTAATCAAATTGGAAAACATTTTGAAAAGAAGATAGTATAATCCAAACATGAATTAAATTAGTCTAAATGATGCCCACAAATTAGACAGTCATACTCTAAAGTTAGAACTTTATATTACAAGTGATGAAAATGATATGAGTCTTGGTGCAAGACACCCTTTAAACGTATTGCCCTATTACTAAAAGCATATTATTATATATTAATTTGAATAAAATGATATGATTGAATTCGGTATCTATAATATCACATATAAATTGTATAAAATTATACTTTTATACATTATTTTTCATTTTTTTAAAAAGTGCCTAAAATATGTCTAATAGATAAAGTCGATCTAATTAGGGTACCAATTGTGTCAATTGGCGTAGCCAATATAGCCAAACCCTCTTATAATTGAAAATTAATACATACTATTAAAACAATTAGTGCAAAAAATCTATAAAAATACTAATTTGATGAAAGACAAGACACTTAAGGAATGTTTTAGGAAAACAAATGTATCACCACCCAAAAAAATATACTAGGTCAATACTGATATTACCATCCATTAAAGTTTTAAGATTTCAAATTAAAAAGGGATTATTGGACGCCAATAATACCAACTTTGAGGGTATTGGAGATTAATAATATAAATTATTTTCTTGAACACTAGTAGTACCAACTATCGACTTATTTTCCTCTAACAATGCACGGCCGAGTTGTTATAGTTTTAACTCATCGGAGAGATGACGTAGCTCCATGATATGTAACGTGGAAGGCGGAGGTTGGGTAGAAAATGTTGACGTGGACACTGACATGCCTTCCATGTCACATATTATGGAACCATATCATGCCTTTGATGAGTTAAAACAATTACAATTCGACGGTGTACTGTTAGAGGAAAATAGGTCAATAGTTCGTACTGCTAGTGTCCAAGAAAATAATTTGTATTATTAATATCCAATATCCTAAAATTGATATTATCGATGTCCGAAAACCCATTAAAAAACGACTCATGATACGTTGATTATGTTGTTTGTATCTTTTCCCTTGATAATAATACTCTTCCATTATCCAATATCACTATTCTTGTAGGTTTGATATACAACATATAATACATAATAGTGTACGTGTATACTCAACATTTTAAGATCGACCTTAATACTTTGATATATACTATAATGAAACTTTTTGTCATTTGGCTCCTCTTTTGTATGTCTCAAAAGTTTGTGTGAGTGACTAGTCTCCCATGTAATAAGGAAATGAGCTTTTTGACTGTCCCTTTGGACTATAGTCTTTGTAGACCTAACCTTTTCACGTACTACCAAAATCCTTTCGGTCATGTTTTCCTCTCAAACCTTGGGAAATGCTCCCCTCTAATGTGTCCCATTTTCATTTTATTAATTTAATTAAAACTTGTAAACAAAGTGTGACTTTCTGTTTGCTTTGCCTTTGGATTTTCTAGCTTAATAAGACATGCCCGCTTTATTGCATGTTTATGCTAAACCTAGAAAGGAACTTAGGCTTAGACTGCATCATAATCCGATCCTTTTCTTATTTAACAATTCAATGATAATAATGCACGGGAATCTAACTGTACATTGATTGTACAATACTGTAAGAATACGATCAAAATTCATCAACTTAAGTAGATATCAAAATACACTTAAATTTAAGAGATCCTTTTCTTAAGATATCACCCTAAATAATTTGCAATAAAAACATGATGGAAATCAGAAGAGGAAAGAATAGAGTACAAATGATGTGAATACAAAAAAAAAAGCATTGTATGAAACCACATAAATAACAAAATTTTGATAAATAGAATTTAGGCTTTTTGAATTTACATAGTCATACCTTAAATAACCTAAACTTTCAATACACGGTGATGACTTAAACTTCGAGCTGTTTGAATTTTAGTAGACTATCATCCAATTTCCACTATATTGTAATTTGGTTGTAGTACTGCTATGTGATAGTTGAATTTTTCTAAACAAACTTTACCCCAAGACATTTTACAATTGAGTTATACTAGCTGAAACTAGCACTGAGCATAGTCTAGTCTGGTCCGAACTTTGGACTGGACCGAAATTTTTAAATCCAGTTCTTGGACTGAACTGAATGGATTGAGGACCAACCAAAGGACCGAACTTTTTTACTAAGATTTTCAATTTTTAGGGTTTCTAACTCTAACTCTCTCCTCTCATCCCACTCAGTCAATCACACACACACAAAGTCCCGATTTTAAGGGGACCTTGTCTCTCTGTTCACTCGCAATATAGTGCAAGTTTTATATCGTATTCACAGGGAGCAATGTCTTTTTGCCAAAACTTTCACTACTAAAGCTTAGTTTAAGGTAACAAAAACGTTTATGAGGGGGAAAAGGGAACAAGGATAGATTATCAGAAAAAAACAGAGAAAAAGGGGCTCAAGGGTCGGTCTTCGCCTCCTAATGGTCACCCTAATCACGAGGGAGTCTCGGTCAGGACACTAAGCCAAGATAGAAGTTGGGTTATTGCAAAAAATAGAGCCACTCCGGGGCCTCTCCCGAGGTATACCCGAATTTAGCCCTAAAGGTTCGTCCACTAAATGAATGAGGACTCACCTAAAAGGCTTGAAATGCAAGTCACCCTATCCGAACTTCTCCACTAAATTAATGAGGAGTCATTCAAATATCCATTCAATCATCCTAGAGATCGTGTTTGAGTAGGTTTAACGGGTTTCCACTACTTACTAAACCCCACAATCAAGAGAGTTTTTGGATGAAAACCTCATAAAACATGACCTAAGGCCCTAACTAGACCCAACCTTAGAAAATGGATCCAATTAGGGGCTAAACCTCCCCCTAAACCCTAAGGAAACTAGTCGCTAATCATGATAACAAACATTAAAACTAATAAGCTTAAAACAAGAATCCTAAGCATGATGTCTAGAAAGGAAACACAATAGGATTAATCTCAAGAACTAATTAAAGCAATTAATGAAAGAAGGAAATGAAACTTACCCAAACAAGAAGTAGGATGATAATAATAAAAAGAAGAAGAAACACCAAAGTTTGAATAATAATCTTCAAAGTAATACTCCTTGAATGCAATAATCCAACCCAAATACAAAATAGAAGCAAAGTTTTAGAGTAATAATGAGAGAATCTATCTAGAAAGTAGTGCTAAGCAACTAAAAAGGGAAAGATGAACAGTAAAAATTAGCTCCTAGGTTTAGTTTTGGACCGAGCTTAAATACATTGGGAAAAAAATAAGCAAAACACAGTCGTTTTGGCCCTAAAAATTTAGTCGGCCAGGGTCGTCACGGGCGTTACCACCAGACGTCACGCCCGTGACGAGGCGATTCCAAAATCTCGAACATAATTTCTTCGCTGAGATAACGGGCGTTACCAGATGTCGTCACGCCCGTTACCGTCTGGGAATCGGCTTTTCAAATATCTCCTCAGCTGGGTCACGGGTGCTACCACCAACCGTCACGCCCGTGACCTCTTGGAAGTCGGCAACTTGGGAAAATGGCTCAGCAGGGTCACGGGCGTTACCTTGGGTCGTCATGCCCGTGACCGCTCTCGGCAAAATGGCACTTAATTCTCTCAATTAGGTCACGGGCGCTATAAATGGGGTCACACCCGTGACCACCTAGGTTTGCCTTTTTGCTCATTTTCCAACTCTGGTCACAGGCACTACCCTTGGGGGTAATGACCCTGACCTCCTGGGTATGCCTTGATTCATCCTGTGCAGTATCTTCAAAATGAGGGTCGCTCCTAATATCCCGAGGTTGCTTCCTTGAATTCCCGAGCCGGGGTTCTCGGCATCGACGACTCGACATCTCCCAATGCCTCGGGTCCAAACTATCCTGCATACAAACTAAAAGAAAAACGGTTAAGGGACAATTATTAGGGAGGTAACGAGCAACAATTCTAAGTAGATGGAGTAACACTTAAGCTCAAAATTGAGCCTAAACACTCTCCCCAGTTGCCCGACCCTCGTGTTGGGTTAAACGTGGAGACCAATTTTGGGTTGGTCATTGTGGCTTGGAAAGTAAGGTAGAAGAGTTTGAGTGTAAATCAAGTTGCTGATTTGTTAGCTGCCTCTTTTTGTAATTCCTTGTCTATCAAAGACTCTATTAACCCTAATTAAATGTCTTAGCCTTGTACTATATAAATAGAGACTAGGGGCTAGGCTTATTTATAGTGCTAATGAAAGTGTTTCATCTGACCCCAAGAGATTGACATGTAATCTCTATATTCCTGAGGGAGTTGTGTGAGGCTCAACTATGAGTATTAAGTTCTTAGGTTGTAACTCTGGGAATGTTGTGAGAGATTGTGAAGGTCTAGGAATCTCTGAAACATTGTTGTAATCCTCTAATAGTGCATCGTTTGTGGTTTTTTTCCGATTTGAGTTTTTCCATATTAATTCTTGTCATATCTTTATTTATTTTTGCCCTTATTATTGTTTATCTGATAACAATGTCCTGAGTATCATAACAACTGGTATCGGAGCTTTGGTTGGAGCATTGTTGATTTACAAACTGAGAAGTAATGGCAGGCACTATTGTGAAGATTCTAGAGTTTGATAGGAAAGACTACGCGTGGTGTAGGATGCACGTTGAGAATGTGCCCTCCATCAAAAGTTGCATCTTGCGATGGGTGAAAAGCCATAACAGATTGCACCAAGGATTAGGAAGAGCTTGATGGTCAAGCATTCAGTACGGTGAGGCTGAAGATAGCTCGGAATGTGGCTTTTAATGTCAAAGATCAGAAAACGACGAAAGGTCTGCTGCAGGCCTTGCAAAACACATATGAGAAACCTTCGACAATGAACAAGGTATATGTGTGGCGTCGCTTGTTTGAATTTAAGATGTATGTGTCTGGTGATATGAATGATAATATAAATGAGTTGAATGTGATACTATCGAAATTGATCTTTGTGGGATTTAGTTTTGACGTCAAGATAAATGCTAATATAATGTTGGCTACCCTACCTAAGTCATGGGTAGAGCTGGGCAATGGGTCGGGGACCCTATGCACTCAAAGGGTCGGGTCAGCAAAACACAGGTTTATGACCCTGTAGGTATTTATAAGGGTTGGGCTGTTCATGGTCCGTGTAACCTAAGGGTCAAGTGCGGGTCAGCTCAGGGTCAGGCGCGGGTTATAACTTGTAAGGGTTGTTTATGGGCTGAGTATAAGCAATAGTACACATTCTCTTTCATCTCTTTCTCTGTCACTGAACCATCCCTAATACCTAGAATTCTAAACCCTAGATCCCAATCGATTCTAAGATTCCATAACAATCTGAGATCAATCTCACCCTTTCTATTTATTGAAATGGAGAAATCGACTTTGTCAATTTTTCGATGCTAGAGTTTTGCGACTGAGGCTTGATTTCCACTTTTCCGATTGTCTTCGTGAATCCTTCTAGTTGAACATCGATCTAGCAGGCAATTGCTCCGATGACTATCTCATCGTTGGTGGAATGACAAACGTCCGTTCTCGATAGGGCTCAAAGGTTTAGTTTTGATTTTGGGAATTCAGTGTCTTTTTAGATTTATATTTGATTGGGTTTGTTGTTTCTATGAGTCATTTTCTAGAAAGATGAGATTGTTTTCATACCCAGTAAGGCAGTAAGAGTTTTCTCCCTCTTAATTTCTTGGACATAGCTATGTATTTAGAGGTCCCTGATTTCTATTTCTGCTAATTAGTTGTTGGGTATGAACAACATGATCTTTAATTTTCTTTTTTTTTTTTGAAACTAATATTAGATTTTCTATGAATTTTTGGGCTTTTCATGTTTAAAAGTCTGATCTTTAATTTTTTATTCTTTTTGAAACTTTAAGCTGTGAGGCCTGAGATCTTGCAATTGTTGCCAACCTGGTTGTCTTCATTTCTTCTTGTTGTTTTTCACCTTCAACTTCAAGTCTGAAACCACAAAGAAGCAAAGTAAATCGAAACAATGCTCAAATATAAACGGGCAGGTCATGGGTAGGCTAGGGTAAGTTGGCCCATGACTCGACCCGATCCATTATCTCAAAAGTGTTGACCCTGTTAGGTTGAATGTGGAGACCAATTTTGGGTTGGTCTTTGTCTCTTGGGGAGCAATGTAGAAGAGTTTGAATGGGAATCAAGTTGTTGATTTGTTAGCCATTTCTTTTTGTAATTCCTTTACTGCAAGGACTCTATTAACCCTAAAATTGTGTTAGCCTTGTACTGTAAATAGAGCCTAGGAGTTAGGCTTATTGGTATCACAATTGAGAGTGTTTCATCTGATCATAAGAGATTGACCTGTAATCTATGTGTCCCTAAGAGAACCTAAGAAGAGCAGATATAATGACCATGACTTGGTAAATTATGCTGAGAATTTGGGTGATGCCCTAACTGTTAGTGTTTACGAGTCAGAAAGAAGTTGAGTGATAGATTCGGGTGCCTCATTTCACTCTTCGTCTAGCAGGGAGTCCTTTAGCAACTTTGTGAGTGGAAGGTTTGGCAGGGTCAAGCTTGCAAACAGTCATAGTCTAAAGGTGCTAGAAAGAGGTGGTGTGAACATTAAAACTTCTAAGGGTTGAACTTGGAGGTTGAAGAATGTTCGGTATATCCCGGGTCTGACCAAGAGCCTTTTATCTGTTAGTAAATTGGATAAGAAGGGGTTCATGACGAGATTTAAGGATGGTTGTTGGAGGGTAACGAAAGGGTCTCTGGTAATTGAAAATGGTAGGAAGGAGGGGAAACTATATAGTACAATTGATAATTCTAACAGGTCTGTTCATGCTCGTCAAAGACATGTTAGGTGCTCTGATGAGATAAGGGTACCATAAACAAGGAGGTTTCCGGTCGAGTCTACGAGAATGGATGGTCAGCCGAAGAACGCATCCAAGTACCTGTACGGGAATTCGACAAGTTCAACACAAGGTAAATTCCAATCCAAAATTCTCCTAAGTTGTTGACGAGGATGCGTTTGTCGAAGTTGCAGGGGCGTGATCAGTTCAAGTGGGAGCTTGTTGATAAAAGAGGAGTTGATGGGAGGTCAACTGATACCTATGTTGATCTTTGCTGAACAAGATCGAGATGGATGCACTATAGGATTCGAGGAGGTGTTGAAGTGGTGATCGATGATGATCGACACATGATGCTTTTACAATTCATCTCCAAGTGGGAGATTGTTGGATTGAATGTGGAGATCAAATTTGGGTTGGTCACTGTTGGTTGGGGAGCAAGGCAAAAGAGTTTGAGTAGGGATCAGGTTGCTGGTCTATTAGCCGCCTCTTTTTGTAATTCCTTATCTGTCAAGGACTCTGTTAACCCTAATTAAATGTCTTAGCCTTGTACCATAAATAAAGACTAGATGATAGGCATATTTGTAGTGCAATTGAGAGTGTTTCATCTGACCGCAAGAGATTGACATGTAATCTCAATATTCCCGAGGGAGTTGTATCAGGCTCAATTGTGAGTGTTGAGTTCTCAGGTTGTAACTTTAGGAAGGTTGTGAGAGATTGTGAAGGTATAGGAATCTCTGAAACACTGTTGTAATCCTCTGATAGTGCATCGTCCATGTTTTTTCCCGATTTGGGTTTTTCCACATTAGTTCCTTGTGTCGAATCTTGATTTATTTTTGCCCTTATTATTGTTTGCCTGCCCTTATTATTAGCTAAAATGTGCAACTTAACAAAACTTAGGATGAAATTTCAAGGAGATTCAATAAAACTATAAATTCCCTCGGTAAAACTCCCATTTTGTAAATATATTCTTCTAATTGTGAAATGTCCTCATAGTATATTACCTAATTTTGGATGAATATAAGGACATGTATGAGGTATTAAATGCATAAGATGTACTCTCTCGATCACTTTTTATTATCAAATTACCTAAATTTTTTGTCCCTTTTTATTTATCAAATTACACAATTTTTATAATTTCAATAATTTATTACTTTTATTTTTAATAATTTGCGGTCAATAGACCCTAATATTCAAAATAAAAGCTGGGCCAATATAAACAGGCAGACAGCTGAAAATGAGAACAACCCGCAAAGAGCAAACAAAACACAACAAAACAATCCAACCCAACTTGGAAAATGGGCCGGATTTAATCAACCCATACACACAGGTGACGATCTGCCAAGTCAACAAAAGATGAAAACTATCCGCACAACGATAAAGAAAAGGGAGCGAATTGAAAATTGAAAAGAACCCAATGCTACTTTGCTTGTTCCGCACTGTATGCCAACCAACATCCCAAAAAGCTGCTATTTTCCTCAATTTGTGCTCCTCCACTAAATCTTGTACGTTGGGTCTACTCCACCTTTTTCTTCTTTTTGAGGAAAATTAATTCCATCAATTGCTCCACCAAATCTACTAACTCCACCCCACCAAGAACGTTATTCTGCTCTATTATGAAGCTAGCAAGATGAAATAAAATCAAGTCAAACATCATCATTATCATCAATCTCAACCTCAAATTAGACCTAATCTCTACTGTCTCAACATGAATTGCCTCCAAATATTGCCTTCAACCCCACCATGAACAATACTGTGCACTATTCTGAAGCTTGCTGCATGAAATAAAAACAAGCCAAACACCATCATCATCATCAACATCATCATCATCCCCAACTCAGACCTCATCACTCCTGCCTCAACAAATTCCAGATGCCGATGAAACACCAAAAGAAAGATGCATCCATCAACCATGGCTACATGCAATCAAACAAAGCACAGGACCCTACACAATTCTCATTTCTGTAGATTTTCACCTCCAAGAGAAAATGGGAGAAAGCTCTCTGAAGCTTTCTTCCTCCTTTCACTCTCCTTGACCTTCTTTTTCTTTCTAGCAGATAGTTTTCCTTCAAGGTGCTTCTTTAGATTGGTGTTTTTTTTAAAGTCTCATAAAACCGCTATCAACACCAAATTTAATAGCTTTCTCCGCTATGGCAAGCCTTGCATTAACAATTGATTCACAACCAGAAGAAATGGAGCTGATTTCATCTACATCAAGATCCTCCAACCTAGGGGTGTGTATGCCTTCTGGAATTCCTTCTCTCTCAACTCTATCATTGGAATGATACACTTCACTATTAATAATGCCTTGGTTATCATCCAAAATCTCAGTTCTCTTAGGACTCCCACTCCCATCAAGCCGCGTATCTTCAATTGTTCTGTCTTCATTAACTGTCTCAGTGATTCCAATAATGGTATTCTCACTTAATATCTCCTTTCAACGTTGAATTCCCAAGGCATTAAAAAGCTCTCCCTTTAATACTTCTGTTTGGTCAGCTAGCCTTTTTAGTTCCCTAACATAGCCACTACTTGAGAGTTGTTCCAGAAATGTCTTGGATGTTTCACCCTGACTGATTCCCAGGTGATCAAACCCTTCAACTTCTTGAACTGAATTTTGACATTCTTCATCTTCATGCTCCAACGCTCCAATGGCCATCATCGGAGTCTCTTACACAAGGTTAAGGTCATTGTTGATGTTTCCTTGAAATGACACTATTTGGAATGAGCTCTCTGATTCATCATCACTCTCATTGGAAATGTGATTTGAGACCCCTTGGTTTGGCTGTTGAACTGAATAAGAATTGAACATTGTACCAAATTCTCTGATGAAGACTCTGTATGAGCACTCTTAGATATCTAACAGAACTTCTCCTTCAATTTTGTTAAAGATTTCTGTAACCATCAGTACTCTCATTGCTTCAAACTGACTTGTACCAATACTCTGACCCAGTTGTAGGAGTTTACCCCATGGTTGAACACACTTCTCAAAATTCTCCCAGTTCCACCCATGAGGAGGAATGCCCACAACATCCAACCACACCCTTCGTGTCTTAGCAGTTTCATAGACAGACCATTTTCTAATCTCAACAAACCAATCTTGGAGCTCTTTAGGGTCCTTCAAGGCTTCTTCCATATCATCTGTAGTAGGGAAGGTGATTATGAACTTAGTCCCACTAAGAGCCCTGATTTTTGAGACAGGGCTAAAGTTGTGGATAATTGTTGAGGTGAAGGAAGCAAGGTCCCGTGTTTCCTGAGTTATGCAAACCAGGCTTCTCTCAAGCCACTCCAAGAAATCTTTGTTCTTCTCACCTTTTAAAACTTCACCCACTACTCTTGTCTCCTGGGTCTCTTGTCTGTCATTAAACTGCTCTTTCTCCTGATGTTTCTTTCTTACCCAAAAACTTCCAGTTCTTTCCTTGGTTCCATGTCTTCTCTGCCACCACTCATATTGCTGAGTCTGTGTGTACTTCCTTCGTGCCCAGTCAACCACCACTCTCACCCCTCTAATCAATTTCCCGTGCATTTGCTCTATACAAAACTCAGCATCCTCTCTCCTCCATAATCTGATAAAACCAAACGAGTGTCGTCCGCCTCTTCTTGGGATATAGGCATCCTTCACTTTCACTATTCTCCCAAAAACACATTTCAAACCATATTTGTCGAGATTACTTGGCAGATTCCCCACATAAATTGAGATATCATCATCATCCAGCCGTCTCCCATTCCTACTCCTCCATTCACGCCCTCCCATAGCTCTTTATAGACGGGTATGGCGTTAGGTGACACCAACCCAACTTACTATTATAAAGAACTGGGCTTGTCTCTTACCTATAACATGGGTTAAAAGGGGTGGGGCTTTGACGTTGCAATTGTGGGTCACTCAATAATTTATTACTTATTCTATCCCTAACAAATAATTTTTTTTATTCTATTTCCTGTGTTCAAAGTTTTGTTAAATTAATCATAGTGACAAACAAGTATAGATAGAGGGAGTAATACAAACATTAGATTTTTTTTTTTCCACTCCATTTCCCGTGTTCAACAGTTTTGTTAAATTAGTCATAGTGACAAATAAGTAGAGATAGAAGGAGTAATATAAACATTAGATTGTACATTTAGAGGGAGAATTATCTAAGGTATTCATTAACTATACATGTGTAGGAGGCAAAAATTTGTCGGCAAATCAGAAAATTACACGTGGAAAATAAATTAAATTTATTTGGCTAATTATTGTCCACCACGTGTGAAATTAATTACGACGGTCCATTTAATTAAATTTTAAATGGAAATGTACCCTGGCCAATACCATCGTGACACTTATCAATTATGATGCAGAAAATCATAATTATTTCTTTATTTAAAAATTAAAGGAATAATTATTAATTTGGGCCCAAGCCCAAAGCCGACTCAAACCCTAGGCAACCCTAGGCCTCCAGAGCCTATAAATAGGGGTCTTCTTCCTCATTTTCAACACACACTGCAGGCTACCCCGGCGGCATTCGACATTCAGCACTCCAGAGGCTTCAGAAGATCAAACTGCCAGCAGTCTCCAGCTACCAAGCGCCAAGGATCAAAGTCTGCAAAAGCTCAAGATCGAGTCTCCAAGCTTCTACTGCGTCAAGATCAAGAACTGCTTCAGAGTTCTTCAGCAGACCTGCAAAGCCTTCAGAAGATCGAACTAACAGACACGCTCCAGCTACCAAGCACCAAGAACCAACGTCGGCTAGTTCAACAACTTCTGTTCTTCACATAAAAGACTGCAGTCTACCCGGCGGCATTCGGCATTCTGCACTCCAAAGGCTTCAAAAGATCAAACTGCCAGCAGTCTCCAGCTACCAAGCGCCAAGGATCAAAGTCTGCAAAAACTCAAGATCGAGTCTCCAAGCCTCTACCGCGTCAAGATCAAGAACTGCTTCAGAGTTCTTCGACAAGATCTGCGAAGCCTTCAGAAGATCGAACTACAAGCAACTTCCAGCTATCAAGCGCCAAGGACCAACGCCTGCTAGTTCAACAACTTCTGCTCTTCACATCAAATATTGCAGCCATCTTCTTCATCTGGTTCATCGATCGAGACCAAGCATTCAAGCCCTTGCGTCCAAGAACTTGAAGAACTGCAACCAACAGTCAACCTGCAAACGGTTAACCCTCGAGCAGCCTCCAGCTACTAAGCACTAAGGAGATCAACACTCAAGACCTTTAGCTCAAGAACTACTATAGAGCTCTTCAGCTATTCAAGGTCAAGATCAAGCGCCCGCGCCCTCGGCTCACCCAAATTTTAGGAAATCGAATTAGAGGACTGCTTTATTGTATTTAATATAGAGATTGTACCTAAAATTCTTTGAAATTAATACACAATTATATTTGTTCACTAATTTCTTGTGTTTATTTATTTTAGACCCAGAAATTTGTGTTTACAAATTTGGCACGCTCGATGGGACATCTCTGCCTCTCATCTCTTTCTCCAAGAAGTCAAATTCGACCTTCGATCCAAGCGACATGATGGATGTCAACATGGAAGCAAAGATAGCTGAACTTGAGGCTATGTTAAACATGCTCGCTAGGGAAAGTGAAGAGAAAGACAAGAAGATGAGCGAACAAAATGAACAGATCGCAAAATTGACGAAGAAGATAGAGAAACGCCCATATCAAGACTCCGATGAAGGTTCTGACAAAGAGTCTTCCAAAGGTGATGGCGATGGGGAAGACAAGAAAAGTTACTCATCTTCAAGATCACTAACTGTGGAGCAGATTCAAAACTTGGTGGCAAATGTAGTACGGGCTCAACTCAAATTGGGATCAACCAAGAGTCACTTGTATACAAAGCCATACACAAAAAGGATTGACACTCTTCGAATGCCACAGGGATATCAACCCCCAAAGTTCAATCAATTTGATGGAAAGGGTAATCCCAAACAACACGTTGCTCATTTCATCGAGACTTGTAGCAATGCCGGCACGGAAGGAGATCGACTGGTGAAGCAGTTCGTTCGATCATTGAAAGGGATAGCATTCGATTGGTACACAGATTTGGAACCCGAGTCTATCAACAGTTGGGAAGAAATGGAGCGAGAGTTCCTAAACCGGTTCTACAGCACTCAACGTGTTGTTAGCATGTAGCGATGAGCCGAACACCAAACAGCGGTGGAGAGGCGAGCCAAGATTGACTATATCCATCGTTGGAGAGCTCTTAGCCTTGAATGCAAGGATCGCCTCACCGAAGCTTCAGCTGTCGATATGTGCGCTCAAGGTATGCAATGGGATTTGCTCTACGTCCTCAAGATGGTCAAGCCGAAAACCTTTCAGGAGTTAGCAACTAAGGCGTATGATATGGAGATAACCATAGCAAGTCGACGGGGAAGGTCTTCATCTGCATTTGAATCAAGGAACGGAGCTAATGAGTATAAGAAGAATGACAAGTGGCCAAAGACTTCAAAAGAAGAGTCAATGGCTATTTCAACAAGCGAACCAATGCGAATCTCTACTAAACCTAAACCCAAAAGGGAGAAAGCCACTTCTCCGAAAGATGTTGAAAGGAAGCGCCCTACACTGAAGGAGCTTCAAGAAAAGAAGTACCCATTTCCAGACTCCGATTTGTCTGGAATGCTCGACAACTTGTTAGAGACGGGAATTATCGAACTTCCACAACCAAAGAGGCCAGAAGAAGCGGGAAGAATCACAAACCCAAGATATTGTCGCTATCATAGGGTAGTCAGTCACCCTCTAGAGAAGTGTATCACGCTCAAGGAGCAGATCATGAGACTAGCTGAAGATGGGAAAATTATACTGGACTTGGATGACAACGTCGAGGCTAATTATGTTTCAGCACGACCAATTCTGACCGGTAGAAATGAAGTCTTGATGATCCAATTTGGATGCCAAAATCCCGTTCCTTTCGCAGTACCAGTCCAGGCCCCCCGAGATGCACATGAGCAAGTCTCAAAAGCTTTTGGTGAAGAGGAAAGATGGAGCTCGGTGTCTCGAAGGAAGACTAGGGGGCAAAGGGAAGTCCAAACACAACCACCTCGAAGGCAGCAAAGGAGAAGAAGAAATCCTCAACCTTCAGCAGAGAAGAAAAGGCTTGAAGTAATTGAGAAACAAGAAGTCAGTTGTTCAGCTAAGTTGCTCAAGCGAAACCCTCATCTTCCTGTCACGCTAGAGGAATACTTTCCAAAGGACTCCTTTGGAAAAGTTAACAAAGTTGCCACTGTGAACATGGTCTCCTACTTCAAGATCGAAGAAGATGATAACGAAGGAATGGAGCATCAGCCTAAGTCAAAGCTCTCCGTGTTCGATAGGTTGGGACAGTCTGCTTCCCACAGACAAGCTTCTATCTTTGAGCAGATAGGGTGTCGAGGAGGGCACAAAACTTCGGTCTTCAGCAGGATCAAGGGTGGTTCGAGATCAAAGTCTTCTGTATTATCAAAGATCAAACAAGCTGAAGAGGCGACAAGTTCACAGCCTAGCCAGGAACAGAGCTCCGCATTTAGCCGCCTTGGAGTCATCAATGAAGTTAAAAGCTCCATCCCATCTCGCATGAAGCGTTGTTCAACATCGGAGGTCAAGACTAAAGGATCCTTGAGAGTGAAGAGACGTACTGTGATCTTCACCGGTCAGCAAAGCAAAAACAACACCGACATGGAGCTTGAACGAGAGGAGACGTTTTCTTCTGCCGAAGTCAAAATCTAGGAAAATGAAGATGTAGCTCCCGAACAAGAGCCTAAACTGTTCACAAAAAAATAAAAAAGAGTCAATTTCTGTTTTATTTTTTAAGTTCCTTTCATTTCATTGTTGTAATGCTCCTGGCCCGCAAGAGTATAAATTGTGTACGGCTAAATCAATAAATAAAATTTTTATTTCTCCATCTTTAAATTTGAACTACGTATGGCTTGATCCTTATGGCTATCCTATCCCTTAAGGTACGTAGGCAATTTGGGTCTAGACCCAAATACAGTCATACATAAGAAAAAAAAATCATCGCATGTCACCAAATTTTGAAGACTTTCCTGGTCAACAAACTCCAAAACTTTCAAGTCTTTAAGGACTTACAAGTTAGCAAATTCAAGACTCACAAGTCAAAGTTCAAGACTTTCAAGTCAAAGACTCTCAAGTCACCAAAGTTAAAGACTCTCAAGTCAAAATTGAAGACTTTCAAGTCAAGTACTCCCAAGTCAATCAAATAAAAGACTTTCAAGTCAACAAATTTGAAGACTCTAAAGTTACCAAATTCACTGACTTCCAAGTCAACAAAAATTAAAGACTTCTAAGTCAGCAAAAAAAAAAAATCAAAACTTTCAAATCAACAAACTTCAAGACTTTTAAGTCGTCAGGTCCCTTGATTGCCAAGTCAACAACAAGACAAAGACTTCCAAGTCAGTCAAATCTCGCATCAACAAGTCTCCTGACTCCCAAGTCGGTAAAATGAAAGACTTACAAGTCAACCAAATTGAAATCAATAAAACACAAGGACTCATAAATCAAGAAAAAAAAATCACGACTCCCAAGTCAATAAAGTTCGAGATTTCCATGTCAACAATGCATATGACTCCCAAGTCAGCAAATCCAAAGACTTTCAAGTCAACAAATTTCAAGACTCTTAAGTCATCAAACTCACCGACTCCCAAGTCATAAAAAATTGAAGACTTTCAAGTCAGCCAAATTCAAGACTACCAAGTCGCCAAAATCAAATTTTAAAGACTTTTACGTCATCGCAATGAAAACTCTCAAATCAAAAGCACAAGAAATAGACCGACTTCCAAGTCAGCAAAAAAAAGAAAAATCGAAGACTTCCAAGTCAACAAAAATTGAAGGCTTCCAAGTCAGTCAAATTCAAGATTACCAAGTCATTAAAATCAAATTCTAAGGTGAAGAGAATTAATTACTTGTAGGTCATACATGCAAGACTCCAAAGTCGACAAGATTAAAGACTTCTAAGTTATCAAAATTGTGAACTTTCAAGACGCACTTTGACGTGTTAGGATCCTCGTGTCGGTGGTTTACTTAAAGTCAACACCATCAATGGAATACTCAGGCTGGTTGAGAACTTCCTTCACGCATGCAGCAGGGGGCATCGTAATCGTGTCAGCCGAATTCTGCTCTGAGACAATGTCAACATCCTTCAAATCAACGACGCACTCCTTTGGCTAAGTGGTAGACTCTTTCAAGCTGGCGACATCGACGTCTCATTCAGATCAATATTGGGGGCATGCCAGATAGCAGTGCCCTTTCTGTCAATCGATGACGCTTGTAGCTGAAGACAGATTATATGGCTTATTGTGGATCTTTAGAAGAATGCCCGACTAACTCATCATGACTCGATAGAGAATTCAAGTCCTCTCTTCATAACCTATAGACGGCGGAAAGTCCAGGAGTAGTAAGCTAGGCGACAACATCACTGAGGAGTACTCCATTTGCAATGAGGCCGTGACTCCGTCGACCCAGGTCAGTTCTGAAAAGAGACACATCAAAGATGTCTAATACATCATAACGTCCCCGAGGAGTAAGCCCGATGATGACATCCGTCGACCCAGGTTAGTTTTGAAAAGAGACACCTCAAAGATGTCTAATTCATCAAAATTTCCCCGAGGAGTAAACCCGATGATGACTCCGTCGACCCAGGTCAGTTCTGAAAAGAGACACCTCAAAGATGTCTAATACATCAAAACGTCCCCGAGGAGTAAACCCGATGATGACAACCGTCGACCCAGGTCAGTTCTGAAAAGAGACACCTCAAAGATGTCTAATACATCAGAACGTCCCCGAGGAGTAAACTCGATGACGACTCCGTCGACTCAGGCTCTACTGTCGTTTTTGAGAGAGCTGCCTAGGACAACTCTATGCTAGTAAGCTGAGGAGTATTCCACTTGCGGCGAAGCAATGGCTCTGTCAACTCAAACTCTACTGTTGTTTTTGAGAGTGTTGTCTAGGAAAACTCTACGCCAGCAAGTTGAGGAGTATTCCACTTGAGGCCCAGCGATGACACAGTCGACCCAGACAGTCCTGAAGAAAGTAGTCTAGGACTACTCTACGTCAGTACGCTGAGGAGTAGTCTAAGGAAGCCGAGACGATGACACAGTCGACCCAGACAGTCCTGAAGAAAGTAGTCTAGGACTACTCTACGTCAGTACACCGAGGGGTATTCTAAGGAAGCCGAGACGATGACACAGTCGACCCAGACAGTCCTGAAGAAAGTAGTCTAGGACTACTCTACGTCAGTACGCTGAGGAGTAGCACAGAAAGCGGAGAAGACGACGCTGTCGACCTGCATACGATCTGAAGAGGGCGATGCAGGACTACCTACGTCAAGACGCGAGAGTAGCCGCGAAAGTGGAGAAGAAGACGGCAACCTGCATACGATCTGAAGAGCGATCTAGGACTACTCTACGTCGAGACGAGGAGTAGCCCACGGAGAATGCGATGACGACGACGCATTACGAAGAAAGTAGTCTAGGACTACCCTACGTCAGTACGCTGAGGAGTAGTCTAAGGAAGCCGAGGCGATGACACAGTCGACCCAGACAGTCCTGAAGAAAGTAGTCTAGGACTACTCTACGTCAGTACGCTGAGGAGTGGCCCAAGGAAGCGAGATGGCGACACTATCGACCCAGACAGTCCTGAAGAGAATAGTCTAAGACTATTCTACGTCAGCACGCTGAGGAGTAAGCAAGACTGTGACGATGACGAAGGACAACTTCAAGCACACGATGACAATTAATCTCAGCTCCTTGTACCGAAAAAATGGCCAAAAAAAATTGAACATGAAAAAGAAAAGGTCAAATTATATGGAAAAAAAATTAAAAAAAGAAGAAGAAAAGAAAGAAAAAGAAGATACTGTTAAACTTGTGAGTTTGCAGATCCAGGGAGAAGATGAGGAACAGCAGATGAATGGAAGAGGCGAGGATGGTGCGTTTATATAGTATCTGATTGGCCAAGTTTCAGGATACTACTAGAATTCTCAGTCAAGTCTCCAACTCCATCACCATCACCGTCTCCAACTCAAACTCAAACTCAAACTCAAACTCCAACTCCAACTCCAATTCCAACTCCAACTTCAACACTAACTCCTTCTCCAACTCCAACTCCAACTCCAACTCCGAGTGCCAAAAATTTATCCCGATTAAATTTCTGATGAAATTTTTATCCAAACTGAAAAGTTGTGATAAAAAAATTATTGTCCTTAAATATTCGAGACTCAACCGCTTAAAACACCCAAAAATTGTGTCCGCGGCTGACTCTCGAAGGGGGCATTTGTAGGAGGCAAAAATTTGTCGGCAAATCAGAAAATTACACGTGGAAAATAAATTAAATTTATTTGGCTAATTATTGTCCGCCACGTGTGAAATTAATTACGACGGTCCATTTAATTAAATTTTAAATGGAAATGTACCCTGGCCAATACCATCGTGACACTTGTCAATTATGATGCAGAAAATCATAATTATTTCTTTATTTAAAAATTAAAAGGAATAATTATTAATTTGGGCCCAAGCCCAAAGCCGACTCAAACCCTAGGCAACCCTAGGCCTCCAGAGCCTATAAATAGGGGTCTTCTTCCTCATTTTCAACACACACTGCAGGCTACCCTGGCGGCATTCGACATTCAGCACTCCAGAGGCTTCAGAAGATCAAAGCGCCAAAAGCTCCACTACTGGCGCCAAGGATCAAAGTCTGCAAAAGCTCAAGATCGAGTCTCCAAGCCTCTACTGCGTCAAGATCAAGAACTGCTTCAGAGTTCTTCAGCAGACCTGCAAAGCCTTCAGAAGATCGAACTAACAGACACGCTCCAGCTACCAAGCACCAAGAACCAACGTCGGCTAGTTCAACAACTTATGTTCTTCACATAAAAGACTGCAGTCTACCCGGCAGCATTCGGCATTCTGCACTCCAAAGGCTTCAAAAGATCAAACTGCCAGCAGTCTCCAGCTACCAAGCGCCAAGGATCAAAGTCTGCAAAAACTCAAGATCGAGTCTCCAAGCCTCTACCGCGTCAAGATCAAGAACTGCTTCAGAGTTCTTCGACAAGATCTGCGAAGCCTTCAGAAAATCGAACTACAAGCGACTTCCAGCTATCAAGCGCCAAGGACCAACGCCTGCTAGTTCAACAACTTCTGCTCTTCACATCAAATATTGCAGCCATCTTCTTCATCTGGTTCATCGATCGAGACCAAGCATTCAAGCCCTTGCATCCAAGAACTTGAAGAACTGCAACCAACAGTCAACCTGCAAACGGTTAACCCTCGAGCAGCCTCCAGCTACTAAGCACTAAGGAGATCAACACTCAAGACCTTTAGCTCAAGAACTACTATAGAGCTCTTCAGCTATTCAAGGTCGAGATCAAGCGCCCGCGCCCTCGGCTCACCCAAATTTCAGGAGATCGAATCAGATGACTGCTTTATTGTATTTAATATAGAGATTGTACCTAAAATTCTTTGAAATTAATACACAATTATATTTGTTCACTAATTTCTTGTGTTTATTTATTTTAGACCAAGAAATTTGTGTTTATAACATGTTATCGAACTTTATGTGTTTGTGCGCCTTCCCGTGTGTGTGTTCGTGTGTGTAGGGAGTAAATCCTTTAAACATGCGGTAGACAAATGCATATGTCTGAAAATTATAGACCATAAAGAAAATCTTATCTAAGGATTGAGTTAGATTAAAATTGAACCCACTCTTCTTTGTTTCTCTTTGTTGTCGTACTTTTGGGAGTACGGTTGTCGTATCCACAGGGAGTTGTGTTTCAGGCAATCAGAACTAACTCAAATATTTCAAGTTAGGTAGATTTAACGGGGGATAATAACGGTGATCATGAAACTATTAACTATAAAAATAATAGAAACTATGAGGATTGCGATGATCAATACTCAATAACTAATCAATTTGAACGGCTTAACCTACAATTCTAAACAAGCAATTAAGAGGGGTCGATTGCAACATATTAAACGTCAAAGCCCTCTCTCGAGGGTCAGTGACTCGCCGAAGCCCTCTCTCAAGGGTAAGAGGCTAACTTAATTCAGTGACTCGCCAAAGCCCTCTCTTGAGGGTCAAAGAATCGCTTAACTATTCTAACTACCTATTCTCATAGAGTTAGCCTAATTAAACTATAGAATTAACAACCTACACCTAATCAGAATTCAACACTCTCGTGCCTAAACCCTAACCATTTTCTCTACCCACACTAGCAAATTGATCTTACCTCTCGGCATAAATCAATTCCCTAAGAAATACATGAACACTCTCTCGAGCATTTCATCGAACATGTTGTGGGCAAAGAGAAAACTTCACATTACAAGCAGGAATTTGGTAGATTAAGCGTAAACAAATTAATTCATCGTCATATACATCAATCACAACCCAAACTACACTAAATTAACAACAAATTAACATACTAAAACAATTAAAAAGGAACGAGAACAATCTAACAAGAAAGTAAATGAACATGTATATAAAGAGACAAAGAAAGAGAACTTAGTCTTGAATTTAGATGCGAAATCCGGAAACGATGCTGATAAATTCTTGTAAAGCATAATCTAAAACCTAGAAACTACCCTAAAGCCTCTAGAGAGGCTTGAGAGAAAACTCTCTCAAAGTCTAGATCAAAGATAGAATGAATAAGAAACCCTAGAATTAGAAATTAATATGATGAAAAAACGAAACTGCCAGCATCAAACCCTGTGATGACTTTGCACCGCCTGTGCTAACATGAAAAATCAGCAAAAATGATTTCCAGACAGCAACACAACCCGTGCTGACTTGGCACAGCTTGTGCCAAACCCTTTTTCTCTCTTTTCTTCAGCAAATCTTGTGCTAAGGGTTGTGCTAGCTTGCCTTCTCTTGATTTCTTCATTCTCCTACCTTTCATTGCTCCTTGCCCTCTTCCTTATCGTCATAAAAGCGTCGATCTTTAATTATAAGGGGAAAAAACACCTAAATACAAGAAAATTCACACCACTTTAGTTATAAATGCAGGAAGTAAGTGATTCTAACTTAGAAGTTGGGGAAAAAGAGCTTTGAAAGACGAAAACTAGCATAGAAAAGAAGGTTAAAAACTCATAAAAATTCGGTGTATCTCTCTTCTTCTATTTAACCGCGACCAACACCAACACCTCTGCTAGTCTGCGACTAGACCTGTCAATTTGGTCGGTCGGGCGGTTTCGGGTCAGTCATATATCGGGTTCGGATAAATACGGGTCGGATGTATTTCAAGTTTGGGTAAATACATGCGGTGTATTTCGGTTTCGGGTCAATCCAACAGGTTATTATTGCGACCTTTTTCTGTTTTTTCTTTTTCAAAAATGCTCTAAATACTACTTTTTTGTACAATATACATAATAAAGAATGATTATTTTCTAGTAACGATAGATTATTGTAACTATTTTAACTTAAATAAGAAAAATAACAAATAAATAAGTTGGGTTTATAGTTTAATAGTTAAAAATTCCAATGAAAAGTCAAAAATTTCAATAAAGTTCAACTTAAAAAGTTAAATTTTCGGGTCAAACGGGCGGGTCGGGTTTGATCCGCTAATTTTCGGGTTCGGTGTACTTCGGGTTTAGTTGAAAAAATCGTGTTCAAAACCCAGAAATTTCGGGCGAGTTCGGGTCGAGTTATCGGGTCGGTCAAAAATTGCCAGGTCTATCTGCGACCCTAGCATCACCTCTGACGACCGACGACCACAACCATCATTACCATCGCCGCAATCTACACCGCTAGGATCCCCTCTTCTCTATCCTCTAACCCAACCAACGTTGCCATCATTATTGTAGTCATTGCTACCGCCACCATTACTTTGCCATTGCTGCCATCACCACCATCGTCGATATCCCCACAGTCCCCCTTGTCAGGATCTCAGGGTGTTGTTAGTAGCACAAATAATAATAAAGACGAAAATAATGATAAAGATTGACATAGGATTTTAATGTAAAAAAATTCAAATTGGGAAAACCCACGAATGATGCACTATTAGAAGATTATAGAATTTATAGTGCTTATCAAAGATTTCTAGATCTTTACAATCTCTCTCGATCTTTCTAAAGTTACAACTCGAGGACTCAAAACTCACGCTTGATTCACATAACATAACTCACTCAAAGATATAGAGATTACAAATCAATCTCTTCATTCTCTTGTGATATATATATATATATATATATATATATATATATATATATATATATATATATATATATATATATATATATATATATATTACATTCTCAATTGCATCATTCGAGGTACAAATAAGCCTAACAATAAGGTCCTATTTATATTACAAGGCTAATGCAATATTAGGATTAATAAGAACTTCCTTCATCGTCAAACGATTCAATAAATCGGCAATAGAATCGAGAACAAACCAAATTAGGAAAACATATCAAAACATAGTAAGGAAATCGCGAAAATTGCCATGCACACTTAACATGACCCATGTCATCCTGACAAGGGGCGCCAGTGACACGGTGTGTGTTAGGCATGACACAGTGTGTATCGCTTCATAGCTTTATTTTCCTGTTGTTTGATCGCCAACATGACTTGTGTCAGCCTCAATTCGTCCGTGTCATCTTCAATCATGCTTCAACTAACCCAAACTTATATAACAAATTATAAGTTTGAGCCTCATTCATGCAACAAACAAGCATGCTCAAATGCCCTCATGAATGTTGAAAGTGATAGATCTAATCAGATAAGTTCTTGTTAGGACAAAATCGTTAGAGAACTGCAGTGAAAACATGAAACAAGATACAACTAACATCGAAAATAATAATGAAAGAATAACAAAAATAAAGGGAGTTGAGACAAAGATTTAAAGTGGAAAATCTAAATCATGAACAACAGGCACCACGAGCACAAACAAAATCCACTATATGGGTAAGAGTACGTACAACAAGCGATCTCAATTCTAAATGAGCTTAGTAGAAGATGTACTGACCTACGAAGTGAAATTCAATTACATGAGAGAAATCAATCTTCATCAATACTCTTAACAACTTAACACTCAACCTGTCGATTAGCCCTAGCTTTGGTAGTATGGACTCCTCATCTCATCTCGATCTCCCCTGCTGAGTTCGAATCCTGGGAAGAGCGTTCCTTCTTATTGGTTAAGGAATGTTGTGGTGGGTGAGCTCTTCATTAGGCATTGGTATTCCCCGTCCTCGCTCATTGTTAAGCCTATCTGGTAGTATTCCTTTGAGATAGGGGCATGATGAGTTGGATTACTAACCTAAATTGCTTTTTTTTTTTTAATAAAAAAAAACAACTTTAACACTCAACCTCATACATAATGATCAAATAAACTAGCACCTAAGGATCTCACACCTGGATACAGACACAAATTGCTTACGTGGTTGCCTCTTTCCCTTTGCCTGACGCTCTTTCTTAACCATACATAATACCTTCAACAACTTGAATATGTTTATAGGAAAGAAAACTAACCTTGACTACCACGCCAATTAGATTAGCCATGTGGTTGACCTTGAAATTTTAGGACAAAATAATACTCCTAACAGTTCTGTATAGCTCGAGTTTCTGAAATCAGGGAGACTGGGGCAAAACATATGCTATCCTAATTAAACTTAGCTAGCCATCCAACCTTGATAAACTGGTAGCATCATAGAGAGCTAGGCTATAGATTTTAAGGAAGGATGAGGCTAAAGTTGCTGCCGCAAAGCATTTTCCAGCAGCATTTGAAAAAGATTTAATTATCACCATGAAACACATAAATAGAGATGCACCTATTAAGTATTAACTAAATATCATTGTTTGTCTGGATGTTTTGGACTCAGTTAAGAGTTCCCCAAAGTTAAGAGTACCCTAAAGAGTTACACAAACACCCCTTAGCAATGCATGCGAAAACCTCTAGTTGTGGCTTTCGGGTGAAGTTTTATTCATGCCTTGGGATAACCAGAAATTTGCTATTTAAGTTTGTGTGTCTCAATTACAAGAATACTAAATAATAAATTTATGGATCGTAATATACTTATCTTTTGGGTATTTGATTGTAAAGATATTATATTTTGATGCTAGACAGTCAAATAAAATTAATGAAAAGTTAAGAAAGGATATAGATACACACATAAAAAAAGGGCTTTTGGCCATAAATAATCCGCACTGAGGGGCTTGTGACTGAGAATAATCCAAAGTGACTTTTTGGCCACTAGCAGTCTGTACTTTTTCAATATTTTCTTGTAGCAATCCAAAATCAATTTCCGGCACCGGAAAGCTGACGTGGCGACCGAAAATCTTCTTTTTGGAGTGTGAAAAAACATACTTTCCGGTCGCCATGTCAGCTTTTCAGTGCCGGAAATTGCTTCTAGACTGCTATGAGAAAATAGTGAAAAAATACAGACTGCCAGTGGCCGAAAAGTGACTTTGGATTATTCCCAGTCACAAGCCTCTCAGTACGTATTATTAGTGGCCAAAAACCCTAAAAAAAATTGTAGAGCTCCACAACACTTATGTGGAACCATGTCAACCATCTCAACCAAAATTTTAAAATGATGTTTAAAAAGTTAAGATCTAATGATGGATTTATACTTTAACACATCCCCTCGTGCAAATGTCCCGTCTTTGAAGCGTGCATGCAGCAAAGTTTCTCTTCACTTTGTGCAAATAAACTTGGAGCTGCTAAAATTTGAACTTGAAACCTTGGATTGATAAGTTTGGCTCTAATACAATGTAAAACAATCTCAATCAAAATCTTAAAGTATGGTTTGAGGATCCAATGAATAGCTTTATATTGTAACAATCTGTAAGTTGTACACCCTCCGTTCCTAAATCATTGTCAATTTAATTAAGCTTTGACCACCAATTACTCACAAGTTACAATGAGTTGCAATATAAAATTAACATCATTGTAATTTTTAGTACAATATCTTTCTAATGGTGGTAGTTTCATATTCTAATTCTTGTAGTTTGTGAGTAAAATCAACAGTCAAAATTTAGCAAATTGACACTAATTTAGGGACAAAGATAGCACACAGAAACATTTAGTTGTATGTCCAATTGCTCAAGAAGTTACATCGAAACTTTTTTTTTTTTAAAAAAAAAACATTTTAAGAGAGGATAAAATTATTCAATAATTATCTAATTAAACGTTTTATGGTGTTAGAGAAAAGTGAGTAGCAAGGTAACAGCGGAAGCGAATAATAGAATCGAAAACGAGACGACGGATATTACGACAAAATTTAGGAACGAAAAATAAGCGATAAAATCAAACACCAGAATTACGTGGGAAACGAAGAACTCGGAGAAAAACCCACGGACGACATGTGTAAAATAATCCACTATGAGAAAGGAGGAGTACAACCTGATCACTATCACAGGGTGTGATACGATCCACAAAGGAGATTACAATAACAATCTCTCAACACTCAACTCACAATCTCTCAGGATACACTGGGGAAAATATTGGTGAGACCCCTTTCTCTCTCAATATTTTCTCTCTCTGTAGCTCTCTGTGTTTGCCGATGTGTTTTTGGTGGAGAAACATGCACCCTATTTATAGGGAGAACTCCCTATAACCTAACTTGACTCCCACTCCAAATAGATTTAGAATCTAATACAATTAGGAAACCCAACACAATAAGGAAACCTAAATAATATCCTAATACAACTAGGAAACAAATAATTGTGAGATCAAGAGATTTGGTGATTTTAGAACACTTTCCTAACAAACTCCACCTTGGACTAAAATCAACGAATCATCGGTCCAGATAAACATCTTGACTGTCGCCATCAACACGCCCCTCCGCAGGGCGTGGCCACAGGCTCTCACATGCTTAGAACACCAACTAAGTCCAAACAATGTTCGAACTTAGCTATAGATAGAGGCTTGGTTAACATGTCTGCAAGATTATCAGAAGTATGAACCTTCTTCACCACGATCTCTCCTGCAGCAACTATATCTCTGATGAAGTGATACCTGACGCTTATATGCTTGGTCTTCGAATGATAAGTTTCATTCTTTGTCAGATGTATAGCACTCTGGCTGTCTGAATAAACCACAGTCTCGCCCTGTGGTACTCCAAGCTCTATGACCAATCCCCTCAACCAGATGGCCTCCTTCACTCCTTCTGTTGCAGCAATATATTCAGCCTCTGTAGTAGACAAGGCTGCCATAGATTGAAGTGAAGCTTTCCAAGATATTGCTCCTCCACACATGACGAACACATACCCTGAAATTGAGCGTCTCCTATCCAGATCTCCACCATAATCAGCATCAACATAACCTGCAACATCAGACGTTGCAGCACTACCTCTATCATACAGGATGCCCTTCTCCAAAGTACCCTTCACATAGCGAAGGATCCACTTCAGTCCTTCCCAATGCTCCTTCCCTGGATTCTGCATATATCTACTCACCACACTAACTGCGTGGGACAGGTCAGGTCTAGTACACACCATAGCATACATCAAACTACCAATTGTACTAGCATAGGGAATATTAGACATCCTCCTTACCTCTAAATCAGATTTAGGACAGTTCTCACTGCATAACTTGAAGTGCGGCTAAAGGAGTTGAAAGCGCTTACGATTTCTCATGTTGAATCTGTCCAACACCTTCTCCAGATATTTCTTCTGAGACAGGAACAACTTCCCTGCCTTTCTATCCCTTTGGATCTCCATACCCAAAATCTTCTTCGCCGCTCCGAGGTCTTTCATCTCAAACTCATGGTTGAGTTGAGATTTCAGCTTCTTTATTAGTGATATGTCCCTGGAGGCAATCAACATGTCATCCACATACAATAATAAATAAATGAAAGACATTTCTTCAAATTGCCTGTAGTACACACAATTATCATAGTAACTTCTTATGTACCCTTGCCCTACCATAAAGGTATCAAACCTTTTGTACCACCGCCTGGGTGCCTGTTTAAGTCCATACAAGGACTTCCTTAATCTGCATACCTGTTCCTGTTTATCAGGAACGATGAAACCCTCTGGCTGCCTCATATATATTTCCTCCTCCAACTCGCCATGGAGGAAAGCTGTCTTGACATCAAGTTGCTCCAACTCCAAATCAAATAGAGCAACAAAGGCAAGCAAGGTGCGGATCGACGTATGCCTCACGACTGGCGAGAATACTTCGTTGTAGTCGATTCCTTCTTTCTGGTTGCAACCCCTTACCACTAATCTGGCCTTCCACCTTGCACTTTCTACACCAGGGATACCTTCCTTTCTCTTGTACACCCACTTCGCAGTAAGAGCTCGTCGCCCTTTAGGCAACTCACAAAGCTCCCATGTATGATTTTTCTGCAGACTCTCCATCTCCACTAACGTAGATCCTATCCAATTTGAGGCATACGGACAAGAGATGGCCTCACGATAGGTAGAAGGTTCAAGACCTTCGAGTCTCCTCTGCAACACTCGGCATAAGCAATCATAGCATCATCTTCTTCAAGATATCACGCTGGTCTCCGATCTCCCTCTGGGACGATCTCTAGCAATGCTTAGTTGTTCCTCCACCGAGTAACATTCGTCTCAATCTCGGGCTCATCAACTGAGTTGGTTCAGAGCATCGATGGTTGCTCTCGATTGCGAGTTCCAAAGGCTCCACCTTGAGCCCGCTCCACCTCGAACACCATTCTTCCCGCATCCTTCTCCGATTTCTGCATCATCGGCATCTTGGTAGATTCCATTCCGGATAACATAGCGCTTTCATTAAAGGATACATCTCTAGATCGAATAACTTTCATCAAATCAGACACCACATTCTATATCCCTTAGACTCGGACAGTAACCTAAAAACATGCATTTAATGTACGGGAGACAACTTCCCATCATTCACATGGACATATACAGACATCCAAAAATTCTCAAATTAGAATAATTAATCGATTACTGTCCATACTTCCTCCGAATCGTATTCGATAGAGGCATGAGGTAACTGCTCACAGTGTAGCAAATGAGATATCACCTTTGCCCGAACGATTTGTTCTTCCAAAGCCCGCATTCGAGCATGCGGCGGGCTTTCTCAAGAGTGTCCGTTGATTCTCTCGGCTACCCTGCTTTCGAGGCTTACCCACCAAGGTTCGATGCCTCGCAATCCCACGCTCCTCGCAGACCAAGAAATTGAGAATCAACAAACTCCAACCCATTGTCATCCCGAGTTTCTTGATTTTCCCGCTGTCTGGTTCTCCACCAAAGCTTTGAACTTCTTGAAATATGAGAATGCCTCATTCTTGTGCGCAGAAATAAACCCAAGTCTTCCTCGAGAAGTCATCCACGAATGTCAACATGTAGCGCTTGCCACCCGGTGATGGCACTCTAGCAGACCCACAAATCTGAATGAATATAATCAAGGATCCTCATTGTATGTTTAGCCCTTGAAAAGCTAACCCTCTTCTGTTTCCCGTAGACATAGTGATCGCAAAACTCCAACTTGCCGATCTTTGCGCCTTCAAGGTATCCCTTCTTGCTCAACATTGACATTCTCTTCTCGCCATGGCCTAGTCTCATGTGCCACGCTTTTGTCTTCGGACTCATCAAGATTTAGGATCGCACGCAGATCCTGCATCAGTAGACCCTGCAGGATGTATAGATCGCCTTCCTGATTCCCTTCAAAAGAACCATGGAACCCCTGCACACTTTCAAAACACCATCTTCTCCTTTGTATCTGCAGCCGTTAGCTTCAAGATTACCCAAAGAAATTAAATTTCGAGTCATGTTAGGGATATGACGAACCTCCTTGAGAGTTCTAACGATGCCATCATGAGTCTTGATTTTGATGCTACCGATTCCTCGCAACTCGTGTGTCATTACCTATGACTACGACCCCGGTGTCAACACTCTCATAAGACTCGAACCAGTCCTTATGAGGACACATATGATAGGTGCACCCCGTGTCAAGAACCCACTCATCTCTAGCTATCCTACTCGATGTGGTAGCCAAGGCATCATCCGTAACTACAAACCCATCACCATCTGACTCGGACTCTATGCAGTTTGAGGTACTGTGTTTGGTGTGATTATCCTTACCCTCCCGCTTCGGTCTCTGCTTTGCCCAATGATCTCTCTATATGCCCCATCTTACTACAAGAGTTACACTTCTTATTCTTGTGAGGATTCCTAGACTTTGAGCAGTGTTTAGACCTCCCTCTAGACCCGCTTCCCTTACGTTCAGTATTTCTACCCCTTACAACCATAGCATCACCACCCTGGTCATCACCATCGGTATCAAGTTTCTCCTTAGACAGTAAACTAGCCTTTACTTCACTAAGGTTAAGGTCACCACGATTCCCATACAACATGATTTCCTTAAATTGTTTATGTGATGCAGGTAGGGACAGAATTAAATGAAAAGCCTTATCCTCATCAGTGTGTTTTATATCCATTGATTCCAATTCAGTAATAATAGAATCAAATTCACTAAGATGTGCCTGAATAGAAGTACCTTGGGGCATCTTCAACCTGTAGAATTTCTCCTTCATTCGGTACTTGTTTGCACGACTCTTCGACATGTACAGCTTTTCCAGTTTGGTCCAGAGCACCCGAGGTTTCTCGATATGCATCACCTCTCTCTGAATGTGCTCTGCCAAACACAGCTGAATCCCTGCCAGAGTCTTATCTTCAAGCTTCTTCCACTCCTTGAGTCGATTCCCTTGATATCCTTCCGAGTTTTGGAATTCATCATCGCCATCATCGCATCTTCGTGTCGGGATACTCAATTACATCCCATAACCCGTGCTGAATCAGGACCGCCTTCATCTGCAGTCTCCACATAGTAAAACTCCTCGTTCCATCAAATTTTGGAATATCGCACTTCATGATTGAAGCCATCTCCACCTTGCTCTGATACCACTTGTTAGAGAAAAGTGAGTAGCAAGGTAACAGTGGAAGCGAATAATAGAATCGAAAATGAGATGACGGATATTACGACAAAATTTAGGAACGAAAAATAAGCGATAAAATCAAACACTGCATTACGTGGAAACCAAGAACTCGGAGAAAAACCACTGACGGCGTGACAGAAAATAATCCACTATGAGAAAGGAGGAGTACAACCTGATCACTATCACAGGGTGTGATACGATCCACAAAGGAGATTACAATAACAATCTCTCAACACTCAACTCACAATCTCTCAGGATACACTAGGGAAAATATTGGTGAGACCCCTTTCTCTCTCAATATTTTCTCTCTCTCTAGCTCTCTGTGTTTGCCGATGTGTTTTTGGTGGAGAAACATGCACCCTATTTATAGGGAGAACTCCCTATAACCTAACTTGACTCCCACTCCAAATAGATTTAGAATCTAATACAATTAGGAAACCCAACACAATAAGGAAACCTAAATAATATCCTAATACAATTAGGAAACAAATAATTGTGAGATCAAGATATTTGGTGATTTTAGGACACTTTCTAACATATGGAAACCCCTAAAACCACCGTACCTGTCATAGGATCAGCTCCATGAGGTAGCAAATGTGTGACATACCATATCGATGTTGCTAGTAACACACGTAGAAGTGTAGAACTTGCAGATGACGTAGGTTTAGGGTTTGATAAAATTACTTTATAAGAAGAGCAGTCCAACATGCAAGATGACTCTTCTAACAACCACTAGAATCATACGCTTCATCAGCTGGCTATGGAGCTACCATGCTATCCACTTCTTCGCATCTTTCTACTTCTTAGCCTCCTTTCTATTTTGCACACCGTGGCTTCTAGAAGCAGGAGTAGGATAACCGGTCCAAATTATGGCATTGGTGCCCTAAATCGGACTAGTTTTCCAA
Organism: Portulaca oleracea; assembly: GCA_029582165.1. Classification (NCBI taxonomy): domain Eukaryota; kingdom Viridiplantae; phylum Streptophyta; class Magnoliopsida; order Caryophyllales; family Portulacaceae; genus Portulaca; species Portulaca oleracea. Next base: position 6,449,738 of record CM055889.1, read on the forward strand.
ATCTATTTATTTTTGGTACTGCGTCATCTGCTTACCAGGTACAATTTGTTATATGTGTATATATATAGGATAACGCGTAAAATCTAGTATATATATAGAGAGAGAGAGAGGAGAGGTAGACAATGTTTAGTAATTAGATGCGGTACTTTGCAAATGAATATCCCTAAGGAATGATTTTTCGGTGTGGCAAAAAAAAAAAGGAATGATTTTTGTTTTTGTTTTTGTTTTTCCTTGTAAAATCATTTATAAACAATTACTTGGAGTATTATTATTATGAAATATTTTGAACATGTGTGTATGTCAGTTGGGTAATTTTTGATGTAGTATGAAGGTGCAGCATGTGAAAATGGGAGAGGTCCAAGTATATGGGATACTTTCTCTCATAAATATCCAGGTACCCTATGCTTTATATTTGCTTTATCTAAAAAGAATATAAAATATTAACTACAACAGGTGAATATTCAGAAAAAAAATACAGTAATTGTAAATATAGAAAAACTTAACATAATAAATTGGCAGAGAAAATAAGGGATATAAGTAGTGGAGATGTGGCAGTTGACTCGTACCATCGTTACAAGGTAAACAAATTTGGATCCATGTCTTTTCTATGTATATATATATAAACTCGTCATCTATATATTCTTCATAGTGACAAAAATGATACAAATGTATTTGTGGATTATGAATACTGGCAGGAAGATGTTGCGATTATGAAAGCAATGGGTTTGGATGCTTTTAGATTTTCAATCTCCTGGTCTAGACTGCTACCGTGTAAGTAAACAAACATTTCTACTATAAATCGTCCTTCCCCTTAAAAAGATGAGCAATAATGCAAAGTTATGTGTGACAGTTAGAGGCGGCAAAATTTTGTCCAAGTCGAAAATCGAGTTTGGTTATTAATTTGTCATTTGAATAGCCAAATTTATCAAATATTTCGAAGCAATATTTCTCCTCTTTTTATTATATGAATCCGATTTTGATCAAGATATAGTTCTATCTGAATTGTTCTAGTTAGTCTGTCCCGAAAAAACCAAGCCCAATAATCAATTTCTCGTATGAATTTTAACATAAGCCGAATTTGACCCGACCCTGAATTTTTGTCAGTACTAATGATAGTGTCAGCTGGTTCTAAGTTAATTTTTCAATAAAATTAAAAATTAAAACATATTGTATTGGTAGTGCTAAATGGACAGGATAAAAGCCCAAAAGCATTAATTGGACTTAATTGGTTTAGCGCGATATTGTTCAGTGATTAGTCCGTCATTCACACACATCCAGTGATCCGTCCAAGTTAGTCATTTGAATTTTGGCCCAGGTTCACTTGTTCAGGGATGGCAACAAGCTTCTTAGGCCCATTAGTATGAAAAGTGCAACTATAACAATTGACAACAGAGTAAATTACATTTACCCTACCTGATATTTATAGTAATAATTTTTGCACACCCGATATTTGTGAAATAATTTTCACCTTACCTGACATTAAGTGAAAGTGATTTTTAATGACAAAATCCAGTACAAAAAACAATAACTATCACAATTCAATAAAACAGCAACCATAATTTGAGATTAAATCAAACGAATTAGGAAAATATATCAATGCAGATCTTGAAAAATGTGAAAAAGTCACTGCCACTTGATGCAGTCCGTGTCCACCACTACCCCACTTTCTTGTCCTCTGATCGCTAACACAACTCGTGTCAGCCTCAAATCGGCTCGTGTTGCCCTCATCCATGTTTCAAACATACGCAAATTCATAATTTGGATTCCATCCATCAACCAACAAAATGGTTCAACCGAAGAAAAAAAACCGGAGGAAACATTATCTAGGAGATATACAAATACAAGCATATACTTGGCTTGTTAGACTTGGCCAGTACGTGACTATTTACCTTATTCATAGTTATCAATGCAGTGGTGCTTACATAGATGTTAAACTTTCACATTTGTTTACTCTATTCTCCTAAACATTAATTAGCCAAGGACATTCTAATTAGATTCGAAACTAATTAAATCTGTTGAATAGACAGATGGAAGACGAAGCATGGGGGTGAATACTGAAGGAATTTTGTACTATCACAACCTCATAGATGAGCTAATTGACAACGGTAATCACAATTGAAAAACTCAATAATTATGTATGAGAATTGCATTCATATATAGTTTGTAACTTGGTCTAAAGTTATCATGAAATTAAGCAGGGATACAACCATTTGTCACACTTTTTCACTGGGACCTTCCTCAGTGCTTGGAAGATTCGTACGGTGGTTTCCTAAGCCCTCACATAGTGTAAGTTATATACATCATATCTACTTTTATTTGGTGCTCTCCATTTTGTGTTCCAAAAAACCGTACTATATATATAACTTGTACAAACACAAATATTTTTTATCGTAATTCACATTTGCTTTATAAAAAAAAAAATGAGCACTTAATGTTAGAATATAAAATCATCGTTATGATTCCACAATTGATCAGATACTTTTCAACAAGTTACTCATCCTACTTGTACACAAATGTTGTAGGGAAGACTTCCTAAGAGTATGCAGACTTATGCTTTGAAGAATACGGAGACAAGGTAAAGCATTGGATAACGTTGAATGAGCCATTGACTTACAGTGTGGCGGGTTATGTGACCGGAGAATTTGCCCCCGGCCGCTGTTCACAGTGGCAGGACTTGGGTTGCACTGTCGGCAATTCTGCTACCGAGCCGTACTTGGTCTCCCACCACCAGCTTCTTGCCCATGCTGCTGCTGTTGACCGTTATAGGCACAAATATAAGGTGTTTTTACTTTGACTTGTTCTTCGTGGAAAATCAGGAAAAATTTTGATATATCCTCCTCCGGCACTATGACATTTATAAATTCAATTCTAATATTTTTAAGTTAATATTTACTCACCCTAAGCATTTAAACCAGTTTTATTTAGCTACTTTTCGGTAACTATATCAATTTTTCCAGTGAATGCGTGATATGTGATGAAATTTGTTTATTAAAATTATCGTCATTTCATAAAAAAAAATTTCATCACAAATCACATATTTCCTGGAAAAGTTGCTATTATTCGCTGGAAAAATAACTAAATGAAAATGATTCCAAAGCTTAGGATGGGTAAATATTAACTTAAAAAATTAGGGTTGGATTTATAAATGTAATAAATTTTAACTGGGTATATCCAAATTATCCAAACTAGGGTTGTGATAAACCGAATTATAGGAGTAGGGATGATGGTAACCTGAACTTTAGAAATCTATCGCGGTAATCTGAATAATTAAACTCTCAGATTTCAGTGTATCGTTAGGCATTAGCGTACGTGTTGGTCCAAACTATATGTTGATTTGTAGTAGTCTAAACTATCATATATTGGATTGTAGTATAACAATATTCAAAAATATCATTTTGCTCGGAGCAGCTCAGTGATAGAACATTGAAATCCAATAATTCAATAATTTAATTGTGATAAATTTCTCAAGTTTGGTTTATGAATCATATGAGTGTCCCAATCTTTACATTCTGACTTACTATTTTCCTTTTTTTTCCCTTCTAATTTTCTACGTTTTTTTTCCTTTTCACATAAAATTGATTAATTGTTTTATAGACATATACTTAGTATGCTTGAATACTTCTAATTTACAGTACTTTCTAACCATTTTATTTGTACATGGGAAAAAAAAATCGTGCTCAACACACAACAGGCATCTCAGAAGGGTATTATTGGAATCACGTTAGTATCACAATGGGTGGTACCACTCTCTAATGAAATAAGCCACAGAAAGGCGGCAGCTAGGAGCCTTGATTTTACACTAGGATGGTAACGTTGAATTTATCCTATTTGTACACGTCATTATTTATCTTTTATTCTTTTCAAAAAATATTTTCTATCGATATCATACACGGATTATCCACTAGATTGTGACCTATTGGCCCCTTCGGCTATAGCAATGACATATTTTTTGGATAAAAATGGAGGAGAGAGTGTAAATAAAAAAGGAAAAATAAAAATAGAAGGCATATCAAGTATGTTTAGTCGTTCTTGGAATGACTGGAGAGAGAAAAAGGGGTGAGGAGGAGAGAGATAGGAAGAACTAGGAGAAAGAAAAACATTAAATAAGATTTATTTTATTTTATCTTTTCTTTCTTGTACTTTTTTAATAATTATATATTACTAATTCCTCATTCCATTCTTCGACTCATTCTTCACCATTAACAATTCCTATTCTCCACTACTTATTAAAATAATATTAAATCTACTATTTATGTACTTGATGTTATCCATTTTGGAGAATGTCATTATGGATAGCCTTAGCTAGCTAGCCTTGATTAATTGTTTTGTGCATGTCAGCATTTGACCATGACAGCATGGCATCATCCCTACCATATATAGAAAGTCAAATTGTTGGGAGGTGCCACACATTTCTAACAACTGATTAGGAGAGGACCACATTTTTTAATGCACTCGAAAGGGACCGCATCTTCAAAGAATTGGTTGCTGGGTGATTTTCCAACCATTTCGACTGAACTCTTACTATATATATATATATATATATATATATATATATATATATATATATATATATATATATGTGAAAAAACAGAAATACCCCTATGTTTTATCAAACAATTGCTAGGAGGTGCTATACATTTCTAAAAACTTACTAGACGGGGACCATTATTTCAGATCTCTTCTCTGCACTCTCTCCTCCCCCAAATATCAATACAACTCAACCCATCAAAACCATAAACAAACCCATTTCTTCTCCTTCTTCTTCATTCGTCCACTACCCAGTCACCAGCACAGCCACCAGTCCAACTGCCAACAACACCACCATCACTCAATTTCGCACTCAGCAACCACCGAGAACCACCACGACTATTTTAAATCAAACCACGATCTAAGTTTGACACAACCAAGCACAAATCCCTCCATTCCATCAGCATGTCAATTCTCAATATGTTTATTTTTGTATTTGGGTCTTAACTCTACCCATCATGACCTAATATCAGGCAAGCAAGGAGAGAGGAGGAAGGGCGTCAGATACGGCGTTTGGTTGTCGTGGGTTTGGGTGTCGGTCAACATAGCCAGCGACCTCGGCGGCAGTTGTGGGTCTGGTGCGCGAAATAGAGGAGAAACGAGGATAGTTCAAGATTGAGTTTTGGTGGTTATGGGTGGTGTTTTTGGGTGGTTGGAGTGGCTTTTTCTGGTGATATCTGGGATGCAAAAATGGAGTCTAATTGGTGGTTATGGTGTGGGTGTTGAATTCAGTTTGAAACAGGGAATGAGAAGAGGGATTAGTGCTTGGTTGTGTCAAACTTAGATTGAGATTTGACTTAAAATGACCATTGTTGTTCTCGGTGGTGGCTGAGCGCTGAAGTGGTGGTGGTGTTGGTGGTGGTTGGACCGGTGGTAGTGGTGGTGGTCAGGTGGTGGACGAACGAAGAAGAAGAAGAAGAGTTTGTTTATGGTTTTGATGAGTTGAGTTGTACTAATATTTGGAGGAAGAGAAAGAAAGTGCAGAAAAGAGATGTGAAAAAGGTTGTCCCCGTCCAGTCAGTTGTTAGAAATGTATGACACTTCCTAGCAATTGTTTGATAAAACATAGAGGTATTTCTGTCTTTTCATATGTACATCGTCGGAATTCTGTCAAAATGGTCGGAAAATCACCCAGGAGCTAGTTCTTTGAAGATGTGGTCCCCTTCGAGTGCATTAAAAAAAATATCGTCCCCTTCTAATCAGTTGTTAGAAATGTGTGACACCTCCCAACAATTTTTTGCATGATCATATTAGCATATCTTTTAAAAGACTATCCATGAACGTTACAAATGGACTAGTACCTTATGCTAAAATCTCGATGTTATAATCTCATAGCTATATAACAAATTAACATTAATTTGGAAAGTGAAATGAGTAGCGTAAACAACTTATTATTGAATGTGTTGTAATCATGGACGTATTTGTATTGTATTATGTTGGTCAAGACCATCCTTTACGTAATAAAAAAAAAAGTAAAATTAGTATAACTTGACATAAAAATTTTGGATCATATATTCATTAAATATAATATAATATATTGATCATTCTTAATCCAATAAATTAAAATGATATTAAATGCAGGTTTATGGATCCCATAACACGTGGTGAGTATCCCTACACAATGAGGTCATTAGTAGGGGATCGGCTGCCCATATTTTCTTACAAGGAATCCCAGATGCTCAACGGCTCCTTTGATTTTCTTGGCTTAAATTATTACACTGCTAATTATGCAGCCAATGCTCCCCTCCTAAGAAATGCCAGCCCAAGTTACTACTCTGATTCCCATGTTAACCTCACCGGTAAACAACCTTTCTTAATCATCCGATACTAATACTAATTAACCAGTACTCCCTCGTCTCATATTGATTTTCATAATTTTGACTTTCACGGTTTCTAATGTCACTTTTTTATTGATAATTTCTTACATAATATGTTATTAAACAATTGCATTATTATACATTTACGATAGTATTTTTTTGTTACGAATTTAATGATGGTAATTTTGTATAGCAACCCATTGTATATATTGAGAAATTTATGGTCAAAATTTTTAAAATTTGACTACATGATTTTCAAAGAGGACAATTAATATAAAACAGAGGAAGTATCTTCTTGGAAAATTTACAGATGTTCACATTTATATCATTTATACTTTCAAGCATGACCTTTTTAAGTTAATATTTACCTCCAGACCTTTCGAACTAATTTCATTTGTCATGCAATAGTAATGTTCTGACTCCTGATTAAATTGCTATTATCATTCTATCTCAGTTGAGCGCAATGGAACTGGTCCAAAGGCTGCTTCAGATTGGCTTTACGTCTATCCTAGAGGGATTTACCAGCTGCTAAATTACATAAAGCGAAAATACAGTAATCCATTGATTTACATTACTGAGAATGGTAATTTCTTACTTGCTCATATAAACACAAGCACACATGTATTAATTTCATAAATAGCTAGCTAGCAATATAATGCTAGCTAGTAATACTTAATTTTGGTTTCTGTAGGGGTTGATGAAGCAAATGATGATAAGTTGTCGCTTCAACAAGCATTAATGGATTATATGAGGGTGGACTACTACCATAGTCACCTTGCTTTCCTGCTCCGCGCCATCAAGTAAGCACTTAAACTAGAGCTAGCAAAACTTTATCCCATCCGAAAATTTAAATTGTTCGACCTGCAAAAAAATTGGGTCTGGACATAATCGATCAGTTACTTTGAGCATAAACAAATGTTAACCTTGCAGCACATTGGATATCAAATTTACATATAACGCACCAAGAAAATACATGCTAAGTATCAGTGACGAAAGGATCAATTAATTTTAAAGATTACTATCATTAGTCGAAGTTGATCGGTTTCTGCATAAATTTCAGTTTATATATGAGGGAAGACCTCATACATATAAATTTCCTTGACCACTGATAAACCGAATTTTTACGAGTTTTTAGCCTTCTTTTCTATGCTAGTTTTCGCCTTTCGAGCTCTTTTTCCCTAATTTATAAGTTAGAATCATTTCTTCCTTCATTTATAAGTTAAATTTCCTTGACCATGCCAGAGTATATTTTTTCTGGAAGTTTGTTATTATTGTAGCCTTCAAGTTCTCAATCCTATATCGACTTGTGATCTTTTTATTGGACTAATCAGTGACTTTGAGTAATTAAGTAATATCTGGTAATATTGTACAGGAAAGGTGCCAATGTAAAAGGGTACTTTGCATGGTCATTGCTGGACAACTTCGAATGGGCAAACGGCTACACAGTTCGGTTTGGCATCAACTATGTTGACTACAACAATGGGTTGAAAAGATATCCCAAATTCTCAGCCAATTGGTTCAAGAGATTCCTCCAAAAATAGCTCTTACAAATTCCAATCAATAAATTCAACCACTTTTTAATATTGACGCTATAGTTTGCACCTTGCTTATACTATTTTTGTTATTTATTATCTAACTTTATTGTTAGTTTTTCTAATTTTATACTATCTATCACTTTATAATTTTAATGATATATCGATTACACCTTTTTTTTTCCTTTTTTTTAATGGAACTTTTTCTTGGCAGCAGAAATTACAACTTTTCTTTCTTTTTTTTTGGCACATTAATTGATGACAACATCTTTATGAAAGAAAAAAAATATTAATGATAAGTCCTTCTTAAAGACAACATTATTGAGTAATTTACCCTAATTAAATAACCACAATTAAAATAATAACTTTAATAATATACCAATTAACTTAACTGTTACTTTCTTGAAATCTTTTCACAACCTAAAAATGACTATTAGTAAGCAATGGAGGCAGTTATATTTTTAAGGACTGATCAGACAAATAAATAAAGAATACATTATATTCATGAACAAATCACACTGCGGAAACATAAAATTATATAGAAATGCTGTTGGGAACTCCCATTCCAGTAACCCCCGTCTTAGAAAAAGGCTTGAGAAGCTGATAGGGCACAATCCCAGCACCATTTCTGTTCCTCAACTTAGGATCTTCATTCCTGGCATCAATAACCTTCTCCAACTCCTTCAACCTCGCATGGAACTTCTCGAATGCCTCTTTAATCTTCGGCTCTTCCCCCCACGCCGGCTCCATCTGGTCTCCGATGTACTCCTCGTCCGGCGAATGCGTCGACAAAACATTCAAAACCGCCATAACTTTGACAGCCTGAAACTTGGTCGGAAAAGTCTTAAGCAAATATCCATCTGGGTTTTGTAGGAAATCTCTCCATTCTTCGTCGGTGGGGTCCTCAGAGGGCATTTTCAGCCGGGCGATGGTGGGCCGGTTCGGGAAGTACCCTGCATAGGTGTACTGCCCGAAGTTGACCGCAGCGTGGTGGCCCGACCCGACCCAGATCATGACGGTCAGGATCTCGACGAGATCCTGCACCGTGTCTAGGGCGGGCCACCCCGGCCCGTCCTTCTTGTCGGGGTGGCCCTGGGTCCGGATCTCGAACCACCAGGCGTTGAGCTCGGAGTCGGAGGGGATGAGGTGGTCGTTGGGGTAGTAGTGGGTCACGTAGTCGGTGACCCACTGCTTGATGGAGTCCCACAGGAGGAGGCCGTCGTTGGCGAAAGGGTAGTCCGAGATGGTTAGGGTTAGGCCGTGGGGTGCTGATGGATTTTCAACTGCCATCCCCCTACGTATACATGCAATTATTACGTAAGTACATGCAAGTATTACGTAAGTACATGCAATTACTAGGTACGTACATGCGAAGGATTGAAATTGGTATGAGTGTTGAGAATAAAACAACGGATCATTATTATTGGCAGGATGGCCACGACACGACCACCTTTATGTTAGAAATATTTTGAGGAATAAATTAATTTGGATAAAATTATGAATGGTATATTTATTAACGATAAATAATGTATCAGTTACCCTTAATCTAAATGCTTAGATCCACCTAAATAAGATGTTATTTGATATTTTGCCTTAATATAAAACGTAAAAACTATTTTACTACACAATAAATTGAAAAATAAAATGATTACTAAACATTGGTACAATTAGTATCTCTACATTGCAAATCTAGGAGTAAGTTTAATAAATCTGATTTCTCGATGTCTCACTTGGGTGTTATTTCAAAGTATTGATTTTAGTTTTTGTTTTACATTTTTCACATTTATAAAAAAAATGCCTAAATTTTACATAATGAAAGGGGCCCGATTTAATTCAGATGTCACTTATGTTTATTAGTGTAGGTAATATATCCTAAACTTTCTTTTATTGATAATTAATACTGTAAAAAATTAGTGTCCAAAGTCATATTAAATATTAATTCAATTTATCAAAATTTATGAGTTTTTGCCTAAATTTATCAAAATTTACCTAAAATTATCAAAGTTAAAAAATAAAAAAATATAATTTTGATATATAAGCGTAAATTTGCCAAAAATTACCAAAATTTAACTAACCAATTTTTTTTTTACCCATAAATTTTACACATACACCCTAAAAAAATATTCATATTAGGACATGATGCAGATCATCACCCAAATCAATTTTTTGATTAAAGTCGGATTGTGATGTGCCAATTATGGTGTGGGCCGGGGCTGAGTTAGGCTCATCATAAATCATAATGTCTCTCCTTCTAGAATCAATTAGGACAACAACTTAATAACCATTTCCAGATGGCCTAATTAATACACCTTTCAACAGGTGTCAAATCGTTTTAGATTTTATAGGTGGTACGTTTTTGTTTACTTTAATTACAAAGTTGGTATGGTTCATTTATCACTATATTGCATAATTTGCATCTTTAATGACATTGTACCAGCCTTTGTGACTCATGAGAACATTTATTCAAAAATAAGAATACTCTTATTTCACACACATATATAGACTCACACACACATATTACGAATTAATTCTTGTAATCCCTTAACAAAATTACCCAATTTATTGCAAATAAATATTTGACATGTAAAAGTATTATGTAATCCTTTTGATGGTTAATATATTGTTATGAATAAGAAAAATAATTATTATTTTATGATTTTATATTTTTAATTTATTTTTAAACCAATTACTTATGAGCTTTTTCTTACATTATATAATCTTATTCATACTTAATCAAATATAATAAAAAATTTCTCAAATTTTTTACAGTTTATTTATTTATTTATTTATTTTGTATTAAGAAATAGTAAATTTTTGTTTGGAAAGTCCATGGATGCATGAAAATACCTTTTAATTAGATCGGCTGGGAGTGCTTGTTGATCGAACCTCCAATCCTGATCATAAACAGCAGAACTAAACTCCATGGAATACTTGTTGGTGGAGAAAGTTGTCTCGATTATTCCATTGGCATTAATCAAAGCCTCCCGAGCAAGAGCATTGATCTCCATGGTGTACCTAAAGTATGGGTTCATCAGTCTGTAGATGGGATGCATGGCACTCAGCTGTCTGTTGCTTGCTATTATGTAGGGTTCCATGCAACAATGCGTCCTCAGCCTGCAACAGTCAATTCAAACTCCTATAATTATTGGTATATGATCTATCGAGGTAAACTATATATGATCAATTTGTGCTAAAGAAGCGATATCCAAGTTTGGTACTTATTAGAGTTGCGTATAGTCCAGTCTGGACCATATGGATTGAGGGATGTTCGGCCCAAAAAATTATGACATTTGATCCTCAATCCAACCCATGGGTTGAATTAAGGACCCAGGATTGGATTGAATGATTGAACAAAAGTGAGTTAACTTCTAAAATTTAGTGTTTCTTTCAATCTTTCTGAATAGGATCATGCATATAGTCTAGTCCGGATCGGAAAAGGGTTGGATTGAGGATTGAACGGAAAAAGTTTGGTCCATACGTAGACCAAAAAGAGTTCGATAAATCCAGCCCAGCTTAGTCTCCAAGTTTGCTCAACCCGGCCCTTGCACCCTTGTTCGTAAAGTTTAGCAGTGGTTACCCTAAGTTAGACATCCAGCAGATGCATTGGCTTTTCACAATTTCGAAAAATAATAACAAAATATGATAAGTTGAAGAAAGATATATAGCTAGGTTGGTAGGTTTACCAATGACTAATAAGTTCGTGATAGCCAGAATCATGGGCGAGAACATGAGCCTTAGCAAGACGCCATAGCCAAGTCTGAGTGGCATCCCCAGTACAAGGTTTAAACACTTGCTTCCACTGTGGCTTTCCGTCGTCTGTCGGAGGCCTTGTTAGCTCAATGGCTATGGGTCTCAATACACATTCAGGTGTTAGAAAGAACAACGTCCGGGATCCATACAAAGTTGTGCCTTCTATTTTCCTCACTTTGTTCACGAAAGGGAGCAACAAATCATGGTAGTCCAAGATGAAGAGTTTCTTGTTGCTTAAGGCCTGCATTTTCAAGGAAGATTGTACAGCTATAAGTCAATAACAAACTTTACAGGTCAAGACTACACTCTTAGGGAGTGCTTAGGCCCTGTCCTTTTATGCAGTATTTTGCGGAATTGTGTGGTAAGGTGTAGTGGAATTGTGGTAGGTATGGTGGAATTGTGGTGGATTATTGGTATGTGGGGTAGGTGAGGAGAGACGATATAAAAAGTAGAGGAGAAAGAAAAGTAATGATTTGCGGTAAAATATGGTGGGTTGTGTGATCGCAGATCGCATGATTTGTTCCATGAGAAAAGAATGCGCCTTAATTGACGAAAATCCTGGGAAAACTGGTCTACTTTTTTGGAATGATCATATTTCTGTATGTTTAACAACTTCTAACCAATGTGGAAAATTTTATGTGGAGTCCGTAATTTCCCTATTCAACTCATGGAAACTTTTCCTTAAGGAAAGCTTTGAGAATTTTTCTTATCGTTGATAGTGGGAAATTAAATTGTGAGAAAAATTCTAAAATACCCCTTATAATGTTACAAACTCTATTGAAATGGAAATAAACAAGGGTAACTTGGATGTTTTAAATATTTTTCTCATAAATGTTACAACTTCAACGAAAGTACCAAACTAAAACTTTTCTATATACTTAATTTACGAGAATTTTAGGATGTAGGCTGTTCCATGAAAAATTTTCCAACCAGAAAAAAAATCTAGAATTCTACCAAAGACAGTCTTAAGCAAGAGGGATTGTCACAATTACCTCATCGACGGACATGATGCCTTTGATCTCTTGATCAACGATGTGGGAAGTGATTGCTGACTCGGGTGGACCATATATTTCCGGATCAAGTGTGCTTCTTAAGGGCCATTCCTTCATGTAACACAGAAATTAATTAGGCATATATTTGACTTGTAGGAGTGCTTTGGAGTTAGAAATAAAACTTAAACTAAACATTACATCTTACAAAAATTTAAATAATTTTTCATAAACAATTAATTATGGCAAAAATTAGTCTGAAATAGAAATAGGTAATTACTTCTTTTATAAAACCGTGTCATATAAATTTATCGTGAAACAGACTTAAAATGATTTATTCATACAATTTATAAATTGTTAAAGTATAAAACTATTCCTGGGGCCTCAACCATCAGCTTAAGCTTTTGGTTGAGATGGTTTCACATAGTATCAGAGCCACACCAATAAACAAGAGGTTTCAAGTTCAAGTCTCAGCACCCCCCATATTCATTTGCGTAAGGTAAAAAGAGCCTTTGCAGCATCCACGCTTCAAGTTCAAAGGGCATTCGCGTGAGGGGGCGTGTTAGAGTATAAAACCATTCCTGGGGCTTCATTCATCAGCTTAAGCTTAAAGAACCCAATAACGAGATTTTGCTTATTAGAATTTTCTTTTAACAAGACCTCATTGGTGGGTTGTAGTGAAATATACAAAGTTGTGGTGCAATGTGAAACCGCAACCAACTAGCTGTATAAAAAAGGGGCCTAAAGTCTCTATGTTTTAAACATAGCTTGCAAGTTGCAATTGTAACAAATCCTTTTTTGTTTTAGTTTTAGTTTTTTTTTTTTTGCCTTTTTTGTTGGCTTCAAGACTACGTGAAGATAGAAACCAACTAACTTCTACCAACTAGCTTGAAGATAGAAAATAATGATAAATGAAATGTGTTACTTTCAAACTAAAAAAGTCATAGAGGCATTTTTCAATTAAATCTTAAAGCTAAGAAAATTAAATTGTTTTCCTAATCAATTTTAATACTCTCATTGTTCCTTAATATCTATCACTTTCGAGTATTTAATCTCCATTATATTCTGGATTACTATATATATTGGATACTTTATGGCATTCTTTTTAAGAATAAAGACAATTACCACTAAACCACCCCTATATGGTAATGATAAAGTTATAGTTATATGCATGTCGTTTGCTGCTCCCAAGAATTGATGTCGGGACCTGTATAATACCGCAGGACAATGGATAACGATTGAGCTAAGAGACCAATTGAGCCAGGAGAGTAATAGCTGATTGGTATGAGGAGTAATATACTACCTTCGTTTTTATTTATCTGTCGTCTTGGAAATTATGTTAAAAGCTTTGACCGTTAATATCTTAATTTGTATAATAATTCATTATACAAAATTGATATCATTAGATTCAGAATAAAAAAATACTATTAGAAAAGTATAATATTATATCTTTTTTATAAAATTTTATATTAAAAATTATTGATTAAAAATTAACACTGAAAACTGTAAATGACAGATAAAAAAGAATGGAGGGAGTATATGATATGTTGAATTAAAACCAAGCAATTTCTTGTTGTCTAAATAAAAGAAAGCATAAAAGTTGGTAATTCATACCGTAACCAATTTAATACTATAAGGATTGAGACCAGCAAGAGTCTCTCGAGCAAATTCTTCATCTCTGAACCAAGCAAATTCATCTCCTACACAGTGGAAAAGTAAAATCATCAATAAGTGCACCATTCATTATTCAAACATCCCTTGACTAAATATTCAAAGAGGAAGAAATTTATAGACATTTTTGCAACGACTTACTGTCCATCATATCAGTGGTAGGGAAGGATAGAACTCCTTTATTATCGAAACAACCAGGCATCATTTGCTGGAAGCTTTTGAGGTCTTTCATACTGAGCTTTACTCCTTGGTTGAACAAATCGGCAATATCTTTGAAATTTGAGAAACCAAGATTTGGATCGGATATTGCTGAGTCTAAAGCTGGTATCAATGCGTGTAGTACGTTGTCTAGGACGTTGATCCCGAAAGTTATCTCCTTCACATCCTCGAAATCTTCGTCCCTCGGCATGTATACATTTCTAGCCCTTGACTCCGATAATGGATCTAAGTATGGGTACAAAACAAGGTTGTTAGAATCGGAATTCTATCTCGGATCCATAGGATAGCTAGAATCGGAATTAACCCATGAATTAACCCATATAGCATCGTAGATCTATCGTAATGTAAATATAAAATTACATCGAGGATTTTGGATCATAAAATCATAGGATCGTAGATCAGGATCAGGATTTTAATAACTATAGTACAAAGTACATTCAAATTGTTTTAGTCATATCATCACCAATTCACTAGAAACTAGAAAGTTTAGTCTAGTTGATTGTTTTAATATTCAAATGCTCTGACCAGTTCGTGCAATCGTATTTTTTTTCGAAAAGTTAAGGGCAGTAGCCCATTTATTCAAAACAATAGAAAATGTGCCATTAGAGTCTGAAAGTTGGACTATACTTTTCCTCGAATAAGTGTTTCCTCGAAAATTAATGGTTACAAGGGAAAGACAACATATTTTTGAATCTTCTTGGCCCCAAAAAATGGGGCATGTAATGCAACTTGTTGTAATATATATTCTCTCCGTTCCATATTGCTCGTCGCTTTTTATAAATTGTTACATGGTGTCTAATATTGATTTCTATCTGGAAATTTCTTACAGTACATTTTATCAATAGGTTGTAATTTTATAATTTTATGATAGTATTTTTTTGTGTTACGAATCTAATGATAATACTTTTGTATAATACTGTGTATGTCCCAATTTTTTTTTTCCACCATAACTACTTTTATAAAATCAAGAAACATCGACAAGAGGTGAAGAAGTTATGAATTGTCCAAATTACAAAATTCATGCACAAAAAATACAAACTATTGGAATTATAAATAAATTAATTAATTTGTCATAAAGTGGGAATGATAAGTGTTGAAATTTCAAAAGTGACTAACAAAAAGGAGACAAATAAATTAGTTATTGTCTCAAACAAATTGGGACCAAGGCAGTAGATCAATAGTATATATTTCAAGAAATCAATGATAAAAGATTTTATACTTTAACTGATGTGTAGATCAAGACCACAATTAATATGGAACCGGAGGAAATAATAATTGTGGATCAAGGTTAAAATACTATTAGTACTATATATCCCGTAAATCTAGCTATTAC
This sequence comes from Portulaca oleracea, assembly GCA_029582165.1. NCBI lineage: Eukaryota > Viridiplantae > Streptophyta > Magnoliopsida > Caryophyllales > Portulacaceae > Portulaca > Portulaca oleracea. Next base: position 6,465,576 of record CM055889.1, read on the forward strand.
AGTATTACTTAGGGCAAAGTCAATTTTATTTGATTACCAGAATTGTGGACCATAACCCTAGTTTAAGAAAACCCAGTTAAGCATGAATGAATGAATGACATCAAGTTGAAGCAGTTATATACCGTTTTTAGTAGGTGGTCGTCCGGTCCTACAACGTCTCGGATAAGGGTGCTCGGTGCTTCCAAGAACAGGCCTCTTAAGGTCCATGTTCTTGTCAGGATCTCCGAGGTCGTTGTAAGCATCGTAATCATATATACAGTCAGTTCTCTTGCGCTCTCCTTCTCCGTTCCCTCTCAAGCTTTTCAAGTCTTGTTCCCGCAGTGCTACCAAATTTGCCGGGGTTTGTGACGGTAAGTACGACTGTAGGTGTTCATTAAAGCAAAATAATAGGTTAATTTGACCTGCTCTTTTCTGTAATTGGTTCAATTTAACCACACTTTATAATTTTATCACACCACACTATTTATTTAATTTTCACATTTATCTATCAAACTTATTTACCTTTAACTGTACCATCAACACTTTACCAACATCACGGGGAAAAAAACAAGACAACAACAATTAATGATTATAATTTCATGTAGATATCTTTTTAATGGATTTTAGATTGAAAATTTTATATGTAAGCAATCTTGTCCCTACAAGCATCCATTTACATTAATATTGAAGTTGACTTATCATTATTATTTATTTATTTATTTATTTATTTATTTTATTATTATTATTATTATTATTATTATTATATGTTATTTGGGTAATAGGATATTATAATTTTTTTATTAAATTAATATTTATTACGATATTGACATTATTTTTTTTATACTTATGGTTAATTATCAATCATTAGAGCTTAACATTTGTTAGCTAAACCATAAAAATAAATTGACACCCTAATTAAATCAACCTCACCTCATTTGAAAAGCTGCGAATAAAATATGACCATTGCTTCAATTTATCTACTTATAAAGTTAAATTAGACCATTGCTTCAATTTAGTGTGTAATAATGTAGTTTTTACATTAAGGTATAAGGCCAAGAGCGTGTACGTAACTAAAGTGACACAGGAAGATGAAGTTTGTTTTCCCTTTTAGGGTTAGAATTTTGGTGAGAATAATAAGTATTTCTAGGGGCTCCTTGTGTCAGCCTAAGGTTAAGTGTTTCCCTGCCGCCTAATTAACCTAATGAGTTTGTACGTACCCTATATAGGCACCATATGAATATGTCAACCTATCCTTGTGGGAGAAAAAAAAAAGGAAGTTTTAGGTCTAGAAATATACTCCATCTATTTCATATTAATTGTCTTTGGGAATCGTGCAGTCAAATTTTAAAAACTTCGACCATAAATTTCTCAATATATATAATGAGTTGTTATACAAAATTACCACCATTAGATTTGTGATGAAAAATACTATCATAAAAATATAATATTACAATTGTCAATAATATATTATCTAAGAAATCATCAATCAAAAAGTGATCTATGAGACTTTGAAAGTCAAAATTATGATAATTAATATAGAACGTAGAGAGTATCATATTATTCTCACCTTATTTGCAAAGAAAATCCTCTTTTCAGGGTTGTCATGCTTGGAAGCGATCCAAGAATCACAGTTGAACTTGAGAGGTCCATGCGGTAAGCCATGGAGTTCAATATCCTTGAGGTAAAGTTCTCTGCGATGCTCATTTGTGACTAAAATTGCCCCAACTTCTCCAAAGTTCTCATGCACTTGAAGATGAGCCTCATATTTTATCTCATTCCCCTTGTTCTTAAAAATATTTAGTTTTGCATGTCCCTCAACGGGGTGCTTCTCCGACGACTCCTGCCCTAATTCTGAAATTGTATACGAGTAAAAATTAAACAACCAAGATTATTATTTGATCATGTATGATCGACAAAAAATATGTGATGATTTTAACGTGCAAAATGTGAAAACATGACTCACTTGGATCATATTCGGAGCTGACAAGCTCTAGGGCAAGAGCATTGCCGAAGAGGACATCAGAAATGCCGTCAATCCCTTGGCTTAAACCGATGTTCTTGAAGAAACCAATAACCGTTAGCTGAACTGTAGCAGTAGCTTTAACACTATGGTGTTTGGCCATGGCGAAAAATGATTTTCACTAGGGTAGAAAGTTTACTGTGAAATAATATTGACCTAACCAAACGGGCCTTGAGGGGAATATATATAGAACGGTCGGGAAAAGAAAATTATGTTTACACGTCGCGTGAAATTTAATTAACATAAGTGCATGGAAATTTCTGTTGGTCCCTTTGATTTGTTTGGTTATGAGGAGGAAGTTTTTCCACCCACCCACTATTCTGAACTAGAGATAAGAAGCGGTCATATTGGAGCCAGAAAATGTAACATAAATAAGGACCAAAGAATCCGTCAAAAAAGAGTAATCGGCCAAAGACAAACATGCATATATGAAGAAGCCAGTTGAACTTCTGGAAAGCGGAGAAATACTGTAAAGTGTTTTAACTGCTTCCACCATTTGTGTGGTGATCTTTTTGTTAGTAAAAAATGAGCCCATATGGTTAAAGCTAGAAAGAAAGCGTCAAAAAGGCATTGAACCTTTTAGAGGATGCGTGGGTAGATATTTGATTTGGCTGTCTTGAGTCTATCCAGGTAGACTCAATACATGAATTCTTTTTTCATTCCATTTTTGACAGCCCTCATAGATTTAGTTACGTTGGAAAATTAGATTTAGTGCATATTTCTGGGATTATGGTTAGCCAAATTTTAAAATTATATTATAGTAAACCAAATTGTGAAACTATTGAACTGTAATGTAGCACCACCGAGTTAGATGAAATCAATTTTGGTGGATTGTCGTGGTTTAGTGCATCACAATCTAACCGTTGAAATGTTTGGACTACTATAAACCAAAAATGTCATACGGTGGTGTATTCAACTTCAAGTTATGAAATGTTAGGCCTACTGTAGTCCAATCTGTCATATTTTGGTTTCACTCAACTCAGTAGTGATGCACTCTAGTCTAATATTTTTATAATTTGACTTAGTTACTATGATCAGTCTATTTAATATAGACCCAACCCAATCTAATAATCACTCAGATGGCTCAATGTATTATATTATTCTCCAATAAACGAACTTATGTGAATATTAATTCTTTGGACTTTGCATAACAAATTAATATTTCGAATGTTATAAAATAACAATATTTTAAGAGTAACTAGTCTAAGTTACATTATCGGGTCTCTCTTTAGGGATCATCAACAATAAAATTTATGGACCATGATACACATCTTGCCTCAAGATGGTTAATAACTATCTTGAATTATCTATATTTCATATTTTGTTAACTTTTAATAACATTTTCTTTAATAATTATGTATATTTATAATACTTATTTGCTAGGTTAAAAAAATATAAATAATAGCTAATTTATCAATCATAGTAACAAATGCACATTTTATGCATAGTTTTACATTTATGAAAAAATATAAATAAATAAATATTTTTATATTGTTTATAGGTTATGATAACCTTCAAAGTAATGAAACATACCTTTATAATGATTTAAATATACTTACATTTAATTTTATGAGTGATTAAGCTGAGATGCAAGATGGTTAAGAATCATCTTACAGCAAGATGTTTATCATTTTGCAAAATTTATAGGGTGGATAAGAAGTAAGCATGACGAAAATTTCCAAAAAAAATATGACTAATTAATCCATCAACTATTACATATGGAAAACTTTTAGATATCATCAATTAAGTTTGGTCATTGTTGGGAAGCATAATTAGAAATATAGAGTCGCGTATCAAACTCTCGGCGCTAATTAGACTACACTTCAAGCCCATTGGAAGCTCAACTACCAGGGGGCAACCATGGATGGGGAGTGGTTGGCCAGGGTCACACCGGAATAGTGTGCACCGCAGCGACATACCAAGGAGCCGGATACAGGGGCCCTGAAATTGAGGAAGCAAGAGCGACCATCTTTGCAATGGAAAGAGCTCGGGAACTGGGTATCAGAGACGTGGAGTTTGAGGGGGACTCCATGACTATCATCTCCAAAGTGAATAAGAAACATATTATTGACTCTGAAGTCGGTTTATTTATTGACCATATTTTTTTTTAGTCAGTAAGTTTGAATATTCTTACAACTTTCTTCATGTTAAGAGAGGAGATAATAAGGTTGCTCATGTTTTGGCCCACCTACAACCCATGGTTCTCGCAAAGAGGGTGTGGGGGGATGGAGGACCGAGCAACATCATTAGTCTTGTCACTGAAGACACCTGTAATTCTCTTATTGAGTAATAAAGTGGGTTGAAGCGTTGATTATCAAAAAAAAAATTAGAATATAGGGGTGATGAACTTGGCTACTTTATTTTCATATTTCTTAATGTTAATTCACACTGAAAATTGTATTGTGGCAAGTTGTACTTTAAATTTGTCTCACAATATATCAAAATATCAAAAAGTTGGATTTCAGTGTACCACCATCAAATTATGTGAAATCAACTGGATGGATTATCTATATGACATGTCGGAAAGTATTGATTTTTTTTCCCATAAATCAAACTGACGTTCTAAGTAATATAGTCCCATCTAAGACTGAACACCTGGATGTTGATCAACTTCAGAGCTGACAAGCTCTAGGGCAAGAGCATTGTTGAACTGTGATAGTAGTTTTAACACTATGGTGTTTGGCCATGCCGACCCAAATGACTTTTACTGGAGTGAACATTTTACTGTATAATATCATGTTAGTTCTATATTGACTGTCATCTTTAAAAATTGTGCGATTAAACTTTAAGAATATAAAGTTACTATCTTTAAATTCGTAATAAAAATACTATCGTAAAAATATAATATTGTAATTATTAATAAAATATTATATAAAAAATTATCAATTAAAAATTAACATTAAAATAATAATAGTTAACCAAATGATAATTAATATAGAAGAAAGGGAGTAATGATTTAACCAAACAGCCATTGAGGGGATGTCTAGGGAACAGCCGACTATTAGGTTTATGCGTCGCGTCGCATTTAAACATAAATGTATATAAATTTCTGCGGGTCCCTTGCTTTGTTTGGTAATACCACGTAGTATCCACTTATGTGGAGCAAATTTTTCCACCAGCTCACTTTTCGGTACTAGTAGAGATAAAAAGCCAACATAATCTCATAATGAATCCAGAATATGAAAACATAATTAATAATCGGTCAAAGAAATTAGAAAACGTGCAGTTGAACCATCTAGAATTCGGACAAATAAAGTCTTTTACCTGCTTCAGTACCTCACCATTGTCAACGATAAATTATACATGAGTATCATTGCATCTTCCATTTGATATGAGGATCATCTAGTTACTACTAAATTAAGCCGATATGATTAAAAGATTGGAAGAAAATAACAAAATGTTAACAAACCCTACTAATCCGATAGAATGTTTGGGTGAATTTTTTGTAGTCTTGAATCTATCTAGATAGATAATACCGGGTACATGAGTTTTCTTTATTTCAATTTCAACAATCACCATACTTTTGTTTACATCCCTCAAAAAAAAATATTGTTGGGATTCACCCATGAGTAAAAATGTCCCACATCGAAAAAGTAAAGAGAAAACCCATGGTATATAAGTCAAGTGGGCTACTCCTCTTAATACCAATTGATTTTAACATGGAACCTCACTTGACTTGTGTACCATGGGTCTTGGTTGAAGTGGGCCCCCCTTGGATCTCCCCAACAAATATATACATAGGTCGATATAATATACCCGAGACTAGCTATCTAATAATCACCTGAATAGCTAAATGTATTATTTAGTCTCTAGTACAACAACTTATGTGAATATTAATTCTTTGGACTTTGTAGAACAAATTAAGATTTTGAATGTTATGACATAATTTTTCTTTTTAAAGGTAATTTGACGGGGGTGGCAATTGATCCTCTGTTCCATGAATAATCCACATTAATTAATCCGTAAATTTTCACATATAGAAAACCTTTAGATACCTTCAACAACTTCATCTTGAATATTAAGAGAGTCATCATTTGAATCAAAAGAAGCTTCACAAAGTGACAAGCTAGAGGCAGATGTTCTTAGTAGGATCGACCATCTGAAGGTCTATGGGCCCCATACTCATGGTCCTCGATGACACAACCTTATAGATGTAAGGTGGAAATAAGCTCACTTTGAATAGACGAAGTGAACTTTAATAGTTCCTTAAACAATCAAGGTTCAGTACGTAGTTGGGTTTATCATTCATGATCACCTTAATAGAGTTCGGAAAGCCCGTGCTATGCCTGTTAATTCCCAATCTATTTTGATGTTGGAAGCCATGGCTCTCCGTTTTAGTGTTCAACAAACTACCCAGGAAGGCATCTCAAGAATTCAGATCGAAGGAGATGACTTCATCCTCATTTAGGGTATTCAAGGATTCATTGAAATCCCTTGGCATATTGATATGATATTTAAACATATTAAAAATCTCATTAAGTAGTTGGATGAATCTTTTGTATGCTACATCTATCGAAAACCAAACTTAGCATCAGATTAGATGCCCAAGTAACCATTGCTATTCATTAAATGTTGTTGGTCTTTGAAATTGAGCCCTTCTTCGCCTTTCTTTTCTATTTTGCATGTTAATAACTTGGCGAGATCATAATATTTAATGGCTCTAATTACTTTTTTTTTATTATTCAAAGTCATAACAGCCTAAAAAGATAAAAAAAAAAATCATTCTAAAAACAATAGGAAAATGACAACATCGTTAAGACAATTAACAATGTAGAAACATTATTGTCTAACAGCTAAAAAAACACAACAAAATTAATTCTTTAAATTTAACTTTTTTCTTTTTTCGTCATTTCTCTTAAGCAGGTTCGTTGTAGGATCATAGCCAACCTCGCTCTAATTACTTTTTTGTGTATGCAAGGTAAACCTTTTTCAAAAAAGAAAAAAATGAGGAACAAGCTAGCTAGGAGTCGTTTATTTATTTGGACAATGATACACATCTTGCCTCAAGATGGTTAATAGTCATCTTGAATTGTCCATATTTCACATTTTTGTAACTTTTAATAATATTTTCTCTAATAATTATATATGTTTATCAACTATAAGAGTATAATACTCATTAACAAGGTCAAAAATATACTTACATTTTATCAATCATATTAGAAAATGCATATTTTATAAATAGTTTTGTATTTATGAAAAAATACTAATAAATAATTATTTTTATAATGTTTATAAGTTGTAATAACTCTCAAAGTAATGAAACATAACTTTATAATGATTTAAATATACTTACATTTAATTTTATAAGTGATAGAGATAAAATGCAAGATGGTTAACAACCATCTCGCACTAAAATGTTTATCATTTTTGTATTTATTATTCAATATATTTAGGAACTCTAGCAACACTTTGGTTCTAATTAGTAATTAGTAATTAGTAATTACTTTTCGTGTCAAGATTGTTAATTTGAATGACATTTTGACTTTTTAGAACTCTATTTTGCATGCAAAGTAAACCTATACATCTCTCATTAAGTTTTTAACCTTCATAATTCCGTGTTAATACTCAATAAGAACCATATATAGGCCTGGTACTGGTTCTTACTAAGTGAAAGACATGCCATGCGTGCTCTTGAATTTCCTCAACAAGGAATTAGCAAGCCGTGTAGAACTTGTTGATGTATACGTTACTCATTTGGCTTCATTTGGTTAACTCTCACATTTGGGGCCATTTCCATTACTTGGTTAAGTTGTTTTCAGTTTTTCCTCCATTATTGGCCGAATAATGGACGCAATATGTCTATCTACCTATCTATCCATCTATCCATCTATCTATCTATCTATCTATTGGTACTGTAAGATTATAACATTAATTAATGGCTCCGTTGACAAATATATATATAATAACATAATCATATAAAATACAATAAAAAATACATATTTCATATATAATTATGTATTTATGAAAAAATATAAATATAAAGTTATTTTTTATATAGTTCCTAAGAAATAATAATCCTCAAATTAATAAAAAAATATATTTATGAGATTTGGACATATCTATATAATACTAATAGTAAAGTCTTGTGCCTTACATAATCGTGCAACGAGATTAAAAGTAGGAATGTGAGCCAACCAGATTTAAAATAATTCTTTTTTTGTTTCATTTATGGAAATTCAATGTTTTTTGTTTATTAGAGATAATTTCTAGAATTTAGTTTATTACAATTTTTTATTACTACACTGTTCTGTTTAATATACGATTTTGAATTTTAAGATCATCATAAATTTTTGAATTTCATACCATAAAAAAAAAGAATATTGAATTTCATATATCACACAATTCACAAAATGTCAAAATTTCTGAACTTACCATATAACTGCAAAAATGTATCCATTTAAGATACCCAACATTAATTCAGATTTAATGGTCAACAACCAAGAACCACACATTTTTTATATAGGAAATCATACTACAATCTTCAAAAATCCTATCATATGCCTATATATCATTTTTTTATTTACAAATTTCTCTGCTATTGGTATTTAATTGTGTAGTAGAGGAAGAATCATGCTATAATACTCTTATTTAATTATTTTAGTGCAAATCAAAGTGTAAGAAAATAAAAAAATAACAATTATATTGTCTGCTATGTTCATGCCCAATTGCTTAACCACCCGAAACTATCATAATATCCAAATAAAACATCTCACTCAACATCTAACACTGACCTTCAATAAACTACATTACCCCACTAATTAATCATTTCTACTAAAACCCTAAAAGCTAAGTTATTTTATAAACTTGTAACATTCTCACATAATTGTTAAACATGATGCTATCACCTATGAAAAATTAGAGTTAAAAATTGGAAACACTTCATGATGCAAACTATTTTAATTCATTCGTCAGTGTTTTCACTTCTCTCAAATTACTTCAATTCAATCGGTCATACAAAATACCACAATATTTGTGCGTGAGAATCTTCCACATTACATATTTTTTCTAGCCTACTTTTTTTTACTCATATATTTATTTATTTTTGTTTGTCATATAATTGCTATGAGCTATATTCAGTTATTAACACGTTAGAAATGGTAATTCGCTGTGTTTACATTATTTTATCTTACTTTTCTTTAATTATCATATTTATCTTTTGTTTATTTTGAATTATCATGATTTATACCCAATTTTTATATCTTTCAACTAAATTTTTAGGGTCACTTCTCATTTGTAAGCAATTTCTTTTTGTTTTATTTGAATTTTTTTAGTTATCTAACAATTTATGCAATCTCAATCATTCAAAAAATTCTTAGATTTCCTTTCTTTTTTAGAAAAAGAAAACGATTGGTTAACCTCATCGCATTTTCTCCCTCCGCTACACAATTAATTACTGATCAGTAGTATAACATTCGCCATTTTGCAACAATCCTAAGCCATTTTTTAATACACTCGCCCGGATTTAAGACTAGTTTGAATATAATTTGTAAAATAATTGAAGACACCTTTCATTTTCATTCCAGTAAAGAACGAGAGAACTGAAAAGAGAGAGGGGATGGGGGGGGGGGGTTATCGTGGTTGCTGTTTTAACCTTTGAGCAACTACGTACATCTTATTGTTTTCATTCCGAACAAATTACTATTTACTTAGATAGAGATGCTATTGGGCACTCCTCTAGCAGTAACACCGGGCTCAGACGTGGGCTTGAGCAGCTCATACGGCACGATCCCTGCCCCATACCGGTTCTTCAGGTTGCTGTCATTGTTCCTCTCGTCGATGATTCCCTCCAGCTCCATCAACCTACCGTTGTACTTCTCGAACGCCGCCTTTATCTGGGGCTCCTGCTCCCACGCCGGCTCCGGCTGCTGCCCCAAGTACTCCTCGTCGCTCGAGTGGTTCGATAGGACGTCGAGAATTGCCATCACTTTCGTTGCTTGGAGCTGGGAGGGGAATGTCCGGAGCAGGTACTCCTCCGGCTTCTGCATGAAGGCCCGCCACTCGTCGTCGGTTGGGTCCTCGTTGGGCATCTTTATACGGGCCGTGGTGGGCCGGTTCGGGAAGTACCCTGCGTAGGCGTACTGCCCGAAGTTGACGGCCGCGTGGTGGCCCGATGTCACCCACATCATGGTCGTCAGGATCTGGATCAGGTCTTGTGGGGTTTTGAGACTGGGCCACCACGGCTCGTCCTTCTTGTCCCCATGGCCCACGGTCCGGATCTCGGTCCACCAGGCTTGGAGCTCGGCATCGGACGAGACCTGGGACGGGTCGGGGTAGTAGTGGGAGACGTAGTCGGTGACCCACTGCTTGATGGTGTCCCAGAGGTCGAGGCCGTCGGCCGCGTAGGGGAAGTCCTTGATTACGAGGTCGACGCCGTGGGGTGCTGATGGGTTCTCCACGGCCAAACCCCTGCGGAAGAAAAAAATTAATTAGATTCATTAAGGCAGCCCATCTTAATTAACCTAGGTAATTTAGACTTGATAATTGGACCATTTCGGTCGGGGTTGAGTTGGACTCATTTGGGCTGGATCAGTTCGGGTCAATATAGTTCAAGTTCGGGTTGGGTTTAGGATGGGTCGTTTTTGGGTGGGGTTGATATATTTTGGGTAGCTTTATTTTTGTCAAATAATTAAGATTATCACTAAAAATTGAATAACTTTGATAAAAGATAAATTGGGGTTGAACCATGTCAAGTTTGGTCTCATTAGTATGGATATATTTCAAAGTAATTATTTTTGGCATTTTCAGTCAGAGTTTGGGTGGATTATTTGGGTCAGGTCAATTTTCCGGATTGGGTACGATCAATTAATCAAGCACAAAACTTGATTGGTAGAACTGGACCAAGAACTTTGGAGGCAGAGTTGGGGTCAGGAGTAACAGCTCTTAAACAAAGAGCCTCTATCTTGGAGCATCAACAATTTACACCATGAAAAATTATGGTCATTAAGGTTCAAACTCTAACGAAGAGAATAAACGGTATGCTATTATGGCATTTGAACTATAAGCTCTTGGACATAATCATTAATAAAGCTAATTAACAAGTACCTTATATATTTATTTTATGTCGAAAGAATCCATGGTTGGAACATGAAATACAAATTTACCTGCTAATTAAGTCAGCTGGCAAGGCTTCATGATCAAAGCGCCACTGTAAGCCATATAAGGCGGAACTGATTTCTATGGAGTACTTTCCAGGTGAGAAAGAGCCCTCTATAATACCATCGGCATTGATCAAATACCCTCTAGCAAGGGCATTGATCTCCATAGTGTACCGAAAATGAGGGTGCAACAATCTATAGATGGGATGCATCGCGCTAAGCTGACGGTTTGTTGCAATGATATACGGTTCCGTGCAACAATGTGTTCTCAACCTACAATTATCAAACCCACAATGTCACATGTTATAAATATATATACAAATCCTGAGTAACCACTAGCAAACTTAACAGGTTAGTATCAAACTGTCCATGACAAATATAAAAAGTACGTACCAGTGACTGACAAGCTGGTGGTAGCCAGTGTCATGAGCAAGAACATGTGCCTTGGCGAGCCTCCAAAGCCAGCAATTTGTGGAATCGACGTTGGGGGTAAAGACTTTCTTCCATTGAGGCTTCCCTTTGCCTGGAGGACGAGTCAACTCGATTACAAGAGGCCTTAGCGTCCCGCCACTAGTTAGAATGAACAAGGTACGCGATCCGTACAATGTAGTCCCCTCGAGCTCTCTCACTTTGTTCACGTATGGCAAGAATGCATCATGGTAGTCTATGATAAACAGCCTCTTCTTACTTAGAGCCTGATGAGACAACCATATATAACATCAATAGTCATGGTAAATGAGGTAGGTTAATAAGATTCTATTCTTAATTAACTAACCTCATCGAGAGTCATGGAACCTTTGAGCTCATGTTCTACCAACTCTTTGGTAATTGCTGATTCCGGTGGACCATAAATTGCCGGGTCTAACGTGCTCTTTAGAGGCCATTCCTGTAAAATCGTTGTTTTGGGGTGTTTATTCATTCAATTTTATAGATGAAATAGAAAAAATAATCATTAATATATCAATGAAATTATAAGGTGACAGTACAGATAATATGAAGTGAAAAAATGGTCCCCTCTTTTACAAGGTAAATATGATTAAGGGAGCGTTTGTTATGGGAAGTTTTTATGGGAAAATTAATCAATTTTTCTAAGTTAACAAACTTTCTTATGTTTATTTCATTTTAATAGATCAAAAAATTTTAGTGTGGGACCCACTGCTTCCCCAAGAAATTAACAAACACACCATTAGTGTAAGCAAAGTAGGGAATTTTGGATAAATATTGATCGGTAAAGTAGCGTGTTCTTTTAGAAGGAAGGTAGGATGCAAGGTAAAGTAGGGAGGATTGAGTAACTATTGGCATGAATCTAATGATTATTATATAACAATGTATTGTTAATTAAGACTTTGATCATAATTTTCTAACAATATATTTTCAAAAAATTTATGAAATTGTACTTTTATGAAAATATTTTCCCCTATGAATCTAACCATACTAGTTTTAGTTAACAAATCGTTACATATATTAAAAAATTTGCAGTGAAATTTTGTATAAGTTGACTGCAAAATTCCCAAAAAGACAAATATTAGGAAATGGAGGGAATATTAATTACGGTAATCCCGTTTTCATAATTTTTAGTGTGAACAAAAGAAGAAAATGAAATGGTGATAGGGTCATACCGTGACCAATCTGATACTTAAGGGGTTAAGCCCAGCAAGAGTTTGACGTGCGAATTCCTCATCGCTAAACCAGGAAAATCTATCACCTGCCAATTAAACCAAAATAAAATTTCCAGTTACCAAACAGACAGACTAGCAGGAAGAAAAGTCACAGACTCACAGGTAATATATATAGGTTAAGTGATCGAGGAGGGGTACATACGGTCAAAGAGGAAAGGCTGCTCAAAACGAAGAATATCGGCTTCAATATCCTCAACAGTCTTGACAAGTCTAGGCAAGAAACCTTTGATAAGGTCTTGTTTGGGAAGATGGACGCCCTCGTGGAAGAGAGAATCAATGGCGGTGAAAAATGGGAAACCTTGGTGAGGGTCAACCAGGGTTGTCTCAATTGAAGGCACCAGTGCGTGGAGCACCGAGTACACTGTCTTGGCTGAGAATGTTGCTGATTTCACTTCCGAAAATTGTTCGTCTCTTGGCACGTATATGCTCGCACTTCTCGACTCTGACTTTGGATCTGTTCATGTTTAAACAATGCTCCTTAGTGTTTGCAATCAGCTATAATTGAAGGACCGAGTACTGGACAGGAAGATCGAATAAAACAGTCTAAACTACTAAAATTTTAGTGCTTCTTTCAATCTCTTTGAATAAAAATTGTCCATAGTCCAGTCCGTTCGCAAAAAGGACTGGGTTGAACTGGACCAAAAAGGTTTCGGTCAGTCCGGTCCAACACCAAACTCTTTTCAGCCCTACTCAATCCCGAGTTTGGTGCTTGGTCATTTCGGTCCAATCTTTAACATAAATTCATATGCAAGTAATCTAACTTCCTTCGTACACAGAAGTGTATAAATTGGTTGAGGCAAATCAAACAAAAAAACTAGTGAAAAATCTTTTAGAGCAATGTAGTATTTCAGTGGATATTTTCATAGCTTATGTCACGTGTCATGTATGTTGAGAGAGTGAGTGGACAACAACGTATGACATAATACTATAGGATGGATTCTACGACATTAGGGTGCGTTTGGAAATATAAGGTATTGGACCACTGCAATGAATATGGGCCAAACACACACATTGTAGGTAACAATCAGGACCATTGTACTATTTTTCTGGGTATTGATCATCATTAGGCTAAATGACGAAGGGAGTCTAATCAATTAGGACCATTTTCTTTTGTTATGATCAAAAAATACTAAAATCTGAACTCCGTGGGCCAAGAACCCATGGATTCATTGATTTCATGTACAGAAATCATAAGATTTTTTTTTATTTTTATTGAAACAATTCCCATAGCCACCACTTGGTTAGCTCTCTGCAAACTGTTCCAAACAAGAAGAAATGAATATACTCCTTAGATGCAGTTAATATTTTTTAACTTTTAAATATTAATTTTCAACATAAACAATGATTTAAATATAAAATTAAGAATATTATTAGAATTTTTAAAAAACGTTTTCACAGGAACACAATACTGTAATTTTTAAAAATTTATAAAATTAAACCTTTGCTTATTTTCAATAAAGTGCATAGCGAATGATTTTTTAAATTATAATCAATCCAGTTTTTCTAAATTAAAATTTTATGGGTAATCCCTCCATATTTCGTCTAAATAGAATTTCAAAGTACCACTTTTGGTAGATAATGTTAGGGGACACTACAGTTAAGCATTGAAAATAAAAAAGTAAGCAGTATAAATAAAGTAGGGAAGACCAGTAAGGTTATGTCAATGTTGGAAGATACAGTTAGTAAAGTAAATCACACCAGTTAAGGTTATTCATCGATCCCAGACTGGACCGAATGGGACTGGATCGAAAGGATCGATAACCGAATTAGAGTGGTGAGCAGAAATGGACCGAAAAATTCGATCAGACTGGACCGACTAAACTTTGTTCGGTCAGGTCACGATCAAATTGACTATACATAAAGAAACCCTATAATTTTAGTAAGCTTTATTCATCATTCGGTCGAGCGAAGAGTAGAATATTATGATAGGGTGGGCCATTATATGATAATTTTTATATTCAACAATGTCATTCAATATACGCAAAATATGAAATAAATTAAAAGGAAAACATCAACTTATTAATGAGATGTCAAAATATACAAATTGCTCTAATTAAAAAATATTATTAGACAAGTTCATATAATTGATATTTTTTTAAGAAAAAATTTATTTATTTATTGACAGATAATAGAATATTTATAATTAAATTGTATTACTTTATAAGAAAATATGTGGGAAAACATATGTTTTTCAAAAAGAATAATTAAAATCTAAAGGTGAAGATGTGATGTTGAATGTTTATGAAAGAATAGTAACTATCACATGAAAAAAAAAATCGAAGTACTGTATGAAAGGGAAATATAGAAATAAATTTTATTTAGAGACTAAAAAAAATGCATGATGAGATAGGGAGATGGCATGATCATATTCTAAACAAAAAAACAAAAATACAAAAAATTTATGCCTTCAATGGATTCAAACACAAGACATGTGGTATTGCCTGGGGCGAAAGTAGCTTCTTGAATGTTGATTGCTATTGAGCTATGATATTTTCAATGTAACGATGGGCAACATTTATTAGAAATTCTAATCATAGACTGGGCCATGGCCCACCCTAATCTCCCTTGGATCCGCCTTTGAGTTCGATCTATGGGCTGGACCAAGGATTGAACACACTGGACTGGGGATTGGACCGAACTTCCCTCAGTCCATTCGGTCCAATCCCTTTTTCAGTTTGGACTGTACTATGAACAGTCTTACCAGTTACCTCACTTAAAATACTTTTAAATATATATTATATTAATTATCAATTATAAAAAGCATGGAATACATTGACTACGATCAATTATTTCATATGACCCCTAATCGAATGAACCTCTTCCAATAGGTATATATTCAGCAAATTTTTATAAATTTTAAAAATATGGACAAAAATACAATTTTACAGTAGCATTATAATTGTAGAAGTCAATCTTACCGTTTTCTTTTCAATTTAATATTTAAATATATAAATTTCTAAAAAAAAATACACCTAAAAAGTATTTTGGCCGAAGACTTGTCACTGTTGAGATACAAATAATTAAATGAAGTGAAAGAAGAAGAGTATGTACCTGACTTGGTATGTGGACGGCCAGTTCTGCAACGTCTAGGGTAGGGGTGGTCCTTGCCACCCAAGACAGGGCGAGTGAGGGTGGGGCACTTGTCTGGATCACCGAGGTCATTGTATGTGTCGTAGTCGTAGATTCTTTCGAAGGGTTTCCTCACGCCTTTCCCATCTCCTCTCAACACTTCAAGCTCTTTCTCCCTTAGCTTCTTCAGCCCAGCTGGTGTTGTTGATGGTAAGTACGACTGCCACCACAAACGTCAAACAACCCTATTACTCTCCAACTCCATTCACAATATTGGACTTTTTCTTGGCTTTTTAGGGGCTAAATTTGAATTTAAGTAATAAAGCTCATGAATCTATGGACTAGCCGATAAATTCAGGTCGTTTAAATTCCGCCGATGTCAAAATTCGAATGAAAAGTTGATGTTTGGACTCGATGGATTTGGGTCGGAGAACTCGGATGGAGAAGTTCAGATCAAAATTGAGTTCGGACAAAAGAAAGAAGAGAAGTATTGTGCCTTAATATTCGGTCAATGTCGAAATCGACTTCAAACTAAACCAGTTTTGACAGGTAAGATAAATTCAAATATTTGAGTTAGATAAAATTTTGTCAGCGGTAGTTAACAAATAGTCCCTTGTACATAGCCAATGCATTATCAATTTCATATAATAGATAATTAATAGTGCTTATAAAAAAATTAGTGTAAAAAATCATAATATGTATTAATTTCATGAAAACAAGAGATCTAAATAGTATCTTAGGATAAGACACCTATGGTATTCCCAAATAAATGTCATGCTATGGGCTAATGTCAAAACTAATGCTAAAATGGTCTGAAAATTAATAAAAGTAGATTTGTATCAATAGGAGGTAGGGATGGCAATGGTTTTTCGACGCAACCCAGACCCACTCGGACCCGCCTCATTTAGGCGGGTCTATATCCAAAAATTTTGGACCCATTAAGTCTGGGACGGGTCTTGGTCCACTAAAAATTTGGCGGGTCCGCGGACCCGTGGACCCGACCCATGGACCCGTCAAATTATATATATATAATGAAAATTCTAGTGTATTTGTATTTTTAGAGTTGTATAGTGCGATAATCATGAATTTCGTGTTTTTTTTTTTGCATTTTAAGTTGTATAGTTGCATTCTTAGAGTTGATGTGTAGATAATTTTTGTAATATTTTTATGTTGAATTTCACTCATAGCCTCGTACATTAAAGTAGATGTTTTTATTGTGTTAAAAATATGTGTATTTAAATATGTTGGGTTTTATGGCCCAAAATCTAGTTTGATCCCACAATTATTTGTTTCCTAATTGTATTAGGATATTATTTAGGTTTCCTTATTATATTAGGTTTCCTAATTGTATTAGATTCCAAATTTAATTGGAGTGGGTGTCAAGTTATGTTTATAGAGAGTTTTTCCTATAAATATAGGTTGTTATCAACCTATACAATTACGGCATACGAAAAACACACACACAGAGCATTCTTCACCTCTACCCATCCCTAGGTTGTGAGAGTCCTTTAGAGAGCTCGTTTGTCTTCAGTATATCCCGCTGTGCTATTAACCCCTTGTGATCTTGCCATCGATCCCCTTGCGTTATATAGCCTGTGCTATTAACCCCTTGTGATATAGTCGTCGATCCCCTTGCGTTATATAGCCCCTTGGGATCTCTCTTGTAATCTCTCCCCTTATACTAGTGGATTATTGCTCCGTTGCCGTCCGTGGTTTTTTTCCCGATTTGGGTTTCCACGTAAATCGTGTGTCTTTTATTCTCTCTATCTTTTTACTGATCTTGTTATATTTCTTCTCAATTTATACATCCTGATAATTTTATCTTCCGCTGCAAATACTAGGTCTACCTTATATTTTATCTCGATCCTAACGATTGGTATCAGAACCTCACAAGGATATCTGAGCCAGGTCTAACAAAATAGAGTACTTATTATTATACAAT
Organism: Portulaca oleracea; assembly: GCA_029582165.1. NCBI lineage: Eukaryota > Viridiplantae > Streptophyta > Magnoliopsida > Caryophyllales > Portulacaceae > Portulaca > Portulaca oleracea. The sequence continues at coordinate 6,483,360 of CM055889.1, forward strand.
TGCGTACATATAAAATTAACCCAAAAAATTGATAAATCTAGTAAAAAAATACATCAGAGTATTTGACCCAATTAAAACCCACTATGGACCTGTGGACCCAGCGAATCTGGGTCTGGATCCAAATTTTTGAACCCACCAGGTCTCAGGGCGGGTCTGTGTCCAAAAAAATTGGCGGGTCCGGGTCCGAGTGCCCAGACCCTACCCATTATCATCCCTAATAAAAGGTGTTAAAGGCTGCAAAAAATCGCAAATTATTAGGTGTACCTACCTAGCTAGTAGGTACATCACTAATAATCAATTTTTTTGTGTGATGACTTTTTATATATATTTGATAACTTTAAAAAACATCAGTGAATTTTATGACAATAATATTAATAAATTATGATAAATTTTATAATTAATATCGATAAATTTTTTAGAAAAATTTAATATAAAGGGGTATAAATAAATAGGTACACCCTGGTAAATCGTTATCATATAACGATCAGAAAAAAATGGAGGGTGTAAAATGGAAGGTAATTATACCTTGTTGGAGAAGAAGACCCTCTTGTCAGGATTGTCGAACTTAGAGTGAACCCAAGAATTGCAGGCGAATCGAACGGGGCTGAGAGGAAGGCCGTCGAGAACAATTTCAGTCAAGTGCATCTCCTTGTGGTGCTCATTCTCAACAAGCACTGCTCCAATCTCCCCAAAGTTTTTTGGTAACTCAAAGTTTGCTTCGTACGTTGCCAGTCCTTTTAATCCTCCTGCACGATGTGCGTACGCTTTCACTGTTGGCTTCTCCAATCCTGTGTCTGCAACATCAATACATGAAAATTAACCACATTTAGGGGGCGTAAAATTCATGTTAAAAAGCAGTTGAATAAAAGTTAAATTTTGGTATTTTTTGCTATTCTTTGATAACTTTTAGTAAATTTTGATAACTTTAGCAAATTTACGCTAATATATCAAAATTAAAATTTTTTTTTAAACTTTTGTAACTTTTGGTAATTTTTGGTAAATTTAAACAAAAACTGATAAATTTTGGTAAGTTAGATTTTACTTATGAATTTGACAAGGCCGAACTGAAGGTTCACAGTTATTTTTAGATACACTAATCACCCTGCATATGTATAACATCTTTTGTTTTTTGCAACATTCAAACTTTGTGCATAACTTTGTATGAGTTGTTGGGATTCACCCACAAAGCTTTCTATATGGGACTACTTTTATCATCAAAATGGTTTCAAAACGAAACTTCCGTTAACTTGTTATCATGATCCTCAACGGGCCATATAAGAGTCGATAATTCATTCGGCCATGTGTAAAGTACGGGAAGGCAGACCCGGAAGAAGTACTACCATGTATAGGAGCATGGAACATGATATGTGAATAGGTACGTACTCCTTAGTCTATCTAACTAGGTAGTCTCTCCCATATCTTTTTCAAATATATGCAAAGAAAAAATAGGAGGTTAGGAATAAAGAAATTGAAAAAAAAAATTGCAATGAAAGACATGCATGGTCCATAGCTTCCGGTGGAGAGGAAGCGAATGTGATTAATTGTATTGTTGTAGCTGGTAAGAAACTCATGCGAAGGGGACATTATTGGAATTTACTCACTAGCCAAATACTACCTCCGTCCCATATTGTTTGTCCATCCAATTATATTTAAAAGTTTAATGATCATGGGAAATGGGATGAAAAATGTGTAATTTACCAAAATTACCCTTACTTTTCTCATGTGAAGAAAAATAAAAAATAAACAAAAGAGTATTTATTAGAAGTATAATAGAAATTACAATCATTGGAATTATAAAATGGACAAACATTTTGGTACAAGGGAGTTAGTAAATGGACAAACAATTTGGGATGGAGGTAGTATTTCATATCAAAATCAAAACTTAAAAGTCCATAAATTATAGAAGTGTCTGCTACTCCTATTGTCAATTCGTGTCAAGATGAAATCTCACTTGACTCATTAGTTGAAATAATAAACTTTGCTTTGAATCGCCTCCACATAATTTTAGAGAGTCGATCTCCTTATATTTATAAAATCTTTAGTAGTTGTTTTACGCGTTATTCTTTTACTTCAATTTAGTGAGTACACCCATATGTTGGGGCATAGTGGACTGAAGACAGCGACGACCTCCCTCAACTTTTTACACATATTATTTTTCGGTCACATGATATTAAAAATCATATAAAACTGAGCTGATTTTTAATATTGTCTTGACATGCCTAAATTATTCAAACTAGTTCATGACCCCTTTTACGTAACGAATGGCTTTGCCCCTGCACATCAGCAATTCAAATAACAATATAATCATGGTGAAATTTGTGTTTATCATGTTAATTAACGTACGAACCTGGGTCCAACTCAGCACTAACAAGCTCTAAGAGAATGGATTTCCCTAGCAGATCAGTAAAATCATCAAGACCTCGGGTAACCCCGACATTCGAAAGGATCCCGCCGACCGACGGCTGCACACAGACGGTGGCTTTGACACCGACCACCTTTTCATCGCCTATCGACGTCCTAGCCGCCGACGAAGCAGCCGATGCCCTAGCATCACTTCTAACTGTCAATATTTTTCTAGTCACGCCGGCATTTTTACCAACGGACGATTTCTTTCCGATGAAAAATGCACCTACGGGAGGCCTAAGTGGCCCGACTGAAACACTAGTCGGGTCACTAATGCTGCCGGTGGCATAGGGCTTAGGTAAGGAGAAAACTGAGGGAGTCTTGTTGATGTTGTTGGTGGTTGTAGTATTCAACATACTTGGTAAGTTGTGTCACCAAGGATGGAGAAAAATATAATGATGGAGTATAGATTGAAGATGGATTGGATTGGCACGAGGACATGTTTGCTATAAGTGCCTCGTTTTATAATTGCACTTGAGGGGTAGTTGGGGAAATTCAGGATGTACCATCGATAAGTGTGTAATAATAATAATAATTATTATTATTATTATTATTATTTTGTAATGGAGACAAGTGAATAATTAGCAAGTTGAGTTCTGATAAATACGGTTTTGGTGAACGTGTTTAAATTAGGATGAGAAATTGATGTCCGGACCCAATTTTTTCCGAGTCAGACCAAGTTAGATAATTTGAACGGAGCTAAACTCGGATCAAAATCGATTTCGAACGACCAATAGAAAAAGAAAAATATGATGTCCTATTCGGTCAATTCAGTTAACGTAAAATCCATTTGGATAAAGGCGAAGTTTTACAAATCAGGCAAATTCAAACATTAGATCGGATAAACTTTTAGCCGCGATATCATTAATTGGGAGTGTGGAAAGAGCAATTAAGTGGGTACGTACCATTAGATGTGTTTTGTTTTTCGTTCAAAAGAAAAAATGATTGGGTTTGATATTTGCGTAAGGGTCCTGTGACTATTATTTTAGAACGTGAATTGCATGCAAGTGGTCACATCCGTCCGTTTCTGTTGGAACTCATCCATACTTTTCCATGTAAATGAAACACGTCCACTCGTTTGTATGTATGACAATATCTTCATCCTCTTCGCAGAAGAAAAATCTGAAACGATAACTACAGTCCCTGTAATCACCTCCCGACCACCTAATTATGTCGTATTTATTATTACGCCGGTTAAATTCAGCTCGTTTATAATATCTATATTTTGAGAGTAATCACCAACAAAATTTACGAGTACGAGAAGAAAGGATTAAGTATTAAATTGTCAAATTCTAAGACAAATGTATTATGCTTTTAAATGTTATGAATATCGTATCATAAAATTTTTTAAGTTGACTACATGATTTATTTATTAATTATGTTAGGTATGGTAAATCTAATTAGAGTGGTGGTGATCCGGGAAAGGCTAAGAAAGCAAGATTAATCACCCAAGGATCACAATTACTCTAGAGTTTAAGAAAACCTCAATTTAAAATTCATAAAACTACCATTAACTTTAGGGTTTTTGGGAGATTAATGATAAAAATAAACACAACAACAATAATTATAAAGAGATATGACTAATTAAAGAGTAAAACTCACCAATTAGCCTAAGAACATCAAGAAGGTTGCAAGGATTCATCAATAGCAACCACACTTGAACCTCCAAGAATTTCCACTCAAGAATTGGAAGAAACACACCAACCCACTTGAGTCAAAGGAAATTAACTAATTAATCTACCAAGGATTAATCTTAATTATAAGGGTTTCAAATACCCTAAAACACACATACTGTTCTTCAGGTGGCTAAACCTAAAACTCAAGTGTTCAAAACCTTCCTCTAAAATGGGGGGAATACTAAATATATAGAAAAACGGGGGAGAAAAGTAGCGAGGAGCGCTGAAAAAGGTCAAGGCGCTGGTAGCGTCTGAGGAGGCGCTACCAGCGTCTCATGCAGAAAGTTGATGTGGAGAAACAATATGAGACGCTGCCAGCGTCACCCAGGCGCTGCCAGCGCCTATATAAGTCTGCCGACGTCTGCTGACTTCTAACGCCCATAACTTCTTCATTCTAACTCTGATTTGGTCAATAATATATCAATGGAAAACTCTCTGTGTGTTCTATAAGCTCACCAAATTTCAAGTCAATTGAAACTGTATTGAAGGAGTTATGATCAAAAGAGTGAAGGTTTGTATTTTTCTTGTACCCAATTTCGCCCACTGTCTTCATTTTTCTTCAACTTTACTCCTCCAACTTGACCTTTACTCAATCTTAACTTCTTCCTAGCTTTTCTAAACGGCCGATTTGAGACCCAAAAAGTGACCGAACTCGGTTTGGGAAAAGTGAGCCCAACCCCTCCGTTGTTATTATCTCCAATGTGAGGGACCCCTAGGAATTATGGATAAGACTCCCTTGTTGGAGAAGAGTTGTCCTCAACTCTTGGGGGTAGATTCCATGGAACTTCTCGTGCATTACTAGCCCATTGTAAAGTAGCCCCATAAGCTCCAAAATGACCATGCTCATTACTCCACACTTCTTAAAGGTGTAGGAGTTTTTGAAGAAGGCAGTATGTTGATCTTTGAAGTACCTCTTCTTCTCAACCCTAGCTCTCATGAGGTGATTGAAGTCCTCAATGTAGTCATCGATTGAGAATCCAGGGATGTGGAAGTGTACCAAAGAGAACCCGACATCCTCAACTTTGAAAGCATCTTCGCAAGGGGGCAAACAAGCAAACCCAACACCATAACCATCATCCATGAAGTAAAGCTTGGTGGGAGGCTTGATTTGAGGAGGTGTGGGACATGGGAGGGTAGTAGGAACTTTTAGTGAAGTTTGGGAACACACATCCTCATCAGGTTTTCTACAAAGTAAGGACAAAGCAAGAGGTTGCTTGTCTCTCACTAGGAACACTTTCTCCCCGTGTTTCACTCTTGAGGAGGAGGTTTCCCAACTCACTTCTCGTCCTGGGTTCGTTTCTTATGTGGGCTAAGGATGATGGTGGCTCCAATGGAGGAGGTAAGATGGGATTTTGGGAACAACACAACTGGTATAGAGGGACATTAATGTAGCATCGGGGTAGTGAGGGTGTATTAGCAAAATAACAACCAAGCAAGACCCTACCACTAACCACACCATCATAATCAATATGCCAACAAGCAACATCAAACAACCAATGTCTCTCAAAGGTCATGCATGACTCACCCAAAGACTCCACACCATATCCACCCAAATATGATTCAATGAATTTCATCGAGGAGTTTTTGATTACCTCACTCTTCGCAAGAGGACGAATTAGAGTGTCATTCTCATGGTGAGTGGGGGAGTCATCGTCAAGGTGGCTTGGCTCCTCAATTTATGGCAATGATATGAACAAATGAACTTCTTCTTGAACCTCTTCAACAAGTATGAGAGGAAGATTAAGGTCGATGTTCTCATCCTCCTCTTGGCATGGAGCTTCAACAATGTCATCAATGGCCTCACAAGGAACAAGGGAAGCTCCCCCGTTGGGCATGAAATCGATCTTGCTTGCTCAACTTCTACATGTCCATCAAGTGATGAAATGGACTCATGGCTAACCTCTGGCTCCCCTTGTTGGATGTCTCCTTTTCCTTGCAATGGAGACTCAAGAAATGAAGGATTGAATCTTCACCCTTCAAATAACATTTGGCATTGAAGCGCAGCTTGGGAATCATTGAGTCGTTTAACTTGTTGCATAAGTTGTGCTATAGTGGGTTGGGGACTACGGTTGATGAGAGTCCCTTCCAAACGTTGTAATTGACGTTGGATCGCAGCTTGATTATTCACCATCAATTTTTAGGTACAATCAAATCGGTTTTGCATATCAAGAACTCGTTGCATGAGTTGAGTCATGGTAGGTTTGGGTTGGAGAATAGGGTGAGAGGGGGAAGCTTTTCTTCCGTTGTTTTGACTCACGAAGAGGGCATTTTGAAGAGTTGAGGGATTCGATGAGCTAAGGTAAAAATGAATGGATGAGGCTTTGGATTCTTTGTGGTTAAGGGAATTTTTTAGAGTTTAGAGAGGCTAATTTTTTTTGTGGGGAAAAAATTTGGGTGTTACCGGCAATGGGGGATGCACAAATCAATGTTCAACCAATGTTCAAGCAACAACAACACTACCACAAGATTCACCACACAAAGACAAGCATCAAACTCAACAAAATCAATAAACTCAACCTTTACACATTCATGGAGGTAGCATGAACATTCACCAAAATCCAAATTTCAACCATCAAGCTCTCTCCAAGAACTCTCCCAAAATTGCAACCCAAATCAACTCCAAAACAATGAATTTCTTCAAAATTCACCACCACCAACAACTAGGCATGTATAGTATTCACTTGGGCATCAAAATTCCCAACAAAACTCAACCAAACATGTCAAGAAACATCAACAATCCAAAACAGAGAAAAAATTTTTGGGCACAAATAACTTCAATAATCAACCCAATACTCAACAAATACTTGGACCTAAATGATAAAAATTAAACCCCAATACTCCTAACACATCAAGGGATCAATACCATTCATCAAACATCAATTTTACATCTAAATTCAACAAGAACAAACCCAAAACTAGAAGAACTTAAACCCAAAAAAATCTGGAAACTTTTCACCTAAGTATGAGTTCTAATCCTAAGCTTTGATACCAAATGATCCGGGAAAGGCTAAGGAAGCAAGATTAATCACCCAAGGATCACAATTACTCTAGAGTTTAAGAAAACCCCAATTTAGAACTCATAAAACCACCACTAACTTTTAGGGTTTTTGGGAGATTAATGATAAAAATAAACACAACAACAATAATAATAAAGAGATATAACTAATTAAAGAGTAAAACTCACCAATTAGCCTAAGAACCTCAAGAAGGATGCAAGGATTCACCACTAGCACCCACACCTGAACCTCCAAGAATTTCCACTCAAGAATTGGAAGAAACACACCAACCCACTTGAATTAAAAGAAATTAACTAATTAATCCACCAAGGATTAATCTTAATTATAAGGATTTCAAATACCCTAAAACACACATAGTGTTCTTCAAGTGGCTAAACCTGAAACTCAAGTGTTCAAAACCTTCCTCTAAAATTGGGGGGGGGGGGGATACTAAATATATAGAAAAACGGGGGAGAAAAGTAGCGAGGAGCGCTGAAAAAGGTCAAGGCGCTGGTAGCGTCTGAGGACACGCTACCAGCATCTCATGCAGAAAGTTGATGCGGAGAAACAATTGGAGACGCTGCCAGCGTCACCCAGGCACTGCCAGCGCCTATATAGGACGCTGCCAGCGCCTATATAGGTCTGCCGACGTCTGCTGACTTCTAACGGCCATAACTTCTTCGTTCTAACTCCGATTTGGTCATATAATATATCAATGGAAAACTCTCCGTGTGTTCTATAAGCTCACCAAATTTCAAGTCAATTGAAACAGTATTGAAGGAGTTATGATCAAAAGAGTGAAGATATGTAATTTTTTGTACCCAATTTCGCCCACTTTCTTCATTTTTCTTCAACTTTACTCCTCCAACTTGGTCTTGACTCCATCTTAGCTTCTTCCTCGCTTTTCTAAACGGCCGATTTGAGACCCAAAAAGTGATCGAACTCGGTTTGGGAAAAGCGAGCCCGACCCCTCCGTTGTTATTTATCTCCGATGTGAGGGACCCCTAGGAATTATGGATCAGGTGGTAAAGTTTTGTCTTCCTATAACTACGTAAATTGTTGAAGGCATTGTGTGTATATCATGGCATGGAGAGAGCACTGGGTGTTTCATATTGGAGAGAGCATCAATCGAGGTAAACAAGCTGAGGATTTTTTAAGACGACTCCCTTAAAAGGAGAGTGATGCGAGCAAATGTTTCACTAGGGATGAAGAGTTGTCATGGCAAGAGTCTTGAGAGTAATATTCTTCTTATGTAATTTTATCTACTGAGATGAATTTGTATTTATCTTATTGAGCTCTTGAAAGAGTAGAGATTTTTTGTTGAACTCTAACCTTAATAGTACAGTTTGTTCCTGTATGTGCCGTTTGTTGGTTTTTGCACCCATTTATTAGGTTTCTCACGTTAAATTTTGTCACCCTTTATTTATTTTTTTTTCTTGAATTATTATTCTTGATCTCTAAAGCATTTGATCTATTTTTTATTTCGAAAATGATAAACATCTTGACGCAAGATGGTGCTTAACCATCTTACATTTCTTCTAAATCACTACTAGTGAAGCTAAATATAAGTGCATTTGAATCATTCTGAAGGTATGTTTCATTATTTTTAGGGTTACTATAACTTATAAATAATTTAAAAATAATTATTTATTTATATTTATTTCATAAATATAAAACTAACTTATAAATAATTTAAAAATAATTATTTATTTATATATATTTCATAAATATAAAACTATGTATAAAATGTGCATTTTCTACTATGATTGATAAAATTAGGCTATTATTATATTTTTTGACATAGCTAATAAATATTATATTATTATAATTGATAAATATATATAATTATTAAAGAAAATATTAATAAAAGTTACAAAAATATAAAATATGAGCAATTCAAGATGGTTAAGAACCATCTTGAATCAAGATTGTTATCATTTTGCTACACATTTTGTTTAACACGTTTTTCATCCCAACATTAAGTATAAGTATTAAACCGTCAAATTTAATTGAATTGGAGATGAAGGGATAACTCAAATTTATATCACCCCTCTCGCCGACAATAACTAGCTACACCACTGCCCTCCTTACCAAACGCTATTCTTTATGCTTCTATGTATGACTTTTTGAACATTATTGGGTTAACTTTTGAAAATTTTATTTTTACATTTTACTTTTGGTGTTTGGTGTTTTATGATAGATGTTAGAGTTGGCTCTTTCAACATGCTAGTGTAAACTTTTGGAATATGTTATTCTTCATTTTTAACTATTAGTGAGTGATATTGTTACGTACATGCTAAGGGTAACTTTATGAATATGAATTTGATACTTTTTAATTTTATATTTGTCGAATTTGAAACATGGTGAGGGTAAGTTCCTGAGCATCACACACACATTTGAACAATAACATATAAAGTACATTATTTTATGGTCCTGAGATTATGGTCCAACGACTAAAAGGCAAAATATTGTAATTCTTCCATATCCTCTCCCTCGCCCTCATTTTGAACGGTAATAATAATAGAAAAAAAAAAGGTAAATGAGGGCCCATTGATCTCCATTTCTCCTCTTTTACCCATCAATTAATCTTCCCACGTAAAGGGGATGGATGAAGGATGATATATACACTATCTTTCACTCCTCTCCCTTTATGTAACAAGACATGTAGGACCAACTTATCAACGTCACAACTTAAAGTATGCAAAATGATAAACATCTTGACCCAAGATGGTTCTTAACCATCTTACATTTCTTCTAAATCACTAATAAAGTTAAATATAGGGTTTATGGATGATAATATACCGATCCTTGGGGGTGTTGAATTGTAATATGCCAACTTTTACTATTGGACAACAATATTCATGACCTTTACACCTAGGTGACATTATTATACCAACAGTAACTAAGAGGATGGTGAAACGGTCTCCATGAGCGCTAACATGGCTGGTGAAGGGAAAAAGGGTCGTCTCAGGCCAATAACCCCAATAACCCATTAGATTTTCTCACTAACCCACATTAAAAGACATTGGTTGGTTGTGTGTCACGTCAGTATGAAGACTGGTTCACCACCGCGTTAGTCACTGTGTTAGGGTCGATTACTTTTAATGTGGGTTAGTGAGAAAACGGAGGGGTTAATGGAGTTACTGGGCAAGAATCGGTTAATTTCCCTCCGCCTGTCACGTCAGAATAGAGACCAGTTAACCAGTCACCGCATCCTTAGTCACTATTGGTATAATAATATCACCTAAGTATAAAGGTCAGGGATATTGTTGTCCAATAATAAATGTCGGTATATTACAATCCAATACCTCCAAAGGTCGGTATATTGTTATCCAATCTGTGTATTTAAATCATTCTAAAGGTATGTTTCATTATTTTTAGGGTTACTACAAGTTATAAATAATTTAAAAATAATTATTTATTTATATTTATTTCATAAATATAAAACTATGTATAAAATGTGCATTTTCTACTATGATTGATAAAATTAGGCTATTATTATATTTTTTGACCTATCTAATAAATATTATATTATTATAATTGATAAATATATATAATTATTAAAGAAAATATTAATGAAAGTTACAAAAATATGAAATATGAAAATTATCATGGTCCTTAAAGTATATAAGGGGCAAAACCTGCTACTCCAAGTTCATCAAGTAATGTAGCTATCCAAGTCACCTCAAACCCTGTTTGTGCCATTACTCTCTGCTTAGGCACCGTTCTTTTGTGCGTTAACGCATCCAAACGCAACGTAAAATAAATAAAACCTAACGCAAGATAAGAAAACTTATCACAACTTATCAATTCCATTTATTATTTCCTACCGCAACCCAACCGCAACTTACCGAAATGCAAACGCAACGCAACGCAAACCCAACACACAAAAGAACGGGGCCTTAATTAGCCTCAGAGTTTCTAGATGTACCTTTTTTGGATTTCCAACTGAAGACCCTATTAAGATTAAATAACCAGTAAGTATTGCTGGTAAAAGTTCGGGTAAATTCGGTTCAGTATAATGCGATTAATGTAAATTTGGACAAGAAGTTGAAGTCTAAATCCTATTTTTTCTGGTCGAACTTGATCTAACAATTTTGATGGAGCTAAATTTAAATCAAAATTGGATTCCGGCAACAGAAAAAAGATAATATTGTGTCCTACTATTCAGTCAATTCGATTAATCTCAAAATCGGATTCAAACCAAACCGGAGTTTTTTCAGATCAGACAAATTCGACCATTCAAATTAACCGGATAAATTTTTGTTAGCACTACCAGCAAGACACCTCATGGTATTAGTACATGTTGCCACACTCTTGAGTTAAAACAAAATATGTGATATATATATATAAGCAAATATATAGTACGTGTTTAAACCTAACATACATTGTGCATTAATAGACCTTATTCACTGGGGGAATGATACGTATAGTTGAAGTATTATTTTTAGATATTAAATTCACATTTTTGGCCGTAGTTAACATTATAATTCAATTAGTGTGCATTGGTAGAAGGACAAAAATGTCGTACTCTCCCGAGTGGAGGATATAGGATCTAGTAATAAGATATTTTCATAGATTAGCATAAGTACAATGTAGAATATTATTTTGAGGCCATAATAAACATAATAACAACGCAATAAGCTATTTACGTTGTTTTTCAAAAAGAAAAAAGAAAAAAAGATATTTATTCAAGTTAAAATATATAATAAAAACAATATTCTACTAAAAATAATAATATAATTAAAATATTCTCAACATTTTAGACAAAGAGAATTTTGATACTAATGAATTATCAATTGTACCTTAGCTTATTAGCAAGAATTGTTTTTAAATATATTTTTTTATTGCAAAATTTTTTATTATTTTTGTTGATAATAAAAATATATGAAACATAGGGGAAAAAAAAAGTCTTCTATTACCAATAATATGTGAAAAAAATTAGTTGAAAATTTACCCTTTTATTATCAAATATTTTCATTGAAAACGAGTGGACCACCTACTTTCACCATGTGTCCTTTAGATCCCAGTTATTAATATTTAGATTTATTTGCTATGAAGATTGGCTCAATTTTATTGGTCTTCTATTATTATTTTGAAAATTTAATTTTATTAAATTATTGAAATACTAAATAAAATATAATAGTTATCATGCAATTGAGTTACCATAAATAGTTAAAACTTTCTAAAATAATTAGCATACTCAATAATGATATATTCGAAGAACCCCCTAATCCAGGAAACCATCCGCCCAGTACCAATATCGGACAGGAAAAAGACGGTGACAGAATACTACTCGGAAGAAGAGGGTTGGCTTTGGGACAAGTTTGCTTAATATCTCCCAAACGAAGCACTTCAAGCCATAGGGTCGAAAACCCTAATCTGGGAGGGAGGTGGAGATAACGTAATCTGGGCCCAGGAAACTACTGGAAATTTCAAACTTCGGTCGACAATCAACATCGTGAGAGGTGATATTCAAGAAGAGGACCGTGACTGGAGTTGGGTTTGGAAGATCAAGACCTCCCAGCGAGTACGAGCGTTCATATGGACGGCTCTGCACGACAGGATCCTATCCAATGAAAACCTCGCAAAAAGGGGGCTTTGCGAAAGCCCAGAGTGCACAATATGTCACCAAGCGGTAGAGAGCACGGACCATATTTTACGTGGATGCCCCGAAGCTGCTAATGTTTGGAACACCTTCCAAGCGGCGGGAAGAGGGTATCACAATCAATATGCAACCACCTGGGACTGGATGAGAAGAAACATCGCAAAAGGCAAATCAGACTTGGAATGGGCATACTTGTTCCCAGTAGCAGTCTGGTACATTTGGAAATGAAGGAATGCGAGATGCTACAACAGGCAAAATGAGATCCCTGGGAACAAATGTCTAGAGATTGTTGAGAAAGCTACTTACATAAAAAAAAACATCATGATCGAAGAGGAAATGATGCATAATGAGGAGCCCGGGAGACGGGAACAGATTATCATTCGCTGGGATCCCCCTCCACCAGGATGGGTAGCTTTAAACACTGATACAAGCGTCCGAAATGGCATAGCGATGGGGGGAGGAGCAATCAGAGACCATAGAGGCATATGGATTGTTGGGTTGAATGTGGAGACCAATTTTGGGTTGGTCTCTGTCTCTTGGGGAGCAAGGTAGAAGAGTTTGAGTGGGAATCAGATTGTTGATTTGTTCCACTTCTTTTTTGTAATTCCTTTGTTGTAGAGACTCTATTAATCCTAAAATTGTGTCAGCCTTGTACTATAAATAGAGCCTAGGTCCTAGATTTATTTATATAGCAATTGAGAGTGTTTCATCTTATACCACAAGAGATTGACCTGTAATCTCTGTGTTTCTGAGAGAGTTGTGTGAGGCTCAACTGTGAGTGTCGAGTTCTCAGGTTGTAACTCTAGGAAGGCTGTGAGAGATTGTGGAGGTCTGGGAATCTCTGAAACACCGTTGTAATCCTCTGATAGTGCATCGTTCGTGGTTTTTTCCCGGTTTGGGTTTTTCCACGTTAATTCCTTTGTGTCGAATCTTTATTTATTTTTCGTCCTTTATTATTGTTTGTCTGCTAACTACGCCCTGAGAATCCTAACAAGAGGTATCAGAGCTTTGGTTGGAGCGTGGTTGATCTGCAGACTGAGAAGCAATGGCGGGTGCTATTGTGAAGATTACGGAATTCGATGGGAAAGACTACGCATGGTAGAGGATGCGCGTTGAGGATGTGCTCCGCCAGCAAAGGTTGCATCTTGCGATGGGTGATAAGCCAAAAGAGATGGAACAGAAGGATTGGGAAGAGCTTGATGGTCACGCATTCAGTACGGTCAGGCTGACGCTAGCTCGAAACGTGGCTTTTAACGTCAAAGATCAGAAAACGACGAAAGATCTGCTCGAGGCCTTGCAAAACACATATGAGAAACCTTCGGCGGTGAACAAGGTATATGCGTTACGTCGTTTGTTTGAATTTAAGATGCAAGATTTTGGTGATATGCATGATAGTATGAATGAGTTGAATATAATACTGTCAAAGTTAACCTCTGTGAGATTTAATTTCGACAATGAGATGAATGCTAATATACTATTGGCTACCCTACCTAAGTCTTGGGAAAATTTCGTGACTTCTGTAACTTCTTCTACTAAGAAGGGTGAGAAACTGAAGTTTGGGGAAATTAGAGACTTTGTCCTGAATGAAAGTATTCGTATGAAAGATTCTGATGTGTCTGAGTCTTCAGGGAATGCTTTGACAGTCAGGGGTAGGAGGAATAGTGGGAGTTCGGGTCGGGGTCGATTAAAATCTAGAGGTCGAAACATGGAGCAAGTGTTGTGTTGGAACTATGGTGATAAAGGTCATTTTCGAAGGGATTGTCCCAAACCTAAGAAGAGCAGCCATAATAACGAGGACTCTTTATATTCTGTTGAGGATTTTGGTGATGTTCTAACTGTTAGTGTTGACAAGTCAGAAGGGAATTGGGTGATAGATTCGGGTGCTTCGTTTCACTCTTCGTCTAGCAGGGAGCCCTTTAGTAATTTTGTCAATGGGAGGTTTGGCATGGTTAGGCTTGCAAACGGTCACAACCTAAAGGTGCTAAGAAGAGGTGATGTGAACATTAAAACTTCTAAGGGTGGAACTTGGAGGTTGAAGAATGTTCGGTATGTCCCGGGTCTGACCAAGAACCTTGTATCTATGAGTCAACTGGATAAGGAGGGTTTCACGACGCGATTTGAAGATGGTCATTGGAGGGTAACGAAAGGATCTCTGATAATTGCAAATGGCAGGAAAAAGGGGAAGCTATATTCTGTCATTGATAACTCTAACATGCCGGTTCATGCTCGTCAAAGGCGTGTTAGCTTCTCTGATGAGAGAAGGGTACCAGAAACGAGGAGGTTTCCAGTCGAGGCTACGGGAACGGATGGTCAGCCGAGGAACGCATCTAACCTGCACGGGAATTCGACAAATTCAACATGAGATAAAGTCCCAATCCAAAATTCCCCTAAGTCGTTGACAATGATGCGTATGTCGAAGTTGCAGGGGCGTGATCAGTTCAAGTGGGAGCATGTTGCTAAAAGAGGAGTTGATGGGAGGTCAACTGGGACCTCTGTTGATCTTTGCTGAACAAGATCGAGATGGATGCACTAAAAGATTCGAGAAGGTGTTGAAGTGGTGATTGATGATAATCGACGAAGGTTGCGTTTACAATTGGTCTCCAAGTGGGAGATTGTTGGGTTGAATGTGGAGACCAATTTTGGGTTGGTCTCTGTCTCTTGGGGAGCAAGGCAGAAGAGTTTCAATGGGAATCAGATTGTTGATTTGTTCCACTTCTTTTTTTGTAATTCCTTTGTTGTAAGGACTCTATTAATCCTAAAATTGTGTCAGCCTTATACTATAAATAGAGCCTACGTGCTAGGTTTATTTGTATAGCAATTGAGAGTGTTTCATTTTATACCACAAGAGATTGACCTGTAATCTCTGTGTTCCTGAGGGAGTTATGTGAGGTTCAACTGTGAGTGTCGAGTTCTCAGGTTGTATTTCTAGGAAGGCTGTGAGAGATTGTGGAGGTGTGGGAATCTCTGAAACACCGTTGTAATCCTCTGATAGTGCATCGTTCGTGGTTTTTTCCCGGTTTGGGTTTTTCCACGTTAATTCCTTTGTGTCGAATCTTTATTTATTTTTCGCCCTTTATTATTGTTTGTCTGCTAACTACGCCGTGAGAATCCTAACAAGTGGTATCAGAGCTTTGGTTGGAGCGTGGTTGATCTGCAGACTAAGAAGCAATGGCGGGCGCTATTGTGAAGATTCCAGAATTCGATGGGAAAGACTACGCATGGTGGAGGATGCGCGTTGAGGATGTGCTCCGCCAGCAAAGGTTGCATCTTGCGATGGGTGATAAGCCAAAAGAGATGGAACAGAAGGATTGGGAAGAGCTTGATGGTCACGCATTCAGTACGGTCAGGCTGACGCTAGCTCGGAACGTGGCTTTCAACGTCAAAGATCAGAAAACGACGAAAGATCTGCTCGAGGCCTTGCAAAACACATATGAGAAACCTTCGGCGGTGAACAAGGTATATGTGTTACGTCGTTTGTTTGAATTTAAGATGCAAGATTTTGGTGATATGCATGATAGTATGAATGAGTTGAATATAATACTATCAAAGTTAACCTCTGTGGGATTTAATTTCGACGATGAGATGAATGCTAATATACTATTGGCTACCCTACCTAAGTCTTGGGAAAATGTCACTTGACTTCTGTAACTTCTTCTACTAAGAAGGGTGAGGAACTGAAGTTTGGGGAAATTAGAGACTTTGTCCTGAATGAAAGTATTCGTAGGAAAGATTCTGATGTGTCTGAGTCTTCAGGGAATGCTTTGACTGTCAGGGTTAGGCGGAATAGTGGGAGTTCGGGTCGGGGACGATCAAAATCTAAAGGTCGAAACATGGAGCAAGTGTTGTGTTGGAACTGTGGTGATAGAGGTTATTTTCGTAGGGATTGTCCCAAACCTAAGAAGAGCAGCCATAATGACTAGGACTCTATATATTCTGTTGAGGATTTTGGTGATGCCCTAATTGTTAGTGTTGACAAGTCAGAAGGGAATTGGGTGATAGATTCGGATGCTTCGTTTCACTCTTCGTCTAGCAGGGAGGCCTTTAGTAATTTTGTGAATGAGAGGTTTGGCAGAGTTCAGCTTGCAAACGGTCACAACCTAAAGGTGCTAGGAAGAGGTGATGTGAACATTAAAACTTCTAAGGGTGGAACTTGGAGGTTGAAGAATGTTCGGTATGTCCTGGGTCTGACCAAGAACCTTGTATCTGTGAGTCAACTGGATGAAGAGGGGTTCACGACGAGATTTGAAGATGGTCATTGGAGGGTAACGAAAGGATCTCTGATAATTGCAAATGGCAGGAAAAAGGGGAAGCTATATTCTGTCATTGATAACTCTAACATGCCGGTTCATGCTCGTCAAAGGTGTGTTAGCTTCTCTGATGAGAGAAGGGTACCAGAAACGAGGAGGTTTCCAGTCGAGACTACGGGAACGGATGGTCAGCCGAGGTGTAACGACCCGCCCTAAACCCGTATTAATTAAAGCCTTAATCCCAGTGATTAACGAAATTACGCTGTTCAAAATTTTCTTTCTTTTACGTTAATATGGTTATTACTGTTATTACTATTATTATTTATTTTTTATGCGTGACAGGTCTCGAGCAAGGCGATGGCTAAATGGGTTGGATTTATGTTATCTTGGATTTAAAGTTATAAATATCGTTATAAGTTTATGAATATTTTTACGATAAGTTATATAATTTATTTTATGGTTCTCAATTTTACGTTTTTTTAATCGAGGAAGGTTATATTAATTTCAATTCCGTTTCATTTACGATTTATATTATCCAACCTTCCTAAGTACATTTTATTGCCCAATTTATTTTATTAATATGTCCTACCAATTTATTTTATGTGGTTTAATACTAGTTAATTTTACCCAATTTATTCCCAAGTAATTTATTTAGTTTTATACTAAACTATGTGTAGGGCCCGCGGCCCCGGAGGGCACGGTCCCCCGCGGAGGGTCGATTCGACGTAGGGTTGCTTATCTTTTAAGGGGTGAAAATAAAAGAACTTAAACTTTTCAAAAACTAATTTTCGAGGGTCGGTAAAAAAAATGGAAAACTAAAAAAAGAAAGAAGAAAAAAAAACGAAAACAGGGCCGGATCCACGCGGATTCCCAGACCCGCTTCACCTAAATGGCATCCGGGTCTGCGCGGATTCCAGGGCCATTTGGGCCAAAACTTCGCCCGGATCCTCGCGGATTCGGTGTCAGTTTTTTGGCCGAAATGGTTCCTGGATCCGCGCGGATCCGAACCATTCTGGGCCGAAAAACTTTCGGTGAGCAGAAAATACAGGAAAGAAAAGAGAAAGAAAGAAAAGAGGAGAAAAAAAAAACCGGGCCGAGGCAAGTGCCGATCCGCGCGGATCCGATGCTCGCCCGAGCCAAATAAAAACTTCTCTTTTCGGTAAAAAGAAATAAAGGAGTCGCCAGTTAATTTTAAAGTAAAATTAACAAAACTTAGAAATTTTGACTCCGGTCTCGAACCAGAAAATGAGTTCGGGGGTAAAGATGTCGGTGTAGGGGGATGCCCTTGCACCGCCCGCCGAAGCGGCCTTTACTAAGTCGGGTTACATTTTGGAAAGGAAAGAAAAAAACGAAGTTGTCACTGAATTGAAAGAAATATCATGCAATTAACGAAAAAGAAAAAGAGTTCAACACATAAAAAATAAAAAAGGGAGAAAAAAAAATTAAAATTACAGCGGGTGGGGCGTATTAGCTACATTGTTACATTCTTTCAAAATGGAATGAAATACGAATGGAACAAAAAAAAAGGAAAAAGAACAGCGGATTATACCCCTACGATCCGCGCAGATCTGGTTGAAAGATAGTCGTCGAAATCCGTTTTTTTGATCGAGCGTGAGTCGGATGTGCGAATTCAAGGCGGCCGAGAAAGGTTCGTCAAGGAAATCCGCGCGGATTTCCTTATGTTTCGTCGAGTTGAATCTTGCTTCGTCAGTGTTAAATGTGTTTGCCCAGAAAAACCCCCCCTAATACTAAAAATTGCCAACCCCTGATCCGGATCCGCGCGGATCCTTAAATAAGCTCCAGAAATTGGCAGCGGTTAGCGACGGTTGGCCAGTTACCGTCAAATCCACGCCACTCCCATGCAACTACCGGCAGTTGGTTGACTGAAAACTGCCTGCGGTTTACTGCGGCAGTCGGGTAATGAATCCGCGCAGATTTTCGGATTCTATTTGAATTCGGATCTGACCCAGAATTTGGACCAGACTTGGTATCCGGAACCAAAATCCGCGCCAGCCCCATTTTGGGCCCAAAAAGTGAAATCTGCGCGGATCTACCCGTCTTGGCCCAAACCAGTGAAATCCGCGCAGACCTATTTCGGCTCAACACTGCAAAAATCCGCGCCAACCCACATCTTTTGGCCCAGAAATTATGAAATCCGCAGCTTCGTTTTCTCGACCCCCGGGTTAGGCTGAAAATCTGCTCGACCCATTTTTGGTGTCTACAGATAGCCCCCACTTTGACTGAGTCTGAGTAAGACGAAAGTCAAAGTATACTTTTGTAGTCAACTGGAGGTAGTCCAATTTTGTTGACTTGACTTGCTGGAAGTTATCCAGGCTTGAGCGATCCAAGGGTAGCTTGGACTTCTGACCGGAGGTAGTCCGATGCTGATTAATTGCTGGATGTTGTCCAGGCTTCAACTTCCAAGGGTAGCTTGAAAGACATCCGGAATTTGATTTATAGCTAGCTTGACTGCTGGATATTGTCCAGGCTTGTTATGTTCTTTTCCTGAAAAGGATAAATCTGTAAGTATTTGATTGGTAAAAATAAAATAAAAGTAAAATAAAGGAAAGTTGAGATAACTCCCTTTGGCCACTTGTCTTATCCCCAAGGCATTAAAGCCTCACACTCTTCCTCAACCACTCACTCTCTATCTTGTCATCTCCATTAATAACCTCACAACTCAAACCCATCTTCATTCTCCATCTCCCCACCGCAGCCGCGCAAAGCTCAGCAGCTAGGAGACACCACCTTCGGGCAAAATCCGCGCGACACCAACCATATCACAGCTGAAATCCGCGCCATTCTCAGGTAAATTCCGACTGCACTTCTGTTTTTGCTCCACCCTGAGGAATCCGCGCCATTCTCACGTACCCGGCCAAAATCTGTGCAACATTTCTTCAAACTATAAAAAATTTTCTCAAAACTTAGCTCAAAAACTCTGCATTACTGCTGAAATCCGCGCAACTCCAGAAGCTTTTGAGCCATTTTGTTCGAATTTCCAACTTTTATGTACAGAAATCTGAGTATGTGAAGAAATCCGCGCAAATTTCTTCAAAACTCAACACTTCCTTTGCATTTTCCTGGCCATCTTCAACCAAGCTCCAACTGTTTGAAAACCCTAAAGCTCAACATTTCCTTAAAACCCAGAAAAATCCGCGCGAGGTTCCCAGCTGTAAATACTTGAGCTGAAAATTTTTGCTCATATCTCAGGCAGATCCGCGCCCGTTGGTTTGGAGCCATTTTCGCTACACTTTCTTGTGTTTGCTTGAACATCCTACTCAGTTCAGATCTGCGCAAATCTCTTCAGAAAAAGGTATGTTTTTACAAGTTTCAAGTTCACTCAAGTATCCACCATGCATATATGTAGAAATTCGCTTAATTTCTTGCATTTTGTTGAGTTTGCATGAATTAGCTCGTATATGTGTTTGGGTAGAAAATCTTGTGTTGAAATATTCAAACCCATGCACTTATTATGAAGTTTTGAACTTAAATTTAATTAAGTTTTGGACTTGCCCGTACATGATGTAAATTTTCCTAAATTTGGCCCGACCACTGTCTGCAAAACTTATCAAAATTTTGGGCCAACTTATCCTAAATCCGCGACTCTCCAAGCAGGCCCAAAAAATTTCCCCCAAAACAGACCTGAAATCCGCGCCAGCCTGACTAAAACGGGCCCAAAAATTTCGGCCCAAAAAATGACCTAAACAAATCCGCGCAGACCCAAAAAAATATGGGCCAAAAAGTTTCGGCCCAAAATCCGCGCAAATCCAACCGAATGGGCCCAAGATGGCTTTGGCCCAAAGCTGATGTAGAATCCGCGCGAGCCTAACACAATAGGCCCAAAAATCCTTCGGCCCAGAATCCGCGCCAATCCCATGAAATGGACCCAAAATTGTTTCGGCCCAAAATCCGCGCGAGCCCAACACAATAGGCCCAAAAATCCTTCGGCCCAGAATCCGCGCCAATCCCATGAAATGGGCCCAAAATTGTTTCGGTCTCGGTTGTTCAACTCCGCGTAGAAACTTGCATTTCCCTAATGTTTGACTTTGCTCGAGTATTGAATAATCTTGTACTTGAGTTGAGTCTTTCTTGCAGTACTCCACCATGCCAACAACAAAACCCACTAAATATCATCCTAAGAAGGAAGCATGGGTCGCTGACTTAGCCCAAAAGGGCAACATGAGCCGAGACTGGGCCGACCCTCATCCATGGGATGGCCAAGATCTCCTTTATTGTCGCGATGTACATATTTCTCACTTCATCACCCAAGTCACGGTATGTCACTTTCTTCACTAATTATGACATTTTGAATTCCACTCAGAAATCTCATGTATAATTTTACCTTGCAGGCCGATAATATCCAGGCCTGTGGGGCAATCGGTAAGGTGACGAGACTGCTGGACGAGCTGGAACAATTGGGTTTTCCAGCAAAAGATACCATTAGGGATGCTGGTTTTAGCCATTTTCTCAATGCTCTACATGCCATGCGCGAGCCTACTGGCCATTGCGTAGTGCGTGCATTAAGTGAACGTTTTTGGGATACAACCAACACGTTCCACTTCCCAGAGTATGAAATGACCATTACCCCCCTTGACTTTGCCATGATTACGGGGTTATCTTTCGGCGGGGTGCCCCTACAGTACTCCAACGACTTGGGCCAAGATAAAGCCCAACAAATAGCCCTGTTCGGCCCAGTCATGGGTACCATACACGACACACGGAGTTTCCGATACTCCGTTCTTTTCGATGAGGTCCTGAAAGGCAACTTCTGGGATGAAATGTACACTGATGCACAAAGACGGCGAGTGATACTTGCCATTTTCCTGTGTACTACCATTTTTGCTGACCGTGGTAGTCGTGTATTCTTCCGCTATCTAGGTAATTTGGCAGACCTAGATAATCTCTCCAACTTAGCTTGGGGTGCGGCAGCTTATACCTGTCTCTTCCGGGGACTGCGTTCGGGTGTGCGAGTCCCTAAATCAAAACTCGAGCAGAACAACACCTATCTGTCTGGCTTGTGGAAAGTCATCGAGGTACCTCCTTTTCCCTTGCCATCTACCTATCTGCTTGTAGCTTGAAAACTAACTCCTAATCTTTGCAGATATGGTTCTACGAATACTTCGAGGGTCTGTCTCCCCAATCTAATGCTGGTGATGTCTTTCCAATCACCCTTCGCTGGGGGCGCGACGATTTGCTAGTTAGAAAACGTCGGGTAGAGCACCTGGAGCTCTTCCGAGGCATACTGAATAATCCAGGACAGGTATGACCTTTCCTTTTCTTCCAACCTGACTTTTAAAACTATCAAGCCCACCACTAACGCGTGTTTAGTGCGCTTTGGACCCTTGGGCGGCTTACGAGGTTACGGAAGATCAGCTTCCGGACCTCGATACATTACAGGACATCAACTGCAGAAGGGTCTTATTTGAAGGCCCTTTTACTTTCATATGGTACTGCGGGGAAAGGGTCACCCACCAATGCATGTATGGCCTCGTGGTACCGCTTAATCCACCGGCCAAGATGTTCTACCCCCGCTCCTTGACTTTCGATGAACTTGAACTCAATCTCATGGGGATTCCCATTGGAAATTTGCTGATCATGGGGGCCAACTATGCCGCATCCATTCGACCACGCCTCATGGGACGCATGGTGAGTATTATGAGAACTCCTTGCAGCTTTTGTCCTTGTGTCGTAACTAACCTTGGTTAATTTGCAGGGCACTGGAACACCAGCAGTCCCTAACCCACTTGGTTTCAGACATCGTCGTAGAAACTGCCCCGAGCTCCCTTTGTCCTCGAACAGCCCTGGGGTAAGACCCTTAGTTTCAAAGTAATGAATAAACCCTATGTCCAAGTGTTTATCCTTATAAAAGAAAACTGCTTGCAGTGGAGTCGGGAACAAACCATGGAGGCCATTGCCCTTATATACGGCCTCTGTGATGAAATTCAAGACATGCAGAGACGATATCGGCGTCGAATGGGTTTTGGGCCTCGGCGTGGTGGAGGTCGTGGTAGAGGACAACCACGAGGAGGAGGTCATTACCACCACCATGGTAGGGGCCAAGGAGGTCACGATGCCGATGATGACGACAATGACGATGACGATGATGAAGACAACAATGCTCATGGCCACAACATGGGCGGTGGCGGAGCTATACCCCTTGCTTTCCATGCACATGATGATGATGATGAAGAAGAGGAAAGCGACCATGACATCGACTTGGGAGGAGGAGGTTTTCATATGACACCTGGCGCAGGCCCTTCAGGTAGCGGCGCAGGTCCTTCAGGTAGTAGCAGCGGGATGACTACTTATGGAACTCAGTCTCATGGTTACGTTCCAAGCATTCCTCTCATTCCCGAAGATGATACCGATCACTCTATCGGGTCTTCCAGTACTATGAGTTTTGCTGGTGCTCGAGGGTCATCCCGAACACGTGTCTATGGGAGGTATATAAGTGAAAGTGATGCTGCTTCACAGGCCTCCGATACTTCTATGTTGGATCAGATGTTCGGCAGTATGTCCTTGTCCCAAGGGTATTCTGATTACCCCCAACGGAGATGGTCAGGTGATTTCCATCAAGCACCGGTGGATTTCAAGGAAACTCAACCCGAAATCCCTACACCTACCATGCCCTCTTCAAGCAACAGGGGTTTCTTTGACTCTGCTTCGTCATACTTTCTAGGTAAAGAAGAACCAGTCAAACAAGAATACGGCGATAACTGGAGCTTAACCCCGGTCTTGCAAGCCCCTGTTTTGCAAGGGCATTATCCGGGTTCCTTCCACGTGGACGAATCTGGACGAGTTCATACATATGATGCTCCTAGTTCTTCTCAAAATGAGTTCACTCCTGGAGGATATCAGCAAGATCAACCTTCTTCTTCTTGGGCGGCCGATGGATGGAGCTTCCTCACCGGGCAGAACCCTACACCTTAACCCGGTCGACACTACGGCCCATCGGGCCCCGCCTACATAGATTTGGTATCCGATGAAGAAGATGATTGAGGGAGAGACCATGTATAATGCTTAGAGGATCAACTCTGTGAATTTTTAACTTACCCTATTAATGCTTAACATGAATGCAATGCTTATGTAAAAATGCTTTATTTTATTCACCTATCTTTATCTATTTAGAAATGAAAACCAAAACCATATGCAATGCAACATAAAAAGAAACAGGAGCGGAGCTGTGGTCAGTGAACAAATTCCATAAATTATCAAGGATAATCAAGTTTTTTACAACATCCCAAACTAGCAACTTTCGAACAAAGCCGAGAAATATACAAATGCTATTACTAAAACCACGCAGATCCCAAAACTCCAAAAAAACGCGCCATTCCCAGGAATTGGCCCAAATCCGCGCCACTCTACGGTCGGCCCAGATAAATTCAAGCCTAAATCCTATCAACAATCCGCGCCAGTCTGAGACCTGACCCAGCCAAAATCCGCGCAATCCCCTATGGCCCAGAAATCCGCGCAAACTTGGTCAGGCCTAAGATCAGGCCTAAATCCGCGCCAACCCGACGACACATTCAGGCCAGGATTCTTCAAAAATCCGCGCCACTCCCACATGATTAGAATCCGCACAAGTTGAGTCCTGTTTAAAATCAGCTAGCAAATCCGCGCAGACTTTGTATCGGATTGCAACCCCCAATTAAGTCTTTGATTTCGGTCGAAACTGATACTGCAAAGTTCTCGTGGAATTCCGTCGCACTCCTAACTCCCGCACTATAAAATCTGCGCAAATTCTCCCTAAAAACTCACACCTTCCCTCCTAGCTTTTGTGCTTCCAGCCTTCATAGAAATCCCTGCGGTCTCCCCTTCTTTCCCAACATGTCTTTCCAAAAAGAGCTCGATCAATGGATTCTTTCTCTTTCATTCGCTGAGAAAGAAGAGTTGAAAAGATACAACTTACATACCCTAATTAGCCTGAGGCAAGTAAGGCTAATGTGGGATTTCCTTAGAGCCGCCTTCGAATTCTGGGACCCTGAACTCCACTTGTTTAGGTTTGGGGAAAAAGAATTGTGTCCTCTCCCTGAAGAATTCGGCGCAATATTAGGTTTTAAGTTTACCTCCACACCAGTCATCCCAACTTCCTCCAAAAATACCGCATCTAGGTACACTTCTCTCCTAGGCTTAGAAAGAAATGACTTAGAGAAAATCTTAGAGGGTGAAAGAGTGAACTTTCTGCCCTTAATTTCCATATTCAAAAGAAGCGAACACGTTGAGAGAAAAGTTAGGGCCTTAACCCTATGCTTACTAGGTGGCTTCTGTTTCTACCATGGCGGCACAGACAGCGGTCCTGCTTCTTTGATCGACATTAGCGAAAGCCTCCGCGACGACCAAAATCTAGCACCGATGATAGTAGCTGAAACTATCTTGTGCCTGGATCGGCTTTGTAACGAATCTGAAGGCGAATTTTCAGGAAGCCCCTTGCTGCTTCAGGTAAAAAATTTCTACAACTCTCCGAAATCCGCACGGATTTCGCACCTACCCCGATTTACTGTTCACAAATCCGCGTGGACTTTCATTTTCGAAAATCCGCGTGGACCTGATTTTCCTTTTTAATTCTCTTCTTCTTTGCAGATATGGTTGATGGAGCATACCCGCTTCTTGGCGCCCCCAAAGAATGAAGCTACCTTCCGGATGACCCAATTTTGCCAACGTACCCGCAAACACAAGGAACGTTCGACGGACAAGTGGTTGAAATGGTTCATCGAAGAAATGATCATCAAATGGCACATTACCTGGTGGAGAATAAGAGAAGTAGTCACCGTCGACCATCGATGCCCATTCGTGAGACTTGTGGGCTTAACACGTACAACCTATTACTTCCCTGAAAGGGCCAAGCGTCAAATCAGGAGAAAGCAATGGATCCCCTCACTAGACTGCATCCCACCTAGTCCTAGGGTCATCACTAATGACGCTTCCAAGGTCCGATCTTGGCAAGACTACTGAATGAATAGGCCTATTCTTGCTGTTCCCTCAACAGGAGGAAGCACACATGTATCTATGGCGTACCGCCAATGGATAACAGAGACTGATCCTACCGTCAGGAAACGGCTAAAAGAGCAAGAGGGAAGAGGAATTGACCCATTGTCAACTAGGACTCGCCCTCCAACTACTACAATACGTCCTAGGGAAAGGCCCGTGGTAATCAGGGAACTTAGGCCTGACGACCCTCCACATCAGCAAGTTACAGAAACAACTGGGAAAGGTAAAGAGAAAGCCCCCAGTGACTCGAATATCAAGAAGAGGCCAAGAAGAACATCCTCACAGGGTGAAGGGTCAAGGTCTAGTATTGCTCCTGAAGCTGAGAAGAAGCTTTAAACAGGACTGAAAGACTGATGCTGCTTGCCTTTAGATTTATCTCTTTTTTTTTGTGTGTTTTATATAAGTATTTATTATTTATTATTTTTTTTAGATGCTGATGAACGATTTGAGTAGCAAATAAATTCGCATGCTCTTTCTTTTTGCTGTTTGGAAATAATAATAAAGAATCATATTTCTTGAAATTCCCTAGAATTTTCTACCATATATGTGAAATTCGCGAGAACTTCTGCACATAGAAAATTTAATTCCCCTCAAAATAATGTAAAATCCATTGACTTTTGCATTCTGAAGAAACCTAAAAAGAGAAAGAAAGAAAAAGAAAACAAGCGGGAAAGGTGAAATCAGTGACTCGCCCAAAATCGCTCGAAAATATCACCGAGTATTTTGAGTAATCTGGTCGCGAGAATTTGAAAACAAAAGGAAGTCCAAAAAACATGAATCCGCGCGGATCTGCCCTGAGTTGCTCTCAAACTGAGTACTTCAGGTCAAAACGTAAATCCGCATAGAATCACCGAAGAAACTTTGACCCAGAAAATGGAGGAATCTACGCGGATTTAGCCCAAAATGGCTCCAAAGCAGACTACGAGTATCTTAGGCCCAAAAACGAAAAAACCCGCGCGGATTTCCTCAGTTGTACATAATTCTGAGTGAATTTGATAAGGGTCAAAATTGTATAAAGAGCAAGAATTGAGTCCACAGGAATCCGCGTGGATCCTGTGAGTGTTCAAGGCCCAACATTGAAATGAACCAGGAAAACCTAAAATCAAAAAGTCCAACCTTGACATCTGGAAATCCGCGAAGATCTCCTGGAACTTGGATCTTTGAGAACTCGAGTCTTACGTTTTATTTCAAATGCCATTGAAACCACGAGAGTTCAATGTTGCTTTTAAAACAGAAAGTCAAAATTAGGGAAATTCCAATTGGTGAGGCCAGGCTTTTCAGAAAAGCTTCCTACGTATCCACAATGTGCAGAATCAGGCCATCGTAGTTCAAGAAAAGTAAATCAGTTGCTGGACAAATGGGCCAGTAGCTGATTCTTACAAGGATAGTTGCTGATTTTAATTACCAGTTGCTATGTCCACTTTTACCCTTTATGCATAAAACTTCTTAAGTTGATCTAAGTTTGTCAGCTGAACGCATTCTTCCCCTTCCAGATCTACTAATCTTACCGCCCCTCCGGGAAGAATTTCCTTTATGACGTAAGGTCCCATCCAATTGGGCCTAAACTTTCCTCTTGGGTCTTGAATAGGTGCCCGTATCTCCTTCAAAACCATGTCACCCTCTCCAAGGTCCTTTAGTTTGACCTTCCTATTAAATGCCCTGGACACGATTACGGTATATCCGACATTGTGCATGGCTCTGAGTCTCCTTTCATCGATGTTGACTAGCTCTTCATACCTAGCCTTAGCCCATTCCGCTTCCGGAATCTGACTCTCCGCTATAATCCGTAATGACGGTATTGCTACCTCCACTGGCAATACCGCTTCCATTCCGTATACCAAGGAGTAAGGAGTTGCTCCGGTGGATGTACGAATAGAAGTTCGATAACCCCATAAGGCAAAAGGTAGTTTATCAGGCCAATCCTTATAAGAAGAAGCCATTTTCTCTACTATCCTAGTGAGATTTTTGTTAGCCGCCTCAACCGCTCCATTGGTCTGAGGTCGATATACCGAAGATCTATGATGTTGGATCTTGTATTTTGCTAACAATTCCGCCGTCTCTTTCTTGAAGTAAACCCCATTATCACTTATCAATTCGTGTGGAACCCCATAACGGCATATTATGTTTCTAAGTATGAATTTGGCTACGTGCTTAGAAGTTAGTTTTGCATAGGATGCCGCTTCCACCCACTTTGTGAAGTAGTCAATAGCTCCAAGCACATACTCGTGCCCTCCCGTTCCTTTAGGAGTAACCTTTCCTATGATATCAATGCCCCAAACTGAAAATGGCCATGGTGAGGTTAATGTAGTTAAAAATGACGGGGGTTGGTGTTGCAAGTTTGCATAGATTTGACACTTGTAGCACCGTTTTACATAATCGTGACAGTCAACCTCCATAGTCGACCAGTAATACCCCATCCTTTGAACCTTCTTGGACAACATCCGTCCATTCATATGCGGGCCACATTCTCCCCCATGAACTTCCTTCATCAAGTTCTGAGCTTCACTCTGTTCTAAACAAAGCAAATTGATACCCATGTCCGTCTTCTTGTACAACTGATCCTGAATCAAACAGTACTGCGACGCTAAGAGTCTAATTGCTCTTTGTGATCTTGTGGTAGAATCCTCAGGGTAAACCCCTTTGGTGAGGTATTGGTAGATGTCATAATACCAACAAGTCGAGTCTATCTCACAAACTTCCAAAGAATAAACATAAGCCGGTTGACTTCTTCTCTCTATGCATATCGGCATAGACACAACTCCTCTCGGGATATTTAGCAAGGATGACAGCTTTGCTAATGCATCAGCTAACTCATTATGCTCCCGAGGTAAATAAGTGAACACTACTTGATCAAAGTGTTCTGCTAAATCCCTTACGTAAGCCTGGTAGGGTGCCAAAGCTTCGTTCTTCACCTTCCACTTATTGCAAACCTGGTTTATTATAAGGCTCGAATCACCAAATATCCTTATGCACTTTATGCCCATTTCTACAGCAGCCTGCATGCCAATGATACACGCCTCATATTCGGCTACATTATTTGTCGCCTCAAAGTCTAACTTTACGGAGATAGGAGTATGTGCTCCTTCAGGTGAAATAAGAATGATTCCTACACCATATCCACTTTGGTTGGAAGCTCCATCAAAATACATTTCCCATGTTTCTTTCTGTGTTTGAAATACTTCTTCATCGGGAAAATCTAACTTTTCTTCACTAGCCTCCTCAACAGGTAAATCTGCCAAAAAATCTGCGACTACTCTTCCTTTTATGGCTTTTTGTGGAACAAATTGTAAGTCGAACTCCGATAACATAACCATCCACCGAGCTACTCTACTATTGACCAGTGGCTGCTCCATCAGGTACTTGAGAGGATTCATGAAAGCAGTCACATGCACGGTGTGAGTAAGCATGTAGTGACGTAATTTCCTCGTTGCCCAAACTAAGGCAAGGGACAATCTCTCAATGTTGGAGTACCGGGTTTCATATTCTAGAAACTTCTTGCTTAAGTAGTAAATTGCTCGCTCTTCGCTATCGTATCTTTGAGCTAGCATAGCCCCATTCTTGACTCGGTGATTGTTAGGTACAACAATAAAGGCTTTTCAGATACTGGTGGAACCAAGACAGGCGGATTAGCCAAGTACTCTTTAATCTTGTCAAAAGCTGCTTGGCATTTTTCATCCCACTCAGATTTGACCCCTTTCCTCAGCTTCTTGAATATAGGGTCGCAAATCATGGTTAATTTCGAAATGAACCGGCTTATGTACTGCAATCGTCCGAGGAAACCTCTTATCTCCTTCTCTGTCTTAGGCGGTGGCATTTCCTGTATCGCCTTGATCTTTGCTGGATCAACCTCGATTCCCCTAGAGCTCACTACAAAACCCAATAACCTGCCTGACGTCACTCCAAAAGCACACTTCTGAGGGTTCAACCTCATTCCGTATTTCCGCAGCCTATGAAAGAATCTTCTAAGGCTATCTAAGTGTGTGTCACGGTCAACGGACTTGATGATCATGTCGTCTACGTAAACCTCTGCCTCCTTATGCATCATATCATGCAACAATGTGGTGGCTGTCCTTTGATAGGTCGCCCCTGCATTTTTCAACCCGAAGGGCATCACCACATAACAGAATGTACCCCAATGTGTGATGAACGTCGTCTTCTCCATATCCTCCTCTGCCATTTTAACCTGGTTATAACCTGAATACCCATCCATGAATGAAAGAAGGGCATGCCCACAGGTGTTATCTACCAAAACATCGATATGTGGTAAGGGAAAGTCATCCTTCGGACTTGCCTTGTTTAAATCTCTAAAATCCACACACATCCGAACTCTCCCATCTTTCTTCGGAACCGGGACTACATTAGCTATCCAGTGCGGATACTCTGACACCTTAATGAAGCCTACCTTCAGCTGTTTCTCGACCTCCTCCTTAATCTTCAACGCCCACTCCGGTTTCATCCGCCTAAGTTTCTGTTTAACCGGTTTAGCGTCAGGGTAAAGTGGAATTCTGTGTTCAGCTATTTCCCTGTCTATACCGGGCATATCTTGATATGACCAGGCAAAGACATCTACGAATTCTCGTAAGAGAAGAGTAAAGTGCTCTTGCTCCCCGATGGTTAAAAATTTCCCAATTTTGGTTAATTTAGGCTCTTCGGGTGTACCTAGGTTTACTTCTATAGTTTCTTCAATTACGGAAATCCGATTCTCATGTTCCTCTACGGCTTTTAAAAAATCTTTAGGAATTTCTGATTCGTTTACAGCATCTTGATTATTTTCATTAGAGACAAAGCAGTTCAGGGGTGAGGGATAAGCAGAGTCATAAGCAAATGAGTTCATTTCATTGAATTCAGAAACAAGAACATCAACAGACGACTCGACAGACCTCCCAGAAGTAGATGCAACAGACTGATTAAGCTCAAAACCTGACTCTAAGATAGACTCAGAAAAAGGAACAACAACAGGATTGACACTAGACTCTGACCCAAGCACTGATTCTCCTAAAGCTAACACAAACTCCTTGTCTCCTTTGGCCGACGCCCAGGTAACTTGCTTGGTTTCCTGACCCCATGTAGCGATGAGCTTAGTAGGATCGAAATCCATGCTTGATAGGGCCAAGGAAAGTGCCTCCACAGGTTTCTCCTCTCTCTGTGCCTCTTGACCAAACAACATTCCAAAGATGTTATTCCCTGCTAGATGAGTCCATTCTAGTGGGGTCCTGTTCTCCCTCGCCGGTGTGAAAAATTCCTCTTCGAGTAGCATGTAGTCGTTGAAGATCTCTAAACCTGAAACTAAGATGCCCTTGCTCTTCAAATAGTAGGGCTCCGGAAAACCAAAGTAAGGGAAATGATCTCCTTCCCTCATGAACTGGCCATTAAGCGTGAGTGGATACGACTTTATGCTGTAAAGCGGTATTGGCTCATCTCTCCTAACTCTCCTAACCTTCTTAGCTAGCTTCTTTTCCTCCTCCGTTGGAACGTAACCTAGACCAAAGTGGTAGCTCCCTCCTTGAGTCAAGGGAAAAGATGTAGGCCCTTGAGCTCTTCTTCCCAAAGGTAAACCGGGAAAGTATCCATGTCGCTTCAAAATTGCGTTCACCTTCCTGTTGGAATAAGGATCGAAGTCCAAAGGTGCTTCTTCCTTCTCCAAGGTAGCTACGATATCGAAATGGTGGAACTCCTCGTCCTTGGAGTTGTGTTCTACCTCGATCATAGGTTTCTTTGAAGTAATCACAGCTGCTAACTCCTCTCCTTTGACTGTTACCACCTGCCCCTTAACCATCATCTTCACCTTCTGATGTAGAGTAGATGACACCGCTTGTTGTGCGTGCAACCAAGGGCGTCCTAACAAAAGGTTAAATGATGCCGGAATGTCCAACACTAGAAACTCAACATTGTTGGAAATTGTATCCATAGTAATCGGTAACAGAATTGAACCCAAAATTCGTCTAGGAGTGTTGTCGTAGGCCCTAAGTTGAATGGCCTGCTGGGTAAGCTGATGGGATTGAATCCCCAGCTTCTGTGCCGTCCTCCATGGACAAATGTTCACCGCAGATCCGTTGTCCACCAATACTAAGGGTATCACTTTACTGGCGCATCCAACGGTCAAGTACAAGGCCTTGTTGTGTGCAAGACCTTCCTTAGGCAAATCCTCATCACCAAAAGTTATAGTACTCCTGCCAGATGTGACAAAAGATACTATTTCTTCGGGCGTAGTTTCGGGTGATACTTCCAACTTGCTCAAAGCCTCGATCAGGGCTTGCCTGTGCTTTTGTGAAGCTGCCAACAATTGCCATACCGTAACATCCATCTTCAATCTCTTCAACTGCTTTAACATCAAATCCTCCTCCGGAACGGGGATCACCACCTCTCCTACCTTCTCCTTCCCCTTGTCTTGAAGTTGGACTTGGGAAGGGCCTCCTTGATGATTATGGCGCCCTGACCTTGTTAGGAAAGTAACATCCGGAGTTTTGACCTCTCCGGACTTTGCTGTTCCCCAAAAGTCCTCGTCTCCATCAGAATCCCAAAAGTTGTCCGCGACCTTCTCGGCGCAGGCTCACCATAGACATCTTCCTCGTCACTAACCCATAAACCGTTGACCTCATGGCCCTCTGTGAAGTAATGCATGATGTAAGTTGACTTCTTTGCATCAGTAATGAAATCCGAGGGATCCCATTCGCATTCCTCAAACACGGCGTGTATATGCAGTGAACCTAGTGGATTGTTTGTATTGCTAGGTTTTGTCTTTTCCGGTAAGGGTAGTTGTTTGGACCTAAACATCTCCTCCATCCTGTTCTTCAAAGTAAAGCCTTTCGTATCGTGCCCTCGAGCCCTATGGTACTTGCAGAACTTGCCTGCGTCCCAATTCCGTGGCTTCTCTTTTGGCTCCGGCCTTAAGTCGGGAAGAGTAATCATACCCTTGCTTAAGAGACGCTCTAAAGCTTGAGCGTACGTAGTGTCTATAGGGGTGTATTCGGTGTAGCGTTGTAGGGCATTCACCTCATTCCCCTTGTTGTTGGATGCAGATGGGCCAGCCGACTTCCTGTTAGTATAGGTGTTCTTCCAGCCCCCAGTTGCAACTCCCTTAGCAAACTCACTTTCTATTTTAGTTCCAGCCAGTCTTAATGTAGCGAAATCTTTAAGGGGTTGAAACCTCAAATGAGCGTTGTAGGAAGGTTGTAGACTTCTAATAAGCATGTCTACTTGGTGCTCTTCAGATGGTCGATCCACCATTTGAGCTGCCTTTGATCTCCACCGAGCAAAGTAGTCAGAGAAAGATTCTTTCTCTTCTTGCTTCACTAATTCCATGTCCCTTAGAGTAATTGGCATGTCTACATTGTAGGAGTACTGATGTAAGAACTCCTTGCAAAGCAAACTCCATTGTGTAGTCTTGGCCGGACTGAGAGTTTTGTACCATTTCATAACATCAGGCCCCAAAGTCCAAGGAAAAATAATGTGATAGATGTCTTCCTCTACCCCCTTTAGCGTCATCGCCCCTAGAAAGTTCCTCACATGCTGATGAGGGCTCTCAACACCGTGGAACTTAATGTCTGGCATGTTGAACTTAGGGGGAAGCCTTCCCCGAGGCACCGGTGTAAAACCGACATCATCCATAAATTGGTTGTTGAACAAAGTAGATTCCTTCAACATCTGCTCGATGCGATCTAGTCTCGAATTTGAGACCCCGTGGACTGATCCATCCTTCTCTCTACCAGACTGTTCTACTTCACCCGTAGGAGGATTCTTCACATTTGAATTCTTTGCCTCTTCCACAGCGTGGATGACGGCGTCGATTCTCTGGTTCTGCGCCTCCAGCTGAGCGTTCATCGAAACTTGCATGTTTAGAATCACATTGGTTAATTGCTCCAAGTCAGTATTTGGAGCTGGTGGTGGTGGTGGCGAACGACTTCCTCCCGGCATCAGTGTGGTTGACCCATTGCCGTCATCATTTGGGTTTGACATGGTTTCGGATGGATCAATCACTAAACTCTCAACTACTCCCTCAGATGTCCCTTCGTCAGTCGCCTCTGGATTGGTTATCTCAGATGATACCGGTCTTCGTTCGCCGTACGAATATCGAAGGTTTCCAAACGCCCGGTTTCGTCCCGTTGATAAACCCGAAACCAACCTATCCTGTCCTGAAAAGGTGGAGGAATTCAAAGACTCAGCTCAACGCCCTCCTAAAGACACAACATGCATGGACGAAGAATTCTATTTGAACTCCGAATAATCGAACTAAGGCTCAAGACTATATGCGAAGCCCAAATAAAACTCTTATGCAGAATGCTGACTCAGGCCCGAGATAACATGTTTAAACCTTATCGGACCGAATCCAGAAAGAACTCAGGCCTCTCATAAGGGTTAAACATATCAATCTAGCGGACTAAACGAACTAGAAACTCATTTGGACCACCCAAAGGGTAGGCCCACTCACAAAATCCGCGAGGATCTCGTGAGGCCCAACGACTTTAGACAGCCCAAATGTATTTCGGACTCGAAACACCAAGATTCTATGCAAAAGGGAAAAAAAACAAACACAAACGCAGACCCAAAACAACCCCGAACTGGTCCTGCGCGGATCCCTTGGGCTTGCGCCCAGTGAGGTCTGCGCGGATTTTCTGGGCTCAAAATTACTGCCAAGCCCAGATCCCAGCCAAACACAAAATAAGAAGGGAAAAAAAAACAACGACCGACACCTAACACACAGATAGCCTGATTCAGGCCTGCCAATGACCGAGCCACGAATGCGGTTAAAAAAACAAGAAAAGAAAACAAACGGAAGAATTTGGACCACATGTGACGGCCCAACACGGAATCGCGCGGATTCCCTGGATCTGAGTCCTATGTGGGCCAAATTCGACTGACTCGACCTTCCCCAATTTAGGCACATCGATGGCCGAGCACACCGGGAATCAGCGCGATTTGGGCTCAAGCTCTTGTTGGGCCTAAACTGGGTCAAACACCTGAGAAAACGAAAAAAGAAGAGACCAAAAAAAAAAAAACTTCATTTTAATTTTTTTCTCTAAGCACTACTGCATGGTCTCGGGTTCGAGGATAGGGAAAAACACATAGCATACAAATGCAGTTCAATCCTAACCAAGGCCCTAAGTTTGAGGTTTAAAGGTCGATTTACTAACGCCTCCTAACTCGTGTCCCCAGTGGAGTCGCCACTGTAGGGCCCGCGGCCCCGGAGGGCACGGTCCCCCGCGGAGGGTCGATTCGACGTAGGGTTGCTTATCTTTTAAGGGGTGAAAATAAAAGAACTTAAACTTTTCAAAAACTAATTTTCGAGGGTCGGTAAAAAAAAGAGGAAAACTAAAAAAAGAAAGAAGAAAAAAAAACGAAAACAGGGTCGGATCCACGCGGATTCCCAGACCCGCTTCACCTAAATGGCATCCGGGTCTGCGCGGATTCCAGGGCCATTTGGGCCAAAACTTCGCCCGGATCCACGCGGATTCGGTGTCAGTTTTTTGGCCGAAATGGTTCCTGGATCCGCGCGGATCCGAACCATTCTGGGCCGAAAAACTTTCGGTGAGCAGAAAATACAGGAAAGAAAAGAGAAAGAAAGAAAAGAGGAGAAAAAAAAAACCGGGCCGAGGCAAGTGCCGATCCGCGCGGATCCGATGCTCGCCCGAGCCAAATAAAAACTTCTCTTTTCGGTAAAAAGAAATAAAGGAGTCGCCAGTTAATTTTAAAGTAAAATTAACAAAACTTAGAAATTTTGACTCCGGTCTCGAACCAGAAAATGAGTTCGGGGGTAAAGATGTCGGTGTAGGGGGATGCCCTTGCACCGCCCGCCGAAGCGGCCTTTACTAAGTCGGGTTACATTTTGGAAAGGAAAGAAAAAAACGAAGTTGTCACTGAATTGAAAGAAATATCATGCAATTAACGAAAAAGAAAAAGAGTTCAACACATAAAAAATAAAAAAGGGAGAAAAAAAAAACTAAAATTACAGCGGGCGGGGCGTATTAGCTACATTGTTACATTCTTTCAAAATGGAATGAAATACGAATGGAACAAAAAAAAAGGAAAAGAAATGGATTATACCCTACGATCCGTGCGGATCTGGTTGAAAGATAGTCGTAAATCCGTTTTTGATCGAGCGTGAGTCGGATGTGCGAATTCAAGGCGTAGAAAGGTTCGTCAGGAAATCATCGGATTTCCTTATGTTTAAATCGAGTTGAATCTTGCTTCGTCAGTGTTAAATGTGTTTGCCCAAAAAACCCCGAATACTAAAATTGCCAACCTCGATCCGGATCCGCGGATCCTTAAATAAACTCGAAATTGGCGGTTAGCGGCGGTTGGCGATCACAATCGCGCCACTCCATGCAACTACGGCGGTTGGTTGGTCAAAAGCGCTGCGGTTTCATGCGGCGATCGGGTAATGAATCCGCGCAGATTTTCGGATTCTATTTGAATTCGGATCCGACCCAGAATTTGGACCAGACTTGGTATCCGGAACCAAAATCCGCGCCAGCCCCATTTTGGGCCCAAAAAGTGAAATCTGCGCGGATCTACCCGTCTTGGCCCAAACCAGTGAAATCCGCGCAGACCTATTTCGGCTCAACACTGCAAAAATCCGCGCCAACCCACATCTTTTGGCCCAGAAATTATGAAATCCGCAGCTTCGTTTTCTCGACCCCCGGGTTAGGCTGAAAATCTGCTCGACCCATTTTTGGTGTCTACACTATGTTATCTAGTTTCATATCTATTAATTTGTTTAGTCAAGACCAATTATTTTACCTAGCTTAATTTTAATTACTAACTGTCTAATTTATTTGTTAATTAGAAGAATTAAGTTAATTTTTACTTTTTTAGGGGAGTTATTTATATACAAGGAGGGGTGGGTGTTATGGAATTTTTTTTAGTTCATTTTCCCAAATCAGAAAAGTCACCAAACTCAATTCTTCATCCCCTCTTCTCCTCCCAGCCACGCACCAGCCCTCCCCTGCCCTCCTTCTGACCTTTTCCGGCCAGTTTCCGGCAGCCGACGGCCGGCCCGACGACCACCTGGTGGTGGCCAAGCTACTCCTTCCCTCCTCTCTTGTTTCTCTCCTCCAATTTCTCCCCCAAGTGGTATATTCTCAAACCCTAATTCAATCCTTTTATGTTCTTAATCTGAATTTCGTTTTAATCTGAGTATTCATGTTTTATTTCATCTCTTTTATGATTTCTAAGTATGAATTTATATTGTGGTTAAGCTAGGTAAACTAGGGTTTGAATTTGGGGGTGATGCATGTGTAATTTAGGATGGATTTTGATGAGTTCTTGTTACTTTCTTGTTGGGTGTTGAAATCCTTTCTTGCATGAAGTTTTAGAAGGGGGAATATGTGATTAGTAAACTGATTTGAGCATTAGAATTGTTAATCAAGTCAATTTATACTTTATCTAGTTGGATTAGTGTTGATTGTAGTGAGAGAATACTAGAATTTGTGTTGGTTGAAGCTATATACATTTATCTATGGTTGCATGTGGATTTCTATGGAAGAGGATGAGTATTTTCTGGGTTTATACTCTGGAAAAATTAAGAGTAATGTTAATAGGGGTTTGAGGTTAGATTAATATAGGTTTAGTGGCCAAGGAAGTGCATTTAAAGAGAAGTTCAGAGTTTATTATGCTTCTGTCCATAATTTGAATTTTCCAGGGGACTTAAAAGGTGAGTTTAACTCTATTTCCTACTTTAAAAGATAGCCAAGGATGTTAGCTAACCCTCGACTTTTGAATTTCGGGATTTCGATATATATAGCCCGAGTTATAACCAAAACCGTGAAGGGGTACTGTTATATACGTTTTCTGGAGTCAGTAGCTAAATGCTACTTTTTCGTCCATTTGGAGACCTTGTTGGTTCTTGTGATAAACATAAAAGTTTTAGGTTACTCTTTAAGCTTTCCGGAAAGATAAGATTTGCGCCCATACGATATCAGGAGTGAAAGATATGAGGCCGTGTTTAAGGGCTGTCAATTTAGTTTTCTGCCCAGAATATTATTTCCAATTTCTGACTTTGGGGCCATAATTCAATCATTAAGGAGTTCTAATCAATGGGCGAATTGTATGTCAATGTTAGGATAATCAAGATATGTATTCTAGGTTGCAAGTATGATCATTTGGTGAGGATGGTTTTCTCCTAAAGGTGTAATTGTCATTAGTAAGTCATGGTTATACTATTGAAGAACTAAAAGAGTTATTATCACATATTGATGTTTGGTTTAGAATTCGGGATGCTTAGCTAGCCTACGGCTTCTTTGATCTCTAAATAGTCTCAAGAAATAATCTTCTTCTAAGTACTTAACTCTAGTTCATCGTTTCAAATGCTCCCGAAATTAATATTTCATTCTCATAATTGTCTTCCTTGTCGCTTGACGACATTCCCAAATAAAGTCAAAGAACTCGTTAATCCTCATTTTAGCCTTCCATTTCTTGAGTTTCATACTCCATCCATCTGATTGTCCAAGTCTACTCTTCAATTCACAAGCTTTCCATCGATTATTTACGAGCCTCTATATGAGTTTCATATCGGAAGTTCAAACCATATGATTTGTTTTTTTATGTGCCGACAAACCAGCTTCTGTCCGGGCTACTTTTCGAGCCCTTCCTTTCATTTTTAGAATTCGGTCCACTTGACAAAGTTGTAGAACGTGTTTTTCCCTTTCCGAAAAGTACTCGTTTGCAAAAATCCGAGTTTCCTAGCTCAAGTTATCATCAAATCATCGATTTATCCAAAAACTGAAATTTCTATTTTCTCATCCCTTTTAAGTTATCAAGTTTTAATTACTTTCATCCTAGCTTGTAAATTTCAAGGTCTTTATTAAAGCTCTCGATTTTCTTATGCTCTTATTATAGTTTCCAAGTCACCCAAGCCATCCCAAGCCCGAGACGCGCCACCAAGCTTTTCAACGGTTCAAGGTACGCAAATTGTCCAACTTTTAACACTTATTTACCATTCAATATTTATTATTGTCATATCAACTCATGAACTAATGTCTCATATTTACTTATTATCCAATGTTTATTATTATCATACCAAATCATGAACTAATATCTTATAGTGAATTATTTCCAAAAGCGGCCCCGCCTCATCCTATTCTAGCTAGTTACGTGAAGTGCTAGCCCAGTTATTTCTAGATGCTCCTGATCAGAGTGTCCTAATGACCAGGCTAGTGTCGGTTGCTTAGCAGTCACCCAATCCAAACTTAGATCGGTTTGGGCATGCGCGTGTGTGAGATGCTTTGCATCGATCGTAAGGGATTCCGCTCATTTCTAATTATCGCAATTCCATTCCAATTATGCATATTTATATATATACACATCAGTTATTTATATTTATATATATGCAACAATCCAATTTATTCACGTTTATCCCCTTTCCCGTTTTCAAAATGAATTTAAGCGTCGGCACTACAACCGTTTTCGAACGGTTTGACGTGTTGGAGGTTTGTGTACTGAGTGTTTCCCCACTCACTTTGCGACTTGTTTTTAATGTTTTGTTTTAGGCAGTCCGAGCTTCCAAGTCAAAGGCAAGGATAAGCAAAAGTAGGCGTGTACCCAGGCAAGGTAGTCTCGAATCGAAGTTTAGCCGGCTCCGGTGGTTTCCTTTTTGGGCTAAAAGACCCCTATGAAATATGGGATGTAGTTTTCTCTAATGGTTGTATAAGTTAAACTATTTAAGTCTGGGTGGGTTTTGAGTGTGAAGTTTATGTTTAAAGTTTGGTTGTGTTTGTTGTGTTCTTAAATGGTGTTGTTGGGTTTGTTGCGAACGTTGCCTTGTCCCGAGTGGGGACGGCGGTAATACCTCCACCCTAGGTGTTCCGCTGCGCTAATCACAGGCTTAGTGGTTGTGTTATGTTAATCTTGTGATTAAGGGTGTTGGGGTGTTACACGAGGAACGCATCTAACCTACACAGGAATTCGACAAATTCAAAATGAGATAAAGTCTCAATCCAAAATTCCCCTAAGTTGTTGACGATGATGCGTATGTCGAAGTTGCAGGGGCGTGATCAGTTCAAGTGGGAGCCTATTGCTAAAAGAGGAGTTGATGGGAGGTCAATTGGGACCTCTGTTGATCTTTGCTGAACAAGATCGAGATGGATGCACTAAATGATTCGAGAAGGTGTTGAAGTGGTGATTGATGATAATCGACGAAGGCTGCGTTTACAATTGGTCTCCAAGTGGGAGATTGTTGGGTTGAATGTGGAGACCAATATTGGGTTCGTCTCTGTCTCTTAGGGAGCAAGGTAGAAGAGTTTGAGTGGGAATCAGATTGTTGATTTGTTCCACCATTTTTTTTTGTAATTCCTTTGTTGTAGGGACTCTATTAATCTTAAAATTGTGTCAGCCTTGTACTATAAATAGAGCCTACGTGCTAGGTTTATTTGTATAGCAATTGAGAGTGTTTCATCTTATACCACAAGAGATTGACCTGTAATATCTGTGTTCCTGAGGGAGTTTTGTGAGGCTCAACTGTGAGTGTCGAGTTCTCAGGTTGTAACTCTAGGAAGGCTGTGAGAGATTGTTGAGGTCTGGGAATCTCTGAAACACCGTTGTAATCCTCTGATAGTGCATCGTTCGTGGTTTTTTCCCGGTTTGGGTTTTTCCACGTTAATTCCTTTGTGTCGAATCTTTATTTATTTTTCGTCCTTTATTATTGTTTGTATGCTAACTACGCCCTGAGAATCCTAACATGGATCAAAGGGTACATCGGGCGCTTTGGACAATTAGAACTGCTCGAGGCCGAACTCATGGCTGCTTGGACAGTTCTTCAAATGGCCATGATCATCAGACCAAGGAGATTATGGCTGAATATGGATTCTTTAGAGGCGGTCTACATGCTGCGTGGGGAAAGCTCAAGGTACAGGAAGTATAAGGAAATTGTGGCGAAGTGCAAACAATTAATAGACCACAACGACTGGGAAGTCCGGATATCGCATTGTCATAGGGAAGCAAACCGAGTTGCTGACGGACTAGCTTCAATAGAGAGGAGTTTGAATTCCCAAGTAGCTTATTTTGATAGTCCTCCGAACGAAATTAAAGAGTTATATACTGCAGATTGTAACTGGGCCAGCTGGCTCCGAAATGTTACAAACTAGTAGTTATTAGGGGTTTTGCCCCTCTTCTGCACCAAAAAAAAAAATGATATATTCTCATACATTCTAAAATAATTAACAATTTCACTCTCCCTTCCCATTCACCCATAATAAAAGGAAAAGTCCTTAATTAAAATCAAGAAATTATCTTTTTAAATACTTTAGTATGAAAGTATTCTTTGATTAACTTTTAGGCTTCATTAGATTTTTGTAAAACAAAATGGAAGAAAAAATACTAATAAAAAAGACTTTATATGATTTGGCTTAAAATATAGTTGACTACATCAACAATATTTTCTTTCACATTTAAAAGGAAAGATAGGGGAAAATATAATATATTATCTTTGGATTGGTTAAAATCAAGTTTGGATGGATTGGATTAGATTGGTTTAGATAAGTTATGATGTTTTTTTGGGCAATTGTGTTTTTAGAGATGATGCTTTTCTGAGGAATTATATAAGGTTTGGATTAGTTTACATTGGATTGGATTGAATTGGATATTTTTAGTGTAACCTATTCAAAGAACAGGGCCCTAATGACAAGGGATCAAGGTTGGTAAAATTTTGTCTAACTTGAATGTCTGATTTTGTCCAACCCTAAAAAGAATCAATGTGGTCATAAATTCTTCGTTTGGATTTCAAAATTGACCAATTTGAATTAAAATTTAAGCACAATATTTTCCTTTTCTACTGCCTGAACCCACTTTTTACTCAAATTCAAGTTTATCCAAATTGTTTAACATTAGATTAATGATGAAAAATATTTTCACACAGTATAATTATATATTTTTTGAGGATACGTTGATAGTAATTAATGGTTGATCCCCTAAAAACATTAATGCTCAAAAATTTAAATTGGTAATCATAAATAATTAAAAGTGATAAATACTCTCTCATAGTCTCCTTCCTATTTTATCTGTCACATATTAAATATTTTACAATCTTTAATATTATTCTTTGACCATTAGTATTATCTTACAAGAATGTAATTATACTTAATAGTATTTATCATTAGGAATATAATAATAGTTTAATATAATACAATACTATCTCTGTTCTTTTCTGCGGGTTGCAAACTGCGGTACCACAACATACCGCAGTTTGCCACAACTCACCATACTTTACCACAAATCATTACTTTTCTCTCTTCTCACCTTTCTCTCTTCTCACTTTTCTCCTCTACTTTTTACATTCTCTCTCCTCACATATCTCACATACCAATAACCTACCACAATTTCACTACATCACACCATAATTCCACCACACCTCACCACACCATACCGCAAAATACCGTAGAAAAGAACAGGGGCGTCTCTATCGAAATTAAGATACTATCAGAAAATTAAAATCAAATACAATGCTCTTTTGTTATATAGGTAAATAAATAACAGTAAATCTTATGTAATATTCTCTCACCGTTGATTTATCATGAAATGTATAACTTTGTGACGACCTTATTCTGATATTATTTATTGTGATTAATAATTAATTTGGGATAACTCTGATAAAAGTCATCCCTTAATGTTACATTCAAATTAAAGGTTATTCTAATATTACTAGTATTTATTAGTCATATAAAATATTAAAAAGGTTATCATATAAAGAATTTGTCTCACAATAAGTTTACATACAACGGTTTCACACTAGAATTTGTGAATAAATAAAGTAAGGTGAGTAAAGTAGGTAAGTTAGTAAGTTAAGTATTGTTATGTAAGTCATATCAATTATTAATTATGTGAATTTATAAATAAAATAGTGTAAATAAAGTAAATCACATCCGTTACACATCTTGTTAAATATATGAATTTTAAATATATAATTTGAATAGTTTCATCGAATAACTTGCACCTATACTATCATTATATACTGCCTTGATTAATCTATCTCCTCCAAATCCTTATTTCAGGAGAATATTTTTTTTTTTTTGATAATTGAAAGCCAAATAGGCTAAAAATACAGGCACAACCAGCTAAAACTGCAAAGGAAAGCACAGCGAAAGGACAACAACCAACAAAAAGGCCAAACAGCCAAACCACAAGACAAACAGCAAAATAAAACACTAAAATTAACATTTTCGATCTCTGTGTCATTTCTCCTTAAGCCGCTTCTCAACAGTCTTTGGGTCCCCCCGAATGTATCCAGAACCACAGCTGAACTTAGCCACTCTGTGCGCCAAGTTCGCCAGATGAGCTTGAGAACGCTCTGACGAATCAATTAGCAAGCTCACATTTTTACCATTCCTTCTAACATGATCTTTAGACCGAGCAGATTTGCAAGCAACTTGGCTGACCAAATGCCACTTAACCTTTGGAAAAGTCTTCCCCTTCTTCCTTCTTCTAGCACAAGCTTTGGAACCCTCCAA
Source organism: Portulaca oleracea (assembly GCA_029582165.1). Taxonomy (NCBI): domain Eukaryota; kingdom Viridiplantae; phylum Streptophyta; class Magnoliopsida; order Caryophyllales; family Portulacaceae; genus Portulaca; species Portulaca oleracea. Next base: position 6,526,713 of record CM055889.1, read on the forward strand.
AATTGATTCCTCAATCTCAGCAGAGTTAAAAGATTTAGAATGAACCGACCGAGAGTCAGTCTCCTCACTATCAAACGACTCACAATCAGGTTCACCTGAAGCATTACCTGGGAGACTTAAACTAACACAGATTGGATTGGAAAAGGTGCGCTTATAATCCATAGAATCATCCCCCGGTGGAACCTCAGAATGAACAACACCAGGACTGGTCCGAGAGTTTGCAAGGTTATTAGCACCCACCTCAGTGGAAACGACCATCATATCAAGCAAAGGCTCAACCTCCACATTCTGCATAGCTTTAGGGATCCAATCACGCTTGCTAGACGCACACTTCAAGACGTGGTGAACCCTCTGTTTTTTACTATACTTAGCCTACGAAACAGAAATAACGGAATCGTTCAACAAACTCCCATTAAGGGCCTGAATAACACAAACACCTTCCTTTTTACTCTTGAAACAAACAAAGCCAAACCTTCTTCTATTCCTGACTTCTTTTCTAGGAATGTAAACATCAACAAGACAACAACAATTTCAAAATCCACAAAAAGATTTTTCAGCACTAAAGCATCAACTCCAAAGGGCAAATTCTCCACAAACACAGAAAAAAGATGATCAACCAAACCATGAGAGCCAGCAGGGACAGAAGGACGTGAAGGCTGGTTTGAAGAACAATCAGCAGGTATAAGAGAGGGGACGGGTACAACCACCTCATCCAAAACCGGTAAAGGAACCGGGGTATTAGATACTTTAATTAGCCCAAGAAGCTCCTTAAGCACTGATAAAATTTCACTGGCCCTTGCAAGGGCGGTAAAAGAAACTGCATCTTGGCAATCACCATTAACAGAAATGGAGGAGATAAGAGAAGACAACTCACATTTCAACTCAGTGCACCTCACTTTGATTTGGCTTTGAATCACCGTCATGCCCAACAAACACCTGTGAAGGAATGTTCAACCTAGCCACCCAGCACAAACACTGAATAGAGACACCACCGCAAACCTGAAAAAAGGACCACCCAGCCGAACACACGACCAGGACCAAAACCTGACCTAGACACACACCGCAACTAAATTAGAATAATTATGGATAATCGCATATTCCGTCATTTCAAGAGAATAATTACTGATTATGATAATGTCTAACATAATTTAAAATAATTATAATTAGGGGTGTCCAAATCCGGTTAACAGTAATTTCGGTTAATCGCATATGCAGTTTACGAAACCAAACCGCATTGATAACATGTAAATAAAATGTTAATAAAAATAAGCGGTTAACCATCCCCATTCCACAAACGCGGTATCACACAACCAATCCCCATCCCACAAACGCGGTATTGGAATCAAAACTGGTAATGGGTTAATCAAAGTGTGGCGTACGGGGCGGCGGCTTAGGCCGGCGGTGATTTCCCTAGACAAATTTAAAGAGAGAACTTGAATTAGGAAAGCCACATATCTTCAAACCTAAAGAACTCTATTTATTTTGCCCACAACTTCTTTTATTTTTAACTTCTTTAAAACTTTGATTATTTTAATTTCCCACTAATTGTTTTTTCATTTTCTGGAAACTAGCTTTAAACCCGTGCGATGCATGGGGAGATTAAAATATAGGTATTTATTATTATAAGTTAACAACTACAATCTATATAAATATAAACATAAATTATAAAAAACTATAAATAATTAAATATACATATATATTAGAAAGAAAAAATATAAATAATGTTATATTACTTACAATAAACATACAAACATAAATGTGTAGGCATGTGTTGATTAATATGTATGGTGTACCCTAACATTTAAATAGTATATTACAATCAATTTTTAGTTCTAAACATAAAACTTTGCACCTGTTTACATTTGAATGTTTAAAACTTGAAATACATAAGAAAATACAACATTGATAACAGAAAAATATAAATACAAATTTTAAGAGAAATGAAAGGCAACCTAACATTGTTTAAGTAGTATATTATAATTAAATTTGAACTAAATATAAAATCTTTCACCTCTTTGCATATTAGATGTTTAAAACTTGACATACATGAGAATATAAAACAAACTGGTAATATAAAACTGCTTAAGTCATTTCAAGAGCATGCTAAGGAAACACTGACAAAGCCATAACAATATATGAACGCCCTGTTCTTTTCTGTGATTGGCAAACTGTGGTGCCACAGTCTACCGCAGTTGGCCACAACCCACCACAAAATACCACAACCCACCACAAATTACTTTTTCAAATTTATTATATATCTTTAATATAAATTTTAAATCAATACTTTTTCAACTCATTTTTTCCAATACAATACTATTTCAACCATTTTTTTAATCATTCCAAAACAATACAATATTTCAACTCACTTTTTCCAATTACTTTTTCACAATTACCAATACAATATATATATATATATATATATATATATATATATATATATATATACACAAAAAACTCATCACAACATACCAATAACCCGCCACAATTACACCACAATCCGCCACAATTTCACCATAGCATACCGCGCCATACCGCATAAAAGAACAGGGCTTAAGTATAACTATATGTCAATATTCCTTTGAGAAATTACAAACTGAAAATTTGTTAGCATGACAATTAAAATATTATAGAGAGTATAACGGAAAGTAGCAATATGTTTGTTTATTATAATTGCAGAAACTAAAAAAAGAGTTAAAGTAACTTGGATGCTTAAAGTAAACACTAAAATCTTAAAATTAAATAAGTGTTCACAGGGATCGAAAATTTGATAATAGAAACTATTTGATTCCCTGCAGTGTTTCAAACAAAAGACCCGTCCAACATGTTCATAAAAACTTAATAATATAAATCCTAGATTAATGTGAATAATTTACATCTAGAATCAATTGAGTCATTGCAACTCAATATTTGATTTCATAATTGCAAAAATTAAAAAAAGTTAAATTATCTTGAATGCTTAAAGTCAATACTAAAATCTTAAAATGTTAAAATTAAATAAGTGTTCAGAGCATTTTCAACGGCGAAAATGGGGCTGAGGTGGCAGTGGCATGTCGCCAGCGAGGTCGAGGTTAGGGTTGCAGCGTCGAGGGCGAGGCTGGGGGCGTAGTTCATCTCGGGATTTTTCTCGCGAGGCGAGGTAGAAGACGAGTCCTCGCAGGATTTTTTTTTTATTATTTTGAGTAAAATTAGCCAAAACGTCATCGTTTTGGTAGAAACTGGGTCAAATGTGTGGGCATGCGTGAGATGGGCTTGGGAGAATGGAGCTGGGAGAATAGAGATGTGTGGGCATGCGTAATAAATGCATTTCTGGAAAATGTGTCAGTGTTTTAATGGAGCTGGGCCGCTTTTCTCTATTTCTCGCTAATTCACTCAACCTTTCTTTTTTTTTTTTTTCTCCGAAGAAGACAGACTCAAATCACTCACCTTTCAAATTCGCCCACAAAATCTTCATCGCTTTTTTCTCCAAAGAAAACATGCCAAATTTAATTTTATATTAATTTATTGACTAATTAAATATTGATTATTTATTAATTAAATTTTTGATAAAAATAATTATATAAAATAAATCAAAACAACTAAATTATTTAAATTAATAATTGTGGGGCCTTTATTTTTTTAGTTATTTTATTCAAACTCAAACTCACCATCGGAAACCAAAGAGTTTAACTCTATCTCTTCTAATGGGCCCCATAGCTTTCACCTCATCAAGTGAGTTAAACTCGCGCTCACCATAATGATCGAAAAATTTGATGATAGCAACTCGTTTGATTCCCCGCAGTGCTTGAAACAAAAGAACCGTCCAACATGTTCATAAAAACTTATTAATATAAATCCTAACTGATATGAATAACTTACATCTAGAATGAATTGAGTCATTGCAACTCAATGTTTGATTTCATAATTGCTGAAACTAAAAAAAAAAATTTAAGTTATCTTGGATGCTAAAAGTAAATACTAAAATCTTATCTTAAAAATAAAAAAAGTATTCACAGTGATCAAAAAATTTGATAATAGCAACTCGTAATTAGATTTGGGTGGGGTAAATTACTAATTGGATTTGGGTGGGAATTAGACTTCTAATTGGGTTGGGATGTAGATTTCTAATTAGATAAGGTAGACTCTTAATCTAATTAGACTTCTTGTTTATTATTTATTTAAATAGATTTTTTTGTTATTATTAATTTCATGGGCGGGAATTAGACTCCTAATATGATTGGTTATTATTAATATGATTGGTCAATCACTCTGGGTTGAGTATTTCAAATTTCGAATATATTACTTTTATATTATTATAGATAGATATAAAAGTTACAAATTCAAAATCATGTTTTATGTTTTTTCGTTCATAAATACAAAATTTAAATTTTTAAAAAAGTATAACAAGTAATTGTATCATACATTATTAAAATTTTACAACTCTGTTAAATCTTTTTATATTTTTGTAGGACTTAGGCTCTATTTTTTTTATGCGGTAGGTTGCGGTGTACCACACTGCACCGCACTACTCAATATTCAAACATACTTCACCACACTTTACTATAATCATTACCAATATTTATCTTCACTTTTCTCTTCTACCTGTTACATTCTCTTTTATCACCTACCCCATCTACCACAACTCTCATTACGACTCACTACACTTTTTCAAATTTTACCACACCGTACCATTGCCACACCACACCGTATAAAAGAACGGAGCCTTAATCTAGGTTCAGTAAAACTTACCTAGCCCAACTTTACCATTCTTGAAAACACTCCTAAGGCTAGGCACATTCACATATAAGGTACTTATATTTCTTAATAGGAAAATTGGATTATAATAATCCCGCCTTTCATGAATTGGACAATAATAATCCCTACTATCAATTTGGATTCTGGTGGTCCAAAAAATAAAATAATTGGATTGTAGTGGTACCAAATCCACCTCCACATTCTTTTTATTTTTTCCATTCCTACCCCATATTGTTTTTGTTTTTTTCGTTCCTACCCTAAAAAAGATAATGAATTATAGTTTCTAAAAAATTTTTTAAATAATTTTTTTGAGACTCCAAGTAATTATTATGATTTTTTAAAAGGAATAAAAGTGAAAAATCGTAAAAAATAGTAAAAAAAATTGAAAAATATTAGGAGAAACGCCGTAAATTCTTTAAAAATCATGGTAAAGTGTCATACTCTCGATGATGTATCACTACTAATTTTTTTTGAACCACCAGAATCCAAATTGATAGTATGGATTATTATTGTCCAATTCACAAAAGTTGGAATTATTAGAATCCAATTTTCCTTCTTAATATTTGTCTTTCTTAAATTTTCATGCATTTTAATATAAGATTTTGATCATCATTTCCTAACAATATATTTTAATAAGAATTGATAAATTATACTAATATGAAAATATTTAATTATGAATTTAATGATCCCTGTTGTTTGGATATGTTACACTAACCAATCCAATCCACTCTAAAACTTATCCAAACCTTGCACAATTCCACAAAAAAACATTTTCTCTAAAAACACAATTCCCCAAAAAAAATTATAACTTATTCAATCCAGTCCAATCTAATCCATCCAAAAACCTGATTTTAACCAATCCAAAAAACAGGTCCTAAACTTCACTTAATAGTCATTGTATATATTGAAAAATATGTAATTAAACTTTTCATAAGTTGATTATTCCATTTGTAAGAATTAAGAATTTAAGATGACAAATAGTGAGGAAGGGAGGGTGTGCCACTTACCTTAATAGTTAATGGGAATGGATCCGGTAGGAAGGAGATTTAGGTAGAAAGGTAGGAAGGACTAATATCACGCGTTAGATCTTGATCCGACGGATCACGTTCAATTGTTGCCACACGTGGGATTTAAGTTGAAAACCACTTTAGATTAAGCAAAACAACTAGTGGTTTTGGGAGAAATAAAATAAAAAAGGATCAAATTTATCTGATAGGCATGATTTTTGGGATTTTGCATTCAATATGAGGGATTGCACTTTCCAGACTTTGAACAAGCAAGATCATGGAAAACATCCCGAATCAAAAACCCTACTTGCTATCATATCAAGCTTATCGAATTAGAAAGAATTTTACAAGATAATTAGATTGTGAAACCAGTCGATTGCTGAGAAACATACAAATCCAAACGCCGAAACCGATCAATCACGGGTGCATCAATGGCATCGAACAGGTTCGTTAATGGACTTTTATAACACAATTGTTGTCTCGGATTCATAGAATTAGGGTTTTATTGCGAGTAACAATGTGTTAATTTGTGAATTTGTCTCAACGCACATTAGTTCCCCTGTCCACACTCGTACTCCAGCCGAAAACAGGGGATCGTTGATTTCAGTCGAGGTTGGTAACCAATGCGAAATTCAAAGGGTGATAGGGGGTGCAGTTGATTGTTGTGTGGTCATACATTAAACTGGATGACATCACTGATTTGGCCACAATGTAGCCAAATAGTGGTCATCAAAATGTCCACACTGGTGAATGTATCAAGGTGTAGACATATACACGGTATAATGGGTTATGTACAGATTCATTGATGGAGGGGATGTTGTGTAGTGGTCATTTTTAGTAAAAAACAAGCATAGTATGAACATGACCACACTGGACCCAATCAATGATCGATATCATGATCACACTTATCCGGTCAGTGTGGTTATGTATAAAATGATACATGAATGGTATGTTGCTAATGATTTAATATTAATGTAAAGTGTCACTGATATGAAAACAATGTATGGACACAGTGGTCAGAAAGCTATTTCACTGACAATGAATGGAACGAACACCGTAATCACAACTCATGTGTTAGTGTGGACATCGGGATCACTTTGAATTGCATTGGTTTAAGCTTGATGCATGATTGTCATTTTTCTGCAATTATTCAATTGCAGTGGCTCATCAATCAATCAACATCCGTACGTAGCCCCCTCGTCGCAGTAAACAATGTAGCGAGCCTAACCATTTATTGGCCAAAGTGTGACGATGAGACAATCATTCTTCGTATGGGTATGTTCTTTGGTACGTTGGAGAAAGCAAAGTCATTTTATGAAAGGTACGCAATCGCCGCTGGTTTCAGCGTACAAAGTGGTACGCGCTCAACTGAGAAGAACAAACAAGGCAGGCAATGGAAGTATTTTTTTGCACACGTGAGGGACATTGTCGTAAGAAGCAAGAACAGTACGAAACAATCATATGTGATGATGCGAAGGGCCTTAGTATCAAAGGAAATTTTCATGTGGATGGTAACGAACAACAGGCACCGAAAGCAGTACTGTGCAAGCGTAAGGTTGCTGAAATAAGGGTTGGTTGCGAGGCTTTGATGGCAGTGCGCACTTCTGACGATGGGAAGGGGTTCGTTTGTTGGTGTGGTTGTTTTTGTTTTGGCCAATCACGTTCGACCATGTTGAGACATAGCGCCCTTGGTGTGATGGTCTATGTGATTTTTGTGTGTTCCTATGTGTGGCCGCACAGACACGTGAGTGTTGCCAACTATTGCATTCAAATAATCACGAGGTATAATTTTTATTAGCTTGTAACGACATAAAGGATACGGTGCTCCAGGTGTGATGTTATGTTCGATGTTGCTGTGCTTCAAGTTTAAACAAACTTGTGACCACACACACATGTTAGTGTGGCCATAATATTAACAATACGGTCGTATGTGCAAACCCCATCTGCCGGTGTGAGTATAAGTGACTGTACTATCGGTTGATTTTGTTGGGTTTTAAATCTCAAACCATGTGTGACAACACATACACATTGGTTTTGCAATATTTTTACCAATATGATATAAGTTCTGTGATTTTATACTTCACGCCAAAACAGCGTTGCCCACCCCAACATATATTGATAGAAACTACATGATGCTCCTCACGGAATTTGCACGGTTTATTATGGTGCGTTTCAAGCCTTGAACCACACGTGATCACACATACAAGTTAGTGTGGCCATACTAATAAATCGATGAATGGATGTGATACCCCAACATGTGGAATGTGTATGTTTTATTGTGGTGCGTTTCAAGCCTTGAATCATACATGAACACACATACGCACATAATATTGCCCCACACCATACATGACCACACATACTTGTTAGTGTGGCCATACTAATAAATCGATGGATGGATTTGATACTCCAATATATATTGATAGAAACTACATTATGCTCCATGTGGAACGTGTATGTTATATTGTGGTGCGTTTCAAGCCTTGATTCATACATGAACACATGCGGGTTAGTGTGGCCATACTAGATGTAAATATGGATGTGAGACCCTCAATTGCTGGTGTCACTGTAATGCATATAGTGTCGTAGTTTTTTGTTGGGTTTGAAATAACCAAACAACGTGTGACCACACATGCACGTTAGTGCTGCCACGTGTCGCTTGCGATATCAGTTGTACGAGGTTACACTCGTTGCATACACAACATTGCCCCACCTCAATCTATACGAATAGAAAGGATATGGCACTCAAGGTGTGATGGTATGGCCCAATCATCAAACAAAGTGTGGTCACACATGCGCGTTATTGTGGTCTTAATATTTAATTGATGAACGGCTATGTGAACACCAAAGTCTGGTGTTAATATATGCGACTCCACCATGGTATGAACATGGCTAATTGGGGACATGAACCCATTGTGATTGTATAGTAAATGCCCACAATTCGAACAGGTTCTACCATTGGTGACACGAACCCATTGTGACGTGAACCCATGTGTGACCACACATACATGCGAGTGTAGTCATGTTAATAATGAAAACTAACATACATTAACTTCCAAGTACTCGTGAAAAATCCAAATTGCTGAGAGGAACTAAAGAGCTAAAACTACATTACAGCCCCGATTGTATATTCGTATCAATAAAAACATAAGTAGTTGGACCGTAACATACGAACCTATCATCAAAGTCAACCAAAATATGGGAATTAATTGGCTATATCCGAAACATAAGTAGTTTGAACTTAACCTAAAAACAATTCAAACCAAAATGGAATGTCGTGTCCAAGTACACATAATATTCTAAACTTAACGTTGTCGACCCGACTTAATGGTGTCGTCACTAGAACTCGATCGTTCTTCGTCCCATCGGGACCCCCTTTTCCAAACATCATCCCGAATGGAATTTTCTTTGTGCATCGCGAATTCGTAGCAATAATGCATACGCAGCGCCCTCATCCTGGAGTTTACCGAGACCAACACTAATAGGAACAACCATGGCGATGCAAGTGAGATGTTATGTATAATTTTGTTGGGTTTCAAATCTCAAACCATGGGCGACCACACATACAAGTTAGTGTTGCCATATTTTACCAAATTTATATTAGTTGTATGGGTTGTCGGTGTTGACTAAGTAATAATGAAAACCAATATAAAATTGATTGTTATGTACTCTCGATAAATTCATTTTGCTGGAATAAATTAAATTGCAAACACCACATTACAATCTCAATTTGTCTACCGTCTACTTGACAAAATAAAACATAATCGTCTTCATACAAAACCCCCATTATCAAAGTCAACCAAATTCACAAAATCATTTCATTCTAACTGACCGATAAGCAGTTTAACGTAACCTACAATTCCATTACATTCAAAATGGACTGTTGTGTTCAACTGCAATATATTGCCTAAACTCAACGTCGTCGACCCTGCTTAACGGTGTTCTCACTAGAACTCGATCGATCTTGGTCCCAGCGAGATGCCCGTTTCCACACATCATCCCGAATCGAATTTTCCTGTGCATGGCAAAGTCGTAACAATAATGCATACGCAATGACTTCACCCTGGGGTCCTGAAATCCAAGCAACAATCAAGAATTGTCAACAATCAGCGAAGCAGACTGGATTTCATGATTGTTAAATGCAATTTGACGTTTTGGCCAACTTAGACCACATTGATAGCTTCGAGTGGCTTGTTCTAAGGCATATACTAAAAAAATTCCAACTGCACGGCCATGTCAGTATCGATTTAGGGGTGGGGAAGTGGTAAAGTGATCAAAGCATACCGGATACCCCACAATGAGGTCAATATTCTCAACATTTGAAAATATTACCATGATGGATGCACTTTTGTATGGCCACACTCTGTGATAAGTTTGGTCAATATTGACAATACCTAGAAGTCTATATGACAACAATATATGAGCACGTGTGGTCAATGTTAACAAAAATCATAAAATATCATAAGTTTGGTCAGTATTGACACTGCACCTACATTGTATGGCCACATTATATCCACGGTGTGATCAATGTTCTCACTATTAAAAAATTACGGACTATATGCCCCCACTACACTTACATTGAACGATCACACTACTGGGAATGTTGACACCAATGTATGTAGAATATTGCCAACACGAATAAATGTATACCCAATGATACTAAATGACCATATTCTACACATAGTGTGGTCAACGTCCACATCATTGCAATACACTACAATCATACCTTCATTTATATAATACACTAGTCTAAAATGATATTCCAATCGAGCTCAACGTCCTCACAATTGCAATACCCAAAGTGTCTACAATGTGGCCACCACGAACAAATGTGGACTGAATACTATTAAACACTGAAGAAATTGCGTTGGCAGTCGGAACAAAAGTTACCATACGAATCCAAATCATCTAAACTGACCAAAAAAAAAACATCGCACTTAACATATTAATTGACAACATGTGAATTGATCCCAGAGTTAGGGTTTTCCACGCACACAGTATGTGGTTTGTGTGTGAGATTAACTTACACATTGGCTAGTGTACATCCATCGTCGTCTCCGGTAGCATGTTGTGTGCCCTCACCTCCTGCCATCTACTCCTATCAATTAGAATAACCATTGTGTTACCAAATCACAATGTCGCGTATGTGTTAATGTAAATAAAAAAAAATTGAGTACTACATGAACACTCCATTGAATACGAGACTAAATCCAAATTCAAGCCCTAATTTGGGGTTCGTTTTAGGTTTACCTAGAGCAATCAGTCGTTCAATACAATTTTGACTGCTCCCGCCCTTCAAATTGGTGGGAAAACGCCACAAAGCAGTTGCGATGTACTTTGATTCACAATACTCGCCAGAATTCGACCGACTGGGGCCACCTGTTCGCCGGAAAAATAGTGTCTTGCTTTGCGTTTGACTGTTGGAATTCCTTCCTCTCATGACAATATCTCCCTCTATTAGGAAACTATTACAAAAAAAAATAAAAAATAAAAAATTACCCCCTCCCCCTAAATCATGCTGGAAGATTAGATCTTCCATTTTCTCTCTCATATTAGTTCACACGTGTGGGCGGTTTCTTGGGGGATATTGGTGGTTTTTGTGTCATCCGTCAGATCAAGATCTAACGCGTCATATCAGTCCTTCCTACCTTTCTACCCGGAGCTCCTTCCTACTGGATCCATTCCCATAGTTAATATTTCGTACCATAATAGTATAAGTCAATGAATTGGGTAATTGAGTATCAGTATAAGTTTAAATATACTACCTCTGTCCCTTTTTATTTGTCCAATTACCTAACTTTTACATTTCCAATAACTATAATTCACATTCTATCCTTTATAAATACACTTTTTGCACCTTTCCAAGGATATTTTCAAGGACATTTTGGATAATATACAATTAATATGCTCCATTCCCTATATTTCTTGGTATCATGAAAGTAGTTTTAAGGACAATTAATCAGGGACGGGGATAGTAAATATCTAGTTAATTAGAAATTTCAATTTATTTGGTGTGCATATTTATATGATGATGTGAAAGTTTGTTAAGTTTGTGAATATGCCATTTAATATTTACTTTTAAATTTATTATTTTTATTTAACTTTATTATTTTCTTTTGAGGGATCAGTAAGTTAATGAATTAAATAATCGGATATTAGTAAGTTAATGAATTAGGTAATTGAGTATAAGTAATAACAAATATATTGGACACCCCTAAATTTAATGTCGAGATCCGCAATTACATATACATTGGAGATAAATCAGCCGTGTGGTGAACGATCACGTCAGTGAAAGATATGAACTACGGGCATTGCCTATAAGAAAAGGGACCAGTTTCGAGGCCAAACCAAACTTACAACTTATTCAAGTCCTAGTGGGACCTAGACCAATCATGCACAAGATGTCAATGAAGTTTACAGATTCCTATTCAAGGCCTACCACGTGAAAACCAGGCTAGACCGTCCAAATCTCTTTAAAAATATCAATAATAATAATAATAATAATAATAATAATAATAATAATAATAATAATATGCACAAAAATTAAAAAATAAATTATGTAAAGTCCACATAATTTGGGTCAGGGTAAATTTGGGTCGGATAAATTTGGACAATGTCAAAACTCGGACAAGAAACTCATGTTCGAACTCGATTTCATTTCGGGTCGGACCGGGTCAAACAATTCGGACAAAGTTAAATTCGGGTCAAAATCAGATTCAGACTATAGAAAAAGAGAAATTTTTTGTCCGAATATTCAGTCGATCCAGTCCGTATTTAAATTTGGATGAAAAACCTAGGTCCAAATCCAATTTTTTCAGAGTATTTTTAGGGATGAACAATTTTTGTCGAACCAAATTTTGACAGCTCTAAGTGTTGCAGCATGTCTTGGCTTTGGCTCCAATGAGTCCACGAGATCCAACTCAGCTTAGATATTGGGAGGATAATCTACAATTTCAATGGAGAATAATAATGTTGCGACAATAATATAAAGGGATGGACCATCAATTGGAAACATGGAGGAAAATTATGAGTAACAATTAATACTCTTTAAAAGCAAAAAATTACGCTGAGGTACCCTAACCTTTAGTGAAATGTTTTTCTGGTACTCCAACTTTTGAAAACTAATTTTGAGATACTCTTACTTTTTGGGTTAGTAATTATTTGGTGTTTTTCCGGTCATTAATTTTATTAAGTGACCAAAATGCCCTTGTTCTTCCCTTCTTGAAGAAATAACTCGCGAAGAATGAAGTATTTTTCGGTCACTTAATAAAATTAATTACTTAAAAGCACCAAATAATTACTAACCCAAAAGTAAGGGACTTTAAAATTAGTTTAAAATGCAGATCAAAAATAGTTCCCAAATATCGCAGACTCGAGTAATTTTTTGCTTTAAAAGAGAATGCAAATATCTAAAGAGAATTAAGGGCATTACGTCCTTGTTTGACCTATTTTTTAAAAGTTGTTTTTATTTTTTAAAAGTAATTTTTATAATAATTATTTTTGGAGAAGTATTTAAGTTTTTGATCTACATGATGATATGATCTCTTCTACTAAAGTTGGAGTGTTTGACCTAACTCATGATATAAATACTTTTATTAAATTTAAGTTGTTGGGTCTAACTTTTTAAAATTATCAATTAATCATTTATATTTTTCTTTTTGTTGATTTTTAAGCATATTATCATATTTCATTTTAATTATAATTATGATTATATTCATATAATTATAACTATAAATATATTTCTTTAATTATGATTATATTCATATAATTATAAGCAGATTATCATATTGCTAAACTATACAATTTTTTAATTTAAGGATTTATATATCAAAATTTTACTAAGTACTATCTTTATGGGAATTAAATGATTAGAAAAAAAAGGTTTCAACATAATATTAAAATGACCAACATAATATTAAAGTTCGAAAATAATATTAAGATATTAAAATACAATCGTTATAGCAATTAAATTATCTTATTTAAAATTATGGAAATTTATCACTAAAATATCTCACAACTTGAATTGTCATTGGTTTTTTAAAAAAGGAAGCAACAATTTATTTCTTCTACTTTTGGTGTTATTTTTGACAAAAACTGTTTTTGAAAAACACTTTTTAACTTTTAAAAAAAGCTTGTTTGGTCTGGTTTGTGTTTTTTAACCCCAAAAATACTCTTAAAAGTTAAGCTAAACAAACACTTACAATTGTCAAACTGTTCGACAAAAGCATCGGCTATGGGCCGTTGAAGAGGATCCTTCAGAAAAAATTGGCTCTACGAGGTGATTTCTCCTTTCTCGACATCGGCAATGACTACTATGTGGCTCGCTTCTGCAATAAGGAGGACTATGATCATGTTCTTGTAGGTGGCCTATGGATGGTAGGGGACAGTTATTTATTCATTTGAAGATGGGTCCCCAACTTCCAGCCAGAAGGGGATTCAATCACAATGTTAGCGACATGGGTCCGTATACCCCGGTTGAGCGTGGAATATTTTCTAATGTACAAGATTGGATGGTAGATAGGAACAATAATCTGATCGGATGACACCACAACAAATGTTGAAAGAGGACAATTTACGAGGATGTGTGTCGAAGTAGACCTAACAAAACCCCTCTTTTCAAAATTCCACTTGCATGGAAGAATTTATCGTATCCAATACGAGAGACTAAAAATGATTTGCTTTCATTGTGGGCGCCAAGGCAACGAGGAGGATAATTGTCCGCTCAAGCTCACCCAAGAAGGACAAGTGTAACACCCCCAGGTTACTAACCACTAGATTAAGCTGATGATTCACCTAACCCAATGATTAGCAGCGAATAAACACCTGAGAGAATTACCGTCGTCCACAGAGGTGGACAAGGCTATAACTAAACCCAACAAAAGCAATCAACCATAAACCAACTCCAATCATGCATAATCAATATAACCTAACTTGAACCACCTCAAAACAACATAAAACAGTCCAAAAGATATTAAACAAGCCATTAAATGACAATTTCTTTTAAATCCTTCATGGAGAGCCTCTAATCACCTTCAGATTCCTTAGGGTGCTCTAGGGTTTCGTCCTCCCGGGGCTTTTCCATTCTTCTTTGCCGAGATTCCTAAAACGAAAACATAAAACTTCGAAATGTGAGTTAAACTCAGTACGTATACCCCTAACATGTAAGAATCTTTTCATAATTCTTTATAGTTCTTTAGCGCGGTTCCAAAAACATTAAAAACAACGAAATAACAGTTAAACAATAAGAGTGGCATAACGTACTTAGCTTGACCATAACTTAACCTGAACATGAAGAAATATAACTGAACCTGTACTTAAATCACAACTTAAATGAAAATATTTATGAGTTCTTCCTTTTAAAGGTAACTGGATAACCATAAACTTGTTTGAAATCAAATAAAATCATGCATGAATTGACATAAACACACACATGAACCCATCCCAAAAACATGACTTTAACTTCCATAAAATAAAACTTATAATCCTTGGTAAGTAACTGAAGTAGCTTTACTTTGATCCCAGTAATTTGGAAAACATATGTTACATAAAACTTGGTATATCATACCACTTAATGCGTGACACAAACCGTACTTGGAACACATGACTTAGAAAGTGACAAGTAACTTACGTCACAAAACATGAGTTAAATCGTATACCTAACATATAGCATTAACGGTTACTTCAAACTAATCATAAAGTGTGACTTATAACACGTCGTAAAAATATACTTAAAACCATAAACAAGTCCTATAAGACTTAAACCTTTTGCTTAAATCCTTGAAGTACTTAGTTACTTAAAACTTAGTTACCGTATTATTATTCTGAAGGTCCCCTACTTGCGATCATCGGCTAAGCCTCCGTATGCGCATACCCGGACCGATCGGGAGATCTGGATGGTGGATAATTATCCTTTACTGACCAGGTTTCCATGGTGTGCAACTAAGACACTTCAGTTATATTTTCCTTGGGTGCACTAAGGCACGTATATAATTACCTTGGGGTGCACAAAGACACATAAAGCATGTTTTTCCTTGGTGTGCACTAAGGCACCATAAACGTGGTGTGCACTAAGGCACCATAAACAGGGGCGGGGCCTTTATTAATTTCTAAAACTTGAAAACTTAAACCTTGATACCTTGACCTTGGATTCTTAATAAAACTAGTTTCTTAAACTACGCTTTTTCTAATCATAACTTAAAGATATAATATTATAATCTCCTTGAATAAGACTTGCACTTGTAAAAGGGAATTTAATCATGAAAGGACTCAACCAACCAAAGCATAGAGTTATCGTAAAAGTTTCTAACATAAAGGGTACGCCACATAAATACTTAGAAATAACTGTGAAATTATCCTGATAAATCGACCTGAATTACTTAAAAATCCATGAGAACTTGCATATATTTTGAACATAAATCATGATACTTTACCTATAAACATGGATAATATAAAATAAATTTAGAACTTAACATAAATGATTAATTCATGATATTATTCATAAAAGATCAGGCAATATACGTACCTGAAGACTTAGAAACACGCCTGGATGGGCAGAGACTTGAACAGTAGTGCAACGATCTCTTGGAGGGGCTTTGCAAGAAACGAAAATCATAAATTAGGACTTAGGTGGTAGCATAAGAGAATAACCTTAATGAATTTTCTAAGAATAACAATAATGAACTCGAGTTCTAAGGCGTACTTGTAAGATCATAACTTATTCTTCAAATATCGGATCATGTCATAAGAAGACTTTTCGGAAAGCTTAGAACATACCCTCCAACTTTATAGTTGATCATGAAGGCTAGAAACATGCCTAAGGAGGGTAAAAACTAACATATTTACAAGCTGCCCAGAATGTTAACCATTTAAACTTCAATTATTCGAAAAATCGTAACTCGAGTTCTACTTATCGGTTCAGAACAGGTGAGCCGTATATGGAAAGCTCGTACTGCATACTTCAACTTTTATTTTAACCCCAAGTTGATTTGAGCAAGAGAAAGGGTCAAGTTTCAGCCCAGAACAGAAGCAGCCACAAACATATTCTGGAAAACTCAGACTTTTGCCTCTCACATAAAAGCCCATAACTCTCTCTCCCGGTATCCTATGAACGTATACTATACCTTTCCGGAAAGCTTAGAGTGTCCCCTACAACGTTCATTTAGACCACTAATTGATTTGGACATGGAAAGGGTCGGAATTTAGCCATGAACATCAGATCATGAAACTGATTTTCTGGGTAACTCAGATTATTCCCCATATTCGAAGACTCATAACTTTCATTTCCGACATCCGATAGTTACAAACGTTACCATTCTTTAAAGTTTAAAGAATGGTCTAAAACTTTCATGTTGAACATTTGGATCAAAAGGGTCTCTAAATAGACGAACAACATGCATTTAGGTACTGACCTCAGAACACGTATATAATCACAACACTTTACAATTTTGGTCATAACTCAAGTTATACACATCGAAACGATGAACCGCAAAAGCTGGGTGTTAGCTAACACTTTTATCTACCTATTCATGCCGTCAATTAACCCAGAACCACATTCCTTCTTTTCTGGAAAAGCAATTCCTCAACCAGATTTCAATATTCATGATAGATCATAGACATGCATAGTTAAACTCTTGTGATTGGGCCAAAATCTCTCCTAAAACTTAAATTAACAATCATATGCATAATTTCCGGACCTAAACCATCCAGAAAACTACCTTTAAAACTCATCTTAAATCCATGCAAGATCACCACATCATCTACTTCTTAAATCCTCAACTTAAACTAACATGCATCTCTCAAAACCTTCATATTACTTGTTCTAGAACTAATCTACAAGTATGAACAACACTTAAATCATATTTTCCTTCTTCCATAGAGAATTAAGTTACTAAAAGTCACATGCATGCTCATTATTTGCAAGGATTTCACTTAATCAACACTAAGATAGCCAAGAATTATTAAAACTTATCCAACTTTCTTGCTTGGAAACTTGGATCCTTCACTCTTCCTTGGCTAACTACTAGAACCACAAAATCCCCTATGAAAACAACATAAAATCCTCAAATATTCAGATTCTAACCAGTATTTACTTGTGAGAAAAGAATGAGAAATCAAGATAGGGAGTTTACACTTGAAAGAGAGAGAGTGAGAGCTTGAGTGATTACATTTGAATCCCTAACGTACATAATACTCCCTCCCCAACTTGATATACATATATAACTCTCTTCTAAGTAGCCCAAAAATAAAACACTCTTCCTCTCTTCCTCTATTTAGCCGGCCCATATGGCCCAAATAGCACAAATTTTATCAATTTTAATCCTCCCCCCTTTATACTCATATCTCCCTAATTTCCCAAATTACCGAAATTTATTAATCTGAAAAAGAATGTTATTGGTAACTCAAATAAATATATCCAACACCCCCCATAAAATTCCTCATATTTATAACCTTAAAATAATTTGGATAAAGAAGGACCCGGTACATAGGTATCGATAAAAGAATTCATGTACGATCAGAATCACCATAAAATTTATCGGTAGCGATTTCTCAAGAAAGAAAAAATAAACTGATCCGTTGACAATCGTTGCACTATTCAAGTCCTGCAAAACACACACTTGGTTAGGAAAAAAAATTTTGGAACACGCGCTTTAATTATTCGTGATTTATTATTAACCTTGATCAATTAAACTAATTAATACGTATTAAGGGAGGAATATTCTTCGGGTTATTACAACAAGAGAGACCTTGCATGGAGCCAGCCATGCAGCCCCAAAGAGAGGAAGAGACTAGCACCTATGGGAGTTGGATGAGGGTCAAGAAACTCAGTAGAAAGAAGAAACCAATTGGAAAGGATTCCACTTCTAAGGTATCTGAGAGAAAGGATAACGCGGAGAATTTGAGGGGTACAACCCATGCGGATTTGGGAGAGGAGGCCATCAATCCCATGGGACAACCTACGTTGCCTTCCGCTCAGCAGACCCTAGCTAGTGGATCTAGATTCACACTCTAGACTCTCTAGAGGAGGAAGAAGAAGAAGAAACGATAGCTCATGAGGAAACCAATGAGGTCCCAACTAACCTGTAAGAACCCTCACGCCATGGGACGGTGTTACAAGAATATGAAAAGAACCACGAAACAGTGAGGAGCAACTCTAAGGGGCAGGAGGAGAAACTCCCTAGGAAGGAAAATTGCTAAGCCAATGAACCATGCAGGGTGGAGCGACAGACCAGGCCGACCCAACAAGGAAAAAGAAATATCAACAGGAGAGCCCGAATAGTAGGGGACACTTGCTCCTAAAAGATAAAAGCGCCAATCGAGGTAATTTTCTGCTAGTTTCAACACCTCCTTTTTTATTATTCGGACTATGCCCCTATCCTCATAGGCACTTAAGGCTTTAACACGCTCTCCCAAGCCCCAAAGCCGTTCAAATTCCAAGAGGCTTGGCTAACTCATTGAGGTCTCAAAGATTTGATCCAGTCCTCGAGGGATTCCAGCAAGGCTTGTGTTGCAAACCTTGATTTTATCGTAACAACCCTTCAAACCTGGAACCAAGAGGTGTTCCGTAACCTCTTTCAAAGGAAAAGACATCTTTGGCTCGCATCTAAGGGATCCAAAGGAGCCTTATGGAAAAAGGAAACCGATTCCTTTCCGATTTGGAGTAGAACCTCAAAAAACAACTCAACGAGGTACTTGACCAGATTGAGGCCTTCTAGCGACAAAAGTCAAGACATGACACGATTCGAGATGGAGACAGAAATACTAAATATTTCCACCTCAGCACCATCATTAAAAGGCAGACGAATCGAATCAATTCCCTCAAAAGTGAGAGTGGAGCCTGGGTGACAGACCCACAACAAGTCAAGACCATGGTGTGGAATTTCTTTGTGAAGTTGTACACGGATGAAGAAACAACATCACTGGTCCTATCCCCGAAGGCCTGTTTCCTAGACTTGATAATGCCGACATGGAGGCCCTCTCGGCCCCCTATATAGCATTGGAAATAAGAAAAGCTCTTTTTGCTATGTGTCCTTCCAAATCCCCAAGTCCGGATGGATATTATGCTCTATTTTTTAGAAGTTTTGGGATTTGGTCGGAAACTCTATATGTCACCTGGCTCTTAGCATCTTTCAAGGGGGGAAAATTCCAGCAAGGCTCAACCATACTTTTCTATCCCTCATACCTAAGATTAGTAACCCTCATCAGTTTGTGACCCAACTAAGGCCTATTGGGCTTTGCAATGTGGTGTACAAGATAGTTACAAAATGCACGGTAAACATATTGAAACCTATGTTACCTTCAATCATCTCACCTTTTCAATCTAGTTTTGTACCGGGTGGTCAGATTGGTGACAACATTGTGATTATGTAAGAGGTAATCCATTCTATGAAAGGCAAAAAGGGGCGTAAGGGTTGGATGACCATAAAGCTAGATCTTAAGAAAGCATATGATCGGCTTAGGTGGACATTTATCTGAAACACCCTTCTCGACATCCAACTACCTTGTGTTATGGTTGAAACGATTATGAGGTGCATCGGGACTTGTACTATGTCGGTTCTTAGGAATAGAGAAGCAACTGAAAGTTTTCGCCTTCTAGGGGATCCGACAAGGCGATCCTCTATCCCCATACATTTTGTGGCTTGTATGGAACGCTTGGCCCAGATTACCGAGATGGAAGTTCACAAGAAGAATTGGCATGCCTTCCCCACAAGCAGAAGAGGCCCCAAAGTGTCACACCTCTTTTTTTGCGGATGACGTGATTCTCTTTGCCCGCACTACACCTAACCAAGCCCATATCATCAATTGGTGACTGATACCTTCTGTGAGGCCTCGGGGCAAAAGGTTAGTGCCCAAAAATCAAAAATTTATTTCTCTCCAAATACGAAGAATAGTGTGAGAGGTAATATTTGTGACCCGTTGGGTATATCTGAGACAGATGATTTGGGACGCTATCTTGGGGTACCCACTATTCATAAGTGGGTGACAAGAAGCACTTACAGTGCCATCATTGATAGGGTGGACAAGTGTCTTGATGGGTGGAAAACTAGGTGCTTGTCCCTTGCTGGCAGAATCACGCTCATTCAATCAACAATCAATGTGATTCCTGCGTATACAATGCAAACCGCCAGGCTGCCCCATTCCGTTTTTGAAGAGCTAAATCGAAAAATCAAAAGATTTCTTTGGGGAGGCACCCAGCATGAAAGTAAACCCCATTTGATGGCATGGGCCAACGTTATCAAGCCTAAAGAACACGGTGGTTTAGGGCTATATTGTATGAAGCAGTTAAATATGGCCTACCTAGCTAAATTAGGATGGAGATTGCTTTGTAATCAACATCAAATATGGGCAAAAATTCTGGTTGGAAAGTATCTCCCAACTGCCTTTTTGACCTCCCCTCGTGAGATTATTTACTCCCAAAGAAGCTCCTCAACGTGGACAGGAATTGTAAGTGCAAAAAATATTCTCGAAAAAGGTGTAGCCATAGCAGTGGGTGATGGCTTCTCGACCCGGTTTTGGGACGATATCTAGGTTGACAAGCAACCTTTGCACGCGCTTGCAACAGCCTTGCCTCACTGTGCTGATGAAGTGAGAGTGGCGGATATGTGGGTACCTAAAGTGGGCTGGCGCTGGGAATATTTTGCCGATCAACTATCCACCCACATCGCGAACAAAAACCCCGTCATTTAAGCTTGCTGAAGAAAAGCGGCCATAATGCGTTCTGGCTAGGAGGGAAGCATGGGATTTCTCGATCAAGGCGATAACGAGCATCATCCAGCATCATGATCCAGACCCTTGACTCGAATGGCAGTGGATTTGGAAGATTAAAGCACACCAAAAAATTCGTCTTCTTGTTGGTAACGTTATTGGATCGTCATATGACTAAACTGAATCGGGTCAAGAGAAGCATGGTTGACGACATGAACTGTACCAGTTGTGGAAATGTCGTAGAAGATCTCAACCATGTCTTGTGGAGTGCCCGCAAGCTTATCAACTCCGGGAGAGTGGCTTCAAACCTCACAACACCAATCTATCCCTTCGGGAGTGGGTTATTGAAAATATTAATCCGGCAAATGTCAATACGGAGGATCCCATGAAGTTCGCAGTGACGTTGTGGTATATTTGGCAATGGAGAACACAATCGCATTTTTGACAAAGCCATGCTTATCCCGAAAATTCAGGGTGCTTTCCTAATGAATACAATCGAGCTGATAGAGAAAACCCTCGAGATGGAAGCTGAGGAGAAGTTCAAAGTGAGTCGATGGCACCGAGAGGCCCTATTGAGTGGCTTACGCCTTACAAGGGATGGATGATGCTCTCAGTTGATGGAGTTTCCAAGGGCAACCCAAGCCCAGCAGCGGGGGGAGGACTAATTCGAGATGACCATGGAAATTGGTTAAAAGGCTTCATGGAAGACTACGGGGACTGTGGCGCTCTTAAAGTAGAACTCAAGCGGTTCTCCGGGGCCTCCAACTTGCACGAGAAATGGGTATCTGGCATCTTCGAGTTAGAATGGACTCGCAACAAGCCATTAATATGATCCTCCAACCAACGTTTGCCAGTCGCAAACAGCAACAGATCGCCAACCCATGTAAGGAGCAAGTCCAAGCACCGGATTGGGAAGTTGTTCTCCTCCACTGTCCCAAGATGGCTAACCGAGTGGCGGACCGCCTAGCAAACCTCACCCTCACCCTTGATGATTTCAAAAGAGTGTATATGGATCAACCACCAAGTGAGGTGGAAGACCTCTTGCATGCTGATTTTGTAGAGGAAGCATGTCCCCAAGCTCAAAACTAATTTTGTTTTTAGTGTTTGAATGAAGAATGGGCCTTGGCCCATCAGCTGCACCAAAAAAAAAAAAAAAAAAACAAACACTTACAAATCACTCTAGTAATGTTAGGGCCTCAAATGAATATTAAGATGTAGCGGTATTAGATGCATTTACATTTTACGTCAATCGCACTTCACAATGTGAATAAAGTCGTTTATTTATAGAAATAAACTTTTTTCTAAATCTAATTGACCCCATTTATTAGATTAGTAAAATATTTCTTTCGGCCCAATTTGTTTGTCCCACCAACTAATTTTACAAGATCAATAAATATTTGTAATTTGATCAAAAGTTTATTAGTTGCCGAAATTATCCAACAAAATACTTGCCTAAAAAGTAAAAAAAATGTTTGAATTCTAAATAAATTTATTTATTATGCGTAAAGAATGAAAATTGAGTAATTAACACACAAAATAGGACAAGGAAGTTGGTTATTATGATAAATATTTTGAGACAGATGTAATATAATTAAAAAATTACAACATAAATAATTTTCTAATATAGTTAAAAAAAGAAATTATGTTTTTCTCAGCTCCAACAATATTATTACCAATATAGTATCTCATTTTTCCTCTCTCATCACTTTTCTCCCATACTTTTCAAATTCTCTCTCATAGCCTATTACATCAATCGCATTTTCCACAAATTTTATCATATCATTTCACACCTTACAGTACTTTCCATAATTCACCATACCACACCATATCAACCACATAAAAGAACATGACCTAAGATGCTAATAATTTACTTTCTTCAACCCCGCACCATGTGTTCATCCCATTACCACAACTTTTAATTTTTATGTGAAACTGCTTTACTATAAATTTATGGTGAAATGTGCAATTTTGGCCATGTTCTTTTATGTGGCTGGTTGGCTGCCGTGCCACAACATACCGCACTTTATCACAACCCACCACAACATACCAATCCACCACAATTTACTACAACCCACTACAATCAATTTTTTAAAATTTATTTTATTTAGAAAATAATATCATATTTCATCTCATTGTTTTCAATTACTTTTTCACATTTACCAATACAATTTACAATTATTAAAAACTAAATCCACCACAACTTACCACAACCCACCACAATTCACCACAATTCCACCACACCCACCACACCGCACCGAGCCATACTACAGTCGCCGTATAAAAGAATATGACCTTAGTGATAACTTTTTCGGAATAAAAAAATTTAAAAAGTTCAAATTAATTTGGAGTGACTTTAATAAAAGTTATCTCTTATTATAATGTGACTTATATTTGTATTAAAATATCATCTTAATATAACTTGTTAATCATAATAAATATTCAAATGATCATCTTAAAAAAATCATCTAACCATAATTTTACGTAAGATGACTTAAATTTAAAATTTAAATGGTTTTGCTAAATGGTGCCCTTGAACAATATCTAAGAAATTATTTAAATTTGTCTTATGGTTTATTTTGAACGTGAATCTAAATTTATTTTATATCATTGTATTAATTGTATACTTTCTTTCATATTTAGACAAATAAAATCTTGTTCAACTAGATTTTAATAATGATGAGATCTACAATTAAAAACAGTTTATGATAAAAGATGAATGAAGATTTCTTATTTTTAATTTTTGTCAAATCTGCACGATCTAATATATACCAACCCCCAATTCCGTCCAAAAAAAATTATCAAACCTTAAATATTTTAGTTCACAATGTGGATCACACATTGGTCTTTGTTTTCCCATTATTATTATTATTATTATTATTATTATTATTATTATATATAATTAGATTATAATAATCCCTACTTTTGCCAATTGGACAATAATAATCCTCACTTTCAATTTGTATTCTGGTGGTCCAAAAAAAAATTGGATTTGAGTGGGACGCCGCCAAGTTGAGTGGTGGTGACTCGGTGATTTTCTGACATGGCATATTGAGCATGTGTTTGACCGTGTTGACCATCTATGTGGATGCCATGTCAGACTAAAAAATATATATACCCACATTTTTTCTTTTTTTATTTTCCTAGTTGGCATCCAATCCCTCTCTCTCTCTCTCTCTCTCGCTCTTTCTTCCTGCCCGACCCCAACCCTTCTCTCTCTGTCTCTCTTTCTCTCTCTCTTCTGTGCCCCCTCTCTCAAACTCTCTCTTCCTACTCGACGCAACACCCCGCCACATCCCTCCTCCTTAATTCCTTCCTTCCCCCTTCTTCTTTCTACCTCTCCAACCTCGTCGGCCGCCGCTACACCACCAACACTACTACCCCGACGTACCACCACCACCCTCCCCCTCTTTGTTTCTCTTTCACTACAAAAAAAACAGAGCACAAAGAGCAAAATTTCTTTCAACACAAACTATTCGGAAAAGAAGAAAACAGAGAGATCAGATCTGGTCGAAACTCCAAGCAATGAAGGCGCCCCAATCATGTCGACGAGGAAGACCTGGTCGACGGCGAGTAAATCAAGGAGGGCGACCAGATCTCCGACGACATGGAGGGCGGTGTAGGAGGCGGCGCGTCGAAGTCACCGTAGCCGCAGAGGTCGGGGCGACCGCGCGGTAGCCGGCGAAGGAGAGGGAGAGGAGCTGAGCTGGTGGCGCCATGAGTACCAGAGCTCAGGGAAGCCATGGAGGAACAGAATTGTGCCATTTTTGGGTTCTCCGATTTCAGCTATGTGCATGTTTATGCCATTGACAGAGACTTTTCTGTGCCCAATCTGGTCCATTGATTTTAGTGTTGGTTTTGACTCTCTGGTTTTCTCTCTCTCTTCATGTTCTTGTCTAAGAATTCCCAGACTTGTCTCGACCCAGAAGCTAGCCGGGTTAGTCTCACACACTCTTTGATCTGATTTCCCTCTTATCAATTTTGTTGTTTTGGTAGAATCACTTTTTCGATTGCTAAATTATTCTCACTTTCCGATTTTTGGGTCTTAGGAATTAGCCTACCAATGGCGGTTGTGTTGTTGATATTGTAGTGTCACAATTGTTGATGAGTTTATGTGTTGAACATTGTAATTGTTATTATTATTTTCTTTTGAGCAATATGTTGCATGAGTCCAGATGATTGGTGTAGAATGATAGTGATAGAAGGTTGTGTGATAAATGATGCAGAGTGTGCTTGGTATTATTCTGGAGGAGGTGCAGGAACACGTCTTTTATTTTCCCGAAACACCTTCAGATTCCGGCAACAAAAACCCAAAACCGTCCATGGCCGGCGAGGATTCAATTGAAGAAGATGCCGGAGAAATCCAGCCTTCAAAGAAGAGGAAGAAGTCCTCCTCGAATTTCAGTCTCCTTGAGTTGAGCGGCAAAGAAATCAAACCATCAACATCTGTTTCGAGCTCCTTCACGTTTTCTCCTTTGTAAATGAAAAAAACAGACCCCTCATTTGTGTTTGTGGTTGTGCTCTGTTTTTTTTTTTTTGTAGTGAAAGAGAAATAGAGAGGGGGAGGGTGATGGTGGTGGTCGGGGTAGTGGTATTGGTGGTGTAGCGGTGGTCGGCGAGGTTGGAGAGGAAGACAGAAGAAGGGGGAAGGAAGGAAGGAAGGAAGAAGGAGGGAGGTGGTGGAGTGTTGCGTCGGGCAGGAAGAGAGAGAGAGAGAGAGTTTGGGAGAGAGGGGGCACAGAAGAGAGAGAGAGTTTGAGAGAGGGGGGCACAGAAGCGAGAGAGAGAGAGAGAGAGAGAGAGAGAGAGAGAGAGGGGGATTGGATGCTAACTAGGAAAATAAAAAAAAGAAAAAATGTGGGTATATATATTTATTAGTCTGACATGGTATCTACATAGATGGTCAACGCGGTTAAACACATGCTCAATATGTCATGTCAGAAAACCACCGAGTCACCACCACTCAACTCGGCGGCGTCCCACTCAAATCCAATTTTTTTTTTTGGACCTCCAGAATACAAAGTGAAAGTAGAGATTATTATTGTCCAATTGGCAAAAATAGGGATTATTAGAATCCAATTTTCCTATATATATATATATATATATATATATATATATATATATATATATATATGGAACTGATCATATGAGCGTGGGTCTTTTGTGAGCATGTGAGCATGATTGGATTTCTTGTGGACATCAAGTATTATTGTCGTGGACATCAATTATGAAAGGTGGACATCACGTATTGTTTTCGTGGACATTAAGTATGAAGGTTAGATATTAACATTTGATCCCCGCCAAGCAAAATCTTTATTTCTCTTTGCATACTTGATGTCCACAAAAATACCACTTGATGTCCGCTAAATGCCCGACCATGCTCACATGCGCACCAAAGAGCCATGCTCATATGATCAGTTCCCATATATATTGTTGTGGACATTTTTGAAGGATTTGTTGCTCTCCCTAAATTTTCCTCTAATTTTTGTTGAGTGGATTATAAGCTGCATTTCATCAGCATCTTTTTCGGTGGGTCTAAATGGTAGATCCTATGGTTACTTCCAGAGTGGCCGTGGATTAAGACAAGGAGATCCGATTTCACCTCTCTTATTTGTGCTAGTCATGGTCTCATGGACTATTGGCAGGGCGATCAAAGAAGTTACATCTAAAGAGAACTTCAGATTTCATCAACACTGTAAGTCTCTAAAATTAGCCCATTTATGTTTTGCAGATGACTTGTTGGTTTTTTGCAATGGAGATGTAGAGGGTGTGAAGTTGTTGATTTCTGTCCTGGAAGATTTTGCTGAGTATTTTGGGCTCATTCCTAACAAAGCTAAATCAAACATCTACTTGGCTGGAGTAGACACTGCTACAAGAAATAATATTTTGGCGGTGACAAGTTTTAAGGAGGGTGAAATGCTATTTAGATATCTTAGTGTTCCTGTCAAGCCTACCAGATTAAACATGCATGACTGTGCGCTATTGATACAAAAAATGTCCAAGCGTATCCATGGTTGGGCTGTTAGACGATTAACATATGCTGGAAGAGTTGAACTGGTTAATAGTATGCTAATGGCAATTCATACCTATAGGTCTCACATCTTTATTTTGCCAAAAAGTGTTATTGAAAGCATTGTCAAAATGTTTAGGGGGTTTTTATGGGGTGCTAATCAGAAGAAATCCCCCCCAATTGCTTGGTCGACCTGTTGTCTCTCAAAACCTGAAGGGGGTCTTAATATCAGGGATCCACATGCTTGGAATACTGCAACTTTGGGAAAGTTGATATGGCAACTTATCACGGATAAAGAGTCCTTGTGGGTTAGGTGGATCCATCATCATTACTTGAAGAGACAATCGATTTGAAATTGTGTAACCAAGCAGAACAGTAGCTAGTATTGGAGGAGGCTTATCCAGGTTAAAGATGACCTTGTGGATTTGTTCAGAAATCTGGTGGCACAGCAGAACAGAGTTGATTGGTTTCAACTGGTTTGGAATGGTCTCAAAATTCAAAAATGCTCCTTTATAGCTTGGTTAACAATTCATGGAAGATTGGTGACTTAAGATCGGTTATAGAAATTTGGGTTTTCTCTTGCCAATTGGTGTCCTTTATGCTTGAAGGATGCTGAGTCTGCTGAACATTTGTTCTTCAAATGTCAATTCTCACGCCAGGTCAGTTCAGCCAGTGTTCTTTTATTGTTTGATACCAATTTGGATTGGAACGATTGGATTCAAGATTGTTTGGGGAGAAATAGAAATATTCGAAACAAGCTGAGTTTGGGAGTCACAGTTGCTATCTATCATATTTGGTTTGAAAGAAATATGAGAATTTTCCAAAATTCTGAGAGAAATTTTGATTGTATAGTGGGTTACATAGTTAGTGATGTGAATAGTCGCTTAGCTTGATGAGGTTGTTTTGTTAGGGTGGTGTGTGGTTTGGTTTGGGCTTTCCTTATAAAGCCCCTCTAGGTATGCCTAGAGTATTTTTGTAGAATGCGTTTTTGTTAATGGAAAGTTTAACAATTTTCCATATATATATATATATATAGGAAAATTTGATTCTAATAATCCCTACTTTTACAAATTGGACAGCAATAATCCCTATCTTCAATTTGTATTCTGGCGGTCCAAAAAAATAAATTTGGATTGTAGTGGTACCAAATCCACCTCTACATTCTTTTTATTTTTTTCATTCATACCCCATATTATTTTTATTTTTTTTCGTTGCTACCTCCAAAAAGCTAATGAATTGTAGTTACTAAAAAAGTTTTTAAATTATTTTTTCGAGACTACGAGCAATTATTATGATTTTTTAAAAGGAATAAAAGTAAAAAAATCATTAAAAATCGAAAAAAATTGAAAAAAATTGGGAGAAACGTCGTAAATTCATTAGAAATCATGGTAAAGTGTTATACTAAGTTTTGAATTAAATGCAACACAAAATCTATGATATTTAGGGTATACTATCGATGATGTCCCACTACAATCCGATTTTATTTTTTTTTGGACCATCAGAATATAAATTGAAAGTAGGGATTATTGTTATTTAATTTGTAAAAGTAGGGATTATTAGAATCCAATTTTCCTATATATATATATATATATATATATATATATATATATATATATATATATATATATATATATATTACACACCAATATTTTAGTTCACAATGTGGATCACGCATTGGTATTTGTTTTCAATAGCAATTATATAACAATAATTCCTATTTTTATTTTGGCTTCTGATGATCCAAAATAAATAAAAAATTGTTTTCTAGTGGGCATCATCGGGTCAAGTGGTGGTGACTCGATAGTCTGCTGATGTGTACCGGTGAGAATGTGTTTGACCAAGAAATTATTGTTTTATTTGTATTCTAGTGGTCTCATTAAATTATTGGTACACTTCAGCAAATCACCGAGTCACCGCCACTTGACTCGGTGACGTCCCACTATAATATATATATATATATATATATATATATATATATATATATATATATATATATATATATATATTTTGGACCACCCGAGTGAGTACAAAACAAAGTAGGTATTATTGGCATATAAAAGTTGAAAGCAGATATTATTAAAATCCAATTTTCATATCCTATTTATATATATATATATATATATATATATATATAGTGTTTTGGTACTCATTAACATTTTAAAACAGAATGATTTTCTTAATTATTGTTCCTCTGTCAAAAAAAAAAACGGCTTCGCTCAAGGTTATCATTCCTATTGCAATATATATTACATGCACCCAGAGCATGTGCTCCAAATACTTACGAATGAACAATCATATGAATCAGAGTGAACAACCATAATAATCAGAGTGAACAACTTAATACATATGAGTAAACAATTATAAAATTTAGAACACGTGCTCCAGAAGCACCTAATAATTTGCATTCCTATTGTCCTCCCACAAAAATTGGAACCACGCTTACACATGCATTTCACCAAAACATGACCGTGTTCTTTTCATTAAGGCAATGTTAAGTAAAAATTTGGCAGATTTGGGTTTTTATAAGGGTGGTCAATGGATTAAGTTTAACTTTTTTTTCTTTGGTTAACGGTGGTGATGGCCACCTCTATTACCAAAATAAATCTGCCAATGAGGTGAAATAAATTTTTTAAAAATTTTTTGTAAATATATATAATATTCTATAAAAGATTATAACTATAATGAAAATATAATAATAATTGAGATAACTTTTGGTTGAATAAAATAAATATTCAAAAAATCAGTAAATTAAAATATGAACATGGCCCAAGCAAGTTACTAGTACTTGTTGATATATAGCTCAAGTATTTCTATTGTTTGAATTTACTACATTATTGACCACATGCTACTTTTATGATTTCCATAAATTACACACTTACTATATATCGGGTCCGAGTACTGGAAGCAACATTTTACATAAATGTTATTGTAAATTTCCATCACAAATTGCATCACCATCACAACATTTTACATAAATGTTATGGTAAACTTGGAATTTATGGACTAAGTATGTGATGTTTTGATGTTGGTTGACCGTTGATGGATATTCACAGTTCCAATGGCAGGGGCGAGTAGCGGCGTATCGAGATGTGAATTTATTAGCAATATGGTTACATTTACTTCCATAAATGTTATTGTAAATTTTCATTGAAGCGTAAACCGTGTATAGAATGCGGACCGAACCGTGTAAATTTCCGTTTGGTTTAAATTTCTTGATTTTAAATGCGGTTAACTTTTTCCAAATTGCGGTTTCGAGGTTTGGTTTAGGTTTTTAGATCCCGAACCGCATAATGCGGTTTCGGTTTAGATTTCCAAAATCCAAAAACCTCAAAAGTGGTTAACCATGGTAGAGGTTAACCGGTTTTGGCCACCCCTACTCAGCATAACAAAGAAACCCCCCACTTGAGCACAAAGGGGGAAAAGAAAAGACCTAGAGAATCTAATATTTGTGATTAAACTCCCGTTAATAGGTCGCGACAACAGCAAAATGGGTAAAACTAAAATTCTTAAATTCATATTTGATCATGCCCACACAATTTATGTTATTTATTTATTTTTATCGTGGTGGCTCTAAGGTCAGTAGGTGACCATACACCAAGCACCAGGGTATGAATAGTGGTGGCTGCTCTAATAAACAGAACCATAAATTTTCTGATCAAAGAGCGATTAGTTTAAGATCGGGGAAGTAATGTTGTATGGACTATTTTAATTTTAAGGAAGTTGCCAAAACAGTGGTAGTGACAATTGCATAGAAAAAGACCAATCACACAAGAGCCACGTTATCACTGCATGATGAAGCCGTAGTATCTACTGGGCCACAACCTATACGTATCTACTAAAATGGTATTATTATATTTCATATTAATTTTCGTCTTTAAAAATTGAGTAGTTAAATTTAAAAAGTTATTATTATAATTTTTTTATATATATAATAACTTATTATTTAAAAATTATTAATATTTAATTCGTAATGAATAAAATAACTATAAAAGTTAAATATCACAATTATTAAAAAGATATTATCTAAAAAGTTATCAATCAAAATATTAAAAATTGTGATCAATTAATATATATTAAAAATTGTGATCAATTAATATAAGACGGAAGAAGTAAAAACAATAACAATTATAACTGTGATGAAATCGACTGACAGCAGGCAGTGAGGGAATCCGTGGATCACTTACCGCTATCAGTCAATATTGTGTTACGAATTTTTGTACACGTTGTGCTAAGGGTTAGTCTAATTGCCGTGGCAAGAAAATCAATTAATGAAACATGTCTGTTATTTTGTATTAAATATTAATACAAATTCAATTCAAAAAAACAATTGAACTCAACATCATAACAATCCTATTATAAACATTATTCAATGATTAAGGAGCTGTAGTTACTTTCATTCCGTTACTATCGCAAAGTATGTGACGATATAAAGGCTCAATCATTCCGTTACTATCGCAAAGTATGTGACTATCGCAAAGTATGTGCCGGGGCTAGCTTCATAGAGTCAAGAGGGTTGGCCCCTAAAAAATAAGAGTTGTCAAAGAGTTGCGTAAGTAAAAGGTAGAGTCAATAAAAGTTTGCCCGTTTCACAATGTTAATCGGACCGGGTTGGCCAATAATAACTCAAAATAAATAGTTTTTCCTATTGTTTTAAATGTTAATCTCATTTAAATATATTATTAATACTTCACATTAAATAATTATTAATATAAGTACTTTTTTAATACAAATACACTTAGGCTCTACTTGGGAGGAGGGTGGGGGGGGGGGGTTAGGAAGGGTTAAGAAGGGTAACCGACTCCTCCTTACTCCTATTTGGGAAGAGAGTGACGGAGGGTAAGGGAGAGTAAGAGGGAGTGGGATTTACTTTCCTTTACCCCTCTTAATCCTTATTTTTTTAACACCCCAATTTGGGGTGTAAAGAGGTGTATATCATACATAGACATGTTCAATGGGCTAGGGACCCGCCCGGCCCGAAAAAATGCAGGTCAAGGTCAAAATTTTAGAAGGTGACCCAGCCTGGCCCGGAAATGTCGGGGCCCGAAGTATGGTCGAGCTGGGCTTGGGCCGAGGGTCTGTGGCCCAGCCCGGCCCGCCGACTCGACTAAATACAATTTTTTTAAAAAAATCTTAGATTAAGTTTAAGTATTTTTTGTGACCCGACCCGACCCGGCCCGACTAAATACATAAATAAAATGCGTAAATTTTAAGCTTTTTTAATAAAAAAAATTCATTTTATATATTTGTCGGCCCGTGGCATGTAGGATCTCGGGCCGAAGGTCGGGCCGGAGCAGCTCGGGCCGACGGGTCAAAAACTCCCGACCTGACTGACCCGGCCCGGGACCCGGCCCGGCCCGACCTTTGAACATGTCTAATCATACATAACAAAGAAAATTACCATTATACCCCTAACCCTCTCATACTCTCACTCTCTTTATTCTTATGTTGAATTACATATATTATGAAAGGGTAAATATGTCAATTAACATTTTACTCTTATGAACTCTCCAAATTGTTCTCCCAAGCAGGGGTAAGTAGTTTACTCTTATGAACTCTCCCATACTCTCACCCTCCTTTACTTTTATGAACTCATACTCTCCATTTTTAACTCTTCTTCCAAGCAGAGCCTTAATTTTAACTTTAGGATTAAATGGATCGGCCCATGAATTGACGCTTATTTTTACTAAAAAAAGCCCTGATTCGACCCTATCCTACATGACTAATGGGATGACCTTGATTCGACCCAACCCAACCCATTGCCCACCCTAACCTTGGGTAATATATATATATATGGTTTTAGGGTCATCCCTCATGATAAATTACCCTATAATTTAACAAAACATGTTTAATATTGCAGTCCACGGATGTGGCCCGAAATACCGGCCGTAACCAAACAATTTGTTAACCTCATTTGTGAAGGTTGACAAGCGTGAGCTAAATTCAATTGGGCCTACCCACACGGCTCGGACCAAATTTTTTCTACCCTATCTTCTTCTCCTATGGAAGGAAATACCTGTCTTAATTTTTCAATTTTTAATAGTGACTACTGTCATAATTATTGGTAAGGCTGTTGATGTTGGTTTTTGTCGAGTGTGATTCAATAATAGAAGTTTATAAAGTCTATTATCATAGTCTTTTTTTTCAAGAGTTATTCATCGTATCAGATCGATTTCTCTAGCTTTAGAAAGTTATATTATAGCTCGTTTTAGTTTAAGAAAGATCAAAAAGATATTAAAGCACACGGTTAGTAGTCTGAAAAGTATTACAAATTCAAAATAAACCAACATTAAATTTATCATTAACTTTTAAGTACAAGAATTTATACTAATATTATATATTTATTTTTATTAGCTTCTTTTTTTTAAAAAAAAAAGTTGTATTGTAGTGAAATTTTTGGTTTACCGACTCTTTCCCCACCGTGTAAGTGCGCCAGTTCTGCAGTTCATAGCAACGTGCAAAAACGACTGGCGTGCAATAGATAATATGATAGCTAAATGTAGTGCTTCTTCCTCAGATTTGAAAGGCAATGAGCTTTTATCATAATGCCCCCCAAAAAACCATAATGATTGTAAAAACATGATGACCCAGACATTGAACGCTACTTTGACCTGATGAATACCAATGCTTCTAAAAAAATCATGAGCTTTTCTCGTTCCATATTGCTGTTTTTCAGCTTGGAACTTTTGATCTAGAATTTACCAGAAAATTTTCAAGTGTCTTCCCTACTTTTGGTTCTAAAGTTATTATTGCCCTTCTACTGTACTCTTAAAGTTTTGGTTGAGATACTTTCACTTGTTAGAAGAGTCTGGTTAGGTATATAAGAAGTCTCATGCATGTTCGGATTTTAGCGACCTCCATATTTATTAGTTCAAAGCTAAGGGTGTCTTTGCAATATCTACCTTTTACACGTTTGTAGTTTGAAGGGTATTTGCATGGAAACTATGCTTCACTTTCAACTATTAGCTTAAATTTTGACCAATGTTAAGTGATGAGTTACGGGGCTATATTGGAAAATGGCGTTCTAAATAAACGTTTGAGATGAAATGAGAAAGTGTGATTAACATTCGCCGGACTGAGCAAACCAAACAAACCATTTTCAATGTATAAAGTTATCATATTAGTCATGTCCAAATGTTACCTACAACAAAGTTGTGTTACAAATCACAAGACTCAAGAGGAACAAAAAGAATACAGAGAGAGGAGCACACCTTTAGCCAAAGAATTGATTGGACTACAAGAAAGAATCAAATCCAATCCAATCCAATCCTCTTCTTTTTTTCCCTTTCTAATACTACTTTACATTGCCAAGAGGCTTCAAGACAACATACAATCAAGCTAAACTGGTTGAATTAGAATGCTACAACCAAACCTTCCGGATACAAAACTCTTTTTAAGTACAAAACCGTGTTTGATAAACATGCATAAATGCAATATGGGAAATCCAGATGTAGGCAACTTTCTCCTCATAAATTGAAGTTTATGAAGAGGCTGATACTACAGAATGCATGCCTAAGCAGCATACTTGTGCCTGCAGAGAACCTTGCATCTTAAGATCCTATCCTGCACATAAAACCCTGGCATAACCATCATCTTAACCTTGCTCCCCACCTGCATCTTATGCTTCTCGGCGAACAAATCCTCCATGTAATTCGGATCAAAAGCTCTATTTTCTTCCACCCTGAGAATCTCCAAATGCGGGGAGAAAGAAAAAGCGAGAAGATGCAGCAACCAGATGCATTTCGCAGCAACAAAGAACGACTGAAGTAGAGCTTCGGACCACGGTCGTGTCCAATTCAGTGTCATAATAATGCAGCTCATTTTGTGATCGCAGAACTTACTCAACTCCTCACTGTAATACTTGGTCCCTTTCTTCAACACTTCGTTCCAACTCAGGTTCCTCAACGCGACAAATGACTGAAACTTTGCCTGCCGATTTTGATGGGGATCAAGAAACTTCGGACACCCGTTTTTCTGAAACGCGCAGTTCTCAAAGTCCTGGTAAAATGCCTGGTTTATGACCGCTTCGAGGTGGTAAAAAACTGCTTTCGACTGCCTGGAGGAGGAATTTACGGCCACTTTGTAGGGTTTGAGGAGCAGGGTTAAGTTCTCCATGAGCTGTTCATCTGTTTCCTGGATCTGGGAAGTCAGTATTTTGCAGAACTGCTTCACAGACAATCTGGCTTCAGATACAATCTGCAGAAACCCTTCGATCATAACTTCTTCATCCACCGGCATCGAATTTCTACCATCCAACGGTTTCCCTTTCCTCAGAAGTGCTGTTGTTCCAAACGAAGTTTGTTTCAGAGCCGCCTTCAGTTCTTCACAGTATGACTCCAAATTCTCCAGCTTCTTCTTCAATTCCCCAAACGAAGATCTCATCTCAGAAACTTCCCTCACTGCCGCATCCCTTTTCTGACACGCATTCACAAGCTCCTTTCGCAAACTCTCGACAGAAACAATCCCCAGATCCTTCATGATTTGTGACACTTCCTCAGACTCTGTTCTCCCAGGAGAAAAGTTGAAGTTATTGTCACGCTGCTTTTGCTGTTGCCTTCTCTTGAGCTTCGGAAACAGCCATGAAAACAGAGCTCCCCGCGATTTCGCTTGCGAAACTCCATAAGAAGCGTGGGAGTCTGTAAGAGGGACGATGATGTTAGAGTGTTTGCTGTTGCTTCGGTTGTCGATATCTGCGCTGATTTTCGCAGGCTTGCATTTGTTGCAGGATGATGATACAGATTTGAAGTCACCCAGACTGTTTCTTCTCCTTGATCGGACGATTTCGGTGCCTGAACTTGTCACTGATGCGTTGTCATCAGCTGGACAAAAATGGGGTTCTGGGCTGTGTAATCTGGATGAAAGTTGTGGAATTGATGATGGGTTTGGTTTTGAAATTTCAAAGGAGGTTTGATTTTCTGATGCGAAGAAGCTGTTGTCGTCCCAACTTTCGGAAATTGCTTGGCTTGCTCTTTGCATGGGGCCGTATGATGAGGGTTCATCCTCATAGCTCTGCAGAATTAGCAACCGTAAAATGTAAGTAACCGTAAAATGTAAGTAACTCATTATTGAGAAGGAGAAAGTGTTCTTTTGTGATGCTTGTCAATTGAGATAGTATTTTGGTTGTAGTTAATATTTGCTGTATTATTTATGTTTAGCGGTTTTTTTGCAGGCATGTGTTTTTTGAAGTGAGATGTTTGCTGTTTTGTATTGTAATTTTGTTATATTCTACGAACCTTTAAGCCTTTAACTTGCAATAATCGACAAAAAAAGTAACTCATTATTGAATCTTCAACCAATCATTTAAGTTTTTGGTTAGGATGGTTATAGAGTTGGACTCCAGTGATGGATTTAAGTCTCTAATCATGGGTGATTAATGCACTATTACATTCATTT
Source organism: Portulaca oleracea (assembly GCA_029582165.1). Taxonomy (NCBI): domain Eukaryota; kingdom Viridiplantae; phylum Streptophyta; class Magnoliopsida; order Caryophyllales; family Portulacaceae; genus Portulaca; species Portulaca oleracea. The sequence goes on from CM055889.1 coordinate 6,563,547, forward strand.
GGTATACATAAAATCTATAATTTTTATCCTAAATTATATCAAATCATTATATATTTTTTTGTTACTGTTAGCTTTGGCCACCCTGGGGTTGGCCTGAGATTCGCCGGTCGTTGGACTAATTAAAAGGTTTCAAGTTTGGATCTACATTTTCAATTTAAAGAACATTTTAATGAGGTATAATTTAAACTATAAAATCATTATTAAACTTTTCACTATTAATTTAAATTTTTGATTAAAATGATTGGATTTTACAAAGTAGACTTATTCAATTTGAAGGACGATTATACGTTTAGGATAGAGGGAACAAAAATGGAAGAAGCTGTTAAGCAATTAATTAACGAAACAAAAAAGTCATAATCACAATGGCAGACAAAACCATGATTGACAGTAAGTCCCATTAAGACCAATCACTGAAGAATCCCATTTGCAAGAAGCCATAATGAAATTAACCAAAACAATTTCCCTAAAGACATGCAACAATTATTGACAACAACAATTCAATAATCCCTAATATTATGTCCCTTTACATAAGAACCACAAATACATTTAGCTCCACATATTCACATATATTTCCAAAACATAAAAATCCAAACAACCCCAAACACACAACCAAAATGTTTTATGGGATATATAGGTTAGCTAGATCCACCAGATAGTGATACGCAAGTCATGTTCTTTAGAGTGGTAAGTTAAATTTATTTTTACTTTAACTTTTAACCTTATCTTAGCTGATTTTCTAAAAAAACACTTAAATCAAACCTAACTTGATCCTATCAATTTAAAGAATAAGGTTATATTCCCTAAAAACCAAAATATTAATTGATTAGGAAGAATAGAGAGACTTACAGGAGTGAAAACAGGGTAATCATGAGCAGAAAAATGAGGAGGATTGCGAGATAAAGCAGGAGGAGGAGAAGCTGCAGAGAGAAATCTGAAATGAGCAGGGCTGTTTCTGTTGCCCTGCATTAGAGCAGAGTGAAGAGCTCTGAGCTCCACAGCTTTATCAATGGCTGCCTGTATGTCTTCCCTCTTTATATTCCCACCATCTCCTCCATTGACACTCATTTTTGCTGCTTCCATGAAAAACAAGGAGAAGAAACACAGTGTAGTAGTAGCATGTAGCAAGCTTCTCTTCTAAGTTTAACCTCAAAGAAACACTAAGTCCCTTGGTTGGAAGTGTAAAGCTTTGGGATTAGAGAGCAAGTGAGAAAGAAGAGAACAAAGGAGATGGACAAAAAAAAAAAAAAAAAAGGAGGTTGGGTTTTGTAATGGGGATGATGAGATAGATGATTATATCTAGTCAAGATATTGGAGAAACATAAAAGAAAAGGGAGTAGTAGTGTAAAGGGTATACATGTGATACCAAGAAGAGGGAGAAGTGGAGTAGTTTGCACCTTTGTGCCCAAAAGATAAGGCTTTATTAATTGAAAAAATCAATAATGAAAATTGAAATACTAGTAGTATTACATTATTGTTTGTTGAATGAGTATAATAACATTGAGGAATGGTAGTGAGAGTGACTTGAGGATATCAAGTGAATGCGACCATACAACCCTCTTCTGTTTGTCATTCATTTTTTTGGTATTCTAATGCTTTCTTGGTGCATTTTAACATAATGAATAATTATAAGCAAATTACAGTTTACCTGGCATCTCCATGAATATTAAATATTAATATCATGTGTGGAGTACTGTAATTCTGTAAGGCTGAGAGTACTGATAATAGAGTGGAGATATGGTGGAAAAATAGTAGAAGTATCCCATATGAGGGTGGAACAACAAGGGGTATAACATTTTCTCTCCTTTTTTTTCTCCCTCTCTCTCTCCTCTTTCTCTCTCTTCTTCCTCCTTCCCTTCCTATCTCTCTCCTCCATTTTCTCTCCCATGTCACAGTTCTATATCCTCACGTGCCGTAGAAAGAAGGTTGTGACATTATCTTATTTTCTATATAATGTTTTTTTTTTAAACATCTTCGATATCCGATAAAAAAGATTTTCCCATTGCATCCTAACTTTTGAATGCAATTTTTAATATTAGTTTCTATATTTAGTTCCTTATCCATAATGTGGATAACTGAAGAGTGATTATTTTTTTCTCCTTAGTTTTTAATAGATTAAACTAAAACGACTCACTAAATCTCTTCTATTTTTTTTCCCATGTTGTTGTAACTAGATAGCGGTTAATTTTAAAATCTTGTGTCAATTAAAATGTATTTTTGTGAATCATAAAATTAAGGATAAGACTACTATATCTTATCCCTATGTAATTCACTTGATGCTAGAATTTTGAAATATATTGGATTTAATTTGTTTATTGGTCAATAATAAGCTTAATTAATACCGTAGATAGTCATAATAAGCATATTTGTCAAATGAAGTGAATCAATTACAACTTAATTATCAACACTAGCTAGCATCATAACCAGGTTAAACAGTAATGTTTGCACTAATCATTTCTTTAATTATAGATCTCATATTTCAGTATGTCATAACTTACCAATTTGTTTAAACACAAACTAAGCTGTAAAGGAAGCAGATCATACTAAAAGAAGGCTTGAATCCTAAAGTAAGCTAAGGCACTGTTCTTCCTTTCAAAGGCAAGGATTGGTGGGTTGGCATTTCATTAATCACTAATTAATTACACAAATGGGGAGACTAATTACGTATTAATTAAGAAACACTGATTGCTTTCTGTATGCAATGGCCCCTGTTTTGTGATGGGGTGCAGTGCAGTTTGGAAGCTTTTTGGTGGCTTTTTGGTCATTTTTGAGATTAAATTATAATGATTTGTTTTTAGAGTGATTAATTAGTGGGGTACCAAAAATCCTACAACTTTCCAAACTTCCGAAAGCTCCACTGTTCTTGTTTTGTCATGGACTTATAGATTATGTGAAATATGTCTAATTCCTTTTCAAGGGATTGTGTTTCTTGTCTTATTTATTCAAGGTTTGCTATTTTAGTGTTTATTTTCACTTAATTTATTTTGAATAGCATTTAAGATATATTCTTTTCAATTTAGTTATTTTGACTCAATTTGTGTTAGCATTTTCTGTGAGAGTTTTTATATAATTTGCTATAAAGTGAACTCATTTGATCCAAGGTGGAGAACATGCTCCCAATCTAATTCAAATTACTTTAACTTATCATAGACTTATTTTCTAAACTTTGTTATTTGTGAGAGCCTTATATATACTGATTATTTCATTTATTAGTAATAAACAATTTTTATATATACTAATGGATCGTGAGACGATTCCCTCATTCTAATATGATGATTGTTCTAATCTGATCAAACCTTAATAGAAAAATATAAATTATCTTATGGGTAGATTTGTATATTGGCTGAGGGTGGTTCGATCCCAAAAAAAGCTTTAATATAATTTAAGATTAAAAATTATGAACTATATATTTACCAAATGGATGTGATAATATAATGAAAATCCTTAATTCTAAGACAGATATGACACTAAGTTAAACATATTGATAATCAAAGAATGAAGGAAAATGCCTAAATACCTCATGTGAGGATGTATTAGGCATGGATATTAGTGGGAAAAGAAATAATATGAAATTGGTAATGGAATTTCTTAGTAGGATGTAAACTTTTGTTTAATGATGTGTTGGTTTAGTTGCCTCCCATAACTACTTTTGGTAGAAAGATGGCATTATTATTATTAGTATAATGCAAAATCAACTTTGTGAGAAAAAAGCTTCCTCCGTTTGTCAAACTCCACATGCACAATCTGTCCATTCTTTCTAACTAATCTTCTTCAGAAAATGACCGCGTTAGTTAAAAATTAAGACTGTTCATCTTCAATTAATTGTTTCTTGGTAGTGTGAACTTCTTTTATGTAAATCTCATGTGTGAATGAGTTTTTTTTTTATTTTTTATTTCTTCGTTTGAATCAGTTTCTTTATGCAGTCTTATGTACAGGGAAGATGGTTTATCTATAAATTTCCCAAATCTCACATTAGCAGAACCACACTGAAATTTTGTTATTGTTATTCTTTTTCAAGTTGACATTTCAATATTAATTCCTTTAACACTATCAAGAAACTCGATTTTCCTTCCTTAAATTTCCTCCTCTATTTTTGATGTTCATGATTTTTTGATGTGCGATTTCAATTAAATAGTCTATTTTTCCTATATATCCATGCCTTCGCTCGGCTATGTACCTTCTAAGTTCTAAGCATGTAGAAGCCAATTAGTCTTCTCTTTCCTCTTCTTCTATTTTTGGGTATATGATTACTGCATATTCTACTTCTTTAGTCTCGAATGCACTGAGTTCAAGTGGAATCAATTTGCAACATAGTGGTACTGAAACTATTTTTAAGATGATGACCCTTACAAGTATGAAAAATCGATTCCCGTCATTGATTACTTCTGAAGAGAAATTTTCATCACTACAACCATGTTCTTTTGGGTAGCCAAGCACATTTTTTACCATACTAACCACAAATAACAATATTCGCAACTTTCTCTTTCCTCATTTTTCTTTTCCCTCACTTTTTTAACTTTTTGCGAGATTCGCACCAACCACATTTTCTTACAATAACCATAATTTTTTTTCCTCACTTTTTTTTACACCTTTCACCTTTTTTAAGACTCACCTAGTAACTTACTACACCAACCATTATTATCACATTACTACCTTTCATCTTTCTAGGAACCAACCTGCCAACTTACCATATCAACCATTCTTCTTACCACAAATAACTACATGTGACCACACCCACCACATTTTACGATAACATACCATAATCACAAATAATCCACCACACCAGGGGAAAAAAAAAAAAAACAAGGCCTATGTTCTAGTGGGGGGAGGAGGAGGAAGAAGCACATTATATATATCTAATTAGAATGCTCAATTCATGGCCTTAGTTGTGGTATGAAAATTTCAACAAAATTACCTAAAAGATGTATCATAAAAGAAAATAGCACAGGTAAGAAAAACACGATTGATGAATAGGCTTGAAAGAAATGGATTCGTCAAAAAAGCTAGTCTTAGGATGCTAGTAATGTGAGACCATGGACATTTCCAACCACTTCCATAATCTTCTTAAAATTCAACGCAAGCAAATGGCCAAGCTTGACAGTATCTCCTGAGCCTTTTTTGCATGGATTTATCCCCTTGGCATCTCCACTATTATTTTCTTTCTTAAAATAAATTAGATAATTCAGGTGGATCTTAATCTTATTGTAGGGATATAACAAATTATATCGTACCAGACCGGTGATAGTAAGGCCCCGTTCTTTAATGGAGTGGGATTATTCGTGATTCCACACCATATCACAAATTTCTATTTCCCAACCACAACTTATCGTAACTTTTTATTTTTCTTTTTTTTTAAAGTGAAACTTTCAAAATAAAAAATCAAAACTTTTACTTCATTTCCACCTATTATTATTTTCAAATTAAAATATATCGACACATCTTTCTTTATTTCCACCATAATTTTCCACATTCTACCACGTCGCCACCAATCACACCGTAAAAAAGAACAAGGCCTAAAGTGACTATTGTTCCAATCTTTCACATCTTTTATCAATGTTACTAAATAGTTGTTAGATGTTAGTTGTGTGCATTGAATATTAGTGGTAATTAATTGTTTGTATTGATTGTTTGAATAGACAGTTTGTATTGAATGTTTGGAAAATGTGTGTATGATAAAGTTATTTATTTCTTAAAAAAGTATTTGTTGAAATTTCATTTATACTTTTTATAAATAATATTTTTAGGATAACATTTGTGTAACTTTAGACAATTTTGAGATTAAAATGTCTTTTCCATAATAAATTATTTTCAATAGGTTGTTTTGACCTATCTATTAAAAATTGACTGGTTGGGATAAAACAACCATTAAACCAACTTATAATAGACTGTTTGATAAGTCGTGTAACAAACCGGGCTTTGTTTTTTTTTTTATCATGGGCAACTTGTTGCCGCTTTTCCATTTCTTAGGAGAAAAATAAAATATTATTTTTGGGAAAAAACATTTATTATTTATTCCTTTCACATTTTCCCCTTTTTTCAGAAAATAAACAGATAAAACAAGAATTCTAAGGCTATCTTTATTGGGGAGTACCCCATCCTAGGTGGCATAACATGTGGAGGAGAGAGAAAAAAGAGGAAAAATGAAAAGGATGAGAGAGAAGGGGTGTCGGAGTACTCCTTGGAGTATCTCTACTTTCCGACACAATTTGACAATTTGATGTTTGTTTTTTATTTTTTCTATTCAATAATTATTACTTTTGTTTTTAAAAAAAAGGAGAAGTCAATTTATCTCATTTTTAATTATAAAAAAACTAAAAGAATTTCATGTGAAGTTACTCCTGTTAGTCATGTGGAGAGAGAAAATTTCAATATTTTACTTATGTGTCAAGAGGAGTATCCCATTTGAGATGCTCCCCAATAAAATTAGCCTAAGTTCCTTTTTTTTCTTTTTTGGAAACTAAGATATTTCAATAATTCATTACATTTTAAATTTGTCACGTCTAAGGTACCAAAATAATACACATGCATGACGAACTCTTTACCATATAGCTAAGTTCTCTCTCTCTCTCTCTCTCTCTCTCTCTCTCTCCTAGTCCTTGACTGCAGACGAAGGAATCAAACAGGGGATCCCTGATAAAAAAAAAATGATTAATATTTTTCCAAAGGAAAAGATAACTAATCCAACAGTATTTCTGTTTTTTGTTTTGTTTTTCAGAAAAATGGTTAAATTTGATTTTCCTCCTTTTCCTTGCTGATTATATATATAGGACGGGTATAATGTTTAGGGTAAAGTTAATGGCGGGGAATTATTCGTCCTGGTTTTTCCTCGTAGATGGTGTACGTTGAGTTCATCTCTTGTCTTCTTCTGATTTGTTTCTCTTCACAGAAAAGAAGATTCCGAAGTCACTTTGAATCACCTTGGTTTCTGCGGTTAATTTGTTGCTTTTGTTTATCTGCTATTACTGCTCAGAATAAATGTAATTAACAACACATGTTTTGTTGATTAGTTAATCAAGTTGTCCATGCAGGGTTGTAAAAATAAATCAACAAACGGGATTTACCCCCAAAAAGATGAGGAAAAACAAATTGCCACAATGGAGGAGTATCTAACACAACTAGATATGTTAATTTTTGACCGACTCGGTAATTTGGCTCGTATCAATCAGTCCGAAAATTATGGATTTTGACACATTTTTCTTATCCGAACCTGAAATCAATTGAATCTGAAAAACCTGAAAATTTATTTTTTAAGATCAATTCTGTTGGAATTTGTGATTTTTTTATTGGAATTCTTAATTATTAATATACAAGTGCAACTTATTCACCTATTATTTCTCTAGTTTAAGTTGAGATATTCAATATATCTATCATTTCTAGATGATAATCATATTTTATTATGTATATTTAAAATATAGTACTTAAATAAAAAAAATTTCTATAAAAAAGTAAAAATTTGTAACCATAACCTATTTAACTGACCGAAAAATAAAATACATCCCCTATCAGTGGCGGATACCCATAGAGGTTGAGGATGGCTATGGCCACCCTTAACCTCAAAAAATTTGTAAAATTTAATATAATTTTGGTTAAAAAATATCAACTATATATTTATCAAATTAGTATAATAGTGTAACCTAAAACAATTTGTAAAATTTAATATGATTTTGGTTAAAAATATCAACTATATATTTATTAAATTAATATAATAATATATTGGACACCCCTAATTTAAAAAGGCTAGATCCGCCACTGTCCCCCGTATTTATTAAATTTGATGTACCCGACTCATATTTAACCTTCCCCCGAATTAATAGGGCTAAACACAAACCAATAATTTTGTGGGGCAATATGTTGTCTATATACAAGTACAACATACAATGAATTATTTTCAGGCTTTTTGGTTATATTATTAATAATTCGATGCTTAGGGTGTTGATATAGACTTGCATAGGTAATGGGCCAGGTAATAAGTGCCGAAATGTGGGGTAAATAGGCCCAATATTAAAAACTGTAAATGGGTGGGCTGGCTCCACTTAGATTTGGGACCATATTTGTTGAATTATTGCTGCCAAAAGAAATGAAAAAGCTGCTCCTAACTTTCCCTACACAGGCAGTGACAGAAGTGATAAAAGTGTGTGCAACTAAGTAATTCTTTGGGCGTCTAGGTTTAAGTGAGATAAAGCAAAGCTGAATATGTTTGATTATGTTGCGGTAAATTTAGATAGAAGCAGTGAGAAATAGGTAATGAGTTTTTTTATAAATAGGAAAATTTAGGTAAGTTTAGATAGAAAAAGTATAATTAAATATAGGTGGTTAAAGGTGAGTTGTGAATAATTTACGGTACTAAAGAAGAGGCCCATTGCTTGCTCGAGCCCCTCGTACTGAGAGAGTTTTACCTAGGTTGCCGGTTCTCATTTTCGATAACGGATAGATCACATTGATTATATAGTGGTGTTTGGCAATTAGCCTATAGTATGACCTAGGACTGACATTGAACGGGGTTGCCTTGCAAGCTACTCGGGTTTGACTCGGTCAAAGCTCGGCTCAAGCTAAGTTTGACCAAGGCTCAGCTCGGATGTCTATCGAGCCCAGCTCGAGCCTTGGGGGAGCTCGACTTGATTAAGCTCGCTTAAGTATTTTAAGGAGGAAGTAGGTGATGCTCTCTGAATATGATAAATTATATATTAATTTGGATGTTTAAAATTTAATATTAGTGTATAAATTTGTTGTTTTTCTTTAGTTTTCTTTAGTTAAGCTCCGTAATTTCAAAAATTTAATATTAGTGTATAAATTTGTTATTTTGTAGTTAAATTTAATAAATATTTAGAAACTTATTTGAAGTTTGATTTTAGTTCGGAGAGTGTTCAATTAAAAAAAAATTGAGCCGAGTCTGAGCCTAGATTTTCAAACCGAGCCCGAGCCTTGACTTTGAAAGCCCGGCAAACTACAAGTCAAGCCTAAGCCTGGGGGGGGGGGGAGGGCTTGGCTCGTTTACACCCCTAGTATGACCTATTAGGAAGAAAATATCTTTTGGAAGATTTTGGTTATTTTAATTTGATCAAAACAACCAAGTTGGTGCTTACGTTATAGTCTATTCGAACGCCAGTTTAGACTAAAACAATCAATTTTAAATAGGTTGAAAGAAGCAAAATATTGCAAATTATCTGAAAATGACAGTTTTTCAAAAAAGTTATGATAGGTGCCCTTAATCCTAATCCAAAAAAGGAATCCCAATCGATATGATGAAGGTTAAGGTTATTGAGATGCTTCCTCCTCGTTTCCCATGAAAAGTTTATGTTGGGTTTTTTTATGATCCATTGGATCCGGTACGGTCCAAAACGGCAAGGGAGCGAGAGGCGTTGGGCGCGCCCTAGACAAAAGTCGAAATACGAGAGGTGCAGGCAACGCTTGAAGAGGCACGACCTGCGTCCTGCACAGTAGCAGAGGAAATACACGGAGAAGGAGACGCAACTCGCGTCTCACAAACTCTACTCGCGCCCCTCTCACCAAGTCAAGACGTTGCCGCGTCTTCAATAGGTGCTACCCGCACCTGATGTCTTAGCAGTCACGTCAATTTTCTACTCTCCCCGCGTCTTTTGGTTCTTTATTCAAGTCAGATACTACTTTTGTTATTTAAGTTTTAATTTGACTCTAATTTTCTTAGCTAGCCTATAAATAGAATACAGTTTTCTCCACTTTAACCAACAGTAATCATCGATTAGATTAGAGAGAAAATATTGAGAAAGATACAATTTCACCAATATTTTCACAGTGTTATCTCGATCAGATCACGATGAAAAGAACCTAACCTCGGTCAGAGATTAACGACTTCTTGACATCTTGCAAAGGGAAATCCTCAGCAATCAAATCCATGACCAATGCATTCAAATCCTCAGCAATCAAATCCATGACCAATGCATTATTGGCCAATTCCAGTCAACGAGGTCCTTTTTGTGTTTTCCTTCATGAAGACTCAACAAACAGACATTTGTTGGAAGAGTTGTTGCACGTTTTATAATCACCGTTCCTTAGCCTGTTCACCATATACTGATGCCTTCATTTCACATCATAAATTATTCAAACAAACATGTCACAGCAAGTCAACATCCTCCCCTTAGAAAAGAACTGTTATTTAAACAAAGTCAAGGGTCGCCCCCATCATAAATTACAAACAAACAATCAGAAGTTTACAAGAAATTTCACCCATCTCAATCAAAAATTGCAAACTGAACCGACTGACGAATCAGAACATCTCGTGTACAACAGATCATATCTACTGTCACTTCAATTGACAACCAAAATACAACTCTAATAAGTGATTCCTCTCAAGTCAGTCCCAATATACAAGCAGCAACAATGGTATACACCTTTTTCTTGGTCAAACAATCTCACAGACTATGTACATGATACTAGGATACTCCAGATCCCATCTTTGGAAACTCGTCAAATTATCAACAGAGGTACCTGGCGAAACGGGTCCAAAACCCGAACCAAAAAGATCGAAGCCGGACCCGAAGAAAACCCGAACCCCAAACCGAAAAATGACTCGATTAAGTCCACATCCAAATGGTCCAAATCAAACCAGAATCCAATATGAAATAACCTCACTCGAACCAACCTGAAGGCAACCCAAATCGGAACCGAAATAGGTTGGCCCGATAACCCGAACCGATCTTCAACTAGCTCGAACCCAAACCCATTCACCCGATTGTCAAGTCCGGACATAAATCACTCCTACAATTAAACCCAGTTGCTTGGCGGCGCGAAATTGTGGAATCTGAAAGATTCTTCCCCTGCAGTGTCTCGAATCAGTCCCATCTCAATCTCATCATCTTGGTGCTCAACCTCGCTTTGTGTACTGGATGATGGAAGTGCCTGATTTTCGTCACCGTTCGAATGGCCTGGAGAATTTTCTTCAGCCCACAATGGCATAGCGAGGGGGGCGGGACCACTCTGCCTTCCTGAAGAAGATGATCGCGGGTCCCACATCATGACATGAATAAGGAGGGGGACTCGAGCATGGCGATGCAAAGAGAGCTTTTGGCTAAGAGAAACTGTGTCAAAACACCTGATGGCTCCTGATGGGGAAACTATCCAAGGCAGGACTTTCTGGTTGTCAACTCTTGAGATGACAAGGCGTTTAGAGTCCCTCTTTGCATCTTTGTAGAGTATGTTGAGGCCTGATCTTGTTGCAGGGGCATCGTCAGAACCCCCAAGAACTGACTGAATGTATATGAATCCCTACCAATCAATCCACAAAAATAAGATTCAGCAAGTTTGAAATTCAGCTCAGAATGGATAAATTCAAGCAGATACAATGCACAAGTTTGAATTGGATTACCTCATCCGTGCGGCTGATGGCAAACCCTAGTTTTACATCAGTCTCTTTTATGTCCATCTCCACTGGGTACTCCCCTTCGAAGGGGGAGTACCAGAGACGAACTGACCGGACAACACCAATGTCAACGCCGTGGTAATCCTCAAACCCATATAGGCTAATGTTCGCAAGATTTGGCAAATCTGATATTGATGAAGTACTCACTGTTGAAGAGGCTGCGACACCTGAAATCTGTTAAAGAAGAAAACCATTGGTATAAAATTCTCATGCAATAACATAATAATTGTAATCCCCACATGGTTGCTAACAATGTAGCAGTGTTCATCAACTTTGTACTAGCAAACGATAGCTCACCCTCATGGTCTACAAAAACGTATTCCCTCCTCACCATTTCATCTGTCACTTGATGAATACTGCATGGTCTCTAGTGTCATCTTTGACTTATAATCTCTTGCAAACTATTTTATCAAAAAATTACAACATTATACTCTTACCCTAGCATTTTCCATAACGAATTTAATGATAGCACTTACATATACAAGAACATTGTAAATGTTGAAAGGTTAATGGAAAATGCACCTTTGTGAGTAGGGACTCCGTCTGGATGTTTATAAAAGCAATCGGAACCCCGGAAGCCTTTGATGCATTTAGCCACGCATTAGCTCTAGCCAGAGTGTCCTCCAAATCCTCATATTGACCTCCTCCTTCCTCCGCCGTTCTTGGGAGGAAAAGGATGGAGAAGAAGCAGCTTGAGTTGGGAACTTGTAGCATCTCTCGCATTCTCTTTTCCCAAGGATACGACACATATCCATCTTGTAGCTGAGCACTAGTCAGAGCATACTGCAATCTGGAAGCCCTGGAAGCTGCTGTGCATTATGTTACCAACAGTGTAATCAGGATAGATAGTGGCAAACATCAGCCATCTTTCAAACCTTAGTCAAGAAATATCTCGGAAGCACATTATATTCCACGTTAAATGAATTAACTAAAAGCTGAGAAACCGTATGATCACCACTATTCACCAAATTTGAACTACCTGCTTCAGTATGGCAATTAATTACCAGCTACTGCTATCCCCTGAATATGAATTTTGACCAAAGCTTTGTACATCCAACTAGCCTAAACTTTGGATCATGCAAGCTAGTTCCTGGCTCGATCAGCTACTTTTCCTAATTCAGCTCAATTTTCAGACATAAAAAGCGGATGCTATTGCTATATCAAGCCGTAGGATAATGCTCGCTCCAGAGTTTTAATTCCATCGATCAGCTAGCAACTACTAACAGGCAATAGTTCAATAATTCGGTGATATGCTTATAACTCGGAATTAATATAAGTTAATTTGCATTTATCACATGACAACTTCAAATTAAAGTCAGACGGTGGAGTTATCACTTAATTATCGTTCCAATTGATCTATTCTATACATTCACAAGACGATCAAACGGAAAGTCAACGGAAACAGTTACCTTGAAGCTCCAAGCACTGCGATTCAGTCCGATCGAAGAAGGCCACCGCATAGTTAGGATCATCAATCGCTCTCAACACATACTGCTGCTTCTTCCTTCCGTCAGGAACAATACAAGCAGTCAACTCGGTGGAATCGGACTCGCCTCGGCGAACTCGGACTCGGATGGAGGTGAATTTCTTCTTGTAGCAGCTATGGAGTTGCTTCTGGACGCCGGACTTTCCGTCCTTGAACGGCGGCCGGAGAATCAGGTCGGCGATCTGGATTTCCTCGACGATGTCGCCGGTCTGAAGAAGGCCGCCGCTCCATTCGTCGCCTCTGGAAGTTCCTCGTATGCATTCGATCGCCAGAACCTTGGAATTCGAGTTCCTCGGGCTGAAAAGTGAGGAAGAAGAAGATGTGGATTCTCTTGATGATTGTGATCGATCCATCGCCATTAATCAATCATGCAAGAACTAGGTGTTACAGGAGAGAGAAGAAGAAAGATGGTTTTGTAAAGGAGGCGGGAGAAGTTGTCAAAGTCTTCGCGCGTTCGGAATCTGTGAGATCAGGCTGGTATTTAGCTCTGACATCATCCCCTGTATATTCCATGCGTCTCATGTCTAATATTATTTGAAAATGACGTCCTGGAGAGAAAATTATCCTAAACGAAAATGATAAATGTCAATAAGGGTCTTGTTATTGTATAAAATTTATATATTTATAAATTAAACTGAAAAAAATTACATTATTAACTTCTATAACTATAATAATACATATAAATGATATAAAATCACACTTTATCTATATTTTTTAAAATTTATAAAAAAACTTCTAAAATATATGTAATGGATGGGGTTCATTCATCAGAGTGTCAATTTTAATTGTTGGCGTAGTCAATACATTTCATGCTTCTTATAATAGATTATTAATAGTAACTGTAAAAATATTGGGGTAAAAATGGTAATAAATATTAATTTTACATGGAGCAAAACACTTAATCAGTGTCTTGCCCAAAGACACGTATCATCACCCTAAAATATGTGATCTCCATAAAATGATTAAAATGTCTCTATATTTTAATATAATTATTTTAAAAATTCTATATTATGATAAATAATTGTGTCACGATAATATCTTTATTTTAATGATTTATGAGAGACATTTCAACTTATTTTTTGCTTTAAAAATGCGCAAAGCAATTATTGTATTTGAGGTTGTTTTAGGCCCCGTTCTTTTATGCAGCTAATTGGTTGCAGTTCCATATCGTACTACAATTTTTTATATTCCACCACAACACAACACAATCCACCACAATTTATCACAACTCACCACAATCTACTTTTTCAATTTTGATATTTATCTTTTTATTAAAAATTAAATTATTCCCAACCCACCTCAATCCATCACATTTCTTCCCCACCACACCGCAACCAGCCGTATAAAAGAAGGGGACCTTAATTGAATTCAACATCATTTCAAGCTTAAATGTGTAGAGTTGGTCAAAGGTACATAACCCTAATCAATAATAAATACTATAATTAATGCTATGTGTGTCGGAAAATAAGTTGGAATTAATTCTCTCACAAATGATTACAACAAAAATAATATCACCCACAATTATTTGTCAAAATACAAGGCCCTTGAAATAGTCATTTTTTGAATTATCTTGGTATAAATGTGAACAATGATATATATTTTGAGGTAAGACATTGTTTAATATTTTGATTTTTAGGTAATTAATATGTACCATCTCGTCCCAAAATATTTGCCAATTTGACTCAACTTTTAGTGTTAATTACTAACAAAATTACAATGAGTTACAATATGAAATTTCCGTCATCACAAAGATACCTTACTAAAAATTACAATATGGTGTTAATTTTATAATTGTAACTAATTATAATTCATAAATAATCAACAGTCAGAGCTTAATTAGTCAAATTGACAAATATTTTGGGACAGATGTAGTATTATGATTTTTGACATTAATAATTTTTTATAACTATTATTAATTATCAATTATAAGGAATTTGGAATACGTTGACTATACCGACATTTAAAATGACATTTTTTAGTCATATTTTTTTTGTAAACTTAAAAAAATTATGAATTAAAATATAATTTTGTACAATTCGTAAACAGTGTAATGCTATTATAATCCGCCTACTTGCCTTTTATATTTAAAGTTTACAAGTCATTTTCAAATATAATCGAAGTAAAAGTTAATCATATCATTTTGTTATCCAATTTAATACGCAAGCATATAAATTTTATATACATTTAAAGAATGTTTGCCCCACAAAATATATCATTTTCAAAAACCTATATATTAGCATATTTTCAGTACATGTATTGTGAAATTGAATATATTTCACACAATTTTATTTTAGTGTATAGTGTTCTAGTATCATCCATCAAACTCGTTTCTTGAAAATAATTTGGATTATAATACTTTATACATCTATCTAGTTTAAATATTTTATGAAAGAATTATAATGCTTTTGACTTTAAAGATTTTTAAATCTGTAAGTATTTTAAAAAATACTGACAAATGTAACATAGAGTAATGTGTCAACTATCAATAGGAAAATAGCATTCAATATTGTTAAAGGAAATTAAAAAGAAAAAAAAAAAGACTACAAGAAAAGTATTCCAAAGGATTAAATAATATTCCAAAGGTCCCAGTCAGATACTAGAATATGACATTGGTGTAAGATTCGTCGTCCATAGAGGTTGAGGCAATATGCAACCACTTCCAGATAGAGGATTGAATCAACCAATGTGAAGGATTATGAGAAGACCGTTTATATAACTGGCATTTTTCTCTTTTAACAAGTAGTTACCTCTAAAATATGATCTGATGAGCATAATATCTTGCCTATATCTGATGGGTGGTTGGGATGGGGGCAGTGGGAGTGCTGGAGAGTCAACAACGATAGGCTTGGCTGCTACTACTAGTACTAGTCTTTGTAATTTCAATTCCATTTGTCAAACTATTCCATCCTACGCAGGTTTCTTTTGAAATCAACATTTATTGACCAATGGACGTCAAAACGTATTGGTTACAGTTGAAAAGTAATTTTGTTTTTAAGATAATTAAATACAAGGGAAATTGGATTCTAATAATATGAATTTTTCATTTAGTTACGAATAATACTGACTTTGATTTTATTCAATAATACGAACTTAGCTTAATACGCCAGTTAAGTTGAACTTAACTTACATGGATGATACTGGCACGGACTCGAGTCATTGACTTAGCCACGTCAGCAATGTTCACTTAAAAAAAGCCAGGTCAGCGTTTTTTTTGTCTCCTTCTTCCCTCTCCTTCAGTCTCCTTCGTCCCTCTTCTTTCTCATCACCATTGCTATCACCCCTTCCAGCTACTCCAGCTTCTGGGCACCTTCTGCAAGGTCCGACAACCAAACCTTTTACCCCAAAACAATAAGGAGCTCGTCCATTCCAGCGTCGTTTTGGGTTCAGGCGTCTTCGCAAAGCTTGGACTTCCCCATTGCCGATGAAAAGGGGTTATCTCTCTTCATTTTTCTTTCTTTCCCAGATTCACACTTCAACTTCGATTTCGATTTGAGATTGGGATTGAGATTTGGAGGAAGGAGATAGAGATGGGTATGAGAGAAGAGATGAGATGAGATGAGATGAGGGAGGAAATTTGGATTTTTTCTCTCTCCTGCTTTAGGAGCAGAAAATTTATGGCAACCCTTTTTCAAGGAATTTGATTTTTTCTAATTTCACTATCTTTTTTTTCTTTGAATCTAATTGCTTGTTGATTTATCCTTGTACATGGAGTCAAGGACAAAAATGAATGCTTGCTTTCTTCAGAACTTCCATCGAATTCTAGCTGCCCATATTACATAATTTTACTAGGTTTACGCTCCCCCAAATGTGCTGATGTTGGTGAATTTGTTGTTTCGACTTTCGAATTCATCTTTATCGACCTTGTTAGATTCTAAATGCCGCAATTTTCAAGGAGTGCAGTAGAGAAAGGATTATGTAGATTAGAATGCTTTTTTTATTCTAAAATTTCTTCTCACCTGCTCCAATTGTTTGCCAATTTTTATCATTATTTCTTGTTCTTATTGAGATAACTTAACATGAGAGAGGACGAGTATGAGGAAGATTTTAGTTCTAAGAAAGAAGGTACTTCTGCAAGTAAAGGTACAATTTCTTGATCGAATCCATGTAAATCCAGAATACCCATTTTGAATTGATTTTGATCTAGGGCTTATTCAATTTGTCTATTTTTGAAGGATTTGTTGAATTGGGGCAGAAAGTTTGATTCTTTCTTGTGGAATTTGTCTGGGAGGAATGGAATTTGGGGAGTGGATTGATTCTTGATATGATGTTTTTGATTTTTGTGTTGGTGGTGGGATTGTTTGATTGTTGTGAGATTTTCTGGGTTTTAATTTTCTGGGTTTTGTGTGATTTGAAAAGCATATTCAAGAAACAGTGATAGCAATGGAGATGGGTCTTCAACATCTTGCTGCTTGGGGGGAGTCAGCAGCCATGGCTGATATGGAGAAGAATGAAAAAATAAGAGAGGAATGAGAGAAAAAAGAAAAAGGAAAGATAAGGGAAAAATAAAAGGCTGACCTAGCTTTGTTTTAAGTCAACATTGCTGACGTGGCAAAGTCAACAGACCTAGGTCCGCCTCCACGTCAGACCGCCACCGAGTTAAGTTCAACTTAACTCGGTGGCGTACTATTGGGGGCAACAGGGGGTCAAAGTTCGTATTATTCAGAACCAAATCGAAAGTTCGTATTATTAAGTCTTATATGGCCAAAAGTTCGTATTATTAGAATCCAATTTCCCTAAATACAATTATCAAACTGTTGGGATTCACTCATGAGTAATGTCCCACATCGAAAAAGTAAAGAGAAGGGACATGGTATATAAGTTAAGTGGGCTACTCCTCTTAACACCAATTGGTTTTAAGATGGAACCTCACTTAACTTATGTACCATGGGCCTTGGTTGAAGTGGGCTCCCCCCTTGGATCTCCCCAACACAAACTTTGTTGGAAATGATGGAGATAACACGGTCACCAAAACACAAGATGAGAGATTAGTTGGTTGGTTACAAGTCGAATGTTAAGACATATCCATAAGACCATGAATAAACTCTAGGGTAAAACATAACTTCTTGTGTGTAAAGAACAAGATTTCTCAAGAACTCTTAAAGAATGTTGTTGCAGTCAACATTTTAAAGAGTGTGTTTATTGTTGAAGCTTTCTAGGAACTTGAGGAAATAGAGAAGTGGTGTGTTTTGGATGAATGAATTCATCCTCCTTTTACAGCAGAGTAGAGCATCAAGACTTGCCTCACAATTTCCATGATGAAAGCATAATTTATCAAATTGCAAGCATGATTGTGGGGGTCAATATTGATTGACCAAATCAATCGATACCACAAAATAATCCCCACATGTTAGTATCAAAGGCTAAAATTAAGGAAATTCGAATCTCTCACTTCTGTCTGCTGGGCATCAGCACGAGTCATGTTGATCACAACACGACCCGTGCCAGACTGGCACAGACCGTGTCAGCTTGTGCAGATTCAGTTTGAACTATTGGATGCCAACACGACTCTTATCAGACCAGACACGGTCCGTGTTGGACTAGTTCCAGCTCTTATGCTTATTTTTGACCTTCTCGATCAACCCATAACTTATATTATAAATTTCCTTAGCTTTTTAACTCGTGAAACACTCGAACAATCCCCCGCCATCTCAAGAGTTGCGAAAACATTTGAAATAAACCGGGATCCTTTGGGTAAGATTACCCCCCATCATTCATGGCACCACCTAGAGAACTTGAACATCCGAGAAACCGAGTATGTATGCATCATGAAGTGTCTCTTGACTTGAACTTTCATTTAGTGTACATAATTTCAATTAATCTGAATGGAATAGTAGACAAGCTTTGAACTTTCCATCCGTATTTGACTAATTGGATACATGTCGCACATACAACTCAATCCTTACTCAAAAAATGACATTATTCATAATCGGCCATGTGTCAATTACATTCTGCAAAGACAATCAAGCCCAGCCCTAGGCTATCCGAAGCGGCCCACTTCACGTCTTTGCATGGGCAGACTTTTACACCCTCGTAATAGAGCTCCCTATCTTAAACATTGAAAAGTCTGTTAATGGGTCATAGACCCAAACTTCCTAATCATTACGGTTCTTGAGCATCACTTGACTTTGGGATGAATCATAGAATTGATGCTCCAATTGTCTTACAATATCGTCGATCATTGAACTCAAAACTTGACTGCATATGTCAAGTGTGAGTTGAAGCTTCGTTGTTGTCAATCAATGAGTGGGCTTTACTCCCATCCCGGTTATCAAGGATTACTAGATAACTTTGTAACCTTGCAAGAATTTGATCAAGATACTTTTGAGCGCCCCCTTTACCTAATATCACTAAATATATACATATCTTTCCATGAACTTATCTTATCATGATCATATCTTAAGCTAGACATTTCATCCCTTATTCACAGTTGTGATTAGACCATCACACTATAAAAGTTGGGTAAGAAATATTTTACCCTTTGTCACAATACAACTAAACCATCACATTATAGGTATTGACAAAATTTAAATATTGTCTTTATATGGGTTCATACTGAACTTACAATTCGAATGCTTGAGTAGACAAGCGTTTGAACTGTGCATTCTTTTGTAATGCTTACAAAATCTCATAACCTTGATTATAACCTTGTCCAAGTAGCATGGATAATCCCCATAATGCTTACAAAGACATATTAATAACATAACTATAACCTTGTGCAAAATTTTGGACTACTTTTATAGTTAACTTGACAAAAATGCTTATAAGATAAAAATTTCTTTGAAGTTTCCGCATTCTTTTCCTTATAACTATGTCTTTATCCAAACACATTGGATTACATAGTTATAACTTATAGTCTTAGAACCTTGTAAATCAAACTAACATTTGATTTTCATGTTCTACGTATAACTCTAACTTTAGATTTCATAGTTATAACCTTTGCACAAATCAAAGTACCATTTAATTTCCCATGGAAGAAAAAGTTTCTTCCAACTTAAACTTGAATAACTACTTAATTAAGTCTCATGGAAATTAGAATTTCATCTTGTGTGTAAATTAAATCATTACACTTTTAACCATTTGCTACAAACTTGAAGACTATATGTAATCAAACTATTACATATCTTAATATTGGCTAGGTGAGAATGAACCTCCATGATCTCGAATGATCATCTTATAGTTATATGACCTTCTCTCATACGATGAAACATCATTCTAGTCTAGGTCATATTTCCTTATGTATGATTGGATCCACTTCTTAAACATTAAGTCATGGAACTCATAACCATTCATCTCGTTAGTCAATCTTAATTCATTTATAATTCATATGATTGTGAATCACTCAAATATATATAAGAATCATATACATTGTATTTATAGAAAACTTGATTGAATCATGCATATCAAACATTGATGTATGTGTAGCTCTAAGAATCAGAGTGCAAGAGCTGGACAACACCAAACACACCTAGAATCACCAGGTTGAACTCAACTTAAGTTAGCTTTGTAGGCAAAGTCAACATCAAGGAAAGAAAGAACAAGGATAAGCTTGTGCCTAAGCTGATACAGACCTCACCACATCTCAGAATCACAATGGCAGTACTCAACACACACAAATGGATACAGATGACACCACCATAAGCATTAATTAAGCTCTAATGTCACCACTAGATCTACAACAATCCACATTCAATCAAGTAGAAATTTAAGAGTTGCTTAAACACTTACAAACATAGAGAAGCAGAAAAGCTCCACATTTTCTCATAAACTCGAATAAATCAAAAGGTTACAGAAGCTATTACTAATATACACAAAGCTAGCAAGCAGGCAGCTAGCTTAACGAGCTAATAAGATTTCTTAATGATGAAGAAACCTCTAACCAGCCTAAATTACATATAATTACATCAAGATCAACTACTATACTTAATTACAATCATAATTACATGACTTAGCATATCTAGAAGCCAGGAAACATCAAGTAGCAGCCTGGGTGATTCTCACTGGTCCAACAACTGTTCTTCATGTAATTTATCCTTCTCTTTGTTGACTTTAGTTGTACTAACTCTCCAGCTCCTGAGTGCTTGTTTTAACGTGGAGCTACTAGGGTAACTCGATCATGATGGGAAAAGACCAAGTAAATCCTTGTTGCTACTGAAAATCACTTGATCTTTAACTACCTTCTCTTAGCGAATTATTGTTGTTGTTGAGGCTGCAGAAAATGCCTTTGGGACATCAGTCAGTTGTACTCTATCACCATAGATACTAGACATGCCAAGGACCATAATGACATATGGTATGACCATTATGGTCATCTGTACACCATGTACGAGCTTCTGGAATACAACCTGATAGGGTTGAGGTTCTTCAAAAACCTAGTTCAAGAAATTGAGTTATGTTGTGAGGCCAGTCTTCTCCTTCGTGGCTCTTCTCCCGGAAACTAAACACCTTATTTACAATACTCCAAAACTCTCCTAGAGGTCCCCTCCCAAAAGTACCTCAATGAAGTTGAATGGAGGTCACAAAACCCCCTGTGACAATGTTTGGGTATTCCAGCAGGTTGTGAGATTTGCTTGGAATATCTTGGGTTAAAACAACCCCCAGGTGGCATGCTTGGACCACGACTATGATGTACATGAATATACATCACCCTCCCTAGGTTGGGGAAAGTTTGCCCTCAAACTTGGTAGACTTTCTTCTTTAGGGTAATAAAGCCTGAGATCAGCTACATTGAATGCGGCACTGCCTCCATAATCATCTGATAGATCCAAACTTGTATGCATATTCATTTATTCTCTCCAAGACCTCAGAAGAACCATCTGCCCTTGACACAAACTTTCCTTTCCTCTTGTTAGGAAACCTGTCTTTCCTCAAATGGATCCTATCTGACATTTGTGGTAATAATTTTTAGGGATTTTTGCCACAAATAATCCGTACTAAGGGGTTTGTGATTGAAAATAATTCAAAGTGAATTTTCGGCCACTATCAGTCTGTATTTTTTTACTATTTTCTCATAGCAGTCCAAAATCAATTTCCGGCACCGAAAAGTTGACGTGGCGACCAGAAAGTATGTTTATTCATACTTCAAAAAGGAAATTTATGGTCGCCATGTCAGCTTTCCGGTGCCGGAAATTGACTTTGGACTGCTATGAAAAAATAGTGAAAAAGTACAGACGGACAATGGCCGAAAAGTCACTTTGGATTATTCCCAGTCACAAACCCCTCAATACGGATTATTTGTGTCCAAAAACCCTAATTTTTACATACCCGACATTTGTGAAATAATTTTTACCTTATCTGACATTAAGTGTTAATATATTTAAACCTCCTATGATATTTTATAATTGATTTTTGTTGGATTTTCCGGCGAACATTAAAAAGATAAATATGAATTGACTTTTTTACCCTTGATATTAATTCCTTTTCATTTTTCATTTTCATTATAAGATATTTCTTCCATTATAATTGATTTATTACCCTTGATATTTTATAAGATATTTTATAATTGAATTTTTATTTTCAAAATGGGGAGGGATTGGGTTTTCGAAGAAATAAAGTAGAGAAAATGTTGGGGTTTAAATGTCATATGAATTAATATTAAGGATAAAAACGTCAATTCATGTTTAATTGGAAGTCATATGAATTAATATCAAAGGTAAAAAAAGGCCAATTCATATTTATCTTTTTAATGTTCGCCGAAAAATCCAACAAAAATCAATTATAAATATCTTAGGAGATTTAAATATATGAACAAATGTCGGGTGTGTAAAAATTATTACCATAAATGTTAAGTAGGGTAAATGTAATTTACTCCTTTTCCTTTCCTCTTGTTAGGAAACCTGTCTTTCCTCAAACATAATAAACCCTTAACTTATAGTATTATGAATTTTCTTAGCCTTTTAAGTTTTAATTCTTGAAATACTCCAACAAACTTTAAATAACCCCCAAAAAAAGGAAAAAATTACAATTATCAGACTCCGCCCCAACCAACCACTTGAACTAACATGTTTCATATTTGCAAAAGGTAAAAAAGAACCAAAAACAACACCAAGTTCAACGGATGTCTGAAACATATAGCAGACTTGAGATATATATGTTATACACTTTTGAACTGCTGTGCAATAATATTTTCAATTTCACCACTACTATAAGCCCACTCTTTCTGCACTGTGGCAACATAATCCTAAAATGTAGCTAATATGTGGTTTCATTCATGACCATCTCCCTGCATAACTTCATCATCATCACATCACAGGCCAGCAGAGGGCTCTCTTTTGTAAGTATTAAGACACTCTAGGCAAGATTGTACCATTCTAGGACCATCTCTTTTGTGGGGTCTTAGGGTCTTTAGGCAATATTCTTCTGCTAACACCCACACTTGCTGGTAAATGTTGTCTTTGATTCATTGACTTCTCCTTGAGTGGACTCACGGGTCGGGTTCTTGGGGTCTGAACAGAAGGCTTTGGTGTAGAAGCCGAGGTTTTTTCAGGCAATGATTTCGGATTCCTCTTGGAGAAGTTTTCACTCTGGATTAGCGAGTTCGGAGTGTTTGCTTCTTCTTGCCTTACTACAGCAGCGATGCGGGTTTTCTGAGAAGAGGAATCGGAATCAGAAGATGAAGGGCTGGTTGAGCTGTCCATGTCGTATAGGAGATTGTCTGTCATCATTGGCAACTGCTTTGTTTCTTTGCTTGATCCAGAAAACGAACGCCTTTTCACCCTTGTTAGGTTCATTACCTGTAGGAGATAGATCATTGATTTAGCGTCTTTTCGTTTCAAGGGTATGGAAATGTTAGGTAAAGTAACGGTTGGTAAGTTCATGTAAAAGTTGAAAAATGATGATGATAATGATGATTTGTGGGTTGGATTAGGTGAAGGGGGTATTAACCCTCCTAAAGAATCGACCCTTGATTTGATTTTTACTTCATGAATTACCCTTTGCTATCGGTATGATGCCGTGCTAACACAACATATGATATAATTTCATGTTGCATTCATTCACATGCCTCAAATGTCATTTTAATCATATATATCTTCATGTATGAGCAGATGAGAGTTTTCTAATCTTACTAATAAAATAAACAAGAGAACTCAATTCAAGAGTTGGAGATGCAGAATAACTGATCTTGTTAAAATGGAAACATACCTTTTGTTCCAAGACAACTATATCCTTCTTCAGCTTTGTAATGATTGAGTTCTTTCTCCGTATTATGTCTTCAAGCTCTTCAATCCTCTGTTTTGTTCCAAAACATTGGTTTATTATGCAACATATAAGCAAGAATCCACTGTTAAATATAAAATATCATCACCCACTTTATAAGAGAAATATCTAGGAAAATTCTAGAGAAAGATAAATATGGTTGAGAGAAAAATCTAGAGATTTATCTAGATTGATCTAGCTACTATAATATCTAGGATATTTACCTAGATTATTCTAGATATATAGAATATCTAAGATATTAATTATGTATTCTAGAAATATCCTAGGAAGTATCTTGGATATGTAAGAGTATGTATTGTAGGAGTGTGACATTTGGCACAATCTCCACCACACCTTAAGGAGGTGGAGTTAGTATAAATAGGAGTGAGATGTCATAGTGAGGTAGAGCATAGGAAGTGAGGCATACCACACTCCAAGAGAGTTGGTGAGGTGTGTAGGAGAGTTTGAGGGATCTCCCACAAAGTTAAGTGGGTGATTGTGTCTAAGTGTTGTATAATTGTCTTGCCATATTATTGAGTAATAAGAAGAGTATAAGTTCTAGTATACCACTTGCTCCCAAACTTCTCAACATCCACAACAAAACTGACCATTATATTGTGTATCATCTTACCTTCGAAGTTACAACATCCTTTGAGTGAATAAAAGATGATAGTTCCTGCAGAGCTGCATCTTTTTCTTCACATTCCTTCTTGAGGTTATAAATGTCTTGCTCTATAGCTAAGTTATTAAGCTGAAAAAAACATCCCAAAACATCCACAGTCAATGGACCACATAAAACCACAATAAGCAAAACCGAAGCTATCTTGTTCATGTGCATCATATCTGTTTTTACCTGTATGTCTGCTGTAGAGGTAATACTGGAGGCCCAATCAGACAAATCAGACATTCGCCGCTCCTCCTGTTCGACATTCGAAATGGATACTCTACCCTTGAATACTTCATCCCCGCTAGCAGCCTTTGTAATTGAGTCACTCTGTAAGAATTAATGACAAGAATGTCAACTAGTCAATACCTTCAAGTAATTGTTTGATTTTTCTTGGAGTTGTTTCCAGTTTTGGTGGTTCTTTGCGGAACACTTTGCCTCTTTTAGCTGCTGTGGGTTTCGTTTGCTGTTTAGCGAATGTTTGTAGCATCACTAATGCAAATTTCAGCCTAGTTTGGCTTTCAACAATCGAAAAGAATGTGGGGTTAGTGTCAAAGTGCGAGTGAGTCTCACCGACAAATCATTCAATTGAGCTCGGTGTTGATCACAGAGCCAGCAACCATTGCAAATGGAGTCATTTTTGTCAGGCAAAGACGCTTTGGAGGGATCCAACACAGGCTGAGATTGGTCTTTAGTGTAGTTCACTTGCTCACACAAATTGTCCAACTTTTCCTGCATGCTCATCAGTATCTGATCCTGAAAACAGAGTGACAAGTGACAAAAGCAAACATTCATCAACTTATAAGTTGTGGGTATTCAAGTTTTTTTCATCTTTTATACTTGCACAACAGTAGAAGACCATTCTAATAACTCATGCAACTGAACATTTGAAAAGTTACAATTATTAAGAATAGGTAACTCGTTCAGAAAACACCTCTGTCACAAACCCAGTAAAAAAAAAGTGATGAACTTTCGCTAAGCATCATGGCCATCAATTATTATATCATTCATTAGTTCACTTTGGACAGTCAATTCATCATCAACTTTTCTTGTAAGGTTCACTTTATTTCTATCAAAACCCTTGAAAAGGGACAACTGCAGATGAATCTAACTAAAAAACCCCACACAGTGACCTCATGAAATTAAAATATGATAACCATGGCCAGGCATCTCATTATTTAACTTAACTACCCAGTCAACCTAAACTGACATCAAATTTTCAGATAATAGCACAAACCAAACACCAAAAAGCGTCAAATTTTCACAAACCCTAAGTTGTACGGCGTCCGTCAGCTGGCGAATCTGTCGGTTCTTCTCCGACCGGATGACGGCGGCGGCGGCGACGGCGACGATGAGGACGCGGTGAATGGGGCTGAAGAGGTCCCAAGCCACGGCTTGTTCCGGGCTCAAGCCGCCTATGGTTTGAGCCGAGGTGGCCTCGTCGGCGCCAATGAGACGGCCTTGGAGGGAGATCCACGCCGGAGAAGAAGGCGGCGGCTTTTTCCGGCCGGTTCGGACCGGGCTGGTGGGCTTGGAGAACCGGCTGGAGAGACGGCGGGGGTTGAGCGAAGAGGGTATGGGAGTGAAGGGAGACAGAAGCACCTGAGACGGCGGCGGCTGGACCGAGAAATCCGGCTCCCGGTCGTCATCCGCCATTTTTGGGGAATCTAGAGAGAGAGGAGCGGAGGATGTGTGAATTGAATTGAGGGTGGAATGTAGTAGAGATTGTATTGAATTTGAATTGGGGAGTTGTAATAATTGAAAGGAGATATTGATTTATGGGAAGTTGGGAAGTAAATCAAATCAAAATGGAACCTGAAGACACAGAGAGAGAAATAGGGGGAGAGGTGGATTTTGAAAAAAGGATTTTGGGAGGGAAGGTTTGAAAACGTGAGTTGGGATTTGAGCGAGGGAGAGGAGTGCTAGCAGAGCAGCTAGGATTTAGGGCACTTCTCTGTTCCCTAGCCGTTGTCCTCTTCCATTTCAAATTTCTTTCTCATTTTATGCTCCTGATCACAACAAATTTTCCAATTTTATTTCTTTGGGTACAAATACTTTTAGGGAAAATTAATCAAGCTTTTTTAAATAGATTATTAGGTTCTGAAATTCCTAATTTTAGGATTGTTCATCATAATATTTGAAATTTTATATTTGACTCATTACTAATAGCCCAGTCTTTGAGGCGTTATTTGTTATTAGTTTAAAATCGAATTAATAGCAATTAAACTCATTTTGTTTGTGATGTTGTGATAGTTTTAGGAGTGATATCTATAATGAAAATATGTCTAAAAAACAACACATTACAAAAAACTTTAGTTTAATTGATGTTTTAGTTAATAAAGTTTTCTTTGTTCTAGTTATTAAATTTTCTACATTTACGCTCTGTTTTTTTTGTAATGTAGGTCATAAGAATTGTAAATAATGTACGGAAAATAAGTAAAGTAAAAAAATAAGCAATATTGTGTATGTGTTCCCTTAAAAAAATAGATAAGGTTCTTTTATGTTGTGGGAAAAAGAGTGTGAGATAAAATCGGATACGGTGTGGAAAGTACAAGTATATGTGAAATTGTGAATGGTAAAGGTGAGATAAAAGTACGTGAAAAATGTGGGATAAACTTTATTCCACACCTAACGCTAGCAAAAATTCGGGTCTGGGTAGTTTAGGGTTAAACTAATTCAGCCAATGTTAAAATTCAGATAAGAAATTCATGTTTGGACCTGATTTTATTTCAAATCGGGCAATTAGATAAAACTAAAACTGGATTCGGATAATAGAAAAAAAAAAAGAAATGTTATGTCCGAATATTTTGTCAATATCAAAATTCAGACAAAATATCTATGTCTAGACCCATTTTTTTCGGGTCGAACAAAATTTTATCAACTCTACCCACATCAATAATGAACATGGTCTAATAAAACCTTGCTTACTTCTTGCTTACTTTACGAAAAAGGAGGGTCTTTGTTGGAAAATTTTTAAGATGCGAGCCATTATTTTAATTTTGAACTCAATAAATATTTTTCCAAGAAATGATCAAAGAAAGTTGTTCCCGTAAAAGTTGTTTCCAAAAAAAAGATAGTTCCCAAATTTTAGAAGATGCACCCTAAATTAAAAAGAAAAGCAAATGGAGAATTGGATTTTAATAATCTTTACTTTTATGATTGGACAACAGTAATCTCTACTATTAATTTGGATTCTTGTGGTTCAAAAAAATAAAATTGGATTGTAATGGGACATCATCGAGAGTATATCCTAAATATCATATATTTTGTGTTGCGTTTGATTCAAAACTTAGTATAACACTTTATCATGATTTTTAATGAATTTACGGCGTTTCTCCCAATTTTTTTCAATTTTTTATGATTTTTTCACTTTTTCCTTTTAAAAATCATAATAATTTCTTAGAGTCTCACAAAAATAATTTAAAAATTATTTTAGTAACTACACTTCATTATCTTTCTGGGGGCAGGATCGAAAAAAATAAAAACAATGTTGGGTAGGAATGAAAAAAATAAAAAGAATTTAGAAGTGGATTTGGTACCACTAGAATCCAATTTTTATTTTTGGGACCGCCAAAATCCAAAATGAAAATAGAAATTATTACTATACAATTGGTGAAAGTAGGAATTATTAGAATCCAATTTTATCTACCTTGTGTGAGACAAATGTCTAAAGCCTTGTTGGAGTGAAAAGGTGGTTGGCGTCATGGAATCTAAGGTGTGTTCGTTGGACTCGTGGGTGTTGGATTTGTGGGTGTTGGGCTTTCTAATCACCTCGTATATATAGGGCCTCATTGTATAGCATGAAGCTTCCCTTGCATATGTTTCTTCAATTGCTATGCAAATAGTTAGGCGCCAGGTCCAAATAGTTCAAATATTGAACAATATTAGTAAATGTGGACCTTATTTGGTTATTAACTCAGAAGGAATCGGTGGACCGAAACTTAGGTTTCTGATGTCAGACTATCTTTATTGGCGAGTAACTCATCCTAAGTGGCATAACATATGAAAAAGAAAGAAAAAAGGAAAAAATAAAAAGAATGAGAGAGAAGGGAGATTGGGTTACTCCTTGGAGAACCTTGATTCTCTGACGAAATTTTACAAGTTGAAGTATGTTTTTTATTTTTTCATTTAATAATGTATTATTAGATAACGATAATATCAACTTTAGGGGTATTGGACAATAATAATACTAACAATTTTATAGGACGCCAGCAGTACCAACTATAAATCTATTTTTTGCCAATAGTATAACACCGAGTTAGTAGGTGTTTAACTTAACGAAAAGACGACATGTCGCCTAATTGTCTGAGTTGGAGGGAGGAGCAAGTGGAAAAAAGGTTGATTGTCACTTTTTCTTGCCAATTAAGCAATGTTGAGCAATTTAGCTTAAAAACAATTAAAGTTTTTTTTTTACATTATTGTTTAGCTTATAGGTTAATGCTACTTAATTAACAAAAAATGTACCCGTTAACATTATTTCAACTTGCTATAGCTTCTAGCTCACACAATAAGGTGATACATCATCATTGTAGTAAGTCAGAAACCTGCCAACTAGATTATGTACTATTGATGGAAAATAGGTCCATAGTTGATACTACTAATGTCCAACAAAATTGTTGGTATTATTATCGGTCAATACCCCTAAAGTTCATATTATTGTTGTACAATAATCCTTTAATAATTATTACTTTTGCTTTTAAAAAAAAGGAGAAGTCAATTTATCTCATCTTTAGTTATAAAAAAATAAGAGAACCCCATGTGAAGTTACTCTCATTAACAATTTAGAGAGAGAAATCTTAATATTCCGCTTATGTGGCAAGAGGAGTACCCCATTTGAGATACTCTTCAATAAAGATAGCCTCAGGATTCGACTGTCCGAATTTACAATGCGATTTTGACATTTTCACTAAAATCGTGTGTGTCCGTGGACAATTATGAATGTCGAAATAACTTTTCAAAAGATTTCTTCGAGAAGATGGTACAAAAAGTATCTATAAACCAAGTGCTTTTGAGTCTGAATCTATTGTCCAAGTCCCGGAATTTGGCCGAACTTGAACCCGAATATCAAAGTATATTTTCAAAAGATTTCTTGAAAAATTGGACGAGAAGTACCTAACTACAAGCCAAGTGCTTTCATATCTGAATCCAACTATCCAATGCTCAAATTTAACCAAACCCAGATCGAACTGATCAAATGGCCTAATACCTTTTCCAAAACACCTCTTGGAAAATTGAAACAAAAATAACTGTAGTATGAACCAAGCATTTTCATGTCTGTAGCCAATTGTCCAAATTTATTTACTAGGGCAACTCAAGGAGGAGAATCCAAGGTCTTCAATATTCCGAAGTAAGCATTTGGGTTTCTTTCCTGGATAAAGTTATAAGTTATAGTTGGCTACACTTTTTTGGTGATTTCGTCATCGTATCTTTGTGCTTCCAAAATCGGAATCATGTTCGATATTCTTGGAGGCCCCATGCATGCAGATCTTGTCTTATATATTCGATCTGGATATATATCAACCATTGATGCGTCTATATATGGTATGTACGTACACGCAGTTGTCTTTGACTTCAAGCTCAAGTATTGGTCTAGTTGGAACTTAATTATCATGCTGACCAATTCAAGCTGTATTTCCATGAAATCAAACTAAGCGTTTGCATAGGAGAAACATATGTGAATTCCAGTATAGTGCCAGCCGCATTGAATTGAGAAAATAAACTAGTTACAATAATTATTTTAGGGTTGTTAGTGACTTAGCATAAAGCATATTTAGGCCCAGTTTTTTTATACGGCTGGTTGCGGTGTGGTGGAATTGTGATGAATTGTGGTGGGTTTGGAAAGTTGTGATGGATTGTGGTAGGTTGTGGAAAGTTATAGTGAGTTAATAATTGTAAATGTGTTGGAAAATGTGAAATTATGATGGGTTGTGGAAATTTTAACTTTCAATAAAAAAATTAATTAAATTAGAAAAAGTAGATTCTGATGGGTTGTGGTACATTGTGGTGGGTTGTGGTGAAATATGGTAAGTTGCGGTGCGGTAAGCCAGTCAACCGCTAAAAACCCTCAGTAATATCTTTATCTAAATTTATATTTTAAATTAATTTGAAAAATAACTTATTTGAGGGTCGTTAATGAACTGAACCAATATTTATTTACTGACCCGCTAATATTATTAAACGGGCCGACCTATTATCAACTCGTCCATGACTGGCTCACCCAACCCATTATAGACCCTTTGTCGAGACCAACTTGATTTTGTATATGGGACCCAATCCATTGTCCACTCTGAGTTAGGAAGGACCAAAAAAAAAATAATATTGAAAAACAATGGGGTCTAAATGTAAAAAAATCAGACTATGGGGTGTTTGGCTACCTAGCTTTTTGGGTAGCTTTTAGCGTTTTGGATATCTTTTAGCTTTTTGACCATGGTGAAAAAGTTATTTGAGGTGTTTGGTAAGTAACTTTTTATATTAACTTTTTGGACCCAATAAACTAGTTTTCAAAAAGCTAGTTGATGAAGCTTTTTGATGTAGCTTTTCACAAAAAGCTACTTTACCAAACATTTTTCCTACAATCAGCTAACCCAAACAGTTAAAGTCAAACAACTAATCTAAACAGCTATCAGCTAACAGCTACAAGCTAACAGCCAACAACTATCAGTTGGTTGTCAAACAGGGCCTATCTGTTAGGTTGTGTGGCCCATTGGATCCTCGGGGTCCAGTTTGAGGGAGGAAGAACGGGGCACTACCAGCGTCACATGGGACGCCAGCAGCGCCCCTCACAGAAGGTCACAAGATGGAGACGCCACCAGCGTCATTTGGACACTACTAGCGTCTACTTGAAAGGAGACGCTACTGGGGTGTATTATGACGCCGCCAGGGGGTCTTCCCTTCATCCAGCGTTTTGTTCGAAACCGAAGACAAGCAAATACTATTCACTGTGCTTCGCCCGCTACTAGCGCCACTTCCAGTGGCCTTGTTTCACATGACGCGACCAGCGTCTCAAAAGCGCGACCAGCATCGCAGCATGTTATTCGGTCTGCGGCGGAATTCGTCTAAAGCGGCTTTAGGTTATTTATTTTAACCTAGTTTTCTTTCCCCCTCCACTAGTATAAATACGGTACATGTTTCTCCACCTAAACTCATCGTAAACAGAGAGAGCTAGAGAGAGAGAAAATATTGAGAGAGAAAAAATATTGAGAGAGAAAGGGGTCTCACCAACATTTTCCCCAGTGTATCTCGAGAGATTGTGAGTTGAGTGTTGAGAGATTGTTATTGTAATCTCCTTTGTGGATCGCATCACACCCTGTGATAGTGATCAGGTTGTACTCCTCCTTTCTCATAGTAGA
The DNA here is from genome assembly GCA_029582165.1 of Portulaca oleracea. Lineage (NCBI taxonomy): Eukaryota > Viridiplantae > Streptophyta > Magnoliopsida > Caryophyllales > Portulacaceae > Portulaca > Portulaca oleracea. The sequence goes on from CM055889.1 coordinate 6,595,631, forward strand.
TTATTTTCTGGTTGTCGCCGTCCGTGGGTTTTTCTCCGAGTTCTTCGGTTTCCCACGTAATTCTGGTGTTTGATTTTATCGCTTATTTTTCGTTCCTAAATTTTGTCGTCATATCCGTCATCTCGTCTTCGATTCTATTATTCGCTTCCGCTGTTACCTTGCTACTCACTTTTCTCTAACACTATCTGTTGGAACTAGAGGTGAGGAAGGGGATAAGTTATGATAGGTTATAAGGGTCAACCAATTAACTTTGTAGGCTCAGAACGATCGAGGCATGATTGATTCATTGAAATAATGAGTCATGTTGAGCTTTCCAAGTAAAAAATGGGTTGATCAATGTTTGCCTAATACTCAAATCAAGTGTATAATTTATACCAAAAAACAAAACTACTTATCATAATTGTTATTTAATATGAGCTGTTCAAAATTTCAATCAACATTAAAAACTACTTATTTTGGCTCACTAATGGCCAATTGGTTTGGCCAGGTTGTTGATATAAAAGTCTTATCTAATAACCTGGTACAGTAACAACGTAATTATAATGACACGACTTTTTATTGAACTTTTTTATTTGACCTGCCTAGTTTGGAACGATCCAAACTAAAATTAGTCTTGTGACAAGCGCTACTTGAAGTTAGCCATCGAAGTCAATTTCCATTACTTGTAAAAGCTTCGATCATGAAAATTATCACTGGCACTTCAGATAAACAACTGAATTTCTTAACCTAGGTGTACAAAGATTGTGTTAGAGTATGAAATCATTATATTGCACGTTCAATTATGAGTTTAAGTTTTTAACTAAGATGATTCCACATGGTATAAAACTATAATCAAACCAGAGTTTAAACTTCCAGTTGAGATTATTTCCATAATTAGAGAGGGCAAAAACCAAACAAAGCCATGTTAATTTCTTCAAACGTTTTGTTGTTTTGACATCCACATTCGTTTATGGATCACCACAGATGGAGCACTAAATAAGAAATAATGTGCACCATCCGAATTTGACAGGTAGTGTTTTGGGGTTGTCCCCGTACGTACTCCTGTCCCAATAATAATAAATAGCAAGTGTCATATCTCTTTATACATATTTTGGGTCAGATTTCTGAATATCGTGGTTTACAGGTTATGAATAGAAATGAATGTGTGATTTTGCTATGTCTGGTTGAGATTACATTGCTGGTTTCATTTACATGATTTGAAGATAGGAATACCAGCATAATTTTGATAGTTTTATGAGGCCGCATTATGCTACCTACCTACCTTTTTCTTCACTTTCCTTGGACCTATATATACTTCTTTTCGGCTATTAAATCCAGAGTCCCATCCATAATTATATATTGATTTCGGTCATGTTCTTTTGTCAGTTTGGTTTTAACTCTCCTAACTTGTCCTAACTTATTCCAATTTAATACAATTTTCAAAAAAACTATTCATTCTAAAAACACAATTTCCCAAAAAAAAACCTAACTATCCAAATTTGAAAATAACTTATCCAAAGAACAAGGTTTTCCTTATAATAGCAAACATAGTGATAGATGTTAATTGCTAACTAATTCATTTGTTTTATTATTTAAAGTCTGAACATGTCATTAATAGCGTTGCATAGATATCAATTAAATAAGATCAACATAGACACCTAAAAATGACAAATTAAAATTACATCTTTAAATTTGTTTTTTTTATCTTCACCGTTTCTCTTTAAGCATCTCCACCGCGGTCACAAAATCCTCACGAACAGAACTTATGCTACGACCAAACTTTGCAAATTAACTATTTGAGTTAATATATGTATTTCGGTTTAGTCTCCAACTGGGATTGATACATACTTAATTGGTCGTTGTTACATACATATCCATTCCCGTAAAATACTTTGAAGAAATATTGAGCAAAAAATTGCTAGGAGGTACCCTCTGTTTTGCGGAAACTATTTTTTGGAGACCATAATATTGAAAATCATATTAGGTGAACAATATTTGTATATATCTATTACTTAGGGACAAACTCACCGGAACTTATCAGAATCTGGTCAAATTTATAACTTTAATAACCTGCCCTCGTGATTAAATATTAAATGACTAACCTACCCTTCAAGATGTATTCAATCCATCTGCCGCCAAAACATACAACCTTCTCAACGCTATTCCAGGGCATTCAAAGACCACTCAACCACCATGTATATGTACAGATTCATTATTCATCATGCTGGAATTGTGTGATTGTTAGTTCTTCACATTTTTGTGTGATTGTTTATCAAGTGTTGGTATTTCTCTTTTCCTGTCATGCCCAACAAAGAATAATTAGGGCTTTCAAAAGGTTTTTGCTACAATTTATGATAGGCATACTATGATATACAAGGGCAAGTGGTAACAAGACATGCATGCACTTGTTTGTAGGATTTCTTTTCAACTTTGCATACAACTTCTGATGTTGTTTCGTCAATTTGGGGAAAATTTCTAATGTCCAAATGCAACTGTGCAAACCCTCCTCATGCGACAATTCTACTTCTAAAACTACTAATGTTAAATGAGAAATTGGCATGTATAACCAGGGGCAAGTTAGTCAATTTCAAATGTCACCGGATTCCGGTAAGTTCTAGCGAATTTTTCCCCAAACAATAGATTCTTAAAAACATTGATCACCCAATTATAATTTTTAATAATATGGTCTCCAAAAAATAGTTTCTGTAAAATAGAGGACACCTTCGCGCAATTTTTTGAATATTGAGCGATAAAAGAATAGAAAAGGAACACTGTATTTCACTATTTTTTATATTAATTTTATTGATATCTCCCTCCATTTCATATTAATTGTCCCGATACGTCATAATTTCTCAACATATACAATGTTCTAATATACGAAAATATCATCATTAGATTCATAATGAAAAATATTATTATAAGAATATAGTTTTGTAATTTTTTGATAAAAGCCCTATTCTTTGGATTGGTAATTTTTTCCAATTCAATCTAATCTAATCTAATCCAATCTAAACCTTACACAATTCCCAAAAAAAAAAATCATCTAAACACATAATTTCCCAAAAAAACATCATAACTTATCCAATCCAATCTAATCTAATCCATCCAAACCTCATTTTATCCAATCTAAAAAATAGATTCATAAGAAATTTTTAATCAAAAATGACATTTTAAACCATTAATACGGAAAGGAGTGAGTATATAACTAAATTTTGAGGTTCGTAAGCTTTAATAATCATAAAAAAAAAGAAACAGTTAACCCCACCGTGATAGCAACACTAATTAACTACTACCTTGGTTATTGTGCATGACATAAATGAATCACGTAAGCACATCTGGTAGTAGTTGGTCCAAGAGAATCATATGTATATAGAGCAGCTACCGTTGGTTGACTAGTTGATATATACTGATGATGATTATGAACCCTAGAAATAGGGTTCGTAAAAAATACAACAATTATGCACGCATGTTTCATGAGATGAGCCAACGAGCTTTAGCTTAAGTAGTACGAGAGTCAGAGCTTTATTCTTTTCATCAAGGGTTTGATCTCTGGTGATCACAATTTTTTGGGTGAGAATCATTGGTGTCCCTTAGAGGTTCTTTATGGGTCTCATAGTGGTGTATCCCCTCCCCTTTAAACTGGTAGACCTACTAGGTTTTTCTTGAGATAAGGGACTCAATAGGTGGCCCGACTTATCAATGTAAAAAAGAAAAAAATGTTTCATAAATTTCACCCAGTTGGATGACCAGATCTCACTCTGATCAGATCGCGGCAATATATATATGTAGTACAGTCCCACCGGATTGGTTGTGCCCTTCAAGCATAACCAAAAACATTTCCATTTTATGAGTAATGAGGGGTCACTTAATTTGTGGAACCATTGAAATTGGTGATTCGATTCTGGTGAGAGTGTCTAAGAATAATCCATCAGGCAGTCACTTTCATAAAAGAATTAGGTGCTACTCTATTAATATAAGCCTCAGCCCAACTTTTTGCTCCCATTTTTTTTTTCCAATACAAAACTTACCTATGTCCACTAGCTGCATCAAAATTGACAAAAGTCACTTTCATAATTTATTTTGTCAGGTTGGTTTTAGCTTTCTTAACTTATCTTAATTTATCATAATTTAACATAATTTCCTAAAAAAACATGCACTATAAAAATATAATTCCCCCAAAAATAACTTATCCAAACTTAACTATCCTAACTTAAAAATAACTCATCCAAAGACTAAGCCTAAAATTTTTACATGATGAATTTGTATTAAAAATAGGATAGATTTAAAACATATTGATAAGTTTGGTAATAATATTGATAAGTTTGACAATCAATTGATGATTGTTATGGAATAATTGTATGAATGTCCATACTATTACTTTTCTTAGTAATGAAGTATTTTTAGTGATGAAGTATTCTTAGTGATGAAGAATCCTTGTATTATAAATACTTCCTCAATGGCAATGAAATATTCATTCCTTTCTTTCTCTCAATTCCTCTGTCTCTATTCTCTCTCCACTTTCTCTTATATTCATATATTCATAACACGTTATCAGCACCATACTCTATTTTATATATTGGTTATAATTTACTGAATCATGACCTTCTCACAATTTACCGAATCATTGTCCGTCCAACTTTTGCATTCACAAGGAAAGAAGGAACAAAATCAATTAAATTGAAGGCAACCTTAGTATACACATGTCATCAAAGGAGTAGGTATGTAGCTTTGCCTCATCACTATGGAGTTCTGGTTTAAATTTTATCTATGTATTCTTTCATGTCTCATACTCTACTTGTTAATTATCATAGGAAAGTAGAGAAATTACTTACGTAAACATCTTCGGTGAATATTATACCATCGTCCCTATTTCTTTTTAACAAATTGACATATAGTGCTTTATATTGTTATGAAGTTGAGCCTCCAAATTCTATTGTTTCAAGGTAAAGTATGCCAAACATTACACCCTTTGTTATATGGGTTCTGTCATCCATTAATATCTTCTTATACATGGTTATTGTTATGTTGAAATATAATTAGTGCTTGGTTTACCTAAGTGGTATTTGGATTTATCAGCAGTTTTGTATGATATTTGTTCCAACATGCACCTTAGCGATGCTTATTACTCTCTCATCAAATAGTACATGTATGTGGTTAGATCCTTCTTTTTGGTTTATACTAATTTATAGTTCTTATGCATAAGATTTCGATTGAATGAGCACCGATAGTTTCATTATTTTTATTAGTGAACAAAGAAATTCACTCCGACAAGGAAAATTTCATTAATTTTATCAGTGAACTGGAAGTTCATCAGAATGGTAAGAATTTTACCTTCATTAAGTGAACCAGAAGTTCACTCGTATGTCAAAATTAAAGTTTTATCTTATGAGTGAACCAGAAGTTCGCTATAATATTGATAATATTATTTAATTTTACTAGTTAAGAATTTTGTCTTATTTTCATTAGTGAACCTGAAGTTCACTCTAATGTTAAGAATTTTATCTAGTTTTATTAGTGACCAGAAGTTCATTCTGTTATTGAAAAAAAGGATTACTTATCTCATTGGTGAACCAGAAGTTCATCCTGCCACTAATATTGAATTTTATTTCCGTTGATTACACGTATTAGTATTGAACTAGAAGTTCACTCCAATCATTGAAGCTCTATATAATCTCGTTAGTGAACCAGAAGTTCACTTTCCTGCCAATTAGAGTATAGAGTTGTTAATTGGCATAAGAATTGTTGAAAGGTGATGATAGTATACTTGAGGTTATTAAGGTTTATTTGTCGATTAAATTGAGCATTTTTGTTACAAGTGTGGAGATTAATGTTTAGATGAAAAATGTACATAAATTTTATTAATAATGACCTGTGGGATCATTATAACCCCAAATGGTTTTGTTTCATTCCCTGAAGTGAATGTGGCTGGATATAAACTCAAGAATCATGAGCAAAACAAAGGTCAGGCCAGTAGCTGTGATAGTCGACATAGTCATGATTGTAGTCATGCTAATCTTTTTTTTTTTTTTAAAATGATGTCCCTACCAAGAGTAGGAATACAGAACGGAATCGAAAAGCATAAATGATACAAAAGTGAGAAATGTATTTTAACGAGGAAATGGAGTTATACGTCATAATATCTTGTCGCACCTAATCAAGTGCGATAAACAAGCACAAGATATTATTTTACAAACTTTTGATAGTAAGTGATATTATTATTTATGTTGTGCACGTTATTTCAAGTCGCTACTTCTTAGATCTCCCTCTTGACATTTTTCAAAGACTTTAGTGATTGTTGCGTTTTAGTTATTATTCAACCCTTTTTGTTGATATGTACATAATTATGGATTAATATGAGTCCTCATGTGATGCTATTATTTCATGGATATTCATATGATTTGATATATGTATGTACCTTATTGACAATGTTACGCATACAAAATGCGAGTAATATGCTCTCATCTGTCTAATGATGTCAATGATTTATTGAAATTGGTTGATCATATTGAATGATTAAGTATTTTCCAGTGTCATGAACAAAACTACTTGTTTCGTAATGCCTAATCACAAAAGTGCATTGTTATTGATTGATCAAATATGCATGAACTTTGTTTTCTAAGCATAATACAAATAATAGTGCGTATTGGATATTTTATTGTGATACTATATGAGCACATGGATGAGATATATGTTCGTGAGAATTTAATGATATTCATGTGACTATTCTTTATGCTCATAGACATGTTTTTTAAATGTAATCAATGATCTCGATATCCATGATTAATGCATATTCACTATGGAGTATTTAACTTTCAAGAGTCATGTATGTGCTTCTGAAGTGGAGTTTCTTTTTATAAGTGATTCAAGCACTTCCACTATATGCTTTATATGCATTAATGTTATATTTATCTTGAAGCGAATTCCATGCATACTTACTTGATTGGAACATAAATAAATGTGGTGATAGATACGTGTCCTATAGACACCAGAACAACATACATTTTTTTGTGATAATAAATTACTTCTTGTCCATTCATGAGGGAAGCAAATATTACCATTATATATACGACAATCTGCTTTGATTAAAAGCTCCAGAAGAGCACATATAATATTACTTTGTGTAACTAACTTTCTTATTGTGGACATACTTCTCTCCACCAAGTTAGTCTCAAAGGTAACTTATTAATTAAGTTTCAAAGGTATTCGTTGGAATGAATACCTGCATGTTGAGACAACTAGTATTCATATATTATTGCTTTGAGCAACATGTGTGTTGAAAAAGATATCATCCTTATTTTCTGGGTTATTCTACACAACTAACCCAATTGAAACACATACTTTAGTAAACTAGAAGTTTACTATATATTGATGAAGACTTTATCATAGTTGGAGCATCTTGGATCAATCCTCTCAAGAACTCATACGGATATATTTTAAAGGGCTAGAAGATCCTTAATCAAATGAGTTCTAATTAGCTGCTCATTATCAAAGAAATTAATTATAACACCATCATCAGCAAAGATAGGGATTAAATCCCTTAGATTCATAGGTTGTGTACAAGTGATATTTGTGTTGGTCCTGTAGACCCATATGTAAACCATTTGAATATAGTATGGCTTCACTTGATGCATCAATGAGATAGTCACTTGTACGTTTACTATCAACTTGCAACTTGGCGATTGCAAGGTTGTTGGCTCAACTGATTTACGAGCACATTTAAAATTATCAATCAAGAAGATTCATCTTGATAATGATGGTGAAGGCTTTTGATAGTTTTTGTATGCCAATGGACATAGATGTTAAGCATCCTATGTCAAATGTTTATATGTAAAATAATCCTGCAGAATAATTAATATATGAGATGATGAGTATATAATAAATAACTTACTACAGCTGTTCAGGGACATGTCATGTTACATGCACCAACATTGATCCAAATAAGGCCAAGAGGTTATCATGAATGTTTATTCCTCCCCTGCAAATGGTTTATGGCCATGAACCAAATATATCCCATTTTTGAATCTGAGCATGTGCGATGTATGCTCCATGATAACGCACTAAGATGGGACCCCGAAGGAATCGGGAATATATGTTGGGTATATCCATACTTAAATATAATAGAACCATTCATTAGAGATATACTTATAGCACAATTTGTCAATTATTATGACACAAGTTTCCCAACATTAGGGGGTGAAATCAAGTTGTTGGACAAGGAAATAAGTTGTGACGAATTATTATGATCCTCATACAATGTAATGTGTACGGAAAGTTCAAAATATAATTCGTCTACAAATTTGAGCGAATCTACTGCCAGATATTCTACTGACCCACAAAGAGTTACTAAATCCTATGTTCCAACTACTAATGCTCCTATTGATGTCCCAGTAGGACAAATTGAATTATTAATGAGTCTAGACCACATATGAAATGTGGTAGACCAATCAGTTCTAAAGACAACAAAAGTCCTTGAAAAAGAAAAGGAACGAACGATTAATGATAACCGAAATGAGGAAATTTTGACTCCATAAGAGTCCTTAATCATGACACATGTGGAAGTTACACCACAAGCTCATACACCTGAAATTCGCGAAAATGATGAGATCTCAATTAATTATGTCATGAATTGGATAAGGTGGAACTGAAGTGAAGTCGACGTCGATATCATATTTGATTGTATAATATAGCGCTCACTATTGTGAATAATCATGAGGATCGTGAATTTAGGTCTGTTATGAATACAGACAAAGATGAGATTGGCCAAGTGGAAAGATGCATTTAAGAATTAGATTCGCTTGTAAAATCGGAAATATCAGGACATGTTGTCCATACACCAAACTGGTGCAAAACTTGTGGGATACAATTAAGTCTTTGTGTGACAAAGAATGAGAAAGGGAGATTATGAGATATAAGGCACAAGAAGTGACTTGTTGCAAAAGTGCTTACGCAAAGACTTGGTATCAACTATGAAGGAATATACTCCTATATAGTCCATGTCACTACATAACGATACCTTAAATTTGGCAGTACATGAAAAGCTAAGAATGCATCTTATAAATATTGCTATAGCTTATGAAAATTTTGATAATGATGTTTATATAAAACTCCTGAAGGACTCAAAGTGCCGGAAGCACATAATAAAATTCTCGAGAATATTGGTTATTTAGTTGATAGAAATTTATGTGATTAAGGCAATATGGACGCATATTGCATAATCAAATAAAATGATTAAATGATCCGGATCCTAATTGTTTTAAATGTTATTGATGGTTTGGACTCCCGAAGAGCCTCAAAAGTTGTGGATTGCTTTACAAAAGCATTTGGAATGAATTTTTTTTTTTGTAAAATATGTTATTGCATTGGTTTACAAGTTGCATAATTTGATAATGAAATTTCGTGCCAATCAATTTATGTAGCAAAGTGCTAAGATAATGTTGCATGAGCAAATCACTCCCCTTTTAAGTGCCCTAGTAGTGGTACAGTCATTTGATATGAAAACAACCCCCTTTCGATCACGAAAAGATGATGAGAAATTTAGCGGCCCTGAAGTATCGTATTTGAGTCCTGAAGTACTGTATTTGGGTCCTGAAGTACCGTATTTAAATGATATTGAATCACTGACATATCTTGCTAAGCATACATGATCTAACCTATTTCGGTACCTCGAAGGTACTAGCGATTTAGATATTCATTATCCCCATTGGCTCAAAATTGGTTTGATTAGCTATGCCGATCTTGGATATTTACCTAAATCCTATGACAATTGATCATATACTAGTTATGTGCACGCTGAAACAGATATTAAGCAAATTCGTTTCAGTTAGAATTAAGTTGATTCATGTATCAAGTCACTTTCGACTGTAAAGTATAAAAGTTAGTGATGAAGTTGAATTACATCAACTCAAAGATCTTCATTGATATTCTCATCAGGGGGAGTAATACGTGTTGTACTCTTTTTCCCTTATCTGAGGTTTTGTCCCATTGGGTTTTCCTTAGAAAGGTTTTTAATGAGGCATCATATCTAAGCGTATCAAGAATTATGTACTCTTTTTTCTTCACTGGGTTTTTTCCCCTTGGGTTTTTCCTAGTAAGGTTTTAATGAGGCATGTTCTTTGGCAATGGACATTCAAGGGGGAGTGTTATGGAATAATTGTATGAATGTCCATACTATTACTTTTCTTAGTAATGAAGTATTTTTAGTGATGAAGTATTCTTAGTGATGAAGAATCCTTGTATTATAAATACTTCCTCAATGGCAATGAAATATTCATTCCTTTCTTTCTCTCAATTCCTCTGTCTCTATTCTCTCTCCACTTTCTCTTATATTCATATATTCATAACAATGATGAATTTTGTAATAAATTTTGATTATTTTTTTTTTTATAAAATTGAACACCCGAAGGACCTAGATAGTACTCCAAGATATACTATATAAGAATTGCGATTTTTTAAAACTTGGAGGTTAGTTTTGTTTTGGGTGTTGGGGGGGGGGGGGGAAGTGCAGTTACTGCAATATTTTTTTTTTTTTTGAGAAAACCGCCAACCGAGCGGAACTAATTATTATTACTCAAAAAACAAAATATATCATCCCGGGCCAAGGCAAGAGATTCCTCGGGTCCTCCTCCAACCAGAGCCTGTCAACTAGCTCGAAGGGTTGTAGGTGGACTAGGGAATGCGCAACCTTATTCCCTGCCCTAAATACATGGTGCCAAGAAATAATCGAAAAAGAAACAGCTAGTTTTCTAATTTCCTCAATAATCAGACTCATAGTGCTACTACCTCTGAAATTACTGCAGAGCTTTTGAATCAGGGATAAACAGTCCCCTTGGACCATAAGAGCTCTAAAGCCTGTATCCCACGCATTTTGCAGCCCGAAGAGACATGCTTGCGCTTCTTCCAACTCCACCGACGAAAACCCCTGTTTTTGTCTTGATCCCGCAGCTACTATGTCCCCTTCCGCGTGTCTGATGCAAAACACCCAACCAGTACCCCACTCACCCAATTTAGCCGCATCAAAATTCAATTTCCATATACCATGGGGGGATGGCTCCAAACTTTATTGTGGTTGACTTTAGGCACCTGTCGAATGGGAGGGAGTGATTGGTAGTCTGAAATTACCTCCTTCACTATCCTCCAGGAGACCGCTCCGTAGGTGGGTGTCCCTTTAACCATGAATTTATTCCTTGCGTTCCAGCACTGCCATGCCACTGTTAGGAACACCGCTTGTTCTGCCGTCTCAAGTTTTCCCATTGCATTGTGGAAATAATCAATGGCTGTGCAGAAAGAGGAGGACCACAGTACTTCATCAATCTCTGTTAGCTCCCAAACGACCCTAGAAAGGGGGCATTGGAAAATGCAATGCACATTCGACTCCATGTGATATCCACACACAGCACACCCTCCATCCATTGTCTTGATTCTATCCCTTATTGCCCCCGCCGAAGGAAGAATACCTTTGCAGAGTCTCCACCCGAACATCTTGATTCGAGGAGGCACCGGGAGATTCCATAGTTTTTTTTCCAGAAGCTACGCATGGTTCCGGAGCTGGAGCTGGGCTTGTTGGCGAGCTTTGCACCCTGTAAAACTTGATAACCTGATTTGACGGTGTACTTGCCATTCTTGGTATCATGCCAAGCTAAGCGATCTTGCGGCAAGGTGCGACAGAGCGGCAAGGATGTGACAGCTTCTACATCGCTCGGGTGGAATAGTTGCTCGAGAAGTTGGGTGTTCCATGTGCCTTTCTCAACATCAATAATTTGATGAACCCGAGTTACTGTATGTTGGTTGGAGAATGGTGTGAGCACTTTGAATGTTGGCTCTCTGTTAATCCATTTATCTGGCCAAATGTTAATCTGGTGGCCATTTCCTACCGACCATTTCATTCTGCTTTGTACCAAATCTCGGGCTTCTAGCATGCTACGCCACGTATATGACGGCCTATGACCAAGCCTTGCTGTCAATATGGTTCCTTCTGGGTAGTACCTAGCTTGTAGGAGTTGAGCAACCAATGTGTTTGGTCTTGACCATAGCCTCCATATTTGCTTGGCTAACAAGGCTATATTGAAGCCTTCAAGCTTCTTGAACCCCACTCCCCCCATCTCTTTACTTTTGCAGAGGTGATCCAAGCTTAGCCAGTGCATTTTCTTGGCATCTTGTTTCGATCCCCACCAATATCTTCCCATTAGCCACTGTATGTCATTGCAGTGGGATGCCGGCAGCTTGAAGATACTCATGGCATATACCGGTAGCGCTTGAGCCACTGCCTTGATAATAACCTCCCGGCCTGCCCAGGATAAAAATCGATCATCCCACTGATTTAAACGCTTCGACATCATATCTTTGATGCAAAGTAAGCTTTTGGATTTGGATTTGCCCATGTGGGTAGGGAGACCCAAATATTTATTATGTGAGAGCACTTCCCGTATTTCCAGAATATTGGTAATGGCTTGTCGTCATTCAACAGGGGCATGCTTATGGAAGACGACATCCGTCTTCGCGTAATTCACTTGTTGTCCCGGAGCACCTTCGTACACATGAAGGAGCTTCTTAATTTCCCGAGCTTGGTCTACGGACGCTTTGCAAAACAAAATTGTGTCATGCACTATAAAAATATAATTCCCCCAAGAATAACTTATCCAAACCTAACTATCTTAACTTAAAAATAACTCATCCAAAGACCAAGTCCAAAATTTTTACATGATGAATTTGTATTAAAAATAGGATAGATTTAAAAAATATTGATAAATTTTGTAATAATATTGATAAGTTTGACAATAAATTGATGATGAATTTTGTAATAAATTTTGATTATTATTTTTTATAAAATTGAACACCCGAAGGACTTAGATAGTACTCCAAAATATACTATATAAAAATTGCGATTTTTAAAACTTGGAGGTTAGTTTTTGTTTTGGGTGTTTGTGGGGGGGCTCTTATTGTGGCCACAGGAAGAAAATACTATTTGCCGTGGCCCGTGACTATAAATGTCTTCGACTCTGGCTGCATGAAAGAACAACGAATATATATGTTGAAAAAACGAACTACGTACCGTCCCAAAAGTATCAATTGACTTTTCTTAATGTGAAAAAAAAAATCATAAATTTTGACTATTGATTGGATTCATGAGTTGAGTTGGGTCATCCACAACGATGAATTTAAATTCGACTCACTGTTCATATGGCATGAGATGAGAATGAAATGAAGTCGTGTAGGACATTTCAGTGGTGAGAATGAGACTCGTCCCATGAGATGAGTTTGAAAGCGAATTTAACACACTAATATTTTAATCATATTTTTTTCTCTCTCTCTCCCCTCACTCACATTATTTTTTATCAATATAACCAAATTAATTATATTATTAAGACCCTGTTCTTTTATACGGCTGACAATCTGCGGTGTCACAGCCCACCGCACTTTGCCACAACCCACCACAACATACAATTCCACCACAATTCATCACAACCCACTACAAATTACTTTTTCAAATTTATTATATATCTTTAATATAAATTTTCAATCAATACTTTTTCACAATTACCAATACAATATTTCAACTCACTTTTTCCAATTACTTTTTCATAATTACCAATACAATATTTATATATATATATATATATACAAAAAACGAGTTAATTACATTTACCCTACCTGACTTATGTGGTAAAAATTTTCGCACACCCGACATTTGAGAAATAATTTTCACCCTACCTGACATTTAAATGGTCATAAATTTAAAGCCCCTCATGTATGTTATAATTGATTTTTTATTGACTTTTCCGGTGAACTGTAAAAAAATAAATATGAAGTGACCTTTATACCCTTGTTATTATTTCCTTTGACTTTCAATTAAATGTGAAATGACTTTGTACCCTTAGTATTAATTGTTATGGCATTTTAAAACTCAACCACTCCACTGATTCCTCTCCCCAACCCCCACTCCCATACAGAAAATGAAAACCTAACCCCTCCCAAACCACCATGTCTATCTTCTACTCTCCAACATAGTCTTTTCCTTCTCAAATTAAAGGGCAACATCGTAATTTCACATAGTGATATAGGGGTATTATTGTATTTTTCCATTTCCGATGACAAGTTACCGGATTCTAACACTAAAAATCACTTTCACTAAATGTCATGTAGAGTGAAAATTATTTCCCAAATGTCAGGTGTGCAAAAATTATTACCGCATATGTCAGGTAGGGTAAATGTAATTAACTCTACAAAAAAACTTACCACAACTTACCAATAACCCACCACAATTCCACCATACCCGCCACAATTTCACCACACCATACTGCATCACACCGCATAAAAGAACAAGGCCTAAGTAGGATCGATCCATTTACTTTTTAAATTAATATGAGTCAAACTCATGTTCACCGTTGGAAAGCTAGTTAAATAAAGGGACAAATTTTGACTATCTTGATATGGGTACACAAATTCCACATCATCTAATTAGTCAAACTCAAACTCACCGTTGCAGATACTCCTCATATTACGAAAATAAAACTTCTGTAAAAAGCATATTCTAATTGTATTGGTACTACTTATATTATGTTAGAAACTGATCGGTGGTTAAACTACATATTTAAAACTGTAAAATATTAAACTAAAAGTTATATATATATATATATATATATATATATATATATATATATATATATATATATATATATATGGAAATTGGATGACAATAATCCCTACTTTCAATTTGTATTCTGGTGGTCAAAAAAAAAATAAAATTGTATTGTAGTGGGACATAATCGAGAGTATACCCTGAATATCATAGATTTTGTGTTGCATTTGATTCAAAACTTTGTATAACACTTTACCACGATTTTTAATGAATTTACATCACTTCTCCCAATTTTTTTGAATTTTTTTCTATTTTTTATGTTTTTTTCAAATTTATTCTTTTTAAAAAATCATATTAATTGCTCGGAATCTCAAAAAAATAATTTAAAAATGTTTTAGCAACTACACTTCATTACCTATTTGAGGGCGGGAACGAAAAAAACAAAAACAATATGGGGTAGGCATGAAAAAAATAAAAAGAATATGGTGATGGATTTGGTACCACTACAATACAATTTTTTTTTTGACCACCAGAATACAAATTGAAAGTAGGGATTATTGCTATCCAAGGGATTATTAGAATCCAATTTCCCTATATATATATATATATATATATATATATATATATATATATATATATATATATATATATATAAATGTATTGTTACTTTTATTTCTATTGATTTATAAATGAATTGTTGGATTCTGGTCATTCCTATTTTTCCCTACTTTCAGCCTTTATATGTAAGTAGTCCCTACTTTTTTCTTTGTATTCCGGTGATTCTAAAAAAAAATAAAATTGTATTTTAGTGGTAATTTACCTCCGAATTTTCCATTAAAAAAAGTTTACCTCCCTATTGTTTTATTTTTTTTTCATTTCTGCTCCCAGAAAGACTATGAAATGTATTTACTAAAAGAATTATAAAATTATTTTTTAGAATCCTTCAATTATTATAATTTTTTATGGAATGAAAGGGGAAAATCATTAAAAAAATTGAAAAAATCTGAGACAAATGTTGGTAAATTCACTAAAAATTGTAGACAAGTGTTGTGCTAAATTTTGAAGTAAACACAAGTCAAAATCCATGATATTTATCCCTTTGACTTGGTGACATTCCAACAAAATACAATTTTCCATTTTAATTTTAGGACCGTCAAAACAAAAAAAAAATACCGAAATAACTAACATACCAAAACTAACAATAGAGACCACCAAAATTCAATTTTTCTTTATAAATTATGAATTTATGATCTGGGATTAGAGTAGTTGTGCCAAGTCTGTCTAAACCCCACCCTATATAGAGAGTAAGCTGTTATACTATTTATAGTTTAGGGTTAATTGACTGTAATTTCTGTCAATGACTATTAATGATAGGTGTAGTAGTTGTACTTCTAGTACCATTTTTTCATTTTAAAATTAAGGATAGCATGGCTTCAAGCTATTATCGTGTAGAAATTACTCAAAAGATTTGGCAAGCTTGGTGGTTGAGATATGGGCCACTATGAAGGCTATTTAATTAGGATATATTGCGATACTAATTCCAGATTTACTTTTGTTTTAGTGGATTTTAAAACCCATTGTTAATCAATGGTTCCGATTAGAGTATATAGCCATCATTGACCCTTCAACTACCTGTTCAAGCTTTTGATTGATATTATTCTACATAATACAAGAGTTAAACTAATGTTTTTTTCTTTAAGAGTATATGATTAAGTTCGGTAAGGTAAAGTAAGGTAAGGAAATAAAAATTATGTAAAGAAAATAATGAAGCTAGGTAAATGTTACATCATCTATTTTTTTTTAAATAAATCCTGTGAGCTGAATAAAGAATTTTAAATATAAATTATCTAACAGTATGTGCTGTTGTTTTGGATGGTAAAGTAAGTTAATGTTAGGTTAGGTTAGGTTAAGTTAGGTTATGCACGGATAATCCTACCAAGCTAAATAATAGGGTTTAAGTAAGAAGTCTTGATCGAGTTCAATCTCGGCACCCCTTATATTTAGTTGCACATTCGTGTGAAGGGACATATTAAAATATATAAATATCATTGTACCTTCAACATTTGGGTTTTAAAACATGATACTAAAACCTGTTTTTTTTAGGGTTTTTTTGCCACAAATAATACGTCTTGAGAGCATGGTAGGAATAATCAAAGTGACTTTTTCGTGACGATGCATCTTTTTCACTATTTTCTCATAGCACTCCAGAAGCAATTTCCGGCACCGAAAAGCTGACGTGGCGACCAGAAAGTATGTTTTTTCACACTCCAAAAAGGAGATTTCCGGTCGCCAAGCTTTCCGATGCCGGAAATTAATTTTGAATTGCTACAAGAAAATAGTGAAAAAGTACAGACTGCTAATGGCCAAAAAGTCACTTTGGATTATTCCCAATCACAAGCCCCTCAGTGCGGATTATTTATGGCCAAAAATCCTTTTTTTTTATATAGGGGAGGCTAATAAAAAATTAAAACTTACATTAAAAATGTTACACACATATCAGCAAAACAGTGTGAGAAAACATTTGAGATTTGAAACATGATACTCAACATTTGTTTTTTTATATAGGGGAGGCCCTGTTTTTCTATGCGGTTGCATGGTATAGTACGGAAATGATGCGGTACGGTGAAATTGTGAAAAATATGATAAAGTATAGAATTGTATGGTAAAATTTGTGGACGAAGTGATTGATATGGTGAGGGATGAGAGAGTATGAAAAGTAGAAGAGAAAAGAATTAAGAAAATATATTGATAATAATTATTGTAAAAAGTATGATATAGTATAAAGTTTAAAATAATATTAAATAATATGGTGAGTTATGATAATGCACCGTATCACACTATACAAGGGAACAGGGCCTAAGTAGAAGGGACAAATGGTAAGCTCATTTGAATAGGGTTAGATTCTTAATTATCTGTGATCTGACTATAGACCAGCTTTTGCTCCATCGCAAAAGGTTAGAACTTGGATGTTTAATTTATTAACAAATCCTAATCCTATCACAAAATAGTAGTATTTAATTAAGCACAATCTGGAATATGACAACTCAGACACATTAGCAACGTAGTATTATATTGGACATCGGATACCCCATTAATTCATATTTTATGACACTAGAGGACAAAAACGGGGCCATTATTAGTGCCTTAGTGGTAATCTCTTCCCACACTCTGGGACAATGAAATAATCTATAACCTTAGTCGGCCACCATAACTAAATTTTATGAAATACGACGGACACAAAACCACAATTTCTAAAAGTTCGATTTCATCTAATATTTAAATGTATTCCTTTTTACAATTTAAGACCGTAAATTGAAAAAATATTATATTACATACAGTAACATTCTAATATTGCAAGATAGTAACTATGTAACAATTTAATCATAAATAGTAACGTTATTGTACACGCTGCGACTCATTTTCATTCGACCTGAAATTAGCAGGAGTATATGGATGCATGGAAGGATATATGTGAGGTATATGAGTGTCCATGGACATCCCAAATTTAGGAAAAAGAAAATCAATAACCTATTATATATTGAGAGATATTTAAAAAAATGTCTAAAATATTACATAAAAGAATTTAAATAGTCTCTACTCTTTATACATTGGGTTTATCTCTTCCAAATATATATAATAATAACTATTATTATGTGGCCACCCCTAACTTTAATATTTGAATCTGCCATTGTCAATGGATGGGTGGATTGAGTGATTAGCTAACCTGACCTTGAATGACATGTATATATTTATTAATATATGCCTTAAAATAACAACCCCCCAAAAAAAGACCATTAATTATAATAGAAAAACAATAACTATAATATCATACTTTCCTAGATTAATAAAATTCCTAAGTTGATAAACATCATACTCATCCTAACATACATCTTTCCATTGAATGGGCTAGCTTGCATCACATACACTTGAATTGGTAAATCTATACAGTTGATCTATACTGGCATCAAATGGATCTACATCTTACTATTCTCACAAAGTTTGAAGCTCTTTTTTTTTTTCTTTCCCTTTTTTTTTCTGCAACACCTGATCATATCTAAAGTGCACACACACGCACACTCTTAACACATGCATGTCATCTTCAATTTCAGTGCAAAAAGGAAGATGCATGAAGAACTCAATGGTTCTTTCTATTACCTAACATAATTCCCCCTCATTCTGGAGCAGTAGTAGTCCTTTCAACAGGTTCTTTATTAGTTGGCCTGCACTATCTTGAGCAGGTACATTCTGCCTTTTTGTCATTCAGATTCTGAAAATAAAGTCATGCAACAATATAAAGTCAGCTGGTAAGAAATTGAAGATGAAGAAGATTAATAATAACAATCACAAGTTAGTACTAATTTAGCTAGCCTAGTTCTCACTTTTCATCTCGGATTATGGCTGCAACTGAACCGAGCTGGCTTGCTAGGGCTCGAGCTTGGTTTGACCAAAGTTTGGCTCGATGAGCTTCGAACCAAGCTCAAGCTGAGCGAGCTAGGATGGGTCTTAATAACAAGATTCCTCGAAATAAATGGTTTCAGACTTTTTAGGTTGGATTATTACAAGTACAAATATATGTACAATGCAGCTTTTAGAGAAACATTTGCTTTTTTAGGGGAAAGATAGATCCTGTGAAGGTTTATTTTTGCTAGAAGATGACAATGTGGATAGGGAGGTTCACACATAGTGCGGGGGACCATCATTATTTAGCACAGCCTCGACCTATTTATTTGTAGCCTTGTAATTTGGCTACAACAAAAAGACCCATTCACTATTCTACTTGCCCCCACCTAATTATACCCTTTTTTCTAAATGGAGGAATTCTAGACTGAGACTGTTAAGTTTCAATTACATAACTAAAAACTAAACATTTACCTTGACTTGGTTCTGAAGATCTTTGATATACTCAACTGCCAAATCTAGCATGTCTGCCGTGTTTGTTTGCTGCAGAGAAACACAATCACCTTGTAATCTTGTGGAGAAATTAATGTAGGATTAGTTGGTTAATTGGTAAAAGTTGTACCTTGTCCATGCTGGGAACTAGATCTTGCAGCTTCCTCATCCTTTCACTAATTTTGGTTCTTCTGACCTATACATATCAAATGGCAACACAGAAATTAATTGATAGCCCAAAGTTTAGTTTATGAAGTTGAATTTGGAAGGTAATTAACTTGTGATTAGTTCCTCTAATTACCCTCTCAGCAATGCTACGAGGGTGAGTTGCACATCCTCTTTTAGCCCTAATTTTGCAAGGTACAGTGTCTTGGAACTGTAACATTTGTTCCAGAGCTGATGAACTTGGCAAACTCAGGTGATGTGCTAATCTCTTTCTGCCCTCTCCACTCTGACAAACCCCAAAAAAAACCCAGCAAAGAATAACAATTTCATGTCAGAGAAATAACATACAGTAGATGACATTAATTATGACCCATACATAGAAAACAGAAAGTAGTTCGAATTAACCTGGTTTTCTGATGCAGTGAGTTCAGAAAATGTTTGGGTGCCATCGTTGTCTAAATTTGAGAAGCTTTCGGATAAAATTGAGTCATCCCATGAACTCATAGAGGGATATCCACTCATATAATTCCTATCACTGTTGTTGTTGTTGCTGTTGTTGTTGTTGATAGGATTGTTGAATCTTTTTCCCTGGAGGTCAGAGTTCTGAGTCATCAACCCTGACGTAGATGAAGGTTGCCCTTTTGAGAAATTTATCTGGCTATCATCTCCATAACTCCCAATTCCTTTCATGGCACCATAACCTGAAAACAAAAGGGAGGAGATTAGTTCAAACTTCAAAAGAGATTTCATAGTAATTAGACTCGTCAGATCTGCATCAGGAGTAGCTCAAAATTGTTACCATTATCAAGATCACGAAGTATGTTGTGGAAGAATCCAGCTGGAGAGCTGCTGTGTCTAGTAAGCCCAGAATTGCTGTTATTATTCCTATTGTTGTTGTTGATCTGGGACAAAGAGTTCATCCCCATTGAAGTGTTGTTGTGGTTGGCCAAAGGTGGTTTCAGTTGACTCTGATAAATCATCTGTTGTTGTTGTTGCTGCTGTTGCTGTTGCTGTTGTTGATGGTGGTGGTGGTTGTGGTGGTGGTTGTGGTGGTGGAAGTGGTGGTTAGTCTCGCTCTCCTCCTTAACAGGCACCAAAAAATCCTGCTGAACCGCGGAGTTCTCAGGAATATCACACAATTTCTGAACAGATGAAGAAGAAGAGTTGTTACTTTCACCACTCATGCTCGACATGAAGTTCGCAAAGATGTCCTCTGTTTCAGGACTCAGTGGCCTGGAGTTTGAGAAGTCCTCCCTCTGCCCTCCTCCGCCGCCGCCTCCACCGCCGCTACCACCACCGTCTCCGGCCGCGTTGGTGGTGGTGGGGAGGTTATCAAGGAAGCTGGCGAAGTATGAGCTAGGAGCAGAGCGGTAGCGGGTGAGGCCGCTGTTCAACTGCTTTTGCTGCTGATTCTGGAAATGATGGTGTTGAAACTGCTTCTGCTGCTGCTTAAACCCAGAATCCATCTCTTTTTCGATCTCTACTGCAATTTCTGGGAGATTTTTAGTTGGAGATATACCCTTTTCAAAACAGAGAAAACCCAAAAAGGATATGAACGGAAGAATGTTCAATGTGAACCCCCAAGAGAGAAAGTCAGTGGTTTTTCCAATTGGAAACCATCAACAGTCAACTATTCTCTTTCTACCTCTCTCTCTCTCTCTAGAAACTTCTCGCTTGCCGTCAGATCAGGTGGCGGCGGCGGTGGTTGCGGCGGTGGTTGTGGTGGAAGAGGCGACGGTGGTGGTGGTGGTGGAGGAGGAGGAGGAGGAGGAAGTGGCCGGTGGATGATCAACAGGTAGCGACAGAAAGAGGAAGAAAGTGGGGGAGAGGATTTATTTATTGTCTACTACTATTTTTGGGCCTTTGATTAATTATTAATTACAAAAATGATGCGGAGGAGTAGTATTGTTTTATTTTTCTCGTCTATATTCAATTGTTTTAGTAGCCCATAGGAACTAAAGGGGGCCATAAATCTTGTTGCTTTCAGATTTTCTGGCACATTCCATTCTAAATGAATTTACGAGAACACCCCCAGGGGACCCTCCATAATTACACTCAGTGACTCGGATCCCCTTTGTAGAAGCGTATGAATTATGATGGTTAATGATGCAAGCAAAAGGTGATCGCTTAGAATTATTTGATCGAGGTCACTGTTAGGCTGTGTTTGACAATCAGCTGGTAATTGATACTTGGTAGCTGTTAGCTGGTAGTTGTTTGGAATAGCTGTTTGAGTTAGCTGATTGTAGGAAAAATGTTTGATAAAGTAGTTTTCTGTGAAAAGCTACCTCAAAAGGATTTATCAAGTAGCTTTCTGAAAACTAGTTTATTGTGTCTAAAAAGCTAATATAAAAAGTTACTTACCAAACACCTCAAATAGCTTTTTAACCTTGATAAAAAAGGTAAAAGCTATCCAAAAAGCTAAAAGCTACCCAAAAAGCTGGGTAGCCAAACACCCCCTTAGATATTGGATGAATCACTGTTTTAAATGGTTGTAGTATATATAATGATTCATCATATAAAATTAATATTATTAAATGTTAAATAAAAAATGACTTTAAAAAATATTGATGATAGAAAAAAAAGTATGGACAAAATATAAATAAATAGCCAAAATCTATGAAGTTGTGTATACTAATAAATGAGTAACTAAAATTTATGAAATTAACGTATACTCCCTCCGTTTCATATTAATTGTCGTCTTTAAAAGTTGTGCAGTCAAATTTTAAAAATTTTGACCACAAATTGTTCAATATATACAATGAGTTGCTATATAACATTATCACCATTGGATTCGTAACGAAAAATAATATCATAAAAATATAATGTTACAACTATTAATAAAATATTATGTAAGAAATTATCAATCAGAGATTAATATTGAATAAAATCAAAATTATGACAATTAATATGAAACGGACGAAATACATAACTCCTAGTGAGAAGGATTGAAGTATGTCCTTAATATATTTGCCCATGTGTCTTAACAAATTACAATCACATGTTTCTAGATATAAGTTTTGAGGCAGGCTTCTGTAATAAGTGAGTCCATCCTTACTTGTTGGGTAGATACTAGATACGTGTATTAATTTTTCTTTATTAGTTGTTTATTGGATTGAAAGACTATTTATATTAGTTGTTCCACATTTTCCCATGAATTAAATAGAATATTTTTCATTATTAAATGAAAATTCTACCATAGTTGAATTTATTTTTAACTATGGTAGTTGAAAATTTTATACCATTCATTTATCAAAATAAATCATATTTTTAAAAAAGAATTTTATCCTCTTAAACATGATTAATTATTGTAACAAGTTACTTTGGTCAACCTACATTGATTTTGAATTTTTATAATAAAATTAATGGTATTTTCACTTTTCAACTAGGATAGTTGAGAAAAAGTCAATTATGGTCAAATTTCCTTAAAAAAAATTTAATTTTGTAAAAAATTATAACTTAATATATAGATTTACTTATTATAACAAGTACTATGGTGAATATACATTAATTTTATTTTTTAATGATAAAATTAAGGGTAATTATATAATTCAACTACCATAGTTGAAAATATTTTCAACTATGCTAGAATCTCCCTTAATGAAAATATAATCAGGCTAAAAGTTTAAATCTACATAGTTTACAAATCAGCAGCTAGTAGGGGCTTAGGGCTCTTGTAACCTTATTGGCCAATCTAACTTTTTTTTTTTTTCCCCGACAAAGACAACAACACAAACAAAATACAAACAAAAAACAAAGAAACAGAAATTACACCCACACAACTAAGTGATACCGATCCCCCGAATGGCCTGTTTGGCCACTCTATGAGCCGGTTGAACCATTACTCTTGGAACCTTAACAATGTGCCCACCCTCAAACTTCCTCATTGCAATTTTGCAACTCCAAGCGAGTGCTCTGCATTCAACAGGTGCCCCATTTTCTTTTAACAAAGCATCCACTGCGAGAGTTGAGTCAGTCCATATCAAGATGGACGGAAGTCTTCTACTGTACCCTTCCTGCAGTGCCAGGAGAATCACCCATAGTTCACAAAACTCAGCCGACTCCCCCATTCCCAATCGGACTCCATGTTGCCCCCCTCCACCGGCCCCCATGAACACCCAAGCCGCCGCCATCCTCCCAGAATCCTTTTTATAAGCCCCATCCACCAAGAAGACACCGTCAGCTTCATTCATCTCAAGATTCCCCCACTTGTAGGCGCAAGCCATGCTTCCAGATCCTGGCTTCTTCCGCCTCAACTTCAACTTGTCTTGAATCATCCACCACCAACAAAACTCTCGATCAACTCTCCTTAATTGTTCCTCAAGCATTTTAGTCGATGTTTCCATTTGATTCAAGCACACTCCATTTCTTGCCTTCCAAATGGCCTACATTGTTCCGAAGAAGTCCCCTACTAAAGCCCTCCCATCCTCCTTCCCCTTGGACAAATACAAAATCCGTCCCCTCAACCAATCCCACCAGCCTACAGTTTGATTGATCTCAGAACATATGCCTAGTCTCGACCCCTTCCATAAACGTTAGGTGGAGCAAAAGTCTACACTTTAGGTGGAGCATCACAGTGCCATAACACCTTCTAGAAGTTAGACTCCACTTCTGTAGGTCTTTGCAGATGGTTCCCATGCACCAGATACTCAAAATATCCCTGCTTAACAGTATAAGAGGAAGAATTTTTACCTGGCAAACATAATTTGTCCTGCAATCCTTGCTGAGGAGGATACGCGCGAGCAATACGATTAACAGTTTCCCTTGAGAACATCTGGTCAGCAAAACCCACTTCCAATTGGCCAATCTAACTTAGGTCATGCTTGTTTTAGCATTAATTAATGTTTGAAGTTTATGGCTCTTTATTGCTTTTTTTTAATGAAAATTGGATTCTGATAATTCCTACTTTTATCAATTATATAACAATAATTCATAGTTTTAGTTTGAGTTCTGGTGGTCCAAAAAAAAACTAGATTCTTGTGGGAAACTACTGGGAATATATCCTAAATATCATAGATATTGGGTTGCATCTGATTCAAAACTTAATATAACACTTTATTACGATTTTTAATGAATTTACGGTGTTTCTCTCAAATTGTTTGCATTTTTTTTACGATTTTTTCACTTTTATTTCTTTTTAAAAAAATCATAATAATTGCTCGGATTCTCAAAAAAATAATTTAAAAATTCTTTTAGTAAATACACTTCAATACCTTTCTAGGGGCAGGAATGAAAATAAAAATAAAAATAATATTAGGCAGGAATGAAAAAAATAGAGAAAATGTGGAGGTGGACTTAGGCCCTATTCTTTTGTCAGGTTGATTCTAACTATCTTAACATATCCCAACTTATTCCAACCTAACACAATTCCCCAAAAAGCATCCACTCTAAAAACACAATTCCCCAAAAAAGTATCATAATTTATCATAACTTATCCAAATTTAACTATCCTAACTTGAAAATAACTCATCCAAAAAACAAAGCCTTAATGTTTTTCATTTTATTTTGTTAAGCAACAACATGACCCTCATAGCCTGTTCTTTTATGTGGATAGTAGAGTGTGAATAATGGTATGATATGGAATGATTGTGAAAAGTGTGGTAGGATATGATATGGTACGCTAAAACTGGAGGAAAGTGTGATTTATATGATAGATATGGAGAGATAATGTAAAAAGTAGATGAGAAAAGTGAAGATAAGAAAAAGGTGAGGACAGAGAAAATTATAATTGTTGTATCAATGTGTGATATGATATTATATGGTATGATACATTTTTAGTTAAACCCTTTTCTTTTGTGCGGTGCAACATGGAACCATGGAAAAGAACAATGTCTTAGTAGTATCAAAGTAAAAGTATAGCTCTCAAATTATACCCTTAAGAGTATAGGAGCATCGTGCACCTATATTACAATGCTCATAAGCTTCATCAAAAGTGTTCATAAAACTTTACTACAACACTTATAAAATTATAGAGAGACATAAGACAACAAAACAAATTATATATATATATATATATATATATATATATATATATATATATATTCGAAGCAATTGGATGTCCGACTCGGTCCTATATGACCGATCAATAGAAATACTCCAACACTCCACCTTTGTCGTATATTCCATACATCACACTAGATAGATATCATATTCATGGAATACGAATTATTCTCAAGATGCCTTGGTGGTGAAATGGTAGACACGCGGAACTCAAAATCTCGTGCTAAAGAGCGTGGAGGTTCGAGTCCTCTTCAAGGCATAATATTGAGAAAGCTCATTGAATGAGCAATTCCTCGATCCGAGATCTTGGAATTGGAATAAGTTCGGCAGCAGATCACTTAATCCTCCTTTCATGGCCACATATCTTTCCAGCTAAGGAATGGGAAATCTTTCTCCTCTTACATGAATCCAATTTTCATTTCATCCGGGAAAAGCCATCTTTTTCTCAACAATGTCTTTGTCATTTGATCCAATAGTGTTCCGTTAGATAGGAACAGATTTGATAAATACTGATAACTCTCGGATAGAGTATTAGAACGGAAAAATCCATTCGATAATGAACTATTGGTTCTAAGCCATCTCTGGCGTTAATCAACAATTCAAAGTGCTTTTATTGCGTATTCTTGATAAACCAGCGTTTATATATAGATGTAGGAGGATCCATTTTCGAAGTAAGAAGCCCCTTTATCATCTCTTCATCTGCAAAGAATTCTCGATGTGAAAACACAGAGACAAAGGGCTGATCTTTGAATAGGAAAAAGAGTGGATCTGCAGGGTCCCAAATGAATTGGCTTATTCGAAAAAAGCCCTGTTCTTTGAAAGATTATATATATATATATATATATATATATATATATATATATATATATATATATATATATATATATATATATATATATATATATAGGGAATTGATATAATGAGAAGAAGAATTTTGTGAGAAGAAAAACATAGCAAATCATAACCGTTGGTTTCAAGATCAAAGATGCGTATTAATCTTGTTTTTTTCTTTTTTTTTTTTTGTTGGGAGAATGTGAATAATAAATGTTGCAACTTTTTTTTTTGTTGGCCGGAAAAAAAAACCAATTAATACAGTGTGATTTCCAATGGCATGTTAATTAATTCGCAATTCTAGAGAACCCATAATGAACATCAACTATACCCAGAATGAACATCAATTATACCATAAATGAACACCACATATACCCAGAATGAATATCAATTATACCATAAACGAACGTCAATTATACCATAAATGACCACCATCTATAAACGAACATCAACTATACCATATGGGTTTGGTAAAGGTGAGGACGAACACAAAATTATTGTTCATCTCATGTCATGTTGATGTTCATTTATGGTATAGTTGACGTTCGTTTATGGTATAGTTGATGTTCATTCTGGGTTCTCTAGAGCTACGAATTAATTAACATTAATTGGAAATCACAATGTACTAATTGCTCTTTTTTCCCAGCCAACAAAAAAAAAAAAAAGAAAAAGCTTGCAACATTTATTATTCACATTTTCCCAACCAAAAAAAAAAAGCAAGATTAATACTCACCCTTGATCTTGGAACTAATGGTTATAATTTGCTATGCTTTTCTTCTCACAAAATCCTTCTTCTCATTATATCAATTCTCATATATATATATATATATATATATATATATATATATATATAGGAAAATTGGATTATAATAATCCCAATTTTTACAAATTGAACAACAATGATCCCTACTTTCGGTTTGTATTCTGGTGGTCCAAAAAAATAGAATTGGATTGTAGTGAGATATCATCGAGAGTATACCCTAAATATCATATATTTTGTGTTGCATTTGATCAAAACTTAGTATAACAGTTTACCATGACTTTTAATGAATTTACGGCTTTTCTCCCAATTTTTTTCAATTTTTTTTCGATTTTTTACTATTTTTTCAGTTTTTTATTTTTAAAAAATCATAATAATTGCTCGAAGTCTCAAAAAAATAATTTAAAAATTATTTTAGTTATAAGTATAACTACACTTCATTACCTTTTTGGGGGTAGGAACGAAAAAAATAAAAATAATATGGGTTAGAAATGAAAAAATAAAAAAAATGTGGAGGTGGAGGTGGATTTAGTACCACTACAATCCAATTTTATTTTTTTTGAACCACCAGAATACAAATCAGTAATGGAGATTATTGCTGACCAATTTATAAAAGTTGAGATTATTATAATTCAATTTTCCTATATATATATATATATATATATATATATATATATATATATATATATATATATATATATATATTTGGGCACAAAGGATGAGAATCGAAATATGTGGGTTCCAATGAGGGCATTTTGAGAAATCTATAATTGATGAAATTAATTTTTTATAAAAATCATATAATAATAATGTGTATGCATTAATGTGTGTATGATGGCATTGATGACTCTTCTTTCATTTCCTTTTTTTCACATGTACTATGCTTTTTATTTTTCATTATTGTTTTTTTCTTTGTTCTTTTAATTATAACATTGGTAATATTTTCAATAATACGTATGGTTTACTTGCGTCCTGTACAACGCACGAGTCTAAGTATTAGTAAATTGAAAAATATAGTCATATAACAATAGCATAAATTCGATCAAAAAAAACAATAGCATAAAATTCTACTGTAATGTTGTTAAACTACAAAGAGATAAATTCAAGTGTTTCAGGCTAGGTAGATAAACCAGGAATGGCGGTGGTGGTGATCAAACTAAAGACTATGAAAACAATAAAACATGCTCAGGCTGCAAAAATAATAATCAACAACTAATCAATCTGACTGACCTAACCTACCAATTCTAAACAAACAATTAAGAGTGGTCGATTGCAACATATTGAACGTGAAAGCCCTCTCTCGAGGGTTAGAGACTCGCCACAGTCCTTTCTCGAGGGCTAGAGGCTAACTTAATCCAGTGACTCGTCAAAGCCCTCTCTCGAGGGTCAGAGGCTGACTTAATTATTCTAACTGTCTATTCTCATAGAGTTAGTCTAATTAAACAAGGATTAACAACCTAGACCTAGTTAGAATTCAACACTCTCGTGTCAAAACCTAACCATTTTCTCTACCTACACTAGCAAATTGACATCACCTCTCAGCATAAATCAATTCCCTAAGAAATACTCCCTCCGTCCCAAATTAATTGACACTTTCACTAAATTTTGATCATTAATTTCTCACAAATTACAATGAGCTACAATATGATATTATTGTCATTAGAAAGATATTTTACTAAAAATTACAGTTGAGGTAATTTCATATTGTAATTTATTGTAAATTGTGAATAACTATCGGTCAAAATTTAGTCAAAATGTCAATCAATTTGGGACAGAGGGAGTACATATGAACACTCTCTCGAGCATTTCATCAAACATGTTGTGGACAAAGAGAAAACATCACATTACAAGCAGGAATTTGGTGGATTAAACCTAAACAAATTAATTCATCATCAAATACATCACTCACAACCCAAACTACACTAAATTAACAACAAGTTAACATATTAAAGTAATTAAAGAGCAACGAAAATGAATCTAACAAGGAAGTAAATAAACATGAATGTAAAGAGACAAAGAAAGAGAACTTAGTCTTGATAATGGAAGTGAAATTGATGAATCCTTACAAAGATAAGCGAATTAAACCTACAAACTATCCTAAAAGCCTCTTGAGAGGCTTGAGAGAAAACTCTCTCCAAACCCTAGAAGAGAATAGAAAACTAACGTTCTCTTGAAAAACTAGTTTAAATCTTATTTCAATGACTAAAAAAACGAAACTACCAGCAACACACCCCGTGCTGACTTTGCACAGCTATGCGAAATCCTTTTTCTCTCTTTTCTTCAGCATAACTTGTGCTAGGGGTTGTGCTAGCTTGTCTTCTCTTTATTTTTTCATTCTTCCACCTTCTATTGCTCTTTGCCCTCTTTCTTAAGCACGTATTCTTCATCATAAAGGGCGATATTATCTAAAAACATAGAAATCTGCATACTTTAGTCACTAATGAACAAAGTGAGCAAAACTAAACATTGAATATGGGTAAAAGGACCTTAGAAGGTAAAAATAAGTCAAGTAAAGAAGGCTTACAAACCCATAAAATTACGGTTTATCACTTACTATACTATATACCACATTATTTTACGCCATTCACATTTTTACCACATCATACCATTACCACACTTTACTCAATATATATATATATATATATATATATATATATATATAAAAGCAGAGGCGGATCATAGGGGGACATGGTCGAGGCTATCAATTGAAACATCTATTATTAGTTCAAGCAAGTAAGTATAATTGTAACATTAGCATAATGGTGTGTGCTTAGATGTGTTATGAATGTGGTTTTGTGTTCGAATCCTAGGAACCATGCCTTCATTTTATACATCTCACAACACTAGATCTATTAATCCAATTTCTTTTTTTTTTTCATTTTTAGTTTTCATTTTACTTTTTAAAAATTATTTTTACATTTTGCATTCATTCATTCATTATTACTTCTATTTTCACACTATTTTAGAAAGCTTTTTCTATATGTAATGTTATAAATAGAGCTGGAAAAAGCTGATCCGACACGATTACCGACCCGAACCTAACACGGTATTAAACGGGTTTAGGTAGAAATTTTCAACCCGTTTAATTAAATGGGTTGACACGGTAAACCTCTTTAATTAAATGGGTTAGGTTCAGGTCAAGATTTTTGACACGAAAAAGTACCTACTTAACCCGTTTAATTAGGCATGTTAAATGGGTCAAGTCATTTGCTCGATAATTGATATCCAATTATACCGTTTATCAATAAACTTAGGTGAAAGTTACAGTTAATACTCTTTGAAATATACGTAAGACTTGTAATTTTAACTTATATTTATATTTGACTATGAATTAAAAGGCATCTCCTTATATATAACTCGAATTATATTACCACGCAAATTGTTGAGTATGATATGTCATTATTTCGATCCCACAATGAATTATTTTGTATAAATGAGTTAATGCTTGAATGGGTAAATTTGTAACTTTATCGGAACACGTTTACTTAAATGGGTAAATAGGTCAAAATAAGGTCAACCCATTTAAAATTTAAACGGTAAACGGTTTCAATTTCCAACTCGTTTAATAAATGAGTTAGGTTCAGGTCGGGGGATTTTGAACCCGTTTAAGTTTGACATGAACACGAACCCGACTCGATCTGACTTATTAGCCAGCTCTAGTTATAAAGCAATTTAGTTTAATTATAAATATTTTTTTAAAAATAATGTCAATTATATAAACTAACTTTTCTCAAAATAAGATTAATTTATTTGTTTCCATGCCTCATTGATAAGTAAACTTCCCTTTTAATTCTTTTACTTATCCATTGTTATTCATCAATGTTCAAATTTAAAAACTACCTATAAGAGTTACATATTTCGGCCCACCCTAATAAAATACTTTGGCTCCGCCCCTGAAAAAAATCTAATTGTAATAAACTAACAATGTAGAAATAATGAAGGAAAAATAAATTGAAAGAGGAGAATGATATATTGATAACAATACAAATTAATTAGCAAGAACTATATAATATAAAACTTGCTTATATGAAGTATTTTATTAATAATGCACTGTCAAGTTTAATCAAATACATTGGTTTAGCCTATGATCTACTTCATCCATCCCATAATCGTTGTCTATTTAATTAAAATTTTACAAAACAAGAAAATGAGTTACATATATATTATGCTGTGTGAAAAAGTTATCGAATAATAATATTAAAGCCCCGTTCTTTTATGTGGTAAGTTACAATGTGGTACCACACCGCATCGTATTCTTTAATTTTCCACCACACTTCACCACATTATACCACAATTATTACTAATATATTTTTTCAATTTTCTCTCTCCTCACTTTTCTCCTCTACTTTTCACATTCTCTCTCTTAACCGACTCCATCTACCACAACTCACCATACTTTTTCAAATTCCACCGCACCAAACCATTACCACACCGCAACCAACCATATAAAAGAACGAAGCCTAAATTACTATATATTTTTCCCTCTTATCTTCTTTATCTCTGTATTAAAATAAAAAATTAATATAAAAAGTAGTTTTCTTAAGAAAATTACGCTGAAATTTCAAAATGTTGTTCTTTGGATTGGTGAAAATTAGATCTGGATAGATTGGATTGGATTGAATTGGATTGGATTTAATAGATTTAGATAAATTATGATATTTTTTGAAGGAATTGTATTTTTAGAGATGATGCTTTTTTAGGAAATTGTATAAAGTTTGAATAAATTTAAATAATTTTAAATTGAATTGAATTGAATAGCAGAACCCATTCAAAGAACAGACCTGATAAGTATGATAAACCGGAAATAGTATTGTAGATATTTGTTGAGGCAGTAGTCGGCACTTTAAATTTGGTTTGTCAGAGGCAGAAAAGTAAAGCTGACCTTGGACGTAGGACGACTTGGGACCTAGCTATAGTCGTGCTAGTTCTTAATGTTTATTAATAAATATTTAATGATAGCTTTTCTTCTACTTATCGTGGGTCCATAACCTGTAAGAAACTATAATTAGTATAATAATACCATAAAACTATACATTAACAAATAACAAATGAGTATCATGAGTTATGTTTGCTTGTGCTTATCCTATGGCATCGCTGCTTGAGCTGGCCGGAAAGGGAAAAGTTGACCTTTCTACCTTGCTGTCTTTTCTTGAATTTAATCAATAAATTGTCTTTTATAATGTTTTTGTTCCACATAGAAAATAAATTAAGAAAAAGGAATAAATTTATTTTAGCGAAGGCAGAGCATAGAACTAAATCTCGTTAAGGAAGGGCTAGTCTCTAATTCTTAATGGTCAAAGTACGTGCTTCCCTAATGTTTTATAGTTTTGACTTACGAGTACATAACAGACCTATAGAAGAAATTAAACCAACTAAAAACCTATTAATAATACTAGGATCAGGCTCGAAAGCTGGATGTGAGTTGAGTTGAGGGACATGTATATCAGATGTAGAGTGACGCCTTTTTGCAGCAGGTTGGGTTCCATAAGCAGGAGTCCGCAGAAGTTTGCACTTTTTGCGACTCGCATTGCTTCCTGTGTTGACTTGACTTGCAAACTGACAATCCTTACCTCGTATGCCTCGCTTGCCAATGGTATATATGTTTAGCCTTGTGTTGCTTGTGAATATTAGCTTTTGGTGTTCTTGTCCACCTGTTGATTGCACGATTTCTCCCACGAGCTGGTATATGCTGATAACGGATGTCACTATGTTGTGACTGCTTGGGGGTACCTGTGAAAAACCTTGCTTACCTTCTGATGGATTCATCTGAGAATCCACTTGAACCCATTGCTCTCCAGACTTGTCATCCATGTTGTTACTACCTTGTAGTACCCTTGGATTGACTCGGACCTTCACTTTCATATAACTCATACTTACATGATTAAAGACCTCAATAAATTTTCCTTTTAGCAATTCTTGATATGCTTCCTCATTCAAGGACATTTTCTTTCATATCCTTTTCTTTTCTTTCCTTTCATTTCCTCTCCTAACCTAATCTCACCATTCACCAATTTAACTTGAACCTAACCTCGAACAAAGAACAACATCTATTTCTTTTTCTTATTTTGTTGTGTTATCCATGAATCCGGCCATGATATTCAAAAGAAAGGAATAATAAGTCAAATTCTAAATTTTGACTATGATATATATCTTGAATCAAGATAGTTAATAACGATTTTGAATTGTCAATAACTCACATTTTTTGTTATTTTTAATAATATTTTTTCTAGTAATTATATATATTTATCAACTATAAGAGTATAACACTTATTAGATAGATCAAAAAATATAAATGATATCCTAATTTTCTAAATCACAGTAGAAAATGTACATTTTAAAAATAATTTTATATTTTTCTATAAAAATATAAATAGACAATTATTTTTATATGACTTATAAGTTGTAATAACTCTTCAAATAATAAAATATACGTTTATATTCATTTGAATATGTTTAGATTCAATTTTTTGAGTGATTAATTTAACTAGGTATTCAAAATGATTATTAACCTTCTTAAATCAAAATATTTACAGCATCATTTTGCTCGTAAAAGTTACCAATATTTCCTTCAAAGGGTTACAAAATAATTAACTTTCCTGGACTTTACAAACCACTCGCACTTGCTTAGAAAATTATCCAACTTTTCAACCAATCATGAAACCTTTATTTAAGAACGTGAAATATTATAAATACCATTGAATGAGTACAATATAGTGTAAGTTGACCGGAATCATCGAGTAAACTTCACTGTCCATTGACCCATGACAAGCTTCCTCAAGCTACTACACATTTTTTTCTACCTACTTTTTTTTCATTGCATATTTGCATCCACATTTTGTATATATACGTAAATGATTTTGGGCCATAAGTTGTATCGCAATTTCTGTCCTTGCTTTAGAAAGGAGTCAGATATTTGGATTAATTAGGACCTCATTTCCAATTATTACTCCCCCATCTACCTCCTCTCTTTTCAAAGTCTCCAAAAATGACATTATCGTACAAATGAAACACAAACGACACACAAGAATAAGTTTTAGTCCTTGTTCTTTTGGTGGGTATTTAGAAACTTATTAAGTAAATTTAATTTGTGTAAGTTTGAGTAGATTTTGATAATTTATGTAGGGATATGTAGAAGTAGATAATGAATTATATAATTTACAAGTAATAGAAAAGTAATTAGGAAGTTTATATATGATACATGAGTACAATAGATGACCTATTAGATTAGGGTTATGTGAGGTCCAACAATAATATCAAAGCATGATTAAGGGTCGATTATATCAAAACAAAGGAAAAAAATAATAAATTGGGAAAGATGATTTCCCTTATGATAGGATGTTGGATCTCATCAAGCGACAAGATGAGCAGTAATCATATTGGTAGACCTTGATTGAAAATAATGATGTTGACGACATTTGACACCAATACTTTCCTATAGTGATCCGCTCAAGAGGGAGTTCATGAACTCCCATGAAAGGAGGGGATCGTGAGAATTTTTTCATGTGAATTAATGTGCCACGTTGCTAAAGAAAATGTAAGCACATAGTTTATATAATAACTGAACCTATAATCCATTAGCTTAGGCTTTTCGGATCCAAGTGGAGAACAACTTGTATATAACTCTCACCGTTTATCCAACTCCTCATAACTTTCTAAGTCGCGACAATTTGCTTTCATTATAAATTGACAACTTTTAAAAACAACTTAAAATTTAATGCTTAGAATCTATTGTTCCCATCATACTCGTAATGTACTAATTTGATTTATGTATGTGCAATTTGATTATTTTCCCCTACTTTTCTCTATATTTTAGAAAAAAAATGTTGACAACATTAACTAAATTTAATTTCCACAATATTTTATGTCAAATGCAAGAAGGTAAATTCTATTGAGAGTTCTTTGTCTCAATTTTATTTTTCAAGAATCAAATAAAACTAAATAAATTAATAAAAGTCTAACAATTGACCAAGGACATGTTGAATTTACCTCGATATGTCCTAATCAACATGGTTAATTTAGATGGCAACAGCTAATAACCCTCACCACAAATTATGGATCAAGTCCATCTAATCTGTCTTTTCTAATGCTCTGTCGTCTCTTTTTAACTTTGCTAATCAACTACCCCACCTCTCTATGTATATCTCTCTCAAGTCTCACCCTCACAAAATCAGAGAACAAATAATTCAGATCCCATTTTCATTGGCTATAAAGTTTTCAGTTAAAATAAAATAAATTAGATTCTCGGTCAGGAATTAAATAGACTTTCATTGAGAAAAAAGATTAAATAGACTTTAGGGTTTTAATTAATTAATATAAACATAATAAATATACCCCTTTTTTTTGGTAAGATTAAAGTATTGGGTTGATATTTTAAGCGTATATGATACGGTCGTGGTGTAATCAAGCATGTCATTAAGCGATAGATAAATCAGTAGTGATTGATACGGCATTGATCTGCCTGTGTAAGGTCCTCTAAATTTCATGGATATTTTGGGTTAGGTAATTAATTACCGAAAGTTATTGATTGTTAGCGAAATGTACCAAAAATTACTAAAAGTTACCGAAATCTACCCAAAAAATTAACATTTATTTATTAAACATTTTAGACTGCTATATTTTTAATACTTATCAAAAGTTTACTTATATTAAAAGTTACCAAAAGTTATCAAAATTTACCAAAAATTACCAAAAGTTATCAAAAGTTACCAAAAGTTACCAAAATTCAACATTTACTATACCACAACTTACCAAAATATTACTTTCAAAACTAATTTTGAGGTACCCTTACTTTTTGGGTTAGTAATTATTTGGTGTTTTTCCGGCCATTAATTTTATTAAGTGACCGAAATACCCTTATTCTACTCCTTCAAGGGTTTTCTTCAAGAAGGGAAGAACAAGGGCATTTTGGTCACTTAATAAAATTAATGGCCGAAAAAGCACCAAATAATTACTAACCCAAAAAATAAGGGTACCTCAAAATTAGTTTTGAAAAGTTGGGGTACCAGAAAAACATTTCACCAAAAGTTAGGGTACCTCATAGTAATTTTTTGACAACTTACCTACCAAAAGTTACCGAAATCTACCCCAAAAAAATTAACATTTATTTATTAAACATTTTAGACTGCTATATTTTTAATACTTATCAAAAGTTTACTTATATTAAAAGTTACCAAAAGTTATCAAAAATTACCAAAAGTGATCAAAAGTTACCAAAAGTTACCAAAATTCAACATTTATTATACCATAACTTACCTACCAAATTTATAGGTCCTAAGTAGCACTTCAATACACTTTATTTAAGCATGAAATGATTGAGCAAATTTAATAATCTTCGATGATTAAGGACCCCAGGATTGAAAATAATAGCAGCCATTACCGCTTATTGAAAGGCGGTCGACCTGGTTTTATTTGTTTTTACGAGTGATTATTTTTGCTACCAACAAGACATGTGTAGTTTCTATATATATATATATAAATTAAATTCTAATAATCTATACTTTTATTTTTTGTATACCAAAAATTCATATTTTATTTTTTATATTCTAGCAATGCAAAAAAATATAAAATAAAATTGTATTCTAGTGGGACGCTACCAAGTCAAGTTGTGGTGATTCGGTGGTTTGTTGACTTGTATCAGTGAGAGTGCGTTTGACCAAGAAATTAATATTTTTGTTATATTCTAGTGGTCTCATTTAAATTGTTATTATATTCTAGTAGTTCCATTGACATATTTATTGAATATTAGTGGTCCAATTTCATAGTTGATTATATTCTAG
Organism: Portulaca oleracea; assembly: GCA_029582165.1. Classification (NCBI taxonomy): domain Eukaryota; kingdom Viridiplantae; phylum Streptophyta; class Magnoliopsida; order Caryophyllales; family Portulacaceae; genus Portulaca; species Portulaca oleracea. The sequence goes on from CM055889.1 coordinate 6,632,604, forward strand.
TGGTCCGAATTCTTAGTCAAACACACTCGCACCGATACACGTCAACAAACCATCGAGTCACCACCACTTAACTCGGTGGCGTCCTACCAGAATACAATTTTTTTTTTTGGACTATCAGAATACAAAAACAAAGTAGAGATTATTGACATACAAAAGATGAAAGTAGAGATTATTAAAATCTAACTTTCATACTTGATGTCCTTAAAAATAATACTTAATATCTATCTTTTATACTTGATATCAATGAAAATAATATTTGATGTCTGTCAGATATCCAACCATGCTCCATGCTCATATATGATTTCTGCATATACCCGTTTGTTTTTTTGGATTTGGGTTTCTACACAAAACTTTCGCGTGAGTAGATTGATGAATTTTAGATAGTCCAAAGTCTATCAAACACACATGAATATTATTTCTTTTTTCCTATTTTTTTTCAAAATCTCCTACTTTTATTAGTTAAGTAGACCCATGATTATCTATTAGGTCATCCGATGGATATGTTACCTCTATTATTGTCCTTTTTATTAGTACCATAAACATGCTCACACATTATTATTTATTTATGAAAAATCTCAAATGATAGGCACCAACTATTGGGTAATTCAAGTGGTGAACACATTTTTAACATATTCCAAATGGTAGGCTTAAAAAGCAAAATATTCCATACCGTAACCTTAATTGCAACTGCCGTTAACTATTAAAAAAAAGAAAAAAAGATTGATGTTTTGAATTGAACAACGCTATGAACAAACGACTAAAAACTCATAACACCAAACCCTCATCACTGCCATCTCCTCCTGAAAACTAACCTGTAACAGAGAGGGTGAAACAAGAGACATACAACAGAAAGACAAGACTCACAATGGTGAAATTTGAGGTAGATGATGTGAAGATGAGCATAATGTTAGGATCGAAGAGTACTCAAGCAAAACACAAACAATAGGAAATAATAGCGGAAAAGAAATAAGAAATTTGACACCAGGATTTTAACGTGGAAAAAACCCAAAGCGGGAAAAAACCACGGAATCGATGCACTAGTAATATGAGGATTACAATACAAGGTTGTGTTTCTCTCTATCTCACTTGATCTCAGGGATACAAAATAGGGAGAACCTGAACCCCTATATATACTAGAGAAACATAAGAGGAACTAGGTTAACAATTACTAAAACCCTAAAAAACTGGCCGCTCAAAAATTATCACACACATATGGGCCTTTGGACGAAGCCCATCAAGGTAACGCAGCCTGCATTTTCTTCCTTCTTCGTTCCTCAGTTTGGTCTTCACACCCAACAATCTCCCACTTGGAGACCAAACCTCAATCATCCTCAACTTTCACCACAAGTTCTCCTAGTGCATCGACTGACCTCCTCATTAGCCAGAGAGGCCTACTGAGGCCATACAGAGCCTCAGTTTCCCAACATCCACTGGCTTGGTTAGCATGTCAGCCGGGTTCTTCTTCGTCATGATCTTCTCGAGCTTCACTTCACCACTTTCCACCAAGTTTCGAATGAAGTGATATCTCCTTCTAATATGCTTTGTTCTTGATTGTAACACCGGATTTTTCGTTAGTTGAATGGCACTCTGGTTGTCACAATGAAGAACACCATCCTGCCCCTGGTCAAGAACCTCTAAGAAATCCTGCAGTCATATCATTTCTTTGCACGCCTCGATGTGAGCAATATATTCGATTACTCAGAGTTGACATAGCAATGCACTTCGTAATCTTGACATCCAATCGATTACGAGCCACCAAGAGTGAACACATAGCCTGTTGTACTCTTGCTCGTATCGAAATCCCCACTCAAATCAGCATCTACATAACCTTTCAGATCAAGGTTAGTTCCGCCAAACATAAGACAATAATGAGAGGTACCTTTCAAATACCTCAACAGCCATTTCACAGCTTCCCAGTGTGATTTCCCAAAAGAAATATCCGGTCTCGTGCAGACCATGGCGTACATCAAGCTCCCAACTGCTGAAGCATAAGGAACTCTAGCCATGTATTCTTTCTCCTCCTTGATTCTGGGTTGTTGTTCTTTAGATAATTTGAGATGGTTTGCCATAGGAGTGCCCCTAGGTTTTGAATCAGCCACACTGAACCTCTCTAGTACCCTGTTGATGTAGTCCTCCTGAGACAGCCTCAAAACTCCTTTGTCCCTGTCTCTAGTAATCCTCATGCCAAGGATTTGATTTGCAGCACCCAAATCCTTCATCTCAAACTCTTTGGACATCCTCTCCTTAAGCCCGGTAATCTCCTTCATGCTTGCTCCTGCAATCAACATATCATCCACATAGAGAAGTAGAATAATGTAAGAGTTAGGAAGACTCTTATAATAACAACATTGATCCTTATCACTCCTCTTGAACTCATTGTTGCACATGAAGGTGTCAAACTTGATATACCATTGCCTTGGAGCCTGTTTCAACCCATATGGACTCTTTCGAAGTCTACATACCAAGTGTTCCTTCCCTGGAACTTCATATCCCTCAGGTTGCTTCATATACAAGTCCTCCTCCAAATCTCCATGCAAGAAGGTTGTTTTTACATCCATCTGCTCCAGATGTAAATTTTCCACTGCAACCATATACTAAGGACAATTCTAACAGTGGTTAGTTTCACAACAGGAGAGAAAATCTCGTTATAATCAATACCTTTCTTTTGTGAAAATCCCTTAACCACTAATCGAGCCTTGTACCTCACAACACCATTAGGCTCATTCTTGATCCTGAAAAACCCATTTATTCAACAAGGCTTTCTTTCCTACAGGCAACCTGGTTAGTTCCCAAGTTTTGTTTTTATCAAGTGAGGCAATCTCATCATCTATTGCCTACTCCCACTTGGAACGATCCTCAACCTGCATAGCTTCAGTATAGGATTCTGGCTCACCAGCATCTGTCAGTAATAAATAATGCAAAGATGGAGAATATCTTTCAGGTGCATTACCTCTGGTAGCCCTCATGGATCGCCTCACAGTGGGTGGTGGAGTTTGTTCATCATCACTAGAGCTTCCAACCAACTCTAGTGGATCAGGTTCTTCAACAACCTGATCAGTAGTCTGTGGAACTTCCTGTGATGCCTCTGTCTCCATTGTTTTCCTCTCCGGTGCACCATCAGAAAACTTGACAGTTTCTGGCTCCATCACCTTTGCTCCCACTAACTCCTTGTTTCCTGAGTCACTTGATGCCTGTCAGTCTTTATATAACAAATTCTCATTAAAGACTACATCACAGTGTCTCAATATCTTCTTACCATCCCACAGCCTGTATCCAAAAGCATCAGTCCCATAGCCAACTAAAAAACACTTCTTGGACTTAGGATCCAATTTATCACGCTTGTCAGGATCGGTCATCACATAAGCAGTACAACCAAAAATACGAAGAAAGGAGGAATCAACTTTCTTACCACCCCATACCTCCTCAGGTACCTTCAAATCTAAAGGAACCGACGGACTCCTGTTGATTAGGTATGCTGCTGTGTTTACTGCTTCTTCCCACATATATTTGGGCAGTCCAGCATGAATCCTCATGCTCCTGGCTCTCTCGTTCAGAGTCCGGTTCATCCTCTCTGCTATTCCATTCTACCGTGGTGTCACGGGAACGGTTCTGAGTAATCTAATGTCGTTCTGTTCGCAATATTCCATGAACTCCTTCTTTTCATACTCTCCTCCATTATCTGTCCTCAAACACTTCACCTTCAACCCAGTCTGTGTCTCAACCTGTGCTTTCCACTTCAAGAAAACACTGAACACATCATATTTATTCTTCAAAAAATAAACCCATACCTTTCGACTGTGATCATCAATGAAGGTGACATAATATTGAGCACCACCCATGGAATTGACTGGCGCAGGCCCCCACACATCTGAATGCACCAACTCCAACTTCTCTGGTTTCGGTTCCCTGCCAGTTTTGGTGAAATTGACTCTTTTATGTTTACCGAGGACACAACTCTCGCAGAGTTCCATATCTTCGGTTTTTAGATTCTCCAAAACGCCCTTTGAAGCTAGAATCTTCATGCCCTTTTCACTCATATGACAAAGCCTGCAATGCCATAAATAGAACAAGAAGTAGTATTGACATTAGAAATCACGTTAGCGCTATCCCTTGTGGAGTACAATGTAGCGGATCTCAATCCCTTCGCCACTACCATAGCACATTTCACAATCTTCCATTTTCCATTCCCAAACCCTGCAGAATAGCCCATCTCATCAAGCTGATTAACAGAGATTAAATTCCTTTTAATACCTGGAATGTATCTGACATCCTCCAACTTCCAAAGACCACCATTAGCAGTCTTAATTATCACGTCTCCTCTACCTGTTATCTCATAATATTTGTTATCAACAAGATAAACCCTGCCAAAATTTCCACTCCTGAAATTACGAAATAACTCCTTGTTTGAAGAAACATGAAAGGATGCACCAGTATCAACAATCCAAGACTCCTCAGGACTAGACACACTCAAGACAAGTGCTTCACAGAGATCTTCAGCAGAGTTGACAGAGTCACGGTCATTGTTACCCTTCCCCTTCTTAGGTTTAGGGCAATCCCTCTTAAAGTGACCTTTATCCCCACAACCATAACACATAACATTGTTCATGTCCCTAGGCCTGCTTTTACCCCTAGACTTCGATCGTCCCCTGGAATTACCAGAATTCTTATTGGTCTTCCTACCCCTGACACTTAACGCAATTCCCGAAGATTCCTCGCCGGAATTCTTCCTGCGAAGACCCTCATTAAGCAATACAGACTTGACATCATCAAATTTCATCTCGTCAGTATCCTTAGCACTACTAAAAGCAGTTACAAGGGTTCTCCAAGACTCAGACATAGAAGATAATAATACGCAAGCTCTAACATTCTCAGGAAAAGCCATCTTTACTGAAGCAAGTTGCGATAAAATTTTAGTAATCTCATTAATATGATTAGCCACATCCCCACCTTCAGCCATCTTACAGCTAGTTAATTTAATGAACAAATATACCTGATTTGCTGCACTAGGCTTCTCATACATATTCTCCAGTGCCTTCAGCAATTCCTTCGTTGTCTTTTTCTCCATGACGTTAAACATGACGTTCCGAGCCAATGACATCCTGATTAGGGACATCGCCTGTCGATCCAGCAGATCGTATTCAGCCTGCTCCATCTTATCTGGCTTATCCAACAGTGGAACATACAGCGACTTTGCATACAGAAGATCCTCAATATGCAACTTCCAGTAGATGAAGTCAGATCCATCAAATTTCTCTATTTCATACTTATCTCCTGCCATTGTTTGAAAGCGAGTTCTCTTTCACAAACCCTGAAATCTCTGATACCAGTTATTAGGATTGAAGAGTACGCAAGCAAAACACAAACAATAGGAAATAATAGCGGAAAAGAAATAAGAAATTTGACACCAGGATTTTAACGTGGAAAAAACTCAAAGCGGGAAAAAAACCACGGAATCGATGCACTAGTAATATGAGGATTACAATACAAGGTTGTGTTTCTCTCTATCTCACTTGATCTCAGGGATACAAAATAGGGAGAACCTGAACCCTTATATATACTAGAGAAACATAAGAGGAACTAGGTTAACAATTACTGAAAACCCTAAAAAATTGGCCGCTCAAAAATTATAACACACATATGGGCCTTTGGACGAAGCCCATCAAGGTAACGCAGCCTACGTTTTCTTCCTTCTTCATTCCTCAGTTTGGTCTTCACACCCAACACATAAAGCTCAAACCCATTTCCTTTCTTCTCCAGAAATTCCACCACTTTGAGAAATTCCAGTAGCTTCTTCCCCACCAATGATCATTCACTAAATTCTAGAAAGAAATTTGGGTAGTGATTGTGATTGGAACGCGGAGGTTTTGTTAGACTTTGGATTATTGGGGGAGGCTTTCAGTCTCAGGTTTTACTTGGAACATCTTGGCTCGGTTTTGATTACTTGAGATGCCGTCCTGGGGCAGCTCCAATCTTTTGAGTTTTCAGGATGATAAGCAGAGGAATCAGTCAAATGTCGGTATTTTAGGGGAGGAAATGGCAGTGATGAGGGTTTGGTGTTCTGAGTTTTCAGTTCAAAACATCAACCTTTTTTTCCTTTTTGTTTTTTTAATATTTAACGACAGTTGCAATTTAAGCTTACGGTATGGAATATTTTGCTTTTTAAGCCTACCATTTGGAATATGTTAAAAAGGTGTTCACCACTTGAAATACCCAATAATTGGTGCCTACCATTTGGAATTTCCCTTTATTTATTTAACATAGTGTTCTTAATTATGTGCAGAATTTCCCTTTATTTATTTAACATAGGGAGGTACGGTGTTATTTCCACATCTTCACCCTACTCATCCCTAGGTTATGAGAGTCTACGAGAGTTCTCATATACACTTTACCTCTTGTAATATCTTTTTTTTCTACTAGTGGATATTGGTTGTCGCCCGTGGGTTTTTCTCTGAGTTCTTCGGTTTCCCACGTAAAATTACTGTCTCACCCTATTTATCCTTGCCTCTTTCTATTACTATCATCGATTCCATAATCATCCTGTATTTCCTTCCACTACATATATTACTCTATTTTACACCCTATCAACTGACTAACAACTGGCAACAAGATCTGAATCTGATCCTAACAAGTGGTATCAGAGCTAGGTTAAATGAGATTCAGATCCTACCGGAGTCAGGATAAATTCCTTCAAGAGCCGAATCCTACCGGAGTCAGGTTAAAATCCTTCAAGAGTCGGATCATACCGGAGTCAGGTTAAAATCCTTCAAGAGCCGGATCATACCGGATTCAGGATAAATTCCTTCAAGAGCCGAATTCTACCGGAGTCAGGATAAATTCCTTCAAGAGTCGGATCCTACCGGAGTCAGGTTAAAATCCTTTAAGAGCCGGATACAACCAGATTCAGTCAAATTTCTAATCCTACTGGAGTCAGGTGAAATTCCTTCAGAGCCAGATACAACCAGATTCAGTAAACTTCTAATCCTGCCGAAGTCAGGTCAAATTCCTTCAGAGCAGAGTTCAATCAAATTCAGGATAAAGTCAAAATTTGGTTATTAGATTTGGGTGATAGAGTGTTGTTATCAGGATGACATCGAGAAGTTTGTTGGCAAATCAAAATTCAGGGTTCTATGACGGTACCGGAGAATTTGTTCCAAGCTGGAGATTGCTGGGTTAATGGCCCAAATTCTCTTGACTCATTATTTGGCAAGTTTTCTAAACACTCCAAGTTATTGGTTGCTATTAGGAAATTATTTTATTTCCTAATTATATTTAGGTTAGTTTCCTAATTGTAATCTAAAACCTAATTGTATTTGGAGTAGGAGTCTAGCCAGATTTATAGGAAGTTTACCCCTATAAATAGATGTCTTTATTCACCTTGTAATTAGCGCCAAACAACCAATGTAGTCGATGTGAGAGTCTTCAAAACTCCCCATGAGGGAGGTACGGTGTTATTTTCACATCTTCACCCTACTCGTCCCTAGGTTATGAGAGTCTACGAGAGTTCTCATATACACTTTACCTCTTGTAATATCTTTTTTTTTTCTACTAGTGGATATTGGTTGTCGCCCGTGGGTTTTTCTCCGAGTTCTTCGGTTTCCCACGTAAAATTACTGTCTCACCCTATTTATCCTTGCCTCTTTCTATTACTATCCTCGATTCCATAATCATCCTGTATTTCCTTCCACTGCATATATTACTCTATTTTACATCCTATCAACTGACTAACAACTAGCAACAAGATCTGAATCTAATCCTAACACTTCCAAATTTTGATTTTGTAAACTTTATCCCCTTTTTGTGAATGGGAAAGAAATTCCGCCACACATAAAAAGATAGAGAATTGTCATATGAAAACAATATAAAAGAAATCTGTAAATTTTGCGAGGAAATTGGTGGGATCCAACAAGCACATATGTACTAAACTATATACGTACAGAATCCTTTCAAGTTAATAAATCAAGTGGTAATATACTAATTAATATACAAAGCGGACAACAAAAAGTAGGTTAAGTTGGGGATAATCTTGAACACAAGTTTAACTTTTAGATGTGATTGAACTTAATTATTAAGCTAACAAGAAACGAATCAAGTACAAAACAAAGCTTTCTAGGTAGATATGGAATTACATTATTTTTCAACCCTAACCTACCAACAAGATTAACTTGCACTTTTGTACTGTCGCCATTATTATTATTATTATTTATTTATTTATTTAACTTTCCTTGCTTTTGTGATTCACGTTTTGGGCGTCTCTCATTTTCCTTCGAACCGGACCTATTTATTGGAGTTGACTACAAAGTTCAAATTTCTTGAGATTAAAGAAGTTGCGTTCAAATTCAGATCTTTGGATCCTAAGGCATCGTTCTTTTGTGCGTTGCGTTGCGGTTAGTTGCGGTAGATTGCGGTAAGTTGCGGTGGAAATAGTAAAAAGGTAATGCTAATTTGCGGTATATTGCGGTAGGTTGTGGTAATTTGCGTTGCGGTTAGTTGCGTTAACGCACAAAAGAACAGTGCCTAAATGAGTTCAAGATTTTAATTTTCTTTCTAAAAGTTGTTGATATTAGATTGTTTTTTTTTTTGTGTATTCATGATTGAGTTTCTTTATAATTATAATTATTGAAATTGTTGAAAAACGTTGATATGATCAAGATTGGCTAGATGGGAGACTCTCTTGTGTCATTGGTTTTGTTTTGTTCTACCACTAGCTACTTCAAAGATGCCATATACAAATTAGTGTATTATATTTGATGTTGATCCTAGGTTATAACTTTAGCCATGATGATTTTGAACAATTGTAAAAAAGCTAATGTCATATATACATTTATTGGAAAATTGGATTCTAATAATTCCTACTTTCACCAATTGTATAGTAATAATCCCTACTTTCATTTTGGATTCTGGCAGTCCAAAAAAATAAAATAAAATTGGATTTTAGTGGTACCAAATCCACCTCCAAATTCTTTTTATTTTTTTCATTCCTCATTGCTTTTATTTTTTTTCGTTCCTGCCCCCATAAAGGTAATGAAGTGTAGTTACTAAAACAATTTTTAAATTATTTTTTGAGACTCTGAGAAATTATTATGATTTTTTAAAAGGAATAAAAATGAAAAACTCGTAAAAAATCGTAAAAAAGTTCAAAAAAATTGGGAGAAACGCCGTAAATTCATTAAAAATCATGGTAAAGTGTTATACTAAGTTTTGAATCAAACGCAACACAAAATCTATAATATTTAGGGTATACTGTAAAATAATGGACTTGAGCCCAATTCAACCCCAAAAGCTAGCTTAGGAGGTTGAGGCACCCAAGTCATTATAAACACCACAATAAGGGTGTCAAAGGCCGATGTGGGACAACTCAACACGCCCCCCTCACCACGAGGCGCAGATAACTGCGGGCGCGGCCCCAACATCAATGACCCTGGCTCTGATACCATGTGAAATAATGGACTTGAGCCCAATTCAACCCCAAAAGCTAGCTTAGGAGGTTGAGGCACCCAAGTCATTATAAACACCACAATATGGGTGTCAAAGGCCGATGTGGGACAACTGCCCCCTCACCACGAGGTGCAGACAACTGCGGGCGCGACCCCAACATCAATGACCCTGGCTCTGATACCATGTGAAACAATGGACTTGAGCCCAATTCAACCCCAAAAGCTAGCTTAGGAGGTTGAGGCACACAAGTCATTATAAACACCACAATATGGGTGTCAAAGGTCGATGTGGGACAACTCAACACGCCCCCCTCACCACGAGGCGCAGACAACTGCGGGCGTGGCCCCAACATCAATGACCCTAGCTCTGATACCATGTGAAATAATGGACTTGAGCCCAATTCAACCCCAAAAGCTAGCTTAGGAGGTTGAGGCACCCAAGCCATTATAAACACCACAATATGGGTGTCAAAGGCCGATGTGGGACAACTCAACATATACTCTTGATGATGTCCCAATATAATACAATCCAATTTTATTTTTTTTAGACCACCAAAATCTAAAATGAAAATAGAGATTATTACTATACAATTGGTGAGAGTAAGAATTATTAGAATCCAATTTTCCTACATTTATTTATCTCCAAGTAGACAATTTTGGTTCGCGATGCTCAGAATTTTGAGCTACATGTGTTCTAAGATATGTTTTTATTTTTTTATAAGGTGCCATAATATCGATTTCCCCAAGCTGCAATACCCCACTTCAACACTAAGGCACTGTTATTTTCTGCAGTTGACAAACTGCGGTGCCACAACTTACCGCAGTTTGCTACAAGGCCCACAACCCACCATAAAATATCATTCTACCACAATTCACCACAACCCACCACAAATTACTTTTTCAAATTTATTATATATCTTTAATATAAATTTTCAATCAATACTTTTCAACTCACTTTTTCCAATACAATACTATTTCAACCATTTTTTTAATTATTAAAAACAATATAATATTTCAACTCACTTTTTCCAATTACATTTTCACAATTACCAATACAATATTTATATATATACAATAAACACACTTACACACCACAACATACCAATAACCAACCACAATTACACCACAACCTGCCACAATTTCACCACACTATACCCCGCCATACCGCATAAAAGAACGGGGCCCAAAAGACGAAGCCCATAGATATCTTTTTTCTTATATATATATATATATATATATATATATATATATATATATATATATATATATATATTTCTAATCATTTAGATATCTTTATATCTTTTCAAGGGTCATGTCTCTTGATAACGGAGATGTTTACTCATAGTGAGGCAACACAATAAGGGTGTCTTGAAATTATTGTGGCAAGATCTGAAATTTTGAATAAGACCATGGAGAAAGGAAGGATATCGAATAAGGGCATGTTTTTCTTTTTTCTTGCGGTAGGTAAAGTGTATAAATGGTATGGTATAATGTGATAAAGTGTGAAAAGTATGATATGGTACAGTATAGTATGGTAGGCTTTGGTAAAATTTATAGTAAGAATGATTGGTGTGGTTGATGAGATGAGATAAAATTGAAAAGTGAAGAGAAAAGTAAATAGAGAGAAAATTATGATTCTTGTGATAAAGTGTAATATGGTATGGTAAAATGCAGTAGTTTATGGATATTGTAATAAATTACGATAAGTGCGGTATGGTACCATGGAAAAGAACCTGGCCTAAATTTATCATTCCATTTTTTCTATATTATTATTACCTTAATTAATTTTATTTTTGATACTCTGAACTATTCTTACTTTGGCCATGTTCTTTCTCATGGTTGATAAATCATGTCTACAATCTACCACAACCCGCCACATTTTACCGCAAATCATTACTTTTCTCTCTTCTCACTTTTCTCCTCTACTTTTTACATCCTCTCTCCTCACCTACCCCATATACCAATAACCCACCACAATTCCACCATATCCGCCACAATTCCACCACACCTCACCACACAATTCCGCAAAATACCGCATAAAAGAACAGGGCCTTTATAATTTTAGTGATATGTAAATTATTATTTTATCAATTGGTCATTACTAATTAATCTTCATTCTTCTCTTGTTAATATCAATGTTCACTAATTATGGGACAATGTAACCATTTTATTCTCAATTATTATTATTATTATTATTATTATTATTATTATCATCATTATTATTATTATTATTATTATTATTATTATTATTTTCTGTTTAAGATATTGATACTCTCCTAAAAATTTGAGGAATAATTTCAAGGGAGTAGGAAGTCAATGTGGTCATCCCCTCAAAAGTAAGGAATGTTTGTAGTAGGCTGCTGGGCTCAGCCCATAATATAGTGTAATCATTGGGTCAACCTACTCGTTCAACAAGGCTTCCTAAGTTTTATTTTGGGCCAGCCCACTGAACCAAGTCCAGTTAAACAATGACCTTGATGATGTCTTGCCCATCACCCATGAAAGTGGCCATGATACATGAACCAAAGAAAATACATCAATAGGGCTATTGACCTTAAGGGAGAACTCAAAAAGTAAATTGACAATGAACAATTAAGAGGATAAAGAGGTCCTAAATTGTAAAAGAAAAAAATTATTCTTTTTCTAAATTTTTTTCAATCACTTGCCCGAGCTACCACGTCTAAAAAAAAATTGATATGATTTATTCAAGTTGTAACCATAGTTTGTCACTGAGTAAGCCATGTATTACTAAAATTGTAACCATGATTTAACACTGAGTGTGCCTATTAGTTATTTAACCACAACATTATTTTAACAGTGATGATGTTCCCTCCATATCCATTTTCAGTCATTGATCTACCATCAAATCATTCTCATCAATAAATCAAATAAAGAACTTCAACACGTTAATGAATATGCATCTTGTTTCGATGACAATCTAAAATTATTGCATAATTATATTTATAAGAACATTGGCTTTTATACATATGTTATATAAAAAATGCATATTTTATGTGATTTATTTTTGTTAAAAAAAATATTTATTAATGTAAAATATTTCACTTCACCAAAACTTAAATCTTGATAGGGAATATGTCAAATGGGAATGGTTACCGTTTAACCATCACCGATCCGTAATAAAAGAGCAAATATGTATAACATTAGAATTTTAGAACTCGAGAATCCTACACAAGCGACTAGATATAGACTATGAAAAGAAAATGGGTTTCAGGAGGGAGAACAGAGAAATAGAAAGATAAACCAAGATATATTCTATTGATTGATTCCCTCTAATACTGCTCATAAGATGACTTATATAGTTAAGAAATCTCTTGTCCAATACACTAAACAAAATAACATAAAAGTCTATCATTTTTCTGAAATACCCAAAAACCCGTGTATCACATACCAATATCCACCGAAAGAACGCAACAAACTTTAAAGCAAGGCAAGTCATTGATGGATGTTGTCATGAAGAAGAATGATTCTTTGCGATTATTGTTGAAGGTGGGAGTAACAAACGAGAGGACGAATAAACTTTTAAGAATTGTGTGGGCAATCTGTGACATATAATTAGCGGGAATCTTCGGATTATCAGGAGATAATTACTCGTATATAATTGGTTTTTGAGCAGAGGAGATAGTTATATAATAGTGTGGCATGTTTTGTCATGGATTTTACCCAAACAATGATTTAAAAATAATAACAAAACTATTTAAACTAAGGTGGAGAGAGCTGAGATAACGATGGTGCCTCGCCCAAAGAATAGGGTATAATTTTAAGCGGGCGTAGATAACCTCGGCCCATGTTAAGTGCCATGTTCTTCGCGCTGCTACACATGCCGACATGCGCCCTTTCTTTCTTCCAACCACCCTACTCATGCATATCTCAAATTGTTATAATTGGTGGCTACAATAGTATAAGGGTATGTATGAATGGTTGTCACGACGTTGTTATTTGGATTGGTAACTCTTTCCAATTCAATTCAATCCAATCTAAATTTTACACAATTTCCAAAAAAGTATCATTTTTAAAAACACAATTCTCAAAGGGCATTGCTCTTTGTCGCCCTAGTTTTACTGTGTGTCGCCCTTAATTGACATAAAAATTCCATTTCATGCCCTTGGCCCTCAAACACTCCACACAACCCTCCACAACTCCCCACTATCTTTCTCTCTCTAGAAAATTTTCCCTTTCCATTTAAACCCTCATAATCTAAACAACATTTTGTAGAAAATGAGTAATGGATCATTATCTGAAGAAGAAAAGGTGAAATTTTAAGTTTATTCGTTGTTAATTTCGTCAAATTTCATTTATTATTGCCGAATATGAAACGCACCCGGAACGCGGTTCAACCAAGCCCGAAACGCACAGAAAACGCGCTCGGACCATGGCCGAAACGCGCCCAGGGCGCGGCCGGTCCATGGTTGAGATGCTTCCTGTGCGCGTCTCAACCATGGACCGACCGCGCCCTGGGCGCGTTTCGGCCATGGTCCGAGCGCGTTTTCTGTGCGTTTCGGGCTTGGTTGGCACGTTTCATATGTTTATTTTTTTGACAAAATAATTAAATAATTTAATTATGTTTTTATTTGATTAATATTTTTATTAGTTCAAATAGTTTTTTTACTTTAACTATCATGTATATAAGATTATATTGTCATTAAAGCATTTTTAGGGTGCATTTTTATTTGAATTTAATTATTTAGGGTTTGATTAGTTTTGCATAGAGTATTATTGTTGTGGATTTTTCCTAAGTATTTGATTAATTTTGTTTAGGTGTTACAGGAAAATTAAATAATTGACCTAATTATGTTTTTATTTGATTAATTTTGTTTAGGTGTTGCTTGAGGAATTTGGGGGAGATGGTGTAGATTACTCGGGACAATTTGCAACGGAACAATGGTTTGATAGTATAGATGATCTACATGCATGGGCCAGAAAATAGCTAGAAACTTTGGGTTCAGATTGGTCAGAGCATCTTACAAAAAGAATGGAAATGTGGATGGTCCTGTGCGATGCTATCTAAGATGCTGGCGATATGGGAAATATCGAGGGAAAATCGGCACGATTGATTGCGACAGTCAGTTAAACATGAAGACAAAATCGTGTCAGTGTCCATTCATGATATGCGCATTCTCTCCAACGGGGGAGAAGTGGGTTGTCCGAACGTACCCGGGTGACAAAGGGATGCATAATCATCGATTTATTCTTTACGAGGAGGGACAACGAAGGGGAAACCCATTGACAGCTGAAATGAAAGTCCATATACGTGACATGACTGACACTGGTTGCACTCCTGCTACGATACACACATCTTTGAAGCAACATTTTCCGGACTGTAATGTCAACGTGGGGCAAATATACAATGAGAGATTTAAAGTTAGGTCGGAGGAGATGGATGGTCGGACACACGTGCAGCATTGCCTTCACTTGGCAAATGAGCACGGCTACTTATACTGGACTGCATTTGATGGTGATGGGGAGTTGCATCTGATGTTTATGTGCCACCCATACTCGCTGAAGCTTCTCCGCACATATCCACATGTTATACTCATCGACAGTACGAACAAGACTAACAAGAAGAAGTGGCCATGTTGTGAGATAGTTGGTGTCACGAGTACAAATCATAACTTTCTTGTTGCGTATTGCTTAATGATAGATGAGGTGAAGGAGTCATATGAGTGGGTACTCCAAAGGCTGGAAGAGCTCATGGGCGTCGGTGTGAAACCGAACGTGATCGTCACTGATAGAGAGCATGCTTTGTCATGGGCTATAGGACGCGTATTTCACGGAGTTCCTCACCTATTATGCGTATGGCATATAGGGAATGACGTTGAGAGCAAAGTTAATGACCTGACTGGCGGGAAGAAGAATGGACAAGGATCGTTGTTTAGGAACATATGGTGGAACCGCGTCGTCTATTCGAGTACAATTGAAGAATCGATTACGGATATGGTCGTGTTTAGAGTCACATTGGGTTGGGAAAAATAGACTAGTTGTCGATTATTTGACCAGTACTTGGATGAAGTACAAGGAGAAGTTTGTGCAGGCATACACCGACGATGTCCTTCATATGGGAAACATCGCGACTTCCAGAGTTGAGAGTCAACATTCGACTTTCAAGTATTATCTCGGTAGCGGTCGTGGTTCATTTGATCGGTTGTTCAAAAGGGCTCATCACCAGATTGAAAACCAACATACCGAGATCAGGAGGGCACTCGAGCAGTCTAGGAGTGGACACGCAGTGTTGAGGAAATCCTCATTGTTCAAGCATCTACACGGTCGTGTTTCTCATTATGCGATGGACCTGATCAACAATTAGTACTGTAAGGTGACGAAATTGAAGCATGGTTCGGAGCACCTGTGCCAACACATTCTGTGGAAAACACATCGCCTTCCTTGTGCATGTACGATGTTAGGACTCCAAGATCGGGATGCTGATTTGTACACCCAAGCTATACATAGCTTCTGGAGGCAACTTGAAGTGATTGTTGATTATGATAATTCGGACACAGTGCCTGATCCGGCTACCCAGGAGGTTGAGTTCTTCGAGTCCATTGTGAACAAGATAAGGGCAAGTGACCCCGCTGTGATATGCCGGATGGCTCGAGTACTGAACACTGAGATGCACCCCGAGCAGTACGACATACCGGATCCTGAGGTAAAAGAACAGGGGAGAGGGAGACCGCCTATAGGGAAGTCAACAAAACGTGACCCTAGTGCTTTTGAGTATCGTCGTTCGAAGTGTTGGGAATGTCCCGACAATGTTCGATATACACGGAGATTAAACCAAAGTAATATAGTAATTATATGTCTTGCTAAAGACCTCTATAATTAGTAATTAAATATGTTTAATTACAACTATATTATTTGGTCCTACTGGGTCACACAAGTCAGTGCCCTGGAACAATGTATGTAACCTAAATGATATTGTATCAGGATTAGAAAAGTTGGAAACTGATTTCTGTGAAAAATCAGCCCAACACGGACCGAATTGGGGTCAACACGGTCCGTGTTGACCCAACACGGTCCGTGTTGGGACACCACGGTCCGTGTTGACCGTGGGCCGAATATTTGGACTTTCTGGAGTCCAACACGGACCGTGTTGTTTCAACACGGACCGTGTTGAGCCCAGAAATCGCGTCGTTGCTCTTTTGCCCTTTAGGGTTTTGAACCCTATCCCTAGGTTTTCTAAACACTATATAAAGGGGTCTGGAGAGATTATTTCACACCATCCGCTTCGACTCTTAGAGAGATACGGGGTGATTTCTGAGTTCCTCTCTCTTTTAGTTTGCGATTCTAGTTTGAGAAATACTATCAGCTGAAACTATCTCACATACATCTTAGATTGAGATTCGTCTCAATCAGTCGATCTAGCAATCGGGTTCTGAGTGCTGCGTGGACTTTTCGAGAGGGTTTCAAACGTTGGAATCGAAGGTCAACCTCTTCTTGAGGAATTAGCAATCGTGTATAATTACTAAAGCCTCTACAATTGTGTTGATTAATTGTTTATAAGCTGTTATAATATTCCGCCAATTAATATGAATCTGTTTAGGAAATAGACAACCTAAAACCTAACAGTGGTATCAGAGCCACCAATTGCATGCTAAAGTATTGTACTTGTATTCATAATTAATTTTGTCAATAGTTGAATTATATTATGAATATGCTAGACTAGATTTATGCCTAAAATTTTGAATCTTTATGAAAGTTTTGATCTTTAATATTCATGATAATAAATCTGAGATTTTATTGTAAAATTTCATGCTTTGTTATTATTGCCTTTAATTAATCGATTTTATGTTTGTTTAATTAATAAATATAACATGAACTCGATTTAATTTTGAATGTTTTAGAAACAATCATGTTTAATATTGTTAAACAATAGGCAATACATGAAATAGGTTTGAATTCGCAAAATAGGGTTTTGTAGAATTAATTTTCTGATTTAGTTTATTTACGGTAAACATGAAAAATCGAAATAAACTATCAAACGAAAATTTCTGAAATTTTTATAGTAGCATATTAGATGAACCTACTGTATGGAAAAATTATAAAATTTGATTTTTTAAACTTATCGGACTGTTATTTATTTTCCTCTTAAAATAGAGAATTAAAATGTTTAATTCCCTAAAACTTTACAATCTTTTGAAAATTGTTAAAATTCTGGAAAATATTCATATTGGGTTATTAGATAACGCTGTGATATGAAATCTTTAAATTCGATAAGTTACGATAGTTTTATTTAAGTTTTTTTTTCACGAAATTAACCGAAACTGGGAAGCAACACGGACCGTGTTAGCTCAACACGGACCGTGTTGCCAGCAGTTTTGGTGAATTCGTGTGTTTTAGGGTTTGTAATTAATTTTTGAAATTAATTATTAAATCCTATTACTACTAAATCAGATAATAGGCATAAAATCTATTACTTTGTAAAGTTTAGGAAACTTGCAAATAATTTTGAAAGATATAGTATCTTTTAGACTCCTTGATTTTAGAAAATTCAAGTTATTTTGTATGTGTAGGTATAAAATCCTAAATCTGTTTAGGTAACTAAGATAAAATTTGGATTTTTATTTTCTTTAATAGTCATGCAAACCTTTTAGGAAATTTTATTAGTATCTATTTCCTTATGTGTTATATTGCAATTATTTATATGCCTTTATAATTTGTTATTTAAGCATATGTTATATTTGATACAATTATTGCAAAATTACATGTTTGTATGTGCTTTTAGTATGGCCATAGATAGTCGGTTTTACCGGTCTGCGTACCGGGTTGGGTGAAATACGGTCTGCGTACCGTCTTTGAATTAAATTTAAAATTCCAGTTAAGTTTATTAATTCTCAGTTGTGAGGTCCAAATTGTAAATTGGTTGTAATTGGAGACATCATTTTGAGTGGGAGCCCAACAACAATAGAGGTGGTGATTCGAGTGGGAGCCCATCCAATGGAGTTGCATGACCCAAGAAGGCTTTCTTGAAGACTATCAAAGCTTAGTTAAATTAGTTGATTGAGTCTAGGTGGCCATACTAGGGGTTTTACTTATGCTTTAATTTTGTTATTACATGTTTTATTATGCCTTTTATGCTTTTCGAAAGAGTTCACCTAGAATTGCATGCTTAGGATAATAAAACCTACTCTCATAATTGAATTATTGCTCAACCTACCGAAACACCACTTAGATGGATAAATAAAGAAAGCCAAAGCGAATTATTTGTCCATCATTAATAAGTAGGGTGTGAGCTAGGTCAATTCAAATTGGCTATCAAAATAGTTTTGGGCCAAGAGCAGAGGAAGAGAAATATTGTATTCGATACAAATTTCTTGCCAAGAGTCATTTTGAATGATCGATCATAAGATGATCCACCAAAGACAACATGGGACCAAGTTTTGTTGGGCCAAAGTCCACTTGAAGCCATGGGTCTTGTGGGTCTTGGTTAAATTAAAACACTAAGTGAGAGTTGATAAAGTGTTTTGATTTGAAGTTAAAATTAGTTTAATTTCTTTGATGAATAATAACTAAAATTGAACCTTTATGTCTTGTCAGAATCAAAGATGTCTAACACACCCACCAATAACACTGTCAACCTCCGTTCTCTTTTGGAAAAAGAGAAACTCACCGGGGCCAATTTCCTTGATTGGCACCGAAACCTGAGGATCGTCCTTAGGGCAGAGCAGAAAGAATATGTTCTAGAAAGAGCCTTGAAGAACAAACCCAAAGAAAATGCGACTCAAGCTGAAAAAGACAAGTGGCAGCAACATTCTGATGATGATGTCCAAGTCAGCTGTATCATGTTGGCTACTATGACTCCTGAGCTTCAAAGACAGTTTGAAAACAAAAGGGCACATGAAACAATCACTCAACTGAAAGGCATGTTTCAAGAACATGCTCGAATTGAGAGATGTCAGATCAATGAGCAAATTGTTCGCACCCGTCTTGAGATTGGCAAGCCCGTTGGGCCCCATGTATTGAAGATGATTGGTCTTTTTGAGTCCATGGAGCGACTAGGGTTCCCCTACACTCCAGAGTTAGCTACTGACATTCTACTTAGCTCACTGCATGAAGGATTCAGCACCTTCAAGCTGAATTACAACATGCAGGGGCATAAGAAGTCTCTAATGGATCTTCATGCGATGTTGGTTACGGCAGAGAGGGACATTAAGATAGCCCATAAGGTTAACTCGAATGTCCTAGTGGTCAGCAAGGGGAAAGGAAAATTCAAGAAGGCTAACAAGAGCAAACCTGCAAGTAAGAAAGGCAAGAACAAAACTGTTGTCCCAGCCAAACCTAAAGCAGGACCTAAGCCAGATGAAGAGTGCTTTTACTGTAAAGGCAAAGGACACTCGAAAAGAAACTGCCCCACCTACTTAGATGATCTGAAGACTGGAAAGGTCGTCAAGCGGTACAGATGTGATCGATATAAATCTTACTGTTTCTACTTTATGGGTATTAGATACCGGTTGTGAAGCTCACATTTGTGGAAATGTACAGGGCCTAAGCAGAAGTAGACGAGTCAGCAAGAATGAAGTAAACCTACGCACAGGAAACGGGCAAAGAGTTGCGGCTGTCTTCGTAGGAACTTATAATTGATCTTTACCTTCAGGACTTATATTAGAACTAAATAATTGTTATTTTGTTCCCACTATTAGTCAGAATTTAATTTCAGTAGCTGTACTTGAGATTGAAGGTTATTCTTTTAGTATTATGAATGGTCGTTTTTCATTTACAAAGAATGGAATCTTTTATGGTGCGGGTATTCGCATGAATGGCCTCTACATATTGGATTTAGATAAACAAATTTGTCACATCGAATTCAAAAAGGTTAAAACAAAAGACTCAAATGAAACATACCTTTGGCACTATAGGCTAGGTCATATTAATCAGAATCGCATCCAGAAACTGCAAAGTACAGGAGTTCTGGAAAACTTAAACTTTGAAAGGTTTGAAGTTTGTGAGGCATGTCTGATGGGAAAAATGACTAAGTCACCCTTTACTAGAACTGGTGAACGGGCCAATGACTTATTAGGGATCATACATACTGATGTATGTGGACCAATGAGCACAAATGCTAGAGGAGGTTTCTACTATTTCATTACTTTTACTGATGACTTTAGTAGATATGGGTATATCTACCTAATGCGTCATAAATCTGAATCTTTTGAAAAGTTCAAAGAATTCCAGAATGAAGTACAAAATCAACTTAGCAAAACAATAAAAACTCTTCGATCAGATCGAGGAGGAGAATATTTGAGCCAAGAATTCATTAACCATCTAAGTACTTATGGGATTGTCTCACAGTTGTCTCCTCCAGGAACACCACAACACAATGGTGTATCTGAAAGGAGAAATCGCACCCTATTAGATATGGTACGATCGATGATGGCAGAGTCAGATTTACCACTTAGCTTTTGGGGGCATGCTCTTGAAACTGCATCGCCCATTCTAAATAGGACTCCGACTAAAGCTACTGAAAAGACACCATATGAGATATGGAGAGGAAGAGTTCCTAGTTTGTCTTTTCTAAAGATTTGGGGATGTGAAGCCTATGTTAAGGTTTTACCTGACAGCAAGCTTGCACCCAGATCTGAAAAGGTTTTCTTTGTGGGCTATCCTAAGGAAACCAAAGGGTATTACTTCTACAACCGTTCTGAGAACAAAGTGTTTGTGTCTCGGAATGCTTTCTTCTTAGAGAACGAGTTTGTCTCTAAAAGAAAGAGTGGGAGAGAAATTGAACTAGGTGAAGTTCAAGAGCCACAAACCACTTCAAATCACCCCATCACCACTACTTACATTCCAATCTCCGTTGATCCTCAACAAGAAAGGAATGATGAACAGGTAGTCGGGGGACCGGTCGATGAAGAAGTAGGGAATGTGGACATACCCCTTCGTAGGTCCAGTAGGAACATTCACCCTCCTGAGAGATACGGTTATCTCTTAACATCGGAAATCAACATATTCCTTATAGAATATGATGAGCCCGAGACCTACAAACAAGCTTTAGCGAGCCCAGATTCCAAGAAATGGATCGAAGCCATGAAATCCGAGATAGACTCCATGTACGAAAACAAGGTTTGGACCTTGGTTGACTTGCCTGAAGGCGCTAGAGCCATCAGAAACAAATGGGTCTTCAAAGTGAAAACCGACATGGATGGTAAACCTAGTGTTTACAAAGCACGGCTGGTGGCAAAAGGTTTCACTCAAATTCATGGTATTGACTATGAAGAGACTTTTTCCCCAGTAGCGGCTTTTGAATCTATCAGGATACTCCTTGCCATAGCTGCATGGTATGACTATGGAATATGGCAAATGGACGTCAAGACTGCATTCTTGAATGGGATTCTGGAAGAGGAAGTGTATATGACACAACCTGAAGGTTTTGAAGATCCCAAAGGTTTTGGGAAGGTCTGTAAGCTGCAAAGGGCTATTTATGGCCTCAAGCAAGCTTCAAGGAGTTGGAATCAAAGATTTAATCAAGTAATCAAAGAGTTTGGTTTCTTGAAAAACCAAGAAGAGCCTTGTGTTTTTAGAAAACTCAGTGGGAGCAAAATAGTCTTTCTAGTTCTGTATGTGGATGATATACTTCTCATTGGAAATGACATTCCTATGCTGGAGTCTTGTAAGACATGGCTTAGGAAAAATTTCCAAATGAAGGATCTCGGTGAGGCCCAGTACATTCTTGGAGTAAAGATCTATAGAGATAGATCAAGGCGTTTGATTGCATTAAATCAAACAACTTATATTGATAAGGTGTTGAATCGGTTCAACATGCAGAACTCCAAGAAAGGATTCATTCCCATGGTTCATGGCACATCACTTGGTAAAACAGATTGTCCTCAGACATCTGAAGACCAGGAAAAGATGAAACACATACCTTATGCTTCGGCTGTAGGGTCTATAATGTATGCTATGAGATGTACAAGGCCAGATATAGCTTTTGCTTTAAGTATGTGCAGCAGGTTTCAAGCCAACCCAGGTGAGAAACACTGGACTGCTGTGAAGAACATACTTAAGTATCTAAATAGAACTAAGTTGTCCTTAATCTATGGAGGTGAGAGACAGCTAAGTGTAAAAGGTTACATTGATGCCAGTTTCATGACGAATAAGGATGACTACAGTAGCCAATCTGGATACGTCTTTTGTTTAAATGGTGGGGCAGTGAGCTGGAAGAGTTCCAAGCAAAACACTGTCGCTGATTCTACAACTGAGGCAGAATACATCGCAGCATCTGAAGCTGCGAAGGAGGCAATGTGGGTGAAGAAGTTCATCAAGGAGCTTGAAGTTGTGCCTAGTATTGCGGAAGGCGTGGACCTGTACTGTGACAACAGTGGGGCCATTGCTCAGGCAAAGGAACCTAGAGCACACAACAAAGCTAAACATGTGTCCAGAAAGTATCACATCATTCGAAAGTTCATCGAGGAAGGTGATATTAATGTGTGCAAGGTTCATACGGATGAGAACGTCGCCGATCCACTTACTAAACCCTTGTCAGAAGTATGAGAGTCTTACTCATGCAATAGGAATTAGACATCTTGAATGATGTTATTAAGTTACATTTTGAACATTAGATGGCTCATGGTTTGTAATCGTTATTTATTCATCATTTATTAATAAAATCAAAAACTTTACATAATTTTGGTTTAGAATTATGTGAATGTCCAAAAGGGTTAGCGCATTCAAAATGGGAAATTGGATGAGGTTCGATTTCTGAAACCCCATTAGTGAACTTGATAACACTAATCCTGGTCGACAGTCGACCTGGTTCCTAATTGTATTATCACGTAGGAACAGTGATAATATCAACGCAATTAGCATGTAAGATTGAGGTGATGATCAAGTTTCGTGATCATAGTGATGTGATGACATCATAAATCAATCACATGGGTACTGTTGAGAACAACTACCGAACTGACCCGCAGTGGGAGCTCTTTAAGTTAGGAATGTCATAAGATCTCTCACTACTCAAAATTCCTAAATCCTGAGTTCAATACATAGACTACATGGTCTGCTGTGACTTTGGAGCGCGTCAAACGTCTTTCGTAATAAAGGCTATAAAGGCGTGTCCGTTCTGATTGGATCATGTGAGAATGTGTGTCTGAACAAGATGGCATTGTCCTCCCTATTAGGGACAGTTGTCTCGTTGGCCACTCGGTGAGAATGGACTGAAAATGCTTGGCCGAGCTCAGTTGAATCAATAGTTGATCATCTGTTATTTCAAAGTCTAAACTCGGAGATCGAGGAACGTTTCGGACCTTACATAAGGATGACATCAGCTTACCTTATCCGAACTAGAGACAGTAAGTGACAAGGGAATTCAAGGTATCGAACACTTGTGGGACAAGTGGGAGATTGTTGGGAATGTCCCGACAATGTTCGATATACACGGAGATTAAACCAAAGTAATATAGTAATTATATGTCTTGCTAGAGACCTCTATAATTAGTAATTAAATATGTTTAATTACAACTATATTATTTGGTCCTAAGGTCACACAAGTCGCTGCCTGGAACAATGTATGTAACCTAAATGATATTGTATCGTTTAGAAAAGTTGAAATCGATTTACGAAAAATCAGCCCAACACGGACCGAATTGGGGTCAACACGGTCCGTGTTGACCCAACACGGTCCGTGTTGGGACACCACGGTCCGTGTTGACCGTGGGCCGAATATTTGGACTTTCTGGAGTCCAACACGGACCGTGTTGTTTCAACACGGACCGTGTTGAGCCCAGAAATCGCGTCGTTGCTCTTTTCGGCCCTTTAGGGTTTTGAACCCTATCCCTAGGTTTTCTAAACACTATATAAAGGGGTCTCTGGGAGAGATTATTTCACACCATCTGCCTTCGACTCTTAGAGAGATACCAGGGTGATTTCCTGAGTTCCTCTCTCTTTTAGTTTGCAGTTCTAGTTTCAGGAAATACTATCAGTTTCCTGAAACTATCTCACATACATCTTAGATTGAGATTCGTCTCAATCAGGTCGATCTAGCAATCGGGTTCCCGGAGTGCTGCGTGGACTTTTCAGTAGAGGGTTTCAGCGTTGGAATCTGGAAGGTCAACCTCTTCTTCAGAAGGAATTAGCAATCAGGTATAATTACTAAAGCCTCTGCAATTGTGTTGATTAATTGTTTATAACTGTTATAATATTCCGCCAATTAATCTGTATCTGTTTAGGAAATAGACAACCTAAAACCTAACACGAAGACCCCGAGCAGCAGATCCAGTAAACGCGGTAGCAAGAAACAGTCAAGCTCTTCTTCGATTGGAGGCGGAGGGTCAATTGGTAAGCGATATTACGTAATGGTAGTTTAAAATGTAGCATACATAAAAATTTAATGTGCTAACTACTTTTTATTTGTATGCGCAGGGAACCAAGAAATGACTACAGGTGCATTTCCTTGGCCAAATGACGTTCCTGATTTCATTATTCCATACATCATTGGCTGGACGGATGTTGAAGACGATGGCAACTGTGGGTTTAGATGTATTGGCGAGGCAGGTTTTGGGGGCCAACATAAGTGGATTGTGGTCAGAAATACCATGAAAAATGAAATAAAAGCCAATCCACAAATGTACGATGCGGCTTACGGCTACGATAACGCGATGAACATAGCCATGACCAGGATTGGAAGTCATTTACATGGATCATGCGGCCCGGAACATTGGTTGGAAACACCTTCTGATATGTTTCCCGCTGCCACCATATTGAACTACGTTTTTGTTAGTCTCGCAACTGTTCGTGGACACGGTCAACATACAACTGAGTTGTGTATGACGGTTTTGCCACTCACTATAGCGACCGGCATTGTTGCTCCTGAACGCGTTGTAGCCCTAGCACATATCCACAAAGCCCATTATGTTCTCGTGCATTTGCAACAAGGATGTCCTCTACCTCCGTTGGATATTAGATGGAGACGTGCATGCGACAACTCTGTGGAAGGATTTGATGTTGCTCTTCTTGACCGTTTTCAGTTGTGGTCTAGACTTAGACAAAGTCGTAGGGATAACATATGATTTAGTTCCAATTTTATTTGAGACTTGTGGGCATTGGTCTTTTATTGTAGGGTTAAATTATGAAACATTGTCACCTATCTGACTCATGCAACCTAATTTCACAGGTATTAACCTCATGTTGATTTATTTTGGGGTTTGTGGCCGTTGCTATTTTTTTAAAAATTATTATGCAACATTGTCCATAGCACAATAAAAACATTAAAAAAAAAACTAAAACAGATGTTTCAACATTGTTCCATGCTACCCAAATAAACATAAAAACAATCAGTCAAACCTAAAACTGTCAAAGCTGAAATAAACGAAATAAACATTGTTCCATGCTACCTTAAAAAAAAAAAAAAAAACCTAAAACAGTCATTGCCCGAAATAAACCATAACAAACTAACAATAAGGACAATCAGTCATCATCATTATAATCATCATAATCATCATCGTATGGGGGCGGACAAGGGGGGGCCTGAATGTGCATATGCCGACACCACTGTTCATACAGTTGAAGGATGCTGTTGTGAGTCTCTACTGGTATCTGCCCACCCATTGGGAAATCGAACATAGGCGACACACGTCGTGGCCACTCATGAGCCTACTACAACCATGAAACAAACATTCGCTGCAAAAAATTAGTAGGCAATAAATATACCAACAAACAATTATTAAATAAAAAAAGTTACTTACAAATTCCGGATTGTTAGGATCATCTATGACGGCCGGACCAGGCTTGCCATCCTGGATCAGTGCACGGTGTGAGACATTACGTAACCGCATCGTAATCTCGCTCGCATCCCATGGGTTCCGGGACCGTCTCCATGTAGCAAGTCTCATGGCGTTGGCCTGCGGAAATCGGCCCCACGATATATCAACCAGTGAGTCGTTAAAGGCCAAAATATATGTACCATTTGCTGGTCGGCTTTCCTTTTGTGGTGGGTCTGGGACTAGAGGGATTTTTTGAACAAGACTAAGCTGTCGGACAGTACGAATGGGCATGTAGGGCTCAGTCACATCATAAGCTCGAATGATACCATGGTATGTCGTACGCGGACAGATTTGGTAAGGTTCTGGACCGTATGGGCACCAAACGACCTGTTTGACAGAGCCGCAAGCGCACGGTGTACATAGTAGCACGTTAAGGTCGATCCCACAGGGACTCAATTAGCAGCACAGAAAACTAATCTCTATCTCGATTGCTAAGCTAATCAGGTTTTGGTTTTGGAAGACTTTAAAAAATAATTAAAACAAATAAAGCAGGAAAAAGAAAATCAATCAAAAATTATATCAAGAGAGAAAGACTTCTAGGGAGATGCTAACCTAACAACGAGTTTGATTACTAAAACCTAGCCTGCACAATCATACATTCAAGAATGAATCAAGAATCGATAACCTCTTAATTCTATCGCCCTTTCGATGCTAAATAGAATTATTCTAAACAACCTAATCAACAACTTTCGTCTGCCTTTTAGGTTAAACAGAATTGAAGGTCTTAAAAGTCAGGTTATCTAATGATTCCCTAGTTTACTACTCCTTTTTCAACTTTCATAAGCCTAGGTAGACAGGTTGGTAGTCGGATTACCCTAATTCACCTTTCAGTACTTCTCAGGTTAATCTCAAACTTACAAATATTCAAGGCCTTAAGAATACTCATAAACATGGAAAACACAACCTTCTATTGATTCTAATCAAGAATTCATGCACAAACTAATAATAAACAATCAAACTACATTGTTTCTGGTTGCAAAACCCTAGAATTCAAGAAATCTACTCGCTCATATTCAATGAAAACACAAAACAAGTTCCAAACATCATAATCGAATCTCAAAACTAAGAAGGAAATCAAAAAGAAAGAATAGAATTGCGAAGAATACAACCTGTCGAGCCTTTCGATCCCGGGGTAGAAAGAATAGAATTCATCTTGAAAAACCGTCGCTTCCTCCCTTTTCTACTCGCGAAAATAACCGACCTGCATAGGCAGTTCGCCTTGGTCCGCATAAATTGATACCAGACACCACGGACGTGGTGATCACCACGGTTGCCCGAGGTTGCCATCGCCCCGCTTCTTTCTTCTTTCCTTCGCCAAAATGAAATGGCAAGTCCGCCACTGACCGTGCCACCACCACGGCCGCCTAAGGTTGTCTTGCCGCTATTCCTTCTTCCGTCCCAGATTTGTACCACGGTTTGGGTTTGACATGTAGAGGTCCGTGGTATATTCACTCTTGCCTGAAGTTGAGAGAAAGTTGGTGTTTTGGCCTCAAAACCTACAAATTCACATCAAAAACAACAACACCAAGTGTAGTAGGGAAATTGGAATAAAAATCAAGGTTCACACATAAAATTATCCCTAATTCACTATTGAAAACCCCCAAAAACATAGTCATGAAACGCAGTTATCACTGTTCCTCTGTTAGGCCGTCTGATAAGCGCCTGACGTTCCTGAGGCGTTCCAACGTACGTGGCTCACTCCGCACAGACCACCTGTTAACCCGTAGCCCTGTCACACGTGTTGGGGGGTGAGGCCTCAGATGTGGGAAATGCTCATATATCCACACCTGCAGAATTGTCAGACATCCCCCAATCTTACTAGTCCCGGCCCTAGAGGCTTGACCCAACTGCCTATATAAATATGCCAAAGCCACCACGCCATGCCACTTGGCCCACCCGCATAAAGGCTACCATATGCATGTGGACGCACCCTATCCCGAGACTTGTCAGCCAGCAATGTGTTCCCCAACAAACTCAAATACCATGCCTGGATCTGGATACTCGGTGGAGTGTGCGGGTCGCTGCATAAGTTTCTAAGCTCACTATCAAGAATGCCCCCCTTGTCATATATTTTGCGTGATCGGATGACATCCATACCATAGGGAAACAAGGTAGTGACGTAGGTGTTGACCATATCACGATCAGGTGATGCAGGAAAAATCCCCTCAGCTGAGAGGCCGAGAATGTTCTCCACATCGTGGAGCATAATGGTCATCTCACCAAAAGGAAGGTGGAATGTGTTGGTGTCCGGTTGCCACCTCTCCACAAATGCAGCGATCAGTGAATAATCGATGTGCTCGATCATCAAAGTGTCCAGGATGGCCATCGGGCTACGCCCGATCGCTTCTGTCGCTACCGGATGCATCTTACGCAACACGTCCCTAAGGTGACCGAGTGCCACCTTCCTAGTAAGGCACTCAATGATCTCAGGATTACATTCCTCCCCCTCCCAAATTAACTGAGCAATATGTCCTCCGAAACTGGGTATCACCTCAGGAGTCGAAGGACCACCAAGCATCAGCCCTTTAATCTTCCAATCTTCGTCAGTTCGCCGCCTCTTTTGCTTGCTCGCTGAACTAAACCCCCCTGATCTACCCCAGAACTCTGGGTGCTCTTCTTCCCTAGAGCAAACTTACCACTCCGGGCTCTAAGTTGAACGTAGTCAACTGCCTGAACATCCTGCTCCTCGTCCTCCTCATCCTCGTCCCTCTGTGTCTGCTCGGTTTTCCCATGACTATCAGACGCCATCATAGAATCTAGTTTGTTAACAAAATCCCCCATCGTATCAGCATCGGACGACTCTTGACACTGAATCTCGCGCATCGTAGCACGATGAAACTCTTGTGAGGATGCCGCTAGCAACGACTGCTCGGGTTGCGCGTGAGTAGTCGTTTCTTCACTGCGAGCACGACGAGCTGATGCAGTCGTCCCGCGTCTATGGGGGTCGCCTTCTTTCTCTGCTCGCCACCCAGTCGCATACCTCTTCAATGTGAGTGAAAGTTTGCTTTTGAGCTTTTTATCCGACATTTCTATTCCTGCAAGATATTAGTGTTTATGACATCATACAAATATTTTAATTTTACAATTATCAACAATTTTTTTCAAATACTATTATTGATATTAATTTTTTTCAAAATCATTTTCAAAATATTAATATACTTTTAATTTCAGATTAAAGTAATATAAAAAAATTTTAAAAAAAACTCAACCGCGATCTGGGCGCGTCCCGGTCATGGCCCAGACGCGTTCCGGGCGCGGCTGAGTCAATTCCGGAAATTATTGAGTTTTTTCTTTAAATTTTCCACACCCACAAACATCGTAAACGCATTCTAACCAAATGAATTAAAATTTCAATACAAAAAAACACAAAATTATGTTCAAATTGCTCCAACAAACACATTTTTAATTTCGCTTGTTTCAAAAATTTGCCCAGAAAATAGCCCTAGCCGTGCCCAGATCGCGGCTGGGACACGACCTGGCCGCGTTCTGGGCGCATCTCGGTCGTGTCTCAGCCGCGATCTGGGCGCGGCTAGGGCTATTTTCCGGGCAAATTTTTACAAAGTTTTTCGGTCGATTAAAACCCCCCATGCCCAATTAACAACTACAAATTTTAAGATTTAATCCATTGAAACAAACCTAAACAACATACAACTACAGAATCAACTATAAATTTACAAAAAAATTACTCAAACTAACCTTTATGGTGGTCGGCCGGAGGGAGACGGATCGGCTCCGGCGGACGTCGGCTCCCAGCGGTGGGGGAATGTTGCGGCCGTCGGCTCCGGTGATCGGCGAGTGGCGGTTGGAGGTGGTGGTGGTGGTGAGACTTGGAAGTTGAGTGTTGTTAGAGAGAGAGAGATAGAGAGTGAGTAGAGAGAGAGATAGAGAGTGAGTAGAGATTGAATGAGAGTTAGGGGATGGTGGGGAGAGGGTCAGGGGTAGTATAGGTAACCAAATGGTGAATTAAGGGTGACGTGTGAGATTATAGGGTGACAAACAGAAAGCGGGTTCTCAAAATAAATCACAACTTATCCAATCCAATCCAATCCATCCAAAAGTGATTCCAACAAATCTAAAGAACTTAATGTTTTGATCAAGTCAATATTTTATTTGGATAAATATTAATTTTCGGTAAGTTAGTGTTTTAAGTAGTATAGTATTTCAACGATTAAACAATGTGTTTGGTAATGCGATTGTAAGTAGGATAGAAGCGTAAACTGAGATTGATGATATATTCGGTTGGTGAATCCCTTGCATAGGACTCTCCTTGTATTTGAATCTCTTTGTGTTTTTGGGAGTGTTGAACCCAAACTATCAAACTATGTTTCTTCTTAACTTAAGAGGACAACGACCTTAAACTCATCCAAATTAAATCTAGTTCTTTTAGATAGATGATTGTACTCCTTAATTGTAGTGCAACATTAACATTTTGATATACTACCTCCATCCCTAAATAAGTAAAAGGGCATGTTTGTCTAAGTCCAATTTTTTTTAACCCAATTTCCTAGCTACCTTGGTTTTTTAAAGATAGTTTTTTTGAAATATAATAAGGGACGGAGGTAAGTAGTATTTATAGTTTTTTTTTTGAATAACGAGGGGAATATATTATATTGATTGTTTATCCATTCGTACATAAGGTTCAATTTGGTATGGACATGATCCCAACCAGACCTGTTCTTCCCCTCTCGGGATCACCTTAGCCATATGATGAGCGACTAGGTTATCGTCCCTTTTGACATGACTCCAAGAAAACGTGCTAAGAGATCTATTAAGCGCTATCAAATCTTCTAAGACTAAATCACAATCACACAGTAGTATCGGAGGACTAAGCACCCTCTGTAAAACGGCTAAACAGTCTGATTCAAAGACATCCCTGTACGCCAACCTTCTTGCCAATTGCGCAGCAAATAATCCAGCTTTAGCCTCGACCACCATCGGAGCCCACCTTCCCTACATCTCCTTGATGCCTCCATCAGGAGATTTCCATTGTGATTTCTGCTAACCACTCCCAGGTTGACCCATCCTGGTTCAAAAAGGGAGGCATTAAAATTTATTTTTACCTGATCGGGTCCTGGGGGGTCCACCTTGCCGTTGAAGGGCTTTACACCTGTCCCTTCCTCCTCTACTCAATGGCCTTTGTTGCAACCAAGTCAGCTACTGCTTGTTTTGCCCTCTACACTAGCACCCGCGGGGGTGCTCTATGTTGTTCAAAGACTAACTTGTTTCGGTCTCTCCATATCATCCACGCCAAACCTAACCTAGTGTTGAAGTCCAGCTCTTCACAGTCCCTCCCCCCCCCCCCCCACTTTGTAAGCAACTCCTCCGGCCTCATTGGTTGTGTAGAATCCATTATCGTGGAGTCATTCAGCAATTGCCAGGTTGTCTCCACCTCTTTGCATTTAGCTATAGCATGCCATCCATCTTCTGCCTCAAGATTGCATCTTGGGCAAGTGGTGCTTTTTATTATGTGTCTTCGTCCTAATAGGGTCTTAGTAGGGAGTATTTGTGAGATCCACTACCACCAAAACACTTTTGCCTTTTTGGGACGCAGTTCGAGTCCCACAAACTGCGTCCCACATTTTCGACCAATACCTCTCAAAATCATCTGAGTTGAGGCTAGCACCCAAGAAATAGGTTGTCTTCACACTATATACCCCACACCCCTCAAGGCTCCTCGCGTAACTGTTTGGGACCTTTCTTGTGCTTAATGGGATAGCCAAAATTAGTTCCTTATCTCTGTCATTAAACAGTTCTTCAACGAGGTTAATCTTCCACATCATCCTCTCTTGATCAATTCGCTCACTTACCCATTTGATTTCTGAGTCTTGCGGCCTCATAGATGTAACCTTCTTGCTTAGTTCCTCCAGTAGCCATGGATCATCCCAAAATTTTATCGAACTACCATCCGCTATTTTGCAGTATAAACCTTCCATTAACAGCACCTTGGCCCCCCATATGCCCCTCCAGGAAAAACTCGGTGCATGCCCAACGAGGCTTCCAAGAAGCTTTTCCTTGCAAAATACTTCGCCTAAAAAACTTGATAAAATAGTGAATGATGGTTTTGGAGGAGGCGCCAGCCCTGTTTCGCAATCAATGCCCCATTGAAAACATCCAGCTTGCGGAACTCAAGCTCCCCAAAGCACTTCAGTTTGCACAATGCCTCCCAAGGCTTCCAATGGACCTTTCGACCACCTTCCTTAGTCCTCCACCAAAATCGAGCACAAATCATATGGATATCTTTGATCAACGTAGCCAGCATTCTAAAAATACTCATAATGTAGGTGGGTATTGCCTAGATAAAACCGCTTTGAGCAAACTTCTTCACCCGCTGATAAAAGTATCTCTTTCCACCCATTCAATTTCTTCTAGTTTTTGTCTCGGATTGCACCAAAAATCGCTTTCTTGCTCCTCCCCACAAAGGTAGGGCCTCCCCAAGTAATCTATTATGCTTGTCCACCATTCTCATGCCGAGGCCCGTCACTAACTCTTCTCTTCTGTCTGTCGGAATTCCTTTGCTAAAAGATACCTCCGACTTCTCGAAATTCACCTTCTGGCCCAATGCTCGTTCATACTAGTTGATTATATCAACAATTTCTGAGTATTCCTGCGTCGTGGCTCTAGTAAATAAGATGTTGTCGTCAACAAAGAAGAGATGAGTTATAGCGGCCTCCTTCTACTCACCTTCGATCCATGGATCCTTCTCATTGTCGCCGCTCGAGTCAATAGGCCTGAGAAAGCTTCAACAATCATTATGAATAGATACGGAGAGATGGGGTCTCCCTGCTGCAATCCCTTTGACGGGGTTATTTGTTCAGTTAGGTCCCCGTTCACCAGAATATGATAAGTAACTGACTGTACACAGTTCAACACCGCCTGACTCCATCCTTCATCAAATCCCATCTTGTCCATCACCACTTTGAGAAAACCCCACTCTACCCGGTCATATGCTTTACTCATATCCAACTTTACTGCCATTATCCCTTTCCTCCCTAGCATTCTCCTCTTCATCGTACGGAAAAGCTCAGTTGCACCTAGGACATTATCTGTGATTAACCTTCTTGGTACAAAGCCACTTTGGTTAATCGAAATGATATATGGCAGGATCATCTTCAACCTATTCGCCAAAGTTTTTGACGCGATTTTATATATGACAGTACACAAACTTATGGGCCTGAATTGTGTGATACATTCAGGTGAGGTGACCTTCAGGATAAGACAGATCAAGGTCTTACTCGCCTCATAAAGAATCAGCTCCCCTTTAAGAATAGCTTGAACATACGAGACCACATCAGCCCCAATAATATGCCAAAAAGTTTGAAAAAAGTGAGCATGCATACCATCAACACTTGGTGCTTTTAGTGGATGCATCTGAAACAATAACAGCTTTATCTCTTCCTCTGTACATGGGTGGGTCAACATCTGTTCATCTCATTTGTGACGACCCTTGATGTTTAGTCCCATTTTAGGGGCTAAATACCACTCGTTTACGCCCAAGTCTATTGCTGTTCCCTAATAAAATGGTTATTTATTACGTGTTTTGTGATTTTTAGGTATTAAGTTCGGAGAATAATAAAAGGGGGGCGAAGTTGCGAAAAAGGGCGATAACTCGGTCATCCCGAGACCTTTGGAGCTGATTTGATGCCGCGTGAAGACCCGGAAGCATGGGAGACCAATCGTGCCTAAAAGAGAGGAGTTCGGGCCAAAAGGCTAAGTATGGGGCATCCATGTTCGTAGCGTTACGCTACAACGACCGCCACGCCCCTTTACTGATCGAAGATCAATTGAAGACCGTAGCGTTCCCTACGCCGGTCGTAGCGAACGCTACGACCGTAGCGTTCCTTACGCCGATCGTAGCGAACGCTACGAGCCCGTGCGGTTGTTCGCCAAGACCGTAGCGGTCGCTACGAAGGGTGTAGCGAACGCTACGATATAGCCCAGATTTCCCAATTTTCCAGCTGATGGTCATAGCGTTCGCTACGCCCTTCGTAGCGTTCGCTACGGATCATTGACTGGGTCGCGACGCTGGGCATAGCGGACGCCTTGGAGCTGCCGAAAGTTAGAGTTTTCGCCTGTCTTGGGTCGTAGCGAACGCTACGATGCCCTTAGAGGTCGCGACGACCCTTTTTCCAGTATAATTTTAGGCCAAAACGACTGTGTTTTGGCCCTTCTTCCCCTTTTGTTTAAATAGCCCGTCTTGGGGCATGAATAGGGGGGATGATCCATTATCTAATCTAGGGAGATATCTAGGAGTAGCTAGGGCATCTAGGTTTAGACTTAGATTTTATTTTCAGTTTGTAATTAGTAGATTTTAGAAGGAGATTAGTGAGAGATTAGTCTAGGGTTTTGGAGATTTGAGTTTATTATTGAAGATTTGGGGATTCAATCAATTGATAGATTGTTGGATCATCTTTTTATTGCTTTCCATTGTTCATCTACAACATTTTGATAAGTATTCTCTTCCCTTAACTCTTTTATTAATTACCTTGCTAATTACTTTGCTTGTTCTTAATTGCATTGCTTGCTATTTCATTGTTCTTTCTTGTTTATGGTTGTTTGATGTTAGAAATCATGTGTAGGTTTGGTATGGATGTTGTCGTCACTTAGTAGATATCATGATTAGTGGCTAGAAACCCTATAGGTTAGGGGTAATTAAGGGTGTGAATGGGTGATTAAGTTTGAGTTAGCAATATTAGTGAGTAATTAGTTTGAAATCAATTTCCCACTCTATCCTTCCTCGAGTGGGATGAATTTGGTGCGAGAGCATCTCAATACATCCAACACTTGTGTTGGAAGGTAGGAATTGGGATGGTTAGTATTCTAGTTCGCGAGCGAATAGAAACTAACTAGGAAATTTGTTCATTAACTTCCCGGTCCGTCGATGGATTCTGGGAAGTCAATCCAGCTATTCTCGAGAGAGGAAGCTCGGTGGTGAAGTCAATCCGGGATATTCTCGAGAGAGGAAGCTCGGTGGGCTATTTCCAATGGAATTACCATTTGATTATCCCTCCTTGTTATTCGCTTGTTGCAAA
The DNA here is from genome assembly GCA_029582165.1 of Portulaca oleracea. Taxonomy (NCBI): domain Eukaryota; kingdom Viridiplantae; phylum Streptophyta; class Magnoliopsida; order Caryophyllales; family Portulacaceae; genus Portulaca; species Portulaca oleracea. The sequence goes on from CM055889.1 coordinate 6,667,833, forward strand.
ACTCATTTCCTCATCCTCGTTTGCATCCCGAAAAGCCTCCGAAGCCCATTTTCCATTCCTTGATCGACCTTAGTTTTATTTCTTGCTTTGTGATCTTTCAGACCTATATCCTTACCTTAGCAATCTCAACCCGACCATTGACCTAGTTCCTTTGACCAAGGCCGCCACTCCTGAGAGAACGACAAAACCGAGGTCTTATGGCCGTGGTACACAAAATGGCGCCAGTTGAGCCGCCCTAGTTTTAGTTTCTTGGTCTTTGGTTAATTGAGTTTGCTTTCACGCTCGAAATTAGTTTGTGCCAATCCAAATGAATTTGATGCTTCTATCGGTTCTTGTTGATGCATGTAGGTACGCCCTAATGCTCTACCGAGCATCGTAGGAGGTTTCACGCCCTAATGGGTGAAGTCCGTGATTCACCCTGCACTTTCTATCATATGCCGCTCCATCATCGGCACGGAGGCAATCCTATCATCCTACCGCCACTACCACCCACCGCAACATTCAAGTTCAAACCATGCCTGTTGGACGCTTTTGAGAGAAACCAATTCTATGGAGATGGCTTCGAGGATCCTATCGATCATATTAGAAGATTTGAAGACCGGATTGGTTTTGCATATGCAGGTATCTTCGAGTTTTGAAATTGAAGCTTTTCCCTCTCACCTTGGGAGGAAAAGCTAAGATGTGGCTCGACATTTGTCCACCCGGTACATATACTACTTGGGATGCATTGAGCCGAGATTTTCTTCACCATTTCTTTCCGGCTGATGAGACGCATAAGCTCGACAAGCTATCTTGAATTTCAAGCAAGAGCGGAGAAACTCTTTTCGATTCATGGGCAAGGTTTAAACTTCTTCAAAGGCGATGTCCACATCACAATCTTCCGGATTGGTTATTGTTACATCAGTTTTACCATGGGCTTCAAGACGATCTTAAAGACTCAATTGATATTGCATTAGGAGGAATGTTCCTTATGAAGACCGAGCATCAAGCAAATGTTTTCCTTCACGAGCTATTTCAACATTCTCCTTCTTGGGAAGCCTGAGTTTAGGAAGTAGAGGCTATTCCTTAGAGAGTGAACCTACTATCAAATTTCTTGTGGCGCGTCGTCAAGAGATGCAACAAAAGATGGTATCTAATGGAACAACCAACCAATTGGGAATCGTGCAGGAGACCCAACCCTCCACCCAAAACATCCAATATTTCTCACCAAACCACCAAAACCAAGAGGCTTGGCAACCCACTTATCACCAACCTACTCCTCATCTTCAAGAACCCCAACCATCTCAAGGGTCCAACATAGAGAAGTTGCTGAAGCAAATTGTTGAAAATCAAGAGAATGATAGGGCTTGCCTCGAGAACATTGAAAATCAATGGGCCCAAATGTCTCAGATAGACTACATCCCTCAAACCGTCCCCATCCAACCTCAACCTACTCCAATGGTGCCGGTGAATCTTATTACCCTCCGGAGTAAAGGGGAAGCGATCGTACCAAATTTTGCGGAGGAGGGATGTTTGAGGGGAGAAGGAAAAATGAGTGAGTTGGAGATGAATGAAGGAAGGGAGATGTTGCTTGAAGAAGCTAAAAGTGAGTATGAGGAGACCACTAAGCATTTGAGAGTAGCACAGGGTGTGCAAACCCTTACATCTACTTCTAGTCCTAATATGTATACTTGTGAGCTGTGTTTGGGTCCACATCCCGAGCATCAATGTGGGGAGTTTAGTCAAGTAGAGCGTGTGAACGCTATCTATCCATCATATTTCAACCCACTTTTCTCCCATTCTTTCAAGGGCATGCTTATGACTATACCACGTTTATCAACCCTACATTCAACCCCATTTCTCAACCTTATGACCACCACTCATTTGTCCAAGAAGAATCCTCCCATTCAACTCAACAGGACATTGTATCACCCCAAATTTCTCAAGCCACCCAATCTTCACCGACTCCAATGGTACAAGTAAATTCTATCGATCTAAGGAGTGGGGAAGAGGTTGGTGAATTTTCTTGGGTAGAGGATAGTGTTTTGGAGAAAAAAGTAGAGGATGAGATGGAGATGAACGTTGAGGAGAGAGTGGTTGAGGAAGCTAAGGTTGAAGAAGAGAGGTGTTGGATGAGGAAAAGGAGGAACAACAAAGAGAAGAGATTTTGGGAGGAAATACCCATGAATGCCCCGAAGAGGGATTTGATTCCCACCAAATGCAAGTTCCTCTCCTAAACTGGTTGATTCAACACTTGATTGATGAAGGACATATTGAGTCAAAGTTTAATGTCCCTATTGAAACGCACTTTTTCATGCCATCTTGTGTTGAAGTCAATTCAGTGACCACGGTTGTTCATGACCACGGTTGTCCCCATCACCAAATCAAACCAACGGGGGAGACCCTTGTTCTATTTGCGGAGATGATGAGGAGGTGTTGGAAAAGGAGGAGGAAGCGACATTGGAAGAAATCAAAGACATCATCACCTCTTCCCCGCTCATGGTCAACCAAACGACCGGAAGGACAACTCAATTTGAGGTTGTCCAAAAATGGTAGGAGTTGGAGAGGAAGGAAGAAGAAGCGATCATGGTGGAAGAAGCTGATTATATACCTCTCATGTGCACCACGTCTCTCCAGAATCAAACGGGTATTTAGGTCAAGCTAGGGACCTAAAACAAGCACTACATGGGAGGTAACCCATACTTTCTTTTTGATTAATTTTTTTTTCCTTTCTTTATTAGTTTCTTTTTCTTGTTTCTAACCCTGCAATGCGGATCTTACGAGCCTTGCTTGTTTTTACTTGAATATCCTAACCCTTTGCTCGATTATCACGGATCGCGGATTGAGTAATCATTTATTTTGAAGAACTCGAGGTAATATCTCTCCGCTCTTCTCTTTTTGAGTCTGGATGCTTGTTGTGTATATATCATTGAAATACTCGTGTATGATAGTTTTGATCTCCTCCTTATTCCTCGTATTATCCCGATTGCCCTTCTTGAGCTGCGTGATGATGTTCCTTCTAACTCGTTGTTTAGCTTTGTGATGGAAGTAGCTTGTGTTCCGGTCTCCATCTTTGATCTCCATAGCTCTGCTCCTCATGTGGAGTAATTTCTCCTTTTGTCCTAGTAAGGTCTCCATATGCGCTGAGATTTTTCCCATTTCTTCTTCTATTTCCTGGTCCAGCTGGCCCGCTTGCAGCCGACCCAACTCCCTCTCCAATTGGGCCAATTCTTTGTCCATTCCTCCAAATTTCTCATTGCCCCATTCTACTAATTTTTGCATGCACCCATTTAGGTTGCTCATAACATCTCCTCCCACAGTCTATGCGCCCTTCACCACTTCCTTACATTGTAGATCTTCAGCCCATAACTTCTCGAACATCAGTCTTTTACTCCCTCTTCTGGCTTAGGTTGGCAGGTATGTGTCCAATAGAATTGGTGCATGGTCCGACTTAATGCAAGCCAAATTCGTGACTATAGCTTGCGTGTATCTATGCCACCAGACCTCATTTGCCGTATAGCGGTCAAGTCTCTCTCTAACATAGCCTCTCCGCCATGTGAATTTATGCCCTATATATCGAGGTTCTTCAGCCCACTACTAGTATTTATAGTTCTAATTGGGAAAATATTAGTGTTCTGTATACTAGTGTTTCAACTAGAATTTCAAATAATATTTGGCATCTCAATCAATATTTCTAAAATGCTAATAAAGTTAATGTTCAGTGTTTGAAATATCGTTTTGGTCAAAAAATATCATTTGGAAAAACATTATATTTGAAAATATTATATATATACTTTTACGTTAATTTACATTAATAAGGTATAACTTAGCCTGTTAAATTTACCAGTCACAATTTTTTTGGAAGGCTAATATGAAGAACGATATGTTAATCATTAAACTAGAATCGTTATCCGCTACTGAAAAGTGAAAAACTATATACCATCGAAAATTCAAAAAATTGCTGGGAGGTGCCACACATCTTTTTTAACTGACTCGCGGGTCACAACTTTTTTTTAATGTATTCTCGGGTGACATTAAACTTACTTTAATGGCTGGGGGGTGATATTCCGACTTATTTTGGCCGGAATAAGGGAAAAGTCTTATTTTCCCTTGAAAAATTAAATAAAATGTCCTTTTTACCCTTCCAGCTGAAAACACTGCCTCAGGCCCTCAGTTTGTCTCTCCTCTTCGTTCCCCCAGCCCCTTTCCCACCTCCTCCAGATTGCCCGCTTCCCACCTCCGCCGTCCACCGGCGGCTCTCCAACGCCCTTTTCCGGCGTCTATACATTCTAACCTGGGCATCTAACTTAAATCACCTTATGTCAAATTCCGATTTGAGATGCCGGAGACCGATCGGTTCATCGGAAATCCCGACGATTATATCGACGCGGCGGAGAACGAGGCTTTGCTGCAGAATTCGGCCGAGGCGGAGGGAAGAAGAGGGGCTCCATCGACATCGAAATCGACAGATGAGATCTACAAATGGTGGAAATCAAACCAGATGAAGAAAGCTACGTTTGCGCCATATGTGAAGATGGGGTCAACGTGGGGGAATTTTTGAAGGAGATGCCCTATGGACATGGATACCACGGGGATTGCATTGTGCCGTGGTTATCTGCTCGAAATTCTTGCCCAGTTTGCCTATTTGAGCTTCCCAGGGACGACGCAGATTATGAAGAGGAGAATTACAGGGGAAGAGGGTGGGGGAAAGAGAGGAAGAGGGATGAAGGGTAGACAAAGTTAAATTAGATAGAAAAATAAGGGCATTTTCGTCTTTTTCAACATAATTCGTCGGATTTCAAAGTAGCCTAATGTCACCTCACCACTTAAGTAAGTTTAATGTCACCCGAATGCATTAAAAAGTTGTGACATGAGTCTTAAAAAGATGTGTGAGACCTCCAAAGCAATTTTTTGCCGAAAATTGCTATATATATGTTAGCCAAGCTGTTAATTTGACCGAACAGTGCCTAAAACCAATTGTTATATGGTATTATTCCTTTGAGTATCTAGTTAGGTCCTCCAATGTGTTAAAATTGTTTTAAAAAAATTTCATCAATGTTTATTTTAAAATTCATCATAAATTTACCAATAGTGTAGCAAAAAATTCATTGATATTATGTAAATTTATCAATTTGCTATAAAAATTCATCTATTAAAAAAATAAACATATTTGAATTGGACATGGTAGATCTAGATAGGCACGCCATAATATAGGATATAATTTAACCTAAAAGAGTTTAATGAATCAATTACCAAAAGGGTGATATGCAAGTGTCAACCGTAATCTTCTATGCATGCTTCCCAATTCGGATCAGGTCCAAGTTTTGGTGGAAGTAAAATACTCTCCATTGATGAAAATTGTGTGGTTAATAAGTCATACTTATTATAGACAATTTGATACCAACATGTTAAGTTTGTTGGTATTCACCCTTAAGATAGAGTCGGCAAACTAAATTTGAAACCTAAAAGAGAAACGTACAGAACCTAACACAAATAAAAAATAAATGAGGCTCGATTTGTTCTTTTATACAATGGGGTGAGGTGCGTTGCGGTACCACAACTCACCATACCACTCAATATTCTTCTACACTTTATCATACTATATCATACTTTGCCACAATCATTATTAATATCTCTTCATTTTTCTTCTTTACTTTTCACATTCTCTCTTCACTTACCAAATCATTCATCCTTTTCACACATTTTCGTATACCATTTTACATCTTACCGCACTTTCCACAATTTTATCATATCGCACGACTTCTACATCTTATCAATTGCACAAAAAGAACAAAGTTGGAATGTATTATAAGATTTCAAATCCACAAAATTATACAAGGACAAAAAGAAGATGTCCTTGATATTGCTCAACTTAAGTTAGTAGTTGATGATGCTAAACGCCATAAAATGGAACTAAGCTTGATATTAGTTTACTCCAATACTTAGAATCGCATGTTGTCATGATGTCATCGGTGAGTGACTTGAGAGGAACACAGAGCCAAACTTGACAGTGTCGGTATTTGACCATACCCTTTTGACTTGTTTAGCATTATCTAAGTGGTACTATTCAACTCAAACCTCCATCCATTGTTCTTTCTGCAAGGCTTGGCTCCTTCATGCACAAATACGCCTTAATCCAGAAAACAATAAATTAAGAAGCAACATAAGTATTAAATAACATTCTGCATATGAACAGAGACCCCATCAATATTTATGATGAGTGAGTCACCCAAATTCTGGCACATAAATAACACAACCATTATTAAACCCCCACATGACTCCCTCTCCTTCTCAGTCACTTCTTCTCCCCCAGACCTCAATTATTTATTTCCCTCTCTCTTTCATCAAGGGCAAATTCGTCATTCACCATCAACCATCTTCCCATATATGTATCTACACACTACACTTCCCATTATGCTTTCTATCCTTTATGCTACATTCAAGCTAGTTGAGCAAAACAAACACTGAAAAATAGAGAGAAAGAGAGAAAAATGGGAAGAAGTGGCGGAGGGTACTGCATTCTGGCGGTGTTAGCGGTGGTTATGACGGCGGTCGTCGGTTGTCCGCCGTCGGACAGGGCGGCGCTGCTGGCCGTAAAGTCCGCCCTCCACGAACCCTACTTGGGAATATTCAACTCCTGGACCGGGTCCGACTGCTGCAATCGTTGGTACGGCGTCGTTTGCGACCCCCGGACCCACCGTGTATCTGAAATCAACCTACGTGGAGAGTCTGAGGACCCCATTTTCGAGAAGGCCCACCGGATCGGCTATATGACCGGTTCGATCTCGCCGGAAATCTGCCGTCTGGACCGGCTCAGCGGCATCATAATCGCCGACTGGAAGGGAATCTCCGGCGAGATTCCCCGGTGCATCACGTCACTTCCGCTTCTCAGGGTCGTTGATCTCGTCGGAAACCGGATCTCCGGTCGGATTCCGGACGACATTGGCCGGTTCAAGGACCTCACGGTTCTTAATTTGGCGGATAATGCACTTTCCGGTCCGATTCCCCGGTCCATTGTCAACTTGGACCGGTTGATGCATTTGGATCTCAGGAATAACCAGCTCTCGGGTGGGCTGCCCAGCGATATCGGCCGGCTCAAGATGCTGAGCCGGGCTTTGTTGAGCGGGAACCGGCTCAGTGGGGCCCTCCCGGCCTCGATTTCCAACATTTACCGGTTGTCCGATTTGGATCTTTCCTTGAACCGGTTGTCAGGCCCGATACCGGACTTTTTCGGTAAGATGCCGGTTCTAGCAACCTTGAACCTCGACGGGAACATGATTTCGGGGCGCATACCGAAGAGTCTGTTGGATTCGGGTGTGAGCATTCTGAACCTGAGCCGGAACGCCCTCGAGGGCCCGATACCGGACGTGTTTGGGCCGAGGTCGTATTTTACGGTGTTGGACCTGTCTAATAACAGGCTGAGTGGCCCAATACCGAAGTCCATATCGTCAGTGTCGTTTATCGGGCATTTGGACTTGAGCCACAACCAACTTTGTGGGCCGATACCCAGAGGTGAGCCCTGTGATCATCTTGAGGCTTCATCCTTTGCCTACAATTCTTGTCTATGTGGTAAGCCTCTAAGTAAAACATGCTGAAGTTCGCTTTGTTAGGTGTGTCTAGACCTGACAAATTGTGCAGACTGGTCAGTTTCGGGTTTAGCTCTGTTTTAGATTTGGAAATTTCGGGTGTAACCTAAAGTTCGTGCGGATCGCGTCAAATTCTGTCAGGTCTAGGTGTGTCTATCTCTTCCTTGCAAATACTGTGTCGTTTAATTATTCTTCATATAACTTATGCAATGCAATCATCATCGCAATATATCTCTATTAGACTATTAGTCAACTTCCTTCCCTAAGAAAACAACACGTTGTATGTGCTGATATCTGTTTCCTTTGTAATTCCTTAAGTTGTAACTTGTAAGGGTACTCTGATAAATATTTCGATAGTAACATTTGTTTCATTCAATTTCGAATATTTTTAAGAATTCATATTTATCTATCTTTAGAATTTTATTGATTGAAAATGTTACAGTACCTTTTCTTTAGTCCAAATTATGTCAAATTTTGGATACATATATGTTACTTAAATATTTAAAGTCAAATAGTATCATAAATGAAGTGGAAGCTTCATAAAAGAACGTATCCTAATTAACTACTCCGTTAATGACACAAGCAACCAAAAGTTACGACACGTTGACATGAATCAAAACTTTGATAAAAGGGGATTTTCATTAATGAAAGACAAATTATTAGAAAGTATGAATGTAAGATTGTATCATTAAAAGTAGAAGATAAAAATGATGATAAATGATGTGGTGAGTGGTTAAGTACGTAGATATTATTGAAGGCAAGGCCAAAGAAAGACATAGCATCTGAAGAGCACATGAAAGTAGAGAGTACACACAGGCGTGATGAATTGGGCGGTATCTATTCATGACTTCAGCATTAATTATTGTAGGGAATACACACTCTGTATGATTGAATAATGAATCATGTGAGATGTACACAGGAGTCAACAATATTGTGCATTAGAAAGACAAGATCCAACATAGCCAAGTACTACTACATAACATAAGGTTAAAGCCTAAAATGGAGCTAAACTACACATGGAAGCATGTCCACAATGAGCAATAAACCTCTCCACTCCATACGAGATGGTACTTAATAAGTTGCGTACGAAATATTGTTCAAACGTTTGGTAAGAATCTCGGGGGAAAAATTTTCACGGGAAGTTTTTCATGGGAAAGATTTCTTTAGGAAACATTTCCCTTAGCCCCCCAAGGGAAATTTTCCCTAGGAAAATGTGAGAAATGGTGGCTCCGTATAAAGTTTTTCCCAAGGTCAACCTGTATTCAAACATGGAAATAAGTCAACATAGAGAAATTGACCATTTCCCCGGAGTTTTTGACCAACCAAACGCACCCTAAGTGGCTCCCGCAGATTTTGGTTGTACTGTGGTCGTAATCATGATTAAATCAGTTGGGCAAGCAAGAATTATTGAGACATTTAAAGCATACTTGGTAGAGATGGCCAAACAGACCTAACATGGACCATATCTCCCATACCCAATATGAGGAGAGTAGACCAAACAAATCAATGTGGGGTTTTTTTATTTATGCCTTTGCTTGATATGCTTATTTTTCTTCACTTTCACTGGCTAATCTCTCTTTCTCCCCCATTCCCTATCCCTATCAATCTTCCTACTCATTTCTAGGAGAAGATTTTTATCATTGGCATAAATTAGTTTCTGCAAACTCATCATAGACATTGTGTTCATCCCACATCAAGGAAAGAAGGGCGACTTATTCGGTCTTATATGTTCAGGGCAGGCGGAGATAATTTGTAATTTGATTCCATTACATTGTCGATTACAATCGTCTAAACAATCCATTAGAATTACGCAAACAATTTTTCAAGAAAGTCATTTGATAATAATCACACAAAACTATTTGCTCAAACACAACTTTGACATTCTACTTGTATTTTGATTCAATGAATGTCACAAGAAATCAAAGTGGAACTTAATTATCAGTAACATAACACGCTCGACTTTATGTACAAAGCAATCTATGTATCCTTTTCTTTAATTGGTGATGTTGAAATAAACATTGTATGTTTCATCCCTTAATGCCAACAATGGCTCAAGAACATAGCTCCTCCTGACCCCTTTCGCCACAAAGCTTATAGGATGATACTCTTTCAACCCTTTGTTCCAAACAAAGCTGGCCGCCTTTTTAAGTTCATCATCCAACAATTGAGCTTCACTTTCACAACTCAACTTCACGTCCACGCCAGATGTATACACAAAACACCCGTCTTTGGTTTTCAAAGACACCGTTCCCTCCTCTCCACTCAATCCCTTCACGACGAGGAACTTTGGAGACCCTTCTCCATCACCCGAGTTTACAACAAGCCCTTCCCGTGTACTTTTGGGAGAAACCACCATTCCGGGGAGATCAAAGGGCTCAAAATCGACTAATTTTCCTATAACACTATCTGGCGCCAAGATCTTTGCCTTAGTCTCCGGGGGGTCCTTCAAAATGTACCTAAAAGTTGAATGAACATAAGAATCGTTCCCGGCTTGGGGAGAGCCTTCTAAGGTGATTACTTGGTTTTGGTTCGCAAGGAAGAACTCTTTGTCTCCCACCTTCTGGCTGAGAGATACCAGGTGAGAATTGTACTCACCTGGTACCGGGGTTATCCAATCGGAAGTGGACTTTGCTAGCCCTGTTTGGATGTCATAGTCACCTTTGGATAACCCCGCGAGCAAGTAAGGTCCGTACAGAATCGCTTCCAGCGAGGCAAATTCAGGGCGATCATCTGAAATATTATCATCAGTAGAAAGGGGTGAGTATGTTATGTTCCTTAAAAGTGTAATCCTGAAGAAACTAGCTAAGGGGTGAGTGTTAATGTTAATATACCCTGAATAACCTCTCTTCTAATGCTCATGGGAAACTCCAGGGCGATTTCATCTCCACTGCTCCAGCTCTTAGTTATTGATAAAAAGTTACCTGTCCAACATAGGAACATAATTAGTGTCAGAGTATAAAATTATCACTGAACCTTCAACTCAACTTAAGCTTTTGCACCGATATTAGAGTCAGACTGAATGTAGAACATGAAGTTTGAATCTCACTAGTCCGTATATATATTGAACAAGTTTAAAGGTATTTGTATGAATGGGGCATATTGGAGTGTAAAACTATTACTGACATTTTAACCATTATCTTAAACTTTTGGTTGAAATGATTCCACCTGAGCCAACAGTTCTAAAGAAAATGAATAAAATGACGAAAAATGCCAACCTGGATTGGGCAAAGATATAGGGGATCCATTGAGCGAAGCCTTTAAACCATTTGCAGATGTCCAAGACGGTATCCGCAAGTTCAAGGTAGCTGTTCCAGAGCCCTGCATCAAATAAACACATCAAAAACCTTGAATCTTAGCTTGAAATAAAATTCTCTGGTACAGATACATGAAGATATATACCTCCTTTGCTGATACTTTTACTGTCACTTTAAGGCCTTGATGCCAAGAAACAACATCATTGACATTCTGGGTCAGAGAAATTTGAGCAGAACTCCAGTTGAGTGAGCTAGATATGTACTGAATGACATACAGGCTGGGTACTTTGCCCATCTCTTCAAAGTATATGGAGTCCCCTAATTTTGAGAATGACTCAATCCCTACATCAAAAACAAATGATAGCAGAATTAATCAAAGCAAAAGCACCTAAAACCAAAAGAATGAAAAATGTAGACGTGGGGCGAAACCTGTTCCATAGCAACACCAGAAAGAGCTGAACTGAGTTCCCCAGCTGTGGTAGCTTCTCCCTTTGGATACTCCATGACCTAGAGGAAGCATGTAGATCATGACACCCGGTTCTGTTCCTCGTTGTATGCTGAGGACACCATTTGTGAGGGCACGTTCGTAGTAGTCTGCATAGGTTATTTCCTTTGTCCACCTAAACAGGTTGCGCGAAACCTGAAAATCAAACCACGTACAGGCAATGTTGTTAGAATCAGGATACTGGTACGATTTTGACCAATCCTAGTCTGATTCTGGTATGATTCAGACAAGCTATTCTAGGATAAGAGGATCATTAATTTTGGTTCATAAGAACGTAAGATTCTACAGTTCAGATCGCGATTTCAACAACAGATCCATATTGTTTCTCAATTGTAATGAATCGAGTTTATTGTGTGCATACCTTTAGCATATTGTATGTTGTACAAGATTCTTCATCCTCAGTATGTAGCTGATCACCCAACCTCTTTGGGTCAGTCCTGCTCAGTAATTAATCGAATTGCTTCTTTGTAAGATGTCACAATCGCTGGATTAACATAACAATAGAATGATGAAATCCTAGCCATAGTACCAGAACTCATTCACCGAGGTGCCCCCTGTCGCAAAACTATGTGTCGAATTTACAACATCCATGAAAAACTTCCCTATTTCCTGTAAATCATTTCACGAATCAGTTCATTGTTCGATATATAATGTGAATAAACAGGTAGTAACACCTAGAATGAGGCCCCTTACCTTATATAGTTCATCACCAGTTATCTCATATCGCATTTGAGCACCGATAACAATTGGGATGTGGGTGTTTGCATGAAAGCCGGATATATGATCAGCCTTCAACCCATGAATTATCAAAAGTGTATATCAAACTTACAGTGATGTGATCAAGCAGATAAGCTATACAATGAAAATCAATACAGGGTAGTTTATTGATTGATACAGCTTGTTGTTACCTTCACTGCAAGGATTCCTAAAAAGCATGGCTTGTCAAAAAGATGAGCCAAAACCAAGTGTTTTTTATCACCCTGTAGTCCACCGTTATTACAGTACCAAATTCAGTTATTGATGATACACTCTATATAGCTGTAACATTTATAAAACTATATCGTTGGGCCGTCAATCATAAGTTTAAGTTTTTGGTCGAGACAGTCCACAATCTAATGCTTGAATCAGTTTAGGGGAGAATAACTTTGGACTAACCGTGACACTGTACAACCTATAAAGTACATCGTTCATGCCACCAGTTTCTTCATTTAGCGACAACCAATGTCGTTCTATACTGTACTGTTTGATCACATTCTGTACACGCATGTAAAAATAGTTAGCCATCCATGTAACCATCTTCAGAGCATCCGAATTTCCGGCCAGGTTATACTGGTCCAACAGGCCAGCCATTATCTGCCAAGCGAAACGAACAACTTGTCACGAATGCACAAGACAAAATAGCCGCGGAAGATGAAATGATGAATGTCGATATTTTTATGAAATCGATCGACGTGTACCTTATGGATAGTGTAGTAAGGAGCCCACACAGGCTTAATGGCTTCGAATCTGTCGAATAACTCGGATGGAAATGCAGAGAGATATCCAGTTCCGATTTTGTCCTGGCAGTCCTTGAGAGCGGATACTAATGCTGTCATCTTCGCCTTGATCGCTTCGTTGTGGGTACTAGCCCACATCTGGGCAGTTGCACTCATGTAGTGCCCTTCATTTGCCATCATTTTAGGTTAGCAACACATTCAACAAGCTAAATTTCCTCTGTTTTACTAAAGAGGACTGAAAAATGATAGTTTTTTTTTTTGCTTCAGAACAATTTTTGGACCGAATTACCCAGCTTTTTAAAAATTTTAAAGGGAGATTTATGTTGACTAATTTTGATAAATATTAGTTGACAAAGTGTAAAATTTTAAAAGTTTACAAAATATACGACAAATACTCACGTTACATATTACCTAAATTACCTAACATTTCCAAAATTTTACATGTTTTCTCAATACTTTATTATTCAATATTCACCAAAAGTCTAAATCTATCAGTAAAAAAGACGTAGCTTTGTACAAATAGCTAATTTTACCATACATTTCCCTGCAAACACCTAATTCAAATAATTAATAACTAATCTAAACAACTAACCTTAAACTCAGGTCATGTTCTTTAGTCTAATAGGATTATTTTTTTCTAACTTAATCTAACTCATCCTTACCTTACCTTGCCTTTAACATCCAAAAGAACCTGACTTACTTTTAGATTATTTATATTTAAAATATTTTATTCAACTTACAGAATTTATTTAAAAAAATAGGTGATATGACATTTACTCATCTTTACTATCTAACTTTTCTAACTTAACCTTACCTCAGCCTCTTTAAAGAAGAAGTCTTACTCTACACACATACTCGGGATTAGGTGCTTACCTACAAAATGGCCGCGAAGTTCAACACTAGGTGCCTCCCAACCACCATAGGGACTTCCCGGGGTGGGCAATCCCGCCGTTTTCCTAAAGCTCCACACCAAGTCATCCACCTCCAGAATCATTAGATATTCTAGATTCGTCTGCTGGGCCCGCCCGTGTAACGATTGCGGGTCCAGCCTAACATTATGGAGCGAAACTTCCCGCAGGAACTCGGCATCCGACATGTAGTGTTGCGGATACTTGATCTTCTTGTACATGACATTCCAGCTGTACTCATCCCCATGCTTGTTCATTATCTTCCTTGGGAATAGGGCAGACCAAGCATGCTCGTCAGTCGGGGTCAAATGATTGTGATCGTGATCGTGATCATGGGATGACAACATCTCTTGCTTCCATGTCTGGTTGCTGGATGTCAAGATTTGGTATCGAAGGGTTTTCGATTGGGTCGGAGTATTTGTGCACTCCTTGGCATCATAAACATCGAACAAAGACAGAAGAAACAGAGTGATCGCACCCGAAACTATACTTTGCACAAACCCCATGTTTTGTTGAGCTCAAAAATGGATCGAATTCAATGGGGTGGTGGTGAATTGATTGATTAACAAAAGCATGGGATATGGTTGTTACTGGACCACTGAAACAGGTGTATATATAACAGTTTGGGGTAAAAAAAAAAAACAAAGAAGAATCAAAATGAAGATAATATGACGACGAATTCAAGGGAAAATGAAAGTGAAGAGTATTAGAGTAAGAACAAAAATACAATATTACATTCCCGTGAAAGCAAAGGCTGGTATGGTGTCTTGTGATGCATCCAAACAAAACAAGGAAAGTTTAGGAGATATTTATTTAAGTAGGTAGTGATTTACAAACAAGTGAAGAAAGAAAGAAAGAAAGAAAGAAAGAATAGAAACAAAGCGCAAGTGGAAAGAGAGAGAAAAGCAGAGCGAAGATTCACGGATTAGTGTCGCTACTGATAGTGCCTCTTCTTTTACATGGAGAAAAACTTTCCTCTTTTTTTCTTTTTGTTTTTTGACAAACTTTGGTATGCGAAAGGATGAATTCTAAAAAGTCCACAACTATCATGTTGAATAATATGTGGAAAGAGCTCACTGGTCCATACCCATAACAAACTGAAGGTGTGCCTATTTAGTGGCCTCCTAAACCTGAGCGAAGGGTGGGCTTAGTTAGTCAAAAAATTTGAAAAAAATATTAATTTATTTAAGTTGACTTATTTTTTCTATGTATGGATGTAGGTTGATATTGAGAAAATTTTATGGGGGCCTACCAATTCCTACATTTACCTAGGGGAAATTTCCCTTGGGGGGCTAATGGAGAAAAATTCCATTGGTATTACTACCAAACACTTCCCAAATTTACTGAATCTTTGGGATGACAAGTAGGAATATAAGGTAAAATAAAATAAGTAAAGTAGTGGAGTATCATCTGCTATTTTCATTTTTAAATAAATTGTGTGAATTAAATGAAAACTTTAAATATAAAAATATGTTCGATATAAATTTTTCTACGGTGGGTAAAGTGTGGTAATAATACGATAGGTAAAAATATGGATATATAATGTGATACATTGATATGATGTGGTCATATATGTTCAACATCAAAATCAATGGGATGACTGCCCCATGTAACATAACTATAATTCAATTTCTGTTTCATGTGGTTTGTAATGAATCTTTCATGATTCTCTACGTGTGTGGAAATCCATTTTCAATAAATGAATAGAACCAAAGAAAATTGCATTTGTAGTTGATAAGTTTGTATTGATTTATTATTGTGATAATTAAGTTCATTTTCACTATTTTCATTTTTATGGCCATATTTTTTATTTACTAGTACCACAACATGTTACTATAAATCAGTGTGTTTCTTACCTATTTCATTGTGATCATTGAAAAATTGAAATACGTTACTATATGTAGGTTGACTAATTATGTTGGAAAAAATTGATATCTCATTTAATTTATAGAATTAAGTTTACCGGTGAATTTTATATTGGTATATCGGAATTACAATGTTAATGAGTAATTTACTACCTCCATTCCTAGATGAGTGTCGATTTGACTAAGCTTTGACTGTTGATTACTTACAAATTACAATGAGTCACAATATGAAATTACCACCATTAGAAAGATGTCGTACTAAAAATTACAATGTTGTTAATTCTATATTATAATTCATTATAATTTGTAAGTAATCAATATTTAAAGTTTAGTCAAATTGACACTTATTTAGAAACGGAGGGAGTATAGAGTAGAATAAATATGGATGGAGCTAGTAATGGGCATTGACGCCGTTGAGCATTTTTATTTACTCCAATTTAAGTATTTAACCTGATTAAATATGGCAACTTTTATGACCTCAATTAACAAAATCCTAATTCTCAAAGAAGAAGTAACGTAATGAAAGAATATATGGCATCATGAAAAGCACGTATTAAATGATAGACAAGGTTGTTATCTTGCATAAATCATTGAGTGACTCCAAAAAAATATATTGGGTTTAGGGTTGTCATCTTACTTAATTTATCATCTAAATGCATAAAACAAACAACTTCAATACATCCAAATCATCCTAAAAGAGGAAGGGATCCTCTTGGAAGAGAGCAAACCCGGCCCTAACAAAATTCATATATATATATATATATAAACTACTGCAACATAAAAAGATCTTATTGTAGTTCAACAAAGAATTACTATGGAGGTATTAAGAGGGAATTCAAAGATTATAATATTGTTAAATTCTTCTATAATCTTTAATTTTAATGAGATGTGTAGTTTAGCAGTTAAATTCTTTTAAAATGTACTCCAACTTTAATAAAATATAAATCTTAGCTAATATTTTCAAGACAGAGTACAATAAATAACGAGACAACTAATATGCAGAAATATAATAAACAACAAGACTTTGCTTCTCTCTGAACCCTCAAACTTTTTTCCGCACTTTTATTTGTCATCTTTTAAATTCAATTAATTTCTTCTGATTGCGAAAAGACATGTTTAAATGGTCTCATAACTTGGTTAGTATGCACTTTAGTTAGTGAAGTAAAATGAGTTAGTATTTCATAAGTTAGGAAATATACATCAGTTGAGCTTAAGTTACATACCATTATACACCAACCTGTTCTTTTATGTGGTATGGCGCGGTATGGTGTGGTGAAATTGTGGCAGATTATTGGTATGTTGTGGTGAGTTTTTTTTGTATATATATATAAATATGGTATTGGTAATTATGAAAAAGTAATTGGAAAAAAAGAGTTGAAATATTGTATTGTTTTTGAATGATTAAAAAAATGGTTGAAATAGTATTATATTGGAAAAAGTGAGTTGAAAAAGTATTGATTGAAAATTTATATTAAAGATATATAATAAATTTGAAAAAATAATTTGTGATAGGTTGTGGTGAATTGTGGTAGAACAATATTTTGTGGTGAGTTGTGACAAACTGCGGTAGGCTATGACACCGCAGTTTGACAACCATAGAAATCAACAAGGCATGAAAATGATGATTATTGGAATCTTATCTCTTCCTCTTCAATTATGCAGTGAAAATGACATCCGACGAAATGGTGATAATCAAAATCCTCCCGTCTTTGCTTCAAAGAAATAGAGTCCTAGTGTTGGTTTTCCATTTGCTAGAATGGCAATTTTACACACTTTTGGCAACGATTGGATCCTCTGTTACTTCAACCCAATTTCTATCGTTGCTTGTCCAATCAATGCTTTTCCTTAAATAATATTTCTTCCAACTTGCTCACTTACTAAATGATACTTGGCTGGTGAATTATTAGATGCTGTGTCCAGCCAATCCAATGTGATAATTTTAAGGAAGATTAAACTTTAATATACTGATATTTAAAATAATCAAATGTAATAGGAGTATATCAACTTTTAACATAGGAGAATTACTATATTGGTCTTTTGGATGTGTTTATTCTTTAGTCCTAAACCTCACATTTTGAGTACGTGTGTGTACTGTATGTATATAAATATATGAAACAATTATGTGATGAACTATATTTTAGTAAGGAGTTTATAGATTACGACCTTGTTCTTTTGTCAGGTTAGGTTACTTAGGTTAGAATAGGAAAAGATAAGATAAATTTGAATTAAGTTAGTTGTTGGATGAAAATATTTTTATTAATAAAATTTGAATATTATGAGAAAAATAAATGAAAAAATTATACTACATAGTATTGGAAAAGTAAAATGATTTAAAATTAAAATAATATTATTTAAATTTATTTTTAATTTAAAAAATTATTTTTAATTTGAGTATTTTTTACGGAGTTGAGTTAAATTAGATTAAATATGGATAAATTAAATTAAATTAGTTAGTTTTATCTCAATTAAAGAACTGGGCCTAATAATAGAACATCTAATAAGCTAATAATAAAATTTGTCCCATCTAAATTAAACAACATTACAATCATCATCTACTCATCTATTAGGACTTGAGAGTACACCCCCGCCTAGACCTGGCAGTTTCTGACCCGACCCGATAACCCGACCCGTACCCGTCCGAAATTTCTGGGTTTTGAATACGATTTTCTCAACTAAACCCGAAGTATACCGAACCCGAAAATTAGCGGGTCAAACTCGACCCGCCCGTTTGACCCGAAAAATTAATTTTTTAAGCTCAACTTTATTAGAATTTGTGATTTTTTTTTTTGTAATTTTTAATGTTAAACTATAAGCGTAACTTATTTATTTGTTATTTCTCTAATTTAAGTTAAAATAGTTACAACAATCTATCGTTACTAGAAGATAATCATATTTTATTATGTATATTATACAAAAAGTAGTATTTAGGGACCATTTTTTTAAAATAAAAAACGGAAAAAGGTCGCAATCATAACCCGTTGGATTGATCCGAAATCGAAATATACCCAGTATTCTGATATTTACTGAACCGATATACTTTGACCGAATTGACAGGTCTACCCCCACCCCCCAAAAAAAAACAAGAAAACACACACACCAATATAATAATAATAATAATAATAATAATAATATAATCTATGACTTTTTAAATTAGTTATTCTTTCTAAATATTCTTTTGGAAACATTACTTTGGAATGGTAGTAGTAAATTTTTTTTTTCTGCTTTGTTTGCTTAGAACTAAAAAAACAATCAACCTCAATTCCTGGAAATCATCAAATGCAGCCCTAATTAGTTCACAAGCTGAAGTTAGCCAAGGACACAGGAACCACAAAATTTCTCTATCCCTTTTTTTTATCATCCAAAATTATAAAAGACTACAAAATTAACAATACAGAGTAATTATAGTAAAATAAGAAACAAAAAACAACAATCTCTTAAGATGAAAACAAAGATCAAAGAGTTATACTCAAAACATAAGTTACGCCATAAAGAGAATAAATCAGCTAGGCTAGCTCACGTGGGGAAGTTAGTGTAGGTTCACCAAACAGCTAACTCTATTATTTCCCCTATCTAACATCTACTATATATCACACTATTCTCATATCAAATGCAGCTTCCAAAGTAGGTAAAGATAAAACAAAGGTTTGAAAAGTCAGCAGAGAATGTTAATTACATCTCTATTTAGCTACTTTTCAACGCTATCGCCACTACATTTGTTGACTAGGAACTATACTCTATGTCTCTAAAACTCTCTATCAACCAATCAAATGGGCAAAAGGAGTAGGAAATATGATTCATCACTTGATGATTCATAATTAGGTGAACTCGTCAGTCCGTAGTAATAAGTCAATTGAGATTTTATTTTAAAAGTAATTGATGTTAAGAGAAATAGTTTATTTGATTTATCAATTATGACCCCGCTTTTGAATTTTTTACGTAGAATATTATGTATGAGTGCATTCCAACACTTCTGCAAAACACAAAAGCAAAATTTTCTAAGAAAGTTTTCGATGGCATATCAAAATTTTGGTACGTTGTAGAATCACAATAGGTACAATATGATGTTAAAGCAGGATTATTAGACATATGTTTCCTCTCATAAGCATATTAACAATGATGATATACAGTTTTGACCATCAACGATATGGGAAATTTTACATAATTAAAAGCTAGGATTACATGTATCCTTTAGCTTTGGATTAATAAGCAGGACATAGGAACTTGGAAATATCTAAAAGGGTTTTTGGATACTAATATACTGAACTTTTGGGGTATTGGACAATAATACACTGAACTTTAATTTGACCTTGGACAATAATACACTGTACTTTAGGGGGTGTTGAATAATAATGCATTCAGTATGATTTTGGCAATGACTAACTTGGTGACAATCCTATGTAGCGGATGAAGGAGATGAATTGGTCCAAAAATATTTGTCTTATCGGTCTGTCACGTAAGATTGTCACCAAGTTCGCCACCATCAAAATTGTCTCGAGTGCATTATTGTCTAACACACCCCAAAATTCAGTGCATTATTGTCCAAGGTCAAAGTTCAATGCATTATTGTCAAATACCCCAAAAGTTCAGTATATTAGCGTCCAAAATTCCTATCAAAAATTGAGATATTGTGGAGGCAAATGTATTCCCAAACGGCCAAACATGAAACGTGTGCTCACATGTATATATATCAAATTTATTCCCAAACATAAAGTGTGTGCTCATATGTACACGTATCCTTGGATATATATAAATAGAGTGAATTTAAAATTCGGACAAAAAAATAGTGACTGTAATCAATTTTATTTGGTTATGATAAATTTGAATATTTAAGTCGAACAAACTTTTACTGGCACTAGCTCCAACCTATATGCAAACTTAATTGGGCTTAGGGATATAATAGAGTCAAATTGGATGAAAGTCGCTCAAGCTTGACTTGGTCAAATCTCGATTTGAGCTCAACCTGACCTAAACTCTACTCGGCTTAGATGTCTGTTGAGCCCAACCCGAGGGGGTTGTGGTCGAGTTCAACTTGGTCAGGCTCATTAGTATTTTAGGAACTTAGTTATCCTCAGTAAGAGTGCCATCTGCAGTTTGTAGTTGATATATGTAAGTAGCCAGCTTCTTTTGCTTACTCTTTCACAAGATAGCTTCCAGAAAGGGAGACTGGCTCTTTTCGCGACTCCATTGCAGAGTTGAGTTGGTTTGTAAGTCCCTCGAACTCGACTCGGTCAAAGCTTTTACCAAAGCTTGGCTCGATCAGATGTGTATCGAGGGTAGAAATGAGCCAAGCCGACTCGTGAATCTTTACAAGTTGGCTTAGCGGGAAGCCTGTATAGCTCGACTTGTGATCAGCTTGCCTTGGGCTCAAGCTCGTGAATTAGACAAATCAATCCAAGTCACATGTAGCTCAACTCGTTAGGCTTGACAAGTCTAATCAACTTGCTTTTGTGTTCTACTCTTACAATTCATGTGCCATTTTTAGGTGGCTTATATTTATTTAAATATTTAATCAAAGAGGTCAATTAAAAATATAAGAAAGCCTAAAAAGAGGACACCTATCACGTAATATTGTATTAGGCGATTAACATTGTACAACGCCATAGTCAAATCAAAGCATCATTATTTTACACGTTCAAATTAAATTCATGTTGCAAATTATTTAGTACTTTAAATGTAAATAACTATTATTTGTCACAAGGACCAAGTCATGAGTCAAACAACAAACCAAACTTGAACCTAATATATTCAAGCTCGTCAAGCCGCAAACAAACTCACGTTGACACAAAGGGTCGCAAGCTAAACCTCAAGCTTTATAAGTTTGAGCTCAACTTGGCTCATTTCCAAACTCACTACCAAGCCCAAGTCTAGAGGATTGGGTAAAGCTTAATTTGGTTAGACATATTTTAGGTACTTAGTTGGGCTTAAAGCTATAGCAGAGCCAAGTTGGCTTGCAAGCCACTAGCTCAGGGTTAACTTGGTCAAAACTCAGCTTGAGCTTAATCTGACCAAAGATTGGCTTGGCTCGGCTCGGCTTAGCTAGCTCGGTTTGGATGTCTACCGATCCCAAGCATAGAGGGCTTGGGTTGAATTCAACTTGGTTAGGCTTTTTTTAATATTTAATTTTATAGCATAAATTCAATATTTTTGTTTATTATTCTAGTTTTTTTTAGGCTCTTTATTATTCTAATTAAATTTTAGATAGCTCAACTGATAATGTTTAGAGTTTTTGGATGATAATATACCGACTTTTGGGAGTGTTGGATTGTAATATACCAACCTTTACTATTGGACAACAATATCCCTGACTTTTACACCTAGGTGACATTATTATACCAACAGTAACTAAGGTGATGGTGAATCGGTCTCCATGAGCACTAACGTGGCTGGTGAAGGGAAAAAAACTGTCACAGGCCAATAACCCCATTAACCCCTTAGTTTTTCTCAATAACTCACATTAAAAGACATTGGTTGGTTGTGTGTCATGTCAGTATGAAGACTGGTTCACTACCGCGTTAGTCACTGTGTTAGGGCCGATTTCTTTTAATGTGGGTTAGTGAGAAAAGCAGAGGGGTTAATGAGGTTACTGGGCAAGGGTCGGTTAATTTCCCTCTGTCTGTCACGTTAGAACAGAGACCGGTTAACCAGTCACCACCTCCTTAGGCACTGTTGGTATAATAATCTCACCTAAGTATAAATGTCAGGGATATTGTTGTCCAATAATAAAGGTCGGTATATTACAATCCAATACCCCTAAAGCTCTATTTAATTAGTCCTTTATTATTAAAAAAAATATTATTTTCTTGTTAAATTGCATAAAATCCAAAAATTTTAATTTTTGCCTTAAATTCAGAGAATGTTAAATTTCTAAAAAAAAAAAAGAAAGGATCGATTTGAGCCGGCCCGAGCTGAGCCAGAGTCCAAGCAATATGAAGCGAGCACGAGCTTGAGTCTCAACCTTTCATGCTAGCGTAGTAGCGAGCTACGAGTTGAGTTTTTTCAAACTGAGCCGGGGCGAAACTTGGGCTCGGCTCAACTCATATACCCCCTAGTTGGGCTTGGTTTGGGCTTATAATTTTCTTGTGACGTGTAGAAAAATAAAATCCCCTGAAAAATGAAAAAGTAAAAACAAGTTAGGAACTGGGATTTTGTGGAAGACAGCGGGAGACTGGTTCTCAGCGGGAGAAATCTGAATATATCTGCATATTCAAATTCAGGTTAGCTCACTTGCTCCTCTCTGCTTCTTCTCAATTTTGAATTTCTAATACCCATTCTTGATTCCTCCCCAACTTCAATTTCCCAGCGGAATTCGAAACGATGATGAAATTTTTCAGTACCTCGAGTTTAGTTTTGCGATCTGGGGACCCCGAAGCTTTTAGTAGGGATTAGCTCTTTCTGTATGTTCAACTAATTTTCATTTTCTCCAGATTCAAATCAAGTACAAAATTGTGATACAAATTCAAACGAAAACTGAATGCGACACCCCTCCCTCCCCAAAAAAAAAGTGTTAATTGCCCAAAAAAATTTGCTAATTGCTCGAAGAATAAGTTAATTGCTCTTCCCAATGGATTTATTTCCACCGTAATTTTGGATTTTGGTATGAAATTCAGCAATTTGTGTGCAGATTGGTTGATGTAATGTCAGATTGTTGGTAGCTAGGGTTTTGCTCATGCGGATTGTTCAGTGGCTTTGTTATTGAGACAGTTTATGCCATCTTTTTCATCAATTCTTGAGTTATTAGTTAATCTTTACTCCTCTAAAACTTGTTAGTAATGTTCAGTGGCTTCATAATCATGCACTTGGAAATTATCCTCATTGATATTGAGCAGTGTTGTGATGATTTTATCAAGCAGATACCAACAGTCTAGTTGCGTACTTTGCTGAGTCTGTGACTCTATGGCTCTGATCTTTTTGTGGGTATGTAGAAGTTGGGTTAAGTAAAGTTGGGTAGGTTTGAGTTTGTTTAGATAGGTTTAGCTAGAAGTAGGTAATGAATTTTGTTAGAAGTATGAAAGATTGAAAGTTTAGGCAGGTTTAGAGATAGGTAGAAAAAGTAGAATTGGGTAAGAGTGGGTAGTTTATAGTGCGAAAGAACAGTGTTTGTGCCAATTTGTTGCAAACCAACTTTGTTACTGCAACAATCGTCTAGCATTGTGATGGGCTTTATTTTCTAGCAAGTTCTGTTCCTATGGTGGAAGTATTCCAATTGTTAAGATTGAGTTGAATTTTTGGAGTATGCTTTGTTCATCACATCATCCAGTGTTCCTGACCAATTTACCCATAACCAGCAACGTCCTGCATGTAGCTAAAAGAATATGCATTCTGATTTCAGGTCATGGGCATTACAGTGTCATAAAATTATTTCCTAGGCTGCCTTCTCGATAGTGTTGTCTTGCCCTTTTGTCCTCTCATATTCTATCTTCTAGTTAGATTTCTTTCACCGGTTCTTCCTTTAGTGAATGGCTGAATGAGTGAGGTGAATAAATAATGTGCCTGTAATTGTAATCATTGGAAAAACATTGTGTTAAATGTTAATTGCAGATTGGCCTGCACAGAGGGTTGCAATATGAGTTCAGTACAGAACCAAAAATCAAACACGGACCTGTCACTCTCATTCGAGGACGTTTCCAAGTTGTTCTCATTGCCCCTCTCAGAAGCAGCTGACATACTCGGCGTCTCCACAAGCGTGTTAAAAAAACTATGCAACGAGAATGGTCTTGAGCGGTGGCCACATCGCAAGTACTTAGCTGGAAAGAGCATTGAAGAAATAAAGAAGGAAGCTGCTAAAGAGAAAACCCGAGTGTCAGGAGGAGCCTCTCCTGCTGAGAGGCAAAAGAATAATAATATCACCGTGGGTTCAACTGCATCTCCTTCTCAAGGCTCCCATCTTAAGGAAAAAACACCTAAATCTGCTCCCGATATATCCAAAGCACAAAGTACTGCACAGCAGCAAGGGAGCAGGAACATCCACGCCCTACGACCCCACCATATGATTGCTTCTGGTTTAGCGATCGAGACATCTACCTGCTTGGATGAATTCAAATTTGGGTTTCCGTCGAACGGGTTATCAAGGTCCGCTAACAAATGGTGGGGGAGTGCCACGGGTGATCAGGATAAAGTACTGAAAGATGACCCTAAAACTAGCCCTGAAGTCAAGCCGGCTTCTGAAGCTCAGGCGGTTGGCACTGCAGAGACTGTATGTGCTAAGAAAGATGACAGTGTGATGGGGGATTCTAACTCTGGTGTCCAAGTTTCATTATCCACTCTCAGAAAACGGGCTGTTGATGAAGGACGGAGGGCACTTAAGCTTGGTATTGTGAAGAAATACAAGACTGACAATCTGGGAGAAGAAGACAAGATACTATTCCGCCGATTATTTCAGTCAAGTTAGTTTCTTGTTCTTGTTTTTGTTTTTGGCAAGATATTTTGCTCAAACGATTTATCTGGATGTGATCCCATTGTCTATCAAGCTATTTTGTGGCGAGCGAATTTCACTTAAAGGGTCCGTTCGGTAGAATCTCAGGAAAACTTTCCGTACCCTTCCCATGGGAAAATGTTTACTGCGTTTGAGAGTGAAATAATGGCCCCCCACCAGCATTTTCCCATCAACTAGGCACCCCAAACATGAAAAACTTTGTCAACTGGAAAAGTTGACTAACTTTCCCAGGAAAGTTTTCTAACTGAACACACCATTATTTGGTTTGTGATCTTAGAACCTCCCTTTTTCAATCTAATATCCTTCATAACATCTGAAATTATAGATCACGGGCAGGAGATAAGTTAAGAATTGGCAGTTCACCTGAAGGTAGATGTACATGCCTATATGCAGAGCTTTGTATGCTGATTTGCATCTTTATGTTTGTTACTCAGGTTTTCCGATGGATGCTCCTGCTCTTCTCCTATCTGATGCTACTTAGGCTGGAAATATCTAGAAGTTTAGCCAAGGAATCACCACTTCTGAAACCAGGTGATGAGTTTTTAACTGCAGATCATTGTGTATAATGTATCATATATTAGTATATTACTCTCTGGTTTTAGGTCTAAACTCTTACATTATGCTTCTTGGATTAAATGGTACCCAAATTCTTTCACCTGTGATTGCTGATGCATACACTTATTATGCATTGGATACCATTACTTTATAGTTCAGGAGCTTCTTTCGAACTGTTTCCATGCTATTTGAATAACTGGGCAGAAACAATCTTGCAGAAGTAGGGATGTACATACATGAGTTTGAGCAAAATATCATATTGTAATCTTAATTATCCTCATCTTTTGTGGCCCTGAAAATGACTCATATAGAGACTTCTCATTCTCATCCTTCCTGCTAAAATCTCTCCCTCTCTTTCTGGGCATCGCTGTCCGGCATTAAAAGCCCTTGTCTATCTAGCCATGTAGACTTTTTGTGCTTTTGGCTTTGTTTCCAAATGTACCATATGCAAATCTTGTGTGATTTTGCACTCAGAGTTTACTTAGCTTGGACACTTTAGCTTTATTCATTTTAGCCATGCTAGGTGAATAACTGTTGGTTGTTTGGATTAGTTGTTTCAGTTGGTTGTTTAGATTGATGGTTTGAATTGGTTGTTAGGGAAAAAATTATGTTTGGTGTATTTTGGTAAAATCTTGGGTAAAAGTCATTTCTGGAATAGATTATTTTCAATAGGATGCTCTTTCCCGCCTATTGAAAATTGATTGTTTGGGTCTAAACAACTATTAGAATAGACTATTTACCAAACGCCAATATAGCTGTTCTGATAGAGCGAAATATCCGAGTAAGTCATTTTTTTATCCGCTACCATTGAACAGGCCGTTTACCAAACATAAACCAAGAGCTTAGGTTTACAATGCTAGTGGACTGCAGATCTTGCAAAATAGACTAAACCAGGGAGTAAAGAGGCAGGGGGAATGAGATCAGGCCGAAGATTTGAGGGGGCCCAAAGAACAAAGGGCTTTTTTTTTGGTGGTTAGTATCGTATGGGTTCCACCCCCATTTTAGTCACGGGTACGTTGGGTAGGATAGGGTTGAATTTGGACAAAACTTAAAACCTTCAACTTTCGCGTGGCAAATTTGTTTCATTTGAATATCTGGATTTGTCCGATCTAGAAAAGTTTCGGTTTGGGTCGAATGTGGTTTTGAACTTTCGATATTGTCCAAATCGATTGAATATTCAGTTTTGATATTTCTTTTTTTTTTCTATTGTTTGAACCCAATTGTGATTCGGATTTAGTTCCATCCGAATTATTATGCCCGTAAAAAACGGGTTCAGATATTATTTCTCGTTCGAACTTGACCGATCCAAATTAAACCCGGACCCAAATTTTTTTCCAGCAGATGAATAGGTCAGTGTCTCTTTCTAATTGAATTAAATAATTAATTGTCTTATGGATTACAGAGTGACTACTCCTAAGGAATGATTGGTTGATTTTGCCTCATATATTAAGGCCCCATTCTTTTATGCGATTAGCAGGCTGTAACTTTTCATATTACACTATAATCCATCATAATCTACTTTTTTTAATTTAATTTATCTTTTTATTAAAATTAAACTTTTCATATTCCACTACAATCTACCACAATTTTTTCCAACCCATCATAATCCACCACATTTCCTCCACACCACACCGCATCACAGTCAGCTATATAAAAGAACGATGCCTAAATGGAAGTTGTTTGAGACTCCATTGTTCACTAATTTCTTTTTTTCTTCTTTTTCTTGAATGTGTATTGTGTTTTAGGTGCCTATTAACAGCTTTATGTGTCTTATTGACCCATTCACTTCTAACAATTGGTTGTGATTTATTGGCTTTGTACTTTAGGCGTTGACATTTTTTAGGTTCTTTACACTGCTGACAATATAAAAGATGATTAATAACTTAACTCTCATGTCTTAGGGTACGTTTGGTTGGTCAATAACTCCGGGGAAATGGTCAATTTTCTCGGGTTGACTTATTTTCCCCATGTTTGGATGCGGGTTAACCTCGGGAGAGTTTTCACGATGGGCCCATCATTTTCTCCATTTTCCTAGAAAAAATTTCCCTTAGATGAAAAACTTCCCATGAAAAATTTTCCTCGGAAAAAATTTCTTTGGGGTTTCTACTAAACACTCTCTTAATTAAAAGTTGGGGACCAAACTATGTATTAAATAGATCGGGTTTGGGTTGGGTTAGGTTCAAGTGGACCTAGACCTGTTTAAATCTTCATATTAAACGAAGTGTCTACAATTGTAGATATAAAAATAAGGCCATGTTTTTTAAAATGGTAGGTGAGGTTTATTCTTACCTAACATTACTTTATTTTATTCGATTGTAGAAAATATTTAAATCAAAGTCAAAATTTTATCCTTTCGTTAACTTACCTTACCTAAGCTAACTTAATCATACCACTCTAAAAAATATGACCTAAATTGAGTTGGAACTCTAAAACTGTGGAAGGTTACTAAAAACAAGCATTCTTACAAAAAAATTTGAGAGTCGTGGGGTCCGATTGGGTTCAAAAATTCATCTCTAGACCAGCAGGCCCAAAATTTTTAGATCTAGACCCAAATAAATGGGGCCAAAACCCAACCCTATCATCCTTACTTCCTTAGAGATACAAATGTAAATGTAGATGAGTTCTGATATTTCAAGAGAAATTCTAGTGAGTATCATAAGTGTTAATTTCTACATAATGGATGTAGCAACTGCTTTCGACTATACGCAAACACTCCTATTTATCTCCTTTTTTCCCTTTTGCACATCTATTTTCGATTTTAGTACTCTATATGTCCCGCGTACGCATTTGTTCTTTGCCATGATTTGGGGAAGTCATGTTTTTTTTTTGTATTGATTCATTTTTCCGATTATTAAAAGCTAAAAAATTTAAAAGTTTATAGAGTATCGCAAATCGCATAATAAAACAACAAACAATTAGTTTCAAAAGAAAAAGGTTACATCCAAACACTGCTAAACATAAATAACACAGCAAGGACGTTCACACCTGTGACAGTAAAAAAACCATCACAACTTAATCACGTTGATAAAAGATTAATAATTTCAGTTTGATGGACCATCAAGGACTCACACGCTGAGATTAATATATATTCCCTTCTATAATTTCCTGTGCAAGACATCTTTTCACTTCCATAGTGTGGTTGGCTGCAAGTCTTATATTGTATGACATTAAGAATATTTGCCTTTGAAAACCTTATCACAATGACCCAACACATCAAATACCTGTCCCCCCTTTGCCCATAAACTTGTAACTCTACCATTTGCTACTTTTTCGTAAAACTGCTAATTAATTTTCTAATCTGAGCAACCCTGTTTACTTCCTTCCTTCGTTTTAACTATCTACTTTATTATTTTTTATCTTTAAATGCTTACTCATATTATTTTACATTTTCAATATGAATTTTTAAATTTTATCTCTTGTAATTAACTACGGCAACTATATTTTAAACAAATTTAGAAAAGGTTGAACAGTTTTATACTGTTCTCTTCCTAGTTTTCATAATTATTTGGTATTTATCTCTCTCTCAAAATGTCACTAAAAAAATGAACAAGATAGTATTCTTTTTCAATAAATTACTTGGAGGTACTCTACATTTTGGGAAAATTAATTTTCGGTACCTTAAGTTTTTAAAACTCATTTATGGAACTCTATATATTTAAGTTAGTAATTTTTTGGTATTTTTCCAGTAATGAAACTTGAAGATTTTGATATGTTTAGGCCGAAGGTGGACTATAAGCATGTAGGGCACCCATAAGGTACCCATAAATTACAAACTTCCCGCCTTAATATATTGGAATCTTCAATTCTTTATTGTCGGAAAAGTATCAAAAAATTACAAACTTAAAATATAGGATACCCATAAATAAATTATGAAAACTTGGGGTACCAAAAAAATATTTTCCCCAAAATATAGGGTACTCATACTCCTTTATTCATGATTTAGCTATGTCTCATGCTTAGCTCTTTTAAGGCCCTATTCTTTGAAATTGAATGGAGATAGTATTCTTTGTTCATAGTCTAGCTCTTTTGTATGTAGTCCTTATTTGTTTTTACTTATGTAATTTACATTATCTGAAATACGGTACAATATATATGTTTAATAAGTGATATGACTGTTGTAATTTATTTTACTAACACTACCTTATTAAAAATTATAAAATATATATTTCAAAATTTATATATTTTAAATTATATATATAATTGATGTAATTTATCTTACCTATTATACAATTTTATATATCTTCCCTATTTATTCGATTATTTATATCTTTAACACAATTAATTATCACATAGATAAATAAAAAAAAGGAGCCAGAGGTACCTTTTGTAGATCACTTTAGATAAGAAAGATGTGGGTTAAATTATTAACGGGACCAATTGAATTTTGCCTTAATATTGCATGGTGTGTGCACCCTCACCTCCCGTAAATTTAGAGATCATTAATTTCTTCTTGTCATGTTATCATTTTAGGGAGTTTTCACATTGCATTACTTGCACAATTTGGACCATTTGCAGGAAAACAACATATATACCCTAGCCCATCTATATCTATATTAAGGACCAAAACAACCCTATTTGTTTAGACTCCTCTTTTTTTAATGCCAATTTTAACTTATTCTACATATATAGCTTAATACATGGATGTTTGGTGCCCTGTCCTTTCACAGATGGATCCAATATTATTACCCTCCATTTGCTAAGTATTGTACTAACTTATCTCTTTGCCTATTGAATTATTTTGTC
This sequence comes from Portulaca oleracea, assembly GCA_029582165.1. Classification (NCBI taxonomy): domain Eukaryota; kingdom Viridiplantae; phylum Streptophyta; class Magnoliopsida; order Caryophyllales; family Portulacaceae; genus Portulaca; species Portulaca oleracea. Next base: position 6,698,157 of record CM055889.1, read on the forward strand.
TAATATGTGTGCCTATGTATGATAGTTTCATGTTAAATAATTCTATTTAAAAAATAATTTTCATAGTAATGGTGGTCAATAGCTCAAACCAGATTAGTATCCTTGATATGGTAAACTTGTCAGCTTGATTAAGGTTTTGAATAATAATTAAAAAAAATTAGATCAAATAAATGTAACTTTAATTCTACTATGTGTTAGGGATATTTTATTAAAGAGGTGTTAATTAAGTGACAACCAACTCCATCAATCTTCATATCAAAGTTCAAGTATTGGTGAAAGTAAAAAATTTTCATTTTATGTGGTGGGTAAATTAAACTTAACCTCACTAGCTACATTTAACTATTTTACCAACTTTAACCACCATTTTTCCCAACTTAACGGTAACCATACTTTACCCACCAAAAAAAAAAAGTTAGGGTAAATAAAAATTGTGGGATTGATGGATCATGATTGTCACAAGTAATTTGATACCTCTCCTCCTCGACTTGTAAAACTTACTATCGATTGTTCATAAGGTAGAAGTCTAATAAGCAAGCCAAATTTACCGGAGTAAAAATAAATATTGGGAGTATTTGGTGGGAAAAGTTGAACCTTTCCCATGAAAAATACGTTGGGTTGTTCTAATGATGCCATTTGAATGTCCTTTTTGAGTGTTGAATGATGCTTTACTCTTGCTTTCGGAAAGAGCTAAACCAAACACCCACAAAGTAAGCCCACTTTGTGCCTTGTAACCCCCTCATCAAGTGTTCCTCGCAACTTTGCATTGACTTGAAAGCTAACCTATGTGCAGAAAAAAAAGAACCAGATTCACCAAGTTGCAAAGTAAATTTACTTTTCTTTTACTGTACTTTTACTGAAACTGTGAGATAGTTACAGAAATGCCCCTTCTTTCAACAAAGTAATTAATTTAAGGGGGATATGATTCCTTCTTAACCCTCCATCATGGCCCAACACGAGGGATTTCTGAAAAGATGAGCCAACTGATTAAACTTTGTTTCTTATTAATACGAAAGAGTAAGCATAGCAATTATTCTCTTGAATTTGTTGCATTCATTTTATAATAGTTAATACTCCCTTTCTTCTATATTAATTAATATATATTTGATTGTTATAGTTTTTAATATAACTTTTTTTATTAATAATTCTTTTATATAATATTATATTAATAATTGCAATACTATATTTTTTATGATAGTATTTTTATTAGGAATATAATAATAGTAATTTTATCTAATAAATCAATGTATTTTTTAATATTTGACTACACAATTTTGAAATAACACAATTAATATAGTGGTGGGAGTATGTAGCTAATGGAAGCTGATTATCGCCACTGATTCTCATCGTCAAAATGACTGACCACCAAAAGAGAGAATTTGGTTCCCGACATCATCATAACTTCTTTGTTCTTCATACAAGAAAAGAAAAGATTTAAGGGTTTTCAGCAAAATGTATTATAATATAGAAATAACAATAACAAATCCTAACATAACCTCACAAATGTGAGATATGAAGGATTCATAGTATTCCACTATTCCCCTTATACGGTGCAAAAGTGTCAAAAAATTGATCTTGACAACAAAATTAAATTGAATACCAATTTGAAAACAATGATAGATACTCCCTCCTTCCCATTTTATTTGTCACTCAAAACATGATTCACAAAACCAATAAAACTTCCAATTTACATTAACGTGCATTCTTGAAAATGAGAAAAGGTTGAATAAAATGGTGAATAAAAAAAATGGTGAATAATCAAGAAAGATGGTGAATAAAAGAGAAAAATTGATGAAAAAGATGTATAATTTGATAAATTAGTAATTAATGTGTTATTGGAATTGTAATGTGACAGATATTATGGGAAAAAAAAAGTTAGTTAAAGTGACAGATAATATGGGAAGGAGGGAGTAACATTTTGAACTTGAAAATTTTTATAGTGTATTTGATAGTTTTTTTGAAAATTTCTTAAATAATTGCGTACTAATTTTGTGAGGAAAATAATAAATTTTACATCAAAAATTTTTATATAGCACCAAGAACCAAACATTAAAAAACAAAACCTTATCCATTTGAAAAAAATTGAACAACTTATCTCCAAAAAAATTTCAATCAGAACGCCCTGAGAAACAAAAATAAAATAAAAAGAAGTTAAACTGTGCATATCACGTGATGAAAGAGTTGGAAATAATGTATACCCCTCAAATAATATCAACAAGATCGAAGCATGAGTAGAACATGAGAACAACAATTCCTACACTAGCCTCCTAACTACGAACGATCTTATTCGTATTTACAATTTTTTTTCCAAAAAAGGACAAATATAGAATTAACTAACTAACTCTCACATTATTTTGTTTCCATGTCAGAATTCCGTTATCGTTATGGTTTCTTCATCCCCAACTGAGGACCGAGATTTATGCACCGGCGAAGACGGCAACGACGCCGGTAACCTCAGCTTCAAGAAGTACTCCCTGATGTCAAACCCCGCCGCCACTTTCTCCGATAGCCCCTCCACGCCGCCAGGGACATACGGCGGCCGTACTTCCGTCAGCATTTCCCACGCCAGCCCCCGGAAAAACTCGTGCTCCATTATCTCCGCCGCCCCCCGGAAGTGTCCCAGCCTCTTCGCCGGGTCCTTCTCCAGCAGCCGTTCGATCAGCTCGATCAGCGCCGTCCGTGTTCCCAAAAACTCCGGCTGCTTCGTCAGTATGTTCCGAAACGTTTCCTTCCTGTTCTTCCCTCGAAACGGCGTCCGCCCGTACAGCATCTCGTACGCCAGCACCCCCAGGGCCCACCAGTCCACCCCGAACTCGTGCCCCTCCGCACGCACCACCTCCGGCGACACGTACTCCTCCGTCCCGACGAACGAATTCGACCTCTTCCCGCCGGCGAAGCTCATTCTCCGGCGAGTCACCGCCGGGGAAACCCTGGCGGACTTCGTCGACTTATTCTTCTGATTGAGCTCCAGGCCCGACCCGTAGGAGAGTATCCGCATGAGGTTCTTCTTCTTCACCGGCTTGGCCTTCGGCGAAGCCGGCGGAGGGTGCGGCGGAGCAGGCGGCGGTGTTGGCTTGAACTCCTTGAGAGCATCCGGGTCGGATCTGGAATGCGCGTGGGACCTGTTTTTCCTAACCGTGAGTTTCTGGGTGAGGTCGAAATCCGTCAAAGTGACATGGCCGGAGCTCTGGACGAGGACGTTCTCGGGCTTGAGGTCACGGTAGGCGACGCCGACGGAGTGGAGGTGGTGGAGGGCGGTGATGATCTCGGCGAGGTAGAAGCGGATGGCGGAGGGGGAGAAGACGCGGTCAGGCTGGTGGAAGCGGAGGGAGTTGAGGTCGCCGCCGGGGCAGAATGGGAGGGCCCACCCGAGGAGGTCGGAGGTCTCGAAGGTTCCGAGGAGGGTGGGGAAGAAAGGGTGGGTCCCAGGGAAGCTGGAGAGGACGGAGATCTCCCACCGTGCACGGCGGTCGGCGTCGGTCTTGAAGGGGAAGATGGATTTGTCGGCGACCTTGACGGCGAAGGGAGAGGCGGCGAAGGGGTCGGAGAGGCGGTCGTGAGCAAGGAAGACGGTGCCCATGGCGCCCTTACCCAGGACTTTCAGGGCGCGGATGGAGGAGAGGTCCAGTTTTCGAGGAGGATTCTTTGTTGTGTGTTTGTTGCTCCCCTCCATTTCTGTTGAGAGAGAGAGAGAGAGAGAGAGAGAGAGAGAGAGAGAGGGAGGGAGAGAGGAGGGAAGAAAGAGGGGAGATGAGGATGGAGAGAGAGAAAGAGAGGGAAAGGAAAGGTGAATGGAGGATGGAGTGAAGGTGGAGGTAGAGGATGACTAGCTATTAATAGTATGGAGCTGTTCATTTTCCTTTTTCTTCAAATATTTTCTTTTCTTTTCTTTTCTTTATTGTTTAAATAGTTCCGTAATGATGTTTATGTAGTGTACCTGAGTATGTGTATTTTTTTTTAATAATATAAGTGTTCGTTCTTTTATACGGCTGACTGCGGTATGGAGGAAATGTAGTGGATTACGGTGGGTTTAGAAAAGTTGTGGTGAATTATGGTGGATTGTGGTGAAATATGAAAAGTTTAACTTATAATAAAAAGATAGATTAAATTAGAAAAAGTAAATTGTGGTGGGTTGCGGTAGATTGTGGTATGTTGTGGTGGAATATGGAAAGTTACGGTACGGTGTGACACTGCAGCCTGCCAGCCGCATAAAAAAATGGAGCCGAATTAATAAGATGGTTAATAATCATTTTGAACTGGTCATAATTTATATTATTGTAATGTTTAACAATATTTTATCTAAGCAGTGTTGTATATTTATTAGTTATAAATGTATAATACTTATAAGTTCGGTCAACAAATATAAATGATAGTTTAATTTTATTAAAAATAGTAGAAAATACACATTTTTTTGCATGGTTTTATATTTATAAAATAGTAAATAAATAATTATTTTTTATTATTTATAAGTCATAATAATATTCAAAATAATGAGATATATATTTATAATAATTTTTTTGAACGATTTAAATAAAATTCAAGATGATTATTGACCGTATTGAATCAACATGCTTAATCAGTTTTTTATTTTTTATTTTTTTTTTGGCATAGGACTCACATTAGCATAGCCTAACAAAACACAACGAGTTAACTAAACAATTTTGGTAGCTGATTGAATTGGATTGTAGCTAATAGCTGACAATTTGGTTTTTTGAGTGTTTAGGAGTTAGGACTATTACATTGCACGCCTACAAAAGAAATAAGCTGTACAAATTAAAGACATACTAATGGTGGTAACATAATACATCATTTTCCTTGCTTGTTGGTTGGTGTTTATGGACAGTGATCCATAAGGCCAAGTTTGCATTTCAAGTTGCTTGTAATATTGTGCCCTTGGTAAAGATTGACAATTTATATTATAAAGTACAAAATATCAAAAACTCTTATAAGTAATTAAATAACAATGTCTAATCCATAAAACCATACAGCATAGATTATTTTAGAACTTTGGTCTCACCTATGTTTTGCTTTAACTTGGTGCTTAACATACTAGTGAGATTACCATGGCAGAGAGATTGTAGGGTAGTTTAAGGAAACATCCATCATTAGATGCACCCTAAAAGCTTATATTGTACGTAGGATAGTTTAATGGTGGTGATCAACTCATCATCACATCCAACGGTGAAGACAGTAGGGTATAGTGAACCAGACGTGAAGCCGGGTGCATGGAATAGACGTACTACACACCCCATCGTGTATTCGTGTGAAATATGAGTTGGACCATAAGAGTAGACGACATGATGAAATAAAATTCACACGTGTAAGCATTTATGAGAGAAAATTCCAATTATTAATGTCTCCTACCTCTTTTTATTCCAATAATCCCATTCATTGCTTAAAATATATAGGAAGGATGAGACAAATATATGGCCGTACAAATTATCACATGCCAACTCGATCTTCTACTTTATTCCTTGTACGTAGGGCACAACCAGAATGAGGTGTTTTAAGCTGGACTTGTTTTTGTTGTGCTAATTTAATGAAATTAACTCTTCAAGAAAATTGAGATTAAGCTGTGTTTTTTTGAAAGAAGATATTTAGCTCTTTATAGCTTTCTATATTAAAAAAAAAAGTATAAAACAGCTAAATACTTAGTCTCGTTGCAGTGCGGTTGGTTATGCTGTGAAATAATGGATTTGAGTCCAATTCAACCTCAAAAGTTAACTTAAGAGGTTGAGGCACTCAAGCCATTATAAACACCACAATATGGGTGTCAAAGGCCGATGTGGGACAACTCAACACGCCCCCCTCACCATGAGGCGCAGACAACTGCGGGCGTGGCCCCAACATCAATGACTCGCTCGTCTATGTGAAATAATGAACGGCTCAATTCAACCCCAAAAGCTAGCTTAGGAGGTTGAGGCATACAAACCATTATAAACACCACAATATGGGTGTCAAAGGCCGATGTGGGACAACTCAACATACGCGCGGTGTGGTGGAATGCGGAAAGTTGCGGTAGAATGTGGAAAGTTGTGGTAGAAATAATGAAAGGTGAGTTGGTATATTTTAATTTGAAAATAATGTTAGATGGAAATAAAGTGAAAGTTTTAATTTTTTATTTGAAAATTTTTCACTTTTAATAAAAAGTGAAATGGAAAATTATGTAAGTTGTGATGAAAAATGGAAATTTAAGGTGCGGAACCGCAAACGATTCCAGTACTGCATAAGAAAACGGGGCTTTAGTATCAATAATGTAAATAATCAAACGAAAATAATTGTCCTAGCTAATTAGCTCCCCTTGTTTCCATTTATTTGTTATATTTTATGCTTTGAAGAGTTTGTGCAAAAATCAAACAAATTAAAAGTTCAAATTGACTGCGGAAAGTTTAAAAGTTGATTTTACGCAAATAATCATAGATCAAAGTGTTGAGATTAAGTCCAATACCTCCTACTCAAAAATGTATTTGTAACTAACTCAAAGGTCAAATCATATATATTAGAAAGGGTGATGATAAGTGTCTTGCCCCAAGACACTCCTTAAATGTCTTCACCCTTATAAAATCAATACTTATTATCGTTTTTAACCCCAATTTTTTTGACAGATACTATTAATTATCAATTATAAGAAGCTTGGAATGTGTTGTTCTGTAATAACAATTAAAATTGACACCCTAACGAATGAACCCCATCCGTTGAGCATATTTTAGACGTTTTTTTGTAAATTTTTAAAAATATGGATAAAAGTGTGATTTTATACAATTTATATATATTATTATAGTTATAGAAGTCAATCATGTAACTTTTTTCCAATTTAATTCACAAATATATAGGTTTTCTATAATGACAAGACACAAAATATGTGTCTTGCACAAGACATTTATCATTTCACTAGAAAAATCTATAAAAGATCATATTTGTTTATGAAAATATGTTTACTACAAAAATGTGTTTGTAACCAACTCATGTGTCAAATCATATATATTAGAAAAATTTATAAGATGATATTTGTTTATGAAAATATGTTTACTACAAAAATGTGTTTGTAACCAACTCATGTGTCAAATCATATATATTAGAAAAATTTATAAGATGATATTTGTTTATGAAAATATGTTTACTACAAAAATATATTTGTAACAACTCATATGTCAAATCATATATATTAGAAAAATCTATAAGATCATATTTGTTTATGAAAATATGTCTACTACAAATCTATTAGTGACATACATATGATGATAAATTATATATCAAATACCGTCGGTCATGTTACAGGACATTTTAATTTTCAAGTGTCTTTCTTACTATTGAATTATTATTATTTTACCAATAATTTTACACAGTTATGATCAATTATTAACAATAAAAAACTTAGGCTCTGTTTTTTTTTTTTTTGTGGTGGGTAAAGTGCAGAAATTGTATGGTATGGTAAATTGTGGAAAGTGTGATATGTTACGGTGCGGTGTGGGGTAGGTTGTTGTAAAAGAGACAATAACTAACTTAACGTACTCAAACTAGAGTTCTTGGATAAAAATGTCACCCAACTTTCCAATACTGTCAAAATTGTCACTAAACTTTTAAAACTGTCAAAATTGTCATTTAACTTTCCAAATTAGTCAAAAATATCTTTCTAACTTGCTATAATAGGTCCCACCAGTTAATTTGTTAAAAATTGATTGAAATTTTTTTGAAATAAAAACTCCCCCTTCATCTTCTTCCTCTCACTACGCCTGAAAACTCAAAAAATGAAGGTGGTTGAAGGCAAAACTCCAGCAACAAAAGTTAAGACTCGCAATTCTTCGCAATTCTTCACTTGGAGGCTTCCCAGTGTCTTCTTCTATGTATCCCAATGACCAAAGAGATGTATGCCATTTTTACCTTTCTTTTTCTTTTCTTTGGTGTAACTAAGTGTGTATGAAGAAGGGGAGAAGAAGTTGAAGCATGGGAGAAGAAGATTGAACAGCAGAGAAGAAGAAGATGAAACCGGAGAGAAGAAGAAGACGAAGAGTCGATGGAGAAGAGGAAGAGGAAGGGGCGGAAAATTGGGGGACAAAATTAGGATTTACTTGCTGTAGCATGTTAAAATAATGTTAGAGGGATATTTTTGATTAATCTGGAAAGTTAGGTGGTAATTTTGATAGTTTTTAAACTATAGTGAAAATTTTGACTAAATTAGAAAATTGGGTGACATTTTTATCCAAATACTCACTCAAATCAATTATATCCTTTCATTTCATTTCCTTTCCTTTCCTCTATTTACCTTACCAACCAAACTAGCTTGTACCTAACATTACTGAACAACAACACCTAATAGAATACAGTAATAACTTAAGAAATATGATTAAAAAATTGAAAATCTTATCTACTTTAACCCAATCTTTTGCTTTGTTTGACCTTTTATTTAAGGCCAATTGCAATGTGATAGGCTGATAGCAACTATCTAGCATTCTAGCCTTTATTAATCACATTACTAATCCTATTAATTAAGTTGGAAATTTCTTTTGCGTTGTGACATTGTCCGGATTTTATGTGACATGACTCCCTAAAATATTTAAAAGTTGATGAAAAAAATTATTAGTCTGCCTAACCTAAACCCTTGCTAATCACGTGCTGCTCTGTAACCTTTCATTATGCTTTTCAGTGAATTTCTTAAATTCAGCAATATGTTTAGAATATATGCCCGTTTATTTTATTCTAAAGAGAGGAATATATATATGTGTTTGGCACAAGATAGTACAGTGCCTTTTAAGTTTTAATTATTTTTTATCATTATATTAATGTTTATCATAAATTTTATAGAAACTTTTTTATACTCCCTCCGTTCCATAATAATTGTCATAATTTTGACTTTCACGGTCTCCAATGTCAATCTTTGATTGATAATTTCTTACATAATATGTTATTAACAATTGCAATATTATACTTTTATGATTGTATTTTTCATGACGAATCTAATGGTGGTAATTTTATATAGCATCTCATTGTATATATTGAGAAATTTATGGTCAAAATTTTTAAAATTTGACTGCACAATTTCCAAAGACGACAGTTAATATGGAACGGAGGGAGTAAATATAATTAGTTACTATTAATTATGACGGGGCTATTATTTGCAAGATGCATTAATGAATATAAATATCATCCGGTAAATTGTTAGAGAGTTCATAATTTACCTAGTAATCTCATGACTGTGATTTCTTTTTTTTTTTCCCTCAGCCTGCCTGAAAGGTTTTTTTTTTCTAATAATTCTTGAAAATATTCGTAAGCAATTCCTTTTAACCTACTTTTAAAATAGCATAATGTACTAGATGTTATGATGAAAAATTTCAGTACATTATTTATATATGAATTTTAGGGTATAGAAAAGTTGAAATAGAAACTGGCAAATCCAGGTATATAAAACTTTAAAAAAGTGTGTAGAAAATATTAAAAAATGCATTAACCTCTTTAAACAAGGAAAATTTGCATATACCATCGGCATGTTTGTGATGTTTATAAATTCAACATTAATGTTTTTAATTAGTTAATAATTACTCTCTCTAATCTTTTGAACCGATTTTATTTAACAACTTTTCCGGTAAATTTAGCAACTTTTTCGGTAAATATGTGATCTATGATAAAATTTGTTCGTTACAAATCACACATTCACCGGAAAAATTGATATATATATTCAACGAAAAAGTAGCTAAATAAAATTGGTTCAAAAATTTGAGGGGAGTAAATATTAACTTTAAAACCTCAAAATTAGATTTATAAATATCATAAACATAAAGAGGTTATATACAAATTACCCTTTAAACAACATACCTTATCAAAGTTGTCTCTGATAATTGTAATTTACATGTGAAGCTTGTTCTAGTTCATTGTTTTTCTTTTGCTTTTGATTCCACCTGTAGTTGTTCAATTAATTAATGCACCCAAGAATCACTTTCAGAAATTATTAGATTCGTTGAGCAATAATATATTGTAATGTTACACAAAGTCACAAACACAATAGTGGTAGAATTATACCTCTAGTTAGGAAAGGCCAAGGATTCATTTTAGATTTATTAATTGATGATTATCGCTAAAATAAGTGTTTAATGGGGAGGCCAAATTTACTAAGAAAAATAAATAAATAATGAAAAATGTTGTCGACGGCTAGTTGTAATATGTGGAGAAAATGAAAGGAAATCTGGTAAACTCACCATAGTTGATGGAAGTAGAGATATGAAAAGAAGAGACAAGATAACAAACACTGATATGGCTGAACTAGGTTCAACAAGGGGTTTGCATGGGTTAAAAAATGCTTAGGGTGACATTAAATGGTTGATCCAATAAATTCACTATAGTGACTGAATTGAGTGTAGATTTAAATTTAGGCATTATTATTTTAAATTTATGATAAATACTTATGTCCGATATTTAATTTTCATAAATATTGTTCATCATTCAATTCAATTCATCAACAATGATCAACACCCACTATTCGTTCATATTTTAAATTGTTCTATTTACTTTATTCAGCATTCATCAACCAACATTAATTAACAATCATCAACGCTACTAATCAACAAAAAATAACTTATAATAAGTTAAAAGAACAAGCTGCCTTTGATGCATAATCTGACGACCCACCCAACAGTGAATAGTAGTAAGTGATGATGGTAAACTACATTATACTCACAGCAAAGGTGAAAGTAAGTATAATTATTACAGGCTTACATCCTCAATTATGTGACAGAAACATTTCTTTGCCTAAAAGACTTTCAAAGTTCTAATCATCCAGTGGTATCCTACCTTCTTTCTTACATAATAATCCAATTACCCTTCAGTACATGGAGCTATCTGCGTTCTCTACTGTATGTTAGCATTCACCAGTAATTAACGATAACACATTAAAAATAAACAGCATGCAATTAATAACTTAATTATCCTTACACACTAATAATTTTCTTTAAAAGTTGATGTTAACTTGAGGAATTATATATTAGTTAACTTTTAGTTTAAATAATTTCAGATACATGGTATTAGAGCAAGACAGAATAAATCACCAACTATCAGTTTAAACGTTTAATTAAGACTTGAGATAGTTTAATTTCATAATTGCTACATCTAACTAAATGCATCAGTTAATGAATCAAGAGCTTACTTCAATTCTCTCGAATCAATATACCCATGACCACAAAATTAATCCAATAAATGCTCTTTCAAACACATATTTTCGTTAATATAAATATATACCTTTAAATATTTATTTACCATTTTTAAAAAATATATCTTTATACTTAAAATTCATGAACGTATCTTGTAAATTTGAATTGGAAGTTATGGTATCAATCACGCAGAAAATTAGTGAAATAAAACGAATTTTTGGTGATAAGAGTGACACATGTTAACATGAATGAAGAATGACAAATGTTTCATGCAAAAGCTAGTCGTATTATTATTTCGTACAGATGGGATATACGTACTGGGAACATGGTGTAGTAGTAATAATTGAAGGGCACTATGTTTTTAATTAATGAAATTTAAAAGTGGTAGTCTAATCATTTTCACTTTAATCGTTGCCAAATCTCTGCTTAACGGATTCTGGACACCCTGATCCACATGTCTCTGCTGCTGATATTTGGCTTTTTTTTTCGACTTCCTACACTGTGCTGTGTTGGATCTTTTTTTACTTCTAATGCTTCTTGAGTAATTTTATTTATTTTCAATTATTTTTTATTTTAATATTTTAATAATATATTTACTAATTTCAAATAGCTTAATTATAGTTAAAAAAGTTAATATTTTTAATTAATTTGCACATGCTAAAAGTAACATATACTACCTCTGTCCCAAAATTTCTGTTCACTTAACCAAATTTTGATTGTTAATTAATTACTCATAAACTACAACGAATTACAAAATGAAAATTACCGTTATTATAAAGATACCTTACTAAAAATTACAACAATATTAATTTTATGAACATTCTCCTATAATCTTAGTTGAAAGAGGAAGAGTCACATTTTTATATCTTTATTTTATATCCCTTTTTGTAACTGATTGTTTTTGCGAGAAACAAAGGAGTGACTTTAACTAAATTCTTTTTTTCTTTAAATAAGTCACTTTAGTTTTACCAAAATTATTGTTTTAATTATGCGAGATATAATTGAGGTTTTTTTTAAAAAAAATTATACTACTCCATTTTTCTTATACTATTTGTCACTTGAACAAATTGTTTCTTTAATATGTATCACATTGTATTTCAATAACAAATTAAGAATCAATTAATTAAATTTGCCTTCGTTAATTACTATATCCTTCTCTCTTTTCAAATCATTTTTATATCCAATATTAGATTAGATGTGTAAATTTGATATTTTAAGTACATAATTTTCAATGAATGATTATTTTACGTTATAAAAAAGTCTAACCACAAATAAAGTGAAAGGAGAGGGTATCAGTGGTGGACACAAAAGGGGCTGGCTACTGTCATTCCCTGCAAATAAAACCAAATTTATTTGCATTAAAATCTATAAAATTGTAAATATTGAAGCATTATAAGTTATAACTCATATTATTTAGCTAACAATAATTCTGATATAAGACCGTCTCACCATAAATTTATCCTGACGATTATTTACGAATAAAGGGGTGCCCGGCCAATAATTTATTTAGACTGACGTTGATAAAAGTCACCCTTTGACAGATTATTACTCATATTCATATTAAAAAGTCGTTATAATATCACTTATTAATCGTAGCAAAGTATTAAAAAAATCATGTGATGAAGAGTTCGTCTCACGATAAATTTACCTGAAAATGTCTCACCATAAACTTATATAATTATTGATCATAAATGAATCATATTCGTATAAAAAAGCACTAGATAATATATCTTCCAAAAAAGTTATTTTGGAAAAAATCTTTACTAATAAACTATGCACCATTATCGATCTAAAAGTGCATCCCGCTGAAATGAAATGTTCTAGCTATGCTCTGAAATGTAAACTATATATTAAAATTGCCTTTGTACTTTTTTTATATTAATTATTGTACGTGGGCAAAGCAATAAAGCATGTAGAACAAGTGATTAGCAAAGATGGGTGCTCATTAGTTAGTTTCCAGTCATTACTCATTAGTCATTAATCATCAAGGTACACTTTGGTATATCGTTAATGTAATCGTTTTCCAATATAATACTATTTTACTCCCATTACTCCCTTATTTTGATGTATTTTCTATTATTGTAAATGTATTTTTTATAATTTAAAGTCTTAACTTGTTGAGAGTTGGTAATATTGTTAAAAAAACATCAAATAATAATTGTAAGATAGTTAAAGAAACTGAAAAGGAATATCACAACCAAGACAGTTAAAAATATAACATAATTAATTCTTTGAATTTTCATTTTTTATGTTCGTCATTTCTCTTTAAGCAACTCCGTCATAGATTAGATTTTTAGGGTCCTTACAAATGAAATCTGTATCATAACCAAAATTTATTGTTCTGCATGTCATATCCTCTGAAAATTATAAGATGCATGAATGATTAATTTTACACGTACACTTATCTTTACTAATTACTTTTACTTTTGTACCTAAGATTAAATGATAAGATTGTGTTTTAAATTCAAAAATTGTCAACTAATTAAATAGGTTAATCACTTTTGTAAGATGTAATATGATAGCTTTTGGGCGGCCATCTCCTGAGGTTTAACATTGCAAGGTTGAAGACATGACATCCCTACCACCACCTCTCTTTTCCGAAGCTCCACCTCACTGTCAGAATTAAAATAATGATAAATAATAAACAAATTTCAAACTTTGATAAATTGCGTTCCTGTCGGCCATCATTTGGTTGGAGAAATAGGCACACGTAAAAGTTTCCACCTCCACTCTATACTGTTCAAGTACTCAAGTTTAAGAAAATTTGCATATACCCTTTCATTTGTAAACACAATCCTAATATTTCAAAGTTGATGTTTATTCATTATGATATGATCGTAGAGTATTCAAACAACTATAAACAATAAAGATCAAAGCCGAAAAAAATTAAAAAGTGACACCAGAATTTTTAACCTGGAAAAAACAAAAACGTTAGTCAGCTGTCATGTGACAGAATAGACAGAAGGTTATGATAAAATTCAAATAACAACTTCCCAGGGAAATAATTTATAAAGTCGCTCTTAGCCAAAAAAAAATGACAAAAGATTAGAAAGAACAGTGTTGAGAAACCTATGAAAAGCTCGTTTTGTCGCTTGGATGAAGAAGCGTGTAGGATAGCAGTGAAATTTTTCAATAAATGTGCCAAGAAGAAGGGAGGACGAATAACAAATCTGTTAGAGAAAAGTGAGTAGCAAGGTAACAGCGGAAGCGAATAATAGAATCGAAAACGAGATGACGGATATTACGACAAAATTTATGAACGAAAAATAAGCGATAAAATCAAACACCAGAATTACGTGGGAAACCGAAGAACTCGGAGAAAAACCCACTGGCGATGACCAATGAAAATAATCCACTATGAGAAAGGAGGAGTACAACCTGATCACTATCACAGGGTGTGATACAATCTACAAAGGAGATTACAATAACAATCTCTCAACACTCAACTCACAATCTCTCAGGATACACTGGGGAAAATATTGAGAGAGAAATGGGGAAAATATTGGTGAGACCCCTTTCTCTCTCAATATTTTCTCTCTCTCTCTAGCTCTCTGTGTTTGCCGATGATATTTTTGGTGGAGAAACATGCACCCTATGTATAGGGAGAACTCCCTATAACCTAACTTGACTCCCACTCCAAATAAATTTAGAATCTAATACAATTAGGAAACCCAACACAATAAGGAAACCTAAATAATATCCTAATACAATTAGGAAACAAATAATTGTGAGATCAAGAGATTTGGTGATTTTAGGACACTTTCCTAACAAACTCCACCTTGGACTAAAAATCAACGAATCATCGGTCCAAATAAACATCTTGACTGTCGCCATCAACACGCCCCTCCGCAGGGCGTGGCCCCGCAGGGCTCTCACATGCTTAGAACACCAACTAAGTCCAAACAATGTTCGAACTTAGCTATAGATAGAGGCTTGGTTAACATGTCTGCAAGATTATCAGAAGTATGGACCTTCTTCACCACGATCTCTCCTGCGCAAAGTATCTCGATGAAGTGATACGACGCTTATATGCTTGGTCTTGAATGATAAGTGTCATTCTTTGTCGATGTATAGCACTCGGTATGCAATAAACCAGTCTATACTGTGGTACTCAAGCTCCATGACCAATCCCTCAACGGATGGCCTTCTTCACTCCTTGCGGCAGCAATATATTCAGCCTCTGTAGTAGACAGAGCTGCTATAGATTGAAGTGAAGCTTTCCAAGATATTGCTCCTCCACACATGACGAACACATACCCTGAAATTGAGCGTCTCCTATCCAGATCTCCACCATAATCAGCATCAACATAACCTGCAACATCAGACGTTGCAGCACTACCTCTATCATACAGGATGCCCTTCTCCAAAGTACCCTTCACATAGCGAAGGATCCACTTCACTCCTTCCCAATGCTCCTTCCCTGGATTCTGCATATATCTACTCACCACACTAACTGCATGGGACAGGTCAGGTCTAGTACACACCATAGCATACATCAAACTACCAACTGCACTAGCATAGGGAATATTAGACATCCTCCTTACCTCCAAATCAGATTTAGGACAGTTCTCGCGAACAACTTGAAGTGTGCGGCTAAAGGAGTTGAAAGCGCTTTACGATTTCTCATGTTGAATCATCCAACACCTTCTCCGGATATTTCTTACGAGACAAGAACAGCTTCCCCGCTTCTATCCCTTTGGATCTCCATACCCAAAATCTTCTTCGCGCTCAGGTCTTTCATCTCAAACTCTGGTTGAGTTGAGATTTACTTCTTTATTAGTGACATGTCACGGAGGCAATCAACATGTCATCCACATACAATAATAAATAAATGAAAGACCTTTCTTCAAATTGCCTGTAGTACACACAATTATCATAGTGACTTCTTGTGTACCCTTGCCCTACCATAAAGGTATCAAACCTTTTATACCACTGCCTGGGTGCCTGTTTAAGTCCATACAAGGACTTCCTTAATCTGCGCATACTGCCTCGCTACAGAACGATGAAACCCTCTGTCGCCTCATATATATGTCCTCCTCCAACTCGCCATGGAGGAAAGTTGTCTTGATATCAAGTTGCTCCAACTCCAAATCAAATAGAGCAACAAAGGCAAGCAAGGTGCGGATCGACGTATGCCTCACGACTGGTGAGAATACTTCGTTGTAGTCGATTCCTTCTTTCTGGTTGCAACCCCTTACCACTAATCGGCCTTCCACCTTGCACTTTCTACACGGGGATACCTTCCTTTCTCTTGTACACCCACTTCGATAGAGCTCGTCGCCCTTTAGGCAACTCACATAGCTCCATGTATGATTTTTCTGACTCTCCATCTCCTCTTGCATAGCTCCTATCCAATTTGAGGCATTCGGACAAGAGATGGCCTCTCGATAGGTAGAAGGTTCGCACCTTCGAGTCTCCTCTGCAACACTCAACGCATAAGCAATCATAGCATCATCTTCTTCAGATATCGCACTGGTCTCCGATCTCCCTTCCGGGACGATCCTAGCAATGCATGGTTGTTCCTCCACCGAGGAACATTCGTCTCAATCTCGGGCTCATCAACTGAGTTGGTTCAGAGCATCGATGGTTGCTCCTGATTGCAGTTCCAGCATGACTCCGAGCTGCTCCACCTCGAACACCATTCTTCCTGCATCCTTCTCCTGATTTCCTGCATCATCAAAAGTACCGGTAGATTCCATTCCAGATAACATAGCAGTTTCATTAAATGTTACATCTCTAGACTGAATAACTTTCATCAAATCAGGACACCACATTCTATATCCCTTAGACTCAGACACGTAACCTAGAAACATGCATTTAACAGCCCTGGGAGACAACTTCCCATCATTCACATGGACATATACAGGACATCCAAAAATTCTCAAATTAGAATAATTAACTGGATTACCTGTCCATACTTCCTCTGGAATCTGGTATTCGATAGAGGCATGAGGTGATCTGTTCAGTGGTGCGAGCGATGGTATCACCTCTGCCCGAGCGATTTGTTCTTCCAAAGCCACGCATTCGAGCATGCAGGGCTTTCTCAAGAGTGTCTGTTGATTCTCTCGGCTACCCCGTTTTGCTGAGGCTTACCCACCAAGGTTCGATGCCTCGCAATCCCATGCTCCTCGCAGAATTCAGTAAATTCAGAATCAACAAACTCCAACCCATTGTCAGTCCTGAGTTTCTTGATTTTCCTGCCTGTCTGGTTCTCCACCAAAGCTTTGAACTTCTTGAAATATGAGAATGCCTCATTCTTGTGTCGCAGGAAATAAACCCAAGTCTTCCTCGAGAAGTCATCCACGAATGTCAACATGTAGCGCTTGCCACCCAGTGATGACACTCTAGCAGGACCCCACAAATCTGAATGAATATAATCAAGGATCCTCATTGTTGTATGTTTAGCCCTTGAAAAGCTAACCTCTTACATTTCCGTAGACACGGTGATCGTAAAACTCAACTTAGATCTTTGCGCCTTCAAGGTATCCCTTCTTGCTCAACATTGACATTCTCTTCTCGCCCATGTGGCCTAGTCTCATGTGCCACAGTTTTGTGCTGTCGGACTCATCAAGATTTAGGACTGCCGCTGCAGATCCTGTCACTGTAGACCCCTGCAGGATGTATAGATTGCCCTTCCTGATTCCCTTCATAAGAACCATGGAACCCCTGCACACTTTCAAAACACCATCTTCTCCTTTGTACCTGCAGCCGTTAGCTTCAAGAGTACCCAAAGAAATTAAATTTCGAGTCATGTTAGGGATATGACGAACCTCCTTGAGAGTTCTAACGATGCCATCATGAGTCTTGATTTTGATGCTACCGATTCCTGCAACTTTGCAGGCTGTGTCGTTACCCATGACTACTACCCCGGTGTCAACACTCTCATAAGACTCGAACCAGTCCTTATGAGGACACATATGATAGGTGCACCCTGTGTCAAGAACCCACTCATCTCTAGCTATCCTACTCGATGTGGTAGCCAAGGCATCATCCGTAACTACAAACCCATCACCATCTGACTCGGACTCTACGCAGTTTGAGGTACCAGGTTTGTTGTGATTATCCTTACCCTCCTGCTTCTGGTCTCTCTGTTTTGCCCAACAGTCTCTCTCTATATGCCCCATCTTACTACAGTAGTTACACTTCTTATTCTTGTGAGGATTCCTAGACTTTGAACGGTGTTTAGACCTCCTCTGCACCCGTTTCCCTTACGTTCAGATTTCTACCCCTTACAACCATAGCATCACCACCTGGTCATCACCATCGGTATCAAGTTTCTCCTTAGACAAGAACTAGCCTTTACTTCACTAAGGTTAAGGTCACCACGATTCCCATACAACATGATTTCCTTAAATTGTTTATGTGATGCAGTAGACGAATTAAATGAAAAGCCTTATCCTCATCGATGTGTTTTATATCCATTGATTCCAATTCGTAATAATAGAATCAAATTCACTAAGATGTGCTGAATAGAAGTACCTTGGGGCATCTTCAACCTGTAGAATTTCTCCTTCATTCGGTACTTGTTTGCATGACTCTTCGACATGTCTGCTCTTCCATTTGGTCCAGCACCCGAGGTTTCTCGATATGCATCACCTCTCTCGAATGTGCTCGCCAAGCACACTTGAATCCTGCCAGAGTCTTATCTTCAAGCTTCTTCCACTCCTTGAGTCGATTCCCTTGATATCATACGAGTTTTTGGAATTCATCATCGCTCATTGTCGCATCAGTCTTCATGTCGGGATACTCAATCACATCCCATAACCCGTGCTGAATCAGAACCGCCTTCATCTGCAGTCTCCACATAGTAAAACTCCTCGTTCCATCAAATTTTGGATATCACACTTCATGATTGAAGCCATCTCCACCTTGCTCTGATACCACTTGTTAGAGAAAAGTGAGTAGCAAGTAACGTGAGCGAATAATAGAATCGAAAACGAGATGATGGATATTACGAAAAAATTTAGGAACGAAAAATAAGCGATAAATCAAACACCAGAATTACGTGGGAAACCGAAGAACTCGGAGAAAAACCCACGGACGGCGACAGCCAGAAAATAATCCACTATGAGAAAGGAGGAGTACAACCTGATCACTATCACAGGGTGTGATACGATCCACAAAGGAGATTACAATGACAATCTCTCAACATTCAACTCACAATCTCTCAGGATACACTGGGGAAAATATTGGTGAGACCCCTTTCTCTCTCAATATTTTCTCTCTCTCTAGCTCTCTGTGTTTGCCGATGATATTTTTGGTGGAGAAACATGCACCCTATTTATAGGGAGAACTCCCTATAACCTAACTTGACTCCCACTCCAAATAGATTTAGAATCTAATACAATTAGGAAACCCAACACAATAAGGAAACCTAAATAATATCCTAATACAATTAGGAAACAAATAATTGTGAGATTAAGAGATTTGGTGATTTTAGGACACTTTCCTAAAAAATCCTGCTTTGTTGTTTTGGATATTTCATTTTTGTTGTTTTGCTCGTACTCTTTGCAGTTGTTGTCGTATGTTTGGGAGTATGGTTGTCGTATCCACCGGGACTTGTATTCCAGGCATTCAGAACTAACTCAAGTGTTTCAAGCTGGGTGGATTAACCCATGATAGTGGTGGTGATGGCAAAACTACAAACTACGAAAACAATAAAAGATATTCAGGCTGCGAAAACAATATTTAACAACTAATCAATTTGAATAGCCTAATTTACCAATTCTATACAAGCAATTAAGAGATCGATTGCACTATTAATCAAATTACACTAATACCCTCTCTCGAGGGTCGGTGACTCGTCAAAGTCCTTTTTTAAGGGTCAGGGGCTAGTTTAACTATTGTAACTGCTTATTCTCATAGAATTGGTCTAATTAAATTATAGGAATGACAACCCTAAACCTAATCAGAATTCGACATTCTTCTGTTAAAACTCTAACCATTTTCTCTAGCACACTAATAAATTGACTCCGCCTCTCAGCATAAATTAATAGCCTAAAAAATACGCTAAAAACTTTCTCGCATTTCACCGAACACGTGGTGGCAAAAGAGAAAACCTCAAATTACAGCTTGAATTTGAATAGATTACGCCTAAACAAGATTAATTAGTCATCAAACAATTAAATTACAACCCAAACAACACAGCACTAACAATAAATCAACATAATAATGCAATTAAAAAGAACGAAATCAATCTAACAAGCATATGAACATAGAAAGAGATAAAGAGAAAGGGATAGAAATCCCTAATTTTTGAATTGGATGCGGTGAACGAAATTATGAATTCTTGAACAAAAGATAACTAATATAATTAATTTAGAGGAAATCTAAATCTAGAATTAAGGAGAAAACCACCCTTCAAGTCTAGAGAGAAAACTCGAAAAGAGAAAAGAACGTAGTATTGAAAACTATCTGTTTTTTAATTAAAATAGCACTTAAAACTGAAATTATAATATGGCACGACCGTGCCAACCTGGCACACCTAGGTGTGTCGGACTAGAAATTCCTATTTTGCTTCTAAAATTCTAGCACGATTGTGTTGATTGATTAGCACAGATGCCCATGTCGGCTTCTTTTGCTCCATATTTCCAACCTTTTTCCTTTATTGCCATCATCATTTGCGATCGACACTCATAAACTTTATAAAAATTATGTCAAATTCACCTAAAAAATAGGATAATTAACAAATTAGTTACAATTAGTAAGTATGGGTAAAAATACTATCAAACTTATCCTAAATCACTTAGATAAATTGGACAAGATAATAAAAATCAAAGTAAAAAGTGACAAAATTGAGATTTAATAGCGGTTATAAACATCTTTATGGAAACTCTTTTATTTTACTGGGCTTTGAATAATCGGGGGGCAAAACCCTTGACATTGATCTATTACTAATAATAACCAACATTACTCATACAAGTAAATACATAAATTAAGTTTTGAATTATAGGTAAAATCAGTTAATCCAGGTACCATCCAAATAACAAAAACTTTAGATGTATGATGTTTAGCTTAACTAATTAATGGGTGCTTAAAGGGAAAGATTATATTGATTATTCTTTAAATGATGCCTTTGTCGGCCATAATGTCCCTTCCTTGAAAACACATCCTCATTTTTATATTCACCCAATTAGGTGTGTCCCCCCGAGTTACGCAAAAATTGTTGACATTAAAGTATTAAGGGTCGTTCTTTTATTTTACACTAAATTTTTATTTTCCACTACAATTCACCATAATTTTTTATTTTTCTTTTTATTAAAAATGAAAATTTTTCAAATAAAAAAAGCAAAACTTTCACTTTATTTTCACCTACCATTATCTTTAAATTAAAATATATCAATCTACCTTCTATTATTTCCACCACAATTTTTCATATTCTATCACATCGCAACCAACCGTACCACAACTACACCATAAAAAAACAGCAGGTCTAAAGAGAATGTGAGTTTTAAACACACATCCTCGTTTTTAGAAGAATAAAAAGATATTTAGATAATTAATAAAATTAAAGATCTAGAAAATATACAGGTAAAATTGTTTATGAGAGCTAAAAAATATAGAGGTAAAATTAATGAAAGTTACATGAAATATAAAATAATAAATAATTAAAAATAAGAAAAATTAGTTAAATGTATAACAAATAAGGACGGAGAGGATCTCTTTGGTGGGTGGTTTAGATTTAATGAGACCCATTATCAATATCGAAAATGATAGGAGTCTTGGGGCAAAACATTTTTTAAGTGTCTTATCTTATTGTTAAAACAATATTATTATATATTAAATTGAAATAAAATGATATGATTGAATTCTATAACTAAAATAATAAATTGTATAACGCTATATTTTTATTGATTATTTTTTATATTTAAAAAAACGTTTAAAATATGTCTAACGGATATGGTCGATCCAATTAAGGTATCAATTGTGCTTATTTTCGTAACCAATGCATCCTGACCTTCTCATAATTGAAAATTAATACTTACTATTAAAAAAAACTAGCACAAAAAATTTACAAAAATACTAATCTAAAGAATAAGACACTTAAAAAGTGTCTTGCGACAAGACATATATCACCCCCAATCAATATTATGATTAATCGGTAGCAAATTTATGTTGGCCTAACATTAGCAAAGTTTAAAAGCAAGCTTATGATAACATCCAATAAGTATATGTATATTCGCTATTAATTAATTAGTAATCACAACTCGATATAATTTGAGCACTGAGCAGTGGGTGGGTACGTAATGGGAGCAACTAAGTTCTAAAAAATAGTTAGAAAAATACCTTTTAATAATTAATATACAGCAATAAGCTACTCAATTCATTTTAACATAATGATAAATTGTGGATTGATTTAATTTTAATTTCAGTTTAAGATAAGACTATCTAGTTGAATCCTACAAACTGCACTGAAATGTGATTATCTAGAATTTTATAACTTGGAAATAGGACATCACTAATTGAGAATCGAAAATGATATTGATAACTTACGGGAATTGCTTGTTATAAGGTTTTTTTTCTCTTTTTTTCTATCTTATTTTGGTCTCACATTGACAGAAAAGTGTAGTTGAATGAGTTTATATATCTCGTCACTCCCGATGACATTGAATTAGCTTGAAGGTGTGTTTTATAGAGGAGGGTTTGGCTTGAGCTTCCACAAGCGTGCAACACTGTGGGTTTTGGACCTGTTTGGTATCTCTTTTGTAGAAATTATGGTTTGATCCTTTATGTTTTAAGTGTCGAAGCTAGTCGTTAAAAGCTATTTCTCAATTTAATCATTCTTGATCTTCCACCTTGCTCATTATTGTGTTTGCTTCTAGCCTTTCTTTGCCTTCTATCCCTTCAATTTTTTTCCATACCTTTACTCATATTTCTCCTATAATTGTTTATATACACGAACACATTTATCCTCTTCTCTTCTTCTTGCTCTCTCTTGGCAAATAAAAATTACATACTCCAAGTTCTTAGCTATGAGTACACATGTTGATCAATAATTGACATGAGTTAATCTAAGGAAGCAACCAATAATATCGATTGACATCAAAATCGACCTGTAATCACTTTCAAGACAGCGATCAGTCCACCGCCTAATATTAGCCTTGATCTAACCCTTTCATTCCAACATTGCTAATCGAGTACGTGAATCAATAAAAACTCGTGACTGAATATGAAGAGGGGGAAATAAGGAAGAGGAGAAACAGACAAAGGAAGGGAAAGTAAAGATAGCTTTTATTTCCACACGCGTGAAAAAGTGGGATAAACAATTCACTCGCATCACCAACTCCACTAGTAGTATTATGGCCCTGTTTGGCAACCAGCTGGTAGCTTGTAGCTGTTAGCTGATAGCTTTTTGGATTAGCTGTTTGACTTTAGCTGTTTGGATTAGCTTATTGTAGGAAAAGTGTTTGGTAAAGTAGCTTTTTGTGAAAAACTACCTCAAAAAGCTTCATCAAGTGGCTTTTTGAAAACTAGCTTTTTGAGTTTAAAAAGCTAATATAAAAAGCTACTTACCAAACACTTCAAGTAGCTTTTTAACATCTGTCAAAAAGTTAAAAGCTACTCAAAAAGATAAAAGCTGCCCAAAAAGCTTGCTTGCCAAACACCCCCTATATATTTAGCTCAAGCTACTATAGTTTTCACCAATTTTCATTTTAATTTCTCAGGATAAAGTTGACTTTGTATATATCTTCCCTTTTTTTAACTGATCCAGAGTTGCACACTAACAGGCATATTTAGTGGTGTAGCTGAATTTAGTGAATGTTGGCGGCCTTTTAGTATGACTTCTCCCTCTCAGTCTTAGCTGTTTTGGCCTATGCACAAATCAGTCGATAGTTTTCTTTGTTTTGTTTAATTATATGAATCACCATTCTTTTCTTTATATTATATGTTCGACAGCTTTTGTTAAATGCTGATAAAAGTTGGCATTTTGTGTCTTTGCGTCTTCGATCGGTTGTCAAGTACGGTATGTTTTTGTATCTTTGCTTACACCAAAACTTAAACTTTCAATGAAAAATTCAAAGGATAAAAATGATTATTATTTGGCTATTATGTCTTTGATGGGGGATAATATATTCAGTGTTCTTTGAACTGGATGGTTTATTAGGGAGTACAAGTGTACAACCATTTATTTGTTACTCAGGCTCGTGTGTGGAGTGGATGTAGCGCTCATAAAACTTCGCGTCCAGGTTAAATTCAGATTGATCAATATCACAATTCGTATGAAAAATTGATGTGCGGGTCCAGTTTTTTGGGTCGGACAATTTGTGCGGAACAAAATCGGATTGGAATAATAGAAAATAGGAAATATCTTGTCTGAATATTCAGTCAATTCGATAAATATCAAAATTCCCACGAAAAATCTATGAGCAAACCCTGCTTTTTCTGAGTCGAATGATTGCGGCTATTCGAATTGGACAAAATTTTGACAGTGTACAGTGGATGTAAACTAATATTCATTGGGTATTTTACTTCTACAAGTATCTTTTGAAATTCCCTTTTTTATGTATGTGTTTCAAGTTGGTAGCTGCCCGTGTGTGCAGTGGATGTGACATAATGTGCTTTCATTTTGGAGCTCCTTTTCTTGCTATCTTATGTGAAAAAATTACTCCCTCCTTTCCTATCTTTCTCTTTTTTTTTTTCTTTTTGGCGGACAATTATTACAGAATTGAAGGTGGCAAAGTAAATAACAGTGGAGATTTCATGAAGAGTATCATTGCAAATACCTTTTCCTTTTCCTTTTCCTTTTTTTTCACCCATATGTATCATCTAATTGAGATTTGAGAGCGCACATATATGATATCGAAATTCGAATGTATGTATTTAAAGTTTATATGGATTGTCATAATTAATATAAAATGTTATATGATATCGAATGAAATAGGGATGAGTGGTATAATTCAGGTACCTATAACAATGTTAAAATGTTATAAAATGAACATATAATGCTCCATGCCAGAAGTAGGAGAATAGTATGTAAACAACCTATGAAATATTAGCTATATATAATAAAAGGGTCAAAAATTGTGTACCATAGCTATATCTAAATAAAACTATGGAATAATTTAAAGACAACTATGAAGAAATATATTGGGCACTAATGTAAGATTATCTACATCTGAATATTGTCATACTTTGTATGAACGGGATGCTCACTATGAACATCGTTATTGTCATTTTTGTATGGAAAAACACTATTAATTAAAATACTTAAAGTGAATATCAAATTCGAAATATGCTTATTCTTTATTATTTTGCACTTAACCAAAATCAAACTTACATTTGCAATTGATACTGTTTAACAGTAAATATGAAAAATGATACTCTTAAGAATATATTATGAATTTATGATAAATACTACGTAAAATAGTTTGTAAGGCCGATTAGGAAACAAAATTGTAAACGGTTCCCAAATTTAGCAAAGCTGCACTCGAGCTTCGCTAGTGCTAAGTTAGACTGGAGCCCAAGGCCCAACGGGCCTTCTCTATTTGTTTGTTTCACAAAGTGAAAGAGATAATATTTGATTAATTTATGAAAGGTTTGGTAGAAACCCTAGTGAGGAAAAATTTCCATGGGAAGTTTCCCATCCCATGGAAATATTTCCCTGGAAAAAATTTTCCTTAGCCCCCCTAAGGAAAATTTTCCTTAGGAAAATGGAAAAAATGGTGAGCCCACCGTGAAATTTTTCCCATTGTCAACACACATTCAAACATAGGGAAAATAAGTCAACCCGGGAAAATTGACCATTTCCCCGAGGTTATTGACCAACCAAACGCACCCATAATAATATCTCTAACTTGCAAGATTTAAAGGTATGGTTATTACATCCAACCCCCCAAACCTCGCTCTCAGACGAGATTTCGGTGTATTGGTTTTAGTTCTGATTTCGGTTTCACAGAACCGTTTGGTATATGTACCCTCCTCAATTTAGACCTGTCAATTCGGGCCTTCGGGGTGGGTTAGAAATGACGAATTCTGGTAAATATAAACGGTCTACCCCTATGGCCAAGTTGGGAGCAACCTTTAAAGGTTTAAAGATGGCCAAGGGCTTGGGGGTAACAACGTTAGATATCAAGGTGGTTCTCTAAGCGGCCCAAATGTTTAAGATAAAAGCCCAAGTCATAGGAACATCAAACTGATTAGCAGTGCAAATTATGTATAGCCATGAGTGGACGGGAAGTTGAGTATATCCCACTGCCTAAAGGTAAATTAAGTAGCTGACGCTTTAACAAAATCAGCCCTGCAAATCAAGACTTACGTATTTAGAATGAATCGTAGAAGCTTCTTTGGGCCTCTTGATCACCTTGGGACATGGAGGGGCCATGGCCATATGTCCATAAAAAATGCCCCTTAGATAACTGTTGGTTTTATTAATACTCCAACACGCTATCCCATGTTAGTAAAATATGATAGAGGGAATTAAAAGCATAAAATACCGTACGTGTTCTATTTGGTAAAATTGCATAGGATAGTAAAATATGATGAGGGAATTAAAAGCATAAAATACCGTACGTGTTCTATTTGGTAAAATTGCATAGGATAGTAAAATATGATGAGGGAATTAAAAGCACAAAATACGGTACGTGTTCTATTTGGTAAAGTTGCATAGGATAGTAAAATATGATGAGGGAATTAAAAGCACAAAATACGGTACGTGTTCTATTTGGTAAAATTGTACAAAAATATGGTCAATTATTCGTCGATATAAAAGCTGACTTTTTATTAAACGTGGTACATGAAAGTTTCGTATTTTATACAGTACTGTGTTATTCGGCAACATTGATAAAATCTTGTAATTGTACTGATTTTATATCAACGATCCCTACGTTCCTCCTTTAAAACGAATAATTCGTGTATCAAATACATATTAAGCGTTATAATTCGGCAACGTCAAAAAAAATTCCCTTATTATTCGGCATCTCCATAGAAAACAAATTCGCACTTTTTAAACGCCTAATTCGTACGTACGTGTTTTATATTCTTGTTAAATATGTTTTAACTAACAAAGACGCTATCTCACACGAATGCTTTGATATCCTCTAACTCAATCTAGTTTTGATATCATGCGAGATAATTGGATTAGTTTCAGCTCACCCGATTAGAGAACTAGGTACTCATACATACATACATACATATATACATACATTGAATATTACAACATATGACAACATGATGTCTCATCTATTAACCCTAAATTTAATTTTTATATCTTTATTTGCTCAATGCTGTCTTTCTTGGTTCAACCTTATTGTCAATTCAAAAGTCAAAATACTCTATTTTGAAACTATATTTTTAGGAACACCTCCATCATTTTGTATAAAAACAAAAGGTAATTTATTTTGGAACTTCTTCGGAATGCCTTCTTCATTTTGTATAAAAAAAAAAAGGTTAATTTACCAAAATTGGCCAAAAACTGCAGTTAAAGGCATTGAGAAATAAAGATCACTACCATATAGGAATCAAAATAATGTCAACAAGGTGAGGGGTGCCATTTCACAAGACCAAAGGGATATATGCTAATATAATGTTATATATTGGCTTCCATCAACCAATCTTGGATGTTTTTAGTGCTCTAAGTCTCTAACTCTCCAACTACCTTCTAGAATAATCTAGATCCTCTCTTGTCTGCCCTTGGGATCCTCCTCTTGATGAGCTTCCATGGCTACTGTGGTGACCTTTTTTGTGTGTTTTTTTTTTTTTTGGGTTGGTGATGCGGTTACGGCTAAATTTGTAAAATGTGGTTAGTGTGCTTAATGTGGTTAAGTTGATGGTAAGAAGGGTGAGGGTGGTAAGTTATATTTTGGTAAGGGAAGAGCAAAAAAATCGGATATCTGGATCCAAATCCAAAATCACTTGCATCCAGTGGATCTGGATCTAGATCTTAATTATTTGGATTCGGGATTGGATCCTAAATTTGGGATCCATTTGTAAATGGATCTGGGACTAGATCCTGACATTAGGATTCAGAACCAGACCTGGTATCGAGGATCCAAAAATTATGTAATACAAAAAATAACTTTAGGTTCTAATATTAAGTAAAAACTACTACTCAATTAGCGCGTAGTCCACTCTTGGATCTATGTTCTAAGCCTATGTGGTGAGAAACCCTTATTTTGGTTATAACTTACGCCACTGCTCACCTAGACGCATGTTCCGTCACTCCTCATTTGATCATTATCTTCCTCACTGCATATATCTTCCAATTCAAACCTCTCAATTCTCACATCATTGTCTTCTCCCTTTCAAATCTCAATTGTCTATCCTTCTCAAATCTCAATCGTCCGTCCTTCTCAAATCTCAATCATCAACACATACACGAACCTCTCAGTCATCCCATCCCCACGTGTCTCTTTCCCTCTCAATCTTCACTGTCATCTGTTTCACACAGCCTGGGAGTTTATTGTCGTTGAGCCGCAATGTTTGAGACTTTTGAACCTTGAACTAGTTGGAAGTCATGACTGAGTAGATAAATGTCATTGAAATCTCCAAATTGTAGTTGTCAGCATAAGTATAAAAATTTGTGTAGTGATACTGTGTTTTCAAACCGAGTACCCGGATCCAAATCCATTCACGGTGGATTCAGGATTGGATCCTGATTTCAGGATCTAGTTTGAAATGGATCCGGGATTGGATCCTAAAATCATGATCCAATACTAAATGGATATGAGACTAAATCCTTAAATTTTAGGCGGGTACCTGGTTTTGCTCACCCCTATGTAAAATACAAAAATTGAGGTAAGAAAGTGATATGATTACTTTTATTTTTTTTTTTAGTAATATATGGGAGTAAGAAAAGGCTAGGTAAGAGAGTAATGTAATTATTGTGGTTAAATGTGATTAGATGTGATTATTTTTAACAAATCATGCAAAACAATAGGACAATCTGCGAATCCTAGATATCCTAAATTTTCGATTTTATTGTCCTACCCTTTAATCAAGGGTTAGATCGGTGGGAAGTATGGTATGAACTGTCTCCTTAGAAAATCTAGAAAATATGGAAACTCATGCTTTTTTAAATAAAAGCTTTGAAAATTTTGAGGTGCAATTACAATTCATACAATGCATGAGCTTTTTTTATATAATTTAGACTTTTTAAAAAAATCATAAAGTTCTCATCAAAAGATAAAAGAGTTACAAATGCAATAGCAAAATAACAAAAAGGAAACAACAAAACCAGCTCAAACATCATACAACGAAAGTAAAAGGAAAGCAACAGATTCAAGTACAATTCCTCAAACGAACCTATATCTCTTCATGCAACATCTTCTTAAAATCTCGTGTTGATTTATTTATATTGTCCGTCTTTTCCAAATCAGTACAAAACTTCACGACTTTATGAGCAATGATGTTGTCGATAAGATGATAGTTCTCATCAGATTCCACCGAACTGGCCATTGTTCATAACATCACGGCCGGTCAAACTCTTCACAACTTGTTTTTTGTTCCCTTTGTTAAGATCCAACTTCCTTGAAGGAGTAGATTTGCATACTGCTTGTACAACCAAATGCCATTTAGATTTAAGCATAACATTTTCCTTTTTTTCACCTAGCAATGGCTTTCCCCAAACTAAGTAATGGCAAGATAGGATTAGCGTCAACAGATTGTGAATCATATACAAAACTTAGAATGTGGTCATTATCAGAAAAACCAACACCTCATTACCATCATCACTATGAGGGTAAGATATCACTGAAGAACATCTTCTGATCAAACATAGAGCAAACCTCCTTAGCAACTATAGGATTAGTGATTATTCCACTAGCATTTAATCCTTCATACAACCTATAGATTTGGTGCACCCATTTTTGCCAAATTTCACTAGAACATTACATTCATTTTATAGCCACCTACAATCTACTATTTTAGACAGAAATAACTTTACAACTGAACTTCACAAAACAAAATTTCAAACCATTTATCCCCACTTCATGGGAGATATAGGGATCAACATCAGAACCAAAAGCAACAATCTCCTTCAAACTCGCATGATCAACACAAACATGTAAATTCTCCATGAAAACAGTAAAAGATCTCTACTTAATTCTAAGAGCACACGAGCTTAAACACTACTCGCTCCTAGCACGACTTATGTGTGTTTTTTCCTAACTTCTATAATTATCATACGTACCTCCGATTCTCAACACAACATGGAGCCAAGAAAAACAATATGCCGAGTATCCTATCTTGTAAGATCAAATTCACTCAATACCTACAACTAAAAGGCCAAAAGGATAAAACAAACAGGCCTAAAGTTGAGCAACTTCGAGAAGACTTTTCGCTAAGCGTGACAAAAATACAAGGTGCACTGAATATAACCTCATTATCCAACCTTGAACCTACCACCAATTATCAAAAAGAAAAATATCAAACGCGTCATAAACTAATCCTACTTTCATATCATATGAGTCTATCTCATCGTAATCAATAGTATAGTATGTATAATAATATACAAATTGAATTTGATTGAATAATGCATACGCATAACCAACACCAGAAAGTAACGCTTCAATACGCTTCTCTATGTTAATACTAGTTATATTTAATCAGAAAACGACATCAATTTGAATTTCATACTTGTACTATTCTTGGTCACATAATAATAAACAAAACAAAGAAAAAAAAAAGAAAAAGGTACAAGATAAAGCCACCACACTAATGACGATAATACCCCCAATTCATCCCAACCACTCATCCCCCCTTTTCCTCCCATCGGTTATCCAATCTTCCACGTCATCCCATCCCCCATCCCTGACCCGATCCAGACCCGACCCGATTCCGGGCCGACCCGAAAACCCTCATCAATCTCAATAATTTCGTCTATTTTCTCTCTCTCATGTCATCTGTGTTAGACCTTCAAGATCTTGGGAGCTTTAACGACGGGATTTTCACGAGCTATGGCTTCTCGTCCGGCGGCCTTGTAATCGTAGCTGCAGTCGTGCCGATCGGAGTACCTGTGCTCCGAGCAGAACAGATCGCCGCACCTGCACCGGAAACCCGTCAGCCCGACCCGCTTCCCGCACCCGGAGCACCGGTTCACCGCCTTCTTCTTCGCCGCCGGCTCCTCCGCAGACGACGATGAAGCCGTCGGCTTCGTCGTCGCAGTAGGCTCCGCCGCGTCGAGGCGGAGCTCCTCCGATCTGGGTCTCTTCACGGCGGGCTTTGTCCGGGCCGGGTCGGGGCCGGAGCAGGGTCCGGTGGGGATTTTGTCGGGGCAGAGGGAGTCGGCGGGGACCTTGAGCTCGAGAGGCTCGTCTTTCTCTCTCTTCTGCGCCATGGATGGATGGATTTGCTGTGAGGTTTGTGGGGGGGGGGGGGGGTTTCTAGAGAGAGAAAGTGGAAGGAGGAAGATGGGTATTTGGGTTTGGGGGGTATTGTATGGTACAAAGAGGAGAGAGAAATGGGGAGGAAATGGAACTTTTAAGGTGGGGGTTGATGCGAAAAGAAAAGAAAAGAAATAATCAAAGGTCGGCAAAACAATGGAAAATCAAATGGAGGAATTTATAATATTTTAATTTAATTTCTTTGGGTGCCTTTACCTTTTTTGGAAATAAGATTATAATAACCTTGATTTTTTTGTTAACTGGATGATAATACTATAACAGTTATTACTTTAACTAATTTCTTCTATACAGTAATATTTATTATTTTATAATTTAATATCATTTTTTTAACTAATTATTTTTTATTAATTTTTCTCATGCAAAATAGAAAAAATATTTATATAACGTAAAACTAATAAGGAGTATTTCACAACTTTCCATATAATTTTTCATATAACACAATATTTTTTAACTCATTTTTTTGGTTTTCTAAATTTTGGTTAAATGGACAAATATTATGAGATAGAGATAGTAATTTATATGTTTGGAATATTTTATTTAAAATAAAATAAACTTATATTTTTGGACCACCTTCAAATATATTCCTTAAATACTGTGAATTTTGCCTTATATTTACCCCTAAACTTAATACTCCTTCGTTCCATATTAATTGTCATAATTTTGATTTTCACGGTCTCCAATGTTATTCTTTGATTGATAATTTCTTACATAATATATTATTAACAATTGCAATATTATACTTTTATGATAGTATTTTTCCTCACGAGTATAATGGTGGTAATTTTATATAGCAATTCATTGTATATACTGAGAAATTTGTGGTTAAAATTTTTGAAATTTGACTGCACAATTTCCAAATATGACAGTTAATATGGAACGGAGGAAGTATACTTCTTCTACATAACTTTAAGTAAATTTATAAATTTGTACCAAATTTTTCGATACTTTTCTAATTTTTTCATTTTTTCATTTTATTTTTGAATAAAAAAATTATAATAATTGTTCGAATTCAAAAAAAATTAAAATTTGTCTTAATAACTGTACGTCGTAATTTTTTTTATATCAAGACAGAGTTTTTTGAAAATTAAAAAAAAAACTCTATAATGAAATATGTAGATAAATTTAATATCAAGAAGAAAACATTTTTATTAATACCATTAACATACAAAAACAAGGCAGAAATTATTATCATGTAATTGTCAAAAAGTTAAAATTATTAAAATTTAATTTTCTATTTTTTTTTAAAAAAAATGTTCATTGGAAACCACAACATCACCTTTTTGCTCATACATGACTTCATGCTAATGACCATTGTGTCCTCACCGTGTCCCATCCGCTTTCCTTCTTATGTGGGTTTCCCTCCCGCATGGGATGACACGGAAATGGGAGGGTAATTTAGGAAATTCGCCTCTTTTTTGTGAATTTCCATCACATTGTACCTACTAGATTGGCCCCCCTAGAATTTTCAGTATTTTAATATTTAGAAGGGTATATGCTAATGTTTTAAATTATGACAGGAGGATTAATTGTATCATTGACTCATTGTATATGTGTGTAACTTGTATTTCTCCCTTTTGAAAAGGATTGATGGCAACAATAATGGCAAAGGCTAAAAAATAAGGACCACAAACATATGAAATACTATAATATGGTTTTACCTTTTTTTTTGGGGGGGCTGTTGCAAATTGCCCTTTGCCTTTGCTTGTGTTCCCTGGAATCCCATATCTTTACATTTTTGGGCAATTTGGTTGTCATATGATTATCTATTTCCTTTTTAGTTATCTCCCATACCATGTTACTCCCTCCATCCCAAATAATTTGTCTGGTTTGGTAATGAAATTCGCCAATTTTATAAAACTTACTGATTAATTTATCAAATTATACGTTGAGTTATCGTGTAAAACTATTATTATTAGATTTGCGACGAAAAATACTTTCATTTAAACAAAATATTACAAGTCTTGCTAAGATAAAATGTAAAATATTAATAGTCAAAGTATAACATCGAAGACCGTGAAAAAGCAAAGGGGACAATTTATTTGGGACGGAGGGAGTATCATATTTGAGAATCTTGCAAGATATGTTCGCCGATCAAAAAGACCCAACACCCAATTTAAGAGGATGGTGAATAATATTTTACGGATCTTTATAATATCTTTGATATAAATATTAATCTTTAATAACTTTCAATATTCAACAAAAAAAAAAAAGAAGAAGAAGTTGAGCACCGATCAATGATCAATGATCATGGAGACCGATGAAGATGATGAGATGGTTGTGTTAACAACTTAACATGCATGCAAGAGCTAGTTTAGAAGGTATAAAGTCATGAAGTGACCAAAGCCACAACAATGGTGGCTCCCATGGAGGAAAAAGATGGGACATGTAGAATATGAGTGATTTAAATTTTAAAGTGTTTAAACATTTATTCAGAATCGATGTAGCGATAATGTAAAGCTACAAAATAATCATCCTTTTAGTAATGTAAAGAGACCAAGAGAAATGAAATAAGGGTTTTAGGCCTCGTTCTTTTATGCGTTAATGCACCCAAACGTAACGCAACATAACACAAATTATCATCACTTTTTAACTATTTCCAACGCAACTAAACGTAACGCAACGCAAACACAACTAAAGATGTAACTAAACGTGAAAAATAGTTTTTGTAAGTAATTAAAAGTTATTTATCTTACTTATATTTGCTTACTTTACCTATTTTTACTTATATTATCTTATCTACCTTACATAATATCTATTAAAAAAATTATATATTTGATAAAGTGATGTGATTAATGTAACTTATTTTACTTACAATATCTCATTAACAAAGTTGTCAGAATCGGAATCTTAACTCGAATCTATAGGGTAGTTAGAATAAAATTAACCCAAATAGGATTGTGGATCGGAATGTACATAGATAGTAAAATCGCATCGAAGATTTTGGGTCATACAATCGTAGGATCATAGATCAGAATCAGGATTTTAATAACTATGATTACTAAAAATTATAATGGATTATTGGATGATAATACACTGAACTTTAGGGGTATTGGACAATAATGCACTGAACTTTTTTCTTGGACTCTAATACACTGAACTTTGAGGGTATTGGACAATAATGCACTCAGACCAATTCAACTGGTGGTTGACGTGGTGGTTGTCCCACTTTGGGTATCGTTTTTCTATTTTTTTTCAAAAAAAATATATTAGTCCTCCTGCTTATGTGTACTTTCTTACACGACAAAAGTTTTTTCTGAAAAAAATTAGAAAAACGACACCTCAAAATAGGACAGCCACCGCGTCAACCACCAGCTTAATTGGTTTGAGTGCGTTATTGTCCAATACCCTCAAAGTTTAGTGTATTAGAGTCCAAGAAAAAAGTTCAGTGCATTATTGTCCAATTCCCCTAATGTTCAGTGTATTATCATCCAATAATCCAATTATAAAATATATATTTAAGTCATTTGATTGATATGTCTGACAGTACTTATTTACCTTACCTTTTACTTACCAACGAAAAGAACAATGCCAATATAAAGTTGGATTTGATACAAATTTAAAAAGTACAATCTATTGAAATTTGGATATTGGCATACATTTTTAAAATTTAAATTATTATTGTCCAATTGTTTAAAGTATGAATTATTAGAGTCCAATTTTCTTGACAAATAATGTTAAAAAAATAATTACTTTAATTTGTCTATTTTCTCCCTTTCTGTTTCTCTTCTATCCTCAGTTCCTTGCGCTTCTCTCCCCATATTTTTCCCTTCTTATGGGACTTGGCTAGAATTATAATGCTCCCCCATTTCATATTAATTGTACATTTGTATCATTAATTTTTCAATATATATAATATTCTAGTATACAAAAGTACTATCATTAGATTTATAATAAAAAATATTATTAAAAAATATAATGTTATAATTTTTTATAAAAATATATTGTAAAAAATCTTATTAAAAATGACATTTTAGATCATTAATATGTAACAAGGGAATAACATAAGTTATTATAGGGGGTCACTAATGAATGGTAACTTGCTTTTCACATAAGGTGCATGTTGGCATGTTGCGATGGCTGAGGTAGCGTATGGTCATACATATGGATACGCATCAAATGCAAGGTTGATGGGTTTCAGGGTTTGGTTGTTTATAGAAGACAACAGAAAATAGCAACTGGTAAGCACGTGCGATGCACAAGCTTAGCCTAGCTATGGTAAACTTCAACCCCCAAATGAGCTGGCTGGCCCAATTGATAGCCCAACCCACTTGCCCAGCTATTTGACAAATGACAATATTATTGATTGAACTTGGCTTCTAAATTTAAAGCTGATAAATAAATGATAAGTCTATGTCCAAGTGTCCAACATGTCGTTTTCACCACCTAATTGTGTCATATTCTCATCGTGCAATGCTGCTTGGTAGTCTAAACTCTCAAGCACAACTCATAAAAAATGGATCTTGATTCTTCACAGGGAGGCTATATCACAAAAAAATTGATGGGAGGTGCCACACATTTTTAACAACTGACTAGAAGGGGACCACATTTTTTTAATGCACTCAAAGGAGACGATGTTTTCAAACAAATGACTGCCATGTGATTTTCAGACGAGTTAACGCCGGAAAATGGTGACAATTGGTGAGAGTTGATAATTTTTTGAATTTTTGATGTAAAATGCCGAATTTGACCTTGTTTGCCTCCATTTCACTCCTTTATATAACAAAATTCTTCACTTCCCCAATTACCCAATTGTCTTCAACTTAAATTTATCATTCAATCTGAATTTCTTAATATTCATTGTTATTGTTATTACCCTATTTTACCGATCAACCTAAATTTATCTATTTTTTTACATATTTATCCAAAATTTTAATATTTTTACCAAAATTAACATAATGTGAAATTTATTTCAATTATATATGTAAAAAATAAAAAAATGAAGGAAAAATGTATCAAAATTCAGAATTTATTTTTATTCTTGGCAAGAATTCTTTTATTTTGTAAACAATGTTTTTTCTATTTGTGGAGACTAGAGTCGGCCACCATCATCGAAAAACAATCACCATCATCATCACCATTGCACAACCTCCTAACAATGACTACCGCCATTAACAATGACTGAGTTGTATCAGACCACCACCTAACAACCGCTACTCAACCATCTTCGCCGCCTACAACTCAGTCACTGACCACCATAACCACCAAATCGAGTCACTACCCATCGAAATCCTAAACTCCAAACCACCCATTTCATCAAATACCCATCTCTCTCATCTCGATTCTAACCAAAATCAAATAAAAAAATTTAAACCTAATTATAATTAACCAATCTGAGTTATACTCACCTTGGGTAGGCTGAAAGTCTTGTCGGAAAATGCCCAAACCGTGGCCAAAAACAACCCAGAAACCGCTCTCTCTCTCCTTTGTTTGGCGGCGCAAACATCGGACTTTGGGTTCCCGGTGTTAGGGTTTAGTTTCACCAAAAATTTTGGCATTGGCAACAGGGCAGGGACATGGTGGCGGTTGCTTGGTGGTGGTGATCGGACAATGGTGAGTGGAGGTGGATTCAACACTTCTCAAATCTCACGGCTGTAAGGTTTCAATTTTCATTTTTTAAATGTTTTGTTATTAAACTTTTGGTATATTTGTAATTTTTATAATTTAGGCATTTTTGTAATTAATTTTCAATTTTAGTTCTTCGATTTGTGAATTTTGTCCCTCATATTTGAATTTTGGTAACTTTTTGTCATTTTTATATTTTTTTTCAAATAGTTTTTCATTTTTCAAAAAAATTCACAAAATGAAGAACACTAGGGTCAAGTTGCAGATTTTGAGCAGGCAAACATAAGGGTAGTCTTGTCCTTTCACCTAACACGTCAAGGGCTTTTAAATCTTTTCTCAATTTCCGACGTTAATTCGCCTTAAAATCACCTAGCAGCCATTTGTTTGAAAACATCGTCCCCTTTGAGTACATTAAAAAAATGTGGTCCCCTTCCGATCAGTTTTTAGAAATATGTGACAACTCCCAACAATTTTTTGGGCTATATCATATTCAGTAAAATTAACTGCTTAGATAGCGTACCCCATTTATATAGCGTTATGGGCGGATTTGTATATCAACAAGTCTAGAAAAAAACTTAAATAACTTATAATAAATTGAAAATGTATTGTATATTTATATTGAGTGAATACTCTAAAAAAACTAAAAATATTAATATGGGTGTCCAATTTAATATAATCGTCCATCATTAAAAATTTAAGGAACCTATTATACACTAGGAAAATTATTTCTTTCAAATATATGTAATGGTAGATATTATTAAGTAAATACCCCTAACTTTAATGTTTGGATCCGCCACCGCGTATAGCAGTTTAGGCACTATTAAAAATATGTGTATTACTGACATTTTCCAACCAATTTAAACTTTAAAGTGGTTGGAAAAAAAACAAACCGTTTTAGCAACCATTTCATATTTTTCTAACTTTTCAACTATTTTTCTACTTTTAAGTGGGAAAAATGATTGGAGATTCCAACCACTTTTGCTAAAACGGTGGGAAACTTTTCCTGCCAACCATTTTCCTATTGTTCAAAAATGGTTGGAAAAACGGTTGGTAATCCGACAGCTTTTTCAACCTTTTTCAAATAGTAAGAAAAATGATGGTAAGAAAAATTTTCCACCATTATAGAAAAAACTGGTTGAAATTTCCAACCATTTTTCCCACTTAAAAGTAGAAAAATAGTTAAAAAATTAAAAAATATAAAATGGTTGCTAAAACGGTTGGTTTTCCAACCATTTTAATTGGTTGGAAAAAAGTGGTTGGTAATACAAATATTTTTAGTAGTGAGATAACGAATAATAGTTTAAGTAATACATAGCGGATAATTGTTTAAATGAAAATTGTGTTCGGTAAATTCTGTAGTTAAATTAGCTGATTAATGTAAATTGACGCAAAACATATTAAATAATTTCTAAATATAAAACTTTCAAAGAGTTCATTTTAACCGAACAATGTAAAACGTAACCCTAAACGCTAGATGGCTAAATTGGCCTAACATGAAATATACTTTAATTAGATCGATAGTATGGTCGAGTGAACTTTTTCCAACTTTAATAATGATATAAAATACTGGTTTCACATGTTGGGCCAAACTTAGTAACCCAAGTAGGAGCTACAGTATGGGGGTCCAAATCGAAGTACCGCCTTAGTTTTTTGCTCAACAATCCACTAACATCACTTTTTTCTTTCGGTGTTCTCTCTGAAACCCTAGCGACTAGGGTTTTGTGGGAAGTCTATCACCCTCAGCCGTCATGCAGTTGGGTTTCCTGGTGATCGGTGCTAGCGGCTCCCCTGTGAGCAGCGAGGTTTTTGGTTTGGGTGTAGTTTGGCAGTTAGGAGGGCGATCATAGGAGGAAAACGACACTTTTTTCCTATGATCATCAGTCCCAAGAATATGGAGAAGGAACTTGTGAATACGATGGAAGGAGTGAAGTTGACTGAAGATAAAGAACTGGTGGTGGGCATTGATGAAGGAGAGGAAGTGGAGAAGGCAGAACTCTTCGCTCACAGCCTTCTAGGGCGTCTCAATACAAAACACACGTTTAATATTGGCGCTATGAAGTCTACGTTCCGAAATATTTGGAAGCCCGCAAAAGGTATGGTTATTAAAGAACTAGATAGAAACCTTTTTCTATTCCAGTTTTTCTCGAGGGCGGATATGAACATGGTGAAAATGGAAGGCCCTGGGTCCTTTGACGGACATACACTACTGTTAAAGAAACTCTCAGGAACGGAAAAATACTCTGAAGTTGTCTTTGACAAGGCTAGATTCTGGGTAAAAGTATACGATGTCCCTAGCTTAAAACAGACTAGGACTTTTGCCGAAAGCATAGCTAAAGTGATGGGGGATTTCGTCTGTATTGATGAGGAAAACCTGATTGGGATTGACAAGTCCATAAACTTCTGTGTTGATATTGACATTAAAAAACCCTTGAGACGTGGGATCAAGGTTAA
Organism: Portulaca oleracea; assembly: GCA_029582165.1. Lineage (NCBI taxonomy): Eukaryota > Viridiplantae > Streptophyta > Magnoliopsida > Caryophyllales > Portulacaceae > Portulaca > Portulaca oleracea. The sequence goes on from CM055889.1 coordinate 6,737,644, forward strand.
CCTTCAAGGCAAACCCACGTGGTTCAACATCAAGTATGTGAAGTTGGCTGACTTTTGCTACAAGTGTGGGAAGCTGGACCATGTTTATAAGGGCTGTGAAGAGTAATGAGGAAATAGAAGCGGAATCCCTACCCTATGGACCTCTACTGAGGGCGTCTCCCCTCAAGAAGAAATGACGAGGATGGGAAACGGAAAAGGAAGAGGAGAAGAGACTAGTACAGGCCTTTAGAGAGGGGCTACAAAAAAAAAAGCAAAGAAGAAACTTTTTCTTGGAGATGGGGCTGTTTCATCTAGTATGTCTGTAGACCCGATGGTGAATGCAAACTCGGAGCTCTTCAAGCGCAAAGCCTCAGACATAGAAGTAACTTTCAACAGCAACAAAAAATACACAAATCTTTTGGATGGCGGAGAGGCGGATGCTGTGGTGCAGCACCGCCGAGCCCAATGAGCCTCATTGCTCTAAACTGTCGGGGACTCGGCGACCCCCGGGCAGTAAATGATTTGCTGAGTTTTATCCACAAATCAAAGCCATCTCTTGTCTTCCTTTCGGAGACAAAGCATAGTGTATCAGAGATGAATTATGTAAAGCAAAGATTGGGTGCTTTTCATGGCTTAAGTGTAGACAGCCGAGGTAGATCGGGAGGGATAACTTTGTTCTGGCTCAAGGAGATTCAAGTGACCTTGCTTTCGTATTCGAGTCATCACATAAACGTCGTTGTAGAAGGTCTGGGATCCTCGCCTTGGAGATTTACAAGCCTTTACGGCTGGCCATAGGCCCATGAAAAACTAAATACTTGTCGGCTTGTGGAAGACCTTTGTCCTAGATCTCACCTTCCTTGGCTCCTAGGAGGCGATATAAATGAAGTGTTCTACAATTATGAAAAGCTTGGAGGGCCCCTAAACCTCAATCCATCCTTGACACCTTTAATGAGGTGTTTACAGAATGTGGCCTAGCAGATTTGGGATTTAATGGCTATCCTTTTACGTAGTGGAATGGGAGGGACGGAGTTGACTCGGTTGAGGAAAGTCTTGATCGTTTCTTTAGTAATGTGGATTGGAGCGTTCTATTCCCAAAAGCGGCTGTGACGCATTTGGAGGAAACACTCTCGGATCATTTACCCATCCGACTCGATCTGAATATCATGAATCGTGGTACTCACATAGGAGGCAAGCACTATTTTTTTGAGAATATGTGGGCTACAAATGAATGTTGTAAGTCTCTCATTACAAATGTTTGGAACTCGGCTACTGTGGGAAACACTTGCTATGACTGTGTGACGCGTTCTGGAGAGCTGCAAATCTGCTCTTATGGAGTGGGCTTCTGAAAATTTTGTAAATATCCAGCGAGCTATTAAGAAGGTTCAATCTGATCTTGGGAAAGCTCGTAATGTGCAGGAACGAAGAACACTGAGGGCAAAGCTGAAGGAGCTTCAAAACCAAGAAGAGATAATGTGGTGGCAAAGAGCGAAGAAAGATTTTCTAGCCTATGGAGATAAAAACATAAGTGGTTTCATCGGAAAGCATCCACTCGCAAGAATGTCAACACCATAGCCAAACTGAAAGACAACAATGGACGCATATACACGACCTCGGATGAGTTTGAGCAGCTCTTTGTTGACTATTATGACAAGCTTTTTGTGTCCGAAGGAACACAATATGTGGATGACATCTTGCATGAATCACACCAAAGGTTACGGAGGCAATAAATCAGGCCCTAACGGCGCCGTACACTAGAGAGGAGATCAAATCAGCAGTATTCCAAATGCATCCAGGTAAGTCCCCTGGCCCTGATGGTTTCAACTCCTATTTCTATCAGCGGTTCTGGCATGTTATTGGGCAGGATGTCTCCTCAGCGGTGTTGGACATTTTGAATGGTGGTGCCTTTCCGGAGGGCTTAAATCACACCTTGATTGTGCTTATTCCAAAGACGAAAAATCCCACTACAGTGGTGGATTTTCGCCCCATTAGTCTTGCGAATGTGTTGGTTAAGATTGCTACAAAAACCATTGCCAATCGCCTCAAAAATCATCTCCAGGATATAATTTCAGAGTCTCAAAGCGGCTTCGTGAAGGGCCGACTTATAAGTGACAATATACTGGTAGCGTATGAGCTTTTTCACCATATTCACTGTCACTCGGGCACAAATGGTTTTATGTCAATAAAATTGGATTTGATAGAGCCAAATTGTCATTCTTGAGGTGCATCTTAATCAAGCTGGGCTTTAACGACCAGTGGGTGGCGACAATCATGCGTTTTGTGGAGTCGCCAACCTTCTTATTTTTTTATCAATGGGGTGCCGAGGGGTCATCTTATTCCCTCACGAGGCCTGCGTCAAGGTGATCCACTCTCGCCTTTTTTATTTGTGATTATTATGGAAGGTCTTTCTGCTCTCCTACAAGATGCGGTTCAAACTGGCTCTCTTTAGGGTATACAAATATGTCGAGAAGCTCCGGTCATCTCTCACCTCTTATTTGCTGATGATACTATTCTCTTTTGTCGAGCTAGCGAGGACCAAGCATACTGGATTAAACAGCTCCTCCATATGTACGAAAAGGCTTCGGGGCAGCTGGTAAATTATAACAAAACTGATGTTGTCTTCCATAAGCATGCTAACCAGTCCTGCAGAGAGGCGAATAAAGCTATCCTGGACATCAGGGAGGTTTTATACCATGATAAATATTTGGGGCTTCCTACTAGAGTGGGAAGATCCAAATATAAAGATCTTCTTTGTGTCAAGGATATGGTGATTAAAAGGTTGACAAGTTGGGATGACCGTTTTCTGTCTTGGGCTGGTCGAGAGGTCATTATTAAGGCTATAGCGCAGGCTATGCCGGTCTATGCTATGAGCACCTTCAAGCTTCTAGCAAGCCTTTGTAACGACATTTAGAGATCCATCCTCAAATATTAGTGGGGTGCCAAGAATAATGAGCGGAAATTGCATTGGATGAGTATAAAGCACCTGAGTATGAGTAAGCAGATGGGTGGTTTAGGCTTTAAAAACATGGAGGATTTTAACTTGGCTCTACTGGCAAAGCAAGTGGGGCGATTGTGGAGAAATCCTACCTCTCTTGTGGCTAGATTACTAAAGGCAAAATACTATCCGACGGGAGACATTTTTCGGCAAACATCGGCCATCGCCCGAGCTACACTTGGCGTAGTCTGTGTGAAGCGAGACAATTAGCTCATGCCCGAGCCTGCTGGTTTGTAGGGAATGGTGATAAAGTTAGAATCTGGCAAGATAAGTGGATAGATAGGGAACCTTCTTTCAAGTTAATAACTCCTAGCAATGGTGCTTGTCCTTTCACCACAGTCAAGGATTTGATCGACACCGATAATGGACGTTGGAAAGAACAAGTTCTGAACCAATTCTTCCTTCCATGTGATGTTGAGGCGATAATTTCTATTCCGCAAAATAGTACTTGGCTTGAGGATCGTGTGGCTTGGAATGACACTAAGATGGGGAATACAGTGTAAAATCGGGATACCAAACTATTCTCAGAGAAAAGATCGCTTCGGACGCTTCGACAAGCACAAATAATTCGGGGAAGACTCTTTGGGGAAAGCTTTGGAAGCTATCTATTCCCCCCCTGTATCAGATCGTTTGGTTGGAGACTATGTCGGGGTATCCTTCCGTCAGTGGGCGCTATCCATGGGAGAATCAAGCAAGCTGATAAGAGATGTCAGATTTATGGATGCGATGAGGAAACGAACTGCCATAGTATCTTTCGTTATCCTCCGGCGCAATAGATTTGGGAAACCAGTAACATTGATATCTCCATCTGGGATGTTCACTATCCAACTGCCATTGATGTGGTGTACCAAGCATTTGATAAGCTACATGAGGAAGACCGAGCCTGGTTCATCTTGATTGCGTGGCAATGCTGGAATGCTCGGAACCGTCTACTTATCAAAAATATTCGGCCTAATCCAATACATTTGGTTTCAAAAGCCCGTGAGCTGTTCATGGACTATCAATTGTTGTCTCCTCTCAATCAAACTGTCAAGTCCTCTTTTAACTCCTCTTGGTCTCCGCCCAATATTGGGACTTGGAAGCTAAATTTTGATGCTGGAAAACTTGGAGATTGGGGCCGTGGTTGGGGTTTTGTTGTCCGAGATCGTGAGGGGGCGGTTGTTGCGGCTGGAGTGAAACAACAGAAAGGGTTCTCAAATGTGGAGTTGGAAGAAGCCGAGGCTTGTCTCTTTGGTATGCTCACAGCCTGGGAGGCGGGGTTTCGTTCTCTGGTTGTAGAGGGCGATTGCCTCTCCCTGATGAACAACCTAATGTCGGGTTTCAAGGCAAGCAACATGATTGGATCGGTGGTTGAAGGTTGAAGCTATTCATAATCTAGTCTTGCGTTTTTCTTTTGTCTCTTGGAGTCACATTATTCGAGCGGGGAACCGTGTTGCACATTCCCTTGCTCACCTACAACCCTATGATTCGGCTACCCGAATTTAGTTGGAGGACGGTCTTGAGGTATCACTAGCCTTGGCCCGAGATGATATGTACTGTTTTATGAATGATGAATAAAAGCTTGTCGCTCGTTTGGCGGGTTTTTCTTCAAAAAAAAAAAAACAATCCACTAACATCTAGCACTAGAATTTTGAAATTTCCACGGGGTTGTACTTTGCAGACTAACTTGTACTATGTTCGATATTAATCATCATCTTCAAAATTCAAATATTATGTTGTTAATTATAAAAATTTTACTTATAAATTTCTCAATATGCAATGATTTATTATATAAAACTATTATTATTAAATTTATGATGAAAAATATTATTATAAAAATATAAGATTATAATTATAAATAAAATATTATATAAAAATTATCAATTAAAAAGTTACATTCAAGATCATAATAATTAACTATGCTACTATTAATATGGAATGTAGGGAGTAGTAGTATGTGTAACTATTGAGGAACTATTCAACAGTCTATTGTAAAAGTTAGTTTATTGAAATATTAAATAGATCGTTTGGATGTTTGATAAACAACGTATTTTGTTGCCTGTTCAGTCCCAATCATCCAATTTTCAATAGACTTGTTAGACGAGCCTATTAAAAATGAATTATCGTAAAAAAGACCATTGAGTCCAAAATTTGTTTAAATTTACACATATATTATCCTAAAAATATTATTTATAGAGGGACACAAATGAAATTTCAATAAATACTTTTTCAAAAACACCCAATTTATCAACACAACTTTTCCAAACAGTGAACTGCCAATAATAAACGATCAATGCAAATAGCTAGACGAACGTTTGGCAAACATAACCTAAATATGAACCTCCTATCATTTTTTTTCGATCATTAACAACCAACAAGCTTAAACGTTCAAAGAAAACAACAAAATCGTATTACAAACCAACAAACCACCAACTCCAAAAAAATAAAAGCAACAATTTAACACTACTAAACATAAGCAAACAACATGGACTATTACACTAAAAAAAAAACTTCCCATCTCTGACACAATCACTAGCCGATTTTAGTATGAAGTGCCTATGGTCTCATAATCCAATCACTAAGAGCATATACAATCTTTCTCCCAGTTGTCACACACTCTCTCTCTCCTGTCACACATTCTCTAACCGATTTCAGTATTTTTTTCTTGACAATTAGGAAACAACGTGGCATCAGCACCACTCATTGGGTCATCGCAATCCGTGGACTCGTCGCACAATATCACTCCCACCCATAGGGTTCCCATCCTCAACTTTTCTTCCCACCCTCTCTTTCCCTCCTACGACGATCTCTGGTCTCGGTCTTCTTCCAGTACGACGCACATCCTTGGTAATTCTTCTCATTCTTATCATCTTCTCCAGATTTTAAGTATCATTCTAAAATTTCTTTAGGGTAGCTGTTGAATCAGAGGAGGTGTGTTTCTTTCTTAATTCTTTCTGTTTCTTTTGTTGTTGGAAATGCGCGAATTTCTGTTTCGTTTTCTGTTGCCATTTGCGAGGTTTTGCTGCAATTGTGAGCTGATTTGTGCTGTAATTTTGGGGCTTGTTGAGGTTTGTGTGGGTATGATTGTTCATTTTCTGCGATTGAGGTTGGCAAATTGAGATGTTAGGGACCTGCATATCACCATTTGTTCCGAATCCTGTAATAAAGAGAAATAGGTTGTACAGTGTGGGATTACTTTAGAAATTGCGTCCGTGGGAATCGATTGATCATTAAACATCGCCGAAAGTTGCAAATTCAAGCTCGTTATAGTTAGTGTTCGATGAATATGTTATTTACGGGGACCTAATTAGGTTTGTGTGGGTATGATTGTTCATTTTCTACGATTGAGGTTGGTAAATTGAGATGTTAGGGATCTGGGTATCACCATTTGTTTCCAAATCCTCTAATCAAGAGAATTCGGTTGTAAAGTGTTGGGTTACTTTAGAAATCGCGTCCGAACGTTGCCGAAAGTTGCAAATTTAAGCTCGTTATAGTTAGTGTTCGATGATTAGGGTACTTAGGAGGACCTAATTATGTTATATATGTATATTAGCGTTTTCTGATCTGTGGAAATTTGTCAAATTGGACGGCAGTAAGCCGTTGAGTTCATTTTTTTGGGTCTTCGCCAATTGTTGCATCAGGTTGGCACTAATTCCCGACTCCTGAGAATGACAATTCATTTCTGTTTTGGTCTACAATTTTGATTTCTCTAGAGTATTGATGTAAATATTGATGCGATTATGCCCTCATTCAATTTAATCTAAACGTGCCTTGAGATAGAAAAAAGAAATGCGAAAACTAGCACTAATTGTGATACCAATTGTTCTCCAACTCCAGTATTTTGATAGTTTACCACTCCCTGTGTCCCAAATGATGGTCCAATTAGCTGTTGTTACATTTAAAGTTCTTCTATATCCTTTAAAATCAACCCAAGACATTCTACTGAATGACGTTCCCTTTTGAATTTTCATTTCCTAGGCAAGACTATCATTGTGGGGTGGAGGGTATTTCATTGCAATCACATCGATTGTATAAGCGTTTGATTGGAAAACTTTCCAGGGATAGTTGGTCAAATTTTCCCATGTTCGGTTGTGCGTAGTGGATGGAAAACTTTTGATCTGTGACCTATGTCACCTATAATTTCACTTTCAAGCTCAGTAAACTTCTTTGCACGTGGGTTAGGGAAAGGTTTTTCCAGGAATATCTTTCCCAAATCCTATCAAAAGCAAAACTTTAACCTTGGTATGATGTTATGTCATTAGGGACTCAATGGTGAAGGCATATAAACAAGAACATGTTTACAAGCACCCATGGGAGAGGGTGACCTCTGCATCTTGGCGCAAGTTTGCTGACCCCGAGAACAAACGCACTCTTTCCCACATCCTCGAAGTCGACACCCTGAACAAGAAGCTGGAGCCTGAATCTGGGAAGCTATACACCACTCGGGCTCTCAAAATTCATGCTCCGGGACCGTGGTTCCTCCACAAGATTGTTGGCCAGGATACCTGCCACTGCATTGAGTCCACAGTTGTCGATGGCCGCTCAAAATCGATGCAGCTCACTACTAGGAATGTCAGCCTGCAGAAGTTTATTGAGGTTGAGGAGAAGATCCGCTATGATCCTCACCCAGATAACCCTTCTGCATGGACCCTTTGCAGGCAAGAGACGAGCATCAAGATCAAACCACTGTCAGCTCTGGCATCAATGGCGGAGAAGATCGAACAGCGATGCGTGGATAAATTCTTGCAGAACAGTGCAAAAGGCAGAGAAGTTATGGAGAGAATGTGTAAGTACCTTGAAGCTGAATCTTGTGGGATTTCCATTTGATACTCTGTTGGGAATTTCTGTTTAGAGTTTTCAGATTCGGGTTTTGTTTCTTTGCCTCAATGTCCTCAATTCCATGGAGGAGGAGGACACAGTCAGTCATCAAGTGCACGAATAATATTGAATGTACAACACGAGCCCAGAAATTCCAGTCTACTTTGGGCTTGCCCCAATTTTGAAGTCTTGAAATGCCTCTAGTTAATCTAACTTGAGTCAGTTTTCTTTTTACCTGTTTATACAAAGTTTTGTGCTGAGTTTTACCTTATTAATTAGTTATTGGGTCTGTTGATGAGTTGATCTTGAACCATTGATTGATTTATCATTCAGTGCCCTTGAGCCATTGATTTTGGCACTTGTCTTCCTAGAAATGCAGTTTACTTCATGCTTATATAGGAAGGGGGTCTTTCTGCTTCACTAACTATATCTAAATTAGCTGTTTTCTCCTCCTGGTTTCATAATGTCCAAGATTCATTGGTGGTTTTGATGATATCCCAAACAAGCCTAACCAGCTCTTGCTTTCAAGATTCCTCACCCTTTCCTGTAAAGAGTAAAGACCCTTTTAATCTGGTGGTCCTTTCCTTTGTCACCTTTTTAGCTGCATATTCTCCAAAAGTTACTGTCATATTACTATGAGTTTTCCAACTTCTTAGGCCAGTTAGGCTAGTTCTTACAGTTTTAGGTGATACGGCTTATCGGACCTCTCGAGGTTCCTTCAGTTGTTTGGGGTTATGGCTTTCAATAATATAAGAATGTCGAGGGGACCTTGCAAATTACGAATATCTAATGACAGACGTGCACAGTGATTGGTCCTTGAGGGCATAAAAGAAAATAGGAATTCAGAACTGCACCTAAGAATTTCTTATATGTATTAGAAATAAACTTGATTTTGATTCAAAATTTTATAGCTCAATTTATTTTCAAGGACTCAATCTTACTAAGGTCATTTTAAAGGTAATTCAAAATCGGATTGGATTAGATTGGCCGGAGGGTTTCACCATTGAAAACACTGTAGGGGTGAGCAGGACCGGGATCCCGGTAATTTTTGGAGGTCTCGGTTGTGACCGGGAGCAAAGATTTGCTCCCGCTCCCACCGGGACCGGGAAATCAACCGGGAATTTTTTAGTCCCGGTTTCCTAATATTTTTCCACCCATTATTTGATTTATTTCCATAAAAACAAACAAAAATTATACAAATTAATTTTCTTTAATTTCACATTTATGGGTGTCGATTTGTTTACTTAGTCACTTTTTCCCGGATTAAAATTACACAATATATAAAATGTTTTCTTTCCAGAAATAAAATATGCTAAGTTCGAAATAGTAATAAATAAAATAAATATAAAGAATGAACACAAATTAAATTAAATCAATTTATCATTCATCATGAAGTCACTTAATTTGTTATATATATATATATATATATATATATATATATATATATATATATATATATATATAAACAGGGAATCGGGATCGGGACTGGGAAATGAGGTTAAGTCCCACTCCCGGTCCCGTTGATGACCGGGACTTCAATTTTATTCCCACTCTCGGTCCCGTTCCCACCGGGAACGGGATTTTGGGACCGGGATTTGACCGGGAGCGGGACGGGACCGGGATTCCCGGAATTTTTGCTCACCCCTAGAAAACAGTCCATTGCTCTAGTGACATACTAGTTCAAGGTTTATTATTTCTATTGAAGTTTGAATTTTGATGGTCATAATTGTCTTAGTCGATACCATATCACATATTATAACAAGTTTTCAAGAATTTTTTTTGGGCTAAATAAGACTGTATATAATCCATCCCTTAGCGAATGTTTATTTAACTTCACCCTGTCAATCTAAGTATCGGTCATTAGATAAGGTAGACTATAAATCCCACATAATGACTTATATCAAGATTTGAACCTTGGTAGGAAGAATTTAAAAGAGGGTGGGTGTTACTTAGTTATCACCTCTTTGGCGTGTGTAACCCTTAATAATATAATTAATTTGATTGGATAGATTCATAAATAAATGAAGTGGATGCAGAGGAAAAAGAAAAAATAATAATAATGAACACCCGATCATTTAACTATTTAGCTCGCTCAGTTCGCACAATGTCATGACAACATTGATTAGTGCTAATGAGTACTAATTAACGCTGATCAACAATAAATTATTTATTATAAATCAGAAACAAGAAACTCATTCAAACCCCAAAAGTTGTGCTAAATTAGGCTTCAGTTTTGGGAAGTTGGATTTGCTCAACAAATTTCTTTATTGACAATACTTGAGCCGACAAAGTTGCTAAGTGGCCGTCTAGTTGAGTAAGTTGGAAGGGCATCTGCGAGCATATGAATATGTATAGAAAAACACATCTACCACACAGGGAGGAAAATTCCATAGCAGTGAAATATCTTAGATATTAGGCGTAAAATATTGAGTAAACGTGACATGACGTGAATTTGTTGAGTAGATTTCAAATAAAAAGATGCCAATATTTCTTTCATGTCTTAATCAACACTCATGTTTAGCAGTAGACAAGGACGTTCAAAGCTCGTTTAGCTGGACACATCTCCACATCATAGTAAGGTTTTTTCTTGTGTTATTGGCTTATCGCATACTTTCGCGTCACATGCTGTGTGAATTGTGATGTGATACAACGCTAACTAAATTCATGGGGGAACATATATTAGATGATTCACAGCATATGTTGTATACACCCACCACCCACCAGCCTACCATTTCTGTTTCTAGAAAATACTACCAATTCAAATATGGTGCTCTAATAATTGTAACTAGGATAACGCGTACAAGGTTACAAAATACCCATTCAAATATGGTGCTTTAAGCCTTTAATGTGATATCTTAGGAACTTCTTACTCTTTAGTTTGCCCAAATTGGTGCTGGCAAAAATTCAATTCGATCAATGTTAAAAGTTCAATGAAAGATTGATGTCCGGATCCAATTCCTTCAGGATCTGATAATTCGGACGAAGTTAAATTGGGTCTAAATCAAGTTCGAACAATAAAAAAAAAAGCAAAATATTCAATCAGTTTCAAAATCAGATTCAAACTGAACTGAATATTTTCCATATCAAACTAATTCGGGTATTCGCTAGCCCAAATACCCTACCCGACACCCAAGCTCATGATGTCCCCTTTCCCGCTCTTCCAATTTTGGGCATGAAGAACAAACTCTTTCTCTACACAATACAGTTGTTGTCTTCCAAATCAAAACAGCAAAATGCAAACAATTACAAGACTTTATTATTATTGTTTACTCAAAGTTACAGTTTTTTTTTCAAGTTCAACTTGGTTTAGATGAAAAGTCCATGTACAAGTTTCAACCAACATAAAGGAGTAGCAGGAGATGCAGACAAAGAAACAAACCCTGAGGATCACCACACAAGTTGATGACCAAAAATACGCATGCAGAACAAAATATGCCACTTGGAGCAGTTGATAATACATACAAAAGCAAGCATAACATACAACAATCACAGCTGCTGCAAATATCACAAAGCATTCCACCTGAAGTAAGTGATAAATGGCATTCTTTTTAGCCAGAAGGGACAACATTACAATGTTAACTTAAGAGATAAATGTCCATCCTCAATTCAAACCAGCAGCAATTACACAGACACAATTGATGCCAAGCAATCACAAACATAATACTTTTCAACAAGCAAAGCTGCAGCAAAGATCTTGTCCTCAATGCCTGCCATATTCCTTCCCACCAAATACATCAAACCAAATATTTAGACACCCAACCCAATCCGACCCGACCCAACCCAACTGATGATGATAATATATGCAATGCATGCAGCAGCCAACTTTTAAGACACAAGTAGTCCCCCTGGATGAAAAATGATGAATCACATACTTAACTTGAGACTGAGAATACATCAAACTCGACTTCCCCTCCCCTCGAACCACCCGTCTTAGATTTTGTCCAGTTTTTCCGCCTTGACAACCGGGTTGGCCTTAGCGATCGCGTCCCTGCCTGCAGTGCGGTAGTCAAATGGGCACTCGTGTTTGTCCGAGTAGCGGTGCGTGGAACAGAAGAGATTGCCGCACCGGCAACTGAACCCTGTCAAGCCGACCCTCTTCTTACAGGCCGTGCAACGGTTAGGACCCTGCTTGGGCTTGGGTTCACCGCCTTCTCCCAAGGTGGGTCCCGCGCTCGGCTCGGGCGTTGAAATGGCTTCTTTTGGTTCTACCGGCTTCAGTTGTAGGTGGTGCTCCACGGTCCCGCCAACTGCAACTGGCTGCTCCTTGTCAGTTGTTGTCGATGATGATGATGATGATCCATTCACGATGTTTTCAATGGAGGATGCAGCGAGCTTGGCTTGCTCCTGCTTGAGGACAGCGTCCTTGTAGCATTTGGAGCACATGTTCATCGTGGCCACGCTCCCGAAGAAGCCGCAGTTATTGACACACAGGATTGGTCCCTCTGGAGGAGCTTGGCATCCGGTCTCATCGTGATCCATTTTTTCGTGGGTTCTGTGGGACAAAAGGTAAACAAAAAGATTACGCCCACATTCATATATATGCAACACTCAATACATATGACATCCTACTCCATAGTGAACAATTGGAGCACAAACTCTTGGAAGTAGGAACACACCATGAATTGCATGCAACATTAAAGAGTACCCATGATGAATATGTCCACCAACATACAAAATTAAAACCACTTAACATACAACAAACCGATGTATTCTGAATCTATCCATACATCCAGCCTCATTGACAAAAAAAAATCATAATCCAATGCCCCTCAAATCGAAATTATTGCTTAAACAAAAGAGCAATTGAGATTACTAGCATGCTTTGCCTAAGAAATCCCCCAAAAGAACCCATCACAAAGCCTTCCGCATCTCCTATCTAAACCCTCTAAAGGCTACAGAAGAAAGATTCTCCGGATCTAAAGCTAGAACCTCTTGGTCTTACATAAGAATCTCCCAATTTACAGCAAAAAACTCTCAATACACAATGTTAAATCGATGCATGTTGGAATAAGAATGAGCAATTCAACAGAAAAGACATCAAACTGCAGAAAACAAAACGAATTCAACAAGAACCCGTACCTAATTCAAATAAACAAAGAAAAAAAAAATCAAACCGATGCCTAACCAACAAAGTTTCCCCCTTTCTTCAATTTCTTAGGTGGGTCAACAAAACCCATAACCAAATCAATCAACCCCGGATTCCCAACAATCAACAAAATCGAAAACCCTAACCCTAACCTGCGAAATTCGATCGATTCTCAGACGAAATTCAACACCGACAATCCTTCACCGACCCATGAACAACTCAATCGTGAAACCCCCAAAGCAATTAACGAATCAAATCGAACGAACAGACCCAAAAACAAAACGATGATAATCAAGAAAAAGTAGTGGACGAAAACCAACCTGGAGAAGAGCGTATAGATCGCCGAGGAAGAGAGAGAGAGACAGGGATGATTAAGATTTGAGGTGATGAGAGGAGAGAGAAAGAGATGGGGTGGGGGGTTAGAGAGAGAAAGTGAAGAAATTTGGGATTTCTTGCTTTCTTTCGTTGGTTTCGTATGAATGAATCAGCCCCCCATCAACCTCTCTCTTTCTTCCTAATAAAGAAGAGAGAAGACGTTCTCTCGATGCCAACCAACGCCTAATTACTGATTGGGGAGGCAATCGACTGTTATTCCAACTTTACCCCTCCAGGGGGGATGTGTTTTACAGTCCTGCCATCGACTTGCCGTGTGGTGTCTAGTATTATATTCACGCATCCTCTTGGGACGTGGATTGCACGGCTTCCTTCCTTTATTTTAATTTAAAATTTTTTTTTTTTAGAGAGAGGGAATGAAAATGGAAGAAGAGATTAGATTTGAATGATAAGGTAAGGTATTCTCTTAATTATTTCTTTTCTTGGAGTCAAAGTTATTGTAGTTTCAACCCGAATTCATGGAACCCATTAGGTGATTCCCATACTTTTCTTTGGAGTTACTCGTGTGAAACGAGTTTAGCTTCTAAACTATATATTGGTCCATACAATAAATTTTATGCGAAACTATTTCATCATAAGAAACTATTTTATCATAAATGTATTGTGAAACGTGTAATTTTATGGTAACTTCTTATGAACATATAAGTAACTAATAATTTGCTTGAGATGATTCTGATAAAGGTCATCTCTAGATAATTATTGGTTATGTTTGTATTGAAAAGTCATTATGAAATAAGTCATAATGATATATTTAGGTCATGTTCTTTTATGCGGTATTTTGCGGAATGGTGTGGTGAGGTGTGGTTGAATTGTGGTGGTGTGGTGGAATTGTGGTAGGTTATTGGAATTGTGAGAGATAAAAGTAATGATTTGCAGTAAAATGTGGTGATGATGAAATCATGCGGTTGTATGTGCATGATTTATTAACCAGAAACGAACAGGGCCTTAAAAAGTCATTAGATAAAGAGTCTATCTTACGATTAATTTACATGAGACGGTTTCATACTAGAATTTATGTCATAACAATGGTCGAAACTTCCTGTCTTTCTTTTGTTTTATATTATTGGATATTTAAGGTTTACTAGGAATATCAAAATAACTTTTCTAGTAAATATATTTTGATAAATTTGCCCATGTACGTGTTTTAATAAGTAGTGAAAGAGAAATTGAGCTAGGCAATAAATATTAGTGAAAAGATATTAAATAACAAATTTTTTATATATTTAAAATAAAGTAACAAATATGCTAAAACAGATACATCATATAAGAAATACTAAATATATTGTCAATTTTTTCTTTCTATAGTTAAAAAGTAACAAATGACTTTTTAGTTTAAAATTTTATCTTTAAATGATTGGTTGCCGATATTTATATCATCTTTGATGCAATTTTTAGTTTTTATTGGCTTTCAATTATAAAAAAAAAATTGACAAGTGTTTGGGACCAAAGGGGCATTTTTAAGGGTTAAATATGGTGCATAATTCTTTGATATGTAGTTTAGGGTGGTTCAAGGGTCATACCAAATTTAAAAGGAGATGGTAAGTTGGAAAAATGATGACAATGTGGTAGATCAACCTTGTAAGTTTCACAAAAACAGTAATGTTTTTATGGTCATTAAAACTTGAATTTTGACAAGGAGTTAGAAATATAGAAAAAAGGCTTATATAAATTCTTTTTTATATGAAGACATTAATAAAAAAAATTAGTATATACTATCAAATTCTCAAGATTCCATCCATGTAAAAGAATTTATTTTATTTATATTGAAAGATTCAAACTTGTGGTTTAGTTTGGTACATGATAAAATAATTAAAGATAGGAATGAGTATATTGAGCTAATTATTGACTGCACATAAAATATGTTGTTTGGGATTAAGAGGATCACATTGTTTAAGCGTGTTTAATGAAAATAATGACATTATTGGAGGCTTGGAGGCAAGGATTAGGATATGGATATATATATATATATATATATATATATATATATATATATATATAGTATTAATTAGAAAATAGTGAAGTTGTAAGAAACATGGCTCCCAACATGCTTATACATGCTTTTATACGTCACAAAATAATATTATTGTTGTTTGATTTGAGTCATTTTTCTTCTACTAATATATTGTCGTTTGATTTTTGATTCATTTCTTCTATAGAGTTTCACGTTTTGGTCCATGAATCATTTCATTCGCTTTAGACATGCAATTCCCTCTCCAATTTCTTCAATCTATTTTTTTACCTCACTAATCAAATTAAGGAGCATGATGGATTCAGTGAATTTTTTTTATGGGATTTCTCAAAAGCTTTAAATAGTGACATAACCAAATTTTCTTTTTCTATAGGTGAGATGACTTTACATGGTATTATAGCCACATTGAGTATGTTCGGATCTCACATCCCTTGTTTATTTGCGCGAGGTGAAAGGGGTCGTTTCCCGCTTCAAGCTCAAAGCATATTTGCATGAGGGGACGTGTTGGAGTATAAAACCATCATTAAATCTCCAACTATTTGCTTAAGTTTTGGTTTGAGATGACTCCACATGGTATCAAAGTTGCATCGAGTAGATGTTTATTTGTGGAACCAGAGTAACATAGAGTAGATGTTTATTTACACGAGGTGAAAGAGGTCAGTCCACACTTCAAACCCCAAAAGCATATGCATGAAGGGACGCATTAAAGTATAAAATCACCCCTATCAACTATCAACTTAAATTTTCAGTTGAGATAGCTTCGTATCCTCTATATATATAAGTCCAAACTGAGTGAAACTGTTTATATTCAAATTTACATGCCCTTTAGAGAATTCAATCTTGCCAAAAAAACCAACATCTGAACAAACAGTTTGCTATACACAACAGAAACACATAAACGTAGGCACAAACAACACATCGTCCGATTATTACTGATATTATAAACCTAAGTTTCTGCTTCCTGTTTCCCAGCACTCATCAACCCTTTCGTCAACCAAATCGCAGTCTCCCTCGACGAAACAGGTTCCTCTCCAAATGGCTTCAATATCCCGGCGAGTTCATCGTATTTTTCCTGCTTCAGCAGCCTCGCGCACAGCTCCAGCAGTGACTCCAGCGCCTCCGCCCTCTGCTCCACCTGAGCACTCATCTCCGCCTTCACTTCTTCCTTCTGTGCCCCCCTGAGTCTGTCCATTATTCTCGTCAGGTAATCGATGGCGAGCTTTTCCGGCGAGTTTTCGTCCGGAGCTCCGGCCAGGATGTTGACGAGGTCGGTGGACAATCCGGCGTCCTTGATCTGCTGGATGTAGGTCGAGATCACACGGAGGCCCTCCTCCGCCTTCCAGATCCGGTCCGAGCAGCTCGTCGGGTCGACCCGTTTGGTTTCGACCCGGGTTTCTTGGGAGTCGGAGGAGGAGGAGGCTGCGGCGGTCTTGGCGGCGGCGCGTGGGATTCTGGGGAGTCGTGGTGGGCGGTTTCCGAACTTGGCGGCGGTGGTGGGGGTGGAGGGTTTGGAGGGGAAACGGGGGATGCTTGGCCGGGTGGGTTTGTTGGTGGCGGTGGATGGTGACTTGATGGGCAAGAAAACTGGGGAAGATGTGTGGCATTCTGATAGGTAGGGTTGTAACAGGGGATCTCTTAGCAGTTCTGCTGCCTGTATTATTCAGTAATGAATTGCATGTCAATAATATTGCAGATGTATTCTTTCAAGTAGGGTTGACAAAAAATTCGGGCTCGGATAAATCGGACATCATATGAATACTTGAGGATCGATACCCAGTTTTTTCACATACTTTTCAGATCGGACAAGCATGATTTAAATTGGGTTTCGGTCAAATCGGTCAATGTGAAAATTAGGACAAAAATTCTATGACCATACCCGGTCTTTTCCGGTGTTGAACAAATCTAAGTTATCAGGTTGGACAGATTTTTAACAGTACGCAAAAGATTGGGTCTGGGTGAAATTTGGGTCCGGATAATTTGAATGTTGGACTGTATCAACAAAGCCAGACCCCGATTGTTTATTAGTTTGGACAGAATCATTGAAATCGGGTGTGATCGGACCAGGACCTTGATGTGCGAATATTTTATTCAAAAGATTTCTTGAAAATTTGGAGTGAAAAATATCTATACATCAAGTGTGCTTATGTCCGAACCCGATTGTTCCTGATTGTTCGATTATTTGAATTTGGCTGAACCCAACTATTCTTTCAAATTTGGACAGCCCTGTCCAAAGTTGGGTTAGGTTGAAATTCAGGTCGAACAACTCAGACGGTGACAATATCAGCAAACCCAAATCCTGGTCATTTAATAATTTGGACAGAATTACTGGAACTCGACCCTATTGTCAGAATTTGTAATGCAATCTTTCGACATTCACTAAAATTGGGTGCGATCCGGACATTCACTAAAATTGGGTGCGATCCGACCAAGACGTGAATGCCTCAAAATTTGGACTAAAATGTCCATACACCAAGTGCCTCGTGTCCTAACCCAATTGTCCGATAATCCGAATTTCACCTCATCTGACTTGTCCTTAAAATTTGGACACCCCGGCCAGGATTTAAATTCAGACATGTTCTAGTTTTGAATTTGGTCGAATTATGATGACCATAAGGCAAATATTAACTGTTACTTACTGTTGGCCTATGTTCTGGGTTTTTCCTTAACATGGTCTTGATTAACCGCTTCCTGCACATCATTACATTCATTCATCAAAAACTACGCCATCAAAAGTTCCGTGGTTCTTGCTCAACTGAAAAACTGAAGGTAGTACGTCTTAAGCTACATTGGTTACTCATGATCTGTCACGACTTACAGATTGGCAGAGTACATAGTTGGGAGAGGAGAAATCGTCGATCGGTTGATTTTGTTGACTAATGTCGCCATATCCTGTCGTTAGGAGTAGCTCCAAAGTTCTTACTTTAGTAATCTTTTTTGCATTGCAATAATATGCAGATATGAAAAGCAAACTGAATGACTTACAGGTGCCCTAAATGCAGGTTGATGTGCTGCTATCTCAAACATACAACAACCTGTGTATACGAGCGTCAAATATTAAACACACAGCACAAAGTAATTGTCACTTTGTCAGTTAAAATGTAGCTAGTTTGTGAGGTTTTTTCCTTTACCTAAGGACCATATATCAGACTTGTAACCATATGGTAATTCAGCAAGAAGTTCAGGGCACATGTAGTTTGGACTGCCCACAATCTGCATTTTTTATAGTCAATTTCGCAGCGCTTCCTATAAGACAGTAAAAGCCTTGAAATAGTGAAGATAAGTCGATACCGAGAAAGCAAGATCATCTTTGCTGAGGAGTTTTGCAAGACCGAAGTCACCTAACCGGATGTCACTGTCCTTGGCAAGAAATATGTTGGAACACTGTAAAATGTAATCACAACAGAAACATGACAATGTGAAACACTAACAGTTTAAGCAAACAGAAAAACAGAATGTTGTTCGAAATTAGACCTTGATATCGCGATGTAAGACGCGATTGGAATGAAGATAGTCCACGGCTAATAGGAGCTGAGTCAACCATCTGCAGAGTTTCTGCATAGATTTACAGAATAGCATTTCCTTGACCTAGTGATATTGAATATTGTTCGATGATGATGAGATGGTGTTTGTTATCGTTTCACCGTGTTTATTTACCTCCTCAGGGAAAAATGTTCCTCTGGACTTCTTGATCAACTCTGCCCTGAAATATCAGATCACTCTAAATCCATCTTTAACAGTAAATTTGAACTATAACAGTAATTTGGTGAAATCTTACATGTCTCCACCTTCACAGTAGCTTGTCACAATGCACACATATGAATCCTGCATTTACATCACCAAATCCTTGATATTTGCTTTTTATTTTAATAAAACAGGAACTTGCAAAAAGAATATTACCCTTTCAACCCATGCATCTTTATACTCCACCACATAAGGGTTATTCAACTTTGCTATTATGTCCATCTGTTTGAAAAATCAGAGGAAAAACATCATTTTCAGACATTCAATTCAATTGACATTTCAACTGCAAAACAATCTAATGGAAGAGATTAGAATTTCACAGAAACACATTTTAATTAACTAACCTCTTGATGCGCGGTTCGCTTGAATCTCTCAGTTTGCTTGGCTAATTTGATCTTTTTCAGCACATATCTGCCAATTTAAGAACTCAAATAAAAATCCCACAATACAAAATAGGAAGAAATTAAAAGGAAAATCTTACTTTCTTCTGGGTTCCAACTTATGAAGAACAAGATAAGCAGTTCCAAAGGCACCCCTACCAATCTGCTCTACTATTTCATAGTCCTCCATTTTTGACAAACCTCCATGATCAACATTACTCACATTCTCCATTTTTGTATTATAAGATCTTGAAAAACAGCAGCAACAGATCAAGAGATTAGCAAAAATACTTCAACATGATACAATCATGGCTTCAATGGGGTTTGGCCCTGAAATATGCCCATGAGGCTGCTGGACCATAAATGTAATGAATTTAATACTCTTTCTCTGATTTTCTTTAACTTGTTAAAAAGAAACAGTTAAAAAAAAGAGATATTATATATACTCAAAAAAAGGGGGGAAAAATAAAAATACAGTTAATATGGGGTGGAGGAGGTGATTTGAGGAGGTTGGTTCATGCAAGAACCATGATCATCAGAAAAGGGTGCATTAAATTTCATGTTTAATAACAGCAGCCAACTGCAGTACCTAGGACTATGTAAGAGTAAAAGTACACAGGTTAAAAATATTAACTTTAGATAAAAAAAATACAGGAATTAAGTTGGACATCTACTTACACCAATGAGGAAATGCACAAAAGACGTACTGAAAGATGTCATAAAAACAAGGTTAATGATGAAAATTGGTAGGAACAAGGGGGGAATTGAAAGAAAAGCAAAGTATTGGGTAGTGATGAGCACAAAAAAAAAAGAAAAAAGAAAAAAAAGAGTAGGTGTCTGAAAGACAGATGTGTAGAAAGGATGGAAGTAGAAAAATAATATAAGGAATAAGGTGAAGTTTAGGGAGGACTTTGCTTACATGCCCAGATAAATGGGGGAAATGATTATACCCAGATAAAGTAGTTGGTATGTCACTGTCCCTAAATTTAACTATCTTCATTTTGGTTCTCTACCCCATTGACAGATTATACACCTAATTACAACCATAATACTTCAACATGAATTTAGTTCAGATATAAATATAATGGCAAGATTAGCCTAGACATCGTTTGGTAAAAGTTCTACGAAATTTTTTTTCTGAAGAAATTTTTCATAGGAAGCTTTTTCTGCGAAAAATTTTCCCCAAAAAAAAATCTCTTACCCCCCCCCCTCCAAAAAAGGAAATGTGGGCAATCGTGGATCTCCTTAAAACTTTTTTCATTGTCAAAATACAACTTAACATGGAAAAAAATAAGTTAGCTTGGGAAAATTGACCATTTCCCCAGAATTTTTGACCAACTAAATGCACTCCTAATGATATGTACCAACAAATTAAGCTTGAACTTTAAACTTGAATTGACTCCTCATCTTCACAATGTATTAGTTTGCATGGTATTACTGTATTAAGTAGTTGTTGCTAATTGCAAACATCATTGAACACGAGTGGTCAAGAGCACAAATTCTTCTTGCTTGGGATATTTATAGGGGTCAATCAGTCATTATTCCTGTTAGGTTGAACTATTTGCTTCTTTGTCCCTCTCCCAACCAAGAACTATCTTTATTGAAAGTAATAAGCATTTTGAGTTAAGATGATTATCATCTTGAATTTTATTTAAATCATTGATAATATGTATTATTATTTTAAGGATGATTAACACCCATAAGCTATATAAAACTATTTTTATTTATATTTTTTGATAAATTATATTATGCATAAAATGTACAAGTTGGTATTACTAATATTGATAGACACGTGTAATGCCAAGTCGACTCATAATTATTAATCATGAAAAATGTATGATAAAATTAACATGCTACTATCATCATACAAAAAACTGTAACTGGCATTGGTGTATTCATTTTGATGACTAGCTCGAAAATTTGAACCCAGAATATGATAAACAGATAACTAAATAGTAGATGGTTATTACTTATTATATAAAACCAGAAACAAGAAATCAAGATCACAAATGACTGTCATTACCTGAAATGTGAGGCCAGCTGTTCCGCTCCACTTGGGTCTCAAAGGGCGGCTAAATTCCATGCCAGCTGTCGCACGCCCAATGGTCAAGGTATTACTATCACGCTGGTTGCCGTGTACCTAAGTACCGGGAGTCCTTGAGTTCTGAATGCCCAATCACACTAGTCATTATACTAAGGGAGTGTTTGGTAGGAACCCCAGGGAAATCTTTCCATGTTCCCCGGGAAAAATTTCCCTTAGTCCCCCTTAAGGGAAATTTTCCCTAGGAAAATGGAGAAAATGGTGGGCCCATCGTGAAAAATTTCCCGAAGTCAGCCCGCATCCAAACATGGGGAAAATAAGTCAACCCGGGAAAATTGACCATTTCCCCGAGGTTATTGACCAACCAAACGCACCCTAAAGAAATGCTTGACCTACAAACTAGCAGGACCATATTTTATCACATGGATCATAATTGACCTTTGTGTACGCTTGTCATCGGCTTCAATCCATGGAACTGTATAATTTACCCGAAATATAGAATCAATTTGACCCCTCTCAAGTGAAATATTCACTTTTTGATTCTTGCCGAAAAGATTCCGGGGAGAATATGCAAAGCTGTCAGGAGATTCAGAGGAATGGATTAATCTCGATTGGACTAGATGCCAAGAAAATTTGAGAAAGACAAGAATTTTGGAAACAGAAGAAACTTGTTTTCCTCGCCATAACTTTTCAAAGGAAATGCATCTAGGCCAACTCTACAGTTACACACAATCTACCATACCCATGAATCTATGAGCAAGAGTCCCAATTGGAAGACGTGGTAACCTCTCTCAGTACCTTTTACAAGCAACTAGATATTGACATCAATACATCATTCAAGTAGATCTTCCTGTCAGATGGATAAACAATCCCCCCAAACCACAAACTAGCCCAGCTCAGTTCACCAGCTCCTCCATGATATCAACTATGTCATGAATTTTATAGCTAACCACATGAATAAGAACCTTACAAAGTAACAGTATGTTCAGAAATCACAGTTCACGTATCTTCGTTAGCAGGGGAAAATAAACCAAAACATCTATGTAATCATGTAGGAAATAAAGTATTCCATGAAAGTACCTTCCAATTAGACCCGAGAGTGGTCCATGAAAGCATCATCTGTTCTTACAAATTGAACTTCCTATGAGTTTATTTTAAGTCTCATAAAGCCCTAAATATTGTACGTTTGAAAGCTTTTATGATTTCAAAATATCCTAGATAAATTAATCCCTACAGCAGCTTAGGTTGTTTGTTGAAGATTTGAAAGCGGCATTCATATGTGTCACAAAATTTGCAAATTATGTTACATATAGTTTCCAGTAAAACTGTCCAGAGTTTCACCTGAGGCACCACGACACATGATGTGAGCCAAATGGGAGCGGGCATTCGCCACCTAACATTTCAACATATTCTCAACACTAGCATCCACTGTATTTGCATGGACAATCACCGTTATATTGGAAATTTTTAGAGGCTTTGACTATGTAACCTTATAGATTTTAAAATGTTGAGTTCATCAAATCATTCACAGACTTCAGTTGTTCTTTCTTAGTGCATTCGAGCATTAAAATTGATTAACGCCTCTTTGACCTTTGCCAAGTTGAAGGAGTCAACAACACACTGTAGTAATACAAAGCTTTAAAGTAATTGGATTAAACGCATTGAAATTAATTCGAACCCTTTTGACAATGTGGAAAAGTCAACAACACGTTCAAGCAGACAAAGCTTTAAAGTTAGTGGATTAAAAGAGTCCCAAAACTGAATTACCTCCAGCAGAGGCTGAGGGAAAATGCTGACATCTTCCATTATTCCCATAGTCAAAACAATCTCTGCATCTCTTCTTCCTTGATTCAGATTATACGACTGCCAAAAAAGAACATAAAGAACACAATTATCATGGCATTGAATTATTGCACCGCCACCGATTCCTCAATCTAGCAACATCAAAGCTGGCGTTCTATAGAAGCATATAATACAGATTCAGAATGGACAAACACAGTTTTAAATCTAACATTAAGGGAAGTCCTCAGATAAGCATAGATATTAATTGCAATCATACAGTCCCTCCAACGTGGACAAAACGCTGCACCAAAATATAATAAAAGATGTGAAGCCACAAATTCTTCAGAAGACAACTGAAAATCAGCCATGCAACATTTCCCGTAACCTTTTGAAAAGAGAGAACAATAGATACATCACGAAGAAAATACCTGGCCTTTCTTGGTTGTAAGCTGCCATAGTATTGTTTCAGGCTTTGTTTTTCTGACTGTTGGTTCCCGCCTAATATACCACAGCGGGGATTACTAAGTTGAAAATACGCCGAGAGTTTGTTATGATAATTGCCTATCTCAAGAATTGTGAAAATCGAACTTATGTTTTCCTATCCAGAAACCGAATAGATATATCATTGACCTCTGCCTCAGCCATCTGTAGCCTCAGCACACCAACTGAAAGAAGCTCCACACCCGAAACCTAAACAAGCATAAACATAAACAAATATAAGCGTGGAAACATTTAGTGGTCGTGAAGCTCACAGTACACATCTAGGTTTGACGGAAAGTTGAATAAATCAGTTTCCCCAAGATCCATTCACAAGAAAATAAGAGACTATAAACTTTTTAAAAAAAATACACAATTTTAAGAAAAATTACTGACCATGCCAAAATAACCACGCTCCATGTATCAGCCATTGATGGATTCAATCACTTCATCTAAACGTCTGATATTAATCACTTTTCCTGCATAACTTGACAGATAAAATTTAATTCAATGAAAGGAAGGTTGCGCCAGAACATAACGCTCTATTCTCCATCAACACAAGGCCAAAAACCTACCATATCCATCATGAAACGAATCTTCAACAAACTTGGATGGAAGAACATTAGCTCCTTCACACACCAGCCCACGAAACTCCTGGTTTGGTCCTACCTTGTGCCACAAAATGGAAAAGGACATTCTTTTGAAAAATTAGTTATTTCAGAAAGAGCAAAATACACCACGATAGCTGCAATGTCATCAGAAATTTACTTTCCAGACGAGTAAAACCAACAGATTTCCAACAGATACTGATAGCAAATTTGGGTTTAGTAGTAGCCAATGAATCTTCCAAGTTGAGGAGGAAGAACAATTGTTATATGGTACTCCTTGGAGACTTGGAGTAACTACCTAGGTCCTCCAAGGAGTTAAATTTGAAAAGAAATTCATCAATATTCCTTGTAAAATTCATGATAAACTTATCAATATTACTGCGAAATTCATCAATTTGTATACAATAATCATCAATTGATAAATTGACCTATTTAAGTTGCATGTAGAGGACCAAGGGTAGGTAAGTAAACATCCCAAATTTCCCAAAATTAGCACTAGCAAACTCTCATTCTCAAATTATCATTGTAAAAAATTTGCACATGAATAGTTTGAGCTTCAACCGCATGATAATAACACCCAAAACTCATTATTATAAACCCATTTTCCCAAACACAATTCAACTCCTACTACCACAATCTACAAAAAATCCTCAAACCCAATTTCATCATTCATCCCCAACTTCACAGAAATCCTCAATCAACAAAAATTCCAGCACAGTCCCAAAATTCAAAACAAAAACCAGACATATATGAATAAGAAAAAAGACACTAACATTACACTAAAAAATGTACCTGAAAGACCAATCTGATGCCATCCCGAGTGTCAACAGCAACAGGCATGCAAGAAGAAAAATACCCACTATCAATAATCCGATGAACATCCTCCTGAACCTCCCTAACAGTCAAAGCTGAGTTCGGCCGAGAAGCTTTCAAAGCTCACAACACTCTCTCTTCGTCCTCCCTCCTCGCACGAGTCACCGCCGATTTCAACTCCGACTGAGTCGGGTCGGTCCGAGTCAGGGCCAATGTCGATGAGCATACTAGTGGGGGTGGCGGTATGCGGAGTTTGGATTAAATTGTCACTCAAGTATTTTAGGATATCAAAAATGTTATTAAATATTTTCGATCAATTTATTGTCACTTAATTTGATAAAATTGTTTAAAAAAAAACACTTTTATAAGCTTATTGGTTGTGGCAAGTTAAAGTGCGAAAAATTAGTTTACTAATTGAACTCGATAATCAAAATTGGCAACAAAGGACTAAAAACATGAAAATAAACCAAACTCACTCTAACCCCATTGAAAACTCTTTTTCATCCTCTCCTATATTTCATCTTGTTGTCTTCCCCTCTCTCTTCTTTTCGTTGTTCTTTATTTTTCTTGTAAATTTCAGTGGTGAGTGGTAGGTATAGTAAATGTTATTTTTAGTAATTTTTGGAATGTTTATATAAGTTTAGATAAATTTCTGGAATATGAAATGAACAAATTAAAGGTTAGAGTTTTAAAATTTATAAGTTTCAAAATATTAAAAACTTCAAAATTTAAAAAATAAAAAATAAAAAATAAAACATTAAAATATTTAAAAATTTAAAAATTTTAAATTATAAAAATTGGAAATTTAAAAATTTTAAAAATTTAAAAATTTAAAAATTTAAAATTTTAAAAATTTAAAAATTAAAAAATTAAAAAATTTAAAAATTAAAAATTTAAAATTTAAAATTTAAAAATTTAAAAATTTAAAAAATTTAAAATTTAAATTAAAAAATTAAAAAATTAAAAAATTAAAAAATAACTAAAAAATAACTTAAAATGAACAAAATATTAAATAAAATTTAAAATTTTTGAATTTTTAATATTTTAAAATTATGAAAAATATAAATTATAAATTATAAGTTATAAATTATAAATAAAACTTTAAAAATCTAAAATTTAAAAGTAAAAATAAAAATTTAAAATTTAAAATTTAAAATTTAAAATTGAAAATATAAAATACAAAATATAAAATATAATATTTAAAATTAAAAATTTAATTAAAAATTAAAAATTAAAAAATTAAAAAATAAAAGTTACAAAATTAAAAAATAAAAATTAAAAATTAAAAGAATAAATAATAAATAATAAATAATTAAAAATATTGGTAAGTTTCTGTAACTTTCGGTAATTTTCGGTAACTTTCGGTAATTTTCGATAAGTATTTAACAAAGTCTACTTACCTTCTAATTGCAAATGGGTGATGATTCACACTTAAGTATCTTAATGGAAGAGAGAGTCAAGTTTCACCCATTGATAATCATCGTAACCGTTTTCCTCTTAAACTTGAGGGAGTTTGAATTTTTTTTTTTTTTTTTTTACAATGGTAAGCAAAACAGCTAGGCAACTCTTCTTTCAAGAGACAACCCCAGCCTATCTTCACGCAAGATACAACTCAACCTAGCAGATTCCTCAAGATTCCAGAAGTAATTATCCTCGATGTTAAGACCAGCTTTAGCAAGTGTAACACCCCAACACCCTTCCTTAATCACAAGATTAACATTAAACATACACTAAACCTGTGATTAGCGCAGCGGAACACCTAGGGTGGAGGTATTACCGCCATCCCCACTCGGGACAAGGCTACAAACTCAAACACACCATTACAGAACACTTAAATCACCAAAATTACTCATCAAAACCACAAGCAAGCAACAAATCTCACAACTCATCAAGAACTACCAAGAATCACTTCACAACTTCACCAAATTAACATGCATCAATTTCAAACTCAAACCCTAATCGCTCTAACTTAACCACACTATAAATTCATACTTAGAAATCATAAAGGAAATGAAAAACATCAAGAAAACACAAATTAGAAATGAAATTTCAGATTAGGGCATAAAGAATAGAGTTAGGGTTTGAGAATTATACCACTTGGAGAAGAAATTGAAGGAGAAAAACAAGAGAGGAGATGGAGGAGGTGGCTCGGCCACCCCTAGTGGTCGCCGGCGAGGTTACTGGCCGCCGGAATTTGGCCGGAAAAACAGGGGGGCTGGGGCTGGCATGGAGAGAGGAAGAAGAAAGAGTGGAGAAATGGTGGTGTAATTTCTGATTATGAGAATGAGTAAAAAGGCCTTAGCACCCTCCCCTTTTATATAAATAAATCCCATAAATAATTAACTCTCTAGATTAGAAGTTAACTTAGACAATTAGTAATATAACTAGCTAGGTAAAATAATTGGTATCGACTAAATAACATTAATTGACATGAGACTTGATAAAATAGTTTAGCAAATGATTAAATAAAATTACTTGAAAATAAATTGGGTAAAATTAACTAGTATTAAACCACATAAAATAAATTGGTAGGATAACACTAATAAAATAACTCGGGCGATAGAATATACTTAGGAAGGTTGGATAATATAAATCGTAACTGAAACGGAAATTAAAATTAATATAACCTTCTTCGGTTACGAACGTAAAATCGAGAACGATAAAATAAATTATATAACTTATCGCAAAAGTATTCATAAACTCGTAATAATATTTATAACTTTAAATCCGAGATAACATAAAATCAACCCGTTTAACCATCACCTTGCTTGAGACCTGTCGCGCAAAAAAAATAATAATAACAATATTAACGTAAAAGAAGAAAAAATTTTAACCGTGTATTCTAGTTAATTACCGTGATTAAGCTTTTAATTAAAACGGTTTTAGGGCGGATCGTTACACCCTCCCCCCCCCCTAAAACGGTTTTAGGGCGGGTCGTTACAGCAAGCCAGTCTGCCGCCCTAGTAGCTTCGCGAAAAACGTGAGTAACCTTGAAATAGGAACATTGATCAGCAAGGTATTTTTTGATGTCACAGAGAATTTGATGGATGGTCCAAGGAGTACCACAAAGACCTTTGAGAGCGTCGATGACAATTTTATTATCTCCTTCGATAACAAGGTTGTTTAGACCAAGATGAATAGCCTCACGGAGACCATTACGTAAAGCAGTAGCTTCCGCCACCAGGATGGAGGACTGGCCCAAATTAAAGGAGCAACCCGAAATAAAGTTACCAGCCCAGCCACGAATGATAAAGCCACCAGCGGCGCTATGAGAGGATTTAGCACCATCGAAGTTGAGCTTGTACGTGCCGATTGGCGAGGGGGACCAGGAAATCCAAGAAGAAGATGGGCGCTTGAGGGAACCATGACTGTCCG
The DNA here is from genome assembly GCA_029582165.1 of Portulaca oleracea. Taxonomy (NCBI): domain Eukaryota; kingdom Viridiplantae; phylum Streptophyta; class Magnoliopsida; order Caryophyllales; family Portulacaceae; genus Portulaca; species Portulaca oleracea. Next base: position 6,766,077 of record CM055889.1, read on the forward strand.
AATTCAGTTCATAGTGAAGGCTGTCAAGCTTAGAGCCAGACCTCCATTCAGTGATAGCCTTTTTAGCGTGGATGAGGATGCCATTGGGATGCGACTTGATTCCTTGGAAAGTGAGAGCATTTCTTGCTTTCCAGATGCTCCAAAGAAAGGCGACAAACTGCTCCAAAAGACTTCGACTTTGTTCCTGTTTGTAATGTTTAAGAAGGCTAAGAATACCCGAATGAGAGCGTGGAAGATAGGGAAGCCAAGACTGATCACAAGCAAGCTTCCAAGCATTTTAGGCTTGAACACAGTGCAAAAAGATGTGATTTTGATCCTCTATATCGCAGGAACAGTGGGGACAAATTGGGGTGATAGCACACCCCCGCTTTAAAAGCGTGCTATTAGTGCTAAGGGATTGTCTGCAGAGGAGCCATAAGAAGACTTTCAACTTGGGTTGGATGTCTAACTGCCAAATCCACTGGTATTCCCAAGGTTGAGCATCAACCTTGAGGCCATGGGCTAGCTAAGTGGCAGATTTAGTGGTAAAAGAGCCACTACTAGAGATGCCCCAGCAGCAATGATCTCTAACATCATTATCCGGGATAGGGATATCCTGAATGAGTCGAATAGACTGATCATTAACCAGACTATGGAGTAAATTAAGGTTTCACTGCTTATCCAGAGTGATAACTTCAGAAGCTTTAAGATCCAAATTAACATTGTTGGGATCGATGTTTGGATTCAGAGAGAGTATTTCAGAAGAGTGGCACCAATTATCCGTCCAGAACTTTATATCTTTCCCATCACCAACCGACCATCTCAAACCTTTTTTAAAACAGGCTATGTTTCTGAGAATGGCTTTCCAGACCCAGGAATCATTATTTTTTATTTTGCGATCAAAGAAGTTAGTATCTAGGGGATATTTAAGGCGCATTAAGTCAACCTAAATACCTGAACCAAACAGATGGCGCCAGGAGAGTTTGCTCAAGAAGGCACTATTTACGCCCCAGTTTTACGGAGCCCGAGCCCCCCCCCCCCCTATTTTTTACGCATGCAAATTTTGTCCCAAGAAACTAGAACAAGGCCCTTATTCGAATTCAAATCCTTCCAAAAGAAGTTACGACTGATGGAGTCGATTTCAGAAGCAGTGGAGGTAGGGAGCTTGAAGCATTGCATGGTATGAGCTGGCAGAGATTCAAGGTTTGATTGAATTAATGCAATACGCCCGGCTTTTGAGATAAATTTGGTTCCCACCCTTGAAGTTTTTGGTAAGATTTGTTAATGAGATTAGCGAAGGTTCCGTGGGAGGGTCGGCCTTTAAAAAGCGGACAACCCATATATTTTCCTAGACCATCTCGTCTAGGAATATTAAAGATGCTGGAAATCAGGTGCTTGTCTTGGGAGTTGGTATTTTTGGAGAAAATGAGAGAAGACTTGTTAAAGTTGATCAGCTGGCCAGAGAGAAAGCTGAATCTGGATATAAAATGTTTTAGAAGGGTGGCTGCATTAGCAGTAGCTTTACAAAACAGCAGACTATCATCTGCAAAAAGGAGTCAAGGGATAGCTTGAGAATTGGGTGAGAGCTTAAGACCCACCCCGGAATTCGGAAGCGAGGTTAACGTTCGAAGATAGGAAGTGAGGATTTCCGTTCCTATTATAAAGAGGTAGGGGGAGAGAGGATCTCCTTGGTGAATACCACGAGAGGGTTTGAAGAACCCACAAGTTTCATTATTGATAATAAGAGAGTAAGATACAGTTGTAACGCATTCACGAATCCAGCTAATCCACTTATCGGCAAAGCCAAGTTCTTTTAAGGCTTGAAACAGGAAGTCCCACTCCATCCTGTCAAAAGCCTTCTCAAGATCCAACTTTAGAGCAACCATGCCTTTCTTTCCGTTCATGTTATTAAATTTATGCATAAATTCATGAGTAACAAGGATGTTATCATGAATGGATTTGCCAGGGATGAAAGCAGATTGGACTGGGTCAATTATTTTGTCTAGAATAAGTCTTAATCTATTTGCCAGGATTTTAGAGATTATTTTGTAAAGACTATTACAAACGCTGATTGTGCGAACTTGAGATGGAGTTGAGGGTTCAAAAACTTTTGGGATAAGCGTGATAAGAGAGTGGTTAATTTGCTTGAGCAGCTTAGCCTCTCTGAAAAATGATTTAACAACATCACATACATCTTTTTTAATAATGCTCCAGTAGGCTTGATAAAAGCTGATAGCGAAGCCGTCAGGACCTGGGGATTTGTATTTATCTTGCTGGAAAACAGCCAATTCAATTTCTTCACTGATTACATCTTTCGTTAGCATAAGATTATCTTCATCAGATAATCTAGGAGAGATATCAAGACCCAAATTACGACTGGGGTCAGCGTCAGATTTGAATCTCTTAGTGAAATCATTAATAAAAATATTTTTAATTTCCTGAGAATCGGAGGTCCATTACCAAGATCATTCTTGATATGAGATATACTTGTTTTGCTCTTTCTACTCCGCATAGTTATATGAAAAAGCCTAGAATTTTTGTCACCATTAAGTAGCCAATTTTTTCGATGAAAAGGCCCCCAAAAATTTTTATTGAAAGAGTGCAAACACTCCCTTTGTCTAATAAGTCGGTTAAACTAGCTATTAAGACAGGCACTATCAGGATTATTGATGAGCCTGTCTTCAATGGAATGGAGGAGCTCAGAGTTTCTTTGTAGTTTGGCTTTGTAGTTTCCAAAGGTTGATTTAGCCCAAGATTTCAACTTTGATTTTGCAAGGGATAATTTTTTAGTGAGACGGAACATAGGCGTTCCTGTGGGACGTGAGGTCCAGCAATGTTTGACTAATTTACGAGCTTGATCATAAGAGGCCCAGTGAGGTTGAAATCAAAAGTTAACACCTTTACGCGGGGTGGGAGAGGGAGTCGTTTCAAGGAAGACATAAGAGTGGTCAGAGCAAGTGAAGGGTCCATTAGAGACACGATATTTACGAAAGATTGCCTCCCAAGCAGGGGTGATCAAAACCCGATCAAGTTTTTCGTATATGCGGTGCCCTTTACAGAGTTTTTTCCAAGTAAAAGGAAGCCCAAAAACACAAGCAACTGAGAGTTGGATAAAAAGTGATTGAGCTTAAAGAATCTGTCAGGAAGAGGATTAGGCCCACCAAATTTATCAGCAGGACAAAGGAGCTCATTAAAATCACCCATAAGACACCAGGGTAGCGAAATGTTGGCAGCTAATTAGTTTAATTTAACCCAAAAAGCCTCTTTCTCACAAGTCTGGGCTAGCCCATAACAAGTAGTTACAATGAAACGGGAGTTCAAAGCTTTATCAATAATTTCATAGTGAACGAATCTAGAATCATGTTCGATTACAGTTAAATCAATCGAGACATTATTCCAAAGACACCAAATGCCCCCTGAATGATTGGAAGGAGGTATAGAGAAGAAGTTAGACAGTCCCAAACGGGGTAAAATACGCTTAGTGTTTTCTCGATTGACCATGGTTTCAATAAGAAATATGAGGTCAGGTCTAATTGTGGCGTTAATAAATCCAATTTCTTGTTTTAACTAGGTTTTTTTAGCCCCTTGCACGTTCCAACAAAGGATCTTCATAATAAATTAGTTGAAACTTTATTAGTTGGCTTCCGCAGCCCAAATTAACCGGGTTCCGCACCCAATATGAATTTTATAATAGTAGATAAGAATAATGAGGGGAGTAAGTATATAACACCTTAAAGCTCTCAAAAGCCCAAGGTTCTGAAATCCAAAGATGGAGACCATCCACAAAGAAGGTAAATGGATTACAAGGATATTGTGTAATACAAGGCAAAACATAGATTTAGAAAGATCGAAACAGATAATAATAAAATTGGCAGCAACAACCTTAGAAGGGACGGTAGCGGGAGTAAAGGATGACTGCCTAGCTGATATACCAGTGGCAACAACATCCAAGCCCAACCACGATACTAAAAAATTATCCAAGCTTAATCCAAAAGATAAGCAAGAAGCCCCCCAACGGGAGGAACAAAAACAAAAAGAACTGAAACAGCTCTTTCATCTTTGACAATGTGAATTCCTGCAATAAAGAGGAGATTGTTAAGAAATGGTATGGAGTTGGTGGGAAAAATAAGTTATTCAAATTTCTTAACAGTATACAACTCTAGTAGTAAAGAATTGATTGGTTAAAAACCAGATACAGGGAGGGGATGGCAGTAGGGGCAAAGAGGTGAGGAATAAACCAAGTAGAACAAACATAATTGCAAATAAGAACACCAACAAGCAGGCAAAAATACCAAAAAAAGACAATTTTCCTTGGCATGAAGCTTACAACCTTCAGGCAATTGGGGATGCACAGGATATAATTGATGTTGCTAAAAAAGGCTTGTGACAGCAAAGCCCAAGAAAAGTAGGGAAAAAAGGAAGAAAAAAAAGACATGGTGGGTTTGATGACTAAGAGAAGAGCATAAGATAAGGAGAAAGGCCATAAAGCAAGCAAAGCGGGGAAGGGGGTAAAAGGAACACTGGACACAAAGAAGAAGTCAACAAAAAACTCAATTTGACACTCTTTTTAAAGAAAGAAACGTTGAATCTTAAAGGAAAGGCTACAAATGAGAATTACACCTTGAATCTTAAAGGAAAGGCAAAAATTTAAGCCACTTCGAAGCCCAAAAAAAGGATGCTAAAACACCATAACTCACTAACTCTTTTAACCAAAAGATAAAAATCCGACACAACATTTTAGATTCATCCTCTAAACAAGAGCTAAAACAAATCGAAATTAACCATAAATCCAACAAGGGGACTGCAGAAACAATCAGAAATCTACTGAAGGCAGGCCTTGAAGCCCTAGGAACAAACACACCTGAGAGAGGCGCCGTAGGGGTAGCTGCAGCGGAAATACTCCTTGCCACGCTCGTATACTGAACCTCGGAACAGTAGCCCAAGGCAGCCACGCGGCGACGCATGCCAGGGGAAGGAGAAGAGTCAGATCGGCCAAATAGATTTTCCGAAAAATCCAGGAAAACAGCCTGAACAAGCCAGGAAAGCTTGAGGGCATCAATATTTTCCAGAATGCCACAACAGGGACAGCAATGTGTGGTGTTTCTCCTGAAAAAAGGAATTAGGCTAGCAATTAGGGTAAGTATGAGCCACCATAGGGGAATAATCAAGGAAAAAACAAAGATAGATCTGCAAAGAAGAGATAGAGCTCGGTAATAGAGGAGAAAGGGGGATTCGAAGCAGTGGATATTGTGTAAGAAATTTTAGGGTTCATTCTGGAGGTAGGGGGAAGACTCTAGAGAGAGTTGAGAGGTCCCTAGTAAGGGTTTATGACTTTTCCCTTGGGGAGTTTGAATTTATATTTCTTCTACATTTCCCCCTTCTCCCACCCCTTATCCTTACTTTTTGTCTACTTGACTTCACCATTTCAAATCAAATTCACATATATGAAGTGAATAAAGAAATGAGTCATCAAATCTTCATAGTTTTAAAGTTCAATGTAAGTTTTTCGTGACTACATTATACTCAGAATCCATGAAATATCTCTGTTAAATCTCTCTTTGTTTTTTCTTTGAAAGCAAACTTCACGTAAAATTGGTTAGTTTATAGGTACAAAGGCCATATTTCAGAAACTAAGTGTAAAACCCCGAAAAATCCAACGATATTGACCGTGACGTCGTTAATAGAATAGGTTTGACTTCGTGTTTTATTATTATAAGTTTGTGTTTATTTATGCTAACGCTGGTACCGCTGAATGAGTTGAGGACTAACAAGGGTAGAATAGTAATTTCCGCTGGCTAATATTATTATTTGATTAATTACGGGAATATTATTTGCTATGTGATTATATGATTATTAAAATTAATATTATTATTACTATTATTAGAATTATTAGGTTTTTAGAAAAATCAGTTTTTAATTGTTAAATGGGTTGGATTAGGATTAGATTAGATTAGTTAATTGGGCCTAATTAAATGGGTAATATATAAACCCCTTTCTCCCCTCTCAAACCCTAAAAAAACCCTAGCACCCCTCTCAATACCAAACCCTAGCTCCCTCCCTCTCTCTTCCTCTCTCTGAAACCGACGGCCACCACCACCAGACGTCGCCATCACCGCAGCCTCCGCCACCGAGCACCGAAACCACCGCAACCACATTCTCCTTCCTCTTCCTCTCTCTCTCCCTCTGTTTCGCTTTCTCTTTCTCCCTCCCTCTGCTCGACCGACGCAAACCACCAGCCACCACCACCGTCGACTCCCGACCACCGTGCGACCCTCGTCATCACCGGAAACCGCCGCACGCCCACTCGGACACGAAGAAACGGCATCGTTGTTGGGTTCGACCGACCACCACCGCGACTCGACCACGCCACCATCGCCACCCACGCCTCGCCGCCTCGACCGCCGCCCCTCGTGCGCTGTCGACACCGATCCACGGACCACGACCGCCGCCCAGACGGTAGAAACACCTGCGTAAACCCTAACCCTAACCCTAACCCTAACCCTAAACTGATTCTATTTCTTTTACTGCTTTTCTTTTTCCTTTTTCTTTCTTGTTTTATTATTAAAAATCTGATTTATATATTTATAATTTTTATGTTTATAATTTATGTAATTTTGTAATTAGGGAAAATTATTTGTAATTGTAATTCTTGTTGTAATTAGGTGTATTTTATTAATTGTTATGTGTAAATTCTTAATTGTTATGTGTAATTTTATGTTATAAATTGTAATTAGATTAGGTTGTAATAGTTGATTATTAGGTTTAAAAGTAGTTCTTTAATATTCTTTATATTCTTTACATGAATCGTTTAGACCACAATATTATTGTATGTACGAATTTGGAAATTTATCTACCTAGGATAATTCTTGAATTTTAGTTTTATAAATCGTTATGTTCGTTATTGTTCTTTAAAAGTAAATCTTGTTAAGGTTGTTAAATAAATTAGTTAACTTACGACAAGCTAAATTCTTGTTAATAAAATCTTGAATTCTTGAATAGTAGTTAAGAAATTTACATATTGATCTCTTTTAAAAGTTATCCATGATTAAGTTGTTAAGTGAATTAAATTTGTTTAACTATTAAAAGTTCATTTTTTTTTTGTTAGTAATTCACGTTTCTTGTTAAATCTTGATTCTTGAAAATTAATTAGGTTTCTTGTTTCATTAAGTTAAATATTGTATGTTCTTTTATTTTCAGGACTCATTCATGTTAGGGTTTAGATAACATTATTATTGTATGCACGAATCTTTAAAGTATAATTATCTAGATTAATTCTTGAATCACGATTAAATATTCATATGTTCTTTAAATTCTCTTAGGGTTCATTCATGTTAATTTCATGTGTAATCTTGATTAAATAAGTGAGTTGGTTAAATTACTAAAAAGGAATTCGATTCTTGTTATTAATTCTTGATTCTTGATTATTTTCCCTTGTTATAACTTATTTGTAAATAATCCATGCTTTAATCTTTAAAATCTTGGTCAAGTAATTTATGTTTTAAGTAATTTTTTATTTCTTTTATGACTTTAGGGTTGATTAAATTTATTAAAGTGTCTTTTATGTTTTCTAAATTAAGTTTACTTCTACAAGTTTAATTTTTTGGACCTAAGTTAAGTTGGACTTCATATCTTAGTCCCTAGCTACTGTTTCAAGTCCAAATTAGAACCCCGAGACCGTTTGGTAAAAGTTAGAACCGAAATAACAAATTAATTGATAACCGTTAACGGGACAGTTTTGTTAGTGTCTAAAGATCGGGTTTCCACGGCTAGTGTAGTTGCCTTTTGATCAAACCCTTTGAACTGGAGGTTCCCTTAGATGTTAGGAACCATAGGAATTTTACGGATCGAACGTTTGATTTGTATAGCCCGAGTTATAACCGTTTTACCGGAACCTGTCAGATCTGGACCAATGGGAAAGACGGGTGTTTTTGGAGTCCTTCGGGACTGATTTGGGCTTAACCATCAACATAGAAGTTTTAGTAGACATCCCGAGGTTTCCGAAAAGTCCAGAACCAGCCCCGTAGGATGTCGGGAAGTCGAGTTGTGACTCGTTTTATGTGAACGTTATAATCTGTCCTCTGCTTGCTTCCTTTTTATAATAATTGTTGAGTGAAATTAATGTGTGACCCTGTTATGTGTTATCTTAGAGATGTTAAGTGTAATTTCATAAATGATAGGAACCTAAGTGTTCCTAGGGGATGGGTTAGGTAGTTAATGGATAATTCTAACCTCGTTAGAACGCGTTTTGATTAGATAATTACTTTTATTCTAGGCCCGAGTTAGTGCGAGACGTTAGTGAGCTCAAGTGTGTTCTTCTCTTGCTGTGCTGTGAAGTATATCAGGTAATTGTCTATGCTCTAATCCCCACCGGGATGCTCTTTAAATGTGTTTTGATGTTTTATAATTTATTTTGAGAATTGCATCCCGAAAGGGGACTTTTGTGGAAATACGACCATCTGTTTTGATAATCTTTTTGATTCGATTGTGGTTTTTGGTTTATTTGAGTTGAGAAATTGGATGGTCTTTTATTCGAAGTTTTGTCAATGGTTTTGATAACTTGGGATGGTTGACTTGAGAGTCGTGAGTTGAGTTTGAATACTGTGTAATTAATTCAAGTGGAAACGTTAAGCGGGTTCGGGGATAACTCATTGTGCAGGTGTAACAACCTGCAGGGTTATGGACCAGGAGATCAGGGCTTCCTTCCCTGATATAGGATAGTTTTTGATGCCTTTGGTAGGCGATATTATTGATGCCTTTGGTAGGCGATGTTTTTGATGCCTTTGGTAGGCGATATTATTGATGCCTTTGGTAGGCGATGTTCTTGATGCCTTTGGTAGGCGATGTTTTATGCCTTTGGTAGGCGATGTTATTTATGCCTTTGGTAGGCGATGTTCTTGATGCCTTTGGTAGGCGATGTTACTTTAAGGGATTTGGTATCCCGCCCGCAAATTAAAATATGGATTGGAGGGGTTGAGGAAACAGTTAAGGGTTGAAGGTTTGTAAAACGTTTGTTTTGATCCCTCTCCCTAAAATGAATTGAAATGAACTTAAACTGTTTTTAACGTTAGGGGTAGACATTATTGAGATTTCCCCCTCATTTTCTGAAATGTTTTGATTTCAGGTGAAGATCTAAATGCTGGGGACGGGAGTTAGAAGTGAGGACGACGAGTCTAGAAGTCCTTGAACCTTTTATATTGTTTTCGTTATGAATTCTTAAAGTTTGTTGAGTTGTTAGTAGTTGCCGTTAGCAGTCAGTTGTGTTTTCCTTTCTCGCCTTGTATTCCTTCGGGGATACGGCAGTGACGCCCAAACTAAATTCGAAGTCTTCCGCTAAGTTTTGTCTGTTAACGTTAGTTTGACTTTGACTTTCTATAATTGAATTTTTGGGGCGTTACAGAATGGTATCAGAGCTCTGGGTTGCGACCTAGTAGCTCCTCAGAGTCCTTTAGGTTTAGATGGACCCTAGGAAGCTAAGTTCGGAGTGATGAGCGTAGGATGGGGGAAAATGGTTCCATGCTTTCCCTAAATATTTTATTTTGATTATATCATCAGTATTTTATGTGTAATGCGTTCTAACCTTGTAGGATGGCACAACGCACACACTGTCACCAGCACCCCAGGCCGTGCTTTCACCGTTACACACCCATTCCTCCTGGTGGGTATTTGGGAACCCACATGCTGAATTTTTACGATGAGATCGAACGGTACACCAAGGATGTCCCGAACTCCTGCTTGCGTGACAACGAGGAAGCTCAGGCCAATGCTTTTCTACTCACCTTACGAGATGATCCATGGTGGGGCCATACCGTGCCGTTGTTGCTGCCACCCCTGCTTCCGGAGGAGGGGTACCCACACCCGTGTTGTTGGTGTCAGAGGTATCGGGTAGAGCCGGAGCACCGAATCCCGGGAGTCTTTTCTAGGATCGCCCGGATTGGGATGCGCCGGGTAGAGAGGGTTCAAGTGAATCCAGCTCCTGCACCAGCTGAGGATCATGAGGATGACCCTGAAGGAGATCCGGAGGAGGATCCCACCGAGGACAGCGCCCAGGATCCCGAGCCCGAGGTAACCTCTAGGGTCACGGCTGCACCCGCCGTCGAGCCCGAGCATGGTATTCCGCCCGAGGAGGAGGATGAGGTGGACCGGGGAACAGGAGAAGACCCCAAGGAGGGCTCGGGGGATGAGACGAGTGATCCTGAGTGGACTCCAGTTTCAGCGAGGAAGAACCCTCGATGCAGGAGAATTATCTGAGTGGGATGGCTACTATGTGATGAGTGTTGGTGTATAGTTGTTATGTTGATAATTTTTGCTAAACTGTGATATAATCTGAATACTGACTTGTTGTTCTTTTGGAAATATTGTACATGATTACATTGGTGTATAGAAGTATTGTTTTGTGACCTTGCAAAATGTGATGAAGATTCATGAAGTAAACTGTTGACATAAGAAATTACTTGGTGAAATAGAATTACGTTTTCGTATTGTTTAGCACCCTATGAGAAGACCGGATCAAGTAGCTACCTTTAGTATGATGTTGAGACTATGGATTGGAAACCCTTTAAGTAGATTAAATCGACCCTTTGAATCAGGATGTCGGACGTGAACGGCGCCCTCAACCATCGCAGCTAATGCGCCAACGCCTGGCTCATTTGATACCAGGGTCGAGTACAGCAACACCGGGGAACGACCTTGCTAGCATGCTAATGATTGAGATGCTCGGCAAGCACGAGGACCTACTGAGGAAAGTGGTGGATCGACAAGGAGGAGGGAGGGAAGATGACCCCTCCGCTCTTCTCCAAAGGTTCAACAGCTTCAACCCACCCACTTACACAGGGGTAGCTGACCCCAAAGTCTTTGAAGATTGGGTTAGAGAAATTGAGAAGATTTTCGACACCACACGCTGTCCTGAGGAGTTAAGGGTGAATTTTGCTGCTTACCACCTAAAGGAGGAAGCCGATTTGTGGTGGGCCAGTGTGAAGGAAATCAGAACTGAACCGGGTTTCGACTGGAACCACTTTAAGGTGGTGCTAAAGGATCGTTTTTACCCAATTTCTCTCCAGAAGGCGAAAGAAAAGGAGTTCATGAATCTGCGTCAAGGGGAAGCTAGCGTGCTTGCCTACTCTACAAAGTTCACCGAGCTATCTCGATTTGCATCCGCTTTGGTAGCCACAGAGCAGCTAAGGATGGACCGCTTCTGGGATGGATTAAATTGCAAGATTCAGGATCGCATGTCATCACGGGAGTTCACGTCTTACCAGAATATGCTGAACGTTGCCCTCACTGTAGAAAGGGTGATGCATGACATGGAACGACAGTTAGGCATACAAGGGCAAAAGAGGAAAGAACCACCCCGCTTTAACCCACCTCAACATTTTCAGGAGAAGAGGTTCTGCCCTAGCAACCGGGCGGAAATCGGTCTTTCCGGCGTAGACCGTCGAATACTCCAACTGCAAGGTTTGTGGTCGACTGTGCCATTATCCACGGATTTTAGAGTAAGGAACGTGCGAGGAGGATGTTTCAACCGCGGAGTTTCCAACATCAGTGCGTCGGTGCCCTCGGAAGACGGGGGCGAAATGGAGGGAACAATGGAAACAGCGGGAATAACGGCAATTAGAGAGCTCCGCAGACGACATATCAAAATCGGGGAGGCTATGATGGGAACCAAAGGCCACAACAGCAAAACCAAGGTGGATCTGGTGGAAATCAGAATAACCGAGGGAGGCCAGCAAACCCGCCTCGTCCACAACAACAACCGCCGCGCAACGCTGGAGGACGGGTATACGTAATGAGGAAAGAAGAGGCTGAGAATGAAGCAGACGTTGTGACGGGTACGTTCTCTCTCCACCTCTACACTATATCTGTTTTGTTTGATTCTGGTGCTAGTCATTCTTTTGTTGGACGAGCTATAGTAGAGAAGGCTAAGATGAAACCCTAGGAGAATAGTAAGCCTATGTCGGTAGCCCTACCTACCGGGGATACCATTAGTTGTGGAGAGTTATATGGTGGATGCCCTATAGTGATAGCAGGATGAGTTTGAGGTCGACCTTTATATGTTTGACCTAATGGAGTTCGACGTCATTTTGGGATGGATAGTTAGCAAAATATAGAGCCCAGATAGATTGTTATAAGCAAAAGGTGACCTTAATGGGACCAAACGGAAAGAAGGTAGTGCATTGGAGTGATAGGCACCTTCATAGTGTCATGATCATCTCGCTCTTAAGGCTCAAAAGTTGTTAGGCCAAGGTTGTGAAGGGTTTCTATGCAACGTAATCGACACCAAGGCGGAGGAGCTTACGATTGAGAATATCCGGTAGCGGGAGTATCCCGATGTGTTTCGGAGGAGATTCCGGTCGCCTCCAATCAGTGGTAGATTTCTGCATCGATTTGGAGCCCGGCCGCACTGTTTCAAAGCCCCATATCGCATGGCGCCCGCAGAGCTTAAGGAGTTGAAGACTCACCGGACGAGCCGCTAGAAAGGGATATATACGACCCAAAGACGTCACCACGGGAGCACTGCATCGTCGTGAAGAAGAAGGATGGTAGCATGAGGTTGTGCATCGACACGGAGTTGAACAAGATTACCGTCAAAAATCGCTACCCTCTACCTCGTATTGATGATCTTTTCGACCGATTGCGGGAGCGACAACGCGTTTTCTAAGATAAACTCGAGGTCGTTATCACGATTCTGGTCGCGAGGAAGATATCTCTAAACCGCATTCGAACTCGATATGGTCATTATGAGTTCGTGGTAATGCCTTTGGGCTTACAAATGCCCCAAATTACTTCATGGATTTGATGAACAGAGTGTTCGAGCCGTTCCTGGATAAGTTTGTAGTGGTGTTCATCGACGACATATTGGTATACTCAGGAACACGAGAGGAGCATGGGAATCATCTGGGAAAAGTATTGACGACTCTACGAAGCAACAAGCTTTATGCGAAGCTTAAGAAGTGTGAGTTTTGGTTGGAACAAGTAGCGTTCTTAGGACATGTGGTGTCTAAGGAAGGAGTGGCGAGACCCTCAAAAGGTGGAGGCCATCACCAAGTGGCCGACAGAAGAATGCCACGAGATTAGGAGTTTTCTGGTTTGGCAGGTATTATAGGAAGTTCGCAAGATTTCTCGAAAATCGCCACCGTTAACCAATTTGACTCGGAAGTCAATAAAGTTCGCATGGTCGGAAAAATGTGAGCAAGCATTCCAGAGTGAAGAAGAGGCTTACCTCGCCCTATTCTTGCTTTACCTCAAGGGAACGGTTTTGTCATCTACATGACGCATCACATGGTGGATTAGGTTGTGTGCTCATGCAGGATGGGAAGGTAATTGCATATGCATCCGCACAATCAAGACGCATGAAAAGAATTACCCCACCCATGATCTAGAGCTGGCAGCAGTGGTGTTCGCGCTTAAGATTTGGAGGCATTATCTTTATGGAGTACACTGCGAGATATTCACAGACCATCAGAGTTTGAAGTATCTTTTCACACAGAAGGAGCTCAACCTTAGGCAGACAAGATGGTTAGAGTTTCTAAAGGATTACGATGTGAATTTCCAATATCATCCCGGGAAGGCAAATGTAGTGGCTGATGCCCTGAGTAGAAGACCGTATCCTGCTATAAACCACTTGATGACGATGTCGCACGAGTTGTGCGAGGAGTTTAGGAGATTGGAAATTAATGTGGTAACACCTGGGAGGAAAGCTGTATTGAATGCCATGGAATTACAACCTACTCTAATGGAGGAGATCAAGAGAACCCAAGAACTGGACTTACAGCTTGTCAAGATACGGGAAGAAGTGTTGCAAGGGAAAGCCCCTGGCTTTGTGATCCACAAAGACGGTACATTACGGTTTCATAACCGCATCTGTGTACCCAATATGGAAGAATTGAAAAGGAGGATTCTAGAAGAGGGACACAATACGCCGTATTCAGTGCATCCAGGGGGAAATAAGTTGTACAAGGATCTTAAACAGATGTTCTGGTGGAGTAATATGAAGCAAGAAGTGGCAGACTTTGTGGCCAAGTGTCTTACTTGCCAGCGAGTCAAGGCGGAGCATCAACGACCAGCCGGACTTCTGCAACCGTTAGACGTCCCTGAGTGGAAATGGGATTCGATATCAATGGATTTTGTGATAGGTCTACCAAGGACCAGGCGGAAACACAATGCAATATGGGTGATTGTAGATCGTTTGACCAAATCAGCTCATTTCCTAGCCATCGCCAACAATTGGTCTCTAGATCAGCTAGCTCAAGCCTATGTAAGGGAGATTGTAAGGTTACACGGAGTACCCAGTTCTATAGTCTCAGACAGAGACACCAGATTTCAGTCGGGTTTTTGGAAAAAGTTACAAGAGGCGTTTGGCACAAAGCTCAAGTTCAGTACCGCTTTTCACCCAGCTACAGATGGACAGACAGAGAGGACCATCCAAACCCTCGAAGATATGCTGCGAGCATGCGCCTTAGATTTCAAGGACTCGTGGGATGACGAGTTGACTCTCATTGAGTTCTCATACAACAACAGTTACCATGCTAGTATAGTGATGTCACCCTTCGAAGCCTTGTATGGAAGGAGATGTAGAACTCCCCTATGTTGGCAGGACATCGATGAAGCTCTAACGATCGGACCGGACCTAATACAGGCCACTACTCAGAAGGTTCGAATCATTCAAGACAAGATGAAGGCAGTACAAAGTCGACAAAAGAGTTATGCTGACAGAAGGAGAAGACCCTTATAGTTCGAGGTAGGAGAATATGTGTTTTTACGTGTTTCACCCACGAAGGGAGTTATGAGATTCGGCCAGTCGGGGAAGTTGACACCAAGGTTTATCGGGCCATACCCAATTTTGGAACGCATTGGGGAAGTCGCATACAAGTTACAGCTGCCGGGAGAACTCCCCAGAGTGCATAATGTCTTCCATGTGTCACAACTCAGGAAATATGTTCCGGACCCGACCCATGTGATTGATCCCGAGCCGCTTCAGCTGCAAGAAGATCTGAGCTATGAAGAGCAGCCGCTAGAAATACTGGACCGTAGAGAAAAACAACTTAGGAGGAAAGTAGTTCCCTTGGTAAAAGTACGATGGGCGAATCATACCACAACGGAAACAGAAGACGAAGTGAGGAGGAAGTACCCTCACTTGTTCCAAGCCTAAGGCGCGTCAAGTTTCGGGGACGAAACTTCTTTTAAGAAGGTAATGATGTAAAACCTCGAGTTTTAGGAGGAATGAAACCGTTAGTTTTCTTTACCGGACAGTTAGGGTTAAGTTTAAGTTTAAGTTTCGAGGACGAAACTTCTTTTAAGAAGGTAATGATGTAAAACCCCGAAAAATCCAACAATATTGACCGTGACGTCGTTAATAGAATAGGTTTGACTTCGTGTTTTATTATTATAAGTTTGTGTTTATTTATGCTAACGCTTGAGCTCGTAGGACCGTTGAGGGACTAACAAGGGTAGAATAGTAATTTCCGCTGGCTAATATTATTATTTGATTAATTACGGGAATATTATTTGCTATGTGATTATATGATTATTAAAATTAATATTATTATTACTATTATTAGAATTATTAGGTTTTTAGAAAAATCAGTTTTTAATTGTTAAATGGGTTGGATTAGGATTAGATTAGATTAGTTAATTGGGCCTAATTAAATGGGTAATATATAAACCCCTTTCTCCCCTCTCAAACCCTAAAAAAACCCTAGCACCCCTCTCAATACCAAACCCTAGCTCCCTCCCTCTCTCTCTTCCTCTCTCTGAAACCGACGGCCACCACCACCAGACGTCGCCCACCGCCGCAGCTCCGCCGCCTGGAGCACCGGAAACCACCGCAACCACATTCTCCTTCCTCTTCCTCTCTCTCTCCCTCTGTTTCGCTTTCTCTTTCTCCCTCCCTCTGCTCGACCGACGCAAACCACCAGCCACCACCACCGTCGACTCCCGACCACCGTGCGACCCTCGTCATCACCGGAAACCGCCGCACGCCCACTCAGACACGAAGAAACGAAGTATCGTTGTTGGGTTCGACTCTGACCACCACCGCGACTCTCGACCACGCCACCATCGCCACCCACGGCTGCCCTGCTGTCGCCGCCTCTGACCGCCGCCCCTCGTGCCGCCGTCGACACCGCCCAGTCACCGGACCCCTGCCGACCGCCGCCCAGGACCAGCCGAGAAACACCCTGCGTAAAACCCTAACCCTAACCCTAACCCTAACCCTAACCCTAAACTGATTCTATTTCTTTTCTGTTTCTTTTCTTTTTCCTTTTTCTTTCTTGTTTTATTATTAAAAATCTGATTTATATATTTATAATTTTTATGTTTATAATTTCTGTAATTTTGTAATTAGGGAAAATTATTTGTAATTGTAATTCTTGTTGTAATTAGGTGTATTTTATTAATTGTTATGTGTAAATTCTTAATTGTTATGTGTAATTTTATGTTATAAATTGTAATTAGATTAGGTTGTAATAGTTGATTATTAGGTTTAAAAGTAGTTCTTTAATATTCTTTATATTCTTTACATGAATCGTTTAGACCACAATATTATTGTATGTACGAATTTGGAAATTTATCTACCTAGGATAATTCTTGAATTTTAGTTTTATAAATCGTTATGTTCGTTATTGTTCTTTAAAAGTAAATCTTGTTAAGGTTGTTAAATAAATTAGTTAACTTACGACAAGCTAAATTCTTGTTAATAAAATCTTGAATTCTTGAATAGTAGTTAAGAAATTTACATATTGATCTCTTTTAAAAGTTATCCATGATTAAGTTGTTAAGTGAATTAAATTTGTTTAACTATTAAAAGTTCATTTTTTTTTGTTAGTAATTCACGTTTCTTGTTAAATCTTGATTCTTGAAAATTAATTAGGTTTCTTGTTTCATTAAGTTAAATATTGTATGTTCTTTTATTTTTAGGACTCATTCATGTTAGGGTTTAGATAACATTATTATTGTATGCACGAATCTTTAAAGTATAATTATCTAGATTAATTCTTGAATCGTCAGTTAAATATTCATATGTTCTTTAAATTCTCTTAGGGTTCATTCATGTTAATTTCATGTGTAATCTTGATTAAATAAGTGAGTTGGTTAAATTACTAAAAAGGAATTCGATTCTTGTTATTAATTCTTGATTCTTGATTATTTTCCCTTGTTATAACTTATTTGTAAATAATCCATGCTTTAATCTTTAAAATCTTGGTCAAGTAATTTATGTTTTAAGTAATTTTTTATTTCTTTTATGACTTTAGGGTTGATTAAATTTATTAAAGTGTCTTTTATGTTTTCTAAATTAAGTTTACTTCTACAAGTTTAATTTTTTGGACCTAAGTTAAGTTGGACTTCATATCTTAGTCCCTAGCTACTGTTTCAAGTCCAAATTAGAACCCCGAGACCGTTTGGTAAAAGTTAGAACCGAAATAACAAATTAATTGATAACCGTTAACGGGACAGTTTTGTTAGTGTCTAAAGATCGGGTTTCCACGGCTAGTGTAGTTGCCTTTTGATCAAACCCTTTGAACTGGAGGTTCCCTTAGATGTTAGGAACCATAGGAATTTTACGGATCGAACGTTTGATTTGTATAGCCCGAGTTATAACCGTTTTACCGGAACCTGTCAGATCTGGACCAATGGGAAAGACGGGTGTTTTTGGAGTCCTTCGGGACTGATTTGGGCTTAACCATCAACATAGAAGTTTTAGTAGACATCCCGAGGTTTCCGAAAAGTCCAGAACCAGCCCCGTAGGATGTCGGGAAGTCGAGTTGTGACTCGTTTTATGTGAACGTTATAATCTGTCCTCTGCTTGCTTCCTTTTTATAATAATTGTTGAGTGAAATTAATGTGTGACCCTGTTATGTGTTATCTTAGAGATGTTAAGTGTAATTTCATAAATGATAGGAACCTAAGTGTTCCTAGGGGATGGGTTAGGTAGTTAATGGATAATTCTAACCTCGTTAGAACGCGTTTTGATTAGATAATTACTTTTATTCTAGGCCCGAGTTAGTGCGAGACGTTAGTGAGCTCAAGTGTGTTCTTCTCTTGCTGTGCTGTGAAGTATATCAGGTAATTGTCTATGCTCTAATCCCCACCGGGATGCTCTTTAAATGTGTTTTGATGTTTTATAATTTATTTTGAGAATTGCATCCCGAAAGGGGACTTTTGTGGAAATACGACCATCTGTTTTGATAATCTTTTTGATTCGATTGTGGTTTTTGGTTTATTTGAGTTGAGAAATTGGATGGTCTTTTATTCGAAGTTTTGTCAATGGTTTTGATAACTTGGGATGGTTGACTTGAGAGTCGTGAGTTGAGTTTGAATACTGTGTAATTAATTCAAGTGGAAACGTTAAGCGGGTTTCGGGGGATAACCTGTTGTGCAGGTGTAACAACCTGCAGGGTTATGGACCAGGAGATCAGGGCTTCCTTCCCTGATATAGGATAGTTTTTGATGCCTTTGGTAGGCGATATTATTGATGCCTTTGGTAGGCGATGTTTTTGATGCCTTTGGTAGGCGATATTATTGATGCCTTTGGTAGGCGATGTTCTTGATGCCTTTGGTAGGCGATGTTTTATGCCTTTGGTAGGCGATGTTATTTATGCCTTTGGTAGGCGATGTTCTTGATGCCTTTGGTAGGCGATGTTACTTTAAGGGATTTGGTATCCCGCCCGCAAATTAAAATATGGATTGGAGGGGTTGAGGAAACAGTTAAGGGTTGAAGGTTTGTAAAACGTTTGTTTTGATCCCTCTCCCTAAAATGAATTGAAATGAACTTAAACTGTTTTTAACGTTAGGGGTAGACATTATTGAGATTTCCCCCTCATTTTCTGAAATGTTTTGATTTCAGGTGAAGATCTAAATGTTGGGGACGGGAGTTAGAAGTGAGGACGACGAGTCTAGAAGTCCTTGAACCTTTTATATTGTTTTCGTTATGAATTCTTAAAGTTTGTTGAGTTGTTAGTAGTTGCCGTTAGCAGTCAGTTGTGTTTTCCTTTCTCGCCTTGTATTCCTTCGGGGATACGGCAGTGACGCCCAAACTAAATTCGAAGTCTTCCGCTAAGTTTTGTCTGTTAACGTTAGTTTGACTTTGACTTTCTATAATTGAATTTCCGGGACGTTACACTAAGGGTTGAATTTCTTAATCTTAGTATTTTGTTTTTGTTTTGTCCCATGTTCTTCTTATCCAATCATCCATGTTTTTTGGAATCAAATCTCGAATTATTGAATAGTAATACAGAGGAAGGATATTATGGGTTGAAATTTCTAAGATGGGAGGAGAAAGATCGATTGGAGTTGAAAAGAAGATGCACTTTTCGGGATTGAGACTACTATAATGGGAGATCCACATTGACGATGAAGAGGATATGTAGTTGCAAATAACGGTGACAAAAATTCAGGTTTAGGTCAATTCGAGTTTGGACATTCGGACAAAATTTCCATAGGACATTGTTCGAATTTAAATTCAGACACTTTCTTATGTCCGGATCTGGTCCCCAAGTGTCTTAATATGCCAAACCTGAATTTCCACTAAATTTAGACACAAATTCAATATTTTGTTAGAATTTCAGGATTCAGACAATGATTGAATGTGTCTGAACTTGAATATGACACAAAATTCCAATAACCCAGAATTCTTACACAAACTCGGCCCCGACTCGATTTTACAACCGGACATGTCCGAACTGACTGACTATGACCGATCTTACCACCAATTGTAGAGGTACGAAACGACTAGGTATATAAAATTCATAGACACTAGAAATGTCCCGAGAAGCTAACTGTCTCAGGGGAACCGACCTAGGGTGGAAAGTGTTGAAAGTGCCTTATATACCTATGGTGCTACTTGCTAATATTACATTACAAGGAAGGAATGTTAAACACATTTTTTGCAATACAATATGTTGGAAATGCTTTGGACTGTTTCTTGCATAACTCCGTTCTTTTTATACAGTTGGTGCAGTGGAATTTGAAAAAAGTGTGGTGAATTGTGGTAGGTGGGGTATGCGAGGAAAGAGACTGTGAAAAGTAGAAGAGAAAAGTGAAGAGAGAGAAAAGCGAAGAGATATATTGGTAATAATTGTGGCTTGATGTGGTGTGGACGTGTGGTGTGGTGAAGTGTGGTAGAAATTAAAGAGTGCAGTGTGGTACCGTACCGCAACCTACTGCATAAAAAACAGAGCCTTAGATTGGATCTCAAGTGCGTGACTTGTGATGTACTTTGGCATGCAATCGTTGAGTTTACTTTTCATTGATTTTGAATCTATTTATATGGATATAAAATGTAATGTCCATATTATAGGTGAAACACTGCCGAATTTTTAAAAAATATTTAAAATGAATTTTAGTTGTCTTATTAACCTATTAGAAGTCGGGTTGTATATTACCAATATTTAAAATTTAAAATCTAATTTAGATTACATACTTTGTATATTACCAATATAATCTCTCATTATATATATAGAATTAAATTTTAATTATTAATAATAATTATAATGTTCTCATAACTACAAAGACATTCAATCCAATTGTAAATGACATCCAAATATTTTCAACTAGCACTATATCAATATGTTTACGTGTGTCTCACTTTCATACTTCTCATTTCTGTATTGATGAACTGCAGGTGTTTTAGTACCCGTACTAGCTGAATCTGAAGTTCAATTTCCCGCTCTCCTATCAAACGGTAAGAAAATTGTGCACTTTGCAGACTATAAACCCTAGATTTTGATGATCAAACACCTCATACCCAACTCCAGATCTTTCTCACACCTCCCTGATTTTCTTTCCTTCATCTTTCTCGCTTCTCTCCACTCTCATTCGCTTCCTCATCAGAATCCCAAACCCAAATCCAAACCTAGCAACTGGAACACCAACCATTCCTTCGTCAAATCAAACCTTCTTCTATCTCTCCTCGAAAAATGCGAATCCATGCCTCAATTGACTCATATTCAAGCCCAGATGATAACATATGGGCTCGTCTTAGACGGGCTCGCTTCGAGTCGATTGGTGGCATTTTGTGCTATGTCTGAATCGGGTGATCTCGGTTATTCTGAGAGGATTTTTGAAGTTTATTCACAACCTAAAAGTTTTCTCTTGGAATATCACAATTAGAGGGTATTCAGAGAGTCAATTTCCTGTTAAACCTATCGTTTTGTACAAAGAAATGGTGAGGAGTGATGGGTGTCGGCCCGATAATTACACATATCCTTTGTTGTTTAAAGCTTGTGGTAGGTTGTCGTTGTATTACATGGGTCATGAGGTTCTTGGGCATGTTTTGAAACTGGGTTTGGATTCAGATGTCTTTGTACATAATGGGATTATACATATGCTGGTTTCGTCTGGGAGAGTGGAAAGTGCGCACCAGGTGTTCGACGAAAGTTCTGTGAGAGATTTGGTCACCTGGAACTCCTTGATTAATGGGTATGTTCATTGTGGTCAGGGTTCCGAAGCGTTGAAACTTTATGAGGAGATGAAGTTAGAAGGAGTTAGGCCGGATCAGGTGACCATCTATGTTTGTAAAAATCGGATCGGATGGTTCAACCGGGAACCGGATGGTTGACCGATCCGGTTCTGGAGTCAGCTCGGTTTTTGGTTATTTTAATTTAAAAATGAACCGGTTGACTCGGCCGAACCGGTTGACCCGGCCGAACCGGTTGATCCGGACGGTCCACGGTCAAATCGGTTTTTGGTTATTTTAATTTAAAAAAATGAAAATTTCCAAACAAAACCTCGAAAACCCAATGCACGCCTCTACCCAGCCCTCAATCTCACTGTCTGCTTTCATTCTCTCTGTTCGCTCCTCCTTCTTCCCGTCTTTGTTCGCCGGTCATAGATCCCAGCGCCAGCCACCGCACAACTTGAAGGTAAGTTTTTTTTTCCCTTCTCAGATCTACAAGCAAAAATCAAAGGAGTTTCTGAGAAGGAGATTTGCAAGCAGGGGAAGCGTATGAGAAAGAGAGTGAACAGAGAGTGTGAGAGTGAGAACCCTTGAGACTTGAGAGTTAGAGACTGAGAGGAGGATCTGAGAAAGGGAAAAAAAGAACCGACCTTCAAGCTTCAGTTTGTGCCAATTGTGCGGTGGAAGTACAACAATAAATAGAGGAGCTTTTTTTGTTCTTCTCGATGAAGTTTTGGTTTACAAAAGGTATTATTAGGTGGATTTAATTTTGGGGGGGTTTGACGGTTTGTTTGGTATGGGGATTATTAGTTTGGTGGGTTTGGATTGGGCAATGGAGGGGTAGAGGTATCTTTACAAAAGTAGAAGAGGGAGTTGTCTTGATATGCATGCGTTGTGTTGTGATACTAGCTGCTTCCTTCATTTTTTTTTTTTGTTTTTCTTTCTTAATCTTTTGATAAATTGTGTTGTAAAAAATATTTTTTTATTTATTTTATCAACAATTTGAAAATAGGCCCATACCTAAAATACTATATAAATAATACTACCTCCGTTTTTTATAGAAATAATATCTTAATTGTATAATGATCATAATACAAAAGTGATGTCGTTAGATTTGTTATAAAAAATATTGTTAAAAAAGTATAATATTAGTATATTTTTTTGTAAAAGCTTTATGTTAAAATTATTTATTAAAGATTGACATTGAAAATCATAAATGAGTAAATGACCCTTAATTGGCACTTAAACTAACTTTTTGTTTCAAAACAATTGCCACCTTCCATTTTCCAATACGTAATTTAATTATTTTAATTTAAATAATTTTGTTAATTTTTTACTTTTTCAATTAATAAAAATTACTCATACTCAAATTCTCTCACTAGCTACACCTTAATATTAAAAAAAACACCTTGGAAATAGCGTTATATACTTATGTGGGTAGTTTTTTAGTTAAACCTTGGTATGTGAAAAAATTTGAAATATGTCAATATGGAACGAAGAGAGTACAATAACAAAGGAGTTTGTCTTGTAGTTTATGCTCACATTCAAATTTACCATTTTGTCCTCGAATACAATTGATAACAAATGACTTGCTTTGTAGCTTATATTCATACGTGAATTTGTTGTTTTTCTCTCGAATACAATAAATAAAAATCCTAACATCAATTGAAAATTTTGTTATTAAACCTATAAATTCAGACGGATGGGTTGAATACAGATTGTGTATATATTTGGTAAAGGTCAGTGCACGTCATGTGTATTTCCAGTTGCAAAATTTTGACATTAAGAGTGCAAGTCGTTGTATCTAGATTCAAGTAAAAACTAATAATTTTAATAGTTGCAAAACTTAGGTCATATATTAGAGTGTAAGATAGTTGGAGGGTGGGATGAAATGGGTGGATAAGATAATTTTGAAAATGTAAGTCACTTACTTAAAAACAAGAATTTTTAAATATAGTTTATAGTCACATCACTCGCAATATTTATTAAATGTATGAGGTTTTAAATATATGCTATAAAGGTACATAGGAAGTATGAATAATGTGAAAAATGTGGGATAAAATAATTAAAAATGTTATAAATAAAATAAATTTATCATATCACAAAAAAACATGGTCAAACCCGTCCGTAGGACGGGTACCATAACTAGTCTTTAACAAAGTAGAAAAGGGAGTTCCCTTAATTTGTGTGCACAGCGTTGTGTTGTGAATTGTGATTGATTTTCCTTTTTTTTCTTTTTTCTTTTTCTTTCTTAATCTCTTATAAATTGTGTGGTACAAATATTTTTTTATTTATTTTATCAACAATTTGAAAATAGGCTCATATCTAAAATACTATATAAGTAATACTATTATTAATTTATATAATAATTTATCATACAAAATTGATACCGTTAGATTCGTTATAAAAAAATACTATTAGAAAAGTATAATATTATATTTTTTTGTAAAAGTTTTATGTTGAAAATTATTGATTAAAGATTGATACTGAAAACCGTAAATGACCCTTGATTGACCTTGAAACTAAATTTTTTTATTCCAAAACAATTGCCACTTTCCATTTTCCAATACGTAATTTAATTATTTTAATTTAAATAATTATGTTAACTTTTTTACTTTTTCAATTAATAAAAATTACTCATACTCACATTCTCTCACTACCTACACCTTGATGTCCAAAAAACACCTTCGAAAATAGTGTTATTTACTTATGTGGATAGTTTCTTAGTTAAACCCTTGCTATGTGAAAAAATTTACCATTTTTCCCTCAAATACAATTGATAACAAACGACTTGCTTTGTAACTTATATTCACACGTGAATTTGTTGTTTGCCCTCGAATACAATAAATAAGGATCCTAACATCAATTAAAAATTATGTTATTAAACCTATAAATTCTGATGGATGGGTTGAATACAAATTGTGTATATATTTGGTAAGGCCGATGCACGTCATGTGTATTTCCGGTTGGGAAATTTTGACATTAAAAGTACAAGTCGGTGTATTTAGATTCAAGTAAAAACTAATAATTTAATAGTTACAAAACTTGGGTCATATTCTAAAAGATAATTGGAGGGTGGATGGAGTAGGATGAAGTGGGTGAATAGGATAGTGTTTGGAAATGTATGTCACTTATTTAAAAACGAGAGTTTTTAAATATAGTTTATAGTCACATCACTCACAATATTTATTTATTAAATGTATGGCGTTTTAAATATATACTATAAAGGTACGTAATAAGTATGAATAGTGTAAAAAATATGGGATAAAGTAACTAAAAATATCACGGATAAAATAAATTTATCATATCACAAAAAAAATTCAAACCCGTCCGTAGGACGGGTACCATAACTAGTACTAAAGTAGAAAGGGGAGTTGCCTTTGTGCATGATTGGTGTTGTGTTGTGATAGTAAGATTTTTTTTTTAATTTTTTCTCTTTCACCTTTCTTCTTCTTCTTCTTTTTTTTTTTTTTTTTTTTTTTTGCTGCTATGGCCATAGTGTGTGCATGTTGTGTTGTGATGATTTTTTATTTTTCCTTTTTCATGTTTTTTCTTTTTCTTTTTTGTGTTTTTAATTTTTCCATTTTCCTTTTTCCTGTTTTTCCTTTTCCTTTTTTGTGTTTATTTCTAATTATAATTTTGGTAATTTTTTAGTAAGTACCTTCGTTTTTATTTATCTGTTGTCTCGGAAATTATGTTAAAAACTTTGACCATTAATATCTTAATTTGTATAATGATTCATCATACAAAATTGATATTGTTAGATTCATTATAAAAAATGCTATTAAAAAAGTATAATATTATATTTTTTATACAAATTTATATTAGAGATTATTGATTAAAGATTGACACTGAAAACCGTAAATGACAAATAAAAAAGAACGAAGGGAGTAATTATTTTTTATAAAAAATAAATGAGGTAAAAACTTTTTTCATTCATTCAGACATTATTTTTTTTAGTCAGGTTAGGTTCAGGTTATGTTAGGAGAGGAAAAGAAATGAAAAGGAAAGAATAGAATAAGAAAGGATATGATTAGTTTGAATTAAGTTAGTTGTCGGGTGAAAATATTTTATTAACTTTTACAAGCTTATTATTTATATAATGGGAAAAGTATTGTAATTTACTAATTTCATTTTTTATTTATTCACTTAACTAACTTTTTTTTATCCTTATTATTTATCATATTTACGTTTTCAATCATTAATGGTATTTTGTCATTTAATTTATTTCTACCTAATTTTTTTACATTGATTTCTTCATTTTTTTTAAAAAATGATAGATAAAAAATATTGAGAAAGTTATTGATAAATATAATTTTAAAAATACAAATTAAATGCCACGTCCATTGGACGGGCAATTTAGCTAGTAATAAATAGAGAAGTTTAAAAATGGTGGCAAATTGTGATTTTGGCTTTCTTTTTCTTTTTAATAAAATAATAAATAAATAAATGGTTTTTTAATTTTTTTTGTTGGATTTAGAATGTCAAATGAAAGGCCATTATTTTTGACATATATGAAACTTTTTTTATGGCTTTTTATGTGTAGTTGTAGACAAATTTAAAAATTATTATTTTTGAAGTATGTGATTTTTTTTACCATAAGGCCGGTCCATACCGGTTTTGACCGGTTCAACCAAATAACGGGTTAACCGGTCCAACCTGGTCAAACCGGTCCGACCACTTGAACCATTGACCCACTGAGTCAACCGGTTTGATGACCGGTCCGGTTCTGACAACATAGGTGACCATGATTGGGTTGGTGGCGTCGTGTGCGCAATTAGAGGATCCCAATAAAGGAAGGGAATTCCATTGTTATATTGAAGATCATGGTTTGAACTTGATCGTCCCACTTTGTAATGCCCTGATGGATATGTATATCAAATGCGGCGATCTTAAATCGGCGGAATCAATATTTCGTAATATCAAAATGAAAACAACTGTTTCTTGGACGATAATGGTTGTGCGATATGCCAAGTTCGGTATGCTAGATGAGGCAAAAGAGCTTTTTGATGCGATGCCAGATAAAAGATGTGGTGTCGTGGAATTCCATTATTGGAGCCTATGTCCAAGCCCAACGCAGTAACGAGGCTTTGGATCTCTTTCATGAAATGCATGATACAAATGTGAGGCCTGATGAGGTGACCATGGTCCATTGCTTGTCCGTTTGCTCACAGCTAGGTGCACTTGATATTGGGGCATCACTACATCAAAAAACATAACCTTTCTCTAAATCCTGCATTCGCCACTACGTTGGTTGATATGTATGCAAAATGTGGCAACATCGGGAAGTCTCTTGAAGTTTTCCAGGAAATGCCAGTTAAGAACTCCATGACTTGGACCACCCTCATTGGGGCCCTAGCCTTAAATTAAATGGAAACACTGACGATGCTTTATCCTACTTTTCAACGATGATTGATGTTGGATTGGACCCAGATGAGATCACCTTTCTCAGAGTTTTAGCTGCTTGTTGTCACGGGGGGTTGGTGGATGAGGGCCGTAAGTATTTTGCGCAAATGACCTCTAAATACAAACTTACCCCGAAAGCGAAGCACTATTCTTATTTGGTGGACCTCCTTGGTAGGGTCGGCCGATTGCAAGAAGCAGAGGTTCTTATAAGGAGCATGCCAATTGAGGCGGATGCTATCGTTTGGGGGGGGGGGGGGGTTTGTGTTTTGCATGTCGTATGAATGGGAACATGACAATAGGAGAGAAGGTTGTGTGGAAACTTCCAGAGTTGGATCCGGGTGACAGTGGGATATATGTGTTGCTGGCTAATTATGTATGGGGATGTTGAAATGTGGGACAAGGCTCGGAAAGTGAGGAAAATGATGAAGACTGGAGGAATGGAGAAAACTCCAAGGCGTAGCTCCATTGAGATTGATGGCATTGTGAATGGCTTTACAATAACAAAGTAGCTATAATAAAACACATCTTGATTCTGAAGAGATATACGCATGTCTAGTTCAATTAACAAAGTAGCTAGAATTGCCTGAATATGACCCATGGACAACAGTTCTCGTTTAGGAGGTTTGGAAAAGCCTTTATTCTCTATTGTCTTTACTAACTTGTGGGCATAATGGAATCATTGTTTCCATTGTTCATTGATATACTTCGCTGCAGTATCTCAATTTGAGCTGCCATCTTCTGAACGACAATGTTGCTGATGACTTTTCGCCGGGTAATGTAGGCTGTGTTTAATTGTTTACCAACCTTGACACTACATTTTAAGTAATCCTTAATTTGACCCAAAGAAAGATTATCCCATCCAATCCACAACCTATTGTTTGCAATATGTTAGGATCAAATTCAGATCTATTGCTAGTTCTTCAACATGCTTAAACATTATCTCTGCATGACTCACAACGGGTGGTGTAATTGGATCAATCTGCATAGTCATATCACTCATCTTAGTGGGCTCATTAGAAGACGTCGACTTTAATCAAAAGGGCCCTACAGTGAAGTGGCACGACATCTCATACGTTGTGGGTGTGTTCGGGTCCTACTACTTAGGCCGTTATGTACTGCCTAACCTTTATCATTCAATGTCAGACAAGCACAAGTTCAGCAAAGCTATGAGAATACTGTCGGTAGCTTTGTTTCAGCCATGGATTCAATTTATTCTTACATGATAGTTTTCGGACAAGTTTTATTTTGCAGTTTGCGCTGTCCACTGTAGTGTATGTAGCAGTAGTAGCAGTTTTAGGGTTTCTCATATTTGGTGAAGGGACAGACTCTCAAATCACCCTCAATCTTTCAGCAAATGATGTTGTTTCTACATTTGCACTATGGATGACAGTAACTGCTACATTACTACTGCAACCTTTTCCCATACTTGGAGTCGATTCTTTTCGTCTATTCTCTGTATTAAACTCGAGAAAATTTCATATATGGAATGCAGATAAACTCGAGAAAAGTTCACATTATATATTATTAGATTGGATGTATGTTTTTCTTTTGCTCCTTCCCAGTTAGAGTTGATGTTTTGTTTTTAATTTGATTTCTTAATGCAGTGGTGAATCCCTTCTTATTCTAATTTAATTTCATAGGATACACTGGATCAAGAATTGTGTCTTGGAGGGGTTAATGTTTACTGATTACTGGGACTGATTTTTCAAATTTAACCCACTTCATATCAACAGCCTGGATAGTTGATTTTAAACCCTAAAAAAAAAATTCCGACTTAGATTGTGATGGACTATAGCAAAATGCATCATTAGACTTCCTATACTTCTAGTTTATGGAGTAGTAAGTAGCGAACAATTTTCTTTTCTTTTTCTTTTTAATCTTGGGTTAATTGAAACCAATATCTTTAAATTGCAAAGTTTAGGGGTAAGACTGCTATATCCGACCCCTCCATACCTTGTCCTATGGTGGAATTTCGGAATATCAGTTTTTATTATTACTGTCAGATGACATCTGCAACAATGTTTATGTTGCAAAATTCTAGATCGATTCACTGATATCCAATCTATAATGTGATAAAATTGAAGACATGGCAGCTGATGGTCTGGAAAAAGCTTGAAGTGCATATATCCAATATGGGATTCCTATCTCGGACAAGCCCGCGGGCGAAGATAAATACTGAAATTAGGTACGTTGTCATTTCAGGTTCCCATGTTTGTCCCCAAACAACTAGAATTAATGCCCCTTTTCTACTGTTAACCTGTCATCGCCAGGCGTCTTTTGTTATATGACCTGATATCTATGATATATTATATGGCAAATTGCCAACTTTTATTCTAGGTTGGCTCCTTGTCCCCTTGATCTTCTGATTCATGCTTCAAATCATCTATTGGCATTAGACAGTCAAAGAACATATGATTCTGCATACTACTTTCTTTCTTTTAGCCTTCTTGCTTTGACTTTCTCTTTGTAAATTCTAGTATTATGGTAATACATTGAGGATAAATATGATCCTACTTTTTTTTTTTTTTTTTGAAAGACTTGGATCTCATGTGGTTCTTATTATTATGACTTAGCATATTACTTCAACTGCTATTGAAACCTACCAAAACATACCAACCTTACTAGACCCAACTTCGACATACCCACTGAAAGATCATACATGGTTCTTATTATTATGACTTGGAGTATTACTTCAACTTCTACCGAAACCTACCAAAACATGCTAATCTTACTTGACCCAATTTCAACATACCCACTCAAATATGAGCCTGATTCACTCAAACTCTCAATTACATACATTCCCTCATCTTAGCTTTGTCTTGCAAGCAAAACTTAAGATGCACTAGACACATATATATCACATTTGATGGACCTCCTTTTTTGGCAATTGTTTTGGGTGTTATATATATAAAATGGATGTGGTTGAAGTTAAGTTTGAAGGAAGTACAAATTAGTTTGAATGGGGTCCCATTTACATTGGAAACCTTGTGAGACAAACAAACAAGAAAAAGGGGAAAGAATATGATGAGTGATACCTTGTCCTTGCTTACAAGCTAGCTAGCCTTTTGCTGCCTATCCATTGTCATCAAAATCATGTGTCTTCTCTCCTCTCTCCAAAATCACATGCTTTAGAAGCTTTCCACATTGGCTAGTACTACTTGTAGCCTCCTTGTATCATTGCATACAACCACAGGGCCCACCCCTCTCAATACATTTTAGTTACTCCATTTGCTCTTTGGTCGGTAAATTTTGCTCGAAAAGCTGGTCAATTTTCATATAGTTAGGATATGTCAAATTTATGGGTAATCTAAATTTATTAAAATTTATCAAAAATTATTAAATTTAAAAAATTAAAAAATAATTTTGATATATTATGATAAATTTGATAAAAGTTATCAAAATTTATCAAAAATTACCAAAATTTAATTTTTATCTAACTGTTTTTTACTCATGAATTTTAGAGAGTATTTGGTTCCTAAACTTTCAAAGGAAAGTTAGTGAAATTTCTCGAGTTGACAAAATTTCTTATGTTTGATTGTGACAAATAGATGAGAAAGTTTTAGTGTGGAACTGATTATTTCATTCTCAAATTTAGTAAACATTTTTCGAAGGGGCTTTAGGGAAAGTCTTTCCCAACAAAATTTTTTTTTCAGGAAATTACCAAAGGCACCATTAGCTGTATTCAGTGAATGGAAAAGTTTTGATATAAACCTATTATTTCAACCCAAACTCGGTAATTTTTTTTTAAACGGATGGCACGCAAAATTTTTACTGAAAAAATTTGTCCTAAAATTATACCAAAGGCACACTAAAACTTAAGACACTTCTGGTCTGCCCCACTTTCCTTTCCTCTCGGCAATCCGACATTAGCTTTGTTTAGCTCTTTATTGTTGTTTTTTTTTTTAGTTTATTTATTCAACTAAGGGTATCTTTGTTCTAGCTTCTTAGAGGAGCAAAATGGGCCTTGTTCTGTTTCAGCTTGTTCCTTTTTCTTAATGGTCAAGCCTAGTAAACTTTTTTTTTTCTTCTTTTTGGTTATTATTAGAAAAATCTAGCAAGTTGAAGAGTGAATATGAAAATTAACCAATAATCACTATCTTTTAATTACTATTTATACAGAAAATCAAAAATACATAAAGGGACAATGGTTAATAGTGGCGGACCTCAACATTCAATTTAGGGGTGTCCAATATACTTGTTATTACATAAGCGTTTTTAAAAAATAAAATAATAAAATTTAAATAAATAATTCAATATATAATTTGATAAATTAAGTATCAAAATTTAAAATTTTTGATCTAATTAGTCAACTTGGACAATTTATTTGGGACAGAGAGAGTAATATTTTAGGATTTTTGGATTGTTGCTGTATTTGATTACCCCTATTATGTTTTTTGGGATTTTTTTACGGTGTCCACTTGCTCCAATTAAAAAAATTTCTTCCAAACAATATTAGAGAATTACAAATTTTTCTTTGACTAGGGGTGTCCGTGGACACCCTTACCTTACATGCAAGTCCGCCCCTGATGGTTAATACAAGTTATGAACATGATATTGTTTTCAGCTCGGTGAACAAACTTATCCTTGTTTGTCAATATTTAGGCTCTGTTCTTTTGTGTGGCAAATTGGATGCAGTAATGATATGGTATATATAAAAATGTTGTAGAAAGTGTGATATAGTATGGTAACATACGGTAAAAATTATGGTAAGAATGATTGATGTGATAGGTGATGAGAGAACTTGTCAAGAGTAGAAGAGAAAAGTAAAGAGAGAGAAAAGCGATGAGAGAAAAAGTTACGATTATTGTGGTAAAGTGTGAAATGGTATGATATGGAAAGATTGTGGTAAATATAGAAAAATATGGCAGATGCAGTGTGAAACCCCACAAAAGAATAGGGTCTGGTATCTCTTTTTTTCAGTAAATTTATTAATCAAGGTTAGACCTGTCAAAACGGGCGGGCGGGCGGGTTACGGGTCGGTCGTATATTGGGTTCGGGTAAATACGGGTCGGGTGTATTTCGGGTTCGGGTAAATACGGGTCGGGTGTATTCCGGTCTCGGGCGGTTTGGGTCGGGTTTACGGGTCATGACCGCCCTTTTTCTCAGTCACTTACAACTAATAAAATTGATTATAATTAGTCAAAGACACCTGTGTAATGTATCATTCCATTCCAAGTTCGACCACCACGATATGTCAAAGACTCATAGTTGTATAGACATATTATTATACACTAAATTTGGCAATCTCCAAGTCTACAAGTATTATGCAGTTTATGTCAACAACCTGAATATTTATCCTTCCATAAAAAAAAAAATAAAAATCTTGCACAATTAGACACAATTACACAACCAACAAAACATCAATAGTCGCATATACACATTAATACCATACAAATTCATTAGAAAACCATGAAATAAACCCACTAAAGACTTGATTGAGTCTCAAACATCAAGTATTTCCACCACATAGGCTAGAACAATTTAACACATAACATACCATGAAAAAGTCTCAAGTGCAACATTAGTACAATTCTTGAACGAAATGCAAAGTTCTCATAATAAATCAAATAACACGCCATTCATACTAAATTATTAACTAGCTACACAACATTAGAACAATCACCACTTCAACATCCATTTGGTTGGAACTCACACCTCATCGTCATCATCTTCCTCTTCATCAACATTTAATTGTATTGTAGCAAAATTAGCAGAAGCCTGTTCACTTCTTGGTCATCATCATCTACAAAATAAATGTTTATAAATAGATATAAATACATATAAATATAAACATTAAAATACTCAAGGAGAGCATATAAATATTACCTATATCAACTCCAAATCCATATACCCAAGTACGAGTAGTAACCAACGCCTCAGCATTGTCGGGCCTAAGCGAAGCCCTCCACTTGGTCAATATTCTTCCACCCATGCTAAACAGGACTCAGAAGCTACCGTAGTAATGGGAATGCTCAATATATCTCTTGCCATCTTACTCACAAAGGGAAAGCGCTTTGCATTGTCTCTCCACCAAGTCAAGATGTCCAAATCCATTGTATGATCAAGTCTAGTTTCATCAAAATACTTATCCAACTCTATAGTCTTGGAAGTGGGATCACCAATTTGATCAAAAATAGCAAATCCCTATGAAACATCAAAAGATGGCTTAGTACACAAAACAAATCAAAATAACTAGTAACTTTAAATATTAAACTAGAAGCTTATATCTTAAAACATACCGCCAAAGCATCGTCCTTCTTCCTTGAATTACCCACATTTGATTGTGAGTTTTCTGGAGTATATTCACCAAACAACTTGTATAATTGATCTCTAACAATCTTACACTTAAACTCAGCAGTTTCAGCATCAAGTTGTGAGAAACAATATTTGACAAATTGAAACTTATATCTAGGATCCAAGATGGCGGCAAGAGAGAGTATCACACTGTAAGATTCCCAATAATCCTTGAACTTTCCCTTCATTCTCAAAGCCATACTCTTGAGAAACACATCGTCACATTGAACATATGATGATAACAACAATTCAATCTTCCACACATTTTTCAAGTACAAATTTGCTGTTGGGTACTTAGTGCCAGAAATAAGAGTGGTCATCTCATCAAAAGGTTGAAGGAGATCACAAATTTTCTCAATTCTAGACCACTCCTCATCGGTAGGAGGATCAGGAAAGGTGGAAGTAGTTCTTTCCATCCACCTCATACTTGAGAAGGCACCTTTATAGGGCAATGCTCTCAACAACATTTTGTAGGTAGAATTCCACCTAGTGGGACAATCCACCCATAAGCCCCTAGAACAATTAATCTCAAGACTAGAAGAGATTTCAGCAAATCGCAACCTCCTTCCTTCAGAACTAGTGACAAACTTTACCAACTCCTTAACCTTACTAATCCCACTATCAACTAATTTCAACCCTTCCTTAACAATCAAGTTCAATACATGAGCACCACAACGAACATGGAAAAATTCACCACCACAAGGCAATCTAGCATGCACATTGAGAGTGTCTTGCAATAAGTCTTGCATGTTATCATTAGCTCTAGCATTATCAAGGGTGATGGTGAAAATTTTCTTATGAATTTCCCACTCCTTTAAAAGATCATGAATCTTATCGTGCAAAGCAATTGAAGTATGAGGAGGGGGCAAATGACAAAAGTTTAGAACCAGAGCGTGCAACTTCCAATCATCATCAATATAGTGAGTCAAGGATAAAAACCATGGCCTACACCGAAGTCCACAAATCACTAGTCAAACAAATTCTACTCGAAAGTTCACCAATTTTTGTAATAAGTCTCATTTTTTCACGTTTATGGATCTTTAAAGTATGATTCTTGGCCGTATTTCTAGATATTGGAACACAATCCTCATTCAAATAAACATGAATATCTCGATTTCCCTCATGTTGTGCAAATGTATAAGTATACCCATGTCTAATGATTGCTAATGCGACCAACTCCTTATACATAGATCGATCATATTTTCTCTTCAACGTTCCATCTTTAGCCATCATCAATTGACCCAAATCACTACTTCCACGAGCACTACAAGTTTCAGTGTGACGTTTAAAATTAGATGTACCCTGATTAGAATCAAGAATTGTAGGGCCACCATTACAATACTTACAGAAAGCGAGGAATACCAGCAAATTCATGTCCTTCCTTAATATTATAATGGTTCCATACTGGAGAATTCCACTTTATTTTCTTTGGAGTAATTTCATCATCCAACAATGAGGGTGAACCTGCACCAAATTATTTAAGAACAATATAAGAACCACACTCTACACCAAATTTATTTAAGTCCAACTGTTTTTATAGTGTTGAATGAAGCATCCTTTTAGTGATTTGGTCAATGTGAACTTTCAAATTTATCACAGTAAAGCATTCCTTCGTAACTAAGCAAATTTAACTGGTGGATTTGATGAGTGGTTTTGGTAAAATATAAATTGGGCACTTCTCTGTAAGTATTGTAAATTGTAATGGTATTCTTGCATAATCAGAACTAAGGATCTTTTTATGTAGTTTCCTTGCATAATCATATCTTGGAAATTAAACAACCTCCTAATTCTTTGCATCCTTATTTCAGAAACTCTTCAGAAATTAGAAATTAGAGAAACTCCTAATTCTCGCATAATTCTTTCATAATCAGAACTAGATGAAGACATAATTCTTTGCACCCTTATTGCATAATTCTTGCATAATCAGAAATTAGAAATTAGAGAAACAACCTCCTAATTCTTGCATAATCAGAACTAGATGAAGAGTTGAAAACAGAGGAAGACAGAAACTCTTCAGAAATTAGAGAAACTAGAGGAAGACAGAGGAACGACCACCACCAACTTAAAGAGAAAAGAGAAAAGAACAACCAAATTAGAAGACAGAGAAACCAAATTAGAGAAACTAGAGGCAGAATTTAAAGAGAAAAAAACAACCAAATTCAAGTTCAGAAGGCTAATAACAGAATTTAAAGAACAAGAACAAGCTATTAAGTTCATATACCTTGCATAGGAGGAGGTGAAGGTGAAGGTGAAGGGGAAGGAGAAGGTGAAAGATAACATCTGCCCCGACGGCTAGAAGGGGATTGCGGCGGAAAGCCCCGACGACGACCACCACCAACCAGAAATCCACGTGAGGACATGGCCACAAAAACAACCACAAATCTACCTCAAAAACACAGCAACCACGAAGAGCTTGCCTGAGAAGAAGAGACAACCACGAAAGAGCTTGAGCTCACTGGATCTGAAGAGAGGGAGAGAGGCGAGAGGGAGTGTGCGTGCTGAGCTAAGGAGAGAGACGAGAGGGATCTGAAATTCTGAACAACTAAACAAGCTATTAGGGTTTTTTTACTCCCTCGGTCCCTCCCCAGTCCACGCAAAGCCTCTCTTTTTTTTTTGTTTTGGGCCTGGGCCCATTCTTTTTGCACTGGACCGCAGAAAATAAAACACATGAAATTGAAACGTCTGACCCGTTGGGTCGACCCGGACCCGACCCGACCCGACCCGTTTTTTGCCGGGTTTTTCGGGTTGGGTCAATTTCGGGTCCCGGGTCAGAATTTCGTGTTCAAAACCCGTTTTTTGCGGGTCGGAATGGGTCGGGTTTCCGGGTCGGGTCGAAAATTGCCAGGTCTAGTGCTGAGCTAAGGAGAGAGACGAGAGGGATCTGAAATTCTGAACTACTAAACAAGCTATTAGGGTTTTTTTACTCCCTCGGTCCCTCCCCAGTCCACGCAAAGCCTCTCTTTTTTTTTTGTTTTGGGCCTGGGCCCATTCTTTTTGCACTGGACCGCAGAAAATAAAACACATGAAATTGAAACGTCTGACCCGTTGGTCGACTCGACCGACCGACCCGACCCGTTTTTTGCCGGGTTTTTCGGGTTGGGTCAAATTCAGGTCCCGGGTCAGAATTTCGTGTTCAAAACCCGTTTTTTACGGGTCGGAATGGGTCGGGTTTCCGGGTCGGGTCGAAAATTGCCAGGTCTAATCAAGGTATTGTAATTTTTTGTTTATAGATATACTATGTATCCTAACCCAAAAAAAAAAAAGAAAGAGAATTATGTATGATTTCTTGCTACATGCGTTTGAGAAAACTAGTTGCAGAATTATTTGAGGATGCCTCAGTGGAACATGCACTAGACAAAATGAGTGAACATTTTATTTTTTTTTGAGGGAAAATGAGTGAACATTTTAATTTGGGGTAAAATGGAGAGGAGTTGTTCACTGTATAATGATATGGCCACACACACTGAAGAAATAGAGAATGCTAATTATAATAATAATAACAGGCGCATGCATGTCACTTCAGGGGCTCACCGCATGCAGATTGGAGCCAATCTCACTCACCCAATTATTCTTTCGTATAATTTTCAATCCACATGTTATTCTCCATTATTATTTGCCTTTCTACTCCTCGCCCTCAATCAATTATTCAATTTACATTATCAAATTCCCCCGCTTAAAGCACCTATAATTAAGACAATTAATTAATTAATTAATTATCACGGTGGCAAATTAAATCTCTACTTTAATTTTGCTAAATTAAAGATCATTCTTGATCACATTCTTAAATTTAAGTATTGTACTAAATTTATATGCTCTATTTTTTAACTTGGTAGAATTATTTTTGTCTAATCTAATATAATTTAACCTTGATTTATCTTATCATAAAAAAATATGACTTACTTTTAGATAATTTATATTTAAATTTTTTTATTCAACGTAGTTTATTTAAAAATAAAAAATGGTTGATGTGACATTTAAAGCATGTAAAAGTGTTCCAAGTTTTTGGAATTTGAGTGGAGGTTCACCCATCCCAATATTCTTCCTATTTCAAACTTCATTCCATTTGATTTACAACAATATGAACTCATTTCTACTTTTTCACCCAAAAATACAAATCTACCTTTTTTTTTTAAGCTATTAAACAACACCATTTAGTTGAATTATTAAAAAAAAAAGAAACAAAAAAGAGGGAGAGAGATTGGAAGAGTGAGGACCTTTGGAGAGTCTCCACACTTCATTCCCCATTCCTTGGTGTACAAGAACTCCAAAATTTCACACAGTTCCAAGGTAGAATTTCTATTGTTGTGTTGACTCTCTCCTAATTTCCATACTTTTTTTACCTAATTTTTCTATCCTAACCTTATTTTATCTAACTTAAGCCATATTCTTTGGTTAGGTTGGATATAACTCTCCCAACTTATTCTAACTTATCCAAACTTATTCAAACCTAACACAATTCGCCAAAAAAAAATCTACTCTAAAAATACAATTCCCAAAAAAAACATTATAACTTATCATAACTTATTCATCTAAACATGAAAATAACATAACCAAAGAATAGGGCCTTAATCGTAATTTGTACATCCTTTAAAAAACAAGGCCATAATTGACCTATTAGATGACGAGATTCTAAGGTTTTCTCTGAAATAAATATAGAATGTAACTTTGAAATGCAAACCTTATTTTTAATCGTAGTAGAAAACAAACAACAGATATTATGTTGGTGATTTGTTGAAGAAGATCCGAGTAGATATATCCAACCCGGAAGATAAGACCTTCCACATGGTAATGATAAAAAAGAAGAAAACCGATAGATTAACATTTGGCGGGGAAATCAAGTGATTTCCAACCACCATCAACCGACGCCAACTTCCCTCTGGAAAACAGGTGGATTTGGTAATCTTTTTCCAAACTATTCTTATTCGTTCCCAACTTCAATCCAAAGGCCACAAACCAAAAGCACTAACATTACCTAAATCCTCAAATTTTATTCAGATTTTTTATGGGTCCCATTGTCTCTCTAGGCAACTAGTCTAGTTAGTAGTAGTTGATCGTTTACTAAAGTGTGTTCAAAGCTTAGTTAGCTTATTTAATTATTTGTGAAGATATGGTTGTTTTTCAAACAATGATATCAATGAGTGTCATTTCTTCAATGGTGGGTAACTTTTAATTTTCATTGAAATAACAATCTAGTGAGAGAGATCATACTTCAATATCTTTTTAGGCCTTGTTCTTTTATACGGTATTTTGTGGAATGGTATGGTGAGGTGTGGACCGTGTGATAGAATTGTGGTAGGTTATTGGAATTGTGAGAGAGAAGTAATGATTTGCGATAAAATGTGGTGGGTTGTGGCAAACTGCGAGGCTGTGGCACCGCAGTTTGACAACCGCAGAAAAGAACAGGGCCTTGGAGTTTTTTTTTTTTTGGGGGCCAAAATTGTACTTTTATTAGAATGATAAAAATACATCACTTAGGCCATGTTCTTTTGTTAGGTTGGTTCTAACTCTAATAACTTATCCTAACTTATCACAACCTAACACAATTCTCTAAAAAAACATTCACTCTAAAAACACAATTTCCTCGAAGAACACCATAACTTATTATAATTTATTCAAACCTAATTATCATAACTTAAAATAACTCATCCAAAAAACAGGCATTAGTATAACATTGTCTTTGCTATCATATGAGCTTCATGTACATGTCATCTAGATACTTTCCTCAATCTTAAATCTATACTTTATCTGCTTAAATGTACATACTAAGGGGTAATAAACCACCCACGATATGGAAGGATTTGTTAAGAACCTAATTGCCAATTCTGAATTGGTTTCTATATTTTTTAGTCTTCTTCAACTATTCTTTTAACTTTAAATAAAATCAATCATGAACAAGTTGTGGTACATATTTTCTTTTTATAAAGGGTATAGTTATAGTGGTTGTCAACCATGACAATCACCGTAAGTAAAATAAATTTTAAGTTTTTCCTTTTTATAAAATCATAAAATAAATAAAAATTTACACATTGGAGAGAGTGAATAAATATTTTTCCATCAATTAAAGAAAAGAGATTTATGTATCATTATTTCTAGAATATAAATACGAATATATCTTTGCTTGAAGTTTTTACAAAAGTTGTTTGATTCTCTTGTAACATTAGGTAAGCCCTAATAAGCAACTATATAAATCTAGTTCTACATACAATTGACACGGTACTTTCATAAATCCTAAGAAATGATCATCTAAATTTAGTTTATGCAATTGACATGCCTCAAGTTTAACGATCGATCAATATCGCTATACAATTATATTTGAACATGCTCAAATTATTCCCTCCAAATTACACAAAAAAAAAACTAACTGTTTTCAGTGTCAATTGAATTTTACATGCTTAAATCATTCTCTTGTAACAAAGATCAACTTTCAAATTATTATAATATGTGTTTTGAGGTGCTCAATCAATAATAAAAAAATGTACAATCATAAAAGAAACTTGACAGAATTAACATAATGTTGAAATCGAATGTCAGTGAGATTAATATTAGTTATTTGAAACTTAAATCTCATATATTTATTTTAGATCCACAATTATCCTTTCATAATTTTGACTGTAACAGCCATTTGACGTCTTATTAATTTAATCATTATATTTTGCTTAAAAATATTACTATTCCTTGCAAGAATCAATTTCTTATTTCCTCGTCACCAAATTTGATCACTTTATTAAGTTTAGCTGTATTTCGTGAAGTAAATAAATAGAGTAAATCAGTGACACTCATCATAATCGTAATCATGCTCGTATTTAAAATGTAGAAAATAAAAATGAAAGAAACAGACATTGCAAATCGCGTGACTCAGTGAGTTTAATAACAACGGGCTTGGCGTGTTCCTGATTCTCTCCTTCCCTCCCTCTCCCTCAAGAACACTCTCTCTCTCTCTCTAAAAAAAACTTCTCTGCGTTTTCTGTTTCTGCAATTTCTTGTGAAATTTCTCATTCGTTGTTCCCGAATTGTTGAATTTTCAGAAGCCTCTTGATGATCAATGCATAGGGATGGTAAGTTTCGGCCGCCATTGTTGCAACATTTTCCGCTCTTGTTCATCTTTTGTCTATCTTTGAGTACCACAGTTGAGTGTTGATTGAAACCTGGCAATCTTTTTACTTAGCAATGTTTCATAGTTATACCATTGAACAAACATGTAATCTCAATTTGATGATTTGTATGTGCATTTTCGAGCACGTAAAATTGTAAAAAGCTTGGCTGAAAACTTCGTCATATGCAGGTGTTTCTGTGCGAAGGTGATGAACTCGGTGCAGGATTAGGTATTCTCAAATCGCCGAATACATATATGTGACTGAATTCGTCGAAATTTCTGGCTCGTATAGGTGAGTTCTGGACTTGTGGTTGATGTGCAGTATTGATTTTTGTTTCGTGCTGATTGATTTTGTTTCGCTCATTAGAGGATTGAATTACAAGAAAGAGTTGCCGAAATGAGTTGGAATCTACATATGGATTCTCACTATGTTGGGAGCAGCACACCTTACAACAGTACCGGAAGTTTTATGGACTTCTTTGCTGGTCTTACTTACGACCATGTCAATTTCATCTTTGCAGGTTCTTCTTCGATGCAGGTACAAAATTGGTAATTTGACAAATATTTCTTGCATTAGTAAAATACAAAATGTGAAATGATGAAGAACTTGATATCTCATGACTTGTTCAATTGATCTGAGTTTCCAGAGATCTGTACTGATATTGTCCTCGAATTTTGCCTTTGAAACATTCTCTGATTGGTGCAGGATTCTACATACTCACCAGTGAGCATGGGTTATTACAAGTATGGGTATTCTGATCCAGGAGCCACCCAATACTACAGCAACAATCAGTCTTATTATGGTCATATGCCGGATGTTGATGTATATGGGGGAAGGCATGATGAGTACCCTTCAACAATGACAACTGAACAAACAACAACTTCGAATCAGCAATCTGAGAGAAGGCCGGGCAGAGATGCTAATATAAACCACAGAGATTGTAAGTCTAAGATTCCATGCTACAAATTATAACGTACACCATGGTGGACCTAGATGAGGAATTTATAAAAAGATGGATGAATTTAAAAATATCAATGAATTTTTGCAATAACGTTGATAAATCTACGATGAATTTTATAATAAATTGATGATTTTTTTTTAAAGATTTAACACTAGTGAATCTAGGTAGGTAATCCAAGGTGTACCATATAATAATCGAAGATCCCATTTGATGGTTCATGTCAACACGGTTCATTTCATCTAAGATCGCGTAATTGCTTGCTGAGGGAAACTTGGCTGGTGTGTCTCTTCAGGCATAAAAACAACCTGCTTTAGTTTAGTTTTTTTTTCCCTTTTAGCATGGCATCTTTGGTGAAGTTTGTTCCTTTGTCATATTTACCCCTTTTGATTTATAGTCTTTTCAGTATGTGACAAAAATATGCTTCATATGTTAAGACTGCTCTGTTCTTTTATATCTTGTTTGCTGAAAGTATGATTTTGATTTTTTTTTTTTGGGTTAACTTGAACTTGTCCAGGTCCCAGGAGTAACCATAGTTCTCAAGATTATCAGGTAAAATTTTGCTTATGGTGGCAAAAACTAACCTTTTTCTATGTTTATTTTTTATTTTTTTTTAAATAAATGTTGTTGTAGTGGAATAGGTCCAGAATAGGTTGCTTTCATTCGGGCTTTTGTTAGGTTTATGTCTGGTCTTAAGTTTCATTACTCATTAGCACCTTTTTGTTTTAAAGGTTCATTTGGAAGATTCTTAATCTCTATATTGTTCTGTAACTTTTTACAATTGTTGCTTTCATATCTGGAAAACAATGCGGTAGTGTGACTGCTTCTTGATTTTTCGCTAGATCGTATAACACCAGCACCTGAACGAATAAACGAAATTTGGGTAACCTGTCTTAAGGTGATGGTTGATCCTATGTGATGCTG
This sequence comes from Portulaca oleracea, assembly GCA_029582165.1. Lineage (NCBI taxonomy): Eukaryota > Viridiplantae > Streptophyta > Magnoliopsida > Caryophyllales > Portulacaceae > Portulaca > Portulaca oleracea. Next base: position 6,808,120 of record CM055889.1, read on the forward strand.
AAAATTATCTTCTTTGGTATATTAAAGCACTGAAACTTGAAGCACATCTATAGAAATTGTTTCTGAGAAACTGTGTCTCTATTTCTATGATGGACTGGCAGCATTTTCTGTTTAACTCCTTCACAATTGATAACCATTTGCATGATGATGTAGGTTGTTTGGCAAGACAATGTTGATCCAGACAACATGACGTACGAGGTATAATACATTTCTTGAAAGTTATGGTTGTTCTTTTTTCTCTCCTTTTTCCTAGATGATGTTACCTAATTACTTGCGGTGCAAATCCTTAAGGAAGATCAATCCTGTTTTTAATTATGCAGGAATTACTCGAGTTAGGCGAGACAGTTGGAACTCAAAGCCGAGGTCTTTCCCAGGAACAGATTTCTCTGCTTCCAGTCTCAAAGTTCAGATGTTGCTTTCTCTTTAGGAAAAGGTCTCGCTGTGACAGGTATGATATGCAGTTGCCTTTTTTTGTTGCTTAGCTTTTATACTTCTTGTTTGTATCTTTTGGCTTATTTCATGATTTTGTATTCCCTTCCCTCCAATCTTTTAATGGACTTATCTTTGTTTGATTAACCTTGCGTCATATTAGTTTTAAAGTACCATTCACTTCTTGCATTACTGAAACTAAAATTTACTGCTGCTCAATTTCTGGCTGGGAAAGACCTGGGAAAACAGATGCGTGATATGTCAGTGATGCTCAAGATTAGCTCTTAACAGTGTCAGTGATGACTCTACCTTTTGTATTCCTAGAGGCTGGATCTGTTCTTTAGAGCTGTAAATACCCCATTTCATTATCACCCAACTTAAATTTACCAATATTTTTAAAAGTCAACTTTTCAACTTCACCTAAACTTACCCAACTGTAACTTACCCCTAAAGAACCGGTGTCAAAAATACAAATTCGGTTTAAGTATGTCATCCTTGAAGATCACTAGTTGGTGAGATTACAGTGATCATAGTAAGAAATTTGCTGCTTTTCATGCCAAGTTTCTGATCTCCTTTTACAATTCAGAGCATCGAGATCGATTCTTGTGCAATTGATGCTGGTTTATTTGACATACGGTGCCTCTTTCGCTGTTAAAAACAGATGCGTGATATGTCAGATGGAATATAGACGTAGAGAATGCCTCATCACTCTTCCATGCAAGCACAAATATCATCTGGGTTGTGGCACCAAATGGCTTAGCATCAACAAGGTCACAAACCTAGCATCTCAACTTGCATCTTAGTGTGATTGGCTCAAATGCTAAATTTTGCAACATTTTAAGGACTAAGATCATTGCTGACAAACAATCATGTTTTTTTGCCAGGCTTGCCCCATATGCTTCACTGAGGTGTTTGTAGATGATGCAAGGACATTCTAACACTCTAAGGGCTCCGCAAAATAACTCATAAGTCATAAGAAGAGAGACTAATTTGTTATTCTTTCTCGACTTTGCTGTGTCGATAGTGTTGTTTTATGTTAGTGGCTGGTTAGCATGGATAAAAACACTTGGGATTTGTCGATTTGATTATAGCCAGAATGCAGTTTTTCTTCATAATTTTTCCATATGGCTAGGCAAGAAACTTGCGAAGGTGGGATCAGGGTGTTGGTTTGTTTTTGTTATAGGTTTACTGTTTACATAAGTTGAATGTATTTTTACTGGAATGCTTGTACAGGGTTTTTACTCGGATGCAACTTTTGAGTTGCATGATAGAATCACTTTAATGGTCATTTTTTTCCACTTCAATTTTGGGTAATTTTGGAGCAAGGAGATCTGCAAGGATTCTCCTTGCTGAATGCTGATACAAGAGTTATGTGATGTGAATCTTTATGCTTTTTCTTTAGTTTTTGGAATGTCATAATTGGAGGTGATGGATATGACCATGTGATTGTAGACCTGACAATTCTCAACCTGACCCAAACCGACCCGCAAAAATGGGTTTTGAACACGAAATTCCGACCCGGGACATGAAAATGACCCAACCCAAAGAACTCGGTAAAAAACGGGTTAGGTCGGGTCAGGTTTGGGTCGACCCGTTGGGTCAGACACTTTAATTTTAAGTGTTTTGTCTACTTTGGCCTTGTGCAAAAAAATGGGCTCATTTCATGAAAATTAAGACCCAAAAGTAAAATATTGAGTTACTTTGGAAAGTTATGAGTAGAGAGAGACATACAAATGAAATAATGAAATAACAAATGACTAAAACACAACCCTAACACTGTCACTCACTCTTTCAGTGAACCCTCAAACTCCTGCAGTCCCGCCGCTCTCCTCTCTTTCAGTAAAATAGTGTATTATTGTCCAATGTCAAAGTTCAGTGCATTATTGTCCAATACCCTAAAAGTTCGCCAATCACCTCTTGCCTGAGTGGCAAGAAGTCCACCTTCTACCCCAGGTGTCTAGGGTTCGAATTCTGGGGACGACATCTCTCTCTTACCATTTCGGATATGACATATCGTGGTGGTCGAACTTGGAATGGAATGATACATTACATATGTATCTTTGACTAATTATAATCAATTTATTAGTTGTAAATGACTGAGAAAAAAGGCGGTCATGACCCGTAAACCCGCCCGAAACCGGAATACACCCGACCTGTATTTATTCGAACCCGCCTGCCCGCCTGTATTGACAGGTCTATGTGATTGTGAGCTTAGGCATCCCTTTTTCTTAAAAAAAGAAATAAAATTATACCCTTTGTTAAGATAAACTACCCATATTTTCTACCCGTCATGCTTTACCCAATTTTACCCCATTCTTTTAATCTATTTTTAACCAAATATACTATACCTATTTTTGTCAAACTTTACTCATTTTTACCAAAAACTATTAAAAATGAGTGATAACATCTATTCAAGCTTATCTAATTTTAGTTTACTCAACTCTACCTGCTCCATCGAAAGAATCCGTCTATAAGGAAAAAGCCCTTAGGCATCTATAGTTATGACTTATGATTAGATGTAGCATTCGTATATCCCAAATAAATATAAATGATGTGTTTACCGAATAACTTTATTCGGTAAGCACATTTTGCATGCTTATAAATTTCAAAATTATGAATAAAAATATAATCCATACAACTTATATATGGGCATTATTATTATTATTATTATTATTATTGTTGTTGTTATTATTATTATTATTATTATTATTTATTATTATTATTTTCAAATTTTAGGTATAGTGATATAGGTTTTACCATTGAATAGGACACTAATGAACAGGAGTCTTTGGTATAAGTCTTGTCATTTCTGTTTACATTTGAACTTTGTTTTAATTTCAACTTTGTGCACTATGTTTAATCTACAGTAATTATTGGGACAGCTAGCTAAGAGAATTAGCATCCATCAGCAAAATCTTCCTTAATCCAGTATATTTAATTCCAAAGCTTAATTTAGGTTTTGTCAAAAAAATGTTTCATTTAGGTTTTGTACACTTTGTATGGTTACAAATCAATATCAAGCTAGTTGGGGTAAAACTTTTCCTTACACATGTATGAATTCATTGAATCAATGCAACTGCCTTTCCAATCATGCTCCATATTAGGGATACTTCATCTAATCATCTGCAAAGGAAATAATTGAGATACCCTTAAATTAGGAGCAAATAAATGATGTACCCAAAACCATACAATGAGCACCTATCTTAGCAACTTCTTACTAGACCCTTGTGGTCCTTTGCTCTTGTGGCCCATTGTAATCAATGAACTCAATAATATGGTAAAAAAACAAACCCTAAGGTCATTAATGAATTTTATTTGAACATATTTTAGAAGAGAAAAAAAAAAAAGGAGGCAGGGGGTTTAGGGGTTACATTTCTATATAATGGGAGGCACTCATACACTATGACCAAAGGCCAAGTTTAATGCAAGTGATGGGAAACCAAGGAGGATTAAGGCATTGGCATGTCTATAGCTTGTTCATCCTTTGTTGCTTAGTTTGTGGTGTGATAAGTGAGGATCCTCACTATTATCAACCACCACGACTGCCTAGCTACCAATCCGAGTGGTTCTTCAAGGACCACCCTCTTTGGTGGCCTTGGCCTTGGCCTCCTAAGCAAGAGAAATACCCACCACCATACTCGTACGAGTCTCCTCCACCTTCATCTCCTCCTCTGCAGTCTCCATCTCCTCCGTCGTACATCTACAACTCTCCACCTCCACCATCGCCAAGTCGCGAATATGCATCTCCACCTCCGCTAGTACTGCCACCACCTCCTCCGTACGTCTACAAATCTCCGCCTCCATCACCACCGCCAACTTACATATATGGATCTCCGCCTCCACCGGCAGTTTCTCCACCTCCGTCATCCATCTACAACTCTCCACCTCCACCCTCTCCACCACCTCCTTACAGGCATGCATCTCCACCGCCGCCGGTTCTGTCACCGCCTCCTTACATCTACAGCTCTCCACCTCCACCCTCTCCATCTCCACCACCTCCTTACATCTACAACTCTCCACCTCCACCATCTCCACCTCCACTACCACCTTACATATACGCTTCTCCACCTCCACCTGCACTTTCACCTCCTCCTCCTCCTCAACACAGGTCACCTAAGCCACCTCCACCAATACATTCGCCACCTCCTCCATATCGTTACCAGTCTCCACCTCCACCCTCTCTATCTCCACCACCACCAGTTCAATCACCACCCCCTTACATATATAGCTCACCACCTCCACCCTCTCCATCTCAACCGCCACCTTACATATATTCTTCTCCACCTCCACCAACATTTCTTCCTCCTCCTCCTCGTCATCATCACAAGTCTCCTAAGCCGCCTCCTCTAGCACATTCACCACCTCCTCCATCTTCTCCCCCACCCTATGAGTATGCATCTCCACCTCCGCCACTATATTTATCTCCTCCATATCGTTACCAGTCTCCGCTTCCGCCTCAACATCAGCTACCTCCATCTCCACCACCCTATGAGTATTCATCGCCACCTCCATCACTACACTCTCCTCCTCCTTCTCCATGTATCAGCACTTCCCCACCACCTCCATACTATTATAGCTCACCACCCCCACCACTACATTCAAAACCTACTCTACATCATAAGCCATCACACCCAAAGTCACCATCTCCTCTTCTTCTACACCACAACTATCTATCGAAACTAGTTCATCTACCAAAGATGCATTCATCAAAGTCGTTGTCTGAATCCCCATCGCGAAGGATGCATTCATCAAAGCCAATGTATGAAACTCCACCACGACAACCACCAAAGCCAATGTATGAAACTCCACCACCTCGACCACCATCACATTCAACTTGATCTAACCCGCTTTTGAGACAAGATGATCGATCAGTACGTTTGTCATGGGACCGAAGGCTAGAAGACTATTTAGAGTTAGAAGTACGATCTTTTGGTGGACCATTGTGGATTTTCTTTCTTTATCTTTTTCAGTGTTTTTTTTTTCGTTTAGTATTTTCAAGATGAGATCAGTAGAGTGTTTGAATAATGTATTGCAATGCCTTTGGTCTCTACTCTATTATGTTATCTGAACCACTTGTAGATGATTGGTCTTAGAATTAATGATGATGAGATTTAGAACTTAGAATTCACAAAGCCTCCCCTCATGAGTACTTTTCTCTTAATGATTTGATTGGCAATTGTCTAGTTGTTTAGCGAGCAAGTTTTGCCTAAAATTATGAAGCGAATCTACTCTTTGTTTCAACTGTTGAATTGGGAAAGTCCATCAAATACAGCCTAGATTGTCATTATAGGCCAAAAACCAGCTTCATGTACGTAAAACATCAAATTATAAGTTTAATATAGTGGTTTCTTTTCATTTATTCAAAGCCCAAAAGGATCAAAGGTCTTGCAACAAAAATTGCATACGTACAAACAGCAAGATAGCAAAATAAATAAGACAATAAAAATTTAACTTAGTACTTTGGAGGTTGGAACAAAACTACCAACCAAATTCTTGCAACCTCTACTCCCTCGGTCTCTAATTATCTGTCCACTTAACTAATATTTCTTCCCCTAATTAACTATTGTTTTATATTCTCAATATAAACTTTACCAATTTTATCCTAACTTGTAAGTTTTAGAAATGAGTATGGTAATTGGTAAGAAAGTCTTGATATAATAATTAAATTTTAAGGCACTCGATACATCACTTCTCATTTCTTACTATACACTTTGATTTCCAATTTCCAAAGTAGTTTTTTAAAATGTTTTTCTTTCTTGGTTCTTCTAAAGTCAGTTTCTTCATGAACTTCCCTATGTTTAAATCCTAGTAGTCTCATACTACGCTCAAATGTGTCTTCCTAAGACGTTGTTATTGTTATTGTAAATGCATCACTGTCTTATGTTTAATTTTCTCCTTCCAAACTCAATATCATTTTGACAACAATATATATTACATGCACCCGTAGTATGTGTTCCAGATACTTGTGAGTGAACAATCACATAAATCAGAGTGAACAATTATATCAATCAAAGTGAACAACCTAATACATATGAGTAAACAATTATAGAATTTGGAGCACGTGTTCCAGGAGCACCTAATAAATTGTATTTTGACAAAGAGATAAGCACGTACACATATATATCTAATTAATTGCAAAACTCAATTTCAAGGAAGAACTAATTGCAGCGTTCTTTAATCCAGGGAATGTGCCAAAATATTATGTTTGCAGGTGAAAGCCATGCTGACACAGTAACATGTAATCATAAATAAAATTGATAGAAAAAGAAAATGTCAGAAGTGGGATTTGAACCCACGCCCTCATTAGAGGACCAGAACTTGAGTCTGGCGCCTTAGACCACTCGGCCATCCTGACTGTTTTGATTTTTCGAATAAAGAATCATTTATTATATAAAAAGGACACTTGCCCTTTCAACTTGAAGGCTCCTGCGGAAAACAGAGGAAACCAAATTCAGTGCCCAAACAAGGCATCTGCAATTCTGCACATTGAAGATTGAAGAAGAAGAAGAAGTAAAGAGAATCAGAGCATAAAATAGATGGCGCATCCTCAGCCGCAGCACCACCATCCACAGACGCTTGAAGAAGTTCGAACTCTTTGGATTGGCGACCTTCAAATTTGGGTCGACGAGACTTACCTCCATGGCTGTTTTGCTCACACTGGCGAGGTCACTTTTACCTCTCTTTTTCTCGCTTTATCATGCGTTCTGTGATGATTCCGATGTTTGATGCCTGCTCAAATTGTTGTTTAGTTCCAATCCTTTCTGCAATTTAGGAACTGGGTTTCGAGGGTTTCTTTTCTATGTTTGCGCACCCAATATAGAGGATGCAATTCATGTTTTTTTGCTAATAATTTAGAGATTTTGAGTATTTGAATGGAACCCCTCGATAATGCTTGACGAAATTTTAGAAGGGTAGTTTTAACTTGGGATTGAGAGTGCTCCGTTTTTGAAAGCTGGGAACTAGGGTTTTAGGGGTTTTTGTTTTTTCTTCCCCTTTCTAATTGTGGTTATGGAAAATAAGGCTGAGTTAACTTGTTGCTTGTATTATAATCTCTTAGGTAGAAACTGCGAGGAAACTGTTGATGTAGTGCTCAAGGATTGTAAATATTTGTGTGAATGTTAACAGTTCAGAAAAGGTCAGTAGTTGTCTTTGAGCAACACTATGAATTATCTCCATGATTTAATTGACTGAAGGGTCAAAGGGAGTTGGAAAGTTTGGATTACAATGGTATTAATGGAGAGACCCGCCGTCAAAATTAGTGTAATATTCAATGTTTATTCGTGGATCTTCTAATTGGGCTTTGAAGGGTTGGTGCGTGTTGCGTGAGATTTTTTTCGAGCGCTGGTAGCCTGAATAAAGATATCCATCCATTTTATCCGAGCTTCTATTTCATAGGTTCTACTTCTTTTAGATTTTGTTCGGAATGTGCACCTTTCCGAAGTTGCAGGTTGAGTTGTTCAATATCTTTGATCACATTCTATAACTTTCCAGAAGTGGAAACATTACGGTATGTGTTAGCTTTCAACTAATGTAGGGAAGGGTTTGAGAAAATGCACAATTGTTAGACTGGGAATTCCAAGTTCTGTAAGCACAATTAGAGATGAGTGGAAAAATCTCAGTTTTTATGTTTGTGGGAGGTTGAGGAGAAAAGAAGAAGATAGGGATATTGTAATCAAGAAGGTGAGGGCTGATGAGAGGTTGATGGGCTGAGCATAGTGTTATAATGCACAAGATGGACCTTGCAAAGGTTCCCAAATGTCCAATCATCACCATGGTTGAGAAGATCGTATTTTATTTATAAAATCATCAACTGATAAATTATACTGTGATTTTAATTTTGCTCATAGGTGGCTGCTATGTCCTACAGCAAAGAATTAGAAGTAGGAAGGGCCAAAAATAAGCGCACTTGGTGGAATTAGAGTCTTAAATTTAAATTCAATTGGGTTTCATGCAAATTGTTCGAGGTACAGCGCTCATCGAGCCTTTAGTGTGTGCAAGCTTCCATCAAGAAATTGAGGTGATGAAGTTCAAGCCTTGTGCCTTGATGATCCTAGAATGGATGTACCTAAGGGCTGCTTATAGTTGCATTTTGTAACACTGAATGAGTGAAGTTGGAAAAAAGAATTGTTCAGAAAAGGACGGGGATGGGGTAAGGCATAGTTGTCATGATATTAGAAATCTTGTATTTCCTTTTACTATTTCTAAATGTTAAATTCTGCATCTCAGAATTCCATAGTATATGGTCACTGTCAGATTTTACAATTACTGTTGATTGTGCAGGTTATTTCTGTAAAGGTGATCCGTAACAAAATTACTGGCCATCCAGAGGGTTATGGGTTTGTTGAGTTTGTTTCACATGCTGCTGCCGAACGTGTTTTACAAACATATAACGGGACCCCAATGCCAGGAACCGAGCAGCCTTTTAGATTAAACTGGGCCTCCTTTGGGATTGGAGAAAGGCGGCCCGATGCGGGCCCCGAACACTCCATTTTTGTGGGTGATCTGGCACCCGATGTGACAGATTATCTGTTGCAAGAAACGTTTCGTGCTCACTACCCCTCAGTGCGGGGGGCCAAAGTGGTAACTGATCCCAGCACAGGTCGGTCCAAAGGATATGGCTTTGTTAAATTTGCTGACGAAACGGAGAGAAATAGGGCCATGACTGAAATGAATGGTCAATATTGTCTGTCAAGGCCAATGCGTATTAGTGCTGCAACACCGAAAAAGACACCTGGGATTCAGCAATATGCAACTGCCAAGGGTAATCTTGTGTATTTGTGCTGAGTTACTCTCTATATATCATCGTGAAATCAACAATTGTCTTCGATATGTTTTCCTTCATATGCTTCAATTGTTAGAATATGCATTCACTTTTCGTTTTGATGTGACAGCCATATATCCTGCTCAAGCATATATAATGCCTGGCGTGCAACCGGTCCAAACAATACCAATTGAAACTGATCCTAATAATACAACGGTAAGAACAAATCAGTTCTGGGTGTATTTTACTACTTGATGTTGGCATCCTCTAAACATACTTTCTGCAGATTTATATTGGTAATTTGGATCCAAATGTGACAGAAGAGGAGCTGAGGCAGCTTTGCTTACAGTTTGGAGAGATTGGCTATGTTAAAATCCCTGTCAGTAAGGGATGTGGTTTTGTGCAGTTTGCTGCTAGGTCAGTATTCCTGCTATCTTTGCATATTTTCTATCATGCTTTGGGGTGCCGGACAAAGATGCGAGTTTTGTTTTCCCTATTTGTTCTCTAGTACAACTTTTATGTGCAATATGATCAAACATAATTTGTCGAAAATCCAAGTTCATGAAGCAAATGTGACTGGTATCAACATCAGACAATACTTCATCTATGCAGAGGCTCTTTCTTTAATTTGACTAACAGCTTCTATTTCCCTTCGTTGGTCCCTGAAATGTATGTATGATATCTGAAGAGCATCCGCTGAGGAAGCTATACAAAAATTGCAAGGAACAGTGATTGGTCAGCAAGTTGTTCGTGTCTCATGGGGCAGGACCCCGGCTGCCAAACAGGTTAGCCATGCCCTCTAGAAATTTCACACTTGATTCATAACTAATATTGCTATCTAAAAGAGTAGGAGTTTGCAACCAAGTTGAAGTTGGGTGTTGGTTTTTCTTTTTTCTTTTTCTTTTTTTTATAAAAAAAATCATTACAACGCACATAGGGGAGGGGGTCAGACAAACACCAAGACTAGGCCCGCTAGAACACTATGACCTTGGTGAAGTTGGGTGTTAGGTTGTTGTAGCAGGATATTCAACAATTCTAGCTGTACGTATAACGTAAAACAGAGTTATTGTGATCAAGTCAAATTTCACTTTTTTTTTTTTTTATTGGAAATGTATAGGATGCTAGTGCATGGGGTCAACAGATGGATCCTAGTCAATGGAGCGCGTATTATGGATATGGGCAAGGGTATGATGCCTATGGTGGTGCATATGGTGCTGTTCAAGATCCATCCATGTATGCTTATGGTGCATATGCTGGCTATGCTCAGTATCCTCAGCAGGTGTGACATCACTCAACCCAATGTGTCGTTATTTCTCTGGTTTTCAATTTAACAATGCCAGGTGACGTAATTTGGAGAACTTTTAGGCAAAATGGTCATTTCAAAAATCCATTTACAATAGGCTACTCCCTTCAGCCTAGTAGAAATTCGTTCTTTGGGCCTAAACAACCATTTGGATTGGCTGTTTACCGAACACGGATTTGACTGTTTGATTTTGACTTAGTCGAAACAGTCAAATCCTCCAATGGGCCATTTTTTTTTCCTCAATAGTCTATTTGCCAAACACCCCATTAACTGTTTAGTGTGAGTGCAGGCTGATGGAGCTGTACAAGATATGGGAGCGGTGGGGAGTGTTGCCCCTGGAATGGAGCAAAAGGAGGATCTGTTTGATCCCCTGGCTACACCTGATGTTGATCGGTACTCTTCTTACCGGTTTTCATATGAATAATAATTCACTTGAACGCTATAAATGCTGAAACTTCAATAACAAACCTGTCTTTTATTCACCCCCAAGGTCTTATCACTGTATCAGGTTGAATGCAGCATATCTATCTGTTCATGGAAGGGCGATTCTGGGCCATCCAATGTGGTTGACAACGTGTCCGTCTGCAAGACAAGCTTCAGCAGTGACGGGGTCCCAGTAGTGTTGCTTCATTGCAATGATTGTGTCTTGTTGATTTCTCGACTGAAATGGCGCTTCATATATGCTCGAGAATAATGTATAACTGAGTCTAGGTTTTGATTGTCTTTTCTTATGTAATTTGCATTAGTTGAACAAAACGATGAGTACAGCCTCTTGCCTTCATTTATATGACCAAGGTCAAGACATCTAGCTATTCCAATTTTTTCTTATGAAATATCACGTTATTAAAATGTCTGTCTGTTGCATCTATAAAAACCAGAAAATTCTCACATTTTTCCTAGTTAGAGGCTTAGGGCTTCAGTAAGACATTAGACAGGAAAAAAAAACGCAAATTTCAGCTTGCAGTACAAATCCATGAATTTCAGGCCATAAGTTGCAGATTTTATGAAAAAAAGGTTTCTGCACTTATTTTAGGACTTCCAAAATTTCTAAAGAATGTGACCGCTGTGTTTTGATTGAACAATAAACATTAAACAAGGCATTTCGTACTGCAATAATCACCAACTCTGGAGCTAGAAGCACTTCAACTGTGACACTGAATAAATTGTAAATGTTACAAATGTAGAATGAAGCCTACATTACAAGTTTCAAGTTTACAATGACACATTGACACTACATTCCATTTGAATAGTTCTGTTCCTTGTAGTCTGTAGTTAGTCACCCACGGAGACGTTTAAAAGCGGGGATAAATTCCGCCTTCATGTTCTCCAAATAATGTTTACTCGAATAAAATAAAATAAAAAAAAAAAGAATCAAGAAAACACGGCTAAAACTACTAGGATTTTCTGGCATTTGGAGCTCCATATTTGAAGATGCTATAAGATGAACATGGCTAGTCTTGCCTGTGTCTGTCTAATCTTACAGGTACTTTGCCAACCAAGGAAGTTCGTCGCAGTCTTTTAGGGCAAATGTGATATCATCACTGCAGAAGCAGGACAAAAACACGGTTAAGAAAATGGCAATTAGAAAGATTATAATTTGTTCTCAATGACAGTTTAAGCAAGAAGGCATTCATCTAGCAATGATCAGGGTAGAAGAAACATACCTAGGAAAATTCAACTGTAACTTCTGCAACCTATGTCTTGAACCCGGCTCGCATAGGATGATTCTACATTCACCAAGCTTACAGCTGCCATATAAGAGACATGATAATGATTCAGCAGATATCCCAATCATGCTCTTCGTTTGAGTCAAACGTTAAGATGAGAATGCAAACAACAAAGCGGAATAGAGCCACCTTTATCAGCAGAATCATACTTAATATAAAATGGGACGTCGTAAGAGTGTAAACCATATTTGGCACTTACCCAACTCTTAGAAGAGTATCCCATCCAGGGAGTGCCTCGCCATTGCTAGCGCAGAAGCAGGAAACAGTGAAAGCCAACTGCAAAAGTAATGCATACAGAAGGGACTTCAGACAATAGAAATACAATTATGATCTCTGGGAAGGCAAGAACTAAGGCCTTTAGACGTATATGATATGATGACTATTGATTACATTAATAGGTCTGATAGTAACAGTACTGAGCAATATGCAATCGGATTGCTCAAAAACTTGAAAAGAATAATATTACGGATGGAGGATATACAAAAGGACACTTGATGTCAAGGATTCGATCAAACTGACCTTCTCATAGGATGTTTCACCCATTCCCGTTTTGTAAAGCTCATGCACCATAGCTGCCAAAAATATTTTACCCAGTTTGCATGATCCTTTGATCACCTGTAATGATAAACAGTATTAGCATTGTGAGTCGAGTGAGTATTATGTTTTGAAGCCATAAACTGTAAAAGAAGTGGGCATCCTAGGATATTTCAACCCTAGAAATGTTATTGCCAAGCTCAATAGCAATATATCAAGTTTAACTCACTTGAATATGAGGAGCCTGGAACATCTCCTGTATCGCTGCTTCCACTTCTGTTACACCCACAAGGGTTTTCCCTGAGAAAACATGAAAAGACTTACTCGATCAAAGATACTATTAAAAAGAAAAAAGTTGAGCAGAGCAGAGCATAAGACAAGATAAAAGACTAAATAAATTTCAAGCAGTTGAAATTGGGATACTTCAGCCGCGGAACTTTGTAAATTTGTCTGATTAAAACACATCAGGTTCACATTTCAGTTTTCATCAGTCCTATCATGTCAAATTACATTCTGAATTTAATTATTACATACCAGCATCACCATTCTTGGGGAGAGAAGCCTTATTTTTCAAGCGAAAATCAGCAATTTCTGCTGCACGACGACATATCTCCAAAGCCCGACGTGCATCTCCAGAAATAGCAGCTACCTGTTAATAAAATCGACTTGAACTCTAAACTAAAATTTGTGGGCAGAGAAGATTTGAAGAATGAAGACTGAGAAAGAAGCAACTCTCAGGATTAAATTACTAGAAAGGGAAAGTGAGGAAAGATCACCTTTCTAGAAGCAAATTCTACTGCTAGCTTCTCAAAAGCATCTATCCCTTTAAGCCGGCTCATTATGATCTCTTGAAGCTGTTGGTAGTTATAGGGGCCAAAGCAGATTCTGTGTATACCCATTCTGCTCGAAATACGAGGAAGCAACTTCTCTGGAAGATCCATTGTGTTTGCTATTCCTGCATACAAAAACACAGGGACAAATTCATACAGTCAATATCCAAGTTCGAAACCTCCAACAACCCTGATCCAGGAGGAGCCATTTTGGCTAACTTTTCAGGTTTTGAGTAAATATGATTAAAAGAAACAAGCATACCTATCACAACTAGTTTCGAGTTTGGTCTAGTAGGCCAATCAAGAATGTTGTAAAGAACCTGAGAAAACAGGAAAACTTCTACTGCTTAGCTGCTATTGCAAAAGATTAAAAGGAAGTGAGTCAATGAAAGAAGGCAACATTTACCGATTGGTTTCGTGTCACAAGAAGATCAAGTTCATCAATAAGGAGAATACAGGGTTTGTTTTCTCCTTTCCCAATTTGTTTTCCTTCTGAAAAACGCTCAGTCAGGAAGTGCAAAGCCTTTTTCCAGCTAACTCTGTGTCCACTCAATGCTTCATATATGACCTGAAGAGTATTTGACTCCAGATGTTAGATCACAGGAATAGGTTGTTAACAAAGCACTTCTCCTCTATTACTAACCCTGTATATGTTCTCCGGTGATGCTAGTTTGAGGCCGTTGATCTCTATGAAACAGTAAGGTTTTAGACTCCCTGAATCAAGTTCAGCCCTCAGATTCCTCATGACTGAAAGCACGCTCATCGTCTGCATAAAAACATATGCAGCATAAGTAATTGAACCCCCAGAAAACTCATCCGGGGTGAAAAACGAGATGGGGTCGTTTTTACCTTGCCAGTCCCAGGAACCCCATGAATGTAGAGGCATCGTCCAAGACACTGATCATCACATATTGCACCTTTCACAAATGAAGATATCTCTTCCATTTCTCTGTGTTAAAAGGATGCTTCGTAAGAAAGGGAAGAAAATCAAACAGCAGAAGCAGAATATCATTTGACACAACACATACTTGTTTCGGCAAGGGAGAGACTTTGGCAAAGTTGCTAGCAACAATGTCTGTTTGGCCCTTTCAAGTTCTGTTGCCTTATGGCATCTTACATGTTGGGGGATAATTTTTGCACCTATCTTTTGAAGTCCAAAGATCCGCCCCTTCCTTGAATTCTGCCATAAATTATAGGTTAGCTAGATTTGACCCCAAAAAAAAACTCAGAATAACCACATGAGGTTAATATTATCAGCCATACTGCAGCTAACTCATGAGCAGATGGTCCAGAGAGTCTTCTCTTTTCATTCTCCTCCTCAAAGTCCATGTCTTCTTCTGATTCAGAGTCTGACTCCTTGCTAGAAACCCAATCTTGATCACTGTCATCGTTGTTATCATCCTATGACATGAAAGAACAACCACATTTAATGTTTAGTATGCTACAGGTGTAAAGCTTCTGCATTCTATGAAAGGTTTACCTCTTCATCATCAGCAATATCTGCTAGTCTCTTGAAGCTATGCCAGTGAATGTCATATTCATATTCACAGAGAAAGACATCATCCCCTTCATTACTGGCCTTGGTGAATTCCTTAGGACTCATAACAAAGCAGTGCCTAATGATAGATTCCATCTGTCACAGTAAAAGAGAGAGAACCATTGTCCTTTGGTGAGGAACAACAACACAAACAAACACTGCATGCTTAAAAGGTATTGTGCTAGCCGTAAAAGTTGATGTTCTAAAATAAATATAATCTATGCCAGTATCAACCAAGAAACAACCCATGTAAAACATCTGATAATTATCATGTCTGAGATTTAATGAGACATGATACCAGTTTCATGGACCTTTGAATTTGATAATTGTTGACTAATCATATTTAATGATGAGAAACACTGAAGTTTTTTAGCGTATCCTATCTTGGTGGTTAGATTGCTTATTTAGATAAAGAACATATCACAGGCTGAAGCTTGTATGATAATACAAAAAGCATTGATAAAATGACTGCAGTGCAAATTAGTTCAAAAGGAGATTCTTTTGACATTTGGATGTAAAATTCCAATGTTCCTACTCTACTGTTTTCCTTACACAAACTGTGAAATTGAACTCTGCATCAAGCATGACATAAATAAGCTCTATGTAGCCTTTTCACCTTCTTGTACAGATTCCAGTGGATGGAGTTTAGTGTTAATTATGCAGAAAATTAGGAATCTCGTACTCATCCACTAACTTCAACTTCACAACAGACCTTTCATCTCTAAACAAGCCATCAAAATATTCTCGAGTTATGTGCGAGTTAGTTATATATCCATTAGAAGTTTGCAGGTATCATGAGTATCCATTTGTAGTGCCCTGTAGTGATTTGCATTCCTTCCACTTCCTTGATGATGAAGAGTAGCCTCATTTTTAGTCAGAGGAAAATGACTGCACGTATAAGTTGCTCAGCATTCCTATTTTATTGTGCTAGTAGATATTCAGATCCTTCATAGAAATCAAATTGAACAACAACATATCCTGAAGTATATGCAATTCATAGAAATGTAGACCCATTTCACCAATATCCTATTCCTACCGTATCTGAGCACATATATGAAGAGATAAATGTTTAGAAAACCAATCTGAGGACAAAAGGAAATCAAACAAACAAAGACGCCCTCATTCAGAAATAGCATGAGGATACATAAAACTATTTTACAATTCATAATTCATAATACCTCAACATCAGCAAAATCATTAGTGCGATACAGCTCTCGCTTCAGATTATGTGGTTGTCTTCCTGCTTGAGTCTCCTCAGGTATTATGTACCAGTGTGCTCGAAACCAGAAGGTTCCATCCACTTCTTTCCATAAACTGCACAACATCATCAAAATCCATCCACATTCATACTCCTTTCGAATTCAGGAAAATTTGACATTCTAAACAGTTTAATAAGATACTGTAAAGCATATAGTTCTATCATTCATCTCACCACTCCACCAGCATCAAAACAGCTTGTTGAAACTTAGTTACTGCAAGATATTTTGGCTAGTCAGCAGCTTAGATACCCTACTGTTGCATGTAAGGTTCATTTTGCACATACCAATCTTTCAGGATGATGAAACCTAGAATATATCTTTCTGATTGCTCTCATTCTCCCACAACCACTAAAGCTTGTCTTATGGTCCTATTCTGCAATTGTTTCATCCACAGCAGCATATTTATCACACTGCCTAAGTCACACAATTGAATGTTCATATGACCCACCTTAATAAACATAAACCGAATGCTCATATATTATGTCCATTATCTGGGTAGTTCAAAGAGATTATTTTTTCAACTTAGACTGCAACGGACTAAAGTAAAACACCCCATTCAACCTCCTATGCTTCTTCTCCCCAGGAGTTGTAGGTAGCGAACAATTTCAATTGGAACCAGTCTTTCAAAATCAACAAGATCATCATTCAGATAAAGTAATAGGAAAGTTAAGACAATTATACCTCTCGATTCTCGCAGCCCACAAATCACTGGAAAGAAGCTTCTCCCTCAAAGTCCTGACCCGCTTTCTCCCCTTGGGCGGGTCAGGCAATTTAACCTCCTTCCCCAATTTCTTCGCCTCACAAAACACACACACCCAATCCCCTTCAGGAACCTCCTTCAATGGCGGTTTCAAACACTTCAAATGAAACCCACCAAGGCAATCATCGCACTCAATCATCAAAGCCTTCCCAGCTCTAAAACAAACCCTACATTCCTCTACTTCAGGATCTTCTTCATCCGAGCTCGCATCCTCCCTCCTCTTCACATAAACATCATCCCCAATACCAAACTCACCTCCATCAAACACCACTTTCTTATAATACACCCTCTTCTTCGGCGCATTTCTTCCCTTTTTAGGTCGAGATTCAACTTGAGTTCTGGACTTTCTTGCAGTTGAAGGCTTCTCGTCTCTCTTCCTCTTCCTCCTCTCCTTCAAATCAGGCGACCCAGGAACAAATTCTTCCTGGGTAAAACGCTTATCGATGTGGGTACTTGGAGTGTTGGATTTTTTGCTGGATTTGGGCGTTTGGGGAGGTTTTTCTAGGGTTTTCCTGGCAGATTGCTGCTTGGCAGGAACCAATTCGTCCTGGGTAGAACGCTTATCGATGTGGGTACTCGGAGTGTTGGATTTTCTGGAGGATTTGGGGTTTTGGGGAGGTTTTTCTAGGGTTTTCCTGGCCGATTGGTGCGAGGGTTTTGTCGGAGTGCTGGCTATTGCGTCGTTGGAATCGAGAGATAAACGACGAGAAGATCGACGAGGAGGGGTGGGAGTGGAGACGGAGACAATGCGAGAGGAGGATGACGGGCGATTTGGGGTTCGAGAAATGGGGGTTTGAGGAGGGAGAAGAGAGTTTGAAGAAGGTGAAGATGAGGACTTTGTGAGATTGTTTAAATCGGAGGGGTTCTTGGCTTTGATTGGAGTAGCAGCCGCCATTGAAGAAGCTCTGCAGTGTAGACTGGAGAGAGAGAGAGAGAGACAGCGAGAGAGAAAGAAGGAAACAATGCAAGAGAGAGAGAAAGACGAGGGATTTTGGCCCGCTGCAGTTCAGTGTAGACGGGAGAGAGAGAGAGAGAGAGAAAGAATTTGGCGGGAAAATACTCGATTTGCAATTGTTATTTATATATCATCGTCGTGTCAAACCCTTTTTTTTTTTTTTGGAGATCTCGTCTTTTTTCGTTTCTTTTTTTTGTTTTTTGAGATCTCGATTTGCAATTTGAAAATTCTATTGTAGAATCATTGTTGATTTCTTTTTTTCTCAACGACTAGTTGTGAAGGCCCGAGTATAGCATGGGTTAATTAAATTACTTTGGTAAATTTTAAATTTCTTTTAATTTATAAGTCTATATTACTTATAAGTTTAACAATAGTTTTATATTATAGATTACTATAAAGTAGATTATTTGAAATTAATTGTACATAAATTTATATATATTTATCAAAAAATTATTTTATAAAATTTAGATCATGTTATTTAGAATAGTAAATTAGGTTTGTCCTTACCTAATCTTATCTTACCTTACTTTACCTTATACAATTCCTTAAAAAAAATCAAACCAAAGTCAAAATTGAGTTATAAAATACATTTACTCCACCACTAACTTATCTATCACAAATTTATCATTATCTTTCATTTCCTTGTCAAACTTAACTTGATTTTACCACTTTAAAGAACAGAACCTTATTAGTCTAATTTTGAAAGACCGGAAAAGGTGAAAGCTAGGTCTTTCGTTCGAGCTTTCTTATACATAGGTATAATATACTTTTCTTATTTCTATTGTTTGAACTCAAATATAAATTTTTCCTAATTGTCTGACCTAATTATAGTTAGAAGAAAATGATTTTATTTATATTAACTTATAATTTTAGGCTTCTGTGTGCTGAAGTATAAACTACATGTGAGAAAGTATGTTGAAGTACAACACATGTGAGAAAGTTAGTACCTAATTCTATTAAAAAAAAGGTTAATACCTAATTATAATGGCGAATTTTGTTGCCTCATAAAATGGGCTTGGGCCTGCAAATGAAAAAAAAAAAAGTAAATGAGCAATTGAGTAGGAAGAGAGAGGCGTAGGAAGAGGTTGTAGCAGATAGATGGTAGACTGATAGTTGAGGCCTGCCAAGCAAGTATCCCAATAACAATACATGTGTAGCTCTATTTTGGAAACAGATTGATTAGCTGTTGTGGCCTGTAGAGGGCGTTCTCAGTGAGCCTGTAATTCAAAGCCCAAATCCCTAACCAGTCAGGCACCCTCTAAGCAAGCAGCAAAAAAAACTGTCTCACAACAAAGTCCATATCCCCTTTTACTTTATAGTAAAGGAAAGGATAGTAGTTGAAATTTCTTATTATTAATTTGATTGGATTAAATTTTATATGGTAAAATGTTTGTCTTAATCAATATGAATAATTATTGTAACAAATATTTTTTAAACAATATGTATTGATTTTGACTTTTTAAAATTGAATCAATAGTTTTGTTTTTTTAATTGTAATTGTTGAAAAAATTCAATTACAGTAGAAAAAAAAAATCTAAAATTATTAAGCTTGTAGAAAATTATATATATCTATTAAGTATACTTTTAAATTATGGTGGTTGAAAAAATTTAACTATGGTAAAATTTTCCCTTGCAATTTATGAAGTGATGGTTGCTATTATCTTTAATTTTTAGCTAGTTCATTTTTAATTGGATTGATATACTTAAATTTTGGAATTTCTTTTCACCCTTTTAATAATCGAAAAAGTAAGGTGATCTTACAATTCTGACCTAAAATTTTGAAAATTTCATACAACACAGGTGAAGATAGTATAAGTGAATATTTTTGTATTAGTCTAAACTGATTTTTGTCAGTAGCTTAATTTACGTTTAATTTAAAAATAAAGGCTACAACCTACTTTTAAATTTGTGTAAAAAAATATTCATTATTGACAATAGAAACAAAACACCATGAGCCATCCTTCTCTAGTCCTTTTAGCTACAATAGCGAGAGGATGAACTACTCTTACCTATTGACTATCCACAATTCACAGTTTTGTTCTGTACACATCAATTTGAAGCGGTAGAAGTCTGCAACATTGTAAGGTTGTGAAGCATCCCATGTAAACCTGAGTGCGAGTCTGCAACATTGTCAGCTTACCATCAAATCAACGATTGTTCGAAATTTTCACTTATGGTGCGTTTGTTTTTTTCCGAGAAAATGTCTCCTGGGAAAATTTTCCCCGAAAAAATTTTTCCTAGGAAAATTTTCTCTGAGAAAGAATAATTCACAGCGTTCGGTTTACATTTAAAAACATGAGAAAGTTTGTGGGAAAACTCATTTGAAATGTCCAAACTACCCTACATATGTCAATCTATAAAATAGCTTTTAGGGGTATTTTTGGAAACAAAGTTAAAAAAACTTTCATTTTCCCATGGGAAAAAACCTTTCTCAAGCCCCTCATGGGAAAGTTTTTACTGTGAAACTTTGGGTGCATTTGGTTCTTTCCCAAGGAAATATTTCCTATGAAACTGTTTCCCGGGAAAGCTTTTCCTAGGAAAGTTTTTACTGGAAAAAATATTTCACAGTGTTTGGTTAACATGAAAAAGTTTGTAAGAAAACTTATTTAAAATGTCCAAACTATCGTTATATATTAATTTATAAAATATTTTTCTAGAGACATTTTGGGAAGTTAGGTTATAAACAATTTACCTTTCCCATGGGAAAAAAACTTTTCCAAGCTCCCCATGGGAAAGTTTTTCATATCTATCTTAGGAAAATAGTGGGACCCGCTCTAAAACTTTCCTAGACTCATTTTTGCAACCAAACACGGGAAAATTTGGTCAACTTAGGAAAGTTGACAAATTTTCCCGGGAAATAATTGCAACAAAACGCACCATTAGGAAAATTGTGGGTCCCATTGAAAATTCTTCCTATTTCTATTTTACACCCAAACATGAAAAAGTTAAGTCAATTAGAGAAACTTAACTAACTTTCTCAGGAAACATCATTAACCAAAAATTATTTAAGATCATTTTCAACGACGAATTTTAATCTTGACAAATTTTGAGTATTATTGCAGAGAAGCATATGATAGAGTGGCAGTGGGTCTTGTCCTCCCCTATTGGGTTTCCTAGAGAAAGGCCCAAGTTATGTCTCACTTGAAGACTTTTGCATTCCAATCATCCAAAAAGCCCAAAAAGGAATCTTCTCCTCCTCCATCGTTGGACTACAATATAATAAAAAGTAGCACTCCCCTAAATATTTAATTATGAATCTCATGTCTTGCTCTTTTATTTGATGTTTTACTTTAACTTTTAATGACTTTTAATAACTAAATTTTTTTTTTTTGTTCCATCCACCTCCTAATTCTAATTCTATTCAGAAGTGCACTATGTAGGAAACTAAAATTCGCCATGTAAATAACATAGATGTACCTTAGGAAAGCCTCCTTGGTTTTGTTTGAGATTTGCTATCTTGAGGCCCGTGTTTTGTCTACTTGTTGCTTTGATGTATTGCTTATTATGTTGTTTAACTGTCTTTATTTGAAGCATAACCGTCAATCTTGTAGAACTATGCATCTTTTCATGATTTTTTCAATATGTTCTTGATTTTGAATAATTGGAAAAAAAGTAACACAGATATTCGTATAGTTTTTATCATTTGCAAATGTTTAACACAATCCATAAACTATGTACGTACAATTCATTCATTTCCACCATCATATCACATTGGGCTGAGCACAGGTCGAGCGACTTTAAGAATCAATATAAGCACACTACACATAAACTATTAATAGAGCTAAGAACAGGATTCCAAACCCAATCCATCAACAACAAATAGATACAATCTTGAAAACTGATGAAAAGCCTATCAACAAACATATCCACGCTACAACAATAACAACAACAACAATCTTCTAGGGAAACACGTTTTAGGATCTAGACATAAACAATTTTTCCCGTAGGTAATATATTAAGAGTAATTAAAGACGGTCTAAGACGGGGCGAGGCCTCTTCAAGCCAAGAGCAATGAGGGCAACATTGATGTAGTTGAGGGCATAGGCAGCTCTAAACAACTCCAGCTTCTTGTTAGTCCACGGGGGATATCGAAACCAGAAATCTGGAAAATAAGGCCTCTTTATCACCGGCTTCTCGTGGCTAAATGTGTTGAATGAGAATTTTCCATGGTATCTTCCGAATCCACTCGCTCCTACCCCTCCAAATGGGATCGTATCCCCCGCATACTACATTGTATTCACTTCGTTAGCTCACACAATAATCAAACAACCACACACAAATCAATTAAGCTCAAATTTATGATAAATAATGTCTTTTCCTGCTTAAAATGATACCTGAATCATCGTGTCATTGAATATGAGCGACCCAGACGATGTCTCCGACGTCAATCTTTCCATGAATTCATCGTTCGTAGTGAAACAATATACAGTAAGCGCCTTCGGCCTTGAATTCACAAATTCGATACTATCCTTAATATTCTCCAACTGCAGGCAAACAATATGCTGTTATTCAAATTTTACCTGCGGTATAATCTTTACATTCGACAACTCAACTTATTAACATATATTAGTATACATATATTAAGAACATATACTCCATACTGAATAATTTTAATTATATGAGTCAACAAAACAGAACAAACTAACGAACCGTAATGAGAGGAAGCAGAGGGCCAAAGATCTCATCTTTCATGATAGAGGCATCAAGTGGGGGATCCACTAAGATTGTTGGCTCTATAAACCTATATGAACCAAACAAATTAAGGCAATTAACTAAGATTTTAATAGAAAATTATTATCAGAAAGACTTGAGAATGTTTGGCATGGTTTACATACAATTTATCTTCATCAATTGAGCCTCCATACACAACAGAATCCTTCACATGAGGTTCATCTAGAAGGCCCTTCAATCTGTTGAAATGATGTTTATTCACTATTCTGGCGACATTTTCTTTAGGGTTTTCCCCAAACATTTGCTTGATTGTGCTTTTCAGTAACTCAACCTGAATTACCATTATGTACGTGTTAGAAAGAAATCTGTTATACAGTAAAAAACACTCTAATTTTCATTTTTAAAGGGTTTTGAATGCTAATATACTATATTTTGAAGGTGTACAATAATAATGGATCGAACTTTTTTTCTTCGTATAATAATATATTGAACTTTGAGATGTTGAACAACAATGCATCCAGAACGATTTTGGTAGTGATTGACTTGGTAGAGGTGTTACCTGATAGGCTAAGGAGCAAAAAAGTTAAAATCTTTACTGAATTAATGTCACATCAACAAGTTCAAATAAGCAAAGATAATTATATATTTTTTAAGAAAAAATAACACCATTGCGTTATGGAAAATGTAGAGTGATGAGGCATTATTTTTCTTAATGAAAATGAAGTAAAATTCATTTGGACTTGCTAAAATAACATTAATTTAATCAAGATATTAAATTTTTTCAACAACGTAGGACAGTAGGACCGCCACTGAGTCAACCGTTTTCAGAATCATTCGACATGCATTATTGTCAGACACACTATTATTCAACATTCCAAAATACAGTATATTAATATCCAAAAATCCTTTTTAAAATAATATATATGAATATATTACCAGAGTAGTAGCATATTTCTTTTCCACAAGGATATAGTCGACTGCAATGCATGCTTGAGCGTTGCAGGCTCCATATTTTGCAGACACTAATCGTTTCAGCATCACCTACACAATTAAGTTTGTATATTGTAGCATCATTAGCAATTAATTTGAGTAATAATTAAGAGGTGATTTATAAATTAAGTGTTGATAACTAATACCTCTCTACGAAAAGATTTAGGGAGTGAATCAATTATGGCTGGACATTTTCCACCCAACTCCAATGTTATTGGAGTCAAATGCTCCACAGCAGCAGCCATTACTATGCGTCCTACTCTGCTACTTCCTGTCCCAACCAAGGTTGTTAAAATCGGGATCTTAACTCGAAACTATGGAGAAGTTAGGATCGGAATTTAGCCCATCTAGAATCGTGGATCGTGTGTAAATAGTAGGATCGTATCAACGATTTTGGACCATAAAATCGTAGGATCGTAAATCAGGATCGGGATTTTAATAACTATGGTCACAACCCTCACACGTATACCATGAGAATAACTAATTATGTGTGGCCAAGAAAAACCGAAACCGAAGATCAAATAACATTAATCCAATTCGTAAATCCAGTTAGCTGTTTGGGTATTTTGAATTTGCGATTTCAGTTATCAAACTGTTTAATTGGTTTTGGTTATGGTTATAGTTTGAAATTTTTGTCAAATGGTTAACCGCGGATGTTTTGAAATTATAACTCGAGTTAATTGTGTTAATTAAAAGAAAAGAAGAAAGGTTTTAGAAAAGGATGATTTAGTTTAAGGCCATGTTCTTTTCTGGGTTGGCAAACTGCGGTACCACAACATACCGCAGTTTGCCACAACTCACCACACTTTACCACAAATCATTATTTTTCTCTCTCTTTACTTTTCTCCTCTACTTTTTACATTATCTCTCATCACCTACCTCACGTACCAATAACCTACCACAATTCCACCACACCTCACCATATCATACCGCAAAATACCGCAGAAAAGAATAGGGCCTAAACATCCCCAACTTTGAGTCTTATACTCTTATTAATCAGAATATCCCAAATTTTAATTTTGACATGAATATCCCAAACTTTGGGGGTTGATATTTATTAGCAGCCCAATACTCAATTAATATCCATTAAACTCGAGTTTTTCTACAATCCAATGGTTGTTTTTTGATTTAGATAAATATCCATTCCAAAAATCGCCCCAAAAAATATTGTTACATCACAGAAAAACATAAGTTTAATTGATGTTAATTTGATGTTGGGTCACCGCCAAATATGACCACCCAAAGTTTGGGATATTCATATTAAAACTGAAATTTGAGATATTCTAGTTAACAAACCCCAAAATTAGAGATTTTAACACCTAATAACCCTTTAGAAAATAGGAATTTAATGATTGAAAGGGAAAAGAAAGGTTTATTTTTGTCAAGTGGTTAACTATGTTAATTAAAAGGAAACAGGAAGGCTTAAATTAAATCGCAGTTACCCGTAGACCCCACAACAGAACAGTTACCAACAATTTCAAATTACAAATTCCGTTAACCGAATTTTCAGTTAACCATTTTCCGGTTAACCGAAAGTGCGGTTAACTAGTTTTGCACATGTCATGTTTGGTAAGTAGTTTCTTTAGATCTAAAAAGCTTGTACGAATCTATTAGCTATTCAATGCACTTTTTGTAGTGTTTGACAAGCAACTTTTGATGTTAACTTTTTCCACTCAAAAAACCTAATTTTCAAAAGTCAACATCTTACAAGTAAGCTAATTTACCAAAACATTTCTCCTAAAGCCAAGACAATCAAACAGCTACCAGCTAACAGCTAAAAACAGTAACGAGAACCTGTGAAGAAGATCTTGTCCCATTTGAAGTTGAGGAGTGACTGAGTGACATCAACACCACCTTGGACAACCTTGACAGCTTGATGATCCAAGTAAGTTGGGATTGCATCAGCAAGGAGAGCAGATGAAGCAGGGGCTAATTCTGATGGCTTTATCACTGCTGTATTTCCTGCTGCTATTGCCCCTATTAATGGCTCCAGTGACAACCCTAATTCATTCATCTCAAACCCCAGAAAAAATAAGCAACTAAAATCATATTATCAACCATTTATTCATGTATATATGATCAAGATTGAATGGATATTACTGAGGAAGGCTCACCAAATGGGAAATTCCAGCTTGAAATTATGAGAACCACACCAAGAGGCTCTGCAATCAGTTTTGCATCTGTAGGAAATGCTGCCAGGGGCAACTTGATCTGAGAGTTGAAAGTTTAATTTTGATCACCATTTTGTTCTTTTCAAAGAATAGATGTATCTTTTGAACTGAATCAAATTTGCTCAGAAAACTTACCTTTTTACCTAACATCCAATCTGACAAACTATCCAATGCTACCTTGATGTCCTTGGTTAATGTTCCCACCTGCAAATGACATGAGCAAATCTTAGATTTTACACCCCAAAAATGGGGGCTCTATAATGTATTTTTGAAACTTCATTTAGGGCTGAGCATCGGTCCAGGGCTGGATCGAGGACCAAACTTGGAGACTGAGCCGGACCAAACAAAAAATGGTTAAGCTCTAGACGGGATTGAGTGGGCTTTTTTCAGTCCCGGACTGGACCGACCGAACTTTTAAGTCCAGTCACTTTTTCGGTTTGGACTCCAGACTGTACTATGCACAACCCACCCTTCATTATAATCCTAAGAGAGCGTTTGGTTAATATCAAAAACACTCGGGAAGTTGGTCAAACTTTCTCAAGTTGATCTATGCATAATCCCACTTCATTATAGCTCTAAAGAAAGTGCTTGGTCGATCAAAAACTCTAAGAAATTGGTCAAATTTTTCCAAATTGACATTTTTCATTTTCCCACATTTGGTGGGCCTCGAAAAAAAATTTATAAGAGGCTCACAATTTCCCACCTAGGTGTAGGGGAAACTTTTCCCTATGAAAATCTTCCCAAAGAACGTGATTCTTACCAAACACTCTCTAAATTAAAATTCGAGAAACAACATTGAGAAGGGGTTATTATGCACATATAAATTTACCTCATCCCTGTAAGATTCAACAGGATGCTTGCCAAGATCAAGCTTAAGTGCAGTCATTATATCATTTTCCCTCTCAAGAATGAACCTCTGCAAACCTTTAAGCTGAGTTCTTCTCCAGGATGCATCCTTTGTCTTGCCTGATCTAAAGTAGTGTCTCAACTCCTGTATTTCTCCCTCCATTTTACTTTTCTGGGTTTCAATTTCCCAACTGTCGTGGAAATTATGTGTATGTGTGTTACATATGTAGTACTCTAGCTCTCTCTATATATATATATACTACCTCCGTCCCAAATTATTTGTCTTTTTACCTAACTTCTTTGTCCCTAAATATTTGTTCTATTTACAATTCCAATAACTATAATTTCTTTTTTACCCCTAATTAATTAGTTTACTTATCACTTTTTACAATTCCAACAACTATTTTCTTCAATTAAACTAGGGGTAATTTGGGTAAATTATATACTTTTTTTTACCTCAATTCCCAATATGTATTGGTCTTCTCAAATTAGGTAAATGGACAAATAATTTGGGACGGAGGTAGTACATATATATCACACATTTCAACATCGTGTTTAATGTGTAGGGAAAGTATGATACGTGTGGAGTTAAATAGTTGATGGACTGTTGTTGGAGTCCATAAATGAAGTATGGTACGTAAGTAACTATCTATCTATCTATCCAGGATGAGTTAATTAGAATGTGAGTGTCAACTTCCTTATGGTTAGGTAGTTTTTGATAGACAATTAAAGCCAACCAATCTTAAGGCTAAAGGTGGTAGTTGGCTGGCTAGCTGCTAGAAGCTTACTTGTTTCTTATTGGGTATAACTTAACGTGCATGGTTACATGCACACATCAGTATTGAATGTTAGACTTTAGGGAAGCTTGCCCAACTAAAGAGACAACAGTGAATATACCTTACAAAACTTACCCGAAACTTGAATTAGAAAATCAAACCCACATGCAAATTGAGATTCGGACCTGGATGACCCCAGATTTAACCATAACCCAATATTTTACCCAAACCAGCCCGAATAAGACTCACGCAAAGTCAACCTAAACCCAAAATGAACCGAAATTGGTTGACCTCATGTCAACTAGAACCGATTCACCCAAGTGCCAAGTCAAGTAGTCAAGTGGTTACTACACCGGTCTCTCAAAAGCTGCTCATGAGGGTTTAATTCTTAGTGGGAGTAAAAAAGTTTTTTTAATAACCGAAAGTTATAAGGTTGATGGGTTAAATTTGTCATGTATAGTTAAGTTCTTACCCTTTAATTTGGTCCCTTGTCTTGAATTATGGCATTAATCAAGCCAGAATAATTTGGACCCATTTGGATTTTGAGCAATTTTTTTCTTTCTTTTTGATATCTTCTTCAATTATGGCATCTTTAATATTTTCCAACTTGATCAATTATCTATGGTTGAGAATATAATTAACTCATTCATGCATTTGAATGCAGATATGGATTTATGTTTAATTATATTTTGGTTCCAGTTTTTCCTAATTAGAAGTAGGGTATAATCCAAAAAAAATTAGTAGTGGGGTTTGATGTTTCCCATTGATTTTCCACACAGAGCCGACATTCAGGTGATGGTGTTGGTGTTTTATTCAGGTAGTTGGTGGCAAATTAAGTTTGCCTGATAAAGAACTCAACTGCCAATGAAATTATTACCAGTAGCACTTTTCAATCCTGTACAGCACAGGTCAGGTCAAACTTTATGAATGAACTAATTAAGGCCCCATTAGTTACAGCATCATATGCATTGTTCAATATTCTAACACACTTCACCACATTTCACTACACTTTATTACAATTATTATCAAAATATTTTCTTACTTTTCTCTCTCATCACTTTTCCTGTCTACTTTTTACATTCTCACTACTCACTTACTCCACCTATCACAATTCCCACCACAACCCACCACACTTTTTTAAATTCCACCGCAACCGCATCATTACCACACCGCATCGCACCGTAAAAAATAACGAAGCCTAACTTGGCATATAATTTATTGAACTTAAAATGTTCCACGGTATTCTACATGGATAGTACGTACGTAATTTGATGTGGATGATATTCATGCCTGTAAGTAAATCAACAACTAATTATTACAACTGGACGAATAGGGTGGAGTGAAAAGTTCATAAGAAGACTCGACTGGAGCGGAAAGTTTACAAGAAGACTTGAAGAAATATAAGCGGGAGTTTTATTTAGATTGTAGCAGTGTTTGAACATCCTTTTGAGATGTTATTTAGGCCCTGTTCTTTTCTGCAGTTGGTAAATTGCGGTACCACAGTATACCGCAGTTTGCCACAACTCACCACACTTTACCACCAAACATTACTTTTCTCTCTTCTCACTTTTCTCCTCTACTTTTTACATTCTCTCTCCTCACGTACCCCACATACCAATAACCTACCATAATTCCACCACACCCACCACAATTCCACCACACCTCGCCTTAGTTGTATTGAGATGTTGGGTTTTGTTTGTTTTATTGTTATCATTCATTGTTGTCTAACTTTTATTATTCATTGTATTGATTTGAACTTTCAAGCTTGAATAATCAAGAAATAAAATCTGGACGAATAGCATAGCTTTAGAACGCTTTGCCAGCATGAAAACGTATTGAAAATCATAAGGAATTAAAGTGCGTGTAGGTGGGCAATTCAATACATAATCTTCTGTTGGTAAGTCGAAATTAATTAGCAACAGACAAAACAAACACAACCGACAGGGATATCAGATATGCTCGTCGTGTTGTCAAGTTCTAGTAATGTGCTAGCTATAAGGGTATTAAATACTTTTAGAGTAAACATGGAGGAGAGAGAGTGTTAAAAAAAAAAGATATATTTGGTATTCTCAGTTATAAGTAAATTATACAACTAAATTTTAAAATTTTGACTATAAATTTATTAATATATATAATAATTTGTTAAATAAAATACTACCCCCATTTCTCTTATAATATGAAGAAATACATTATTTGTTTAATTGTGTACTTGATTGAAAAGTTTTCTTAAAAAATTCAACTGTTCAAGTTGACAAAGTTTACTCCATTTAATTGTAACCGATGGATAAGAAAACATTGATTGGGATTTAGGCCCCATTCTTTTACACGGCTAGTTGCGGTGTGGTGAGGGAAAAAATGGAGTGAATTGTGGTGGATAGGGAAAATTTTAACTTTTAATAAAAAGATAAATTAAATTTAAAAAAAAACAGATTGTGATAGGTTGTGGTAGATTGTGATGAGTTGTGGTGAAATATGAAAAATTGTGGTGTGATATAAAACCGCAACTAACCAGCCGCATTAGCGGAAATGCGGCTGACGCCTTAATATTTCACCTCAAACTCAATAAGCATTTTCCTAAGGGGATTAAATAAAGTTTCTCCCTACAAAGTTCCCACGATTCAACCAAACCCAACATAATTACAATGCTTTCCCAAGTTGCATCAACGATAACTTTAAAAAAACATACATACATGGAACTTTAGAAGCTCTAAATTCGCGTCAACGATAACTTGTTACGTCAACGATAACTTTAACATTATACACTATTCAAATTTACGTGGAAAACCACACTTCAAAAAAACATACATACATGGAACTTTAGAAGCTCTAAATTCGCGTCGTTCACATGGAAGGGTAGCATCATAATTCAAAAAACCAGAGTGTCCTACATCAGGTAAGAAGTTCTGCGTAGAATAGTAGATGGTACATTAGTTCATCCTTGACCTCTGCAGGACAAGCAAATTTTGCTGCCTGATCCAATGTGGCTTGGGAGATTATCACTGCTGCTAGAATGACATTAATTATCATCCCTGTTTTGCACAAAAAAATGTCATCTTCAAACCTCCTCTTTACACATCACCACAAAGCATTTAACATATTCACAGATTAGGATACCTGAGTTTACCAGCTCCAGATTTCATGATACAATGTGATTCGTATCAGGAGATACAACTATACAAGGAGGGTTCGATCTCTCTTTTCTATGGATAACCCGCTGGCCCACATCTCGAGACTTGCATTCATACCTCAGATCGCAAACTGTAATCCTTGCTTATAGATAATCAGCTACTTACTCGGAAAACTATACAACGGCAGCTTCTTTCCTTTGATTCAATGGAGTTCCTCGGGACTTCGGTCCAGTGTTACCTGTAAAGTCAATTAGCCTTACTCAGGATTGTGTACATAATAGCTAATAATGATATAAGAGTCCATTAGATAAGAAAACTGAAGTCATTTATTCACATTTGGGTGTTTTTGTTGCAGTTTGAACTACAGGAGTATGAAAGAGTTACAGTAAAAAAGAGCAAGGATTGTATTCCACTCTTGCTTGGAACCTTGGGAAGATTTTGGAAAGAGTTAGGACCAGCAACTATTATGCATTCTTTGTCTTTCCTTTTTTTTTATAATAAAAAAAAATCATCAAAAATCTATTTTGCATTTTTCACAATCCACCCTACAGGCTTAAAGAATGTGAGTACAGAGGTTCCACACTTAACAATTATCTTCTAACCATTGCTGTCATAAACTCCCAAGCATGGATAAATGGTGTAAGAGACGGTGTTGGAAATGTGATCGAGAGCAAATAAATTGAGTAGGTAGTAAGGAAATAGATATATTATAACCTCCATATCATCAACTCAGGAACATCCTTAGTGAGAGTAGCCAAATAGTGACATGTAGACCTGTCAATACGGGCGGGCGGGCGGGTTACGGGTCGGTCGTATATCGGGTTCGGGTAAATACGGGTCGGTGTATTTCGGGTTCGGGTAAATACGGGTCGGGTGTATTCTGGTTTCGGGCGGTTTGGGTCGAGTTTACGAGTCATGACCGCCCTTTTTCTCAGTCACTGACAACTAATAAAAGTGATTATAATTAGTCAAAGACGCCTATGTAATGTATCATTCCATTCCAAGTTCGACCACCATGATATGTCATAGTTGTATTGACATATTAATATACACCTAATGGACAAAATTTAACAATCTTCAAGTCTACAAGTATTATGCGGTTTACGTCAACAATCACGAATAACAATACTTATGAAATATATAGGGTTTTGGGATGCTAATATACTAAACTTTTGGTGTATTGGACAATGGACTGAACTTTGACCTTTGACAATAATACACTATTTTACTGAAAGAGAGGAGAGAGGCGGGACTGCAGGAGTTTGAGGGTTCACTGAAAGAGTGAGTGAGTGACAGTGTTAGGGTTTTGTTTTGGTCACAGATAAGGGAGCAGTAAATAAGAGTAAATAAGCAGTAAGAGTCAGGGAGAGTAAATAAGAGCAAACCTACCCTAGTTTGGGACTTGGGAGAATAGGATGAATAAAAATAGGTGCAAAAGTTGACACATGACCCTTATAGAATAGTTTGGGGGGAAATGTAATTTTGATCTTCTTACCTCCGTTAGGGAGGGAAGTCAAGAGTAAAAAAGAGGAAGGAGTAAGTTATTATCCTTGTTTGGGAGTTTGTGGGTCTGTTTGGATGGAGGGTATGGGAGAGTAGAGGGGAGCAAGGGAGAGTAAATACTCCTCCCTCCTCTTGTTTAGGAGTGAAAATGTGAGAGAAAGGGAGGGCAGGGGGGTAACTTCTACCCATCTTTATTCCCATTATTCCCCATTTCTTACACTCCAAATTGGAGTGTTTTGGGAAGAGCAACTACTCCTTTTAATAAACATGGGCTAAGAGAACTACACTCACTCCATTCATGTCAGTCAACTCCTACGAAAGAAAATATACTTGAGGGGGAAAAAAATCTGCACCTTTTTCGGTCTTCCTTCTGCTACGCCACAAAAGCCGAATTGGGGTACCAGAAAACCCAGCATCTGAACGCAACTGCTTCTCCATATAGCGGCGGTATGTCTCAGGAAAGAGTTTTGCATCATTGACGAAGAAAACAAACGTAGGAGGCCGAATGGCAGCCTGCAAGAACACACCAACCTAAATACGAGCAACTCCAAAGAAGCAACACACCAAATACATGCTACCATAAGCTCCACTGAAATATCTAATTGGTGGGTTAATTGCTGAATCATATGACAGAAGTCGCTGAACAATGTGAAGTATGACCATACTAATTGATCAACTGCGTACGATAAGCTCTGCTAAAATATCTGATTAGTGTGTAACATATGAAAGTATTTCATGATGTTCGGCCAAAGACCGACTTGTAGAAAATAAGAACAAGTTGTAAACTTTCAACCATAGATGTGAGTTGGAACATGATGGCCGAATTTGTCATGAAACAATTTAACGAAGAGAAGACCACTTATCAACATTATAAAGTCAATATGAAAAATGTAAATTGACAGTAGAGCTAATAAACAGCAATATTTAGATACCCACAAATTACATGATCTGCACAAGCATGTAGGAGTCTAAGAGGTGAACTTTAATATTAATGAGTTAGCTGTACAAGAGCAGGAACAAGCACAGAAAAGGGGGAAAAACATGGCTATAGAACAGGAACTGAGCCACCACAATAATCATGTAACAAGTATGTTTCCACTTTTTTTTTTTTTTTGGTTAAAAGAAACAGGAGAAGTACCTGAGTGCAATAATAAACACGTCCTCGCTTTCCAGCCCGAGTTCTAGGTGGAGGTTTAAAAGCCACAGCCTCTCTAACAACCTGATTCATTGTTGCAGTACTTAATCTTCTTGCCCTCTCTTTCTCCACCATCCCAGCAGCAGTAATTATCCTAGAATCAAGAAAACAAGCACAGGAATAAGCATACACCAGCTTCTTTATCGCTAGGACTAGGCGTACAAGCAGTTTCCAAGCCACAATCTTCAAGGGCTTGAAGAATACTCATCTAACCATATGAGTTTCTCAAAGAAGTCCAAACCTCAAGTTTAGCATGCTTTTTTCTCTTTTGATAGGAAACTTTAGCATAGAAAACGGCGACAAGCTTTTGTAGAAGCGCAATTCTATATACCGCCCAGGCCCAACTGTTAACCCTGTCTATCATAATTTACAAGGCCGTTTGGCAGTCAGATTAAACAGACAAATCCTGATCGATCAACTCCTCCAGATCATTCATTACATTATTCAGATCATGCACCTGTGTTTGCTGCTACTCCGTCCAATTGTGGTATTATGCTTTCCCCCACTCCATAAAACCTAGAATACCCTCAGGCCACAGCACTACATTTTTCATCTGCCTCAACATATCAATACTACCTCACCAAGGTCATCTCTACTAAAGACAACCAAAAACAAAAACTGGCAGCTTGGAACAAAGATTAAACTTCTGTCGGCACAAGATATGTACAAACATGCATGATGCATCTTACTATAATAGGCAATTGTGTATACACCAGTGTATTCAACTTCAGTTCATGCGAATTTGAAAATGCATATTCCAGTCCAAATAGCTTACATCATCATGCATTAATTCATTATCTGCAGGAACTCAGGGAAAATTTTCACTTGCCTACACATTCAGTCAGTCACCAAATTTGTTGGAACACAAATGTAACTTGCTAAAATTATCCATACTCCACCTTACAACAGTGCAGCTTATATTAGTAATATAAACTATTATTGTTTTTAAACTGACATGATGACATCATCACATCTTTCCTGAAGAGACCAATCATCACAACCAGATCATATAACTAGAACATAACACATAATTGCATAGTATAGTAGACAACTAATGAAAAGAAATCACAGTGATAGTCATACTTATCAACGCTTTGACCAGATATTGCAGATGCGTAAACGATTGGTGCCCAATGGAGGTTGCGAAGCTTCTGTCTGACATCCTGCTCATACAATGTTGCTGTCTGATTATTCTTATTTGGTATGGTGTCCCATTTGTTGACGACAATGAGACAGCCCTTCCCTTCCATTTCAATTCTCTCTGCAATCTTGTAGTCCTGGGAAAAAGCAAGATGTGGATCAATTTCACAAAAAAGAACTGTCAAAAAGACTACAGCAAGAAACACCTCATGCACTTTTTCCTACAGCAAATTAAATGTCGACAAAAAACAACTCCCAATGTAGGTCCAATTATACGGGGTCTGGGAGACTAAATCAAGTGAAATGAAATATTCCTTCCAGCAGCAGCTTCTTTATAAGGCCAACAGCTAGGCGGTGAATCGACCAGAATACCCATTCAGTCCGACCCCAAAAAAATATCTGGTAAAATCTTAGATTTTTTTAATCCAAATTTTTATTTTAAGTAATTTGGCCGAAAATCCAGAGACTGTTTTTTCTAATTCGTGTTTTCCAAAACCAATTTAGGTTTTTGACCCGAATTTAGGCTGGTCAATTTATCCGACCTAAAACAAACACCAAAAGTTAGGTATTGCGCATCAATTTATGCAATGTAGTCTAACATACCTGTTCTGTTATACAGGCCATAGCCTCAATCACCAAAGCTACAACATCAGAACGGCGAATAGCACGAAAAGCCCGGTTCACAGATAAAGCCTCAGTTGTGCTCCCAGAGGAAGCAACAGCAGCTTTTCTTCTGATTCCAGCAGTGTCAATGAGCCGGAATTTCTGCAAAACATCCCTAAATCTCTCAATTCCAAAATACTGTCCAATGGGAAGGAAGGCAAATTACATAGACATAATACATGCAAACATGAAACAGATAAGATGAACCACCTTATTCCATAGGGCATAGACTAATCTTCTTGTATATCTTTTACTAGACTTATAATCCAAACAATCATTGTCTATTACTGTTAGGATATCATCATATCATGGAGAACAATGACAAGCTACAAAAAAAGCCGGCAGGAATACATGAAGAGAGAAACTGGAACCAGCATTTCACACAAAGCCAAACGGTTGCTTCTGGCACCATAACCCGAATCTTCAAAAGTTGCCATGAATCTTAGGCCCCTTTTTCTATGTCATCACTAAACAAAACAATTCAAATTCACAGGTGCACAAACCTGGCCATCTGCTCCTGTAAATTCCGTATCAATAGCATCACGTGTGGTTCCACTGACTGGACTCACAATAGTTCTGTCCTCCCCAACCAATGCGTTTAGTATACTGCTTTTACCAACATTTGGTCTTCCCACAATTGCAATGGAAGGAATATAACTTCCTTCTTCTTCTTCAAGATCATGGGGCTCCTATACTTGCAAGAGAGACAATATGTCAACAGTCTATTCTCGTTATAGGGACCAAGCTGCTGCAAATCAGCAATCTTAACACGTGGAAATAAAGGAAGAAACAGGTAGGCTCAGTAGACCCATACAAGATCTTTCAGTTTATTAGGTCTAATCACTCAGGCCTATAGCATAATACCATTTTTCAGGGACATCATAAACTACCTCTGGTCTCATAAGCCCAGGACAAACCAGATCAAGGAGCTCTCCAGTTCCAGTTCCAGAAATAGCAGATATAGGAATCGGTGAAAACCTGTACAGCATGAGAAAATGGATGATATCGTTCAGCATAAGCAAACTAACAAGAAAAGAGGAGGGGGAAAAAAAAAAGAAGGGTAATTGACATCCTTAAATGCCAGTTGCAGCATAATGACCAGACTTCAAAGTACACCATAAGCCTCAGAAAAGGCACCAGTGACACTTAGCAATATTCCACAAGTTCATTGTGCATACACATGTCCACATATTGTTCCCACTTACCACTAGTTAGCAGTAACACCCCTGAAATTAGAGGAACATGTGGTTTAAGGGCCTCATACAAAATATTTCAGAGGTCAAGGACCACTTGATGACTATCCATGGACCATGGTGCCATCGAAGAATGCCTACTGGTGTAGGAAATGCTCAACAAAAGGAATTTTATCATGGGATTTGGATTTCCTACTCAACTATACAGAATGGCAATCAAAACACAATAGGATCATTGTTACCTAATTCAGTCACCCCACCCCCCCTCCATCGGCGATCCAGGATCCCCGCTCTAATTCGGAGTTCATTTTTATCCCAAACAGCCAGGATCATGATCTAGGTTAACCTAATATGAGAGCTTGCTAATTAAGCAAATTCCAACAAAAAATGCTGGAAGCCATGAAAGAGACTAGTGAAAGAAAGGGAGGATTCCAGGTGAGTGTATGGAGCTAAGGTGAAGCACGAAAGTAACTGGGAGCACCATTTGAAGAAAGCACCAGGGCACTAGAATTTTGGGAAAATGTGTCAGAGAGAGAGGGTGCAGGCCAGGGCACTGAATTGGACTAGCTCTTTTAGAGCATTGCCAGTGATGGGGTGAAACTGACTCGGCATAGAAATTGAGACAAGGGCAGGTAGGGTGAAGTTGCAATCGCGGGGGAGAATGGGGCATGTTTGGGCAGCCCAGAGTATCCTCTGCCTCAACTGGGCATAGTAGAACACTATAATAAGGCTCTCAGAATCCTACATAGCATACTAATTTAATTCAAATAAATTCATAAAT
This sequence comes from Portulaca oleracea, assembly GCA_029582165.1. Taxonomy (NCBI): domain Eukaryota; kingdom Viridiplantae; phylum Streptophyta; class Magnoliopsida; order Caryophyllales; family Portulacaceae; genus Portulaca; species Portulaca oleracea. The sequence goes on from CM055889.1 coordinate 6,845,272, forward strand.
TGTCACTGGAGTTCATATAAATCACTTAGTATCATATGCATTTATTTCTGCCCCGTGATAGAGGCTAAATGTGCTTGACAATGCTTGTTGCATATTTAGCAATTTAGCACGTCCTTGGAACGCTCTTAGGGATAGCCTATCTGCGGTCAATGCAGATTAGCATATATAAGAACTTCCACCAAATTTGTAGTGGATTTCCAATATAAGGATTCGTACCTCATTTGGTTCATCATCCTAGACGATTCTATCCCAGGTTATCAGGTATCTAACCAACAGTAACTAACACCTACGTTTTGTCAAAGGTGATCATGATGATTGCAGCAAGAGTTGGTGAAAATGTTCTGCCAACAGAATCATAAGTCACTACTTAGATGGGCCAACCTAACCAGGTGCATGCGTTTGAAACTCAAGTCCGTACACAACATTTGCATAAGTTAACATGAAAACTGGGTCAAAATAAATCAGACAACAAGTAAGATGAGAGAAGAGCAGCATCATTCCAGATCAGGGGAAAAAATGGCATTGACAACAATATCAGAGTTGGTTATTATTCCTCACATCAAATAAACACATCCGACATAGATACTCATAGACATGCCATCTCTCTGGCAGCAGAGCCGAGCTGGATGTCCGACATTGTATTGCACATGTATATACACATAAAACTGACACCACTCCAGGGCAGAGAATAACTTACCCCAAAGACCAAAATTCTGATGCTTGGATCAGTCCTCTTCGAGGAGATTCACATTTGTTGACGGCAAGAATAATATTCTTATCTGAGTAATTCTTACGCAACCAATCAGCTATTTCGACATCACCTGCTGTCGGACCAGCCTGTTCAGAACTTACTTGATTAGACTAGTAGGCAGCTAATGTATGGGTATCATCACCTTAAGGAAGTACAATAAAATCATTCCGTAACAATTGAAATCAATTCCATGGACTAGTCAACCATGAAGGCATCATAGGGACATACTCCCTCCGTCCCAAAATATTTGTCCCCTTTGATTTAGCACGTATTTTAAGGAAAATCAACAAATTAATTTCAATTAGCAATAAAATATTAATAATACCCTTAATTTTAAATTCAAAACTACTATTTATACTCTTCTCTTTCATATTTAAATACTTTTAAAATTTAAACTAAGGATATTTTAGTAATTTCAATGAAATAAAAATTTCCATTTTCGGAAAGTGGACATAATTTTGGGACATCCAAAAATGGAATAGTGGACAAATAATTTGGGACGGAGGGAGTATAAAACAGGTGTCTGTGCATTAGTGATTAGTCTTTAGAAAGCAGATGACCTTCTCGTAACCCATCACTAAAAGCAAGCAGCAAAACTGCTGAATCAAAGACTAAGCAAAGAGCCATATAACAATGACAGCTTAACATACAAGCATTAGTAAAAGCCAAGAAAAGATGATAATAGAATCAAAGTTACCATCCACGATGTAGTACAGACATTAGCCATATAAAAGATGTTTTTGGCTGGAATGGAGGTTCCAAGCATAGAGATCAAAAGGCATGCTCAGTCGTATCTCTTGGCCATCACATCTATCTTATCGTATAGCCTAGTTCTCAAAATCAGTTCAACAGTTCATCACGGTGCAGATGGCCATGTTTGAAAGGAGTTGATGCATCCACCTACACACTCTATAATGTTCTCTGTGGACTGTGGAGTCCTCAAAAATTAAACATGGAACTCTGTCTAATTGAAGACCAACTAAATCACATTGGATCAACCTGTTCTAAATTATACTATCCATTTATGTGGCATTTTCAGTTTAAGCTGGTGTGCAACTGAATTGCATTATTGACTGCCCATCTAAAATCCAGGTTGGCCTCTTACAACATTGGTTTTTCCTCCTTTTCTAAGAACAAATATATTTAAGCAACACTGCAGACAAAGGACATAGCACCATTCCCCCAAGGTGGATGCTCCCTAGTCCCTTGATCCTTGGTCTGATTTTCATCAGACTGGTTGGGGATGACCCAAAAACTGTTGCTTTTTAATTGTGCTAAACTTTAGAGCATCCTTGCAGAGACTTGAATGTTACTGTTTGGATGCCATCATTAGTATTCAAGGTCAGTGCAGTTTTTTCACCAATCAGAAGGGCACAACCTGAAACTCCCAAAACCAGTCTCAAGAAGCATGATTATTTGGTATTCAGTCTGCTCGAGGGTCCAAGTCGAGGCTGATGAGCATTCCCTTATTTTCTATAACAGACAGAAAGCAGATATTAGTGTCCTACAGAGAAACAAACCTGGCCATCAACGACAAATATTATAACAGATGACTCTTCAACAGCCCTGGCGGCTTGTCTCTCAATTTGTGAAGGCATTTTAGCAACTGCTGCCTCCCTAGCAGCCAATGAAATTCCCTCCATACCAATTGTTGTGGACACATTCAAGTCTTCAACAACATCCCCGTGTGATTTTGAGGGCATGAGAACACCCCCAGTGTCAACCACCATGAACTCATGCTGTCCCCAAAATGACCTTCCATATAGCCGGTCCCGGGTGACCCCAGGCTCATCCACCACAATTGCTCTGTTACCCTACAAAACAAGACAAAAGGTAAACAATGGAGCAAATGAACTACAATGGGCACATCAAAGGACATCCATGGATGACAGCTTGATAAGCAATAAGCATATTTCTTTTTCACGGATGAAACCCTTCAGATATTTAACAGAAAAGCCAAGGTATAAATAACAGTCAGTAAAGTACCCCAACAAGACGGTTAAACAACGCTGATTTGCCAACATTTGGCCTTCCCACAATCGCAACCCTTGGAAGAAGATGATCAGGTACCTGCACAAATGATACCCGAGATCCAATAAGAGACCTATTGAGAGATATGGTAGCCTAACACAACAGCAAATTCACAAAAAAAAACCAGTGCGATGTATGGTGTACATGCTTCTTACCAGCCAAATCAGATTAAGATAAAACAAACAGCTCTAAAATGCAGACTACACTATGATTAGTGATTACTATCTTAACGGATAAGGTAAACCAAAATCTGTGCATTTGCCAATTGATCAGCCCATCCAGCGAAATAAAATAAGACATAATTCCACAAAATGCATTAGAATCACAGTTACATGTTCAGATAACATAATTCTATGACTAAATGAATAAGGTAAACAAAAATCTGTCCATCCAACGAAATAAAACAAGAAATAATTCCACAAAATGTACTAGATTCACATTTACAGCTTCAGATAACATAACTCTACGAATAAACAAACGAAAGAAGAAACTAACATTTCTCGGAACAATTTTCTTTCGTTTCTGCTTTCCTCCTGTTTCTTTGGCATCCTCCTCCTCTGTGATCAGTACGACTAAATTAACCCCGAAACATAAAAAGGAACAGTAAAAAAAACAAACAATCGAACTCGAAAACACTCACCAATTCTCAATTCACGAGATAAGAGCCGAGAATACTCTTGAACAGCAACTTTTGCCTCAGCTTCCAGCTCTTCCTCGTCGAAATCATAACTTCCATCACCTCCCTCACTCTCATACCCCTCGTAATCGACAAATTCTTCATCCTCCTCCTCGAAATCACCATCAATGTCGTTCTCAGACGATGGAGAACGAAGAGCAGAAACCCGGAAATGAGGGTTTAACGAAGGTTTAGCGAAACAAGTGCCGGTGGAGAGAGAAAGAGAAATGCGAGTGGCGATGAAAGGAGAGGAGAGAGAAACAGGAAGAGTAGAGGAAATTCTGCGAAGTGGATAGAGAAGAGATGAGGTTTTAGAGAGAGAAAACGCGGAGAGTTCGGCCATGGTAGCCATTGTTGATTTTTCAGAGGTTGTTTGGGTTCGCGGGTTTGGGAGGGTTTATCCAGCCTGGAGATGATGATCCCGGGAGCATGATGCTCCCTGAGCCCGGCCTGGCCCAATGAAAAGGAAAAGAAATGAAAGACAGAAAAGAAAGACACGGCCCAATGAAAGACGCGGCCCAATTGAAAGAAAAAGGAAAACAAACGAAAACAGAATCAAACGAAAACGAAAAAACGAAAAACGAAATCGTTTTTCTGATTATTTGCTACAAAAACGAAAATCAAAATCAAACAAACAAAAGCAAGAAATCAAAGATCAAGCAAGAAATCATTCAAACAAACGAAAAACCAATTCCCAGAAAAACGAAAATCAAACCCTAGAAAACGATTGCATTTGGATTATGGATCAAGATCAAACAAATTCAACGAAAAACGACATCAATCAAACAGGTAAACGTTAAACAATTTTCATTGTTGAAGGACGATTTCATATTATCAACAATTATACTTAATGTGTTTGATCCTTTAAATCTGCAGAAACATCCACCCAACATTTGAGTGCAAAAACACTATACATAGATGAATCTGATGATGATTCACGAGAAGAAGGTAAATAGATATTGTTTTGTTAAAAAAACAATGTTCATACTATACATATAGAAGTAGAATGCTCATGATCTATCATTACAATGCTTATGACCTGACAATGCTCATGACTTATAATGACAATGCTCATAATGTACAAGGCAATTGCTCATGACTTATAATGATAATGCTCATTACCTGATTTTGTACTCATGTTAATGCTCATAATGTACAAGTCAATTGCTCATGACCTATCATTACATTGCTCATACTCTACATGGACAATGATCATGACTTGCAATGACAATGCTCATGACCTACAAAACTAATGCTCATGACTTATAATGATAATGCTCATTACTCAAAACCATAAATGCTCATGATCCAGAACACCTATGCTCATATCCTACATAGCAAATGCTCATGACCTATCATTACAATGCTCATGACCTATCATTACTTATAAGGCTCATAACATACAACGCAAATGCTCATGACCTATCATTACATTGCTCATACTCTACATGGACAATGCTCATGACTTACAATGACAATGCTCATAACCTACAAGACTAATGCTCATGACTTATAATCACAATGCTCATTACACAAAACCAAAATGCTCATGACCTACAAGACTAATGCTCATGACTTATAATGATAATGCTCATTACACAAAAGCAAAATGCTCATGACCTATCATTACAATGCTCATAACCTACAAAGTTTAATGCTCATGACTTATAATGACAATGCTCATGACTTATAATGATAATGCTCATGACTCAAAACCATAAATGCTCATGGCCAATGCTCATGATCTATCATTACAATGCTCATGTTGTAGAACTACAATGCTCATAGCATATAACTGTTATACCCATAATGCTCATTACCTGATTTTGTACTCATGTTAATGCTCATAATGTACAAGTCAATTGCTCATGATCTATCATTACATTGCTCATACTCTACATGGACAATGATCATGACTTGCAATGACAATGCTCATGACCTACAAAACTAATGCTCATGACTTATAATGATAATGCTCATTACTCAAAACCATAAATGCTCATGATCCAGAACACCTATGCTCATATCCTACATAGCAAATGCTTATGACCTATCATTACAATGCTCATAACATACAACGCAAATGCTCATGACCTATCATTACATTAAGTCAGTAAGACAATGCTCATAACATTAAGTCATAATGCTCATGACCTATCATTACAATGCTCATGACTTATAATGACAATGCTCATAATGTACAGGGCAATTGCTCATGACCTATCATTACAATGCTCATGACATATCAAATATAGTTTTGCTCATATACTAGAACTATTATGCTCATAACATATAAGTATTATGCTCATAAGTCTCTACACTCATGCTCATAATGTACAACTTTAATGCTCATAACATATAAGTATTATGCTCATCATGTAGAAGTAGAATGCCCATATCAAATATAGTTAATCAGTAAGACTATGCTCATAACATTAAGTCATAATGCTCATAACCTATCATTACAATGCTCATGACTTATAATGACAATGCTCATAATGTACAGGGCAATTGCTCATGACCTATCATTACATTGCTCATGACTTATAATGACAATGCTCATGACCTATCATTATATTGCTCATGACTTATAATGACAATGCTCATAATGTACAAGGCAATTGCTCATGACCTATCATTACAATGCTCATGACTTATAGTGACAATGCTCATGACCTGATTTTGTACTCATGTTAATGCTCATGATCTGATTTTGTACTCATGTTAATGCTCATTATGTACAAAGTAATTGCTCATGACATATAAAATATAGTTTTGCTCATATAATAGAACTATTATGCTCATAGTGTACAACTTTAATGCTCATAACATATAAGTATTATGCTCATCATCTAGAAATAGAATGTTTGTAATGTTAATTTATAACATCAATTTTGTATCAACAGATCATGAACCTGTGGATAAACAAACATCAATGGCCACAAAAGAGTTCCAAACATTAAAAGCTCAAGCACTTGCAGAAATTATGGTACCATTGCCAGAGAACCAAATAGTAAAGGAAGCTGAAAGTTCTGAAATCCTAAGCAAGAAAGTTACATCAGAAAAGGAAGCATTTTCGTTATATAATGAGTATGCATTCAGAATTGGATTTAGTGTTCGTAAAACCAAGACAAGATATAGGGAAAATTCAAGGGAACTTAGAGGAAGAGAGTTTGCTTGCAATAAGGCTGGATTGAAAGAAAACAAAAGGAAGGACGGGAAAATGTACACAAAGCTTGACACAAGAACAAATTGCAACGCAATGGTGTATTTTGAGATAAAAGATGGGGTATGGACAGTGGCAAGGCACAGAACAGAGCATAATCATAGATTTTGCCCGTCAGATCAAAGGCATTTACTCAGATCACATCGAAAGATTGACCGGCAACAGTTACTGTACCTTAAGCAATTGATCAACTCAGGGGTCAAAATTGCTGATGCAATTAGAGTAATGAAGAAAGAAGCTGGAGGATCACCTTCTCTTGGATTCACTAAAAGAGATGCATATGATGAAATATTGAGACAAAAAAAGAAGCATTTGGATGGATGCGATGCAAATACCTTGATAAAGTTGTTCAGAAAAGAGGAAAAAAAAGAGCCTGATTTCTATTATGATTTTGAGTGTGATGAAGAGGGTTCGATAGAGAGGTTTTTTTGGAGAGATTCCCAAATGAAGAAAGATTACATGCTGTTTGGGGACCTTGTGGTTCATGACACAACTTATAGGACAAATAAGTACAACTTAATATGTGGCCCATTTGTTGGAATGAACCACCATGGTCAAAATGTTATGTTTGGATGTGGGTTCTTGTTAAATGAAAATACGGAGAGCTTTATATGGTTGTTTGATAAGTTCTTAGATTCAATGGGAGGAAAAATGCCAATTACCATAATGACTGATCAAGCAAATGCAATGCGAAATGGTATAGCCAAGGTGTTCCCGACAGCTGCACATAGATTATGCATCTGGCACTTGATTGAAAATTCAAAGACACATATCAAACATTTAAGATGCATGGAAGGATTCCAAGAAAAGTTTGACAAATTACTCAAACTACCAGACACAATACAAGAATTTGAAGACTCATGGCAGAGGTATGCTCATATCCTACAACTACATTGCTTATAATTCTTGAACATTATTACTCATAGACACTTATCATTATTGCTCATTTCATAAAACCATAATGATCATGAATCTAAACACCAATGCTAATGACCTAGAACGACAATGCTCATTATTTACAAAAAATAACAAATTCTCTAATTTAACTCATATACTCATAAACTACAAACACATATGCTCATAGCCTATAAACAACAATGATCATTACATAAAACCATAATGTTTATGAATCGAAAGACCTATGCTCATAATGTATAAGACCAATGCTCATGACCTACAACTACAATGCTCATAATGTATAAGACCAATGCTCATGACCTACAACTACAATGCTCATAATGTATAAGACCAATGCTCATGACCTACAACTACTATGCTCATAATGTATAAGACCAATGCTCATGACCTACAACTACTATGCTCATAATGTATAAGACCAATGCTCATGACCTGTTATGACAATGCTCATGACATATAATGACTTACAACTACTATGCTCATAATTTATAAGACCAATGCTCATGACCTAGAACTACTATGCTCATGAATCTTAACTCATGTGCTCATGACTTAGAACGACAATGCTCATTACATAAAATCATAATGCTCATGAATCTTATGCTCATAATCTAAATCTACTATGCTGATAAAATCTTCAATTTTCCCATGTCAGTTTGATGGAAGAATATGACTGCAAAGATGACGAGTGGTTAAAAAGGTTATATGGTCTTAGGGAAAAATGGTGTCCAGCTTACAACAAACAGTTCTTTTCAGGAGGTATATTGTCTTATAACGGGTGAGTCAACAAATAGTTCACTCAGGAAGAGATTACATGCAACTACTACTTTAGTTGAATTTTTCCATATATTCAACGATGTAGTTCATGAATGGAGAAGTAATGAAAACACACTTAACTTCAAAAGTGGGCAAGGGATTCCAGAAATGACATTGAATGATATACCTATGTTGATTCAAGCTGCAAACATATACACACCCAAAGATGTACAGAATTTGAGAAAGAATACAAGCGTATCCATATACGCACTCCATTCCCAACTAGAATCTTGCGATGAATATGAGACTTATAACGTTTGGCATCGTGTGAAGCCTCAATATAAGTATTTGGTGAGTTTCAACAAGTTGTCACATGATATACAATGCACCTGCATGGGGTTTCAAGAAACAGGCATATTATGCTCACATTCTTTGAGGGTTTATGACTTAAATTGTGTTGAAGTTATGCCAACAAAATATATGACACCAAGATGGATTTAAAAGCATTAGGCCCCAAGAAGACCTAGAAAACACAACAAAAAGGGGTTTCAACACCACCAAAGATGTGGAGGACGCAAATGAAGAGAAAATATAATTCGATTATTTCAAAGTCTTTGAAAATGAAGAAGCAAGGAAAATAATTGAAGACAATTTGACACAAGTCAAACAACAAATACAGAATGAAGGATTGGTTGTATCTGAATCAGAAGATGACCAGAACCAAGACGTTGAGGAGCACCATATAGACAATGAAACAGTTGTCTTAAATCCCAAAAAATCAAGGCAAAAGGGTGAGAGCAACATTAGAAGAAAGTCAACAACTGAAAAAATGGCAAACATAGCAAGAGGGAGGAAAAGAGCAGCAGAAACAAGGAAGGTAAATATGCTCATAAACTTGAACTTCATTGCTCATCATCATACACATATCAAACACATACTATGCTAATATGCCTCAAGAATGTTTATGCTTAGAACATATTGAAAATGTCTTCACAGGAAACTACAGCAAGAAGAAAACAACAACAGCAGCATGAAAGACAAGAACCAGAGCAACAAACTCAACATCAAACATTTACCACAGTGGAAAGTGCTATGTCACAGGTACCAAAACCAACCAAATACATATTTGAAATTAAAAAATTTGAATATATAGTAACTCTATTTTATATTGACAATGCAGAGTCCCAATTTTGTTTCATTCACCCAACTGCTCCAACAAAGCATGGCAGGCGTATCTTCACAAGATGTTCATCCACATCCCCATCAATATTAGCAACATTGACTATATTTTAAAGTTATGTTTGAAAACACAATTAGTAGTATAATGACAATGCTCATTACACAAAACCATAATGCTCATAACATACAACACAAATGCTCATGATCTATCATTACAATGCTCATAACATACAACACAAATGCTCATGACCTATCATTACAAATGCTCATAACATACTCTACATGGACAATGCTCATGACTTATAATGACAATGCTCATAACCTACAAGACTAATGCTCATGACTTATAATCACAATGCTCATTACACAAAACCAAAATGCTCATGACCTATCATTACAATGCTCAAAACCTACAAAGTTTAATGCTCATGACTTATAATGACAATGCTCATGACCTACAAGAATAATGCTCATGACTTATAATGATAATGTTCATTACACAAACCCAAAATGCTCATGACCTATCATTACAATGCTCAAAACCTACAAAGTTTAATGCTCATGACTTATAATGACAATGCTCATGACCTACAAAAATAATGCTCATGACTTATAATGATAATGTTCATTACACAAACCCATAGATGCTCATGATCCAGAACACCTATGCTCATATCCTACATGGCAAATGCTCATGACTTATAATGACAATGCTCATGACCTACAAAACTAATGCTCATGACTTATAATGATAATGCTCATTACTCAAAACCAAAATGCTCATGACCTATCATTACAATGCTCATAACCTACAAAGTTTAATGCTCATGATCCAGAACACCTATGCTCATATCCTACATGGCAAATGCTCGTGATCTTCCATTACAATGCTCATAACATACAACGCAAATGCTCATGACCTATCATGGACAATGCTCATGACTTACAATGACAATGCTCATAACCTACAAGACTAATGCTCATGACTTATAATGATAATGTTCATTACGCAAAACCAAAATGCTCATGACCTACAAGACTAATGCTCATGACTTATAATGACAATGCTCATGACCTACAAGACTAATGCTCATGACTTATAATGATAATGCTCATTACTCAAAACCATAAATGCTCATGATCCAGAACACCTATGCTCAATCCCTACATGGCAAATGCTCATGATCTTCCATTATAAGGCTCATAACATACAACGCAAATGCTCATGACCTATCATTACATTGCTCATACTCTACATGGACAATGCTCATGACTTACAATGACAATGCTCATAACCTACAAGACTAATGCTCATGACTTATAATCACAATGCTCATTACACAAAACCAAAATGCTCATGACCTACAAGACTAATGCTCATGACTTATAATGATAATGCTCATTACACAAAAGCAAAATGCTCATGACCTATCATTACAATGCTCATAACCTACAAAGTTTAATGCTCATGACTTATAATGACAATGCTCATGACTTATAATGATAATGCTCATGACTCAAAACCATAAATGCTCATGGCCAATGCTCATGATCTATCATTACAATGCTCATGTTGTAGAACTACAATGCTCATAGCATATAACTGTTATACCCATAATGCATACATCAAGCCTTTTCATAATGAATATACTTTTATGATAATAGAAATTAATAATTGCATCAACCACAACATTTGCCAAGATTGAGTACAATTGAATCTGACCAAATATATTTAAACTAATTGACAAATGTGCAAATACATTTAACAAAGGAAATACAAATTCTCATCAGCACATGTTCCCAGATGATCCTAGATAAAACAAGATAAAGTACATGTTCCCAAAGTAGCACTCGTTTTTCTACACATACAACTAATCTAATTCTGCACAATCATCTACAATAGACAAGTTTCTGAATTATATACGACTCCAAAACCATGACATTTTCACCCTATTCTTCAATAGGAGAACTTGTAAAATTGTTGCGCAATAGGTTTTGTTCGTACGTCAGCAACAAATCTGCATATGTGACTCGGAGCATATTAATTTGTTTTTGCTGCAATTAAAAACAAGAAAAAAATTGTAAGAATTCCATACTTGTCATTAAAAACAAATAAAAAAATATTGGATGCTTTGTGAGAGAGCAAGAGATACATACATTATCTTTCTCCAAGCCGCATGGCCAATCATTTACATCCCCAAAAAAAGGTTTCCATATGCCTCATAAGAAAAACACCACAATCGGTGCTATTATCCTTTGTAAACCACGACATGTCGGCATAACTAAGTTTGAAATCTTCGATATTGGGGCATGAGTCTGAGCCATCATACACCTTAGTTTTCATGAAATAACCAAGTGTAGTAGCCTACATTAAAAAAAATGAACATGAAAAAAGTTAAAAAAAATTATAATGCTTAAGTATATACTTTTATGCTCATAACGTAAAAGTTGAAAATGAACATGAAATAACCTAAAACTTTAATGCTCATGACATACAACTTTAATGCTCATAACATAAAAGATCAATGCTCATAATCTACAGAGGCTAATGCTCATGACTTATAATGACAATGCTCATAACACAAAACCATGATGCTCATGAATCAAAACACCCATGCTCATAACCTACAAGGCCAATGCTCATAACCTACAAAGGCTAATATATGCTCATGACTTATAATGACAATGCTCATAACACAAAACCATGATGCTCATAACATATAACTATTATGCTCATACCCTACAAAAACAATGCTCATTTGAACTTAATGAATTTCACAAAAAACAAACATGAAAAAGTTTAAAAAAGAATATTACCAAACGTTGAGGCAAAGTTCCATATCTTTTCTTTTGAGGCATATCGACAATCAAATTGTCGATGATTAAATTTTCTTGCTTTTGGATGTTTGAGCAGAACAAAAAGTAGTGCTCATGGGCACAAATTGGAATAAAAATCTGAAATAAATAACATAATAAAATATAATTAGTTTCAAAAATTAAATAATTGATTATAATCAATACATAATTGACACAACTTACCAAATCAACCTTTTTAAGATCAATATGATCCTGCTCTGCCAATTCATTCGATGCAACATCAACAAAAAAATCTATTGATTTTTGTTTAGAGCCTTTTCCATGAGCAAGAACCAGGCTTTGCTGTAAATAAATGGCAAAAGAAATCACAAAATCAAAAATTCTAAAAAATAATCTAAGCTTATAACTTAAAAATAATATGCCCAAATGCTCATAAATTACTCACCACACAATTTGAGGTGAAGAAAAACCGAGATACAGAAGAGACATTTCTGTATAGCTCCAAATTATTTAAAAATCTGCTCCACTCATTAACTACCTCATCATCAACATATGATTCCTTATACGCAAGAGATTTCAAATTTTTTCGAGTGAGCTCCCCCCACTTTGACCTTGCAAGAATCTCACTGTAAAATATAATAAAATAATTTCAATTAAAAAAATGAACTTTAAAAAAAAAAAATCTAAAAGGCCAAAAAAAAACTTACTTGTCCTCAGCATCTTTTGCAAAAATGATTCTAATATATTGTCTTTCACGTGAAGTAAATTTTTTCTTCAATGCTGCAACTCGATCAAGGTAGGGGGAACACATACTGGGAGGCATATGTGTTATTTTTCTGTTTGGTTTCTTCTTTATAGGTAGTTCAAGAGCTTCATCACTTTTTTTCTTCACCAAATCATCATTCTTAGCCTGGTTAGCATGCTCGTCAGATTTGTTTTCTACTGGCTCTTCTACTTGAGCGTCAATCATAATCTCATCGACAACATTACTAATAACTTGATTGACATGCTCATCAAGATCATCATTCGCAGGGTTTGATGGAGGAGGGGGGGTAGTAGGTGATGGTTGTTGGTTATCGAACATAGGGTCATTCAGGAACCCACCCTCAATTGAATCCATCAATATTTCGAGGGCCTCTAGAATTTTTGGATTGTTCCAAAAATCATCTTGACTGAGGGTTCCCTCATGACCACCATCACTTGGAGCTTCAGTTTGCTTCTCCTCCTCCTTAACAAATTCTCGGAAAAAACTGAAGATCTTGCTGTCATGGCTAGCAAGTTTCTTGGCTGCACTCACATTAGGGAAAAATTCAAAAGCAGCTTCAGATGTTTCCCTAAATTGCTTCAATGACCTTGCAAGGTCATTTGCAACCTCTAAAAACTTTTTGATTAGCCTCTGCAACAAAAAAAAAAATAAAAAATCATGACCTACAACTACTATGCTCATAATGTATAAGACCATTGTTCATGACCTATTATGACAATGCTCATAACATATAATGACATACAACTACTATGCTCATAAATGTATAAGACCAATGCTCATGACCTAAAACTACTATGCTCACAACTACTATTCTTATAATGTCCATACTACTATGCTTATAATCTAAACACATATGCTCATAACCTATAAAGGCAATGCTCATAATCTACAAACACATAACAATACAAAAAAAAATGATAATTCATTATAAGAAAAATAATGCTTATTCTAAATGATAACTAGAAAATGCTCATAATAAAATTTTACCTGACAGTTATCTACATTTTCTGATTTGTCCGAACTGACTTCAATGTGTTCTTTTTCGGATTGTTGTTTTGAAGCAGTTGGTTTCCTTGCATAAAATGCTTCAATTTCACCGTCAGGGAATGGAGTGCGTGGATCTTGCACCAAATGTCTTGCACCAGCGCATTGATTGAAGCAAACAAAGCAAGAGCCCATCCTTGGATTTATGATGCCCTTGCCAAAGCCATAATTTCTTTCAAAATTGACCCTCTCATTGACAGAGTCATTGTCCCATGCCCCAATGATTGAGAATGATCGATTGTGTTCGAGAAACATGAAGGACACTGGCATCGAGGTAGAAGGCCTATGATTTTAAAATGAAGAAAAAAAGAAACATTATTGGTCATAGACAAATTCAATATACATAACTTAGGATGTGCAACATGTATGCTCATACTCTAAAAACAATGCTTGAAAACATAATCACACAAAAATGCTCATGAATTTAAAACACCAATGTTTCATACCCTAGAATGGCAATGCTCATTGCATAAAACCATAATGCTCATGAATCTAAAAACCTATGCTCATTACCTATAATGACAATGCTCATTCCATATTAACCATAATGCTCATGGATCTGAAAACCAATGCTCATTACCAATAATGACAATGTTCATTGCATAAAAAACATAATCCTCGTGAATCTAAAAACCTATGTTCATTACCCTACAACAGCAATGCTCATTACCCTAGAACAGCAATGCTCATTACATTAAAAGATAATGCTCATGAATTTAATGCACATCACCTAGAACCACAATGCTCATTTCATAAAACCATAATGTATGAATCTAAAACTTTATGCTCATAATCTACAACACATATGCTCAAACAATTTAAAAAAAAACAGTAAAAAGAAAATTACCAACAACAGCAGAATCGGTCCATCAAAGTAAGAGTCATTCTTTGCTTGCCACTTTTCCACCGAATGACAAAGATTCTTCAACGCAAACAAACACCAATTATATTGGTTCACTTCATCTAACTTAACAAACAACCTAAACGCCTTTTTGTTGATGTATCTATTCTGATTTCCCATAAGCATAGTACAGAACACATACATCAAAAACCCCCATTGGAACATTTCACCACCATCCTTAAACTCCAATATTTTCTCTGGCATGCTAGCAATCACACCTTTATCCCGGTTGAAATAAGCTTGCATAAACCTATCTAATTCACTCTTATACACCCTTTCATCTTGTTTGCTTTGGGAGTCTAACATACACTCAAAAGTATCAGAATACTTCCCCATTGGTAAACCAAAAATCTGATAAACATCGTATGTATCAAGGGTCAATCTTCGACCATCAGAAAGGGCTAAACTACAAGACAAAAATCAAATTCTTACAAACCCATCATGCTAAAGGTTTAGGAACTTGATTCATTTTTACTTCCAAAAAACCACCAAAACCCAAAGTCCGAATTGCTTCCTTCTGAGCATCATTAAATTTTGGGATCATACTAAAAAGCTTAGCAGGAGACATGCGGTTGTTGAAAATAACATCATCTTTCTTGTTTTGTTGCTTGCTGTGCTCTTTTTCTGAATCTGCACAAAAAAATCAACACTATTAAACAAAAAAAGATCATGACATAAAAATGCTCATAAGCCACAACCTCTATTCTCATACTCTACAATCTTAATGCTCATAAGATATAAACTATATGCTCATACTCTATAGAAACTATGCTAATAAGCTATAAACTGTATTCTCATATCTTAATAACTATGCACAAACCTCAAAATGAATTGACAAATAATACATGTTTTTTTTACCTTCTTTGACCATTTCTTTTTTTGGTTTTTTCTCAACTTTTTCCTGCTCTTTCATTGGAAACCTCCTTTTGTAAACAATCTGATTTTCGGATTGCATTTTGTCTCTGCCATTAAACACATAAATGAAACCAGTTACATCATAGACTAACTCTATTAAAATTGAATAAACCTCACACAAAAACGCATAAAAACACAAAAATATACCACAAAATCTCACACAAAATGCATAAACCTAAAAATAACCACAGAAAAATCATATTGAACAGAAAATCGTCAACAAAAACGCATAAAACCCTAAAAACAGAGACTCCATGAACGTGATTGACATAAAGAAAGTATAGCACAAAATCTCTCACACAAAAACGCATAAAACCTTAAAAACACAAAAATATACCACAAAATCTTACACAAAACGCATAAACCCTAAAAATAAACAAAGAGAACTCGTATTAGAACAGAAAATCGTCAACAAAAACACATAAAACCCCAAACACAGAGAATGCATCACAAAAACAGAGAATGCATGAACTTGCTTGGCATAAAGAAAGAAGAGCACAAAATCTCTCACACAAAAACGCATAAAACCTTAAAAATAAACATAGAGAACTCGTATTAGAACAGAAAATCGTCAACAAAAACACATAAAACCCCAAACACAGAGAATGCATCACAAAAACAGAGAATGCATGAACTTGCTTGGCATAAAGAAAGAAGAGCACAAAATCTCTCACACAAAAATGCATAAAACCTTAAAAACACAAAAAAATATCACAAAAATCTCACACAAAACGCATAAAACCTAGAAATCATATTAGAGAAGAAAATCGTAAACAAAAACTTACATTCGAGAAATTTTGAGCAGAATCGCCGCAGAGAATCGACACACAAAGAGAGAGAATGGAGCAGTTCAATCGACACAGCATCGCCGTAGAGAGTTGAGCAGTCGATGAGTGTGAGTGATTTGAAACGTCGAGCAAAAGAGGAGCAGTAGAGAGAGAGTTGCAAGAGCAGTAGAGAGAGAGTTGCAAGTCGACGAAGCTTGAGGACAAACGCGCGCCTGTGTCTTCTCCTGGGCCGTGTCTTTCATTTCTTTTCATTGGGCCAGGCGTGTCTTTCATTTCTTTTTGGGTCAGGCGTGTCTTTCATTTCTTTTCTTTTCATTTGGGCCGCCAGCGTGGTAATTAAATGGGCCCGGGCGCACAATGCTCCCTGCACCCGGGCTCATAATCGTTTTTTCAGGGTTTATCCGTTCATTTCTCTATATTGACTTTCCTTTTTTCCCCCCTTAGAAATCCCTTTTTTTTATTTTTATTTTTTTTGGGTAGTGTAGACAGATAAACACCATAATTTAAACTGCTCCTACCATGTTAGGAAGAGATTCCCGTCTGGCCTTAATGGTCAGGGTGTGAGTTTCCTTAACCCTGTTTTTATTGACCTTTTTAATACAAACAAACACGCAAGATAATAAAGAGTTTTACACCTTAAAAGTAAATGCAAACAATCTAGATTTCCTAGTGCGTTGGCTCGGAAGGCTTGTATCAGTTTGACTGCGTCTGTGTAGATTCTTAAACGGCGGTAGCTCTCGCACTGTGTAAACTCTAACACACTGTTTATTGCTTGGAGTTCTATCTGAAACGAGGACAGTCCCCATTCTAATTTTTTGTAATCTGTGAGTTTCCTTCCTCTCATCCTGACAACCCATCTTATTCCTCCTCTCAGCGTCTTTTCCTCCCACGCTTCATCACACCAAAATTCTATTATCTCCCCATCCATATCCCCACCTGCCATTGAAAATCACCCTTTATATGCGAGTCCTTGGAAATCCTTGTTGTTTAGGAAGGTTGTGCATTTGTGTTCAACTTTATTTATAGATCCTACCGTTTTTTTTTTGAGAATGAAAAGTTTTCGCAAATTCACAGGGTATTATATAGGGTTGTTCATCGATTGAAAAGCGAACCGAATCGGTTAAACTGAAAAGTGAATAAGGTCTAAAGTCTTAACCGAAAATCAACCCTAGTATAATTGGTTCGGTTTGGTTCTTGATTTATTCGTTTTTTAACAGAATAATGCACATCCCCATTAGGTTTATTCATCGAAATCAAACCAAATCGGGTAAACTGAATAAGGCCTAAAGGCCAAAATGAATATAATTTTCGGTTTAGTTCTCGGCTTATTCGGTTTTGAACGAGATAATGCACATCCCTACTATTGTCTTCTAGCTTTTCTATAATTAGTAGGTTTATATAGATTTCTTATTATTAAGAGTATAACATATCTATTTTCAACTAAATTAAGCAAAAGTAAAGGCTAGATAATAAGGCATGCAACATGACTAAGTCATGCTTCATATAAAACCAAGCAAGTTTATGTAGTATAAATTAGTCTAAAATAAAATTTATATTGACCATCTTTTCCAATAATCCATATGCTTCCTTTGTCCCTTTTCTTCCGCTTCTGTTGAAATACCACGGTACTAAGTCGCTGAATATTGAATAACATCCTTTCAGCTTTTCCACCATGTCACAACCTTTTATCTTATTCCTCCCATCATTGCATCCTCATCGTGACCTTCCCTCCTTAAGAATCTCTATCATTCAAATGTCTTCATGCCCCCAACTCCTCCTCACATCTCATTTACTGAATTAGGTTTCACTTACACTTAGGATTTTCCCTTATGGTTGCATGATCTTCTCATAGTTCCCCTACCTACGTCCATGCAGTGGAATTCCCTAAATTTCTGTAGCAAACTTGTCTTGTCCCGTTGGTTTTATAATTTGTCAACTCCCTAAACTCATTGAACTACCCATATAACTCTGCAAGGTCCCTAATCACCTCCTACATAATCTTCACAGATGGAAAGTTTGGAATAAATTTCTCATAGCTTAGTGTAGACCTTTAAGGAAAGGATTAAGTTATGCAAGATGGTCGATGATAGTGGAGCTGAATCGCTGGGTCTATTGCTTATGCACGCCATACTTTTGCTTAGCCATTCTATCAATTTATCATTCTTGCCTTCTTTTATGATGAGCGAATTACTTCCGAAATGTAGAAGGGATAAACCCTTTCCTAATCCATATCTGCTTCACTCCTTCTCCCTTCCGCCCTGGAGTCTTCCTCCACCTCCATATTCGTTCTTGAAGACTTCCTACGCAAATCCAGCTTAAACTTTTGAAGCTCCTTATACACTTCCTTATTTTCCTGGTCCAACTCCATTGCCCGTTCCAGATTTTTAATGGCTTCTTCCATGCAATCAAGTTTCACCAAGGCTGTAGTTCGTCGAAAATAAGCCTTAACATTCAAAGGGTCAAACTCAAGTACACTTTGACAGAAGGTGAGGGTTTGATTAAATTTTCCTAACTTCAGACTACAGGCCGCAGGATTCAATTTAAGCGAGGTACCCACTTCCACCATCAAACTAGCATCCTCTTCACACAAAGGCTCCCCTGCCCCAAGGAATTGAAATGCTCTATCATAAGCTAAGGCTGCTTCTTCCAACTCCTTCTTCCTAAACAACTTGTTTCCTTCATCTTTGATCTCAATCGCTGTGAATATGGCGAGTCTAGGATGTGGCATGGAAGCCACAATCTGAAGAATTTCCTCATCAATATCATCCCCCATAATAAGGAACCCGAGGCTGACTATACGACCTTATGTGACAAACAAACCAAAGAGTCCCACCAACTACTAAAATTATTAAACTCCACACACGAACACCAACTCACACACTCAGAACAACACCAATGCACCAATCACAAATGAAAAGCACCCCCAACTACTAATGCAAGAAGACCCCCAAAACTAAAAGACCCCCAAACTACTAAGCATACACATATAAACAATCTGCCACACGAGCAAAGGAACAAGCGCAAACCGAAAAAGCACCTGAGACGCTATGAATAGCTCGGGAACCGCCTCCATTCAGGTCCAGACAATGTCGCACAACTGACCCAAACGATGCCGCCCTGTTCCTCTGGCGCACCCCTTTCCTCAGACACCAGATACACGGCGCCGGAGCCTCCACTACTCGTCGACACGACCCCCACAAACTGGAACAAATTCACCGGAAAAACAACACCGAGCCCACACTGGCCAGACTTCCGCCAAACACGGAACCACCCGAAACCCAGCTCCTCGTCCACCTTTTCTTCTTCCAACCGGCCTCCGTAACCAGCCCCAAAGAAAACGCCGGAGAAACCCAGCCACCCCACCTCCCTTGCACCCGACTCACTAGATCCGTCAGCAAGCCCCGAGAGAACAGAAAACGGGACGTACACACACAAACAGAGCCGATAAACACTGACTAAAAAACCAGACAGAATATCTAACACGAAAAGAGACTGACGGGAATCAACAGATTGGAGGACGGCGGTGCCGACGACGGCCTTCAACCGGCCAGTCACCGGCACCGGCGAGGCGAATTAATCAAGGGACGCAATGGTAGTTGGGGTAGAGAGAGAATAAATGCTCACTGAAGCCTAAATTATCACTTTCCCCTTAAAAATCCTTGTTGTTAAGGAAGGTTGTGCATTTGTGTTTAACTTTATTTATGGTTCCTAACTTCCTACCCATTTTTTGGAGGATGAAAAAATTTCACAAATTCACTAGCTATTATCTTGGGTTATTCATCAATTTAAATTCGAACTGAATTGGTCAAATTAAAAATTGAAAAAGAGTTAAAGTTTGAACCGAAAATTGAACCTAATATACTTAATTTGGTTTGGTTCAGTTCGATTTTGGGTTTATTCGATTTGAACCGAATAATGCACATCCCTATTAGGGTTGTTCATCGAAATCGAAGCGAATCGAACTGGGTAAACCGAATAAGGCCTAAAGTCCGAAACGAATATACTCGGTTTGGTTTGTTCTGATTCAGTTCTCAACTTATTTGGTTTTGAACGAGATTATACATAACCCTACTATTACCTTCTAGCTTTTTTTATTATTAGTCAAGGTTTATATAGACTTCTTATCATTAAGAGTATGACATATCAATTTTCAACTAACATAAGCAAAAGTAAAAGGGTAGACGACAAGGCATGCAGCAGGACTAAGTCGTGCTTTAGATAAAGCCAAGCAAGTTTATGTAGCATAAATTAGTCCAAAAGAAAAATTATATTGACTATCTTTTTTAGTAATTTATATGCTTTCTCTGGCCTTTTCCTATGCCTCTGTTGAAATATTATGGTACCAAGTTAAATTTCATGTAAGTAGTTTGGCTGAATGTAGAATGACCTCCTTTCAACTTTTCCCCAATTTCACAATCCTCTATCTTACTCCTTTAGTCACTGCATCCTCATCATGATATCCCTTCCTCAAGAATGTTTTATCATTTCGATGTCTTCATGACCCCGACACTTCCTCACATATCAATTACTGAATTAGGTTTAATTTGCACATAAGATCTTCCTTTTATGGTTGCACGATCTGCTCATAATTCCTCCACCTCCACCCATGCGGTGGAATTCTCTAAATTTTTCAGCTAGTTACCCTATCGCGTTGGTTTTATAATTGGTCAACTCCCTAGCTAAACTCATTGAACCATCCATACGATTCTTTAAGATCTTTAATCACCTCCTACGTTATCTTCACGTATGAAGATGTTGGAATAAAATTCTCACAGCTTAGGTGTAGAACTTTAAGAAAAAGGATTAAGTTTGCAAGATGGTTGATGATAGTGGAGCTAAATCACTAGGTGTATAACTGTATTGCTTATGCACACGATACTTTTGCTTAGCTAGTTAACCATTCCATCACTTTATCATGAATGTCTTCTTTTATGATGAGCGAACTACTTCCCAAATGTTGAAGGGATAAGCAGTTCCTAACTCATGCTTCACGTTCCTTCCTTAACTTCCATACTTCATTGCATGTGAAACTGATATTTGCCTCTAGTAACGTTGTTCAAAGTCCGCATTCCATTATCAACGTCTCTTTGATTTCACAAATTCGAATTGACCCTCTGACTAGTCAATTCTCAATGGAGTATAATCGGTTTTTCGCATTTTGTACTTTCTCAAAAGTTATCCCGTGCCCTCTCCAATATCCAAGGTGCCTTTGACTTCTTCTAGCTTCATGACTTTGGCACTTTGAGCCCTTGATTTATCTGTTTGCACCTTTATACAAGTTTTTCTCGTGTTCCCATATGAGTTTTTATAGATCTACATAAGACAAGCTGCAAAAGTTGACCGACTATTAACTACAACATGACATTGTAGTAGTGGTTTTTGCCCTCCAATAATAGTGATTTTCTTTTAATTTTCTATTATTTTTATTAGTTTACCAACAAGTGGCATTTGTAACATGGGTCATGTATGTGCTATCTCTATTCAACTCCTCCATTGAATTCCAGGCTAAAATAATGAAATTTCCAGAATTCCATTCACTTTTAGTGGGTCTCAACTCTCAACTCTCACAAAAGAAAAAAGAGCATATTATTCCTCAAGTTTGACTTGACATTTGACAATGGCCAATAGCTGCTTTGTTCGATCGTCGAAACCAATACGCCGCGTTCCCACTCACACAGTTTCGGACTTTCGGCATCCCATCACACAAAAAGTTTCCGATTGTTCGTACACAACAGAAACGTCTCAAAATTTACAAACGTCGACGGATTTGAATCGCAAACGATCGATAACAATTATTATCAATATTCAATACTAATCACAATATCCTATACAATTTCGACTTTACCACAAACACAATCAGAATTTCGGCAAATGAAATAGAGGTAGAATTACGCAGCTACCTTATTGATCGTACACATCAAAATTTCCGATCGATTGTACACAACACAACTGTCTCAAAATCTACAAACGTCGACGTATTCGAATCACAAACAACTGATCGACAACAATTATTATCAATCCTAATCAACAATATCCTATACAATTTCAACTTAACCAAAACCACAATCAGAATCAGAATCTCGGCAACTAATATGTGAAACAGAGGTAGAATTACTCACTGTGATGTGACTATGTATGTATGAATCTATCTATCTACGAAAAGTCTGATTACGGAAGGAAGAACGACGGAGGATTGAGGATGCGAAGCGAAGTCGAGCGCAGAAGATGGAGGTGTGAGAAGCGAAATCTTGGAAGAGATCTTCGAACTTGACGACGAAGACGCTGAGCATCCTCACCGGAGGAATCAGGAGTATGAGCGGCACCGCCGAGAACGCCGCCCCGAGCACCATCTGTATCATCGTAAATTTCGCAATTCAATGAATCAATTTCAGTGATTCAATCTGGAATTTGAGGAAGAAAGAGGAAGAGATTGAGATGAGATGATGAGGAAGGAGGGGTTGAGCTAGTTTTGAGGGAGCAGCTGAAAGGAAATATCGAGCATTTTCCTTTGAAAATGGAAATTGATGGGTTTGGATTGGAGTGTGATGTGGTTGGCTCCTTTTGAAAGGGAAAGCATATTGAGGTTGCCAAATTAGTGAACTTGGACGTGTTTATGGCCGCGGGGGATGATTAAATGCGGAGTTCCAACTTGCAAATACGTTCGTCACGCTCCTTATATTTGACATTTTCTAGTTGATTAGTTGATAACTAATCTTGGCTTGTCCTTGTTCTTGTGTATAATTAATAAGCTTGACTATTACTAACTCCATCCAGAATGTTTGTCCGTTGACTAAATTTTGACTGTTAATTACTCACAAATTATAATGAATTAAAATATGAAATCACTACCATTAGAAAGATAATTTGTTAAAGATTACAATGACGGTAATTTTATATTGGAACTCATTATAATTTGTGAGTAATTAACGGTCAAAATTTAGTCAATGGACAAACATTTTGGGACGGAGGTAGTAGCTATTATTTATGATTTCACAAAAGGTTGTTAGAATTGGAATTCTAACTCAAATATATGCGGTAGTTAGGATTAGAATTAACTTATATGAGATTGTGGATCGGAATATAAATAGTAAAATTGTATCAAAAATTTTGGATCATAAAATTGTAGGATCGTAAACCAGGATTAGGATTTTAATAACTATGATTGCGTTCTACAATAGTAAGTAGCATCTGGGTAACACTTACCGTCTTGACCAAGTAAATACTTTAGGCTCCGTTCTTTTATACAGTTGGCTGCGGTGCGGTGTGGAGGAAATGTGGTGAACTGTGGTAGGATGGGACAAGTTGTGGTGGACTGTGGTCTGTTGGGGAAAGTTGTGGTGGGTTATAGTGGAATATGGAAAGTTTAACTTTTAATAAAAAGATAAATTAAATTAGAAAAAGTAGATTGTGGTGGGTTGTAGTGGGTTGTGGTAGGTTGTAGTGGAATATGGAAAGTTGCGGTGCAATCTGGCACCGTAGCCTGTCAGCCGCATAAAAGAACGAGATCATTCGATAAATATTAGTGTTCAATAAGTTAGTGTTTGGTTAGCGTTTAACGTTTCAAAGAGTGTTTTTTGAAACATTAATAAAGTTAATGTTTAGCCTTTCACATTTTGTGGTCAAAAAATATCGTTTGAAAATTTAATCTTTCAAAATTATTTATATCCTTTTATGTCAATTTATATTAATTAACTAACTCAAACGCTAATTATATCGAACACAATGTTCACTTGAACAGTTACCTGCTATGTGCTACTTAAATCCATATTCGCTACAAAAACCGCTATTAGTTATCAATTACTGTTAGGGGATCAATTTTCGCATCCACAGTCAGTTCGTCACCTTCTGAACAACCACCACCTCATGTCAGTCACCACCACGTCCCTCAAAATCCATCCGCAAGTCTTTTACGATTGCCTGCAAAGGGGAACCATGGTTTACTTTTGTAGATATTCAAAGGCGAAGAATGGTTCCCCATTGCAGACATCCGGAAAAGATGCATCGAAGTTTGAGAGGTTTTTTTTTTTGGGGGGGGGGCTCGAGAAGAGAGAGAAAGGGATGGTCTGGACGTCGGTGGCCGATGTTGGGAGTAGCCGTATGTGGTTTCCGACGCCGAGGTGGTGGGCGCAGGTAGTGGTGGTGGGGTGGTGGCGCAAGTAGTGGTGGAAGAAGAGATGCAGGGCAATTGAAACAAAAATAAATAAATAAAAGAAATTTGGTAGGCCTACTTGTCATGTCCAGTCAGCATCTTATGATTCCCCTCCTTTCATACAAATCAATCCCTCACGGTCTTCTATTTCCTTCATGGTCAATTCAATTGAGATGTTGGGCCATCCTTTAGAGTTAGGAGTGGGCAATGGACTGAGCCCCATAGGGTCAAGAGGGTTAGACCCTAAAAAATAAGGGTTGTCAAAGGGTCAAATCATTAACAAATGACCCGTTTCACAATGTTAAAGGGTCGGTGAATTGACCGAATCTAGTCATCCGATCAATAACTCAAAATAAATATTTTTCCTATTATTTTAAATGCTAATCTTACTTAAACATATTATTAATATTCCACATTAAATAATAATTAATATAATTATTTTTTTGATACAAACACACTTAATTTTAACTTTAGGATCATCAATAGCCTTAACCCAGCCCATTATTGCAACGGGTTGACCTTGACCCAACCTGACCCTACATGACTAATTGATAAACACTAAACCTGTCAATTCGGTCGGGCGGGCGGTTTCGGGTCGGTCGTATATCAGGTTCGGGTAAATACGGGTTGAGTGTATTTCGGATTCGGGAAAATGCGGGCGGTGAATTTCGGTTTCGGGTCAACCCAACGGGTGATGTATATTTGATAGTCATATACAAAAAGGTCATCAAGGAAGACATCAAATATACATCATGGAAGCCAAATACTCGATTACATGGAAAATAAGCTCCATTCACTCATGTCTCTTTCACAAACGAATGGCTTCAACAAGGGCAGCTTGGTAATTTGCTCCATATCTCAAGAACCATAAAGCTTTTGAGAAAGTCATCCTAGAATCAAAGATAGATCATCCAAAGAGCTTTCTAATGGTTTTTGAATCTTGGAATTTGGAGAAGAGATGAGCAAGTTATTCAAGTTTTAATCTAGCTTAGTTCATTTTGATTCTTTATGATGTCATACTTGTAATAGATAATGTAAGCTAGAAATCCTTTGTTTCTTGATGTAAGGCACGCCTAGGAGGTTCTATTCTACTATAAATAGACCCCTTGGGAGGCCCTTTTAATCATTCATTCAATATATCAAATACAAAATCAAACACACATGGTGTTATTTTCTTTCTAGTTTTTGTGCTAGTTTTCGATTCTCTTGAGGGAGTTTCGTCTATCTCTACTTCTAGCCTTGGGTTGGCATCCCTTGGTGGTGAAAGGTAGAATTGGAGAAGTCTTTGGAGTGGTGTGCCTATATCTCCAACGAAGTCTTCAAAGCTATTATCATTCATATCAATCGTGAGTTTCAATCTTTGATTCATTGATCTTGTTTTTGCTTCTACATTGTTTCAATTTCAAGATTCATTCGAATATCATTCTAAACATCCAAGAAACTTACATTCCATTCATTCACACATTCATTCCGTTCATTCCATTCGTCCATTACATTCGTTTAATCATCCATTCATTCATTTTCATTCATATTCATTCACCCATCCCATTCGTCCATTCATCCATTCGTCCACCTTGATAAAGATTTCCATTGATCTTTTTCGTTTTCCATCTTATTTCATTCAATTTGGTTGATCTTTAAGAACTTTGAGAAGCAAGATTCTTATCTTGGTTTTTAAAGATCCTGTTTCCAAGTATAATGAGATTCCATTGATCCCATTATACATCAACGGGTTATGATTGCGACCATTTTTCGCTTTTTCTTTTTAAAAAATGGTCTCTAAATACTAGTTTTTGTACAATATACATTATAAAATATGATTATCTTCTAACAATGATAAATTATTGTAACTATTTTAACTTAAATAAGAAAAATAACAAATAAATAAGTTGCCCTTATAGTTTAATAGTTAAAAATTTGAATGCAAAGTCACAAATTTTAATAAAGTTTAACTTAAAAAGTTAAATTTTCGGGTTTGGTATACTTCGGGTTTAGTTGAAAAAATCGTGTTAAAAACCAAGAAATTTCGGGCGGGTTCAGGTCGGGTTATCGGGTCAGAAATTGCCAAGTCCCACCCCATTGCCCACCCATACTTGGGGTCAATAGCCCTAAATTGTTTGGAGTCAAAAGGCAACCTGGGCTTGGTTTCTGAGGCCCAATTGGAGACCCAAATCGTCTGCAGCCCAGACTTCAAAATCCCAACCCAATTTCAACTCAACTTTAATCATCGTACCGTAAGCTTGAGCGTCACCCCGGAGGAACAACCTTCCTTCCATTACTCGCAACCACACCTGGGCGGCTGCCTGATTCAAAACTATTCATTTTAATCATATTTCACAAAAGCTACTCTTTATTCTTATTATTTTTTAATTCATTCTTTCAAATTCAATTCTTTTTTGGCAAGTGTGTGTGTCTTCATATTAGGGAAGTCCAGTATGTATATATATAAATTGATTGTTCAAAGCTCAAATTAGACTAAAAAAATCGTAACACAAAAATAGCTCGATAGCTACAGCGAAAGGTTAATGATGATCCTAGTACAAATAAACCATGTTCTTTGGTTGAGTTATTTTCAGGTTTGGATGGATAAGTTAGGATAAGTTGGGATAATTTATTATATTTTGGGGAATTATGTTTTTAAAGTGAATGTTTTTTTAGGAATTGTGTAAGGTTTGGATAAGTTACGATAAATTTGAATAGGTTGGTTAAACATAACCCAAGAGCAGGGCCATACAACGAAATAACAACTAATTGGAAAAAAAAAACTACAATCTTTCCCACCATACGTCTTTGTATGTTATTACACTCATTTCTTAAACATACAATTTATAATTTTTATCTAAAATTTTATTGAAATATAATTTTTCTTTTGGGTTAAAGGTATACTTGGCCACCCCAAACTTATGAAGAGCTCCACACCCGGTTTCAACTAAAAACTTAAACTAATCTTTGAATACTCAATGATAGTTTTAATTTATATTTTAACACGCGCCATCATACGAATGACAGTTGGACTTGAGGCGTAGATATTACAAAGGTCAACATAACAGTGCGCAAATAAACATGAAGGCTGATGTCTGATGACATTGATTCGAACTTGAGACTTATCACTCATAACTAATATTGATTTGTTTTAGTCGGTTGACGTAAACATGATGATCCATGTTTGATCATCGTGAAACCATGAACATAAGCTTGGTGAAATACTCCCTTCCTTAATAATTGTCACTTTGGAGTTTAGGGAAGATTGTAAGAAAATAGTATTGAAAATAATAATTGCATTGGAAATAATAAAAGTAAGAGTTAAGTTTTTATTTTGGTTATATAATTATATTTGAAATAATAAAAGTAAGAGGTAAATTTGAAAAAAATTGTCATTGATGATAAATTGGAATTGTAAAGTGATAAATATTGTGGAAAATAAAAAATTGATCAAAGTGACAAATATTAAGGAATTGAGGGAGTATTTGAGTTTATGAGGTTTCTTTAACAAACGGGCGATGATATGTGTCTTGGGGCAAGACACTCTCCTAATAAAATTAATACTTATTATCATTTTTAACCCCAACTTTTTTGACAGATACTATTAATTATTAATTATAAGAAGCTTGGAATGTGTTGGCTACGCCAACAATTAAAATTAACACCCTAATGAATGAACCCCATCTGTTGGGCATATTTTAGACGCCTTTATTTAAATTTTAAAAAATATAGATAAAAGTGTGATTTTATACAATTTATATATATTATTATAGTTATAGAAGTCAATTATGTAACTTTTTTCCAATTTACTCCCTCCGTCCCATATTAATTGACACTTTAACTAACTTATTTTGTCCCAAAATAATTGTCAGTTTCCTATTCCAAATACCTAATTCAATTATTTTATATTATTTATTAGAGAGAGAAAAGCCAAATACAATTGATATTTGGTAATTATTATAGTTATATATTGGTATGTGTGAAAACTCCAATTCCGTCAATTAATTTTGGACAGAGGGAGTAATTTACAAATATATATGTTTTCTATAATGACAAGAAACAAAATATGTGTCTTGTACAAGACATTTATCATTTTCCTTAACAAAATTAGTTTCCAGATTGAGTGAGGGGTGATGATAAGTGTCTTGCCCCAAGACATTGTTTAAATGTCTTCTCCATTATGAAATCAATACTTATTATCGTTTTTAACCCCAATTTTTTTGACAAATACTATTAATTATCAATTATTAGAAGCTTGGAATGTGTTGGCTACGCCAACAATTATAATTGACATCCTAACGAATGAATCCCATCCGTTAGGCATATTTTAGACTTTTCTTGTAAATTTTAAAAAATATCGATAAATGTGTGATTTTATACAATTTATATATATTATTATAGTTATAGAAATCAATCATGTAACTTTTTTCCAATTTAATTTACAAATATATAGATTTTCTATAGTGACAAGACATATAATATGTGTCTTGTACACTACTTTTATCATTTTCCTTGAGTTATACTTTTTTGATTACCAAAAGCTGCGGGAATGAGCGAAATTTGGGGATTGTTAAAGAGTTTTATGATTCAGTGCGTACTGAAAACTGTGAGAATTTGCAAGGAAATTGAGTTTTGCGAAAAAAAAAATATGACGTTGAAAGTTGATTAGGAGGGGGCAAAGAAGCAGAAAGGAGGGCTACTTTTTTTCACTTTTGCTTCACTTTCTTATGATTAATTTGTTAATTCCTAATATTTCTTTTATGTCAAAATTGCCCTGTCCAGGACCCAAGTTTATTTTATTTGCTCATTTATTTATGGTGTGTTTGTTGGTAGAGTCAGAATTCGGAAAAGTTTAACATGATAATATAACTTTTAAGTTATAATATAATATGATGTGAATATATACTGAAATTACTTTGAAACCTCGAAAACGATAGCCCATACTAGACCTGATATTAGCTAATTGACACATTTAACCTATCGAGGATGAAAAAAGTGAATAATTAATCTTCTTTTTTAGGTGTTTATATTATTTTTTCAGTTATTTTGATGTATTACTGCTTGTGGTGTTGTATTGTTTTATTCGCTATAATACTAATATTTGTGTAGATTTTTGTATTTTCTGATGCAATTTTAAGTTTATTTTGTCCTTGAATAATCGAGAAAAATGTTCTTTTTTAATTTATACATACATTTAACTATATATAATCAGTCCTCAAAATTACACGATTGCTAATAAGGCTAGGGTTTCATTATTTTCATAGGTGTAGCTGAATGCACGTCATTTGAAGAAGTCGTATAATGTGTAGTAGCTTGCTTACATGGAGTAACTAATTAGTTGTAATTAGTACGTAGTAAATTGAATTGGAAAAACTTGAATTGATTAGTTATATTATGATTGCACAAATGCATGGTTCAAGCTAGTTTACCACCTCCTTTTTTTTTCTTTTTTTTTTATAACAATTGGCTTCGTCATCTTTACTTTTTAAATCATATATAATAGTAAATTAGAAAATTTAGAAAAACTAATATCGATCGACCCAAAATTTTCAAATCATCCACTAGTACCCAATGTCAAAGAACCTTTTTGATATTAAACACAAACCCTAAACCCTAAACAAAAATATCACATTGCTAAGCTAATTATTCAATGCTCTTCATTTCCATAACTGTGTGCCATGGTCCATTAAAATTACAAAATCTCAATTTTGTGATGATCAGAGATTAACATAATCATGAAAGGCACATGCTAAACTTTATATTTCTCCATCTCAATTTCAGGATTGTTTTCAGGGTCATATTTTTACTTTATGTAATTGACATCATTACACTTCCATTTGCATGTTAATTAGGCAGGTGATTTGTGTGTTTAGAATGCTGTAGAATCCTTCTCAGTTGCCCAAGGCTGCTGGTATCCTGAATTCTAGAGTGCAAATTTAGCTTTTTTTTAAAAAAAAATGTGAAAATGATCAATAAGTGTCTTGATTCAAGATGATTATTAACTAGTTTGAATCTCGCTTAAATCACTTTAAAAGGTAGATTTATGTATATTTAAATTGTTACAAACATATGTTCCATTGTTTTAAGGATTACACAACTCATAAATCAGATAAAATCTGTATATATATATTATTGATTTATATTCTTTTTTCACAAATACAGAAACCCATTTAAAATGTGCATTCTCTATAATAATTGATGTGACTAGGTTATCATTAATATCTTTTAAAGTAACCAATGACTGAGGTACTCTTATACTTGATATTAAATATGGGTAAAAGATACATTTTAAATAATGCAAGATGGTTATAATTATAACGATCTTGATTTAAGACATATATTCAATTAAACAACAACAATAACAACCTCCCAGATAATATGTCTGAGCGCGGTTTGGGAATTCTAATGTAGCCAGTCCTACCCACACGAATAAAAATTTATGGAAAGACTGATTTCGACGGAACTGGTAATTTTGGCTGGCCTGTATAAATTGTTTGCTTGGCATGGATAGTGACTTTAGGCATACTATAGTAAAGAGAAAGCATCAGAAAGCTACATCTTTGGAGTAGCTTCCATGTTTTCTTTTCCCTTTTAGCATTCCTGCAGCCTCAATTGTATAGTACTGTGTACTTTGTGATTGTTTTTTATTTTTTTTTATGCAGATTGTACAAAATAATAAAGCCCTAAAGAGCTTGTCTTTCTATACATTAAATAATTGGGAAATGAAAGCATGAAAAAGTTAATTCATTTGAGTAGCTTCTATGTCATGTAAGCATTTTTATATAACCTTATCTTTATGCGTGC
Source organism: Portulaca oleracea (assembly GCA_029582165.1). Classification (NCBI taxonomy): domain Eukaryota; kingdom Viridiplantae; phylum Streptophyta; class Magnoliopsida; order Caryophyllales; family Portulacaceae; genus Portulaca; species Portulaca oleracea. Next base: position 6,876,975 of record CM055889.1, read on the forward strand.
TGCTGAAGACCTAATTTCGTGGGTTCTTGTTTCAATAGCATGTTTTCTGTTTTTTTTTTTCCAATTTATGAATATAAGCCATTAAGCCCATGCAAAAGTCTGAGTGGTCAAAATTTTTATAATTTAACGGCATGAATTTCAAAAATGATAATTAATAAATGAAGAGTAATTTTTTCTCAAAAGTTACAAATTTATATCCTTACAAAATTATTTTCATTAGGATTTGTAATAGTAATTTTATATAATAAATTATTACATAGGTTGAGTAATTGATAATTAAAATTCTTAAAATATGAGAGTACAATTTTCAAAAATTACGATTAAGGCCCTGTTCTATACTGCGGTTGGCAAACTGCGGTGCCACACGGTACCGCAGTTTGCCACAACCCACCACATTTCACCGCAAATCATTACTTTTTTCTCTCCTCACTTTTCTCCTCTACTTTTTACATTCTCTCTCCTCACCTACCCTACATACCAATAACCTACCACAATTCCACCACACCCCACCACAATTCCACCACACCTCACCGCAAAATACCGCAGTATAGAACACGGCCTAATAAGAAAGTACTAAGTACGTAGTAATAAAGAACAAACAAAGTAATTACTACCTTGACATATAAGTTGTATTAGGTCCATCAAATGATATTACTCCCTTAGTTTCAATTGTTGCCTTTGGAAATTTTATGGTCAAATATTAATTAACCATAAATTTCTTGATGTATATACAATAATTTGTTAAATAAGATTATTACCATTGGATTCGTAACCAAAAATACTGATATCATAAAAGTATAATATTACAATTATTAATATAATATTATATAAAAAATTATCAATTAAAAAGTGATATTAGATACTGTGACAATCAAATATATGACGATTGTGATGTGCCCTAGCCTGCATCTCCTCATAATCGGACAGATAATACATCGTAATTACATAATCTGTGGTATTGGCCTATTGCTTTTATATTGGTCAACCACTTTTTTCTTATATGTTGTAAAAACATGAAAAAGAAATGCTAAATTAAACGAGGGGAAAAAATAGAAGAAGATTACAGACAAGGAGAAGGATATATTATATAATGCTCTTTTACATTGACTACTGTTTATGTTCATTATTCATGAACACGAAAAAGCTTTTTCTGATATTATTATATATGAAAAGTAATTCTTCCATTAATAATAATAATAATAGAGGAGACAGCCACCTGTGTTTAGTGTTCAATATTTGAGAGGTCCAGGGAATGGGGGTTGAACCGCAGATCTTGCTTTGTTTTGAGCCAAAACTATTTTCTTTAATTTTTTGGTTCATTTTTTTTCTTTAAAAAAAACATGTTTTGTGTGCATGCTGGTCCTTCAATTCCCTCTTAATTTGGTTCCCTGTTTAGAGCACTTGAGCGCTCAGGAAAAGAATGTTATTATATTTTTAATTGGTGCTTGGCATGGACTTTTTATTATTATTATTATTATTATTATTATTATTATTATTATTATTATTATTATTATTATCAGCAGTAGCAGTAGCAGTAGCAGCAGCAATAACAACAACAATAATAGTATGCTATTAATTTAAATTCCTGACAAAGCTCAAATATTAGAAGAAAGAACATTGTTGAATCCTAACAAGATTTTTTAAGCCAAAGAAACAATTTTATCAATTAAACATAAAGCGACACTTATAATGAATATCGTGAAAGAATAATTGTAGATTTAAAACAAGTGCATATGAAAATCTATATATATAAATTATACTAATATTCGGCTCCAAAATTATGACAATACTCTTATGAATATATATCTTCAATGATGTACTGTACATGAACTTTTACTATTAATGGATGCCCTCACAAGATTGATCCATGCTATAGCGATTTGAAAATCAATCTTATCTGATGCCAATGAACAAACCTCCCATCAAAAGAGACACTAGGAATCAGGGGCGGATCCAGAAAAAAATTATTGGGGGCGCCGGTTTATTAATATTCTTTCAACTGTTTATCATGAGTTTATTTTTCAAATTGTTCATTTTTACTTGTTTGTTAAGCTTTTATTCAAGCTTTTTTATAGTTAGCAAAGATACTTATTTAACTTTTGAGCTCACAATGAAATATGCTCCAACAAGTACAAGAACAATAACATATCCCATTATAGTCTGATAACGCGAGGTCTGAGCGGTCTAGCTATAGTCAAATTTCTTCTTATATATTAGAGTACATGAAGAGTATATGAAGAGGTTGATTCTGTTAGTAAAAAAAAACACTTTGGAAAAACTCGTAATGAAATATTAAAATGAAAAATAAGGAAATATAAGTCTATGAAAAGTATTTATTAAAATATTTAAAACTATAGTATTTAATATAGTGCAAAGTGAGAAACAAGAATGCATACATGTATAAGAGACCAAATACAAGCTGAGATCTAATATTATAATTGTTAAAATTAACTCATAATCTAGTTGAAATGACTACTCAAAAAATAAAACAAAGACAAATAAATAAAATAGTTGTTATAAGTAAACTACCAAATAAACATTAAAATAAATAAAAAATTATAAGTTAGATGAATGAATAAATAAATTGGGAAAGCTTTGAAATAAAATTGCTCCTTATAAAATTTAAACTTGTGACCAAAGATTAAATATTCTCAAGGTACTACCATCCAACCACTAAGGTATTCTTGTTGCACTTTACAAATACTAACATACGTAGGTTTCCTGGAGTATGGAGGATGCCATGGCCCCCACCACCCCCCTCTGATCTGGCTCCTCCCTTGCTAGGAATCTCATATAAATATAATGATAAAATAAAGATATATGTGAGAAGATAGACTTTATTTGTATTAAAAGTAAAACTAGACTAGGAGATAAAAACCAATCAAAATGACACTTACCAATTACCATCAATCAATCAGAAGGATTAGTAAGAGCCCCTCTAAAAAGATGGAGTTAGGGTTTTTTTGGGAGAGGATGAATCCTAATAATATTTGATTGCTTCTTAAGGGAGGGTTCATCCTCTTTCAGTCATGTTATATTAAACATACCTTCCATGTAATTCATGTTTTAGCATTAATTAGTATGATGCCAAACAGGTAGCTGAAAATACAAGGAAAACTTAATAGTTGCATGCTTGAATCCTAATGCACTGTGATTATGCATTCTAAACATCGAAAAAAAAGTAAAGAAAAAAAGAATATAATTGAATTAATAAATATAATGGCTAGCTATCATTTTCATGAATGCATAGTTGATTTGTTGCTGGAGTTCCTCATGGGTACTTGATTATATCCAGTGATCTCAGAGGGGCAAAAGTGGTTATGATCGAAATGAAGCTTCTATATATAGCTTCTACTTGTCTTCAATTGGGAAATAATTAATGTTACTCATCATTTTGAGAAAGATCAATATCTTTTCATTTTTGATCTTTTTCTGTACCTTTCGGGTTTAAAACAGTAATTTTGCAATCTATTTTTTTGTTACCTGTAGTTTGGACTAAAGTTTTTTTTTTATAAAAAAAAATAGGGTTTTTGGATTTTTTATATTATATTTTGGGAAATTGGACAAACTGTACAATTTTTTTGACACCAGTATATTGTATTTTAAAGGTAGGTGTTGTGTACAAGTCACATGAGTATTTTTTGGATATTATGTACAAAAATTTAGTTTATGGTTTTGTTGAAAATCTAACATTTCTAAAGTACAAGATATTATTATATAAAAGAAAATTGTATCGTGCACCAGTGTCCCAAAGCCCTAAAATATATAGTACATTAGAGTTGTTTTTTTTTTTTAAATTACTCTATTCGTGCCAAAAAAAAATCATGGTCTTAATTTTATGCAACCATGTGACCATTAATTTTTTTCACATTTTATCTTAGCAATACTCGTAATATTATATTTGTAAGTAAAAATATATATTTTTCATCACAAATCTAATTATGATAATCTTATATAATAACTCAAAATATAATTTAATAAATTAACGATTAACATTTAAAAATTTTGACCTTATTAATCAAACATGGACAATTTATTTTTGAGAAGGAGGGGGTATATTTCATGTAAAAAAGGGTCAAATCATACAGATATGGGTATATGGTCAGAGACTTCTCAAACACTTGATGATCTGGACGTATTATGATGGACCTTGATTATAATTATGCCATTAATTAGTTTGTCGATGATTTTAGTTTAATCTTTTCTCCAAACTTGAAATACACGTGTAAATGGAGGGGAGTGTGAAAGAGGGGGAGGGGCAAGTATATATGAACCAAGAGAGAGGGACTCCCTCCATTTTTAATTTATTGATTTATCGTCTAGGAAATTCTGTTAAAAATTTTAATCATTAATATTTTAATTAGTATAATGATTTATTATATAAGATTGAAGTCATTATATCCGTAATAAAAATTTTATATTAGAAATAATTAAAGATTGATACTGATAACTGTAAATGACAAATAAAAAAAACAGAGGAAATACTTAAAAAAGGAAAAAAGAATTGAATAAAACCGAAGAGGAAGAGGGGAAAAGCTAGGGTTAATGTGTTTTAGAAGCAAAAATCTTGGCTTGGTTAGAAAAGAACCTTTTTATTTCTCACGCTCCCCCCTATCTATGAATGATATGAATGATGATTACCGTGAGAGTGAAGAAACAAGGTTTGTTTTGGAAAAAGACAAAGCTATATGGAGTCAAAGACAACAGCTTTCTCACTCTCAATTTAATACAACGAGACATACACAACTTTAAGAGGGTTTTGGTGTGATTATTGAGTCATTTTATAATGAGTTTTTCTTATAATTATCAATGATAATTTGGCTGGGAATAGTCTCTTCAAATATATTATTAGTCACTTCATATATATAAATGTAATAAAAGAAAACTGTACTCATGCTAAATGAACGATCAGCGCTAACAAAATTTCGATTAGCGAAACTAAATTCGGGATTGTCATTTAATAAGTTAATGTCAAAATTTAGATGAGAAATTTATCTATGATACATTACCCTATTTGTCTTGGCTCAGACTAGTTCAGTTCATCTAGACGAACCTAAATTCAGGTCAAAGAGAGATATAGTGTATGTGAGAATATTCACTCATAGGTTACTCAGTCATGAAATTCGGACATAAAATCATACTCGTTCTTTCTAATTCAGATGAATTCATGTATTCAGATGACCAAAATTTTCCGATACATGACGATGAGACGGTCTAACACAAGACTTATTTTAAATTTTGAGAAAGGTGGGACCCTCAAACGGTTTTTCACTTGACCTATCAACCAACATTGTCCCCCCTTGTTCTTCAGTGTCTCTTTCTTCCTCATAATCTAAGCAAGCCCCACAACCGTCACTTGATGATGACCATCACTCCCTCTTCACCTTTCCCTTTCTCTATAAAACTCTTTTACGTACATACATTTCACTCCATCACCCTAACTCTCTACTCTCAGGAACAACTATCTATCTTCCCTCACATATTACATCAATCACAGATCGATCGAGCTGAGATTCGATAATATATTATCCATCAGCTCGATCGATCCATCGAAGTAGAATGAGGAAACCCGCCGATGCCACAGGAAAGAGCACCAATCCGAACGGGGTGACGCTTAGAAAGGGGCTGTGGTCGCCCGAGGAGGATGAGAAACTGATGAATTATATGCTCACTAATGGCCAGGGTTGTTGGAGTGACGTGGCTAGAAATGCCGGTCTTCAGAGATGCGGAAAGAGTTGCAGATTACGATGGATTAATTATCTGAGGCCTGATCTTAAACGCGGGGCTTTTACGCCTCAGGAGGAGGAACTCATCATCCATTTACACTCTATCCTTGGAAATAGGTATGTTTATGGTAAATCATACATACTCCCTCCTTCCCATATTATTTGTCCCTCGAGACATAATTTACAAAACCAAGAAAACTTCCAATTTACATTAATTTGTATTGTTCAAAATGAGAAAAATGTGAATATAATGGTGAATAATAAAGAAAAATGATGAATAAAAGAGAAAAGTTGAAGAAAAAGATGTATTTAATAAGGTTAATTTGATAAATTAGTAATTAATGTGTTATTGGAATTGTAAGATAACAGATATTATGGGAAAAAAAGGTCAGTTAAAATGACAAATAATATGGAAAGGAGAGAATACGTTTTTACGTTGAATTTCTCCCAGGGTTGGTTATGGTTGTATATGGGAGGCTTCTGTTGCTTAAGTTTTTTCCTGATTGGTAGTTTTTCTTATTGCATTACGACTTGTTTGGTTCGTCCCGGATGTAGTTTCTATGGATGCCAATAACAAGGAAGTTGATCGTGATAAAGGTCATGTTGATGGATTAGTATGGTAACTTTAATGCTAATTAAAGAATTTAGAGGTTGTAAACACAATAATAACACGGATTTTTGTTAATGATTTTTTTTTTCCAGTCCTGGGGTAAAAGATATTATTATTCCGCATTAGAAAATGATAAATATCTTGGGGCAAGATACATATATCATCTTAAGTGTCTTGCCATTGTATGAAACCTATATATTTGTAAATTAAATTGAAAAAAAAAAATACATGATTGACTTTTATAACTGTAATAATACATATAAATGGTATAAAATCACACTTTTATCTGTATTTTTTAAAATTTATAAAAAGACATCTAAAATATGTCTAATGGAGATAGGATGAGGTTCATTCGTTAGAGTATCAATTTTAATTGTTGGCATAGCCAACAAATTTCAAGCTTTTTATAATTGATAATTAATAGTAATTATAAAAAAATTGGGGTTAAAAATGATAATAAGTATTAGTTTCATATGGAGCAAGACACTTAAATAGTGTTTTGTCCCAAGACACGTATCATCATTCAGTATTAGCCTTAGGTCTTGCTCTTGCGCCAGACTAACACTATAAATTTATTGTGAAATGATGTGTATTTTGTGGTGATTTTACAAAATGTCTTGAATCAAAATGGTTATTAACCATCTTGATTTTTCTTTAAATTATTTAAAATATTAAATTTATGCATATTTAAATCATGATGAATGTATATTTTATTAATTAGATTCAAATAATTTATATTTATGTTTTTCATAAATACATAATTATACATAAAATGTGAATTCTGTATTCTAGTTGATATGATTAGTTTATCAATTGTATTTTTCAATACAACCAAAAAATCCTATGCTGTTATTATTAGTATGTGTGCTTACTATAGAAAATATTATTTAAAATCATTAAAACATAAATTATAGATCATTTAAGTTATTAATTGAAGACTTTGTATCATTTTCAGTGTGAATATTTAAGGGTGGCTATCAATTGTTTTGGTATGATTCAATCAGTATGTGGTCCATCGTGATGTATCAATCTAACCTATGTTACACCACTTATATTAAATTTTTTAAAACTTCACCAATAAAATTTACAATAAATTTAATCTCTTATTACAACATTCATCAATATTTTTTAAAATGATCAATTTTTTTACAAAAATTCATCATATATAAAATTGATATATTTCAATGTATGTGGTATACATAAATAGGTACGTACACCACGGTGGACTGTATAATTTTCCTAGTTATATATGTACCTGTCCATGGTAAACGAGCTTAAACTAAAAAACTTTTGGATAATACTTTTGGAAAATACGGTTATTGCAGGACAAATTTCTGATATGTAGAGCTTCATTTGTTTTGATAATAGGGTATGTTGATTTTTGTAGGCTATGATACACAATGATGAGGACAGGATCTTGTCGATTAATATCTGAATATTTTAGTGTAGACAGTTCCTTCCCGACCTAATTTCTTCTTAGACAAAGGAGTTATAATAACTATATAGCTAGTTTGAGCACATGACCATGATAAAAACGTATAGATTGTAATGAAAATTTTGACAAGATAGAGAGAATTGAAGCAATGTTGGTTAGTAGGCTATGCATGGTATGAATCATAAAGAGGACTGCCCCTACAACTAAGCAATGTTGCGTAGGTTCACTTAGCTTGATCGATGTTGGGTTGTTGTTGCACATGCTGTGTGGTGTATACTTCCATGAAACGATACGATATATATATACGTTTGTTCTTTATAGAGGAAGCCAAGCACTTTGAGTTGAATACACTCCAACTCTCATTTTCTTTTTAATAATAAATAACCTTATTTCTTTTTCATGCAGGAAAAAACTAACTTGTAATTCCATAACCATAAGTTAGGGTTTCTATCATGTCCCTCCATTATTCATACATTCATAGCTAATTCCAAACGAAACCAAAATCAATACACTAAAATTTCGCCCAAGTGAAATATAGAAGGGTTGGATGTAACAGTCTTACCCCTAAAATTTTGCAATTTTGAGAGAGTGATTCTAATCGACCTAAGATTTATTAATCGTCCTTTACCTACTATTTCATGGAAAAGAAACAAAAGCGATTTAATAAAATATTTTATTTTAATCCATTATAGTCTAAGTTGAAAAAAAAATGTTTGAAATTATCGGGACCATGGGCATAGCTCATAACTAATTCAAGGTCGTTCATGTTACTTATTGCATTATGAGTTTTGATGAGAGGTGATATAGTACCCTTACTAATTAAGATCTCTTGTCAAACCTTTGAACATGGATGGTTCTTGCCGTTTTATTTTCCTTATTGTTGTTGTTATAGTATTGTGGATGAATTTTATATGGTCTATTCAAGATTTGAATAATAAAAAAAGTTGTTTAATTAGGTTGGTTAAATAATTTTCTTCGTTATTTTATGTGAAAAGGTGGTCTCAGATTGCAGCTCGTTTGCCCGGACGCACAGATAACGAGATAAAGAATTTCTGGAATTCAACGATAAAGAAAAGGTTAAAGAGCTCTAATAATTCATCCACTTCATCACCAAATGCAAGCGATTCCTCCTTGTCAACAGATAATCCTACTACTACAGATCATGCCATGGGTGGTTCAGGGTTCATGTCCATGGCCATGTATGGAAGTCTAAACAACATATCATCTTCCTCTTCATCTAACCATCATCATCATGGGATCATGGACCGATCCATGTACTCCAACATGCAGGCTAACCACGGTCCTGCTCCTCCTCTCACTATCCCAGGTTTCCTGGATGCATCATCATCATCATGCATGACCATGTCCATGTCCATGGGCATGGCCCCATTCCATGATGATGATGGGATGATCATGGTTGGAGGTCAAAACTGTGATTTTGGGCTGTTACAGGGGGAGCTTTGTATCCCTAATTTGGAAGAGACTGCTGCTCAAATATCTGAGGGTGTTCTTGATTATGGTGGTAGGAGCATCACTAACAACCATGATTATCATTTTGACAAATTTTGCAGCATCAATAATACTAATAATAATGATAATAATAATCACAATCACTTTGATCATAACAACCGCATAATTAGCAGCATGAGTGACAGTGCTCCTGTCAACATCTCAGAAAACAGTAGCAGTTCCAAGAAACTTGAGACGACGTCGTCGATTGTTGATCATGGCGGAAACAACAATTGGGAAGATAATTGGGATTTGGAGGAGTTAATGAGAGATGTTTCTTTTCCTTTTGTTGATAATTACCAGGTAATTGATAATTACCAAGTTCAATGACAGAAGTTACATATACTTTTATTGCTAAGTGGGTCTTGATCATCTCAAAATTCTTGTATTTAGCATACAGTTACATATACGTTTTGTCATATAAATGTGGTAATTTAGGGGACAATATGTATGGAGTTCGTTCATTCTTGCTCAGACATTGGTGCGTGTTCTGAATATAATAATATTGGTCATGTAATTGTGAAGAGATGTGAATAGTCATAAGGCTATACAAAGCTTAGAGCTTTTAGGGTAGTGAGCCCTAGTTAATTGTATAAGGGTATCGTTGTACAAAACACAAAAATATATTTGTATTTTTTTTTATTATTCAAAGTTGTTACAAGGCTGTAAGTTTTGCATCAAAAGATATAGTCGGTATGTTTAAGTTTAATTTGTTATTAGTGGGATGCATGCACATTCAGAAGTTGTAATACACATTAATTGATAAGAATTATGAATTAAGTTGATTATAGTATTGTACATATAACATATACCTACCTTAAAGTTTGACAAATACAGTATAATATCTCCTCCAAATGTATTGGCAAACAAAACGCATTGCTCGTGATCTTTAGATGATTGGAAATCAGCATTGCATCAATAATACACGCATTATTATGCACCATTATGAATTACCTGATCACAAATAAACCTCAAAATCTGGCTAACATGGAAAAAAATGCGCACAAACAAGTATTATCTGTTCTAATTATCCGAATCATCGAATTACTACCCGTCCCAAAATATTTGTTTATAGACTAAATTTTGATTGTTAGTTACTGATATACTCCCTCCGTCCCAAATAAATTGTCCCTTTTACTTTTGCACGGTCTTCAATGTCTGACTGTTAATATTTTATGTTTTAACTTAACAATAGTTGTAATATTATATTTAGCTAAAAGTATTTTTCATTACAAATTTCATAATGATAGTCTTACATGATAAATCAACATATAATTTGATAAATTATCGGTCAAACTTTACAAAGTTTGACCTCATTAGTCAAACATAGACAAATTATTTGGGACGGAAGAGTATTATAATGAGTTAAAATATGAAATCACCGTCATTAAAAAGATAATTCACTAAAAAATATAATTATATATAGTAACTTATTATAATTTGTAAGTAATCAACCGTTAAAATTTACATAAATATTTTGAGACTAAAATTGTTTTACATAAATATTTTGAGACTATAATACAATTTCTTTTCTCGAATTCTGCTCAATCTATTTCCCACTTTATAAATAAAAAAATAAACCTCTTCCCCCAAAAAACAAAAGAACTGCAAATTTTCGCTCTGTTAATTTCTTTCCAGAAAATCAATCACCGGCGGCACAACAAAAAACATGCACGTGAAAAGCGCGTCGGAGGCAAGCGCCGCCAGCGTGGAGGATTCCGCCGGCTATACCACGTGGCACCACCGCCGCCAGTCTTCGACAACAACGCAGTACAACTGCTACTACTACGTCCAGAGTCCGACAACCCTGGACTCGTCCGGGTCGACCCGTATCCTACCGCGGGACCACTCGGTTGGTATGTCGGGGAACAATATAGTAGAGCTGCCGCCGATTTGCGACGAGGGGGATGACGAAGATCATGAGTGGGAGAAGATGCGGCGCCGAGACTCTGTCCCGCTGGTTGAGGGCGGCTGTCGGAATGGGTTGGAGTTGAATGAGGTGGATTATTACGGCGGTTCGGGAAGAGGATCTGAGTGCTCATGTTTTGGTCGGGGTGTGGCGGCGGTTGCGGCGGTTTGTGTGGCGGCGTTGGTGGTTCTTTGGGGAATGGGTCGGACTTTTCGTCCCCGAATTCTTGTCCAGGTTTGTGTGTGCTTTTTCAGTTTTTTTCATTGTCAAATGGTGGCGGCCTTTTTCGTTAGAACAAAAAAAAAAAAAAGAAAATTGTTTTACTACTGGGTTTTTGGGCTGGATTTGACGATTTTTGGGTTGGGCTTTCGTGGCTTATTGGGTTGAACGTTTTAGGCGTGTTTTGGATGCTCGTCTTTGTCAACAATCCATTAGTGTGCTATAGTGTTTGGTAAGTAAGTAGCTGTTGGATCAAAGTAAAAGAAATGGTATTTTCTCAAAAAAAAAAAAAATTAAAGAGATGGTAGTTAAGAGACAATTATTTTTATCTTCTAACCTATTCGTCAAGGTTTAAGTCTTAGGGAAGCAAGGAAGCAAAATTTTAACATGTACTTCCCCCGTTCCTAATTAATTGACACTTTGATTAAATTTTGACCGTTAATTACTCAAAAATTATAATATGAAATTACCTTCATTATAAAGATACTTTACTAAAAATTAGAATAAAGGTAATTTTATATCGTAATTCATTGTAATTTGTGAATAATTAATGACAAAAATTTAATCAAAGTATTAATTAATTTGGAACGGAGGGAATAGTCGTTGCAATGACAATTTTGACAAAAATATCCACTTTCTTGAAAAAAAAGGTGATTTTTTGATTAAAATAATATAACACTTAGATGGTTTGAAGTTTGAACTACAATGATTAATGATACAATCTTTAAAGTGACATGTAATTTTGTGGTGCATACTGCATAGCAATATATGCTTTGGCTTATTTTCATTGGACTCATTGCCTTTTACAGTATGATATGTCTTTGCTTTTATCTTTTTTGTACTGTCGCATTTCTAAGGTAAAAGATTAGATGTTATGAAATCACATATTCATATACTTTAGTTACACGAGCCAAGAGGAGAGTCCTTCCCTATCCTTATAGTTTCCTTTAGCTACTACTTTGTCTATGCTGCCACAGAAAAAGAATAGCTGTCTATTTCATTTTCTATAAACAATTGTTATAAAGTATCGATTTCTAAAATGTGTGTTTGATTTGGAGTCAGGACATTGTATTCATTGATTTGAACATTCAACAAGGAGTGGATCTTACAGGAGTACCTATGAAAATGATTTCAGTGAATTCAACGGTTCGAATTTTATATAAGAAGTCGACCACATTTTATGGAATCCATTTCTCTTCATCTCCCTTGCTACTTGATCATTATGGCCTCAAAGTTGCATCTGGCCAGGTAATTTCTCTTTCAAACCAAATATTGATTTTTTCTTTCCAACTAAATGCTTAGTAGGACATTACCAATTAAGTTATTCGTGACAAATATGATCCATCAGTCTCAATTAGATGTTCAATTACTTGGTCGCAGTAAAATACGAAAGAAATTCATGCATGGGAGTTAATATTGCAGATGGAAAAGTTGTACCAATCAAGGAAAAGGAGGGAGAACAAAATAACAGTGGTGGTGCAAGGAAAGGAGATGCCTATGTATGGAGGATTGCAATACTTAGCCACAAAAACACAAGATTTGGCCAAAGTGAGGATAGGGTTGAATTTGACATTCTCTGTTAGGGCAAGGGCTAACATTTTAGGTAAACTGATCAAATACAAGTTGTTCAAAACCATAAGGTGCCCTCTCACACTAGATGGAGCACAACTTGGTAAACCAATACACCTCACACATTCTTGCATTTATCAATAGAGCTTTGCTTTTAATTCTATAAATATATATAGTAAATTAACTTGTAATTACTACTAGCATTTATCATTATTTTGTTTTTTGTCTTTGGATGACAATATCTATGTAATATATGCAAATTCAAGTTCTCAACTGAAAGAAAGAATGTAATGTAAAAGTTCATTTTTCAAGTTTAAATTTAGCCATTTCACCATTGACAAAAACATTTTCCAAAAAAAAAGACGATTATATGAATCCTTTTAAATGATTCATGTTGATTTTTGAGGTCAGCGAATTGACCTTTAAAGCAATTCTCGACAATGTCTGTAGTGTAATGAGTGTGAGCCATTGAACACATAACATATATGAACATTAGCAGACAATTTAGTATGCACTCATAGATCATACCAACTCTTACATGCTACTAAATCCAACAAGATACATTAGAAAAGAAATTCATTAATATTTATAATAAGATTCATACCAACTTATTAATGTATATACAATTAAATATTTGTTAGATGAATTCACCAATCAATTAATATTGTTAAAAATTAAAGTTGAAAAAAACTCGGATCCTGGTCAAATTTAGTCAGTGTTGAAATTCAGACGAGAAATTAATGATCTAAACTCTTTTTTTGTCGAGGCCATACCAAGTTGGTTAATTTAGACAAAATTTCTGTTTACTCTCCGTCGCCCCCCGGGCAAATTACTCATATCACCTCCTTTTCGCAAATATTTCCAACTTTGCTACTAGTTTCTCAAGTCTCTCTCATTTTTCTCTCTCTAACCCTCTTTCTCTCACATACCACTACCGCTAATCACTACCACCACAACCGACGACCACCACTACCCACCGTCGACCGTCGTCGACCTGAGACCGCCCTCTTCATTTTTTTTAACTTCAATTTATTTGTTTTGTAGTTGAATTTATGTATTTATGGATGTGAATACGATCTTTTTTATGTTAATTCCTTGAATTTAAAGTAGGTGTAGTTATTTTTTGAATGTCTAAATTGTAAAAAAAAAGAAACTGAAAAATGGTCAACTGCACCCAAATCACGGCTGCTACACCCAGCACGCGACCAAACATGGTCGGGTCACCAAGATCGGGGTTGGACCATGGTCCACTACATCCGGATCGCGGTGGGACCATGATCCCGCCACGCAGTAGGACCATTGTCCAGTCATGATCTTGGTGCGGCCCGAGGCCTCCGGCATTTTTTTTCCTAAATTCAAAAAACAACTACACTTTGCATTTTTAGCTAATCTGAAGTTACAGTATTGTAATAAATTATTTTTTTGGAAGAAAGAATTTTTGAGTTTTGAGAGAAAATGTGTAAGCTGAGGGAGAAGATGAGAGAGAGGATGGGCAAGGGCAAAAGCGTTAAAATCGGGGCCACGAGCCCACAATGCGACGTACTACAATGCCCAACTAAATTTAGTCAAAATTGAGTTCGTATAATCGAAAAAAAGAGAAATATTATACTGAAATTCAACAAAATTTTGCAAGCGCAAGTTAAAATTGCATATGTAGGAGGAGTATTTGTCAATTCGGCCGGGTCGGTAAACCTTATATTCCCGATTTGTTATATTTCAAATTTAAAAAATTAGGTCATTTTTGTATTGGGTTCAGAACTTCTAGATAGGTCCGCCATAGTTTAGACCGTAGTGTGTGCCCAAACCCAAAGCCGTTATAAATTCGTTACCAATGAATTGATATTTGTTGGGCTTTGTTGAGCCCTCCCCTTCTCCAAAGTCCGCTGGAGTGAGAGCAGAGCTTCAACAATGGCTTCCATTGCTCTCACCTCCTCCACCTTGTATTCCACTTCCACCACTTCATTTCTCTCCAAATCTCCCCCGTCCATCATCCGTTTCCTCAAATCCCATCCCTCCATTTCCCACCCCATTCTCAAATCCAACGCTCCAAAACTCTCCCCCATCTCCTCCCTAAACCCCCGCAGCATTAACCCTCATTTCCTCCCACCCAAATCCTCCATCCCCACCGCCGCCGCCGCACCCGACGCCGGAGCTCGCCTCAAACCCCTCCTCATCACCCTCCTCGCCGGCGCCGCCGTCTGGTTCACCCCGCCCCCATCCGGCATCTCCCTCGCCGCCTGGCACCTCCTGGCCATCTTCCTCGCCACCATCGTCGGCCTCATTACCCAGCCCCTCCCCTTCGGCGCCGTCGCCCTCGCCGCCCTCGGCACCGCCGTCCTCACCAAAACCCTCCCCTTCTCCGCCGCGTTCTCCGCCTTCGGGGACCCCATCCCCTGGCTCATCGCCCTCGCCTTCTTCTTCGCACGCGCCTTCATCAACACCGGCCTCGGGACACGCGCCGCCTACCACCTCGTCCGCCTTGCCGGCGGCTCCGCCCTGGGGCTCGGCTACAGCCTCGTCATCTCCGAGTTCCTCCTGGCGCCGGCGATCCCCTCGGTGTCGGCGCGCGCCGGCGGGGTGATGCTGCCGATTATCAAGGCGCTCTGCGCCGCCTGCGGGAGCAACGCCGGCGACGGGACCGAGAGGCGGCTGGGGGCGTGGCTGGTGCTCACGTGCTTCCACACGTCGGTGAACTCGTGCGCCATGTTTCTGACGGCATCGGCGGCTAATCCGCTGAGTTCGAAGCTGGCGATGGCGGCGATTGGACGGAGTTTTGGGTGGATGGAGTGGGCGACGGCGGCGGTCGTGCCGGGGGTGGTGGCCATGGCGGTGATTCCTGTGGTGTTGTATTGGGTATATCCGCCGGAAGTGAAGAGGAGCCCAGACGCGCCGAAGTTGGCGGCGGAGAGGTTGGAGGAGATGGGGCCCATGAGCCGGGATGAGATTACTATGCTCTTCAGTTTGGTGCTCACGGTACGTTGTTGCAACTTTCAACTATCAAATATCTTTATGTTTGCTAAAATTAGATATTCTGTTTTTCTTTAAGGGGGTGTTTGGTTTCTCAGTTTTTCTAAGTTGAAAAACTTTCCTATGTTTAGCTCTGTAAAATATATGGGAAAGTTTTGATGTGGGACCCATTATTTCCCAAGTGAGAGTTAGGAAAAGTTCAGTGTATTAGAGTCCAAGAAAAAAGTTCAGTGTCTTTGGTAAACGATACCCAAAAAAATAGAAAAACGATACCCAAAGTTTCCCAAGTGAGGGTTAGGGAAAGTCTTTCCCGGGAAAGTTTTTCCTGGAAAAATCTTTCCCAAAAAACAACCAAATGCACCATAAGTGATCTGCAATTTTGTGATTGGGTGGTGTCAATTTTCATTGGGAAAGTGAGTGGGACTTTGGATAGGTTGCAACCGAAAAAGTAAATACAAATGGACAATGGTTCATGACCCTTTTGAATGGTGAATATTATATATTTTTATAATTTTTAATAATTATATATATTTATTGGTTATAAGAGTATTTAGGTTAAAAAATATAAATAATAATTTAATTTTATCGATTATATTAGAAAATATATATTTTATATAGTCTTATATTTATTAAAAAAATATAAAGTGAAATTAGATTTTAATAATACGAACTTTTAGTCATATTAGACCTAATAATACGAACGAACTTTTGATTCAATGATGAATAATACTGACTTTGTGCTTGTTGCCTTGCGATAACACGCCATGAATTAAGATTAACTCGATTTTGGCGATGCAGCGCGATGACGCTATGTTATTTTGACTTTGTCACGTCATCTACGTTAACTTTAAAAAATAATACGAATTTTTACCTACGTTGCTCTGAATAATATGAACTTTTTTTTTTCCTCTAAAAATCTCAGATCCTATTTTTAGTTCTTCATCTTCTTCAATCTTCCCCTTTCCCATTCACAGAAAACCAAAAAACTCAGAAAAAAGTTATAAGATTTTAGAGAGAGAAAATGTAGTGCTTCTTCCATTTCCATATACCAACTCAATAAATTCCTTCAAATAAAACAGGAAAATCACCCAAAAGATCCAAAAACCTCAATGGTATTACTAAACCAAGGGTTTCCCAGCTTCCAAATTTGCCACAACAGCTGAATAAACTGAAAAATCTCAACTGACCCACAAAAGAATTCGACCTTCTACCACCCTAAAACCAAGTTTCCTCCCATCAAAGGTCATCAATTTTACGTAAGCTGCGGCGAGGCTGCCATGGGAGATGTGGATTGCGCAGGTGAGGAGGAGGTGGATCAAGTAGATGGGAGATGGGTTTTAGGGTTTGGAGGAAGGTGGAGGAATTGGGGATGACCCAAACGAGGACTTATCCTCTAAAATCTCCACCCTCCAAGAAGAGCTCTCTTCCGGGTCGAGTTCGGACCCAGATTCAGACAAGACCGAGTGTCCGGATTCAGGTCGTGGTATTGTGAGATCAGTTTCTGGCTTGGAGGAGGAGGAGGGAGAGAAGGTGATGAGACACCTTCTGCATGGAAGCTTCCGATGAGGAGCTGGGAATACCTAGCACGGACGGCGTAGATTCGTCCGTCGGGGAACACGTGGACGGTGGAGATTTGTTGTTCCCGGTTGGGGAAAGTCTCAGGGAGTTTGAGGACCATGAGGCAGCAGATTACTACAACTTGTTACACTTTCTCTCTCTAAAATCTCATAACTATTTTCTGGGTTTTTTTGGTTTTCTGGGAATGGAGAAGGGGAGGATTGAAGAAGATGAAGAACTAAAAATAGGATCTGAGATTTTTTGAGAAAAAAATTCATATTATTTAGAGCAACATATGTAAAAGTTCGTATTATTTTTTAAAGTCAATGTGGTTGACGTAGCAAAGTCAAAACAACAAGACGCGTGCCTCCGCCGCCACGTCAGACCGCCGCCGAGTCAAGCTAATCTTAACTCGGTGACGTGTTATTGGGGGCAACAGGGGGTCAAAGTTTGTATTATTCATCAATGAATCAAAAGTTCGTATTATTAAGTTGTATATGGCCAAAAGTTCGTATTATTATAATCCAATCTCCCAAATATATAAATAAACAATTATTCTATATTATTTATAAATTGTAATAAGTCTTAAAAAATATCTTTATAATGATTCAAACATACTTACATTTTAACTTTATGATCTCCAACTTTCAAATATCTCATTTTTGTTGAAGTGTAGTTTTTTTTAATATAATGATCTGCAATTTTATGAATAGATGATGTATTGCTGTCAATTTTCACTTGTGGGGGATATTATTTGCCTATTTGGGGAAGGTTATTAGGTAAAGGAACTCAAGGAAGGATAGATCAAGGGTCCTGTTTGGCAACCAACTGTTAATTGATAATTGTTTGAATTAACTGTTTAACTTTAGCTAATTGCATGAAAAATATTTGGTCAACTAACTTTTTGTGAAAACTACCTTAAAAAGTTTTTCAAGTAATTTATTAAAAACTAGCTTATTGGGTCTAAAAAACTAATATAAAAAGTTTATTACCAAATATTTTAGATAGCTTTTTTATCTTAGTCAAAACACTAACAATGTCCAAAAAACTAAAAATTACCCCAAAAAGCTGACAGTCAAACACCCCATAGATTACAATCAAACAAGGAAAAATAAACTTAATTTTTTTTATTAATGTTTGATAGTTAGTGTTTTGATAGATGTTTTTTGTGTCCATTTTAATAAGAATAGGGATGTGGATTATTAATCAAAATTTAAATAATTCAATCACTAATTCAAATTTTTCTATCACAATTTTTCAAATAAAAAAATCAATACTTTCATTTCATATCAATCCACTTTTTATTATTTCTACCACAATTTTCCACGTTTCACCACACCATAACAACGAAACGGGCCTAAACGCCCTCCATATTGCTTGTCAAATTTGTGGGCTAGGAATAAGCTGGTGATGGATGTTCTACCCCATCTGTCCTGCGTACCTATTTAGTCGGCCCACAATTCGGCATATGCTTCGACAGTTAGATCCATCCATCCAGTTAGTGGGCCGCCAGAAATGTTTTTCTTGATATGTGCAAATATAATTAATCCATCCAATATTCATTATGAGGGAGATGGTGGGAAAATATTGGTACGTGCCACGTGGGTGACTAATTGGGCTCAAAAGGAAGAGTATACTGTATAGCTCTGGTATGAATTGACAAGTGTCACGTGGAAAGAAAAAAACAGAAAGGCTACATTCCATTTGATTTGATTTGAGAAAGGGAAGTGTGAGGAGTGAGAACGAGAATTACCTGCAACTGTTTGCTGCTGTGATGTGATCTACACTACTAGACTATTAGTAGCAGTTGAATTTACTCTATGGAATGAATCATAATTCAACGGTTCTCATCCTTATCCTCATCCATCTAATTCATTCACATCCTGACATTCCAAGCTGATCATACACACACTCAGAGAGGGGGTAGTTGCTGGGTTTTTCATACAGAGCACAGCACAGCTAATTAAGCTAAGAACCTAACAACAATGGCGTCGTCCATGGCCGCTCTTGCTTCCTCCACCTGCTCTCTTCCCTTCCCTTCTCTCTCCTCCCTCAAACCCCGCTCTCTCATCCCTTCATCATCTTCATCATCATCCTACCCTTCCCTTTCTCTCTATTCATCTTCATCTTCATCTTCGCCCAAACTCACTCGCTTTCTCTCTCCCAAACTCCCCACTCTTCTCTCTACCTCTCCCTCTCCCTTCAAACTCACCGCCTCCGCCGCCGCAAAGCCTGTGCCACCACCGCCGCAATGGCAGGGTGCCGCCGTGGCACCCCTCCTAGCCTCCATCCTCACCGGCGTCCTCGTCTGGTACATCCCCACCCCGGCCGGCGTCACCCGTCCAGCATGGCAGCTCCTGGCCATCTTCCTGGCCACCATCGTCGGCATCATAACCCAGCCGCTCCCCCTCGGCGCCGTCGCCCTCATGGGGCTTGGCGCCGCCGTCCTCACCAAAACCCTAACCTTCGCCGCCGCGTTCTCCGCCTTCGGGGACCCCATCCCATGGCTGATCGCCCTGGCCTTCTTCTTCGCACGGGGGTTCATCAAGACCGGCCTCGGCAGCCGCGTCGCCTACCAGTTCGTCCGCCTCTTCGGCGGCTCCACCCTCGGCCTCGGCTACAGCCTCGTCTTCTCTGAAGCCCTCCTCGCGCCGGCGATCCCCTCCGTCTCCGCCCGCGCCGGCGGGATCTTCCTGCCGCTGGTCAAGGCGCTCTGCGTCGCCTGCGGGAGCAATGCCGGCGATGGGACCGAGAGGCGGCTCGGCGCCTGGCTCATGCTCACGTGCTTCCAGACGTCGGTGGTTTCGAGCTCCATGTTTCTGACAGGAATGGCGGCGAATCCGTTGAGTGCGAATTTGACGTACAATACGATTGGAAGGGCGATTGGGTGGATGGATTGGGCCAAGGCGGCGGTTGTCCCGGGGCTGGTGTCGTTGGTGGTGGTGCCGTTGGTGTTGTACATCGTGTACCCGCCGGAGGTGAAGAGCAGCCCAGACGCGCCAAGGTTGGCCAAGGAGAAGTTGGATAAGATGGGGCCCATGACCCGGAATGAGATCATTATGGCCGCCACTTTGCTTCTTACGGTAATCTTCTGCTATTATCATATTGGTAACAAAAAATGTCATTATAAAAGTATAATATTGTAGTTTTTTGATAACTATATCATAAAAAATTCTCTAATGACATTAGGCGTATAGTATTTATGAGACCACAATTAATATCGAACAGGGGAGTATTCCGTTGATTGTCTTTCAATTGGTTTTTCAAAGCTTTCTGAAATGGGTTGATTTTGGTGTCGGAGCTCTTTGTGTTTTTTTTTTTAAAAGCGTTTTTTGGGTCCACAACATTCAGCTTCGAGAGCGTTAAATGTGGTTTCACTTGGAGTTTGTGGTTGTTGCGGTCATTGTTGCTGAGAAGTTTGCAAAATTACTATATAGTAGTGGTATTGTTAGGATGAAGGTAAGTTGGAATTCAGCTAAGTTGCTGGTCGTCCTACATCAGGGTTATAGTCGGGTTGAAAATGTTAGGATGCTTAGTTATTATCGAGCTAGCTGAATTGCTACTCATTTGCTGAGCACGAGATTAAATTCCGGATGCTTAGTGAGTTTAGATTCAGCTAAGTTGCTGCTTAAGTGCTGTAACGAACCAATCGGCAGCAAAATCATTAATCGATTTGTGTTTATGGGAGCGTGCTCAAAATGCATCAGGGAAGATTAGATATCATAACTTAATTTTGCTTTTGGCAATCGGGCTATTGGCATGTGTGGCATTGGCTCTTGCTTGCAGAATGGATAATTGAATGATTGTTTCATATAATCTGATTCTCTGTTATGATCATTACATGTTAAGGATGGCTATATTTGCCTTTGTTATCAACCACAGTTATCAGACATTATAATATGTTTTCTCCACATAATGTATATGTAGGTTGGACTTTGGGTATTTGGAGGAGTACTGGACATTGATGCTGTTACCGCTGCTATTCTTGGACTGTCGGTCCTCCTTGTAACTGGTGTTGTTACGTGGAAGGAGTGTTTGGCGGAGTCAGTTGCATGGGATACCCTAACTTGGTTTGCTGCTCTAATTGCAATGGCTGGCTATCTCAACAAGTATGGTCTCATTTCATGGTTCAGTGATACTGTTGTTAAGGTTGGTTGTCTTTCCTCTGCCATTTGAATATTTGCATCTGGCTTTTCATTTCTCTCTTTAATCTTTTCTGCAGTGTTCTTTTTGATCAACTAGTTAAACCTTTCCCTGTTGATTATATCACTTTCATTTCTACATCTTGATTGTGTCACCTGTGATCCGTTCCGTTTACTAAAATGGGTTAAACGGGTTAGATTCGAGTAAACCATTTATACATATAAAATTTAAAAATTAAACTTTATAATACAGAATCCAACTGACTTTACCCTATTCATTTATCATCAACTATTCATTTCTCTCCTAAAATCCCAAAACATGAAATTTTAAATTCCTTTTGAAACTTAAACTAGAAATGCTTGATAAATAGACTCAAGAATTTTTCAAGTTGCTATTATACATGGTCATGGCTTATCGGTTAAAATCTTTGGCAATTGATCGTGCTTCCTCGGAAAAATAGAAAATTGGCTGAACAGGCTTGTTTCCGATGAGCAGTACCACTTTAATGCGCTTTCTCCTGTTAGGGAAGTAATTTTTTGCTATGTCCTTTTTCATGTCAATATTCTCATAAATACCAACCTAAAATCCAATTATTTAAATAATTTACCAAGCCAATCCGTTTAATTAAACGGGTTGAACATCCATACCTAGACCACCTAACTTCCTGTCGGTAATTATGTGGGGCCAGCTTTTACTAGCTCTAGGTCTAAGGCTGTTCATGGTCTAGTCAAGACCGGAAAAGGTAATGGACCGAGGGAAGTTGGGTCTACTCTTCGGTCCAACCCATGGACCAAAATGAAGGACCAAGCCGAAGGACTGAATTAAAGTGACTTAATTACCACTTTACCAGAAATTTTAGTGTGTTTTTCAATCTCTCTATAGGACTATGTATAGTCCGGTCTGGACTGGACTGAAAAAGGTTGCATTCGTTCTAGTCTTCGGTCCAACTTAGTGCCCAAATGTGGTCCTCAGTCCTTTCGGTCCAGTCCCATTCACTCCCGTACTGAAGCGATGAACAACCCTACCTCTAGCTCGCAGAACACATGTTCCCATTGCACTCTTTCCTTCCTAAGTGATCCATTTTTCCCTGTGCAGTTTGTAGGTGGACTAGGGCTCTCATGGCAGCTATCCTTTGGTATCCTGGTCCTCCTCTACTTCTACTCCCACTACTTCTTCGCCAGTGGAGCCGCCCACATCGGAGCCATGTTCACTGCCTTCCTATCGGTCGCGAGCGCGCTGGGGGCCCCACCTTACTTTGCAGCCATCGTCCTTGCCTTCCTCTCGAACCTCATGGGCGGGCTGACCCACTACGGAATCGGGTCGGCCCCGGTTTTCTACGGGGCGAATTACGTCCCCCTGGCCCAATGGTGGGGCTACGGGTTCCTGATCTCGATCGTCAACATCGTAATATGGCTTGGAGTTGGAGGGCTATGGTGGAAAGCCATTGGCTTGTGGTGAAGCTGAAGTAGCTTCTGATATACAACTACTTGTCAATCCTCAACCTCAACTCAACTCAGACAACAAACAGTGACATCTTCTCTTAGATATAGAGGTAGCTTCTGAATTTTGGTTCTGATTCTTTGATTAAGATCTTTTTTTTTTGTTTATGTTTCCTTTTCACCAGTGGTTGTTAAAGACCACTAAACACATAAGGAGCACAGAATTTGTACCTAAAAGATATGCTGTAGTATAAACTATAATGTGTGTTTGTGTCGAGTCGATCTCTTCTGTATTGTTGCAATTTTATTGAATGCTGACAGAGAGATTTGTATCGATTCTCCTATGGTGCATATAATTGGAAATAAATTCTGAAAGTTTTTGGTATGGAGCCCTGTGGTTGTAGTTAACTAGTTATGGTGAGTTTGGACCAACTCATTCAAGTTGACAAAATTTTTTTTATGGTTGGTTGTGTTTAACAGAGATGATGAAGTTTTGATGCGAGATTCACCATTTAATTTTCAAGTTTAGTAAACTTTATCTCAAGTTGGGTATGGAAAGTTCCTCTACAAAAACCAACGAACAAACGCATCTATTGTGAATATAGAAATTTTAATGTAGGGTCCATTAGTTTAGAAACGAGGTAACATTTTTTTTCAGTGGTGATTTTCCAAGAAAATCTTTTGTCAGATTCCACCAACTAACCAGATCCTTTAGTATGCTTGTGGCTCTATATATGTGGATCTATGCCAATGTTGGAGATAAAAAAGATGAAGGGCCACACAAAATGATGAAAAAAGAAATGGGTGAGGCATTGAGTGATTAGGTTGATATTTAATCAACCACAAAAGGAGTAATGACAACACTTGCATGATAATTGAGAATCTAACGTGGATCATCAGTAGCCGCCAATATCCATGATTTTGAAACATGAATTACTGCAGTTACACCTGTCAATTTTTGTCTCAATCCGAACCATCCCGAAAATTATTGGTTTTGGACATGAATTTCTTGTCCCATATCTGAAAGCTTAAATCTGACAGAATTTGATTCAACTCAAAACTCGACCAAAACCGCACGAAGAGTTTTGAACACAATCTCCAACCTTAAAATCTAAATGAACCCGAAACTGTTGAACACGATCTCCAAACTTGAAACCTAAATAAATCCAAAAAGACCCGTTCACTTGCACGTCCGAATTGACAAGTCAAGCTGCAGTGAATAGTTCTAGGCACTTTGGACGCTTCATTTTGAGTATTTGTCGTTTAGGAATAATAATGGGTAGGCTATGTTTGACTCTTAGCACTGTGTAATTCCCACTGAAAGCGATTGTCAGGTTACTAACTTCCACTGCCTCTCAAATGTATGTTAACCATAAGTTGTCTTTCAAACATCTTTAATCAAAAATTATGGTGCCAAGCGGATCAAACACTGTTTTGGTTTGATATTTGTATTTTACACTTCTGCTTCACAAAAAATGTACCATATGAACAGCTACGTACCATGCACCATATTAATACATAAGGTGTGGGGAAAAATGATTCATTGAGAGTGACAGCAAAATTGTGCCATTGAGTCTTGAACAACTTTTGCAAGCTAATGATACCACCAACAGAAGGTTAATTGTATTAGTAGGTATCTATTATTTATGTTGAAGTTTTCAAGAGTAGGTCGGAAATTGAATGCATTCATCCTTTTATATCCTTTACCAAGTTTTCTTGAGCTAATTTTTATTTTTTTGGACACAGTTTTTTTTTTTTTTTTATCAAAGTCAAAAAGTTATTTAAGGCCTTGTTCTTTTCTGCGGTATTTTGTGTTATGGTGTGGTGTGGTGTGGTGTGGTGGAATTGTGGTGGGTGTGGTGGAATTGTGGTAGGTTATTGGTATGTGAGGAGAGAGAATGTAAAAAGTAGATGAGAAAAGTGAGGAGAGAGAAAAGTAATGATTTGTGGTAAAGTGTCGTGAGTTGTGACAAACTGCGATATGCTGTGGTACCGCAGTTTGCCAATCGCAGAAAAGAACAGGGCAAAGTTGTTTGGTAATTAGCTTTTTGAGGTAGTTTTCCACCAACAGCTACTTTACCAAATTCTTTTTTTATAAGCAGCTAATTCAAACAGCTAACAACTATTTAGGCCCTGTTCTTTTCTGCGGTTGTGGCTGATGTAACATCATCTTAGGGGTGGCGGGACCGATCGGTAATTTTGGAGGTCCCGGTTGTGACCGGGAGCAAAACTTTGCTCCCGCTCCCGCTCCCACCGGGACCGGGAAATCAACCGGGAATTTTTTAGTCCCGGTTTCCTAATATTTTTCCACCCATTATTTGATTTATTTCCATAAAAACAAACAAAAATTATACAAATTAATTTTTTTTTAATTTCACATTTATGGGTGTCGATTTGTTTACATAGTCACTTTTTTCGGATTAAAATTACACAATATATAAAACGTTTTCTTTCCGCAAATAAAATATGCTAAGTTCGAAATAGTAATAAATAAAATAAATATAAAGAACGAACACAAATTAAATTAAATAAGTTTATCATTCATCATGAAGTCACTTAATTTGTTATATATATATATATATAAACCGGAAATCGGGACCGGGAAATGAGGTTAAGTCCCACTCCCGGTCCCGTTGATGACCGGGACTTCAATTTTATTCCCACTCCCGGTCCCGCTCCCACCGGGAACGGGATTTTGGGACCGGGATTTGACCGGGAGCGGGACGGGATCGAGATTCCCGGAATTTTTGCTCACCCCTAATACATACCGCAGTTTGCCACAACTTACCACACTTTATCACAAATCATTACTTTTCTCTCTCCTTACTTTTCTTTCTCCTCACTTTTCTCCTCTACTTTTTACATTCTCTCTCCTCAACTACCCCACATACCAATAACCTACCACAATTCTACCATACCCACCACAATTCCACCACACCTCACCACACTATTCCATAAAATACCGCAGAAAACAACAGGGCCTTAATTACAAGGTGATTGCCAAAACAGGCCCCATTTGAAAAGGTCAAAACAAATCTACACATTCTTCGTGGAATATTACGCGATGAAGTTTTTAACTTGGAGACCTTGAGGGCTGTTTATCAAAGTATCATGCACTTCATATTTAACTCATAGCAACACAATGTTCAGAGGTTGTTATTTGTAATTTTTTGATCAGAAATTACACCCTCGTGAAATGTTTAGTTAAAAAAGAATGTTGAAAGTCGTAAAGCATCAATACATAAATGATATTATGGTCATATTCTTTGGTTAGATTATTTTCAAGTTTGAATGAATAAGTTTGGATAATTTTGGATAAGTTGGGATAAAACCCCATTCTTTTATACGGTACCGTGCAGTACCGCACCACACCGCACTACTCAATATTTTACCACACGTCACCACACTCCATCACACTTTATCGCAATCATTACCAAAATATCTTCTTACTTTTCTCTCTCCTCACTTTTCTCCTTTACTTTTTACATTATCTCTCTCACCTACCCCACCTACGACAACTCCCACCATAACTTACCACAACCCACCATACTTTACCACAGTTTTTCAAATTCCACCACACCGCACTGCAACCGCACCGCACCGCATAAAAGAACGGGGCCTAAGTTAGGTTAAGTTATGATGTTTTTTTGAGAAATTGTGTTTTTAGAATGAATGTTTTTTTGAAGAATTATGTTAAGTTTGAATAGATTTGGATAAATTTGGATAAATTGGAAGAGTAATATCCAACATAAACAAAGAACAGGGACTACACATGTGGATTTGGCGGCTTGGCTTGGGTAGCAGGAAGTTTCTTATATGTAGCTCTTCTTGCATAGCTCGTGGTGTGCTTTTTCGATGAACTGACACCTTGATGTAAAATGTTACTATAACTTGAAAAGACCATTCATGAATGAGTGCATTTCCAAGAGGATTGATATTATTATTTTACATATGCGAATCATAAAAGTTAGCTCTCTAATTAACCTTCTTCGTCAAAATTCAATACTCCCTTTTTCCGATAGTTTGAAGTCAAAAAGGTTAGATGCATCAAAAGTGTAACAAAAAGTCCATAGAAAATAGCAAAAACAGCATAAACAAACCGACAACAAAAAGAACAGCAATAACGAGAAGAAACAGCCAATAAAAAAAGAGTGTCTAAGGCACCGTTCATTTATGCAGTTAATTTGCGGTGTGGTAAGTTGTGGTAGATTGTGGTAACTTGCGGGGAAAATAGTAAAAATGTAATGGTAATTTGTGGTGGGTTGCGATAGGTTGCGGTAAGTTACATTAATTTACGTTGTGATTAATTACAATACGTTAATGCATAAAATAACGGTACCTAAGTAAAATAATAAATGACCATTTGATGCAGAGAGCACTGAGCACCAAAGGTCTATACCAGTGGGATGTGAACCAAATAATCCCATAGATAAGCCTTAATGGAGACTGCTTTATTATACATTTTTTAAAGTTTATTTTGAGGCTTGCTTTTTTATTTTAAGTTATTAATTACAAGTAGTTATATAGGATAATTGTATTCTAATAATCCCTACTTTCACCAATTGGACAATGGTGAATCGTACTTTTACCTTGTATTCTGGTGGTCCAAAAAAAAATAAAATTGGATTGTAGTGGTACAAAATCCACCTCCACATTCTTCTTATTTTTTTCATTCCTACACTATATTGTTTTTGTTTTTTTCGTTCCTGCCCCTAGAAAGTTAATGAATTGTAGTTTCTAAAACATTTTTTAAATTATTTTTTTGAGACTCCAAATAATTATTATGATTTTTTAAAAATAATAAAAGTGAAAAAATCGTAAAAAATAGTAAAAAAATGAAAAAAAATTGGGAGAACGCTGTAAATTCATAAAAAATCATTGTAAAGTGTTATACTAAGTTTTGAATCAAATGCAACACAAAATCTATGATTCCCTCGAAAATATCCCACTACAATCCAATTTTATTTTTTTTGGACCACCAGAATACAAAGTGAAAATACGGTTCACCATTGTCCAATTGGTGAAAGTAGAGATTATTAGAATCCAATTATCCTAGTTATATACATATATACATAAAACCAATAGCAAATCACAACGAGACATTAAATTTGTTTCTAATGCACCAATTATAGACAAAATGTTATATATATGTATCTATCTTACTGTTATCTGTATCGGTACGATTTATAAATATTAGTAATATAGGTAAGTTCATTGAATAAATCGTGCATGTTGTACAATATGTTACATATATATCTCCCACGTCTATTCTCTCCAAATTTGAATTTCGCGAGCACGTTTATTTATAAGTTATAATCATTCAACATTGCTTAAGTTATTGGACATAACTCATTTTTTCAATTATTTTAGCTTGCCCGATTGTCCTTTTCATCACTTAAAATGCTATTATTAGATTATCTTATTCTCCGCCACTATATTATCAAAAAAGATAATGGAAGTGAGTATATAACGTCCTTCTTGGTTCCAAATTATCCATTCGATTTAAAGTTCAGATTGAGAAACCATGTTCATTACTAGACTTGACAGCACTGACCCATCCCAAAAGATTCACACAACCCGATCTACCCAGACCCAAAAATGCCATAAACAATTAACCCGAAATGGCCCAAACCCAATTTTATCCGGATTTATCTTTTACCAAAGTTATTTGTTTAAAATTAAAGATAATCTTATCTTACAAAAAATAAAGTGATTCGAAATTAACCCGACCCAAATTCAACACAATCCAAGCATTATTAATTCAAATTGACCTAACCCAAATAAATCTACCCCAAACCCGACTCAAATAACTCAATTGCCAGGTGTCTAACGTTCATAACAAAATACTTCCGAATTTTCAGGTGGAAGGTAGACTTTAAGTACGAAGAGGATTAGGCTTTTCTTATTTCCCAGCGGAAAGCAAGCATCTGCAAAATGATAAAAGTCTTCTGCAAGACACATATTTTGTGTCTTGTCATTATAGAAAACCTATATATTTGTGAATTAAATTGGAAAAAAGTTACATGATTGACTTCTATAACTATAATAATATATATAAATTGTATAAAATCACTCTTTTATCTATATTTTTAAAAATTTACAAAAAAAGGTCTAAAATATGCCCAACGGATGGGGTTCATTCGTTAGGGTGTCAATTTTAATTGTTGACGTAGCCAACACATTTCAAGCTTCTTATAATTGATAATTAATAGTATCTGTCAAAAAAATGATAATAAGTATTGATTTTATAAGGGAGAAGACATTTAAGGAGTGTCTTGGGGCAAGACACTTATCATCACCCTTAGCATTAAGCGAGGAGAATAACTGAATAAATACAGATCAATCACCCTATGATGTCTTCAGGCCTGAGCATTACACACTTCTCGTGGAATTTTGGTTGAAGAAGACACCCGTCAACTCAATTAACCTACGCCTCCCACTTCTTCTTGTGGCCCCCTTTTCTCACCAATTCATTCTTTCCTTTCATTTGCCCCCAAAATCTTCCCACTATTACTAACCATTACTAAGTAGTAAGTACTAACCCTCTCTTTCTTTCCTTCTTCCTTCCTTTCTTTGTCCAAAATGACGCACTAAAGCTTCAAAAGCGACCTTGTTCAGTAATAATGGTGGCAAACTGATACCTACCCGCTTCTTCTTCTCTTTCTCTTTCACTCTACAATCTTAAACAACACAGCAATTCAGTTTCAAGTCCAATTCTTTACCCATTTTTAATAGCTTTGCTGCCCACTTTTTTTCACTCCTTCAATTATTCCCATATTCTTGCTTTTCTAGGATAAAAAGCTCCGCTTTATTAAAGACAGAAAGGTGAGTTGCTCTTGTATATAATAAGATGAACACCCAAATGAAATTTAACCAAATTCCCAGCTGAATATACAATCATTTAACAAATGGGTCGTCTGTAAAACTGCTCAATCTTTTTCTTGTTGTAAGTTTTCTCTTGTTAACTCTTTTTCTTTTCAGGGTTAGTTTGTGGGATGATCAGTGGTTTTGGGTTTGCCCTGATTTTGATTTGCTGAAGGGGTTTTCAAATTTGAGAAGAAGACCCTCTTTTGCTTTTGGCGCCATTGAATTTGGAGTGTATAAAAAGATCATCACCACAGAAACATTGAATCAATTGGAGGTGAATTGGTAGAAGCTGAGTGTTGTAATCCATGGAGGAAGAAGGTGGGCTATGCTTTCCACAAACCAAGAGGAGGCTTCCTCTCTGCATTTTCTTCAAGAATGCAAGGTATATATATCAGCCTTAATTTTGTATCATAACTCTTCATCCTCTTCTAATTTTTGTTTGTTCAAAACAAGATGATGAAAGTTGTAGTTTTGGATGTCTTGGGTATTGCATGTTGTTGAGTTTTGTATGTTGTAATTAGAGTATTGCATATTTGAGTTATGTTGTTGTGGTGCAAAACTGCAGGCAAGTTCTGAAGATGGATGAGCTTGGTTGTGAAATAGCACAGATAGCATTTCCAGCTGCTTTGGCTCTCACTGCTGATCCTATTGCTTCTCTGGTTGACACTGCCTTCATTGGCCAAATAGGTCTGATTTTTTTGCCTCCTATCTAATCTCTTACAAATTTACATCTGCAATACAGCATCTGTTCTTTAGAGACGTAGGGTAAAGTAAGGATGGGTAAGTTTCGGTAAAATTTGAAATGTTGGAAAATATGAGTAGATAAATTTGAGTTGAGTTGAGTAAAATCGATAATAACCCACCTAAAGAATAGATGCTTCAATATTCAGAAGAAACATGGTGTTTAAGGTGAAATGAAATTGAAGCTAGGGAGAGTAATAATTTGCATAAGATTGGTGATGATTACTATTCTGATTGGCTATTTTTGACTAGTGGAGTGGTGGCCAACTTAATTTGTACTACAAATGGTTTGTTTCTTTCCATGATAATGAAATCCATCTAGTAGTGCAAACAAATATGTAACTCTCTTCCATTACCATGTTTGGCTGTAAAACATAACTGTCAAAAAAGGAAAGAAAGAAAAAAGAACTTACCTTGTATTTCAAATTTCCACAAAGTACATATGTAGTAACACTAAGAATTATTGTATGAAAAAGTTTAATAGGATTGCATCACATTAAGCAGAACACTGTTAGTAGTTAGTAATACAGTATACTAGTGTTGTATGTGCAGGTCCAATTGAGCTTGCTGCTGTTGGGGTTTCTATAGCTTTGTTCAACCAAGTATCCCGGATCGCGATCTTCCCACTAGTAAGTGTCACCACTTCCTTTGTGGCTGAGGAAGATGCAGTTGCAGAAGAGAGCACTAAACCTGAAGATACAACGGGGTCCTTGGAATCGGGTTCAGTCGATAACAGTGAAGCAAAAGAATTGATACCACAATCTGAATCAGGTATATAATATATTCTTAGTTTCCATAGTAGTCTGTTTCCTCTCGTATTTCTCAAACGATGGTTCCTTAGATCGACTGGTTCCAATTGACTCAAGATTTAGATATCGTTCGTTGCATATAGGAGGTCTAATAAGACATTTTACTTTAGTCCATTACAATCTGAGTTGAAAAACATAATCTTTGTCAACTATCCGGATGTGTAACATTGTTTTTCATCTTGTTAACAATCAGTTCCTGAGGAAAGTGGGCTAAAGTCAGAAGCAAGCACCTTCGACATTGAGAGTGCAAAGCCTAAAAGGAGGCACATTCCCTCTGCTTCGTCGGCGTTAGTTATTGGTGCAATTTTGGGCCTTCTGCAGGCCGTTTTCCTGATATCTTTAGCGAAGCCATTGCTGAACTATATGGGTGTCAAGCCTGTAAGTACACCCTTGCAGAAAATATGTTCCTTTTTTCTTCCATCGACGTGTTCCTGATCATATATTTCTTTCTGCAGGATTCAGCTATGCTAACTCCAGCAGTAAAGTACTTGACATTAAGATCACTCGGGGCACCTGCTGTTCTTCTTTCATTAGCCATGCAGGGAGTTTTTCGGGGTTTTAAGGACACCAAAACTCCGCTATATGCCACTGGTGAGCTACTAATTTCGACATTGTAATAATATTTGGTTTTCGGGTTTGATTGATTGTTGCTGACATAATCTATGCATGGCTTGAACCATATATACAGTGGCTGGGGATGCTACAAACATAATCCTTGACCCAATTTTTATGTTTGTTTTCCGGTTGGGTGTCAGTGGGGCAGCAATTGCCCATGCTATATCACAGTAAGTTTACTACTAATTAGTTGTTCCAGCAACTGACATATTTTGTAATCATATGTTTTCAATCTAGCTAATAATTCAACCTTTGGAATGGTGCAACTAGGTACCTGATTGCAGCCATACTGTTCTGTAGATTGATTCAGTTAGTTGATCTCCTGCCTCCGAGTATCAAAGACCTTCAATTTGGCCGGTTTCTAAAAAATGGTAAGTTTTAGAGTGCGTTTGGTTGTATAAAAACCCTGGAGAAATTGGCCAGCTTTTCTAAGATGACTAATTTTTCCTATGTTTGGTTGTCATTTGCCAATGGAAAACATTTTATGTGAGACCCATAATTTTACAATGATCATTAGGAAAAATTTTCCTATGGGGAAGGTAAGGGAAAAAAATTTCACGGTGGGAAACGGGATCCAACGTGTGGAAATTTCCAAAAATGCCCCTAATAAAGCAAAACCAAACAATTATAAATATGGTAATTCAAACATTTCAAACATTTTTCCAAGAAAATTTGCAACTTCAACCAAACTCTGTAAAATACACTATTTCAGGAAAATTTTGTCATAGGAAAAATTGTGTCCGGGAAAAATTTCCCTGTGATTTTACCAAACGCTCTTTTAGTTCATCATTATGAACCCCCCCCCCCCCAATTGAATCAGCCTCTGCAAGGTAAGACCGCCTGCATTTGGATCACCCCAGATCCCGTTTATGCGGGACCTACACTAGGGGTGGTTGTTGTAGAATGAACGTAAGCCTGTTGGCCGTTTGCCCGTTTCGGGAGTGAAAGTGAAAAAAGGAATTTGTGAAGAAACAAGAGCAACTACCCAAGGTATTTACTAAGTTGCGGTTGATCTGTGCAGGATTTCTTCTATTGATGAGGGTGATTGCTGTGACATTCTGTGTGACCTTAGCCGCATCTTTGGCCGCACGGCTGGGGTCCACACCTATGGCCGCGTTTCAAGTGTGCCTGCAAGTATGGTTGGCAACTTCTCTTCTCGCTGATGGATTAGCTGTTGCTGGCCAGGTAATTTAGTGCCTAATTAACCTCCTTCTCATTCTCTAATTATTTCCTTAATTTGTTTCTGCATGTAATCGGCTTGGAATGGTAATCTGCTTTTTGCTTCATCTTAAATTCTTAATCTTAATTAGTGGGTTGTTCGATCCTCGCAGGCATTACTAGCAAATGCTTTTGCAAAGAATGACTTTGAGAAAGCCACATCTATCGCATCTCGGGTGTTGCAGGCAAGTCTAGAATTTGGATTTCCACCCATCAAAACACCGCCTCTTTAAGTTTTTTAGGGAGCGTCTGGTTGATTAGGAACCTTGGAGAAATTGGTCAACTTTCCTATGTTTGGTTGCATTTGCTACTTGGGGGGAATTTTTTCCTATGTAAAACTTCGGGTTGAGATTCTTACCAAACACTCTTAAATTCCACAATCTGATAAGGGTATTTTACGATGCAGCTGGGATTTGTTCTGGGGGTGGTCCTGTCTGTGATGCTTGGATTCGGGTTGAAGTTTGCTGCAAAATTATTCACCAAGGACATCAATGTCTTGCATCTAATCAGCATAGGCATCCCGGTATGTATTCCCTGCTGCCTACATATTTGGTTTAATAAGTGTCCACTTGTTCGGTCGTCTTTGTGGGATTCTACTCAAAAGAAAGCTTACATTCATTTACATATATATGTGCAGTTTGTGGCTCTTACTCAACCCATCAATGCATTGGCTTTTGTTTTCGACGGCATCAACTTTGGAGCATCTGATTTTGCATATTCTGCCCTTTCTATGGTACGTGTTTTTCGGTCCATTCTTTTTGGTTGGTTTCAGTCTCTTCTTTTTGGTGCCAAGTTGCAGATTTCAAAGTCTAATTGTTGTGAATGTTTAACAGGTGATGGTGGCAGTATTGAGCATCATATGCTTGCTGTTTCTTTCGTCGCATCTTGCTTTTATAGGAATCTGGGTGGCTCTCACCATATACATGAGCCTCCGAGCTTTTGCCGGTTTTTGGAGGTACAATTCTTTTCATCGTTTTGGTTGATAAAAAAATCCTGGAAAAATTGGTCAACCTTCCCAACTTGACTTATTTTGCTCATGTTTGATTGCATTTGTCCCTTGGGAAAATTTTACGAGAAGATCAGAGTTTCCCATCTTCCCTCAGGGAAAATTCACGTTACAGAAATTTTCTCTAGGGTGTTTGGTTGAGAAACTTTCCCGGGAAAGTTGGTCAATTTTTCCAAGTTGACAAACTTTTTCATGTTTGGTTCTTCATAATATATAGGAAACTTTTGATGTGGGGTTATTATTTCCCTCACAAACTCAGTAAAAAGTTTTTCAAGAGAGGTTAGAGAAAATTTTTCCTGGGAAAGTTTTTACTAGGAAAGTCTTTGTTGAGAAACTATCAAATGCACCATAGGAAAAATTTTGCATGGAAAACTTTACCATACGCTCTCTAACAAGTTGTGCTTTCACTTGCTCGGCTTTCAAATGATGCTTGGTTGAATCTGTAAATTTTGTGCAGGATCGGGACGGGAACGGGACCTTGGAGTTTCCTTAGGAGCTGAGTTCTCAAATTGGGTACATACATACATATATGTGGCGATCATATTGTATATGCATAATATAGATGAGAAAAAAAGGGTTTTATGGACCTGAAGAAGAGCTTCAATTCCCATGGGTTTATTCTCATGGAAACTAGCTATTAGTTCTCAAATTGTGGGTTCTGCTTTGTATTGAATAGTACAATGTACATATAGTGGTGGGCTTAGCTCCTTTATGAGAGCTTCAGATAAATAAAGCATTGAGAAAGTTATTTTTCCTATGGTGACTCTTTATTTACAACTTACTTCAATTGATTATCACCAGAATACAACAATTAAAGGTAACTCAGCAATACAATTGATCATACAAATGTGCGTGACATGATGATTGTAATTGCAACCTCACGAATTGTGAGTAAATGAAACAACAAACCAAAATTACTTCTTTATGCTAACCATCTTTTGCATCAATCCCTCAACAATTTGGTCATCATCTTCCTAACCATCTTCTCTTACAAAGCGAAAATATTGATCACTACTCAAATAACTATAACATTTGTGAAATACCAACAGCTCGTTTGGTTGGCAAATGTTTTTGAAAAAGTTAGTCAACTTTGCCAAATTTATAAATTTTTCTATGTTTGATTGTAGATTTGTACTCTAGTGGATGAAAGAATTTTAATGTTTAATCCTTAGTACATATTTTTCATAGAGTAAGTTTTATTTTAGGAAAATCTTTCTAAATAAAGTAACAAATGGACTGTAAGAATGGACCATACAAATGTATAATGTTCTAATAGTATAAGAGTTGGAGGTGCTCTATTAGTATTAGAGTTGGGAGATTTATAGTCCTGATCAAGGTCTTAATCATGATGACCAACCTAGATTAATGCTTGTGTGGTCGACGCTTCTTGTGATTTAACATTATAAAGAAGTTAACTCGATAATTTAGAGTTGACAAAATTTTGTCAAATTCGAATACTTGAATTTGTCTTACCTTTAAAAATACGGGTCTGGTCATAGATTATTCTTTCGCATTTTGACATTAAGATGGCGTTTGGTGCCCGACTTTTTGGATGACTTTTTGGAGAAAATGACTTTTTGGAAGGTTTTTGGCTGTTTGGCTAGTCAATATGCCAACTTGAGATGGTAGGTTGGTGGATTCAACTAGTTTTTCCCCCCAAAAAGTCAATTTGTAAAAAATTATTATGATTAGCTTTTTGTAAATAACTATTGACTTTTTTATATTTTAAATTACCATATTAACCAACTAATTCACAAAAATTACAAAAATTGCCATTAAAATAATTTAAGTTTAGTTCTTTTAATTGTTCTCTTATCTCCTAGTTTATTTGCATTCCTATTAATTTGGATAAAAGACTCATATAGTCATTATGGTTTATGTTGACAATATAGTTACTAATTGATTATACATATACCTATTGTTTAGAATAGTGTAATTTCTACGAATAAATTATAAAATATCTACATTAAATTGTAAAAGTAGATTGGGATAAAAAAACTAAAAATGAATTACAATATGGACAAAAAACCTAAAAATGAATTTAAAAAATCATAATGTTAAAAAACACTAAAAATAAAGCCAATGGTACAATTGAAAATCATAATGTTAAAAATCAGGAGAAAAAGTCATCCTACGTTATCTAACTCTATCAAACACTCTTTTATACAAATAACTAATATAAACAGCTGACAAAAACAGCTAATAAAACAGCCAAAAGTTAAACATCTAACGAAACTACCAACAACTAAAAATAGCCAATAGCCAATAGCCGGACACCAAATGCCCCCTAAGGATTTGTCAAATTCATGGGTAACTTTATTTTACCAGAATTTACCAGTTTCTGCCTAGTTTTACCAAAATTTATCGAAGTTAAAAAAATAAAAAAAAATCATTTTGATATATTAACATAAAATTGTTAAAAATTACCAAAATTTATCAAAAATTACCAAAATTTAACTTATACCCAACTATATTTTATCTATTAATTTGACACACCTAACTTATTTGATTGAATATTCAAACCTTATATGTCTCATCTCTCTATGGACCAAACCCAATTTCGGCACAAAGATATATCATGTTCGAAATGTCGGATTTTTGACATCGACCCAACCCAATTGGTTGCGTACACTATTGGATAGAATGCATGTCCTTGAAAAAAAAAAGTCCAAAATGAACCAGTCAAAGTATCAAATACAACGCTGCCACTCAAAAAAAAAAAGGAAATGAAAAAAAGTATCAAATATTGATGACTAGACTAGGTGAGTGATGGTTGCTGTCCTTTCTTGGTGAATAATACTCCCTCCGTTTCATATTAATTATCGTCTTCCACGGAAGTTGTACAGTCAAACTTCAAAAATTTTGACCGTAAATTTCTCAATATATACAATGAGTTGTTATATAAAATTACAATCATTCGATTCGTAATGAAAAATACTATCATAAAAGTATAATATTGCAATTGTTAATAACATATTATGCAAAAAATTATCAATCAAAAAATAATATTGAAAACGTAGAAGTCAAAATTATGACAATTAATATGGAACGTAGGAGTATTTGCCCAGAAAATCCTCATTCAAAACCTCAGAAGGCTCAAACTTTTATACTCCGACTTTATCCACCAATTCATTCTGGGGAAGGCTTTTTCCATTTTCCCCCCTTCCGTACCTATTTAACCCATCAATCCATCATCATCATCTCATCTTCTCACCCAAAAAGAAATCAAAGCAGATACGAAAACAATGTCTCCTGCAGTGGAATCTTTTCAAGGTACCATCACTCTTAATCATCATACATAAAGCTAATTGCTACTTAAATTTTAGGCTGTCTTCTTAATCCCGCAGAAAAATAGTTAAACTCAAGGAAACAAAATGCAATTGAATGTATTAATCTCTAATAAACTCAAGGAAACTTCTGATTTGGATGCAGATGAGGCGAGAGAGCACCTGCTGCTGAAGATCGAGGACGGGGGGGAAATCGACGGCGGAGATGAAAGGGGAGATGAGATTGAGAAGAAGATAGAGATAAGGGGGCTGAGGAGGGTATCGGATAAGGGCGTGTGCATATTGGACGGTGTGGACCTGGACATACCAAAGGGGAAGATCGTAGGGATCATCGGGCCAAGCGGGAGTGGGAAATCGACGGTCCTCAGGGCTCTCAACAGGCTGTGGGAGCCACCAGTGGGGACCGTCATGTTGGACGGCCGGGATATCTGCGATCTCGATGTGTTGTCTGTTCGTCGGAGGGTGGGGATGCTTTTCCAGCTACCTGCTCTCTTCCAAGGTATGTACTGTTATTTGACTTTGTGAAATTACAGTTTTGAATCAGTTGCAAATATGGGCAAAAATCCGGGTGCGGGGAATGTCGGGTTCAGATAAGTCGGATATGGTTGATAATTTGATGTCTAATATGCAGTTTTTTCGCTTATTTTTGGGTCCGATAAATCAGACATGTATAAATTTGGGTTTAAATTGAGTTCACATGATAGAAATTTGAAAAAGACAGTTTGATTTTTTAATCATTCGCGAAATTCGGTTGAAAATTTTATAACCTTACCTATTTTTTCGGGTCAGACAAATTCGAATTATTGGGTCCAATAGAATTTTTACCGGCCCTAGTTGTATAGTTGATTATCATCTCATTGGAAATTTTCCAACCGGCAAAAAATACGTAATATATGTCTTGGATTAAGATTGTTAATTACACATATTTATCACTCATAAGGCACTGCCCTTTTGTACGTTGTGTTGCAGTTATTGCGGTAAGTTGCCGTGGAAATAGTAAAAAGGTAATGGTAATTTGCAGTATGTTGTGGTAGGTTATGGTAATTTGCGTTGCAGTTAGTTGTGTTAACGCACAAAAGAACGAAGCTTGCAATCATCAATTATATCCAAAAGTATTAAGCTAATCATATCGGCTATTATAAAAGAATGCATAGTTTATGTGTAATTTAACTTATGAGAAAATATGAATAAATAATAGATTATATAATTTATGAGTTGTGCAATTCGTAGAAACAATTTAAATATACATATATATACCTTCTAGAATGATTTAAGGAACTTTACAGCTCCGTTCTTTTATGCGGTAGGTTGGGGTGTGATACCACACTGCACCGCATCTCCTTAATTTCTAACACATTTCACCACACTACATCACAATCATTACCAATATATTTCGTCTACTTTTCACATTTTCTTCCGTCATCTACCCCACTTACCATAATTCTCACCATCATCCATTATACTTTACCACATTTTTTCAAATTCAATCGCATCACACGGCACCAATCATATAAAAGGACAGAGCCTAAGTTGATTAATAATCATTTTAAATCAAAACTTGTACTTGATTGCATCATTATCATTTTGTTGTTAATTGTCTCCTATATCCCCAAAAAAAAAAAAACCAACTTGAATCTTTACTTTATCTCCATATGCATAGAAAAAATCAACTTGAATCTTTACTTTATCTCCATATGCATAGGGCTGTAAAAAATTCGGGTTCGGATGGGTACGGAAGAATCCACATTGAAAAAAAAAGTTGACGTTCGATACTCAATTTGTTCGGGTATTCTTTTTAGGTCGAACAAGTTGGAATTGAGGTTAATATCGGGTTCGATCAATAGAAAAATGGAAAATATTGTGTTCAGATTTCCTGACAAATTGGTCAAAGTCAAAATTCAGACAAAATATCTATATATTTTTCTTGATGGAAGATGAAAAATCTATATTAAAATAAATATTATGTTGTGTAGTTGTAGTATAAGAAAGTACAACCTGGTTTTAACTTCAGATGTTACCACAACTTACCGCACCGTAATTTACAGCAACTCACCGCAATCTACCACAATCTACTATTTACTTTTTTATTAATATCAACACCCATTTATTATTATTTTCCACTGCAACTTACCGCAACTCATCACACCGCACCACAATCCCACCGTATGAAAGAACGAAGTGGTCTCTTGGGATCAATTTCAGTAAACAGAACTGTTTCTCGATTGTAAATTGTTTACATCTGAATCTTGCATTGTTGCTCATATTCTCTGCAACCCACACTGGAAGTTATTTTATTGTTGGAGCATCTGCATTGAAAATGCATGCAGGAAAGAAGGCAGAGTACAAACAATTGAAACCCACACTATGAGAATTGCATGGACATTTTTTTTAACTTTATACAACTAAAGTTTTAAACAGAAGTCGCACCTACATGATTGGTTGGTAATTGCAGGCACAGTAGCAGATAATGTGAGGTATGGTCCAAAACTGAGTGGAAAAAAACTAAGTGATGAAGAAGTTCTAAAGTTGTTGAGTCTTGCTGACCTTGATCCCTCTTTCCTCAATAAGAATGGCAATGAGTTGTCTGTTGGACAACAACAACGAGTTGCACTTGCTAGAACTCTTGCTAATCAACCCGAGGTACGATTCGACACAATTTATGAAACTCATTTTGACCCGAATTCTAATCAAAACTGATTTGAATCAAAAGTTTATGCATACAATAAGTACTCCATCCATTTCTAAGGCCATGTTCTTTTTTGCGATTTGCAAACTGCGGTGCCACAGCCTACCGCACTTTGCCACAACCCACCACAAAATACCATTCTACCACAATTCACCATAACCCACCACAAATTACTTTTTCAAATTTATTATCTATCTTTAATATAAATTTTCAATCAATACTTTTTCAACTCACTTTTTCCAATACAATACTATTTCAATATTTTTTTTTAATCATTCAAAAACAATATAATATTTCAACTCACTTTTTTCAATTACTTTTTCACAATTACCAATACAATATTTATATATATATACAAAAAACCCACCACAACCCGCCACAATTACGTCACAAGCCCACAACCCGCCACAATTACGTCACAAGCCCACAACCCGCCACAATTTCACCACACCATACCGCGTCATGCCGCAGAATTACCGCATAAAAGATCAGGGCCTAAATATCTGTCGTTTGGTCTTGGAATTATGCAATCACTTGAAAATTTTGACTTATATTTTCTACTTTACTTACCTTTTCTATTATTCTCTCACTCCAAAAGAACATGTTACTAGGCCGGAAATGAATTACTACCATATATAGTTTTACTCAATTCCTGGCTAACTTTGGTGAGCTTCCCTGTTTGGAATGGTGAAGGTGTTGCTATTGGATGAGCCCACAAGTGCCTTGGACCCAATATCAACCCAAAACATCGAGGATGCCCTTCTGAAACTAAAGAAGACACAGGGAATGACAGTCATAATGGTCTCCCACAGCATTAGGCAAGTCCAAAGAATAGCTGACATTGTTTGCCTCTTAGTTAACGGCGTTGTTGTCGAGGTTTTGAAGCCGCATCAACTCTCCAATGCCAAGCATCCCATGGCAAAGAGATTTCTTGAGCTCAGTGGCTGATTTTCTTTCAAAGTTTCCCCGGATATTAATTTCTGCTACGTTCTCGATATAACTTAAGCAAGAGGTGTAATATAATCTCTTTGAGCTATTTGAAAGCTTTAAACGTCGGAATCGGTGAAGATTTGTAGTATGTAATAAAGCACATTACATATCCAATGTATAATGGCATGGACTGACTCGATTTAAGATCCCCCACGCCGATTACTTCATCCATGTTCAAGGCTTTGCCAACAACCCAATGGTGATTTAATTGGACCCTATTTGGCAACATGTTGTTACTTTGTTGTTTGGATTAGTTGTTTGTGTAAAAAAAAAAAGTAATTTGATAAAATTAGCTATCTGTGGGAAGTTATTCCAAAAAAGTTCGTGAAATAACTTTTTAAAATGAGTTTTACAAGTGTAATTGTACTTGCCTCTACTTTCTTTCAGTCCATTATACAAGTGTAACAAACTTCATGACATGTCTAAACAAAGCGCGTGACATGCCTCAAATCTTGACTATATATACAACAACATACCCCAGTATATATTATACTTGAGGCCTAACTAAACCGACGGCATTCTAAGATGTTCATATTCAAGAGAATCCTGTTCAAGCCTGAGCCTTGTTTCATCGTCTTCCTCGTGCATAACCCACTTATAATCAGGTGTATAGCCCTCATCTTTCATTGCAAACAACAAAGACTTCAAAGTTTCATGAGTTTCAACAGAATGCTCGAAGAATGACTGATCTCCAGCAATGAAACAGTGATCTTGATTTCTGACAAAAATCCAACTCAACCCCGGTTTCTTCTTCAGACCTTTCCTCTTTAGATGCGTTCTTAAATCCCTCACATCCAACCAGAGACCTGAAGCAGCGTAGATATTCGATAACAGGACATAGTTTCCAGGATTCAAGGGTTCTAGTTCTAGAAGCTTCTGGAAGATGCTTTGAGCCAACCCCAGCTCAGAATGTGCTCTGCAAGCACTCATCAGGGCTCTCAGAACAGAAGCATCCGGTTCAAATGGCATCGAATCAATTATAGTTTTTGCTTCCTCTATATATCCAGCGCGTCCAAGCATATCAACGAGGCAGTTATAATGAACAGGCAAAGGGTTCACATTGAAATCACGCGTTATAGACTTAAAAAGCTGCAAACCTTGCTCAACAGACCCAGAATAATTACATGCGGATAATAGTGATAATAACGTCCTCCCATTTGGTCTGAATCCAGCCTCTAACATCTGTGAAAACGCACAAAGAGCAGCATCTATCATACCGTTCAAGCCATAGCCAGCTATCAAGGCGTTCCACGAGCCAACGTTCTTCGTTTCCATTGTTTTGAAGATGCTCACAGCAGAGTCAATGCTACCACATCTGGCATACATTGATAAGATGGCATTTGCAACTGACAAGTTGAAGAACTCAGTGAAGTATTCTCTGCGAATCGCGTAACAATGGAGGCATTTTCCTATTGCGAGATTCGCCATGTCCGTGCATGATGAGAGAATGTTTATGACTGTCACGTAGTTGGGTTCTACTTCTGATATCATCCGCTTCAGAAGAGGCAGCGCTTCGTGGGAAGTATTGTTTCTGACATAGCTAGCAATCAGAGAATTCCATGATATCACATCCCTGTTTGAACACCTCTCAAAGAGATCTCTAGCAGTTGGCTCGTCACCACAGTCCATGTACATCTCTACGAGTGCTGTACTCAGTTCTCTGTTTACTTCAATCCTGTGTTTCGTCACATACCCATGTAAAGAACGGCCGACGTTTATGCAAAATTCGCCCTTGCAGACAGCAAGGATGGCAACAATTGTGTGGGAGTTAGGGTTCGTTTCTGAATCTAATAGCATCTGCAGGAAGTAGTTCCAAGCACGGGTTGTTAGACCATAACTGGCGAATGCAGATATTATGATGTTCCAAGAAATCACATCTGGGTTACTCATTTCACCAAATACCATTGTTGCATCTTTGACATCACCCAGCTCACAATACATTCTCAAGAGTCCATTTGCAACCGACGTGTTATGATTTAACCCGCTTTTAACAACTTTGGCATGTAGGGACTTACCGATGCCTGATTGAATCCCGGTTTCTGAAGACATGGACAAGAGAATTGTCATCGTAGCTTCAGTTACATGCAATCCCTCTGATTGCATTCTAGAAAACAGCCTCCAAGCCTTGTCGTACAACTGATACTCCACGTACAACGATATCATTGAATTCCACAGGGCAATATCACGCATCGGGGCGGATTCAAAGAGCCTGGATGAAGATGCTAAGCAACATGTTTTCCCATACAAGTTAAGCAATGCATTTACGATGTGAAGGTCACGAGCGTATCCAAACTTAAAAGCCAGTTGATGAAGTTGCATGCCTAGTTCAAGGGACCCTAGTTTAGAACACGCTTGTATGGCAAGCAAGATTGTGACATTATCACACTCTAATGATCCTTCAGCAAGCATTTTGACAAATAACTCTAGCGCTCGGGTTTTGTCACCAATGCTAGAGTACCCATCAATCATAGTATTCCAACTAACTACATTCCTCACATCCATGGCATCAAAAACACGTCGAGAAGCCCCCACATCAAATTTTGAGTAAAACCCAATCAGGGCAGTCCCAACATAAGAATCCAAATGAAGAAATCCATTTCTCAAGCAAAACCCATGAATCTCTCGCCCTAATCCCAAGTCTAAGAGCTCCCCACACGCGACAATCAAGGTCACCAATGTCGCCGAACTAAGCTTCAAGCTTTCATCCCAGATCTGTTTAAACAAAAGCAATGCTTCCTCGTAGCAACAGTGTCTCACATAGCTGTTAATCATCACGTTCCACAAAACCACATCTCTCTCAGGCGTTTCATCGAACACTTGGCGGGCATCTTCAAGAAACCCGCATTTCCCATAGAAATCAACGAGGGCTGACCTCACTCGAACATCATCGGCCAAATCTTGGCCATGGATATTGGAATTGATCCTTTTGCCGATTTCAATGGCGCGGAGATTCGAGCAAGCCTTCAGAATCAGAGGCAGAGTTCTGGAATCGGGTAGAATGTTCAAAGCTTCCATCTGGGAAAAGGTACTGAGAATAGCTTGATCATTTTTAAGCCTGGCTTGCTTCTTTATTATCGAATTCCAGTGATTTGGGTCTGTGATGAGGGTTGTATTTAGCGAGGAGCAGAGACAGTGCAGCATTTCAAATAGTTAGTTAAAACAGTTGAGGATGAGTCTGGAGGAATTTCAAT
The DNA here is from genome assembly GCA_029582165.1 of Portulaca oleracea. Classification (NCBI taxonomy): domain Eukaryota; kingdom Viridiplantae; phylum Streptophyta; class Magnoliopsida; order Caryophyllales; family Portulacaceae; genus Portulaca; species Portulaca oleracea. Next base: position 6,921,468 of record CM055889.1, read on the forward strand.
AGTTGGTTAAACAGTTGACTCTTTAATCTTTATCCCATTATTATTATTATTATTATTATTATTATTATTATTATTATTATTATTATTACTATTACATATTGCAATATAATATTTTTGTAATATTAGAGTTTTAATATTTTTAATATGGGTACGTGTTATATTTTATTTACTGGTGATTTTTTTCCATCAATAAGTTAGGTCACCTATTAATCCCCTATCTCAGGGAGAGCTCGGTGGACCCTTACAAGCGAATATGTTGTAGGGTTGTTCCAAGCATATATCTTCTATAACATAGCTATATAGATAGGAATCTAATAATAATTATTTATAGGGAAATTTCATTTGATAGACTAACTTTTGCCTATTTCAAACGGTATACCACTTTATAAAATATTCCATGTGGTATAAGCTTACTCTAAATCCTTTTCCAACCCGTGAGCTTCATGTTGAACTGACGTTAAATGTTTGTGTTAAAAAAAAAACATGCGTTTGAAACAAATAAATAAATAAATAAAATTGAACAATCCGCCAATGAAACAACTCACTTCTCTTTCTCTTCCAGTTGATCAAAAACCTCACTTATCCTTTCTCCCTTGGTCGATTGAAAAACCGTGCCTAGCAGCCATTGAAATGGAGCATAGCTCCAGTTTTGGAGGCAGTTGTTGAACCTCGGGAACCAGGCAAATGAAAAAAATTAGGGTTTTTTTTTTGGTGTGCTTCTGGTTGGAATTGTGTTTTGCATTTAGTTTATCTTTAAAATTAGTGTCGGCAATTGAATTGGGTTTACCTTCAAAATTTGGGAATGCATTGTAGTGTGTAAAATCTATGTATTTTCCTTCAAAATTGGGCGATGATTAATAGTCAAAATTGAGTCAAAGGACAAACATTTTGGGACGGAGATAGTAATATTTATACTTGGGGATGTTGCCTTCTCTGTTTTTGGTAGTTAGTCCACTATGGTTTGCTCTAAATTGAGCTTGATGATTGTGTCCAATGTAAATGGTCCAGTAGGGAGCAATTTAATTTCCAGTTCCAGATGCTTCTTGTGTCACATCCTTCTTTGACTATTTCTTGGTTTCAAACTCTTTTTCTTATTTTTCTTTTTGAAAAAAGTAAGCACTTAACGGTGGTTTAACTGGATGCTCACATATTGGAAATTTTTTTAGAGTAAGCTTACCATATGGAATATTTTGTAAAGTGATCTACCATTTGAAATAGGCAAAAGTTAGAGCTTATCAGATGGAATTCCCCTTATTTTTACTTATCTTATATTCAATTGCTAAATAGACAGGGTTTATATAAGCTTGTTGCTTACCAACTTTCAATTTAATATGCGTTGCATTTATTCAATTTCGAGTGCATGGAAGATAAGAGGGAGTTTTCTTCATTAAGTCATTATGAATAACAAAAAGCTATTATAAAAATATGCAACATATATGTCATGTAAGTTTAGTATTGCAATTGTTGTTTGGACTTATATTTAATGTCTTGTTAAATTATATTCTTTGATATTTTTATTAATTACAACTTCATAGTATTTTATTTTTCATTGATTTACTGAAATTCACACTACTTTGAATAAACGAGCAAAAGAACTAATTAGTGTATATAAGGTTGTTAAAATTGGGATCCTATCTCGGATTCATGGGGTAGTTATGATCGGAATTAACTCACGTAAGATTGTGGATCGAAATGTAGATAGTAGAATCACATCGAAGATTTTGAATCATAAAATCATAGAATCAAAGATCAAGATCGGTATTTTAATAATTATGAGTAACTATGAGTCTATAGCTTTGTAAATGTGAAGGGGAGAGTCAATAAGCGCTTGCCTCACTTGATAGAATGTACCCACTACATTGTGGCATATCATATGTACTAGGATTGATTGTAGAATGAGCTTATAGTCTTGAAGTACTCTCTCCAATGGGCTAGTTTGTCTATTAAGCTCTCCCTGAGCATGATTTGACTTACTAATGGTAGGTTTGGTTATTTAGGTAATTTAATGAGAAAAAAAGCGTTATTGAGAAATACTTTCCCTAGTTCTCCTAAAAATCATTTAAGTGAAATAGTGGATCCCATATTAAAACTTGTTTCATATGTTAGAAACAATCAAATTTGAGAAAGTTTGTGAACTTAGAAAAGTTGACTAACTTCTAAAAAAAAATCCAACCAAACTCGCTCAAATATATATAAAAAAAGAAAATTGGATTCTAATAATACCTGGTTCGGAATAATAATCTCTACTTTTTTTTGTATTCAATTAGTCGAAAAAGATCAAAATTGTATTTTAGTGAATACCACTGAGTGAAGTGAAGGTAACTCGGTGGAAATCTGAAGTGGACAACTAGGTTTCTACTAGATCATCACCTCCGATGGATGACCACTAATATACAATTTAATCTTTTTTTTCTGACCAATAAAATATAAGGATTACTAGAATCCGATTATTAAAAAAAAATGAAGGAAGAAAATGTGTCTTATAGTTCCACTAGTTTAATGGGCTCTTGCTTTGGACCCACAAAGATGCCTATCCGGTAACTGTAACAGGCCTGATCCATTATTATTGACCGGTGAAGATTCTTCAGGTCCATGTCCATCCAACTAACCCCATTACCAACAAACCACGAACTCACATTTTATTTTGTTTATTTATTTTTAAATTAATTTGGAAAAAGATGAGTCATGAGTGCAAGGAAAGGAAAAAAAAAAAAAAGACAAAAACCAAAAAACAAGGAGAGGCAAATTTCTAATTCTCTCTCTCTCTAATTCTCTCTCTTTTTGTGCGTCTGCCCTTTTTCTCTCCCATCTTCCCTCTCTCTCCCACCATCATCTTCTTCTGTATGATTGTATGAAATCCCGCCGGAGGAGGTGACAATGCCGACACCGTCAGCCACCAGCAGCCGGCCGGAGGACCTCATTCTCCGGCTACGCTCGCCGGAGAGAGAGGTCAAGTTCAAAGCACTCCGGGAATTGAAGAATCAGATCATCGGAAACCGCACTAAGAAGCTCTCCTACGTCAAGCTCGGGGTCGTCCCCGCCGTTGTCTCCGCCTTGTCGTTCTCGGCCGACGCCGGAGACTTCGTCGGCGTCGTCCAGGCCTCCGCTGTCATCGGAAGCTTCTCCTGTGGACTTGAGGCTGGCGTGAAAGCTGTTCTGGATGCTGATGCTTTCTCTCTCCTCTTTCGTCTCGTTTCTCATTCTGACCATAAGGTGCGATTCGGTTTTAGCTTTTTTTGTTTGCTTTCGATTTGGATTGATGAGGTGAAAATAAGAGTGAATTGTGATGCTGATTGTGTGTCTGTTGAGGTTGGGGAGTTCAATTTTGAGGATTAGGAGGAATTTAAATGTTAGGGCGTGCTTTGAGGAGGGGCTGAGAGTTAGGGAAGGTTGAATTTTGCTTTAGGCTGGAATAATGAATTGAAATTGAGCAGTTGATTTAGAATCGTGTTTGGAATTTTTTGTGTTTTTAGATTGATTATCGATCGAGATTAATTTTGGAAAATTTGAAGTTGCTGAAAGTGGCGAGGGAAGCTTGAATTTGAAATTTGTTCTTTCTTCTTATAGGATGGGCATGTAATTGAGGAACATATTTGAGGTAGAAACTATCTGCATTTGATGTTGGTTTCGTTTTTCTTATAGTTTTAAGGCTTTGAAGCTCGGGGTTTTCTCAATTACCAGTGTTGCGTTAACAATTGAAATGCTGAAGGACCAGTTGGTTTAAGATGATTGGAAATTCAGTTAAGATTGATTGGTGATTAACGTGAGATTTGGATATTTTGCTGGAAGGTCTGTGGGGACAGTGTTAAAGAAGCTAATGTTAGGCGGCGTTTTGGCATTTTTTGCGGGTCGAAAGATGAAAGTGATTGATTCCATTGGAGGTTTTGAATAAGAAAATCGAAGAATTAGGTACAAAATAAACATTTGTGAGTTCGCCATTATTCAAAGGGGGTTCTTACTATTCCCAGTTACCTGGATTGATTTCATACAACGATGCTGGGATAGATTGATCCAGGCTAATGATTTGGAATCTGAACTTGATAAATAGATGTAGCTTACTGATTTGGAGTAGTTGGTGCTGCTTATTATTGTTTAAGAATTAAGATCACAATTAAAACCAGATAATTATTGGTACAAATCTTGAATGATGCTGCTAACTGTAATATTTACTCAATTTTCTGTTTTAATCACGAGTATCAAGTGAAAATTGGTGCATTTCGTGATGGTTTCTTCCATAAAGCTTTTTTTCCCCCTCTCTTCAGATTTAATCTCCTTCTCCTGATAAACCAAAAACCAATCTTAGACGATGCACTCTTGAGTGTTATGATAACTACTTATTGTGAGGTTTAATTGAGATATGAGAGTGTGAGGGTGTTGTTATACATTTATCTCTACTGACTGAGTAGCTTCTCTACCGATTCTAATAGAGTTTCAATATCTACCAAAATATATCATAGCATGTCTGGAGCCTAAAAGCATAGTAGATCAATCAAACTTTGTTTGTTTATAATGTGTTGTTTCTTTGTAACTTTGTAAGTAATGGTAAAGTACTAAATATTCAATGTTGCAGGTTGTTGATGCTGTAGCTCGATCCCTTAAAATGATTTATCAGTCAAAATTGGCCCCCAAGTATGACCTTATCCAAAAGGAAAACATTAACTTTCTTCTTTCACTATTGAATAGCGAGAGTGAGAATCTTACGGGGCTTGGTGCAAGTATCATCACAAATTCATGTCAGACGGTGGCAGAGCAGAAGGCATTGTGTGAGTCTGGGGTGTTAAAAAAGCTTCTAGACCTTCTGGAAGGTTCATTGAATCAAAGAGATGCTAGTTTGGAGTCTCTAGCCACCATCATTAGGAGCAATCCTGATGTCAGTTCAGAGTTCATAGAAGCTGACAGTGGAAGAGCATTTAGAAGAATATGTGAACTAACTAAAGATAGATATCCCCGAACAAGACTTCTGGCATCTTGGTGCTTGGTTGCTATGTGGAACACATCTCCTTCCTATCCACAAGATGCTGGACTTCGAATAAAACTGATACATGTACTTCTCGAGCTTCTTGATGATCCTGGTCAAGTTGGAGATGACGCTCCATTTGCTTTGTCCAGTTTGGTGACTGGAAAAGAGGAGCTGCAAAAGTTAGCTTTTGAAGCCGGTGTTATTGAGAAGTTAAGTGAACATCTAAGAGAAGGTTCATTACAGGCTAAACGTTTGCAAGGAATATTCTTGGCTCTTGCTGATATATGCTCAAAGTTGGAAGCCTGCAGATCAAGACTCCTATCTCTTGAGGTTTGTGTTTCCCAAGAAATTTGCATGTTTCTTTCTTTTAGTTTTAACTACGTGTTGCAGCTGTTTCATTCTGTAATTATTTTTACCCTATTTCAGATACAGCTTGACATCCCATAGTTTTCACGTGTGTGTGATGCTTGAGGCTTGGCTATGTCATTCCCATCTTGCTCTGTCACTTTTACGTTGTCCCATTTTTTGTATGACTGGAAAAACAAATACGTAGGCAAATGCATACCGTTTTCGGGACTTATGAATTGCCTGAATGAGGAAACCCAAATGCCAACTGCTGTGAGCTTTCATTTAGCTCAATTTGTGGCATTCATTCTGTTATTATTTGTTAGATTTTTTTTTTTTTGAGCGTGTGGGTGGGTTGGGGGGGGGGGGGGCTTGAAATAGTTGACAACATTGTAACAAGCTACATGAATTCCAGCTACAATTCGCAATTTTTCATATTTTATATTTTCCAAAATGTGCCTAACATCTTCTATGAATATTTAGATCCTCAAGCTGATTGCAAAGGCAGTAATTCATGAAAGCTCTGAAGTACGAGTTGCTGCTTGCGTTTGTTTGCAAAGTGTTTCTCGGTCAGTCAAGGTGTGCATTTTGATATTTGCATCAAAAATTGTTTTGTATACTTACGTGTCTTGAAGTTCACTACCTTATTAAGTGTTATTTCAGAGTTTGAGTGCAGGTTTATTCATGAATGAAATGATTGTGATTCCGTTGCTTCAGCTGCTAAATGATGCTTCAGCTGTTGTCCAGGTATTTGTGTTGCCCTTTTGTATGCTTTGTTTGTGAGACGGAACATCTGAAGGGATAGATTTTATGCAGCATGATTGCAAAGCTTTCTTGCCAAACCCCTTAAGTTTGCGAGTTGATGGTTTTTTTATTAAGTAATCATTCCTTGGTGGGTCGCTCTGTATCAATTCAGAGATCAGCCTTTAAAAGAGCATTTTCTTTCATTTCAATCTGGATATGCCATCATTTGTTTCTGGGATACTTTTAATTCAGATGAACGAGTCTTGTTTTCGCATTGTTGTGAACAATGTTGTTTTATAGTAACAGTTCTATTTTTAAAGGTGATTAACAATCGCAATTGTTTCATTTTAGACAAAGCTAAGACTTGATAACTAGATAAGAGCTCAGCGCAAGCCATTTTGGGGCAATATTTATTTATTTGTTGCATTTGAGGCGTCTCTCTGCAGGCATTAATGCCTGTCCAGGTATCACGGCCCACATATGGACCTCCTTAGACCCACTTAAGTAGGAGCCACATTAGGAGTGTTGTTGTATTTGTTTCATTTGAGTACCAAACAAGAAAATTAACTAACATTTTTCACCAACAATCTCCTATGTTTGCTAAAGGTCATATTTTGTTTTTAACTTTTAACATTTACTGTGATGGATGCATTATCGTACATCATACAGCTATGCTTTTATTTTCCTACACCAATCCGAACTGGTCATGTTTCTGTTTTATTAGGATTGATGTGAAGCGCTCAAGCTAAACTGACAATGCAACTCTGTTTAGCGCTTATCGATTCCATTTTCTGACCGAAATTTTGTGTGGAATCTTTTCTTCTAATCCTAAATTAAATTTACTGATGCAACTGACTATTTCTTTACCTGGTATCTAGGTTGCTGCACTCCGTGCCATAAGCAATATAGTGGTGGAATTCACCAGTCGCAAATCTACCTTTCTTCAATGCGGGGGTGTTAAACAACTGGTTCATCTAGCAAAATCAATGGATTATCCTATCAGGTTAAATGCTGTGTGGGGTTTGAGAAACCTGGTTTTCCAGGCTGAGAACAGGTGTAAAGAGGAAATAATGCTAGAACTGACACCATCTATGTTAGTCAGTCTCATATGTGGTAAATAATTGATTCCTATCAACTATGAAAGGAAAAAAAAAGAAAGAAATTATGGCTTCTCATGTTAAATATTTTTGTAAGTGATGGTGGCCTCATTCATCATATGTGCAGATCCTGAACCACCTGTCCAGGAGCAAGCTCTTGGTTTCATTCGCAACCTTGTTGACGGATCTGTTGATTCCATTGAATTTATTTTTACTGAAGATGGTGTCATATTAGATGCCGTTGGAAGGCAACTAAGAAACTCCTCTAAAGATGAAGTCTGTGTTCAGGTTAGAACTCATAGTCGTGTCTGATTGATCTGATGATGTCAGTAATGCTTGTGTTATGGTGGTGTGAATGGTCAATTTACGGAAAATGTTTGATTGGATGTTGCAATGTGTCTCTGGCCTCTTTTGTGAGAACATTTCCTCCTTGCACATAACTGAAGTGATTTTGAGATAATAATGGATGAATTTCATGCTTGCTGCTGCATAGTTTGGCTCCTTCACTTTTTCTTTTTTTTTTTTCTTTTTGAAATAACAAACTGTCAAGCTTCTTCTACCTTGTCACTGAGATTCAATTTTGCCTTCAAGGCTCATCTAAATTATCTTCATTGTTTAATTCTTTAACTTGGGTTGAGAGTTGAGACATGCTACTTACTTAAATGGCATGAGGGATATTGGTACCCGGGCTATGTTGTGACATTTGTCAATATAATTATGTGTGGTATGCTCCAAGGTGAGCTGGTAGCTGCTGAATATCACATGAATTTGGCCCAGCTTCTATTATACTGTTTAGTTTTTGGTAGAAATTTTCTGCTTGGTCTTGAGGCTGTCTCATTAGCATGCATAATAGTATAATACTTCCGCGTTGACTGTTCAGTGATTGTCTGTGTGTTTTCCCCCAGCGTCAATAAGTTCTTTAAGAGAGAGAGAAGTGGGTATTGTATACAGTATTTTGTCGAACCCTTTAGGCTGCTTGCTTGCTGGGTCCCTTTGCTTTGGTGTACAGACTCAAAACTCTCTGATGTCCTGCCGTATGTAGGGGATGTATGCACCTGGTGTCTAATATTACCTTTAATGCTCATCATGCTAGGGGATGTACGCACTTGGGAATGTGGCAACTGGAAATGAGTTCCACAAAGATACTGTATTGCAGCAACTCCTTCCATCAGCTGATAGCAGTGACCAATGTGTACTTGTCAAGTTTCTGCGGAGCAGTGACAATAGATTACGCACTGCTGCCATCTGGACAGTGGTAAATCTCACTTTTCCCAGCAGCCCAGGTGCATATAGCCGTCTTGTGAAACTACGAAATGCTGGTGTATATCCTCAGATAAAGAATATGGTCAATGACCCGTGCCTAGATGTTAAGGTGAGTAGCATTTCTCTCAACTTAAAAAAGCACCAATTGAATCACATCCTGCCCTAATGTAATGCTCCTTTTTGGTTTTGTGTTTTTGTAGCTTCGTGTCAAAACCGCAATGGGTCAATCAATGGCATTTTGTGAGAGCTCAAGTTGACAGTTTTTGTTTAATCTGGACGCCGAGGACGAGTTTGCTGGGGCTGTTTTGTGTGTGCCTCGGACTTCGCGCATTCTTTTGTAAAATATACCTGCAGCCTCTACATTCCACAGAATCAGGTAGGTGTAGGACTGGGAAAATATTGATTCATAAGCGGAATGGAAAAGATTTGCCGAGCTTCTGGACTGTTGAAGGTCAAGATGGTGTAGCTATGAAACAAGAGCTATCATGGCTCGGTAGCTGAGGGAATTCTATGGACATTCAAATGTCTGTAAGTAGAAAATTGTTGTAGAGTAGGAATTGTTGTCTAGATGCATAGACTATATGCTTTTGAAAAGCGTGTTTTTCGAGGGATCATACTGTTGTAGTCTTGTATTTGGTTATCAATTAATCCATTATCCGAGTTAGAAGCCTATGTATTCACTGGACATGAACTCTGGCTTCTGCATGCACCACCTGCCCAGAATGAATCTTGTGTACGATGTCATTCCTAAACCAAAACCAATGCTTTGAAATCACGCTACTACAGCCACAGGATGAGATAAGGAAGGGTTGGATATAGTAGTTTTACCCGTAAATTTTGCAATTTAGAAAAACGGTTCCAAATCTATCAGTACAGTAAAATTTGAGTGCTGAAATGCAAAATTCTAGGACATCCTAATTGCCTGAATTTCCTCCGATTTTGCACTATTACTTTCAGAGGGATTCACGTTTGGTTTCTTTCAGAGCGTACAGGAAACTTGTTATGAGTCCTTACCCTACCAAATACCAATGTTGGGGGCTTGGGGCTATAGAGTACCAATGGCATATGTTATCAACAATATACTTCCTTCAGTGAAAATGACAACCCTGAAAATGTCGAGGAATATAATATAAAAGTCCAACAGTTCTTTCCATTGGGATTTCCACTTGCAGAAAACACTTTTACCTAATTTTGCAGACAGAAGTTACAATATCCAGAAGGTGACATTTTAGCATACTACAACTTGCTACAATAACAGCTCTATGGCACAAAACCCACGTTGACAAGTAACTTAGCTTCATCTAGAGAAGGTTGACTACATTTGGATCCCCAGACCGCGCTCAAACGTGTTTCCTCAGGAAGTTTGTTGTTATTGTTGTAGACTACAACTTGCTACAATAACAGCTCTATAGCACAAAACCCATGTTGACAACTAACTGCACAAAAATAGATTGCTGCTACAAAATCTTGCATAGATACGTCGAAGATAAGCATCTCCGAATTGCTTTGCAATTGAATTAGTGTCAAGTCATTGGCCTTTTGAAAGGGCATCCAGTTCTTGTTGTGACGACGGGAAGAGCTCTATGTAGCATTTTGCAATGGTCTTCTTGTCCTTTTCCATTGTAAATGTAATGTGGATAGAATCTTCTGACAAGAAAAATCCATTGAAGAACTCCAGTATGTCTCCTGTTAGGATTCTCAGGGCGTAGTTAGCAAACAAACAATAATAAGGGCGGAAAAATAAATAAAGATTCGACACAAGGAATTAACGTGGAAAAACCCTAACCGGGAAAAAACCACGAACGATGCACTATCAAAGGATTACAACGGTGTTTCAGAGATTCCCAGACCTCCACAATCTCTCACAACCTTCCTAGAGTTATAACCTGAGAACTCAACACTCACAGTTGAGCCTCACACAACTCCCTCAGAAACACAGAGATTACACGTCAATCTCTTGTGGTATAAGATGAAACATTCTCAATTGCAATGCAAATAAACCTAGCACCTAGGCTCTATTTATAGTACAAGGCTGACACAATTTTAGGATTAATAGAGTCCCTACAACAAAGGAATTATAAAAAAAAAGTGGAACAAATCAACAATCTAATTCCCACTCAAACTCTTCTACCTTGCTCCCCAAGAGACAGAGACCAACCCAGAATTGGTCTCCACATTCAACCCAACAATCTCCCACTTGGAGACCAATTATGCGCAACGCAGTCGATTATCATCAATCACCACTTCAACACCTCCTCGAATCCTTTAGTGCATCCATCTCGATCTTGTTCAGCAAAGATCAACAGAGGTCCCAGTTGACCTCCCATCAACTCCTCTTTTAACAACAGACTCCCACTTGAACTGATCATGCCCCTGTAACTTCGACATACACATCATCGTCAACAACTTAGGGGAATTTTGGATTGGGATTTTACCTCGTGTTGAACTTGTTGCATTCTCGTGCAGGTTAGATGCGTTCCTCGGTTGACCATCCGTTCCCATAGCCTCGACCGGAAACCTCCTCGTTTCTGGTACCCTTCTCTCATCAGAGAAGCTAACACGTCTTTGACGAGCATGAACTGGCATGTTAGAGTTATCAATGACAGAATATAGCTTCCCCTCTTTCCTGCCATTTGCAATTATCAGAGATCCTTTCGTTACCCTCCAATGACCATCTTCAAATCTCGTCGTGAACCCTTCCTCATCCAGTTGACTCACAGATACAAAGTTCTTGGTCAGACCCGGGACATACCGAACATTCTTCAACCTCCAAGTTCCACCCTTAGAAGTTTTAATGTTCACGTCACCTCTTCCTAGCACCTTTAGGTTGTGACCGTTTGCAAGCCTAACCCTGCCAAACCCCCCACTCACAAAATTGCTAAAGGCCTTCTTGCTAGACGAAGAGTGAAACGAAGCACCCGAATCTATCACCCAACCCCCTTCTGACTTGTCAACACAAACAGTTAGGGCATCACCAAAATCCTCAACAGAATATACAGAGTCCTGGTCATTATGGCTACTCTTCTTAGGTTTGGGACAATCCCTACGAAAATGACCTCTATCACCACAGTTCCAACACAACACTTGCTCCATGTTTCGACCTCTAGATTTTGATCGACCCCGACCCGAACTCCCACTATTCCTCCTACTGTTGACAGTCAAAGCATCCCCCGAAGACTCAGACACATCAGAATCTTTACTACGAATACTTTCATTCAGGACCAAGTCTCTAATTTCCCCAAACTTCAGTTTCTCATCCTTCTTAGTTGAAGAAGTTACAGAAGTCACGAAATTTTCCCAAGACTTAGGTAGGGTAGCCAATAGTATATTAACATTCATCTCATCGTCGAACTTAAATCCCACAGAGGTTAATTTTGATAGTATCATTCAACTCATTCATACTATCATGCATATCACCATACCCATGCATCTTAAATTCAAACAAACGACGTAACACATATACGTTGTTCACCACCGAAGGTTTCTCATATGTGTTTTGCAAGGCCTCGAGCAGGTCTTTCGTCGTTTTATGATCTTTGACGTTGAAAGACACGTTCCGAGCTAACGTCAGCCTGACCGTACTGAATGCCTGACCATCAAGCTCTTCCCAATCCTTCTGTTCCATTTCTTTTGGCTTATCACCCATCGCAAGATGCAACCTTTGCTGGCGGAGCACATCCTCAACGCGCATCCTCCACCATGCGTAGTCTTTCCCATCGAATTCCGAAATCTTCACAATAGCGCCCGCCATTGTTTCTCAGTCTGCAGATCAACCACGCTCCAACAAAAGCTCTGATACCACTTGTTAGGATTCTCAGGGCGTAGTTAGCAAACAAACAATAATAAGGGCGGAAAAATAAATAAAGATTCAACACAAGGAATTAACGTGGAAAAACCCTAACCGGGAAAAAACCACGAACGATGCACTATCAAAGGATTACAACGGTGTTTCAGAGATTCTCAGACCTCCACAATCTCTCACAACCTTCCTAGAGTTACAACCTGAGAACTCAACACTCACAGTTGAGCCTCACACAACTCCCCTCAGAAACACAGAGATTACAGGTCAATCTTTTGTGGTATAAGATTAAACACTCTCAATTGCAATGCAAATAAACCTAGCACCTAGGCTCTATTTATAGTACAAGGCTGACACAATTTTAGGATTAATAGAGCCCCTATAATAAAGGAATTACAAAAAAGAAGTGGAACAAATCAACAATCTGATTCCCACCTAAACTCTTCTACCTTGCTCCCCAAGAGATAGAGACCAACCCAAAATTGGTCTCCACATTCAACCCAACATCTCCCTTCGTAGTTGAGTAAGGCAAACCTCTCAACCTTAATATTCCTGTGTGTTTCACTGGGTCGTTTTAGTCATCATCAGAGTTTGGCCTGCATTTTACATCCAGAAGCCGCATGAATCATATTGAGAGAGACCATTGACTATGCATAGAGCTGGGCAACGGGTTGGGTTGGGCCGGGTCAGGGCCGACCCTTTATTCTTATGAGCTAGGGTCGGGTCAACACTTTTGAGACAAAGGGTCAGGTCGGGTCATGGGTCAACTGACCCTGACCCACCCATGACCCGCCCATTTACTATGTTGTAATGTTGGGTCTATGAATGTATGCACCTCCACCATCGCAGTACTCAACACCAAAAAAATTATTTTCTCAGTCTGAGGAAAAACAAATCACACACAGATTAAAACCCATAATATATACAGAAATTTAAAGCATCAATCAAATTTTATGAAAATTGGGGATAAACTCAAACAACCACAAACCTCAACGGCTTCACAAATTCTACTGGACATTTAAAATCAACCCATCAAAAGCTAGTCATCTACTGGGCATATTTTTGCAAATTATGCTTTGAACAAAAACCAATTCAGCATAACTTGTTATACTAAACTAAAACCAATATCCATAAAAAAACCCCAATTTAGCTACTCATCTACTGATTCAAAATCCAATTCATCTATCCAGTTTATCTACTCATCAAAAACAGTTTTGAGGAAGAGGTTGGAGAGCCCTTTGCGAAAAGCCTCTGGATTAGCAAGTATGAACGTCTGCTTTGAATCTGAGTGGAAAAGAGAGAAAATCTGATAAGGGAATAGTCGGGAAACCCTAGCCCAAGCATAAAACCCATATTTCGGAAAAACTCACCGGAGATGAAAAGTTGTGTTTCATGCGGTGGTCGACTTGGCCTGAGGTCGCCGGAGATGGACGGCGATTCAAGTTACCGGCGGTGGTAGAGCCGATTTACCGTCGGAGATGGACGGTGACTGAGAACAGAGAAAGATGGAGAAGTGAGAGAGGCGCCTCTCAGCCAATGAACCCTAATTTCGACTGAGGCGGTGGTAGAGCCGATTCAAGTGAAGGACTGAGGGTCATTTTATCTGACCCGGAATGACCCGCGAGCGACCCTTACCCGGCCCGAACAATATTGACCCCAACACAGCCCGACCCTTATAGATTTTTAGATGGGTTTTGACTCAATGTTTAAAGTTTTGACCCTTAGGGCCCATAGGGGCCCCGACCCAATGCCCAGGCCTAAGTCTATGCATCAATGATATGACAAATAACAGCATCATATTTCTACCCTAAAAAAAAACTCAAAAACTACCCCCTCCTCCCCCCTCCTTTGTGTTTGTGTCAGACAAGAGTCAGAAAATTAGCAAGAACAGAAACAAAAGGACATTAGCATTGCCATCCTTCCAAATTTGACAAGAACAATGGAAATATGCCCACATTCACATCCAAACAAAACCTAGGGAAGAAATGCAAGAGAACCATGATAATTGATAGATTCAGAAGTTGGATGCCTAAAACTATGTCGTTCCAACAGATAGCTCAATGTATTCCTTACTACTCCTACAACCAAAACTATGGTTTTTACTTTTTGAGGAGCTCTGAGACTCGTGTCATTTTCTTTTATTTTTCTTCTTCTGCTTCATTTTTTTGGGCCTTGGCCTTTGACTTTAGTTCAACCCCATCCAGATATCAAGGCCCAGCAACATACTTGGGCTTTTTGATTGGGCCTCGAATGAACCCGGTGGTGACCATGGTTCGACAAGTGGTGTGGGGCCCAATGGAGAAGTGTTCTGGAATTTGCATGGCCGGGCCCACTCGCCGGTCCGTTTCACTACCCGCCTGACAACATGTTTGACATGTGATTTTGATGTTTTTCTTTTTTTTTTTCACGAATGAGAATAGAAAATTTTAGAGGTAAATTTTGACCCTTTTATTTGCATTTTTAGCGGGAAATGTGGCATGAATTAGTACATGCAAATGCAAACCTCGTCTTTGACTTTTCTATCCAAAGAAAATTCCTCTTTGATTTGTATTCTTTTCAACTAAAATTATAATCTTTTCAAATATTCCCATAAAAATTTGCATAACTTGCATAAATTTTGTGTTATATTTATATAAAATGGATAACTTTAGAGCAAGTTGTTAAAATAACAATATCAAAGCTATAAATCAAGGAGGATATCCAATTTATTTCCTTAAAAATTAAAACACTTAAAACTATATAGAAATATTTATTAGGTTTGTATTGTTTACTAGGTTACTGTAGCACCCGGATATATGGTTAAATGTGGCTTAAAGGGATTGAAATGACTACTTATATCACCAAAGTGCATCTTTTTTTATGGTACCTCATCCGTTGGGAACTCCTTAGTTATGCGTGTTTGGATCGGAGTAGTCTCAAGATGGGTGACCTCCTGAGAAGTTTTCCCAAACACTATGTGAACGAGGATGAAGCACGCTGGAAAGACTCATGGTGATTTGTGGGACAATCAGCGATCCTTGAAGCAGTTATCGGTAATGTCCGCGGCATAGGGGGACGGGGCGTTAGAGTTACACTAACACAATTACAACATTCTACCTCAAACAAAAAGTTATAATTATTACATTTATAATTAATTATGGATCATACTTCGACAGCAAAACCTGTTTTCATACTACAAGTTATGGTCAAATTAATGATATTTTTAATTTTTAGAATCAATTTGTTAATATATAAGACTAATGTTATTATACTTATGATAAAAAGTATTTTTACTGAAGCACAATATAAAAATAATACTAAGATAAAAATATGGAAAATTAATTATCAAAATATTACATTAAAAATTATAGAAAAAGCAAAGGGGACATTTTTTTTTTAATTTGACACCAATCACAAATCCACAAGTGAGTTGAATAAAACGCGCGAAAAGGAAGAATAACTGCCGTTGAAGCAACGAAAAACAGAGTTGTAAAAGGTTACCCAAAACCAATTAAACTCCATTCATACACGTAGTTTGAAGGCAACAAATGAATACGACACATTTTTACCATAATCTTGGAATGAAAACTTCCTCACAAATCAAAATCATCAACTACAATGACAAACATGTTTGGCTGCCCAACCCCAGCTTTTATTCCAATCTCTGGATGGATATCCACCTCAAATTATTTGTCTGGTCCTCACTTTTTGTTTCATTCCCCCAATTCCAATTCCAACATTTTTCCCATGCCCACCAACTGTTTGTTGAAATACCCCCTTCAATTTCCTCTTTTCAATTCATAATTCTTACACTTTTGAGAGAAGAAGAAGAAGAAGAAGAAGAAGAAGAAGAAGAATGGTGGGTGCTGGTTTCCATGTTCTGGGTTCCCCTGTCATGGATTGTTATTCTGCACATACTTGCCAATGTTTGTGTTTGGATTATACCATGATGGGGTCGTCTTCTTCCATGAAATCTTTCGGTAGAACGAAGAAATACAGGCAGATTGGATCGTTGAAGCTCAGCAGTTCGTTCGTCGATTCTCGGAAAGATTTTCTGGGTGTTGTCAACAGGGGTTTGAGGAAGCAGACCAAGGTTCGGCAGTCGATCATTGTTAATGAAATTGGAGACCAGTATGAAGATGATTTTGAAGATGTTAAAACGGTAATGATCAATCTTTCGTAGGAACTTCCATTTTTTGTTTTAGTTTTCATTGTTGTATGTTTGCATGTCAGCCTGCATGTGTGTCAAGCCAAAAACTTGTATATTTGGGAAACATATTCTGGGTGCTGTCTTATGCTTTCTGCATTCTATACTATTATACATGATCATTGACAGAGACTTTATGTGTTAAGACACTAAACATCATGAAATGCATGCCTCATTAATTAATAATCAGTTGAATTAACCTACCCATCTTCTATATGGTATGTTGGTATGCTAATATAATGTTTTATCTATTGTTTGTCTGACTCCTCATGGGCATATTTAGGGGGTGTTTGGCTATCCAACTTTTTTGGTAGCTTTTAACTTTTTGGATAGTTTTTAGCATTTTGACCAATGTTAAAAAGCTACTTGAGGTGTTTGGTAAGTAGCTTTTTATATTAGCTTGTTGGACCCAAAAAGCTAGTTTTCAAAAAGCTACTTGATGAAACTTTTTGATATAATTTTTTACAAAAAACTACTTTACCAAAAAATTTTCCTGCAATCAGCTAACCCAAACAACTAAAACTAATCCAAAAAGCTATCAGCTAACAGCTAGCTGGTTGCCAAAAAGGGCCTTAATTGATAAAGATCTCTTCTATATATGACCATTTGCAGCAACTACTCAACTTCTTCACATACAAAGCTGTGAGAACTGTTCTAAACCAGCTTCATGAGATGCACCCACCTCAGTATATGTGGTTCTACAAGTAAGTTGATTTTCTCAACGTCGACTTTCCTCTTATTTCTATTTCGTTAGCCTGATCATTGTCTTCTAGGCCCAGATTATGCTTATGGTTTTGAGCCACAATATCTCTTTCGACATCCATGTTATTTCGGAATAGTTGGATAAATGGATTACATGTCGAGTTTCAAACTAGTTCACAGTATATGGTATCAACTTTTTGTTTAAACATTTGCAGCTATGTTACCAGAAATAAGCCTGGAGATGGGAAGCTCTTCATACGCAAACTTGGGACGGTAACTGAGCGAAGAAACGATTTGATGTCTTTACATTTGTTTACAAATGAAGTCTTGGAATCAAATGTTAATCAAGGTATTATAATTTACAGGAGAGGCAGGATCTTGCTGAACGAATAATGGCAACCCGCCTTCATCTCTACGGAAAGTGGATTAAGGTACTTCTTATATGTGTTACCAGACAAATACTTATGGCGAAATTTTCTGTTGTTTAACTTGATTAACTTCCCCTGATGAATTGCAGAAATGTGATCATGCT
Source organism: Portulaca oleracea (assembly GCA_029582165.1). Classification (NCBI taxonomy): domain Eukaryota; kingdom Viridiplantae; phylum Streptophyta; class Magnoliopsida; order Caryophyllales; family Portulacaceae; genus Portulaca; species Portulaca oleracea. Next base: position 6,939,096 of record CM055889.1, read on the forward strand.
AAAATGTACCAAGAGATATCAGAGGAAAACTTGGAATTGATGCGACAGAGGCTTTTGGAAACGATCATATGGCCATTCGATGACACGAACACAGAAAAGATTGGATGATATCATCCCCTTCCTTCAAATTATCATGATTTATCCATTGCTTTGTGTTAGCAAGTTCTTGTTGTAGCTTTCATTGTTGTTCAATCTTGTGATTTTGCACCCATTGGTTAGAATGTAGAAGGGGTGCAATTTAAGGATGCTTGTGTATGTACAATATTTGCTGTCTTATAGGTAGTTAAATGAATCATTCTATCTCCCTCTTGTGGGAGTAGATGCAACTTTGTAACTGGCATGGCATTTAGGCCTTGTTCTTTAGGTGGGTTATTACCCGTTTTATTCAATTCAACTTAAATTTACTCGTTTATTTTATATATGTTTTCAAAATTTGACTATGGTTTAACTTATTACTTATTCTTATTTTACCCAATTCAACCATGTAATGGCGATTGATTTCGTAAGGATACCATGTTTTGGACATTCTTTGCTGTGGGTCATGATTGGCACACTACATTTTTGTTTTCGGTCTTCTTCAAATTGAATTTCTAACAAAGGGTCTTGTACTATACTTGTCAAGAACAATCGCAACAATGGATTATTTTATGTTTAAAAATGACGTGACAATTACTGATTGGAGTTTCAATTAAGTCGCTTGATTAATCGTTCACTTGGTAGCTAGATCAAGCACTTAATTGTTTTTTTTTTTTTTTGTCTATCTCTCTTTCACCTCTTTCTCTCTACCTTACTCTCTTCCTTCCTTTCTCCTTAATCAATCCCTCTCCACCAACAAATTTACTCATTCCAATCCAACTTCTCCAAATTTTCTCATCACCATTGAAAGTTGGTCTAATTGTCTTTACTATGTCAAGGGACGTTAAAATCAATCCTCTTCAAATGGTCTTCTTGGAGCATGCCGCGGTGGGAGAATGATAGTAAACTTGCTTGAATAGGGAGATCTGGATGATGATAATGATCTTGATGAAGATAATAATCACAACTCCAAAGAACGGTAACACCGAGCTTGAAACATCAAAGAAGCTGGATATGATCTTGGATGAAGGTTAGACCACCATTAAAACCTAGCAATCCACCATGAATTTGATAAAGAAAACTCACTACAAATTCAATAAAAGAGAGACTTGCAACACCTTCATAACATAATAATTATGGATAAAGTAAACTAGATTTAGGGGAAAATGAGAGTCATTAGCTTCTCCATTCTATTCATAAATAAAATCATCAAAAATCCCTTACAAAGGTTAACAAAGAGTTATTTATAGAGAGAGGGTACTAAGACAAAATTAAACCCGAACCAGGCGCAACAACATGCATGACTTGCACAAGGGGTCAACTCTCCGCAGGGTCCGTCGCGAGGGTCACGCTAGATGTCGCGGGCGTGACACTAATGGCTTGGAAATGGGGTCACCCTTGTCGAGGGTGGGACATCAAAAGGGGTCAACGCAGTTGTGGGCGTGACTGACTTGTCACGAGCATGACTTCCGTCTGTCCATCAAGCCACGGAAGCTCTAGAAATTAAAGGAGTCGCGGTTCTTCTACCTTAGCCTTTCCTCCTCAGTATCCCATGGTTGATCCCCTAGCTTATTCTTGCCGATTAGCCCGATCCTCTTTTCATTACTTGAATCTTTCTCAAACACACCCTCAATATAAAATCTTATCTTCAAAGTTAATGATTAATATGATGTCAACCGGTTCTAAATAAGTAAAATTTGTTAAGTTACTAGTCATGTTCTTTTGATGTACTTGAATCTTTCCTGATCCTTATACGTACTGCCTCTATTTCTTTTATTTGTCAAATTACCTACTTTACGTTCCTTTATATTTTTCAAATTAACCAACTTTTACAATTTCAACAGCTATAATACACATTCTATCCCTAATAAAAGTAAGCTATTTACTTCAGTTCAAGGATATTTTTAACAATTTGTAAACTTTTCACCAGATTCTCTATGTTTATTAGTTTTTGTGAATTAGTCACCGTAACAAATAATGGAAAAACTTATAATGGTTGTCACACAATAAAAACAATGTTTATTCATATTTATGTCAACTTTTATCTTCACCATTCATTTTTTATATTTACTACACCATTATAAAATATGTTTTCTTAATTAAAAAGTTTTTTACGAAATTTTTTAAAATTTAAATGTTTTAACTCTAAGTTTTTACCTAATAAATAAGCATATTCTGAAAAAGATCTATTTTAAAAATTTTAAAAATAAATTTTAAAAAATAAATTTTACAATTTATATTAAATAAAAAGACTAACAATAGGCAAGATAAAACTTGACACACATATGATTAAGATTTATTTTACTTATAACGTTTGTCATTTAATTTACGAAGGTAGGTAGGGTTAACTTAAGGATAAGGACAATTTGAGGTTCTTTTACTGATTTTTTGAGGGTTACCTAATATCACGGGCAGTTAAGTGAGTTTTAGTCCCCTTAAAAAAGGGGGAAAATACAACGGAAATTACTGGAATGTGAACATAGGCATGGCCAGTGGAGGGAGACCCTACGGGAGACAAAACTGGCAGTCCAAAGAAAGAAACCTCTGTCCACTTCCGTCTCTGTGCATGCCCTTATATTTATTTTTCACTATAATAAGGTTACCAAAAAATCTCCATAAATAATCACTTGCCCTATTTATTACTACCACCCAGCTTAGGTAAATTCTAACTCCTGCTTAAACCAAATTATGGCAAGTAAATCTTCTTTTTTCAAACAGAAAAAATCTTAATACTGATTCAGCCTTCTATTTCTATCTTAAATTCAAAAAAAATTTGCTATGAGTACCCTCTATTTTGCAGAAATTAGTTATTAGAGACCATATTATTGAAAATTTATTTATAATTGGGTGAATAACATTTTTTTTGATAAATGGGGCAATCAGCCTAGATTTATTACCACTAGAAGTGTGGACCGCTATGCCCAAAAGCACGCAAACAGTGGCTTCACATTCCAAATACATCTTACTCCAAGAAGAGTTAAAAAGTAAACAAAATCCTTTCCAAAAACAACAAATTTTACTAGATGGAGTCCAACAATGGGTGCCCCAATTTTCCTCCTCACTACTGTAAGCGTGAATAATATCGTTAAATATTTATTTTAAGGTGACAATCTGTCGAAAAGTAATTATCGGAATCCGACGAAGATTGTAAATTACTAACCTACCCAAAGTTTTGCTTTTCGTCGGATTTCGATTACTTTTCATCATTCGTCAACTTAAAGTAGGTATCTAATAATATTGTTCACCCAGTTAGTTATGATTTTCAATAATATGGTTCCAAAAAATAGTTTCAGCAAAACATAAGATAACTGGGAGCCATTTTTAGCTTAAATTCAAAAATTATATCTTCATTATAAGATATGCTTAAAGAAAAAGAAAACCATAATAAAATGTTGATATAATAGTATATACGCGATAAGATTTGTATATAATAAGTGGGGACAAAGATAACCCTAAATCTAAAACCCTCATTTTCTCTCTTTTTCTCTCCTCATTCTCTCATTCTCCCTCTCTTTCCTTTCTATCACCTCTTTCTCTCTCTTTCCTCTTCCGTATGTTCTTCTAGGGTTCGTTTGGATTCCCTGGAAAAGTTCTGATCACAAAAACCTTCTTTAATGGAATATCTCACCACCTTCAACTGATGTTGATTCCTCATCAAAAACAATTATTCTAGAGAGCCAAAAGCATTATTCTAGAGAGCCAAACAAGAACAATTCCTACAGTTTCAAGTTTTGAATATATAAAGGTATATACATGTTCCCTAAAGAACTATTCATATTTTGCTCCCTTGCTTTATTTTTTCTTCTCATCTTTCAAGAAAATATGTTGTGTTTTTTGAAAAAATAATAAAGGGGTTTGTTTTTTGTTTCTGGGTTAGTTGGTACCAATATATATTCTATGTGTGCATGTTTTCAGTTTCCCAGAAATAATTAACTAAGAGTATTGAGCAATGGCACCCATGAGCAAAAGAAAGAGGGAGAAGTCCACAACCATATCAACAAGAAGAACAACAGCAACAAAAACAGAAGATTCATCAGCAACAAGGAGGATTATGACAAGGAGTATATACAAGAAGTTGATCAATCAAGAAGATCATGATCATCAGAAAAGTTGCTTGAAGAGTGTTGTTGCTGATGATGATGATCATGATGATGATGCTTCAACAACAAACAACTTTGTTGATCAACAAGGTTGCACAACACCAAAGTCAGAGAAGCATAAAATCCCAGAGATTATGACATGCCCACCAGCACCAAAGAAGCCTAGAGTTTCTCCTTCAACAACCAATTTCATACTGCAAAGGAGGAGGCCAATTTCCTTTTTTGCCCATCCTGATTTAGACAAATTCTTCATGTTTGCCATGAGAGATATCAAGGTTTGATTAAATCCTAAATAACCTAGCTAGTAATTAATTAGTGTGGGGTTTTTAGAACAATCAAAAATCTTGGTTTAATTATTATACTGTTTCCTAGAATTATTAGATAGATGCCCTTTTTTAAAAAATTAGAAACTAGGGGTTTTCCCTTTCATTAGGTATGTGAATAGTGTGAAGGAAGCTTTAGCAAAAACCCTTTTTTGGATAAAGGGGTTTTTTTTGGTTGAGAAGTTTGAATATTTAGGAACTTCATGTTTTAGAAGAGGTCACTTTCTGACTGACCAATGATAATCAAGCAAGGGCTTGTAATTTGTACGTTGCCTTTTATTTTAATTTTTAAAGTAAATTTTTTTTTGTCATGACTTATTAGTTATTTCTATTTGTACCCATCATACTACCACGACTATATTGAGATATGTATGTTATTATTGTTGTTGTAATTTTTGGTTAGTCAAATGAGGGAATTACTGAAAAGGCTTTGAGCATTTTTTTGGTCCGTTCATCAGATGTGCTTCTAAAGCTTACACCTTGCCATGACTTATAATTATATAATACTTCCTAGTATTATGTTAATTCTATTACTATTTTATGCTTTTAATTTCTGGGTCAGCCTCTTCATATACTTCTGTCCATCGTATTAGTGGAATTATATTGGAGTAAATTATTGTTGTAATTCCTAGTTATCAACTTGAAGCATACATGGTGAATAAACTTCCGTGTTCTTTTTCGTGGTCGGTAAAGTGTTGTTACTTTTAAGTTGGTAAGTTAAGTTTGACAAATAAAGAGGAAAACAAGTAGTATGGTGTGATAAAATTGATAAAATATGATTAGTGCGGTTAATAAACAAAAATGAGGCGATTAGCCGAAAGGGTTTTGAAGCTTCTTTTGGTGTGCTCATCGGTTGTGCTTCAATTCTAAAGCTTACACCTTTTTCTTTCTCTTTACCTTTGATCAGTATGAAAGAGAGAGTTATCAATCAAGCTGACCTTTAAAAAACAGTCCAAAATGTGTGTTTGAATGGTAGTGATAGAAACATGATTGCAATTGGGCAGAATAAAGCCAATTAAGTTGCAATCAAATAATGGTGCCAAGGAAGGCCCAACCAAATTATAAAAAGAGTCACACAATGCATGCACATAGAATAGTATCTTTATACAGAATCCAAGGTTTAGTATACTCCCTCCGTTCCATATTAACTGACACTTTAACTAACTTTTTTTGTTCCAAAATAATTGTCATTTTCTATTTTCCAATACCTAACTTAATTATTTTAACTTTAATAATTTTGTTAACTTTTTGCTTTTCCAATTAATAAAATTACTTCTACTCACATTCCCTCACTAGCCACACCTTGATATGCGAAGAACAACTTGGAAAATAGTGATATTTAATTACCTAGGTAGTTTTTTTTAGTTGAACATTGGTATATGCAAAATTATGAAATATGACAATTAATTTGGAACGGAGGGAGTATTATATACTACCTCTGTCCCTGATTAATTGTCCCAAAAACTAATTTTACAAAACCAAGAAATATAGGGAATGGAGCAAAAAATTTATACATTGCCAAAAATGTCCTTGAAAATACCCTTGGAAAGATGTAAAAAGTGCATTTATTAGGGATAAAATGGGTATTATAGTTATTGGAAATGTAAAAATTAGGTAAAAAGGGACGGAGAAATTAATTAATTGGACAAATAAAAAGGGACGGAGGTAATACATTTCTAGAGTATTATTTTCAATGATAGCTATATATATTAGATTAAGATATAGTCTTCTTTTCCTCGTAAGGTGTTGTATTAACATCAAAACCCAAAAAGATGAAATGTTTTTGGGGTTCAATCTCAACACCTCGGCACTCTCAAATGCTTATCTAGGATTGTCATGTACTATGTGTTTGTATTTTACTCCCTCGTAAATATAATCATGTTACTTTTATGTTTTAAATCATCATATATGCATAAAAATTATCATCAAATTCTTCAAAGGTTGGTCTCATATTCCATTAAAAAAAATGTTTGATTTCTAAGTACCCTATGGTGATGGCCATGATGGTTAATACTCCCTTCATTCTATATTACTACCTCCATCCCTAAATGAGTGGCAAATTTTCTAAGTATCATGTCCCTTTTTATTTGTCAATTTTACAATTTCAATGATTAAAATACCCATGTTACCCTTATTAATGATACATTGGAAGTCTAAATATATTATTTAGTACTACCTCTGTCCCAATTTAATTGTCAATTTAACTAATTTGGAGAGTCCAATGCACCTTGAAATTGGGATGAAAATTTTGTGACTTGTCAATATTGCCCATGCATTAATTGAAAATAATAGTTAGTGGAATTGTAAAAGGTGATAAACAAATTTATTTATTAGGGGTAAAAGAGGAATGACAGTTATTGGAATTGTAAAAGTGACAAACAAATTGAGACAGGGGAGTTAGTTATGGTGACAAACATTTTGGGACGGAGGTAGTATATAAAAGGTCACTGCGAAGTGAAAGGTTATATTTGTCCAAATCCAACTTTTTTACTCAATTTTCAATGTACCTTGGACTTTTAAAATTAGTTATTTTGACATTCAATAAGGGACGGAGGGAGTAATAGCTATTTTTGAAAATTGTGCAGTCAAACATTAAAAATTTTGACCATAAATTTCTCAATATATACAATGAGTTATTATATAAGATTACTATCATTATATTCGTGGTGAAAAATATTAACATAAAAGTATAATATTACGATTATTAATAGAATAATATACAAAAATTATCAATCAAAGAGTAACATTTGAGACCGTGACAGTCAAATAATATATGACAATTAATATGGATAAAAGGGAGTAATAAAATTATAAGAATGAAGAGAGTAAAGATCGTAAATCATCCCCAATAGCATGCATTTAGATGTGAAATGTTTCTATGTAGTGCTGGCAAAAAATTGGGTACGGTTGAATTCGGATCGATCAAATCAATTAATGTTAAAATACATACGAGAAATTGATGTCCATTACTTGATTTTTTGATTGAGACGGGCATAAATTTGGATCGAAATTGAGTTCAATTAAAGAAAAGATAAATATTATGTTCAAATATTTAATCAAATTAGTCAATATATCAAAACAAGGACAAAAAATTTATGATCATACTCAATTTTTTTCAAATGGGATGAATTGAAGTTTTCGGATCTAACGAACCATTGCGAACTCAAATTTCATGTAGCTTACTATAATGCAATATTTTACTTCAACTTTAGTTTTCCCTCATCACTAGGAGAGGCAATTGGTGCAGATATTGTAATGCAGTTGAGTACATTGGCCATCAATTTTCTGTTCTTTTTTTGTTTGGATTGGGGTTGGGTGAAAAAGCGCATGCACAATAGAGAAAAAAAGTGGACAAGTGAAGAATGACACTTTGGGAGGTTGAATTGAGTACATTATGTATGCATAAGCTTGCATTCAGCTTTTAAGCTTTTTTGGTAATCCCCACACGGGGTTTTCCCCTTCCCCATTTTGCTTTTGAACCTTATCATCATTCATCACTATCTATTATACAATCAGCAGCCGACCGTTCAAGTTTATCTAATACTCCATCCGTTCTTTTTTATCTGTCATTTACGGTTTTTAATATTAATTTTTAATCAATAATTTCTAATATAAAATTTTTATAGAAAAATATAATATTATACTTTGTTAATAGTATTTTTTATTACGAATCTAATGATATCAATTTTGTATGATGAATCAATATACAAATTAAGATATTAACGGTCAAAGTTTTTGCCACAATTCCCTAGGCGACAGATAAAACAAAACGGAGGTAGTAATTTTTAATTGTTATGTAGTACTGATGCACTGTGTATAGTTTAGTGCCGTCTCACAATTGATTAGCTCATTATCTTGGATTACAGAGAACCATCTCAAATTTATCAAAGTTTTGCATAATGTGACCAACTTTTACTCGAACAAATAAATTAATACGTTGGAAAATGTAAAGAATTAAAAGTAACATATATATATTAAGAAATATATATCTCACAAAGAATTGTAAAAATGATAGGAAATTTGGTTGTGCGATATGCAAATAAGGATGAAGGAAGTAAAATCATTGAAAAGATAAATCTTAGAATTGTCTATCACATAAAGCTCTTTGTCTCTTAGGTTAAATTCCATAAAATTCAGTCTATTAAGGGTCTATTGTTACAAAATATGTAAAATTGGGTCCCCAAAAGGAATAATATTGATGATCTTATTCTTGTGAATGAGTTGTCTGACTCGTCCATTGGTTGTGCGGACAACAATGGGTCAAGGAATAATGCAAAAGAGGACATGATTGTGGCTTACTCTCTTGAGGTTTTATTTATTGATGGTTTAGGACTTTAGGTTTGATTCTAACAAGACCATAACTGACCCAATTGGTGCTGTTGTGGATTGTTGGAAATATGGCGTAAGGTCACTTGCACAAGTTGAGGAATCACTTGGTTAACTAGGAGTCGAGGGTGAGACCTGTCTCCCCTAAGACTTAATCACTGGACCGCGAATAGACTTAAGGGAAAAACCTAACCTCTTGTAAGCAAAGTACAAGATCTCTCAAGAACTCTAAACAATGTTGCTGCAGTTCAACACCTCAGGAGTGTGTTGAATCTCTCTAGGAAAGATATATAGAAGTGATTGAGGTGGTGTGGATGAATGACATTCAGCCACTATTTATAGGACTTAGAGCATTCAAACTTGACCATCAATATAGCATGATTCTTGGGCATTGTCTATGAGATATCAATCATCATTACGAGGTTGATCTTGATTGAGAAATTAGTCAATAATAATCCATAATGATTCCCCAAGCATTTAATACCCGAGGCAGAAATCAAGGGATTTCGAAAAAGAGCTCGACTCGGCTCCAACACGGTCCGTGTTGACCTCACACGACCCGTGCTGAACCAGCACGGACGGTCCATGTATGTTGACCCAAGGCCAGGAGCCTTTTTCTGACTCTCTGGAGCCCAACACGACCCGTGTCATACTTGGCACGATCCGTGTTGGATCCATTTTACTTGGTGAGCTAGATTTTGACCTTCTGGGTCAATCCTAAGCTTATAACTTGTTCCCTAATGCCTCTTAACTCTTGAAATACTCCAACATGGATAACAATGAGCATCTAAGTAGATTGGCATACAAGGATGCTCTTTTGAGTTTTGAGTGAGTTTAAATTTGATCGGGTGGAGCATAGAAAACTGGGGGCCAACTCTTACACCGATCGCGTTCGTAGTAATCCAAGTAGACCCTTTTATGTTGTTGATGAGTGTGACTTAGCTTATATATTGATCTTGAGGACTCCATCTTGGAGGCTTCAAAGGTTAGAGCCAAGTGTAAGAGGAGTAGAGTGTTATAATTATGATGGAATCCAAATGACAGTCTGACAGAGAAGCAACTTGTAGGATTGTCCACAACCAAAAAGATGGACAAAAGACTAGAAGGGATATATAACGCCAAGAAATTAGTGGAAAGCTCGTATAATCACTTGGATGAAGCACGCAAGGCGATGGAGGTTGGCTATGCTATAGGCGTCATTCAAGAAGAAGAGGAAACTGCAACGAAACTTTTTAAAGAAATGTGGCAAAAATAAGGAAGGATAAAAGACAAATCTTGAAAGCTATTTATTCGCATTCTTTGATGTTTTATTTTTGTTGTGCTGCTTATACTCTCCACAAATATATACAACTTTGTTGCGACCTCTTCAGCCTTATTAAGGCCCTGTTCTTTTCTGCGGTTGGCAAAATGTGGTACCACAGCATACCGCAATTTGCCACAACTCACCACACTTTATCACAAATTATTACTTTTCTCTCTCCTCACTTTTCTCATCTACTTTTTACATTCTCTCTCCTCACCTAGCTACCCCACATACTAATAACCTACCACAATTTCACCACACCGACCACAATTCCATCACACCTCACCACACCATACTGCAAAATACCGCAGAAAAGAACATGACCTAAATTTTGAATAATCAAAAAGAACAAACAAGATGATTCATTATTTGCATATATAATTATCATTTATGGGCACAACTGAAACTGGAACACTAGTGTGGGTGGCTAACAGTTTGAATATAGAGTATTTAATTAAACCCATTTTGGGGTGGTTGGGATGATTAAAGTCAAGTGACAAAAGGCTTGCCAACTTGAAGCGTGGGGCATGATAGACTCATCATGATTCATGAACAATTCGTTCGTCTACATACGCAGCACAGTATTTAATTTGAATTAGTTCAATAATTACTATATGTACAAATATACAAAAACTTGAATTAAAAAAAAGTACCAGTATGGCCGTGTTTTTTCTGCAGTTAGAATCATGCTACATACTACCTGATTTCTGCGTCAATCCGCATTTTACTGCTAATCATTACTTTTCTCTCCTCACTTTTCTCTGTTTTACATTATCTCTCCTCACCTATCCCACATACCAATAACCCACTATAATTCTACCATACCCGTCATAATTTCACTGCACCTCATCACATAACATGACGTATATAGTAAAGTTTGGAATCACATCACATCATATAGGATATAAATAATGTACATGTGTTTGATATAATTGAAGTCAGAATTTTTGCAGAAACCGCCATGAATGAGTAGGGAATCCAAGGAATTCATGAAGTGACTCGTGCGGCTTCAACAGATGATGTTCACTTGTCTATTTTGTGAGAGACATAGTTATTAGAGAATCTCAAGAAATACTCCTTTTCTTTTCTTTTCTTTTCCTTTTATTTTCCCTTGTGACTTTAGTTCTCTGTACTGCTGCTACTATTACTCTATTTTCTGTTGCAGCAACCCTCTTTATAGTCAATAAATTATAAATTATAAATTATAAGCCATATGCATATTCATAAATTTATATCAAGTAGTACTTATAGTTATGGGTTTGGTACTCCCTCTGTTCCTGATTAATTGTCTCAAAAATTAATTTTATAAAATTAAAAAATATAGAGAATGGAGCAAAAGATTTATATATTGCCAAAAATGTCTTTGAAAATACTTTTGAAAATATGTAAAAAGTGTATTTATTAGGGATAAAATGGGTATTATAGTTATTGGAAATGTAAAAGTTAAGTAATTAGATAAATAAAAAGGGATGGAGAAATTAGTCAATTGGACAAATAAAAAGGGACAGAGGTAGTATATGTTAAAATTTGCTTAATAAGTTTATCCTATAAATTTTTTTTAGGGTTACCATCAAATTGGTGGCTGGGTATAATTAGTGTTCATGATTGGTAGTAGATAAATTAAATGCTAATAAATGCAGTTAATGCGGAAAATTCATGAGCTAATTAAATAAACTGGAAGGCAAGCTTGGCTGATCAAGGAAACAGAGAATTAATTTTTTTTTTCTTTATAAGAGTTTAATAATTGAAAGTATAAAATAAATACAGATAAATACTACTCCCTTCGTCCCTTAATGAGTACTCCCTCCTTCTCATATTATGTGTCACTTTGGACACAATTTAAAAGACCAAAAAAGCATCTCCACTACATTAATTTAGCTCATTGAAAATGTGGAAATTTTGAATAAAATGGTGAATAAAAAAGGGAAAATGTGAATAAAAAAGAAAATTGGAAGAAAAAGATGTAATTAACAAGGCTAATTCGATAAATTAATAATTAATGTATTATTAGAATTATAAAATGACAGATATTATGGGGAAAAAAATTAGTTAGAGTGACAGATAATAATATGGAAATGAGGGAGTATCAATTTTCCTAATTATCTTGTCCATTTTTAATTGACAAATTTACATTTTCAATTATTAAAATACTCATGTTACCCTTAATTAATGAGTAACATTTTTATTTTAACTTTTAAAATTTTTCTTTATCCCTCTTTTTCCCTTAATGAAAGGTATATTTGTCCATACATAATTTTTTTCACTCTATTTCCAAAACATATCGATTTTGTAAAGTTAATTTTTTTTGACACTTAAAAAGGAATGAAGGGAGTAGTAAATGTATTAATGAAGAAAATTGTAAGAAAAAATGTACATGAGCTTTAATTTTTTTTATGAGAATATGAGCTACTACCTCCGTCCCATTTTATTTGTCCATATACCTAACTTGAAACTTGAGAATACCAATGTTTATTGAGAATTGAGATGAAAAATTTATAATTTACCGAAACTACCCTACTTTAATTGAAGATAATAGTTGTTGGAATTGTAAAAAGTAATAAATGAATATATTAATTAGGGGTAGAAAAGGAATTACAGTTGTTGGGATTGTAAATGAAACAAATATTTTGGGACAAATAAATTAGGTAAAAAGACAAATATTTTGAGAGGGACGTAGTTTTTTTAGATCGACAAATTTTCATATGGTTGGTTGTCTCCAATAAATGTGAAAGTTTCATTGTGAGTCTCATTATTTCACCAACAAGCACAATTTCTCAAGGGGATACTAGGGAAAGTGTTTTTCGAGAGAGACTTTCACAATAAACTACCAAACATACCATTATATAAGTATTGCTCATTGGTTATCAGCTCAGTCACCCTTCACTTCTCTCTCATATAACAAAAATTATACCGCATACCATGGTGGACCCACCTAGGTCCATTACACGTATTAAAATATCAATGATTTTTGTAATAATATTCATAAGTTTATGATGAATTTATAATAAATATTAATAACTTTTTTAAAATAAAACAAAACTTAACATCTAGGTGAATCTAGGAACTAGATAGTCCAAAGCATACCACATATCAATTGCTTATATACATTAGCTATAACTTCCAAGGTTATAAGACCCTATTCTTTTGTGCGGTTGTTATGATACGGAAATGATGCGGAATGGGTGAAACTGTGGAAAGTGCGATAATGTGTGAAATGATATGGTAAAATTTATGGAAAATGTAATTGATGTAGTAAGTAAGGAGAGAATGTGAAAAGTTGAGGAGAAAGAAAAGTCAGGAGATATAATTGATAATGATTGTGATAAAGTATGGTATGATATAATAAAATGGGAAAAAATACTAACTAATATGATAAATTATAATATCATATGGCACCATATAAAATAACAGATGCTAAGATATGATATAATAGCCAGTTGAAAGTAGAAACTAGTGAACATACGCCAATATGATCCAATATGATGAATATTTACACTGATCACCTACTTTATCGTACAATATGAGTTCATTACCAAGGTATGAATGGATACAATGTGTACAAGTCTATAACATCATACATCATTTATTACTTGTTTCAGTAGCTGCTCCAGTGCTCCTGCTTGGCATCTGCAGCTTCTGACAGGCAGTTACTGACATATTTTAACTCAGGTGTCTTCTTGCGTGAAATTTCACCTTCCTTTCTCTCCTCAAAACAACCCTCTCTGAAATTTTATACTTGTCTCTTTCCTCCAAGTAAAAATCCAAAAACATTTTGTCCTTTTATTCAAGCTTCACCAAGACTGGCCATGCAATTATACTGTCTCATTTTTCTACAACTCCATCTATTAGGAGTGGAACGGTGCGGTACGGTTTTGGTGTCTTGAAGTGGTGCATTGGACAAAATGGTACGTTAAAATCTTAAATCAGAACCGAAACTAAATCACTCGGTTTTTAAAAATCGGTGCACTGGATTTAACGATGTGGTTTCACCGGTGAACCGGAATCGCATTAATTTCTGTCAACATCAAAAAGTCTCTATTCAATCAAAAATAAAATAAAATAATATATATATTTATTTATATTAATGGTTCGATATTAATTTCTGGGTAGAATTTTTTTTAACCAATATATATATATATATATATATATATATATATATATATATATAAATAAACAGTTCGGTGCCGGTTCCCCGTCGATTTGAATATCCCAAACCTGAATCGCCCCGTTTAGCATCCAATTTTTCCGGTGCGGTGCACAGAAATTTTAAGTCGGTTCGGTGTTGCCCGTTTCCGATTTTTTTTTATCCGATTTCCAGTTCGGTATGCCGGTTTCGAATTTTTTTTCCAGCCCTACCATCTATACCAGCAACCAATTTGGAAATCTCTTTTTTTCATCCTGCAACTGTTTATTTTGGGGCAGATTAATCTCTATAAGACCATGTTCTTTTATGCAGTGCCGACCATACCACTCAATATGTTTAACACTTTATCATACTATAACATATTTTACCATAATCACTACCGATATATTTTTTTTACTTTTTTCATCCACTTTTCACATTATCTTTCCTCACCTACCACATCAACCACATTTACCACAAATTTTACCACATATTTCCATACCTCACCGCACTTTGCACAATTTCACTACACCACACCATTTTCCGTATCTTACCAACCACACAAAAGAATATTGAATAATTGATAAATCTTCGATATTATATTAGCGCATATTGAATTATTGATCCTACACGTACGTATGCCAAATAATTCACTTGGCCACAAAATTTATGAACATGAATGAATTCACATAATATAGCTCAACCAACAAAACTAAATGAAAAGATGATGCACACAGCAAACTTACACACATGCAATTCCTTCATTTGCTTTGTTATTCAATTAAAGGCTAATTTAATTTTACAAATTTCTCGAAATCCAAGACCACTATCCTCCTCAAAGTTAGGGACGAGTTGTTAGCACAACTAAAGCAAAATTACAAGTACTAATCTAGTGTAAGTTTATTGGTTGTATGAGGACCCAGTTTTAACCTAAAAAATCAACTTTGAACTATTTTTGATGTGTTTGTGAATGCCCAAATATACTCGCTTTATCCCTTTTTTATTTGACAATTCAATCCATCTTTTTATTTAATATTATTATTTGTTATCGTACCTGCACCAAGCTCTTTCCTCTAATTTTCTCACTACCATCCTGTTAACTTTTTTCAGATGGAGGGAGCAACTATTAACTTTAGGAAAAAAGAATCAAACCATATATATTTATTTTATTTTATTTTATTTTGTCTCTTTTAGCTCGTAGTACACTGTCACTGATTCCTCCTTACCTAGTCATAAATTATACCATACATATAATAATTGCTGCTAGCAAATTATACCATCTACTTTAGTCGACTTACTTAGATTCACTATATGTATTATGATAGATCAATTTTTTGTGATAAATTTCTAAAAAAATGATCAAATTTAAAAATATTGATGAATTAATTTGATGATAATATTGATAAATTTACAATAAATTTTATAATAATTATTAATGAATTTATTTGAAAAAAAATAACATATTAATATTATATCTAGACTAATATTAGTAATATATCTAGATATGTTCACCAAGATACTACTGCTGTCCCAAAATATTTGTCCTTTTACCTAATTTCTTTGTCCCAAAATATATGTCTCATTTACAATTCTAACAACTGTAATTAATTTTCTACCCCAATTAATAAATTCATTTTTCACTTTTTACAATTCTAACAACTATTATCTTCAATTAAAGTAGGGGTATTTTGGACAAATTATAAACTTTTTACCTCAATTTCTAATATATATTGATCTTTTCAAATTAGGTAAATGAATAAATATAATGGGACAAAGGTAGTATAAGATACTGTAAGTAGTTAATAGTATACAATTGCTAGTTTCATACTTTCATTGTTTATTAGCCCCCATTCCGAGAAACTAAACAACTACGTAGTATACTGACTCAACATTTTAAAAAAAAAAAAAACTAAAATGTACTTCTCCCTTTATCCTTTACGCGTCTTTTACATTGAAGATTTTCAATGCAAGTCCATAGACTAATAGTACTACTGTACTAGTAATTTCGGCATAGATTATGCTAAAGTGAGAGATAATTAGGAATGTCCAAAAATTAACGAGCATTGCCTCCATTTCACTTTGATTATTTTTACTGCAGTACTTTCACTTCTTTGATTATAAAATGAATATAATATTTTAGCAAATATTAATATAATATTACATTTTTATATAAGTAAAGTATCTTTCACTATATATGATATACTATTTTATTGAAGATTTTACAGTCAGTTCTTTCAACTTCAACTGTAAATGAATTAATACCTAGTGACATATACTCTGTCCGTCCTAAAAAAATTTCGCCAATGTTTTCTCAATGGAGTCAAACTTTGCAAATTTTGACTGTTAATTTATCAAATTATATGTCGAGTTGTCATGTAAGATCACTGTTATTAGATTTGTAATGAAAATATTTTTATTTAAATATAATATTACAAGTCTTGCTAAGGTAAAACGTAAAATATTATCAGTCAAAGTATGATCTCGAAGACTGAGAAAAAATAAAGTGGACAATTTATTTGGGACGGAGGAAGTAATATGATATGGATGTATTATTATTATTATTATTATTATTATTATTATTATTATTTGGATAGTAAGATGTAGTAATATTCTTGGCAAAAACAAAATTTTAGGTTTCATCAAAATGTAGAAATTAATATGCTATTAAAATTATAAAGTGATATGGAGCAGAATGATTATGGTGTTTTAGTTGCATTAGGAGTATCCTCTCTCCCTAATTGGGCTCCCTTGGGAGTAGAGAGTTGTTGATTTTATTCCAATTACGTTGCCAGAAAGTTATGGGCCGACTCCAAGAGGCCCGAATATTGGGCCTCTAGATTATTTGTTTGGTTATTCCTCTTGCAATTCCCTCCTAAATGCTCCAAGGGTCCATACTCCATACAATTCGTGAATAAATGGAAAATTTTAAGTTTTGGTAACTTTTAACAAATGAAAGTAAATTAAGTATTGTAAAAGTGATATTTTTGAATAGAACAATAGCTTTTTAAGTAGAAAGTAAATATTGATAAACGTATAAATTTTGCTAAATTTTATTAACTTTTGGTAAATAATTACTCAGTCTTATTTACCTACGAATTTCATAGGCCTTAAACCTCTTAGTGTGCCGGGAACCCAGCCAACCCAAGTTACCCAACCATTTGAGGGCTCCGATGATGTCATATTTTTGGGTTTACCGTTTACCCAACCCACATTTAGTTAGGTTCGTGCTTGGGCTCCAATAGAGGTTGGGACCCAACTCATGTTTAGTGAGGGTAAAGACCGGCTCCGGTAAAGTTGATCCGATAGACCTTATTTTAGCTTGCTAAGGAAAAATATTGAGATCTGAGAATGAAAATAGAAAATGAAGTTTGGATGAGGGTTTCCGTATTCATTTTGTCATTTACACGCGGAATTGTAGGCATTTGTTGTGTAGTGTCTTGCGATTTTATTCTTGATTCGGAATTGAAAGTGTCGTTTTATCTAGACTCTCATTTAATAAAACTGTTGTGATATTTACTATACTCGATGTTGGAACCCGGTTACCTCGATTGTCATTCCATTTTAGTGAATGTTAGTTGTGTACTAATGAAATCTGTAAGGAATTTTTCGCCGAGAAAAATGTATAAAATCAAAAACATTTTATTTCAAGTCTTGCGAACCTTGATAAAGCCTTTTATTTCAGTTGACCTTTTAAGTGTTGACTACTTCCTCCATTCCATATTAATTGTCATAATATTGACTTTCAAGGTCTTCAATATTACTCTTCGATTGATAATTTTTTACCTGATATGTTATTAACAATTGCAATATTATACTTTTATGATAATATGTTTCATTACAAATTTAATGGTGGTAACTTTATATAGCTACTCATTGAATATTGAGAAATTTATAGTCTAAATTTTTAAAATTTGACTGCACGATTTACAAAAACGACAATTAATATGAAACGGAGAGAATAATATGGTTGATGCTCCACAACCCACCCTCCCAAACTCTGTCTGTAGAAGCTCTTGTAAATATTCTTCCTCTATTTCATATTATTACTTTTATAAGGTACTTATCAATATTTATGTTTATTTATCAAAACTCAATTTTCACCATATCACTCATTTACCATTGAACTTCACATGCTAAAATACCAAAACTTAGGCCATATTCTTTTAGTTTGTAAGTAAAGTCTCCCTAACCTTACTCATTTTTACTTTACTTATTTTTTATTTCTTATTTACATTACCTAAATATATATAATATTACTTTATAGGAAAATTGGATTATAATAATCCTAACTTTTACAAATTGGACAACAATAATATCTATTTTCGGTTTGTATTCTAGTGGTCTAAAAAAAAATTGTATTGTAGTGGTACCAAATCCAACACTATATTGTTTTTATTTTTTTTCATGCACACCCCATATTATTTTTGTTTTTTCGTTTTTGCCCCCAAAAAGCTAATGAAGTGTAGTTACTAAAATAATTTTTAAATAATTTTTTTTGTTATTCCGAGCGATTATTATGATTTTTTTAAATGGAATAAAAGTGAAAATATAAAAAAATCGAAAATAAATTGAAAAAAGCTGGGAGAAATGTCATAAATTAATTAAAAATCGTGGTAAAATGCTATACTAAGTTTTGAACCAAATACAACACAAAATCTATAATATTTAGGGTATACTCTCGATAATATCTCACTACAATACAATTTTAATTTTTTTTACCACCATAATACAAATCGATAGTAGGGATTATTGTAGTCCAATTTGTAAAAATTTAAATTATTATAATCCAATTTTCCTACTTTATACTATATAATATTATACTTGGCTTTCCTTGTCCAACCTTCTATTATTTACCTTTCTTACCCTCCTTCACTATCATAAAGAAGTAAAGAACACCCTGTTTTTCACTATCAACGAATTTTAGGCCGTGTTCTTTTAGGCGGTATTTTGCGGAATGGTGTGGTAGAGTGTGGTGGAATTGTGGTAGGTTATTAGTATGTGGGGTAGGTGAGGAGAGAGAATGTAAAAAGTAGAGGAGAAAAGTGAGGAGAGAAAGGTAAGGAAAGAGAAAAGTAATGATTTGCGGTAAAATGCGGTGGGTTGTGACAAATTACTGTGTATGATTCTGCTAAAAGAATCCGCCTTATACACCCCAAAACCATAAAAGGTATAAAGTGAAAGTTATTTTGAACAGATAAGATCCCGGCGCACAAGTTTCCATTCCTAATGATTTTCCCTTACCTAGGGAGGAGATACTAACCTCTGTCAGACAGTCACAACAAAAAATACAGGGGGACAAATTTACCAGCAATTTGAACGAAAGCAAGAAAAAAGCCGAACAAGAAAGGGTAAGAAAAGAACAGATTACCGCAGGTAGCGGGTAAAAAAAAAAAAAAAAAAAAGAGTGGGTAAGTGCGTACAATGGGGAGTTTACACGAGTACAAAGAGAGAAGGCACGTGTCAACGACTCGAAGTTTTGGAGTCGTCAAGCTGTCCCATTTTAAAAACCCGGAGAATTGCAACGACGACTTCCCAGCGACTCACTGTGTATGAGATAAAGATTTTGTCACTCCTTTCTCAGTCTTCTCTTCCAATTTTCCCCCAAATCAATCAATCTTCTTATATACTACTGCAATCAATCCACTCAATTTTCTAGGTCTTTTCCTAAATCATTAAACAATCATCAATCCCCCTTTTCCAAGTAAGTTTCTCTTTCTCTCTCTTTCTTTTGTTCTTTCCGATTGGTTTGATCCGATTCTGTTTTCCTGTCCTCGGATTGTTTGAATTTTGGATTTTATTGATCGAGTAGTGTCGCGCCTTAATTTTGTTTGTTTTTTTGGTGGATTTTTGTTGTTTTTGTGATTGTTTAGGGTTTGTTTCGGTTTCTGCATGTCGTCGTTTCGTGGCTTTGTGATGTGTATTTTGGATTATAGTTGTGTTAGAATCCGATCGTATTTGTCTCTGGTGATTTTTAGTTGAGATTCTGGTTATAATCTTGGAATTGAGCTACGATACGTCTCTGTTTGAATGGTGTGAGCTTGAGATCGATTTTGAGATGGCGAATTGTCGTAGTGCTCGTGAATTCAATCGTATTTGTCTCTGGTGGTTTTTAGTTGAGGTTCTGGTTATATTCTGGGAATTGAGCTTCGATAGAACCTTGTTTGAATGATGTGAGTTTGAGATTTTGAGATGGCGAATTGTCGTAGTGCTTGTGAACTGAACTGCCTCTGTTTCTTTGAAGTTGAATATGTTGAATTGCGTAAAAAAGAAATGGTTTTTGTGTAAAAAAAGAAAGGAAGTAAATTAAACCTGATATGTGGAAATTCTCTAACGATGATTTAAAGACAGCTACCAATGTAAGGGTGAAAACTAAGCTTAATTTAATTCACCTCGGAACGAGCTAGATGAAGAATTCAAGGTGTGAAGTCTGAACCCTCTCATATCCTTATCCTTAATTATATGTATTTGCGTACACTATTTTTCAATTTAGGGTTGTGGAGAGGCTCTAGGAGTCCAGGGCTAAGCACGCTGCACGTGAATTTCTTGTAACATTGTTAGTACCTGGCTGCAATATAATTCAGTCCGAGATGGCTTCATTCACACTGTTTCTTGTTGGTTCTTGAGGCATTTTTTGAATTCCTGATAATGGATTAGGATATGGTAGATACAGTACCCTTGAGACTATATAGAAGCATGGTGAACGTTAGATAATGTCATAACATTTTTGTGATTTGAAGTATCAATGGGAGCAAATGATCAATTGTCATCCTTTTTGAGATATTTGTAAGAACACTGAAAATTCTGCATACCAGCCATGTATCAGACGTCTGGAGAGAGTCCATGCCAAGAGTGGACATGACTGTGATCAGTTGGTGCCATTATAGTGATGATGACAGCATGGGGGAGGACAATTCTATTTTGGTACTTTTCACAGTCATGTGAAAAATGCCATGAAATGACGTTTCAATTGCACTTTTGGTAGTTCTTGGTGTATTCCTTCTACTGGTGATCATTGTTATCCCATATTATCATCTGTATGGCATGCTGTCTTGTGTAAGGTGGTTTATTTGTGACTTCTTTTGTATAGTTTGAGTTCATCTTGTCCATATTCATTGTGCTATCCTCCATTAAGTTCAGGGTCTGCATATGCAACAAACATTACCCAAGATCATGGTTTAACACCATAAAGTAGTATTGCTCATGTAGATACTTTTCCAATTGGCTAATTGAAAATCTCATCTCTTTTAGTGATCATTGATTCTATGATTGTATCAGGGGAATTTCAGTTGGTCACTGACATCATTTCAGCACGTTTGCAGGCTAGCGTATAGTGGGATATAGATGTCGTGCTGAGTATCATTTTGTAGCATTCTTTTTGAAGCATGCCATCAAAGTCTGCTGTGGCAAACTCACCACACACTGGTCCCGTTTCTATTCCTCCATCCACAGTATGTTCTGAACAATGGTGGCAGGCTGCTGGATACAATCCCATAGGTGTGACTGAGGCAAGGGAGAATACGCATAAACATACATCAGTGGACCATCCAGCAATGATGGCAAGATCCCAAGATGACCACTCACTGTCAAATGCTGGGGACGACGATGACGACACAAGCAAGGACTCTGAAACTACTGGATCCACTTCAACACATCAAGGTGTAATTTTAAGCTCTTTGTTTAGTCAATTGGTTTCCTGTGTCGCATCAATAGGAAGGATGAAACTTAATAGAGCCGTTGAATTTTCTTATTCCACCTTTCTGTGGGGTGGCCAGCTGCTATGACAGGCTGCGTGTTTGTGTCGTTAATCCCTTCTTGTTTTTGGTGTTTTTCCCTTTTTTTTTTGGGGGGGGGGGGGGTTGCTTAGCAATGGGTCTTCTGTGAATAAAATCTTCGAAATTCCAGCTGTCTCTCTGTGAATGAGTTAGTTGATTGTGTGCTTATAGGGTTTGTTATGATACAGATGGTAGTTCTGGACTAAAGCTGCAGAAATCACAATATGGCGAGTCAAATATGTCCAATGTTGATGGCTTTCCACAGAACTCCCAGTTAGAGCTTGTTGGTCATACAATTGTAAGTGATAGTTACTACTACTTTTTCTTTTCGTTCTTCTTTTTTTTTTTTTTTTTTTTTGGGGGGGGGGGGGAAGGGTGTTCTTGTTTTCATGTTACATGTCTAAATGGACATTATTTAACTGCCTTTGGTTTTCTCTTTAGGCTTGTGCACCAGGTGCTTATCCTGACTTGTATTATGGAGGAATGATGGCTGCTTACGGACATCAGCCCTTGGTAGGTATCCAGTTACATTCTTGTCAGCAACATAGAAAAGGGAAGTGGGATGTTATTCTTAGTTTTTCCACTGTTGCCACTGTGATCAATGTCTGGGATTTGATAGTAGTGAATCTCTTGTGACGTGTTTTATATTGTGCTACTCCATTCCCAACCTTCATTTACGACAGTGAATACCCCCTGTAAAGACTTTTAGCTGAAGGCCGAGAACTCCATCCTCCATGCTCCCTTGGTTGCGCGACTGCCTCCTCCCTGAGCACCGGTATTAACGTTGATGTTATCATGAGTGTGGGTGCTCTTTCCCTTGTAGGAACAAAATAGTTAACTACATTCAACTTCTTTCCCTTTATCCCAGGGACCTAGTCTTATTTCATGTTAATGTTGTGGATTTACATCTTGTATTGTCCGGTAGTTGGACTTATGATGAATAATGTGCATTTTCATGTATATTTATCATGAGTAGGGTGCTCTTTTCCCTGTGGAAACAAAACGGTTACGGCGTTTGACTTCTTTGGCTTTATCCCAGGGACCTATTTCATGTGAATATCATGGATTTACATCTCATATTGTACCTAGGGGGTTCATGATGAATAGTGTGAATTTTGACGTTTTATTTATGAGCTTGCAAGGGTGAATATTCACAAAGTTTCCTGTGCTGAGAGTAGAAGGGCTCTCCATTCAGAGCTTGAACAAGATGGCTCCAACGAAAATCAATCTGGAACTATGAAATGTAATTGCAGGCCAGTCACTGGAGTGTATATAAAACTGGAGAAACCTGTCCCTGATCCTACTTATTTGGAGTATAGGGGAGAGCATAGCATGAAGGGTATAATTCTATTTGTGAATGAGCTTAAAGGGCCATTATTTCTTAGTTTTGATTTAATTAGATGATTCTATTTGCAGGAATAAGAGTTACACATCTAAATTACATCCCCTCAGATCACAGTTTAGCAGAGTCCATATTGTAATGGACTATATGCTTCTTTCTCGTGAAGCAAGAGACTAGGACTAATCTTTGCATCTCTCTTCAAGAGTAGGGTACTGTTGCATGTTGAAGGACCGTCTCTTTCCATTACTTAACCTTTCCAGTTATCATAATGGTATGATAGGGACTCTACTAATAGCTGCGATCAGACTCTAGTCTTCTAACTGTAGTGCTTTCTAGAAGAATTTAATGAACAGTCTTTCATTATTTTCATCGTTTTTTCGTTTGCACTTGTGCCTGTTAAATACTTGTGCAATTAAGCGCGCAAGATATCATCATTTTCTCTCCAGTAGTTGTGGACTGCTTTTGTTTCTGTAATGTGATTTTAAATGCATGATGCTATCTGTGTATTGCTTTGTGAACTTATCGCTTGATCTCCAATTCTAAATGTGCTTCTGTAATGCTAATTTGAATTGTGACTTTGTATAGCCCTAATATGTGGTTTCTAACCTCTGTAGTGTGTTTTGAGAATGGGAAACTTTTGCTCTTTCTGTTGGGTGGTGCAACTTTAGTACCTGAGTCTCTGTTGGAGCTGGACTTGTATTATTAGCTTGAGACTAACAGTTCATCACTTTAGAGTTTAGACTTAAGTTTCTGTTGAGCATCTTGACAGAACAGCTTCATTGCAGCCCTGTATAATCTGGCAATTGGGTCATTCTAGTCGGGTTCGTGTTGAAGCCATGTGGGTTGGATCAGCTTGGGTCAAGCATGGTTCAGGTTGGGTCGTTGGGTCATTTATGAATTAGGTCGATTTTGGGTATAAGATTGTCTTTTGAAAACGAACGACTCTGGTGAAAGATAAATTCGAGTCAAGTCTTGTTGGGTTTGGTTTCCTCGGGGTCAAGTCCCTTTCATGTCAATTAATTTTGGCACTTTCGGATCAGGTCGATTAATTTTGACATTTTCAAGTCTTAGTGGGTCGGATTTAGGAGGGTCATTTGGTCAGGCCAGGGCTTGTACTGTAAAATATTTTTGGGGTTTGGGACTTTAAGTGTGTGGGCTTCTTGTAATGCGACTTTCTGTGCCGACTTTCCTTTTCTTTTGCGCGAATAACATGCATTTTCCTGCCCCCCCCCCCCCCAAAAAAAATAAAAAAATAAAAAAAATTCTGTGGTTTTGGGTTGATGAGCCGTAATCCTTTATTACTTTCAGGTACCTCCCCAGTTTTATGGGATGCATCAGCCTAGGATGCCCTTACCCCTTGAGATGGCACCGGAACCTGTCTATGTCAATGCTAAGCAATACCACGGAATTCTGAGAAGAAGACAGGTCCGTGCCAAAGCGGAGCTGGAAAAGAAACTGATCAAAGTGAGGAAGGTAAGTGGCTTATCTCTACTAATTACCTAAAGGCTATTACACTTCTCATTTTACCTTTGCTTGCTGTGTGCAAAACTTGCTGTCATAACTGGGTTTCAAAAATCTTACTTATTGGCTTATTGCCAATGCCAGTGTTTTGCAATTTTTATTTATTGCTAGTTGAGATTTTCATTCTCCTCCATTGTTGTCCTGTCTTGTAGCCATATTTGCATGAGTCTCGGCATCAGCATGCCCTGAGAAGGGCAAGGGGCTCCGGAGGTCGTTTCGCAAAGAAGGGTGAAGCAGAGGCTTCAAATCACTCTGCCGAAGACAAAAACAAAGCACAGAGTACAACTGTTCAAACAGAAGCAGGCGGATCCCAGTTACACTTTCATGAGCCCCGTGCAGAAGTGTCAAACGGCATGAACGAAGCTCGAGCTGCGGAGCAATGGGGTGGGATGTCCACCGATCAGGCCCCAAGGCGGGCACTCGCTATTTGATCATCTTCAAGGACAATGGTCTCACACATTGGGTCTGATCTATGGCAGATCAACCTTCTCTTGGCTTGTTGATAAAGTCAAGCGGCAAATCATTCTTGGCTGGCCTTTTAGTGCTGTTTGAAAGGGGGGGTTAGGGTTTAGGAGAAAGTTGAGGAGTTCATAGAAGGGCCTTCTGTGGTAATCAGTCTTCAGCCTCACGATTGTGTACAGTTTGTTAGCCTCATAGGTATCGTCATGTTATGTTTCAGGAGGAAGGATAGAGAATCAGATGACTAGGCAGGGATATTGTTTGTAGCTCTTGTGGCCCCAACTTTTCTGTTTAGTTTCATGGAAGATGTTAGCTTGTGATTTGTTCTGATTGTAGCTGGATGGAGTATCTGTTCAGTTTCTTGTGGGATGGTAGCTTGTGATTTAGTTTCGATTGTATTGATAGAATGTCTGGAAGGAGATGTGGAACTTGGCAAACTTGCCCTCAGAATATCTGCGTTCGACAAAGACGACCCATTAGCATGAGTGCATACCTGTGTTTTAGCACTAGTGCTAAAGTGTGGGTCATTTTGGGATTACACCAGGCAGAATTTGACTGATCTGATCTGAAAATTGTCCCAAACTCGCCTGTAAGTAGATCCAAAACCGGCCTGTGCCAGACTTTCCTCGCCTGTCTGAATTGACAAGTCTGTTTAAGACGGTACAGTAAGTTGGTAGAGATTGATAACAATTACTCACTATCTTTTGGAGGGCGGAGTTTGGAAAACTGTAAATTAAGAAATGCTAATTCTGAATTTTCTATTAATTTAGTCAACAATGTTGAAATTAGGATGGAAGTTCATGACTACTTGACCTTTTTGGATCGGACAAATTTGAAATTTGAATATTACACGGTCAAAATTTGCCCACTTTTTATGGGCTAATATCTTTCACAAACTCGCTGACAGCCAACGTTCTCTTTGTACGGTGTTTTGTTTCTTGAACGTTATTTCGGTTTTTCCGACCTACTTGCTAGAATAGATTGGATGCTAAATTAAAGTTTAACTCAGAATATTGCATTTTGCCAAATCTTAAGGTAGTCAACAAATGAAAAGCAAGACAAGGTAATTGCAAATTTGCAACACTACTCTATTCCCATAACAGATCAAAGGATCCTACAACTTAATAGAGGGGGGGAGGGTGGAACAAGATGTGGCACTTGAAGCACTGTGGAACAAAAGTTGAGTATAACATGACTGAATCATAGGGCAACACGTGCAATTTTTTTGAGATTATCTGTTGTTTTCCTGCATGTGTTCTGCCATTTCATCCTCGGTCTGATCATAACCAATATCCACATCAATGTCACCTGGCGGTGGAGGAATGTCGGAGCTTGAGTCACCGCTAGCACCGGCAGATTCATTGTGGAAGTCTGTCACATTAACCATGTCACCTTGTTGCTTCATCATACCTGAGAGAGCCAGCTTTGGGGACCACTCAAGGACATCATCTATAATATTGGAAACCCGCTTCTGATACCTGAAAAACAAAAATTCAATAGCTTTAAATAAAGACTACTCTTGAAAATCAAATATCGTGCAACATGTACATGAGCTGTATGGTAATGTTTCAGAGAGTCCCTGTTATAGCATATAAACTCTTATGACCAGATATAGCATGTTGTTTTCCAATTTGTCTGTAAATGTTGGATTCTTGAAGGAATACCAATGGACAAGTGGTCAGAATCTTCCAAATAGACATTTTAAGGATTCAAATCTGTCCCAGTTGGTTGAGTTCTTGCCTTATCCGGGAAGAGAGGGGAGACAGGGATGCTGGGTTGTTGAATTCCCCGGTTACTCTCAAGTTCAGTTGACACATTCGGGAATCTACTCAGAAAACAGGAAGGAATGCCATCATGACCCAATAGGCACTGCTAGAGCCTTCTCTCTTCAGTCTTTATGTATCGTTTCATAAGCCTTCAATTGGGTGGTTTTGACTTTTGAGGGCTTCCGAAAACTATGCCACAAAAAGTGCCCACAAACATGATCCATGCTTTCCACAATGAATCTGTTCTTTAGAGTATTTGTAGGAGTTCAGTTTGTAGCTGAGTACAGGTGAGAGCACTCAGCTGATAAAATTCATTCAAATGCAATTTTTGCATTTAGGTTTCCTTATGGCAATGTTTAATTGTTGATAAATATCCCATATTTCCTTTTGAATTTTAAGCAGAAAAGATGAGGAACCCATTATTCAGTTGGAAAACCCTATTATACTGCTCATCTTGGAAAGAACCAAATCAAGTATTAAATAACTATACTGACACCCCCCCCCCCCCAAAACACCCCCGGCCCGCGCGCGGGAGGGGTGGGGGTGGGAGGAGGGCTACACCCCAGCTCATTTGAATCGATATCTTTCGCTTATCAATATCTTTGTAACTCCAACCATGATAACATCTACCATGTCTCTATTAGGGAGTGTATGGGGCGCCAAAAGCATATCACTTTGGATATACAATCCTATCAAATTTTATTGGAATATTTAGGGGCAACTAGAGGATCTCTAATCAGGAAGAACATTAAAGGAATTCAGCAGTAGATCATGTTGCAAAATCCAACACAAATACATTGGAAGTTTCAAAAGGCTAGCACAGATGCTTATATGGTCAAATGAAGAAAACATGAATAATAAACAGTACTGACCTGGCTCGAGCAGCTTCGTCAGGAGCATGGTGCCTCAAAAGTAACATGACCACTACCGACAGTACAGCATAGAAAAGCCTCGCAGTCCACTTTGGAGGCTCCTCTTCATCTTTTTTAGGCCAAAATCGAAACAACTCGCTCAGTGTTGCTTCTTCAGCAAGAATGTTAGGGAAAATCCATATACGTTTTCCAAGAACAATCCAAAGAATGCCAAAAATCACTGCTCTCACTGCCAACAAAATGAACAAAATCAACAACAGTAATCTTCTGATAGGTGACACGTAAATGCCAATTAAAAAGCAAGGAATGAAACCAACAAGAGCACAGTCATTGGTATATTACATCCAATTTGTTTCTGTTCACAAGAAAAATTCTGGACCTTTTCATTCATTTGAATAGGTTGCTCTAACACAATCCTAGAACACAAAACAATTCAATAAATTATCAAATCCCCTTTCCAATGGATTGTAGGCAAAAAGAAAGACAGATGCAATTGGATACCCAACAAGTAATTTATGTTTTTATAAACCACTCTTGTTGATCTATGTTTTATAAACTGCACACTTGAACAGAGGCTTTGAGAAAGCCAAATTTAGCAATTTAATTACTTGGGAGAATGGAGCGAAGGCTAAACACAAAAACTAAGACCACTAATCCAAAATCCCGTCTAGGGCGAGGTATGGAGGGGTCAGATGCAGTAGTCTTACCCATAAAATTTGTAATTTAGAGAGACCAATTGACCCAAGAATTAGAAATCATTCGCATCCTACCACTCCAAGGAAATGGAGCATCCTTAGCTAACACGAGACACTGAATAGTAATAAGCTATCCACTTTCCAGTGGTGTCTTTGATTTCATAGTCCACACCACTGTTGCTAACAAAAGAGAGACAACCACTAAATATGATCATAGAACGGATGAACCCCCAAGAGGGTATCCCATAAGAAAGAAACGCCAGCACATTCAGCTATGATGGCATACATAGAATACTGACATCAGTAAGGATTATCACTGACAGGAGAAACACAAGCATAAATAGAATAAGGCAAGAAGAGCTGCAGAGTCAACTAGAGAAGCTTCTGTAACATGTTAAGCTGCAAGGAACATACAGAGTAAAATGCTGAGGATGAGTAGAAGAACCCCAGCACATGAGTAGAGCACTGCCAACTTGGCCTTATGGGGATACACAGGAAACAAGCAAATTGCTAATGTCAAAACAGGCCATGAGAATGAGAGAATTGTCTGCCATAAGGGATGTCTCTTGGTGAAGGTCCAGACAAAGAAAGCATCATTATCTGAAAATGTTTGATCCTGAAAATAAATAGAAAATCAACAGATAAATAACCTAGCATGTAAAGGAACCAACATTGTAGTTAGTCGTTGGCTAAATTTGAAAAAAAAAAAATATTCATAGCAAACAATTACTATCTCTAGCAAAGCAGCAGGAAAATTTCCATATGTATGTACCAACTCAAACTGCAAAACTGCATTGACCACTAATAAAGGTTTCAACAAAAAAGCAAAGGGCAGTCAACCCCCCCCCCCCCCCCTTTTCCCCTTTTCTTTTGATCCCACTGTAAGTTTACAATAAATAACTAGGATAACCACAAATAAAAATTCAACACCATTTTCTTTTTCCTTCCATCCAAATATAGTTGCCAGATCCAGGAACATACTTTTCACAGGTAGGATGTTCACACCTTTGCTCCTAAGTCCTAATTCCTAATAATTTGACAGAATTGATTATTTAGGTCACACTCCAATTCGTGTGAGTGAGTGATTTTGGGTACTGGAGCAAACAATGAGCTACAAACCTAGAGTAAGATTTATCTTCTCTTAACAACACATGTATTCGAAGCAATGAAGTCTGGGTATAGTTGCTTGCACTACAGATTCCTCAAAAGAACTTTTGTGGATTTTCTAAACTCTTTTGGGAGGGGGTCCAAGACCTATATAGGCAACAGTAATAGTTTTTCGCCTACATCGGCACAAAATCTCACATAACAAAAGAGAACAAGCAAAATGCTTAGATGCACTCCAGGCAATCCACATAGCAAAACCTTCCAAAAGTATGGATGGAAGGCAGGGAGGATGAGAGAACTTACAGGAAAGATCTCCAAGTGTGCTGGCCATGTAGACAACTTTTTCTTTCCTGGCCGTACTGTCTTCACAACACGGTCACATCGTACTATAAGGTTTTTCTCTAAAAGAGTGTTGCCAATGTCTTCAGCTTCTAGACTACTGTCAGATCCCAAAATATCTCTAACCTCTGGGTGACTCTTCAAGAAACTAACAAAATCCTTTCCCCTGAAGTACTCTACACGAGTCTCCTGTAAAACAGCCCACCTCGACTCCAAATCTTTATGGTCCCTAACTTTTTCAGCAAATGACAGGTACATGTCTTTTTCTGCAGGTTCCTTCTGAAAAACAATTACAATTTGCATTACAACACATTCATAATCATTGCAGATATTATTATTTACATGAGAATATCATACAGAGGAATGTCAACTTGAGGCTAAAGGTATCAAGTACTCCTTACAAAACACTCTTTTTTTTTTGGGGGGGGGGGGTGGCAGTGAGAGAGCGGCGCACTGCAGTATATACTCAATAGTGAATACAACCAATTTACTGAAGACACATATAAGACCAAAACCATCAATACTAACCAGCAACCATTAAGCCATACCAAAACAAGAACCTCTTGAGATAACTCATTACGTACATTGAAAAACTAATAAAGCAGTTATTACAATATTACCTACGAAAGCATGTATTCAAACATGAGTTTGATTCCCCTTCCCAAGGTCCAAAAGAGAAACACGTGTATCCACTAGAGGAGCGCTCAATAATAGGAAGAAGATAGCTCAATGTAGCACAGGTTGGATTCACCCCCAAACTGGCATCCAAAAGGGACACATCTATCTACTTGGAGAGCAAAAATGAAATTGAGGAAGGCAGCTACACGCTCCATGGAGTACCGTATACCAATAATCGCCTCAAAACACAAATGAAAGACCAATGACTGACCTTAAAAACAAATATAGCCATAGAATTTTGCAACTTGTTCGGGAAACACATCCAAGACTCGCTTCAAATAAAATAGTAAACCAGAAACCCAAGTAGGCCTAGCTGACTCCATTCTAGCTATTTGGTACATCACAGTTTCAGTAAAGACCCTCCTCAATGTACTTGATGTTAACCTCCTTCCTTTCTTAATCTATAAAGTTACATAGCTACTTACCTATGCTGCTTACATTGTCTATATGCCTAGACCACAATTAAGATTGGTTTATTAATGAATTCCATCTCACACGATGCGCGCACATGCACACGTCCACACAAGAAGGAGCCTAAAGGAAGCTTGTGTCAATTGTTTCCTATTGAGTCACCGGACTTACCACAGGTAAGAAAGATAGGTCAAGATATCGGAGAGAACACTTGGCAAAGAGTGTATCTTCCCCTTCTTTCACTGCTGACTGCTGAGATTGTGTTTCTAACCAAAATGTCTTCTCTCGACTTTGCAACGATCACTACCCACACTCAGTTTCAGTTTCAGCAAAAAAATGACCTTAATAAGAGCTTAGGAGAGATGCAATCAAACATTTTGAACCATCAGCAAACAAGTAGAGATTTCCAACTTTTCTTGTCCCAAAGGCTCAATAAATTTACTGGAAATGCTCAAAAATCAAAATCAAGTCAACTAGCCTCCAATCGTTTCATATTACCATGAAGACTCAACCATTAGGCAGATACAATTAGCAAAATACCAACAAACGTAGAGTCAACTTTCACCCTCGAAAACAAACAACATTAACATAACCGTCATCAGTAGCACATTTACACCCCACACAAAATTGGGAATTTCCATCAAGAGCAAGAAGATTAATCCAACAAATGAATCAATCTCTGCAAACAAGCTGCAAATATACACTTGAAAATTTTCAGTTGATCCATCCCGCCCCAAAATAATTCTTCCCCGCACGTAAAAATTGGCGCCGTGATCATAATCTAGTGCCCAACCCTAGTATATTGTTCATTCGCAGTGACTAAGATGTTCAGTATGATGATCGCATCTCAATGCAGATGATGCGACCACAAATTGTACGATAAAACCGAGATCTGTGAGTGTAAAGCCCTAAATCCTGGAAAAATCTGGTTGCATCAACAGAAATGCAAGGTAAAGAGGAAATTAGGAGAGCGACTAACCCTAGGCGGAGGATCGCCGGCAACATTTTGGGCGGCTCCGGCGGCCGATCGCCGGACTTTTCTCTTGTCAGCAGTTGGTCTCTTCATCTCTGTTGTTTTTTTTGTCCCTCAATTGTGATTTAACACGCAGGGGTACATATCAATAATGGTGTGGACTGTGGACTGAGGATTTTGTTGTGTGCACACGGCAGATAAAATGAGGAAACAATTAAAATCAATATATTCTAAAATTTGCTAAATTATATAATTTAAAGAGATTCATTTCATTTTCAAGTGATTCAAGATTTGGAATTCACTATAAAATAATTAAATAAAAAGGAGATTTTGAAATCATTCGTTACTTACTACTTTAGATAAGGCTTAATTTGTTATCATCTACACTAATTGTAATATCGGATGATCTTCTAATATATTTATTGTGAGACGTGCCCATGTAAAACACGGCTCAAGAATGGCACGTCTCAAGAATCACGCGTTTAAGGTTTCCAATGGTTTAGATATTGTGCTTGTTGTCCATCACATATATCAATGTTCTATTGCTAGCTAATTTTGTGGAGAGTGTGGTGCACCTTCCCGTCTCACAATATAATTAGTGTAAGACGACGGATGTACACAACACAAAAGTAATTGTACAGGTGAATTTTTTTAGTCATTCAAAGTATGGGCATATCGCATACATAACTCACCCGTCACAAGTAAAGCAATCATAAGAATGAGTAATTCTTTTATTAAAAATAATGTGGCCTTTTCATATTCGATTATTAATTGAGCTACTTGATTAATTTCACTCAATTAATTCCTCAATAAACTTTTTGTATTTATCAAAAATATATACATAGTTTGTATCAAATGTGTTATAAATATGAATTTTATTATATTTTTCAAGTTTAGACATAATTATAAAAAAATAATAACGATTGTATTTTTGAATAAAACCATGTAAACCATTCAATGAATGATGCAATAACTTGATTCAATACACCTCGATTCGATTGGCTGCTATTGACAAGGTTTCTCTTCATAACTTTAAACTGTTGATGTGTTACCTACACACGTACTCTTACCAAAATATTCTCCAAATGCATTAATCCTTATAAAATTTTCGACATGAATAGGTAGATCTAAGCTAACAATGCCAATTGTTGACAAAGCATTATGACATTCTCCAAATATGATCAACTGGTGAGATGGTTACTATAAGATATACTGTCAATAAACTTCGAACTACTTTTACTAATGTTTATTAGTATTATTCAGTAGGATAATAAATATGGGAGGAGACACACAAACATCAAATTAGTGTTAATGGATGTAGAGTTAGATGTTGTGCTGTAACATGGCTGTTATACCAGCCATGGTTGTTGAGTTTGTTATTATATAGTCTGAGGTTAGTTAGTGAGTTGGTTAGCTCCTAGCCTCTTTTCCCTCTACTCCTCGTATGTGTTTAGCTTTCCCTATTTATATACTCATGTATAGCTGTTGTAATGTTCATGTTATCTGGATCAATAATACTCTCAAATCTTCCATATTCTCTTGTTTTACAACGGACAAGTCTAGATCGAGCACTATAATATTCACCAAAGAAATTGTGACCATCAAAATTTAAATCTTCATAAAGATAAGAAACCACCAACCCATACATAACTTAAACACTAAACTGTTTGGTGAGCTTGATATGACATATGCATCATGTCATTGAATTATCTTATCCAAATATTCGTGACCTCGAAGAAATCGAGTTTGGCATAAATGTTTCGTCTGAATTTCGATTTCAAACGATTTAATCAAAAATCAAGACACAATATTTTCCATTTTTCTATTGACCATATATCCAATGTTGACCCGTATTTAGATTTGTTCGAATTATCCGACCAAAAATACCCAAGAAAATCGGGTGTCAAACCCTTGCTATTCGTTAGATATCCAAACACGAAATAACCCGAACCCAAATTTTTGATAAGTGTAGTTTGATGGAAGTGTTCGTGGACTATGAATAACTCATATCACTTTAGGATCAACAAGGCTCCTCACAATACATTACACGTTACTTGTCAACAGTGATTGTGTGTGGTACATATTGATTAGCATATGCAATGCATGTTCCATAAAGTTGAAATTTTAGTGGGGTCCGCCCTTCTACATTATATAAAATTTCTATTTGTTGGAACTTCATTCCATCCTACCTACAACCATAAGAACTCATTCTATCCTTTTTATTATACAATATTCAATGTGAGTCCCTTTTTAATTAAAATGTTATAATTTTGGTGTGGGACCACCCTTTTCTTTTTTTTTTTAAAACGTTTAAAATTGAATAAAGAAATATAATTAGATCTATTCCATAGAACTATGCAGTGTTCTTAGACAAAGTTCCACACCATTAAATTTCTTGGGTGAAGGAAAATGGATGTAATTCTGTCACAATCCAATTCCCCGTTCCAGAAGATACTCCAAAGTCAAATAGCTTGATTTGATGAACTATTAACAGCATGCATACATACATACGTACAACATACCGCAACTTTTGCTTTAAAAGATATGGGCAATGGATGAATACTAACCACATGATTTTACAAGGCTTTAAATAAAAGGGGTCTCAGCTTCTAGAAGGCAACAAGATCTCCTTCGTAAATGAATGAATCTATTCTAGGATTTTGATGGCTACCTCATTGATACAGTCATTCTGATGTTATTTAGCAAATTATGGGTCATTGTCAGAGTTCATTGTTGGTAGAATATATTATCAAATTAGAATTTTATAGGATAAATTTAGCATGTCTATCAGACTTTATTCTAAGGATAACGATTAATGAACTTTATAAGTTGAGGGTAGATGGTAAGTGTCAAAATTTTATGATAAAAACTCAAAATATCTGTCATTTTTGTTTTGGCTTGTATTTTAAGAAAAACAAAAAATAGTTTGTTAATCTCAAATATGATCAAAATACTAATGATGTCCCTGATTTTAAATTTAAAGCATTAAGTATTTAAGTGTATTTTTCCCTCCCTCAGTCAAATGTTTTTTATAATTGTATAAATATTAGCGTTTGGTAAGGTAGTATTTTGAGAAGCGTTTAGCGTTTTAAGGAGCGTTTTGTGAAACGTTAATAAAGTTAAAAGTTTAGCGTTTGGATCAGTAACGTTTCATATTTTTCGGTCAAAAAATACCCTTTGAAAATTTTATCTTTGGAAATTTCTGAAATGTAATATGTTAATTCAACTGCTAAATTTACCGAATATAATTTTCATTTAAACAATCATCGGCTATCCACTACTTAAACCAATATTCACTGCTTAAACCGCTATCCACTACATAAACTTCTATCCGCTATCTGAAAACACTAATTTTACCGAATACAGCCTTAAAAAAGAAATAGTGGACAAATATTTGGAGACGAATGGAGTAACAAGTATTATTCATCATCACAGAATTTTTAAATATGGAAACTTTTTCCATCAAAAATTGAATGTCAATGGAGAGCTTTAAAAACAGGTGTGGTTGACAAATTAACTATTACCTATTACCTACTCACTCCATTCCTTAATAATTGTCACTTTAAAGTTTTGGGAAGATTTTAAGAAAATAGTATTGGAAATGATAATTGTATTGGAAATGGTAAAAGTAGGAGTTATATTTCTATTTTAGTCATATAATTGTATTGAGAATTATAAAAGTAGGAGGTAAATTTGAAAAGATTGTCATTAATATTGCATTGGAATTGTAAAGTGACAGATAGTGTGGAAAATAGAAAATTGATCAAAGTGACAGATATTGAGCAACGGAAAGAATATTTTTTTGGAATATTACCTGTTTGGTATATACTGTTGGAACTTTGTTATCACTTGGACTCTCCAACTTTGTCTTGAAAACGAAAAGTGTTTGTGAGAGGATTGAGAGATAATAGTTGAGAATTTGCACTTTATTGTGATTGTAAATCACACTCAATGAAAAAGCCAAGTTTGCCTTTTCTCAATTTCATCATACTTGTAAGGAAGGCAAAGCTAGAATTAAACAACTCTTTCTTCTGTACCTAACCACAATTCACTAAAAAATGCATTGTTTTGTGGATACCAACAATATTATATGGCTGACATATGTACTTGGATTCATGGAAATTTGAAAATAATGTGAAAATTCAACAAGCTTTTGAGTTTTGAGGTATATTTTTAACAACTAAAGATGTTGTCCAAACAAATGAAATACCGTTGAATATTTTATTTAAATCCAAGCGATCTTTTCGTAGCAGTGCTAAATAGAAAATCTTACCAGGGGGCGCAGGACGTTCGCGGAGTCCATGCCTTCCGGTGTTAGGAAAGTGCCCTAAAATCACTCAGTCTCTCGATCCCACAATTATTTGTTTCCTAATTGTATTAGGATATTATTTAGGTTTCCTTATTATGTTAGGTTTCCTAATTGTATTAGATTCTAAATATAATTGGAGTGGGAGTCAAGTTAGGTTTATAGGGAGTTTTCCCTATAAATAGTGGGTCTTGTTCACCTTGTTTGGTGTGGCCAATTTCGGGGGAGGTGTATTCAGATATTCTGAGATTTCGTATTCCTATTGGTGAGAGAAGTTGTGAGAGTTTATGTGAGTTGTTATACTCTCTTTCTGTTGATCTCGGGGTGAGATCGTTCGTTGTAATCTCTACCAATAGTGGATTTGTTTGAGGTTGTGCCGCCCGTGGTTTTTTCCCGATTTGGGTTTCCACGTAAAAAATCTTTGTGTCCCCTTTATCTTGCACTTATGTATTTTTCTCGATATCAAGTAATCATCTTATTTTTCCGCTTCCGCTGATCAATTCTGCTCTTATAATTAAAATCTTAACAAGTTGATATACGTATTGGGAATGTTTAACATGCATTGTGAAATGTATTTATAAATAGTTAAGTTGTCATATCTTTAAAGGATGAACTGTTATCTCCATTTTTATCGAACTACTCTCGTGTTCTAGATAAGCTCCAACTTTGAAAATCGATTTTTTTTAATTTCTAAGGCCCGTCATGTGTGCTTTATTCAATCTGATATCAAATTTGTATCTGCTCGTACCATACAGTGTTTTCAATTTCTTAAGAAGAACTTGGAAAGTTGATGGAGTTGGCTGAATTTCCGTTTGAAGGAGTTATAGAAAAATGATTCCTATGGTGGACTCCGATAAGGTATGTTCGACAAAAAAATTGGGTGGTTTTGGAATGAGGAAACAAAAGCGATCCTTCGTGCTTTTCTCATCAAAGTTTCTTGGAAAGCATCTGACAAATCAAGGTTTGTGAGTTGATGTAATTTGCTCAAAGTATCCTCTAGATGAGGATTTCTTCGCCCGGAAGTCTAAACTGGGGGACTTGTCACTTGTGGGCATGGAAGACAATTCTCCACAATCACGAAATGTTTAGGAAAAGTATTTGGTGAAAGTTTGGGACAGTAATGGTATTAAATTTTGGACGAACCTCTGAATAGAACTACCGATTACCATACTTTTAACGTGAATGTTAAGAGTCTTTGATTTCATTATGCCTTCTAGGGAAGGGATCATGATCGACTTCAACCGATTGTCAAAGACAAGTTTACCGAGACATTAAAATTGTACCTATTCCTATTCACCATGTTAATGATGAATGAATAGAGTTGTTTGGATCTTTCCAGTAATGATAGGTTTTTTTATCAAGTCGGCTACTTTGTTGGTGATTCCCTTCAATTTTTTATGGATCGGTAGGCCGATTTAGGGTTGTCAATATTATGGGTTCAATCAAGTTATTTTGGGTCTTGACTAATCGAATACTGAGACATAGGGCAAAAAGTTGATGACCAATACTCTGCTTTTTTGAGTTTATTATGGGTTAGAAAATTCGAGCGCTCATAAAATCAAGATTGAACAACAAAATGAGAAAAGTTTTGTGTTTGAAACTCGCAAAGTTAGTCAATGTCAAAATTCAAACAAAAAAATCGATGAGCATACCCAGAATGTTGTATTGAACAAGAAAACATGAAATCTTCAACTTGAAACCCACAAATATTAAATGTACAGTCTTAAAAAGATTCTAAATCCAAGTAAACTCTTATAAATTAAAAATACAAAATTGCAGATATGTATTATCACCGATATTGGCATACAAAAAAACTCAGCCTAGAATATTTTTAGCGCTAAGTTGAATTTTGACTTCAATTATTTTTATTATTCACCACCAAATTAAATTTATCGAAAAAATGATGTGATGATTAAGCTATTACACCCAATATTTTTTCTAGCTCAAAGAAAAGAGAAAAGTACGCATTTGTTAATTGTTACGTTGGCTTGACAAGGAACCCATATCTTGCATCTTCTCGATTCAAGTGAACATGAAGGGTTGGCTAAAAAGAAGCTAATTTGGCTCTCTTCCTTTTCTTTTATTTAAATATCATTATTTTGTGTGTTAACGTAATTAATTGCAATGCAAGTTACCGCAACCTACCGCAACATACTATAAATTACTACTCCCTCCTTTCCATATTATCTGTTACTTTAACTAACTTTCTTTTTTCTCATAATATCTGTCACTTTGTATTTCCAATAGCACATTAATTACTAATTTATCAAATTAACCTTATTAATTATATCTTTTTCATTCATTTTTCTTTTTTATTCACCATTTTCACATTTTCAATACACTAAATTAATGTAAATGGAAAGTTTTTTTGGTCTTTTAAATTATGTCCCAAATGACACTTAAATTGGGAAGGAGGGAGTATTATCTTTTTACTATTTTCATCGCAACTTATCGCAATCTACCGTAACTAACCGCAACGCAAATGTAACCACCATGTCACCTCTCCGCCAAATTTAATTCGACGATGGACGTAAAAATTATTTAGCGTTTAAATGCAACTTAGCGATAACAATATTATAAACTGAGATTATTTCCAACTAATTTTCGTAATATAAAGTTGATATGATTTCTTTTGACGTGCATTTTAGACTTTTCAAAATGTCAGAGTATTTGGTCCAAAGATTCAACTGTACACCAGTCAAACCTTTGAAACGCCAAAACATTTTCTTTTCTTTTGAAAAAGGAAAAAAGGAAAAGGTAAAGGAAATTGCAAATGGGTCCATGTACATGTACAACGGTCCAACTTACTGGACTCTTGGTGTTTTACGTTTTATTTCAAAAAAAATAATAAAAGTGTCTCATGTTTTAATGTAATAATTTTAAATTTTTTTTATTACAATAAATCAGTACGAAATGATATTATTTTTTATATAAATATTTAGGGATACATTCATATTTATTTTTAGTAAAAAAATGGTACAAAGCAGGTGAATTTTATATTTAGGCGTGTTTTAAATTGAAATATATAATTAATTCTAATATATACAAATAAATATCTTATCATGATAAACATGCTTAAATATAAAAGCCATTATTTTATACCATTATTGCCGAAAAATAACCCCTAAATATCCTCTTAAATATTTATATAAAAAATAATGTTACTACATAATTATTTATCATAATTCTTAAAAAGATTATTGGATGATAATACATCTGTCTTTGAGATTGACAATGATCGAACTTTTTCTTTCGATTATAATACACTAAACTTGAAGATCGACAATAACGCACTCGATCATTTATTTGGTGGACGCGCGATCATCCCTATTTTGAGGTGTCGTTTTTATATTTTTTCGTAAAAACTTTCACGCGTAAGAAAGACACATAAACAAGATTACTAATATTTTTTGGAAAAAATAGAAAACGATACCCAAAGGGATAACCACCACAACCACCAAATAATTGGCCTGAAATAAGATTATCATTCAATACCTCAAAGTCAGCAGACAGAAATCAAGAAAAGTTTCAATGATTATCATTCAATACCTCTAAAGTTCAGTATATTATCATCCAATAATCTTTTTTAAAATTATTATAATAAAATATATAGGTCCAATTTTTTTCTGTTTTATTTCAGAAAGCGAAAAAGGAAACGGGGTTTATTGTCATCTTTCTTTTCTTAGTTGTCTTAGAGAGAGAAAGAGAAATTTTTTTAAAAAAAGTCTTTCTTTAAACACACATTTTGACTCTCAGCCATGGCGGATCACTTCACACCTTATACTTCCATATCCCCCCACCTATCCCCTTTATTTCCTGCATTTATTCATTCTTCTCTTCAAAACCCCTTTTCAATTCTCTCTTTTTTCCTCTGAAATTTCCATACACAAACACCCCTTTTCTTCTTCTTCTTCTTCTTCTTCTTCTTCTTCTTCTTCTTGCTTAATACTCCTCATTTTCTGGCTCAATTCCCCTCAAATCTTGCGGGATCTCACCAAAAATCTTCTCGTTTCATCAAATTTCATATTTCATCAAGATTTGAATCATGGGTAATTGCTGTGCGGTCCCAAAATCCAAGAAAAAAACGAAACCAAACCCATTCGCCGGCGATTACTCAGTGAATCATGTTTCTCCGGCAACTACCAAACTCTACGTGCTGAAGAACCCTACAGGGCGTGACATACACGCGCGATATCAGCTCGGAAAAGAGCTTGGTAGGGGCGAGTTTGGGATCACTTATTTGGCGACGGATTTGGAAAGCGGGGAGAATTTTGCGTGCAAATCGATACTGAAGAAGAAGCTGAGAACTGCTGTGGACATTGAGGATGTTAGGAGGGAGGTTGAGATTATGAAACATTTGCCCAAACACCCGAATATTGTGTCGTTGAAGGATAGTTATGAGGATGATAATGCTGTTCATATTGTCATGGAGTTGTGTGAAGGTGGGGAGTTGTTTGATAGGATTGTTGCCAGAGGACATTACAATGAAAGAGCTGCTGCTG
Source organism: Portulaca oleracea (assembly GCA_029582165.1). Classification (NCBI taxonomy): domain Eukaryota; kingdom Viridiplantae; phylum Streptophyta; class Magnoliopsida; order Caryophyllales; family Portulacaceae; genus Portulaca; species Portulaca oleracea. The sequence goes on from CM055889.1 coordinate 6,980,089, forward strand.
CTGTCACCAAGACTATTGTTGAAGTTGTTCAGGTATGATTTCTATTCATTAGTCTTTTGATTCCTGATATCCTGTAATTAAACTGTGTTCACAATTTGATTTGTGATCTGGGTTTTGTATAATGCATTTGATGATATGATCCTTGATCTTTTGGGGTCTGAATTGGTATCCAAATATGTACTGTATGTCTGAATTAAAAGATATCAAGGGTGTTTGGTGAGATTTATTGAATTGGTAGTCAAATCAGCTGAATATGAGTTTGACAAACAGTCTATTCAATTGGCTGTTTTAGCACTGGTAAAGATTCGGGTTCGGGTAAACTCGGGTGGGGTGAATTCTGTCAATGTGAATATTCGGATAGAAATTAAAGTCCGGAACCGGTTTATTTTCCGGCCGGACACAGGATCAGACAGTTTGGACGGAACTAAATTTGGGTTATGATCGGGTTCGAACAATAAAATTTTTTTTGTCCAAATATCCAGTCAATGTCAAAATCGGGTTGGGACGAATTCGGGTCGGATGAAATTTTGCTAGTGCTAGGCTGTTTGCACTCAATAAGCTAATTTACCGGTGGCTGAAGACGATTGGAAATGGCTTTTTGTGTAAATGACATCTTAGTCCGAAAATTGTTCAAAATTACATAAGATGTCATCTTAAAATATTTGATACATATTTATGTTAAATTAATCATAAAGAGTATAAATGAATTTCAACAAATACCTTACTTAGAAACAACTAATTTTACTAGACAGTGAATTTAAATGTTCAATGCAAACACCCAATCCAAACAGTTAATAGCAAACAACCAATGCAAACAGCCAACGGCCAACTACTATTGGCCAAACAGGCCACTTGTTGACTTTGAGTCACTTTCTTGTATGGTTGCTCACTATAGGACATTGATGGATTGCATTCTTTCTATTAGAAGAAGTCTATGTTGTTTTAACCTGAAATGATACATCCCAATTGCATTTAAAAACTAGAGTACATATACTGTTGATAGAAATGAATGATTTCATTTGCTAATACCTTGTTAGTGGCCAAAAAAATTGGATTTTGATTTGTCTTTACCAGCTGGTCCTATTCTCTTTGTTTCTTGCTTGCAGGAATCCAACATAAAGTTGTCTATATTCTATTTTTTTTTTTAATTAATCCCCTGTGCTATTTAATCATTCATTTAATCATGTGGCTTTCTCTTAGTTCTGTTACATTTTAGTCATGAGGTTTTCATGTTGGCTCACTTGGTTGGGATTTAATCAGTTTACTCATGGTTTGTTTGGTTGGGTAGATGTGTCACAGGCATGGAGTGATGCATAGGGATCTTAAGCCGGAGAACTTTCTCTACGCTAACAAGAAGGAGAACTCCGCGTTAAAGGCAATCGACTTTGGGTTGTCTGTATTTTTCAAGCCCGGTATTGCTTCGTTTCTCATTTGTTGGTTTCGTAGTTTGTTAATAAAACTTTTTTTTTTTATAATTATGCGAAGTCTGTTGAAAAGTTTGCATCACAACAGATGCAGAGTTCAGCAATAAGTAAAAACCGACAAAACCATTGATGCACAAAGCTTCAGTAGGAGCTTTCAGGATACATAGCACTTCTAATTAAGCCTATGAAGCACATGTCGCACCTTTGATAATTTGTTAATAAGCTACGATGACATTCTGTATGGCTCTGAAAGAGCGCAAAATTTTTACTTAGAAAAGGTTGTGTTTGTGTTGTGCAGGGGAGAGATTTACAGAGATTGTTGGCAGTCCTTACTACATGGCTCCTGAGGTTTTGAAGCGTAACTATGGCCCAGAAGTTGATGTTTGGAGTGCTGGAGTCATTCTATACATCTTGCTCTGTGGTGTTCCTCCGTTTTGGGCAGGTCTTTTTCTGTTTCTACTTCTAACATGTTTTGATTTTACTTGAATTTTGGTCTTGATTCAATATATGTTGCATGCATCTAGAGTTTATACTTTAGGATATCTGAAAGTGAACCGTAAGTGAACCATTACACACTATTGCGAGTGAACAACCTTATATATATACAAGCGAACAATCGCACTATTTGGAACACAAAATCCGGGAGCATGTAGTAAATTGCACAACTGATAAGTACTTTCAACTTGTCTCAGAAACTGAACAAGGGGTTGCACAAGCCATTATCCGGTCAGTTATTGACTTTAAGAGGGATCCTTGGCCAAACGTGTCAGATAATGCAAAAGATCTTGTGAAGAGAATGCTTGACCCTGATCCAAAGAGACGGCTTACAGCACAGGAAGTGCTTGGTAAACAACAACCCTCAATCATTCGTCCGTTGCTCATCACTTAACTATGGTGTACCGGTTGTTCTTATCTTGGTAAGTTTCCATGAAAAAATGCAGATCATCCGTGGTTGCAGAATATCAAGAAAGCCCCGAATGTCTCTCTCGGTGAAACCGTGAAAGCCAGACTGAAACAGTTCTCTGTGATGAACAAGCTCAAGAAAAAGGCTCTAAAGGTATCTGTGAAAGTTCTTTTTTTTCCCCCTTTCTTTTAAGGCGTTCCCGTCATATGTAGACAACTTTACTGAACTGGACTAATTCTGGCTGGTTATTGGCAGGTGATTGCGGAGCATTTATCAGTGGAAGAAGTGGCTGGCATAAAAGAAGCATTCGATATGATGGACACTGGGAAGAAAGGCAAGATCAACATGGACGAGTTAAAGGCTGGGCTTCTGAAGCTCGGACAGCAAGTACCCGATGCAGATCTCCAAATCCTAATGGACGCTGTAAGTTTGGTCACTTTTATGTCCCAATCTATGTCTTACAACGACATTAATGCTATCCAAAAGCAGTATTGTCCTCGTGGCATGTCTCCTAGGCATAGTCATTGAAATAATGACGAGGTGATTCATCTGTAATGTAATTGATTCGACTTGTGCAGGCTGATGTTGATGGGGACGGGACTCTGAACTATGGAGAGTTTGTAGCAGTTTCAGTCCACCTCAGGAAAATGGCAAACGACGAGCATCTCCACAGGGCATTCTCATTCTTTGACAAGAACAAGACCGGTTTCATAGAAGTTGATGAGTTGAGGGACGCTTTGAACGAGGACAGTGATGCTGTCACCGACAATGAGGAGGTCATCAATGCCATTATGCATGACGTGGACACTGACAAGGTTAGGAGTCGTTAAGTGCAAGTTTATGGTCATGTTAATTAAACTAAACACTTTTACACAATCTAGATGAAATGTGCTGTTTTGAGATTAAGGGTGCGTTTGGTAAAATCCTGGGGAAAATTTTCCCAACTTCCCTTCAGAATTTTCCTGTCCGCTGAGTACAACAATATGGGTAAATTTCCCAGGAAAGTTTTCCAGCCAAACGCACTATAAAATTGATATGGGATTGAACTTCGTGTAAATTTGACAGGATGTACAGAACAATAAACTTTTGTTATGTTTGTTTTATGTATAGGATGGTCGCATTAGCTATGATGAATTCGCGGTGATGATGAAGGCCGGGACAGATTGGAGAAAGGCATCCAGACAATATTCTCGAGAACGCTTTAACAGCATCAGCTTAAAGTTGATGAGAGACGGTTCATTTGAAGTTTCTAATGAGGTCAAATGAGTGGATTGATTTCGGTTTTGCATTTCTATGGAGAAAGGCTAAAGAGCTGCAAGATTTTTTTTTCTTTTTTTTTTCCGCCGGCCTGATATGGGAAGCTTGGGTGTAAAAGGTTGAGAATCCTGGGTGGAACAACTAATAGTAGATGTTCTTTTTTTTTTTTTGGCTTTTTGTGGGTGTGGGTAGTTGTAATAGTTTTTGGGGAGAAAGAGTTGGTTAAACTGCTTACTTACTAGTATGTACATAAGGTCCTTTAAATTCTTGATTGTTTTCAAATGGTTTGTTCACATTTAGAAAAGTAATTGTATCTACCTCACAGAAAAGGGTTTCACATGATTGTATTTGTACCATTACCATTCCATCCTGTTGGTACTTTTAATTGGTAGGTGAAACTTGAAAATGGCTCTTGATTTGTGGTAGTTGATTCTGTCAACTTTCGATTGAATCCCAAAGTTGCTTTATATTTTTATTTATTTATTTATTTATTTATTTATTTATTATTATTACTGTGGTAAGCTTTCCATGTTAGGGAGATGTGACAAACTGGTTCAGGATAAGTATGACTCATAAACTCCCGCATTTTTCATCCAATGAGAAATTTTTGTTTTTAGTAAGACTTGGACTTTGGTAAAAAGTTTTTGTTTTCAGCAAGACTTGAATCTTGGTGAAAATATTGGATAATGGGGAAGGTTATCATTTAGCTACCATCTCTTTGGTAAATCGTTGTTACTTTACATGACTTGTAAGGTATAACACTCTTTGCGCTTTGAAAATTGCTTTATTCTTTTGTTCGTATGGGCAATGTCCCGTGTTGAGATTATTTGGTACAAAGTATAAACATGTATCATGTATGGTGGGGAGTTGTTAGGTACTTTTTGATTTGGTATCTAATCTCTCAGGCATTTTTTCTCCTGAATATATAAAGTGAAATGCGGGGCTTGAAATAAAAAAATGTTGTTGGGACTACTTATAATTTATTGGTTAACTCACATATTCCTAAAATGTTAATTTATCCCCTAAAATTTTAGATAAAAAAAAGTGTAACCACCAGCCATTAGAGTAAAAGACAGTTATTAGAACTATAAATGAGGGGAAAAGAACAAGTAACATTATTTCTCAACATAAAACTTAGCTGCACTTGATATTGTTTTTTTTTTTTTTAAAAAAAAAAAACTTTTTTAACCTTTTATCTTTTCGATACTCTAAACATGCCTCTATGTTAGGAGGTCTCAATCCCAATAAATTTCCGAGTTCCACAAATTCATGAACAAACTATCGAATATTGTCTTCAAATTGCCAATATTGTAATTCCTACTTGTTGCACAAAACTTTGATCAACTTACACTGTCAAACCTCTTCTTGGTGCCCTCAATTTTTACCTTTCATCTTTTTTTGGCGATTCTTCTAATGCGCTTGTTGCTGGACTCATCACAACCTTAGGTCGCCCTAAGTAAACATCCATATTATTAAGAGTGCAATCAATACCAGAATTGGCCTCCTCGCCATTAACCTCCTCACATCCTGAAGGTGACTCTCTAATGAGATAAACCTATAATACAACTTGCCTGTAAACTTTGGTCGAACCTCATCAACATTAATTAGATTCAGTGATAATTTTGCTAATTAATAGAGATACTAAGCATAATAGTACAAGTAAACTATACATGCTCCTCAGACCCTCTCTCTCTGAAAAATGTGTGGACTTCCCTGCCACCAGTTCTCACACGTTTTGACCACTAAATTGGTATCGGCAGTGACTCCTTCACGTTGTTCCCAAACCACTATCAGCATCACCATCGAAACACAATCCCAATCCCAACTTTTCCTAGATTTATACCACCACCTCTACCCACCGAAAAATCATTGAGGTGAATTCTTCAAGCTGCATCTCCCAACCAAGATGTCTGACATAATCCAAGACTACCTAAACCACGTCCTCTTAGACTCCAAAGAGTTCCCCTGGCTCAATCTCCTTGAACAGATTAGTAGGGGGTTGGTGGTGGTTTGGAAAGTGAGAGATATGGAGTATGGGGGTGGGAACTGGACGTTCGACGAGAGAGTGTGTGTGAGCAAGGGGCCTCTTTTCCAGATGTCTTGTTAGGTGAACTATAGTTCGCCTTTATAGATATCCATGGATAATCTTCAAATGTGAACTATGGTCATCAACCTTCATGGTTGCTGGTGGCGGTTATTTTGTAACTGGCAGGGTAGTTTCTCTCTTGACTTAGATAGTAAGTATTTCACCCTCTTTTGGATTGCTTCGAAGAGCAATCGGCTGATGTGGTGTAAGATTAGGCCTATGGTTAGTGTTAGTGTTTGTAAGTTTGTGTGGTCTGTTTTCCTTGCTGGCCCCTGGTTGGGGATGCTTGTGAGGGGGCTTGGTCTGAATTTTTTGTGCCTTGCTCGCCTTTTGGTTGTAATGTTTTAAGTTAATATAAGTCCTTTTCTTCCAAAAAAAAAAAGACTTGTTTTGTAAATATTCTATGCATAGATCAAAGAGAGAAGGATAAATCAATTAAACAAAAATAAGTAAATAAAATTGTCTCTCCACTTGATGTGCCACATCTTTTCTCATAAATTGGGACTGCATGGTCCTAGTATCCTTCATGATCAATTTATATTTTGAATTATTCTTCTGTAACACCCTGGTCTCCCGGTTGAGATACCATAAAAAAATGTGCACTTTGGTGATATAAATAGTCATTTCAATCCCTTTAACCCACGATTAACCATATACCTGAGGTGTTACACCTTCGTACAATCAAATCGGAGTCAATAACTCTAATCTTTTTCCAAGCAGAGCAACTAAGCGAGCCCATATAACCTCAGATCCGAAAAACACGGTCCAGGCCCGGAGGGTCCTTTTTTTTTTTTTTTTTGCCACCCAGGCCCGGAGGGTCCATATTCCAACCAAATAGTGATTCTTCAGTTAACCGTAAAATCACGAAACGTTTTTACCAACAGCTATGAAACGTATCATACAAACAATCTTAGTTTTCATCTCTCTCCTCTTCACTTGACTGCACTCTCACTTGCTCTCTGGATCTCAGGCAATCAGAATTTTATTAGGGTTTTCTTATCGACAATTACGATTCCGAATCGGTACATTTTCCTCAGATTATCTCTTTTAATCTATTGGATCTACCTTCTTAGTTAGAATTAGGGTTTTGATATTTAGATGATTTAGGGTTTCTTATTGCGTGTTATCAGAATTAAGCAGCGTCAGAGTAGATTGTGAACGAGGTATTAGATTGTTAAGAATTGATCGTTAGATTTGTGAAAAGAGGGCAAATTTCAGGAATGAAAGTGGGTGGATGGAGGCGGTTTCTGTGTTTGCTTCCTGTGATGATCTTCCTGCCCTATCTTTTGTCAGGTATACTTAATTGCACTCAACTAATTTTTGTTTCAAATGTCTGCTTTTGCAAGTTTGAGCAATGAATGGTGTTTGTTGTTTTGGGCAGTTTTAGAATTGCATAACTTCTCGACAACTGTAGACCAGCCCAAGAAACACAGTAGAAAATCTGATCATCTGATCCTTGGAGAGGCTGCTGGTCAGGGTCTTCGGGATCGATTGCAATGCCAAGGCAAGTTTGATGTGATTGCGCTTTGTGTTGTTCTGTGATTCTAATGTGATACTTGGGGAGTTGAATGATGCATTGGTTGTGTTTGTGTGTAATCTTGTGGGTAGTCATTGTATTTCTCCTTGGAAAAACTAGCAGTTTCTGCTGAGTGTGATCTTGGTTCGGATGTATTAACAGGGTCAAGCGTATACAAAAAGGTTTCTATATGTTGGGGATGTTGTGAATGGTGAAATTGTAAGGAAAACGCCTCATATGTGTAAAAACTAAGCAGCGTTCAGTCAAGAGCCCTGGGAAGTGGGAAGATGACATTAGTTGCATAAAGTATTTGTATCAACTTTTGCGCGTATGTGATTGTATTTCATGTTCTACTTGCTGTAGGCACAAAAGCTCTTAACATGACTCGTCATAATACATATGAAAGATTGAGTTCTGGAGGGAATGTCGCCTTTGTCACGGTATTCACCATTTACAATTCTTCAACTGACTCTCATGCGGAGAAGAAAAGCTTAGATTTAGTTAAGGTTGGAAACTCTTCCTACACAAAGTTGGAAAGGTCAATGGCAATCCTGGATTCGTTTATTAAGTTCATCGAGGTACGTGTCCTTGAAATCTATGAGATAACTGTTGTGGCTAAGTTTGTATCCCATGTCACGTCCATTGCTTCATTTGGTCTTTACTTTGATTGATTCAAGTTACGTTTAACAACCATAGAGGTGGTAGCCAAGTTGATGTATTTTAAAGCGTATACAGCTGCTTTCCCTGTCTATTATTCATTAAAAAGCACACTCTCAGCTTCCAGACTAGCTGTATACTGGAAAATTTGTTTCATTATTGTTTTCTCTCCTTGTGTGTTTGTGATGGACTTTGGTGGACATCTCAGTTACTACGCCAGAGAAAGTTCTGAGCCTTTTTTCTTTGTTTTCCCCCTGGTGGTGTCTGCAGGTATCGATGCCTCTGAGCAATGTAGTCATTCTTACTGATCCAGAATCTGATCTCCAGATTGATAGAGAAAGGGTTACAACTTACCCCATTCAAGGTGAATATTCACGAGACAAGTTGATGCTTCAAAGAATTAGGTCTTACATTGTAAGGGCACATTGCACTGATTTGCAAGCAGTACATTAGCGTCTATTTTGGGTAGTAGATACCTTATCATTCAGAGTCTAATTGGCTTTTTAAAAGCAAAATTTGTTTGGCTCTTTATTTGTTGCTCATATAAACTTCAGTACATCAATAAATAATGATGGGAAAAAACAATCCTTGAAAGTTCCATTATATTTTGTTGAAAGATTGCATCTTTCTGTGATACTCGGTTTTTGGAAGTGAGCTTCTGCATTCTCAGGATAATCTTTAAATTTACGAAAAAATAATCTAAAAGTTTAACCTGTTGCTATTGCATGTTTTAGTTGTTTTTTTTTTAAGGAAAAGAGGAAGGGGGGCGGGGGGGGGGGGGGTGGTTCTGACATTCATTATATTTGGTTACCATGCCAGGATAATCTCAAATGTAGTTTATTAGAAGCTAATTGTAATGACATCCAGGACCAAAATCTTGATGAATAATGGCTAGCCTGTCCTTTCTCAGGATGGAAAAGGGTGCAGTGATCAAATTATATAAGGCCTAAGCCTTAAATAACTCCAAGCTATCTGCATTTTGGCTCTGATCAAGGGTTTACATTGAACTACTTTCCTGTGCTTTGTCCTGTTATTGGCTTGTTAGTATTGATAATTGGTAATCGCAGTTTGCTTGGATAATATCGCCATAGGGGATTGTCAGTTAATGTACATGTAGTTCTTACATTGGATTGGACCTGTGTAATCATATGTTGTTTCATGGTGGTATATTCTGTCTGTTGCTACTCGGGGTTGGACCTGGCTGTTTGATACTACTTACTATATGCTGCACCTGGTTGTTTCGCTTATTGCTGCTACTGGAAGATACTTTATAGGATAGAATTTGCCAGCATGAGTAACAGAGAATGTTTTTGTTCCTTCAGAGACCTCATCTAAACTCCATGGCTGCAGAAATTGAGATATCTAAAGTTGAGATAGGAGTGCACTTTTTCTTTATATTTCAAAGATATAACAATGATTTTTAAAGGGCCTTTTATTTAACAAAATACCAGAATGTCTGTCAAAATAGCATCTCTTCCCTTTAATATATAATGCCTCTGGCCTCTGAGTGATGGAAAGTATTTTGGATCACTTACCGAAATCATTGGAGCAATGGCAAACATAACTCTGTAGGCACTGGTTAGCCACTCTTTTTACTATATTTCTGAGTACATTTGCTTGTTTTACTATGATCTCATCCATGTTTGTGTGTGTGTGTGCACACACACACATGCTTGTCAGCAAAGAAGTCTTGTTCTCTTTCTGGATATTCTGCAAACACCTCTTTCAAGGTAGTTGAGGCCTTATATATGTTCTCATATGCAGGCCTTCTTGACTGCAAAGCTTGAGGATCACAGAAAGGCACAAGGACAAGGAAAAATGAGTCACTACATTTTCACTGATTCAGATATAGCTGTGGTTGACGATCTTGGGCAGATATTTGATGAATATTCAGGATTTCATCTAGCCCTAACCTTCAGGAATAACAAAGATCAACCTTTAAACTCAGGGTTTATTGCTGTTCGGGGCACTGCAGAAGGTTTACAGAAGTATAGTGCTCTCTTCTCACTATCCCATATGAAAAGAAACTAAGATAAAAGAGATTTTTTTTTTTTTTGGAAGTTAAACGAGTTGATAGAGAAACTGTTTTATTTATTTATTTATTTACGTGAATATTATTGTTATGTCATATTATCAACCATGGGTGCAGGGCTAAGGATTTCCTGGAGGAGGTGCTGAAAGCATACAGTACTAGATACATGAAAGCTTCTCGAATGTTGGGTGATCAGTTAGCTTTGGCTTGGGTTGTGAGGTCTCAGCCGTCTTTCAATTCCAGGAGATTCTCGAAACCTATAGCTTTCATGGAGGAAATAAATGGTGTGTCCGTGTTATTTCTCCCTTGTGCAGTCTACAACTGGACTCCTCCCGAGGGTGCAGGACAATTTCATGGCATGCCTCTGGATGTGAAGGTGTGCTATTTCATGACAGTTTTACATTTACAGCTTTTTACTGCACTGAAATGCATACTGATGGTTCTATTCACAAATAGGTTCTTCTTAAATCTTAAACCCCCCCCCCTCCTTCCCCCCCCCCCAAAAAAAAAGAAACCCTTATGTTTTTTATGTGCCAACATCGGTTGAGGTAAGACTGTCTACATTTGGATCTCCCTAGATCTTGCCCACATATGTGGGACCTACACCGGGTAATGGTGTTATTGTTGTATGTAGACCTGTCAATTCAGACTTGCGCGTCGGTTCAGTTTCTGGTTCATTTAGGTTTCGGGTTTGAAAATCGTGTTCAAAATCCTAAACTTTGGGCCAGGTTCAGGTTGATTTCGGGTCGGGTCAAGTTCTGCCAGATCTTGTTGTATGTTTTCTTATGTCAAGCTCAGTTGTTGCTTATGGCTTTCTAGGTGGTTCATTTCAAGGGATCGAGGAAGCGATTAATGCTGGAGGCTTGGAACTTCTACAACTCGACTTCAAACTTGGATGACATGTTATGTCTCATCCTAGCGAGTGGAAGAATGAAATACGACTTCTGAATTTGATGCATATTTGCATTAAATTGGCATCTTGGTTGAGTTGAGTTGATGGTAAGACGCAATGTAAGAATCTAAAGGCTTTTTTAAGGAAATCTATCTTGTTGTCTTGCTCAACATTTGTGGGTCTAGGAAGACCACTATTTTTGCCTCTGAAAAGAGATGGTGATGTTTTTTTTATAGGCCAAGGGATGTGTCCATTTGTAAAATGCAAAATATGCTGTGGGATCATATCATGTGTGTGTCCTTTTCAATTTGTGAAAGGAACAGTGGTCTTAATCTGTGTTTATTAGAGAATCATACTGTATATGTTAGACAGGAGCAACAATGCCTAGTTTTTCGCCATTTTGTGTGTAGTCACAGGTTTTCAAGTAGTTTTTGCAAAATGCGAATGTCACGTCAAAGAATGAGCCTTTCTTTGCAAGTTTCTTGGGCTCTTATTATAAGGATAATTGCCAGTAAGCTTTGCAGGTCGAATATGTTGAATATTAAATTGTCTATAACAAACATGAGTGTCAACTCCACAATTTTAATGGTAGGAAAATCTTTCGCTTTCACCATTAAACAATAAACATTGAGTATCATGATTTTTAGAAAGAATAGTGTATTCTTATGATTAATTTTAAGTATGTTTTACAGTTCCACATTCCAAATTGGGCAACAAAATGAGTACATATCTCAAACTAGGGTTTTATTTTATTTTATTTTATTTTATTTTTGCAAGAAATGACATCACAGTCTCGAAATACAACAAAACAACACAAATTGTACTAACAGAAAGAAATAAATATAAACAAGAATGCAAATCTAACGACCCACATCAAAACGCCGCTGCTTCGCTTGTTTCGCTAAGCTATGCGTTTGTGGAACCGCTTGCCGATCAACTACTTGGAACATCCCCATCCTGAATTCGGACGCGATATTGCCAAGCCACGACATGCTGGCTTGAACTTCCTGTTGACATGAAGCTGGTATTCAGCCACAATTCCCAAATTAGCCTTCCTCTTCCTATTCCTCAAATCCTGCCTGTGAATATGTATATAATCCGTCCCAAGCCTCGTACACTTGAAAGTCTTCTTGCCCTTCTTCAAATGTGAGTAGGTAGATCCCGGCCCAAGATTGTTGCGGTGATGAATCCTCCTACCCTGTTTCCTGCACTCAAGGTTAGTCTTACCTGAAAATCGAGCCCTGTCCCTCTTGCGAATTTTTGGTAAAGGGCGATGCTTGTCGAGAATCTTGTTCAACCTTGGAGTAATATTGCAGCCAAAAGCAAACTCTGAAGCTTCAGGAGTTGTTGTGACAATCCTTACTTTCGTCCATGGCACACTCCTTCTCCCCAATGACTAAATGCTCAACTACAGTAGGCTTCGCAAAACTGTTTGAAGGTGGCATTTCCGTTTTTGCATTGACTTTGACCTTCATATAAGTGAAACTGAGAGGGTCAAAAACTTCGAAGTGATACCCTTTGAGCAGTCCTTCATATGCTTCAACGTTCAATGACAAGATTTGACCATCCCGTCGCTTAGAAAACGTGAGCCTTGGCTTGACTTGTTTGTGGACGCCTTCTGAGGAAGAGGCGTCTGCTAGAGATTCGTAGAGCTACAACTAGCCCGATCCTCCACGCTTGTCATGGGAGTTTGAAAAGCAATGATAAAACAGTTGCGTGACTTAGTAGGCCCTGTAGATCCCTGGGTGGTGTGTTTGTTGGCCACCCCCTCGCCTACACGAGGCTCCTCTCTTCTCTCCTTTCTTCTTCTTGGAACCTTAACCGACTGCACCCCAGTAGCCTTTGAGCCTACATCTATCTCAAAATTCAATCTTCTAGTTTACTATAGCTTCATGGCTTGATGTTAATTTTACTTTTATTAATGCTTAAATAAAATATATTCAAAAATATATAGGATTTGTTGTTTACGATACATAATAAGTACAAAATCACAAATACAAAATCATAAATCATTTGCGTTCATCCGTTATTATTTATTATTATTATTATTATTTAGGGAAATTGTATTCTAATAATACGAACTTTTGGCCATATAAGACTTAATAATACGAACTTTCGATTTGGTGATGAATAATATGAACTTTGACCCCCTGTTGCCCCCAATAACACGCCACCGAGTTAAGTTGAACTTAACTCAGTGGCGGGATGACGTGGCGGCGGAGGATATCCCAGCCAGCTTTATTTTGTCCACCGAATTAAGTCTTATATAGCCAAAAGTTCGTATTAATAGAATCCAATTTCCCTATTATTTATTAATGTTGTTTGATAGACAACGTAAATTAATACTGCTCAACACTTGATTATTTTTCAGTAATGTTGATCAATATTGGTAATTTGGTACGATACTCACATAACCAATTGATGATATTAATTAATACACAATAATACATTATTCATAATATTTAAAGAAGACTGGCCTACATAAACTAACAAAGGTGACAAAAAATCAAATACAAATATGATTTTTCCACTAGACTAGAGAATAAACCAAAAGCAAAAGAGATCCAAATTTGAAAGTGAAAACAAACACAAACCGAATCCCCCAGAGTAGTGTTTGGTTGGACCACCACAAATAACCAGCTGACCTTAGCGCTGATGTTAGAGGCACCCTTCATTTTACACATTACTTAGCCACCAACAAACACAGCATATACCATTACAAGCAGTATTCTTTTTCGTCTAGATACATACCCACCACACTCCCAAACTGGTAAAATCCAAACAACAAACAAAACCATTATATATATTTAATTTTGATTCCTTCACAAAAAGTATTCATTTTCTTTTTTCAGCTGTGGATCCCCACTTTGTCATTCTCTCTTTCTTCGCCCTCTTTCAGTGACTTCACTTTCAGACTCTCTCAAACCCCTTTGAGAATTTTTCTGGGTTTTCGTTGGATTTTTACCTCTTGTGGCATGACGACGTCGTTTGGAGCTGCAAACTCCGCCATTTTCAACGACCCGAAGCTCCAAATTCAGGGGTTTAACGGGTTGAGGCCTTCTGGGTTGATTTCTTTGCAGAGAGCGAATCATGGGGTCTCCGTTTCTTCCTCTAATTCGTCGATCATTAGAGCCGTTTCTACTGTAAGATTGATTTGATTAATCATTTGATTGCAGTATATTTTTATTTCTTTTGGGATTTTTTCATCTGGGTTTTATGATGGAATCTGAAAACAGCTCCGAAAAGTGCAAAAGTTTTGTTTTTCCAAATGGGATTATGAAATGAAATGCATAAATCTTTGTAGATCTCGAGAAACCAAAAGGCTATGTTTATTCAATAAATAGCTAGGGTTTAACGTACAATTAGGGTTTTGTTTTGGCTCTGATTATCATCCATGTTTCAGCTTTTCCTTAGTTGAACTTTGCAGTTTTTACTTGCTTCATATGTCTGAAATCTTCATAAATACCTTGGTTTTGAAGGGGCATATGATATTGAAATCTCAATAAGTATCTTGGTGTTGAAGTTGAGGATGTGTATGAAATCTAGATAAATATCTTGGTGTATGTTGTTGAAGGGATGGAATATGTACATGTGATTGTAAATTAATCTGCTTTGGTTGGTTGCTGGTTGTTTCTTGGTCTCTTTTTACTTTCAAAAATTGATCTATTACGTGCGCCTGGAGTTTATGCTCTGGTATGTGTGCAAGTGAACAATTATACTATCGAGCATGAACAATCTAATATATGAACAATAACACTATTTGGAGCACCGAGCATGTAATAAATTGCAGTTATTTGGTGTATCCGTAATTTCTCCATCTGACTTGGGATGATGTATACTTGCAGCCTGTTAAACCTGAGACTGCTGCTGAGCCTAAACGTAGCAAGGTCGAAATATTCAAAGAGCAGAGTAACTTCATAAGATACCCTCTCAATGAGGAGATGACAAACGATGCTCCAAACCTAAACGAGGCTGCTACGCAGTTGATCAAGTTTCACGGGAGCTATCTGCAGTATAATCGTGATGAGAAGGGTGTTAAATCCTACTCTTTCATGCTCCGCACCAAAAACCCTTGTGGGAAAGTGTCCAATAGGCTCTACTTGGTCATGGATGATCTTGCTGATCAATTTGGTATTGGGACGCTTAGGCTTACAACTAGACAAACATTTCAGCTTCATGGCGTACTGAAGAAGGACATGAAGACAGTCATGAGCACCATCATTAAAAACATGGGGTCCACTCTCGGCGCATGCGGTGATCTCAATAGAAACGTGCTCGCTCCTCCGGCCCCGCTTGCGAGGAAGGATTACTTGTTCACCCAGGAGACGGCAGAGAACATTGCCGCTCTATTAACTCCGCAGTCGGGCTTTTACTATGATGTGTGGGTTGATGGGGAGAGGATTATGTCGGCCGAGCCCCCTGAAGTGGTGAAGGCCCGTAATGATAACTCGCATGGGACGAATTTCCCGGACTCTCCCGAGCCGATTTATGGAACTCAGTTCTTGCCAAGGAAGTTCAAGATAGCTGTTACGGTGCCGGGCGATAACTCGGTCGATATCCTTACGAATGACATTGGTGTTGTCCTCGTTTCAGATGAGAATGGGGAGCCTCAAGGTTTCAACATATATGTGAGATATGAAATTCTACTCATTTTCGCATTTCCTTTTCACGTGTCTTGTCAGCTAGGGCTTGGTTTGGATAGTTAAAAAAGATTATGTTTTTCAACTTAGACTATTATGGACTAAAGTAAAATGCGTCGCGAATGATTTCTAAATCTTGGGTCAGTTGGAACCCGTCTCTCTAAATTGCAAAATTTAGTGGTGAGACTACTACATCTGACTCCTCCATACCTCGCCTGGGCGGGATTTCGGAGTATTGATTTTGGTTTAGCTAGAGCTTGTTCTGATTACTAACTTCTATATCAGGTTGGAGGAGGCATGGGAAGAACTCATAGAGTAGAAAATACTTTCCCTCGTCTCGCAGAGCCGTTGGGTTATGTGCCAAAGGAGGATATATTGTATGCTATTAAAGCTATAGTTGTGACGCAGAGAGAAAATGGTAGAAGGGATGAAAGGAGGTATAGTAGAATGAAGTATTTGATCAGCACTTGGGGAATTGAGAAGTTCAGAAGTGTTGTTGAGCAATACTATGGGAAGAAATTTGAACCGTTCCGCGAGTTGCCCGAATGGGAGTTCAAAAGTTTTCTGGGATGGCATGAGCAGGTATATACATGTGTTTTCTTGGAATTCTGCAATGCATGTTGTATTGTTGTGCTGCTTAGCCAGGATAATCATGATGAGTACTATCTATTATTTACCTGATGTACAGGGCGATGGAAGTTTATTCTGTGGCCTACATGTTGACAACGGCCGTATAAAAGGAGCAATGAAGAAGACTTTGAGGGAAGTCATTGAGAAATATAACTTGGATGTGCGTATTACAGCCAATCAAAACCTTATCCTGTGTGACATTCGACGTGCATGGAAACAGCCCATCACTACAATGCTTGCACAAGGTGGTCTGCTGGTAAGGTTCACACTATCCGTTGCTCTGTTGTTTTCTTTCTTCTCACCTTATATCCTCAGTTTTACCTTTATCCTATTTCCCCGTTTTTGAAAGCTGTCTGTTGTTCTGTGAAATGCTTAAAGGAAAAATAAAAAAGGAGGTCATCTTAGTTCTTTGATTATCTAGCTTACTGCTATTATCTGGACACTCAGAAGTCAGAAGCGCGTATGATTAATGAGTATCTATTTTGTTGAATACAGGAGCCTAGGTTTGTTGATCCTCTCAATATAACTGCAATGGCTTGCCCAGCTTTGCCCATGTGCCCACTGGCTATTACTGAAGCAGAACGAGGAATCCCTGACATTTTGAAGAGGGTTAGGGCTGTGTTTGACAAGGTATTTTATGTTACTACTGGTTATAAATCCAGTAATGAGAAAATTTGTCTAATCGTGGGATGTCGTGCTTACAATAAGCTTTTTTCCTTATCGTTTCAGGTTGGCCTGAAGTATAATGAATCTGTCGTAATAAGGGTGACGGGCTGTCCTAATGGATGCGCGAGACCCTATATGGCTGAACTTGGGCTTGTCGGTGACGGTCCCAACAGCTATCAGGTATGCCAAGATTTAGAATCATCTCAAATTCATGCGATATGTATGTAATGAATGGGTGATCATCCTAGATGTTTACACAAATAATGTTGTTTTGTACATCAACAGGTATGGCTGGGTGGTATGCCCAATCAAAGCACATTGGCACAGTGCTTCCTGAACAAAGTCAAGCTACAAGAGCTAGAAAAAGTTCTGGAGCCATTGTTTTACCACTGGAAGCGCAACCGCAAAGCCAAGGAATCATTTGGGCAGTTCACCAACCGCCTGGTGAGTGTTGAACACGATATAAAACTGAAAGACTGATTGCTAACTTTGAGAACTAGATTTTGTTGGGTTGGGTTGGGTTTTTTAGACCTGGCAAAACTGACCCAATCTGGACGACCCACCCGGACCGGCCCAACTTGGACCTGAAAATGGCAAAACTAATCAACCCAAAATGGACCCGACCCAATGAGATCCGACCCCAAATTTTTTTTTATCAAAGTAGTTCGTTGTATTACAATAATCTTATCCGACAAAAATAACGCGGTCTGAAACCTTGTTGACCCAAACCAAATGGGTCCAACCAGGACTAGACCTACCAAAAGGTCCAAAACTGACCTGAGATTCAAAGCCCTAACCAAAAAAAGCAGAACCGACGTGCAGATGGGAGGCCCGATCTTGACCCGAACCAACCGAAACCGATCCGATCCGAAAACCGGAAGTGACCTGATTAAGATCCACACCTGAATGACATCAAACTAGAACCCAATCTGAAAGAACCACACCGAACCAACCTGAATAAGACTCACTCGAACCTATCCGTACCAAAATTAGTTGACCCTATGCGAACTGAACCGATCTTCCCCCGAACGAATTCACTTGTTTGCTAAGTCTTATCCGAACCCCACCCAAATGACCCGATTGCTAGGTCTAGTTTTATTAGCATTTGGTGCATTCGAGAGACTCATTTTCTGACAAAACCATTGTCTGTTCCAAGGGATTTGAGAAACTGCAAGAGTGGATCAACAAATGGGAAGGGATTCCAGAGTCAACTGGTGCATTCAACCTGAAGCTCTTTGCTGACAAAGAAACATACCAAGCTGTAGACGAGCTCGCAAAGCTGCAAAATAAGACTGCCCACCAGTTAGCAATCGAAATCATCCGCAATTATGTTGCTGCCCAACAGAATGGCAAGAGTACTGAATCAAACTGATGTGTTTCAATATTACACATCATAATCTGCTCATAAAAGTCGGGCAAGAAGCTTTGCTTTTTGCATACCTATGCTGTTACTGCTTGGTAACGGCTCCAGATAGTCTTTTCTTTTCGCATCATCCCTTTTCTTTGCTGAAGTTTCGGTGTTAATCTTATGCCATCGATTTTCCTGTATGAGAGTATTTATTTGCAGCTTTGTAACTGTGGCTGCTTGGTTTTATCTTTGGTTGTGGATTCTTTAGTTTTAGGATTGTCTAATGCTCTGTTTGAAGCACTTGTAATTTTGAGCACTAGCATAAGATTGAGATTTCTTGTTGATTTTGACCCGAAAAAATTGCCTCAAGAGGTTTAAGTTGTGGCAACACTGGTGGTATTAGCAAGGAATCCATTGTAACATGCTTTGAGATACAGGCCATGTTTCAGTAGACAATTTTTTGGTATCAAAAATAATTTTTTCGAGGCTAATAGTTTTTTTTTTTTGGCAAAGCCAAAATGCTATTTTTGATATTAATTTCTGGACTCAATAAGCTAAATTTTAAAAGGAATGTTGGGCAATATACTGTGGGGTATTGAGCTGTAGCATAAACCACCGGACACTAGACTTTTTTTTTTTGGCTAATGCATTGTGTTTGTGTAAAGTGGAGTAGTATATTAGTGTTCAACTTTACTAATTTTCACCAAGTGTGTATATTAATGATAAATAGGTTTACTAATTTTATTTTAGTGTTCGCAAATCCTTTTCAAAAGGCTATTGGGAGTAGTTTTTCACGAATAGTTTGTGACAAACAACTAATTTTGCTAAATGTTTCTAGTGTAGATAGCTAATCTAAACAGTTGAGTTAATAATTAATTCAAACTGCAAACTGTTGCTACCTTCATTTCCAAATGATTGTCAAATTATGTTCTTTGTCCCTTTTTTATTTATTAATTTTATAATAATTAAAATGTTCCCTTCATTAGTAAATGTAAATTTATTTTATTTTATTTTTCCTTCTTTTGTACCAAATAGCTTGGAGACATATTTGGTTAAGTGTCAACTCTTACTCCTATAGCATTTGCTTTGGAAAAGTAATTATGGTGACAATCATATAGGGCAGGAGGCAGGCCCGTTCTTTTATGCGGCTGACAGGCTGCAGTGTCACACTGCATCGCAATTTTTCATATTCCATCATAACCCACCACAATCTACCATAACCCACCACAATTTACCTTTTCAATTTTAATTTATCTTTTTATTAAAAGTTAAACTTTATTTACCATCGCATTTCCCAACATATTTACAATTATTTAAACCACAACCCATCACAACTTTCCACAACTCATCACAACTTTTCTCAACCCACCACAGTCGACCACATTTCCTTCACACCACACCGCAGCCAGCAGTATAAAAGAATGGGGCCGCAATAGTTGTCAAATTAGGCACATGCTAGGTCGGAACTCGTAAGTCATTAAATTACATTAATTAATGAAATCATTAACTCGTAAGTCATTGTAAATGACATACTGAATCACTAAGGCTCTGCTTTTGTCTTACATCACGCTGCATCTATCACAATTTATCATACTAACCACAAATAATCAGATATTATCATAGTGTACCAAACCTTACCACAATAATCATACTTTTCTCTACCACATTATACAACATTACATGACACCATTCACATTTTTACTACACCATACCATTAGGGTTGAGAATGTACCAACAAAACAAACTCTGAAATTGTGTGAGAGTGGGAGACAAATTTGATGCAGTCAAAAGTTGTGATTCATCTGCTCATATAATCAGGTAAACCAATGCAGCCTCAATTTTATATTCATATTCATACAAATGAGCCCATACAAACAATAACAACAGGGATAAAAACACGTTCAACTTCAACTACAATTAACAGTAAAACCTCCACCATCAGATTTCCTCAGTTACGGCAGATACTGGCCGTCGGATTGGCAACACAGACGGCTGCATACTTCTTCTTCGCTTCTTCCGTCCCCCTCTTAGGTTCATCCGCCATGGCCACCTTCGCTAGGGAGCACGCAGCAGCTGCTGCAGCCGCGAACACCAGATCCCTTCTCTTCGCGCTCTTCTCCTGCTCGCCGGACTCTTCTGACACCTTCATGGCCTTTGCCACCACCACACCACGACGGAAGGTGATCGGCCGGCGGCTGGGCACGTTGGTTGTTGCGGCGGCGGCGCCGAGGAAGGAGGATGTCATGGTGATGGAAGCCATGGTTATTAGTTAGGTTTGGATATGTTGTGTTGTGTTTTTCTGGTGCGTGTTTGGATGGAGAGTTTTTATGGAAACAGAAAGGGTGTATTCTCTTATCCAGAGAAAAGGAGCTGACCAAATGGGAAACTGCCACGTGGTAGCCTTTTTATCTTTGGTGAGTGGCTCCTGCTTAGGTTTTGCACAGAATAGAGAGTATCAACTATCAACTTTGATTGGCTGGCCTGCGTTTGCGTTTGGATCGTTTTAGCTTTGGTTAGAAAATGGATTTCTGTCGAGTAATTCTTACAATTGTGCAAGACTTTTAATATATGGATGATTATTAATCCTTCAGATTTATACTAATCGGCGGTGTTTAGAATTGTGTGGTCAAATTTTTAAAATTTTTGCTATAAATTTCTCGGTATATATACTCATTTGTTATATAAAATATATACTCATTTGTTATATAAAACTAGGCTTGATCAACCCGTGCGATTCACGGAGTGAACTCAATTAGCTACTTTTGAAATTTTATAAAAGTCATTGATGTGAAACTTACAAATGAATATTGAGGAAAACGTTTATGAATGTCAAACTTATTGATGGGGAATGTAAAGGATTATGTTTATATGATTCTAAAGTGAAATAAAATTGATCTTGCTTGCTTCTGACTGTAAATGAAGAAAGGTTTAATTTTGGGATATTTAGTATGTTGTTTGTAAAAGTAGATGCATAATAATAGGTTAATATCCGGGAAATAGATATAACCCCTAACAGATGTGTTATATTTATATAGATATCTATAATAACTCATGAATCTGTTTCGGATATTAAGGTCATTAGTTATGGACAATTTTGTTTTAGTGGTGTAATTAAGTTAAAATTGAATATTACTGTTTAAGATTTCATAGGTCTCGTTTAAGGATATATTTTTTGATTTCTTAAATTGTAAATAAAATCTGGAAAGAAATAGAAAATAAAATACAATTAAAATTAAAATTGAATACTACTGTTTTGAAACTTAGTAGGACTTGTTTCAAATTAACGATTTATTTTTTAATTTATTTCATTGTAAATAAAATCTGCAAAGAAATAGAAAATAAATACAATTTAAATTAAAATTGAACACTACTGTTTGAGATTTAGCAGACGTGAATTAAGAATATATTTTTTAATTTCTTTAATTGTAAATAAAATCTGGAAAAAAATTGAAAATAAAATACAATTTATTGCGCTGTGATTGGTTTAGACTCCGAGAATCGTTTCCGTGTCTTTACTTCATAGGGTCCACAATGAATTCTATTACTATTATTATTATTATTATTATTGTTATTATTATTATTGTTATTATTATTATTTTGTCAAAATAATTGTTGATATTTGGACCAAAATAATTTAGTTCAGTATTTATCTATCTTCTGATTAGTCGAAATCCTTACAATAATATCTTTTCTCCATTTAACGGGACCCACAAACTTTACTATTAATATTATATAGATACATATTATTATTATTATTATTATATTATTGTTATTATTATTATTATTATTATTATTATAGGCAACACCAAAATAATTACTGTTATTTGCACCAAAATAATTTAATTCAGAATCCAAAGGAGTCAAGGATTAGTGATACTTTCTAGTCTTTTTAATTTTAAAATAAAATCCGGATTGAAAATTTAAAAAAAATAAAAATAGAAAAAAAATATACATATAATTTTTTACGATGTAATTGACCAATTCCCCTACAGTCACTCCCGTGGCTCTATTTCATTGAACCCACAATAATTTCTATTATAATATATAGATTATATATTATTATTATTATTATTGGCAACACCAAAATAACTAATATTATTTGCACCAAAATAATTTAATTCAGAGTCCAAAGGAGTCAAGGATTAGTGATCATTTCTGTTTTTTAATTTTAAAATAAAATTCGGATTGAAAATTTAAAAAAAATTGAAAATAGAAAAAAAATATAATTTTCTATGTTGTGATTGGTCAATTCTCCTAAAGTCACTCCCGTGGATCTATTTCGTGGGACCCGCAATGATTTCTATTATAATATATAGATTATTATTATTATTATTATTATTATTATTATTATTATTATTATTGTTATTGGCAACACCAAAATAATTAATATTATTTGCACCAAAATAATTTAATTCAGAGTCCAAAGGAGTCAAGGATTAGTGATCCTTTCTGTTTTTAAATTTTAAAATAAAATCTGGATTGAAAATTTAAAAAATTGAAAATAGAAAAAAAATATATAATTTTCTATGTTGTGATTGGTCAATTCCCCTACAGTAACTCCCGTGGCTCTATTTCGTGGGACCCACAATGATTTCTATTATAATATATAAATTATATCAAGAATGGTGATGTGAATTGAATCTGTAGAATTCAAAGTAGTTTTTGAATATATCAATTACAATTAATGCAATCAATGTAGAACCCAATAGGTTTGAATCTATATAATAATGACTTGAAACTTACCTTAATGAGAGTATGAATTGGGAATGTCAATAATCAATTGAGAAGAATACGGCGAAGATCAATTGTGATTTTGGCTGGTATGTGAAAGTATTGTATTTATATGTTTTGGAAAAAGTAATGAACGTAACCTAGCTGTAGTTGCACCGAATATTTTAACAGTTGTAAGCGTGATCAAACTCCAAAGCCATATGGGATTCGTAAAAGTTTTTTTTAATTCTAAAATAAAATTAAATCCGAAACAGTTATGTAACAGCTGTAAATGGGGTCAGAGTCCAAAGCAGCCAAGGTTTCAAATAAAATCCGGTTCAAAATAAAATAAAAAAAATTATTGAAAATGGGGTCAGAGTCCAATGCAGCCTAAGTTTTGATTTTCTTCAATTATTATCATGGTTTTCTGAAATTATTAAAAAATTTCTAAAAATTGTATTTTTCTTAATTGTGATTGGCAGAAACTCCTTGAAACGCTCTCGTTGCAGTATTTATTGGGCCCCACATAGATTGTCATTATAAGTATATAGATTATTATCATTAAGCTCGTAATGAAATGTGTTATAATAAAAATATAATATCGCGATTATTAATAAACTACTATCCCTGCCCCTAACTAAATAAGTGTCAAATGCTCTAAGGGTCTATTTGGAGAGAAAAGTGGGATGGATTGGGTATGGAATCCTAGGGCCTTGGGTATGGAATCAGAACCCCAAATTGAAAGTGTTTGGTGAATAGAGGAATGAAATCAAAGTTATAGTTATTATTATTATTATTATTATTGTTAATATAATTATAATAATTACTATTAATAAATAATTATAACTTAATAGTTAATAATTTAAAAATTAATAATTAATAATATCAATTATTAGTTGTTTTATTCATTATTGTTTATTATTTATTTTTTAATAATTATAAATTATGAATCATTAATTAAAAATAATAATATATTATTTATCAAGAATTATTATTTATTAGTTATTTTTCATTAATTTATAATTATTATCAATTAAATAATTAATTTAAATAATTATTAATTAATAAATAATTATTAATATTTATATTTTTTAATTATTATTAATATTGTTACTATTATTAATTAGTATTAATCATAAATTATTATTATTTTATTTTTTATTTGCTATATATTATTTATTATTATTTTTATTAATTATTATAAATTATTATTAAGTAATTATAATAATTATTAATTAATATTTAATTAATAATTATTAATATTAATATTAATATTAATATTTATTATTACTTATTAATTATTAATATTTTTATTAATGAATAATTTTTATTTTTTTATTAATTATTAGTTATTAAATTATTAATTATTATCAATTATTATTGATTAATGTAACAATTAATAAATAATTATTAATATTTACATTTATTATTATTATTATTATTATTATTATTATTATTATTATTATTATTATTATTATTGTGGAAGAAAAGGGTTACCATATTCCCCCCATATTTGGGAGGTTTCTAATCCCCCCATTTGGGAGAGATAACAAATTCCTAGGGATTGTTATTCCATTCCAGAAAGAGTTCTCCAAACAGTAAAAAATAGGAATTAGAACTCATTCCTGACCTATTCCATTCATTTTCTGCTCACCAAACATGCCCTAATTGGTTTATCCCTATTTATTTGTCAAATTTACAATTTCAATAACTAAAATATCCACGTTATCTCTATTTATTTTACCTTTTAAATATTATCCCTTATTTATACTAAGTGAAATAATATATTTGTCCAAGTCCAACTTTTTTATCCAATTTTCTAGATACCTTGGATTTCTATAGGTAGTTTGTTTTGACACTTAAATAACAATCTGTTTGGTTATTAGAGGGGAAGTGGAGGGGAAGGTATTAGAGGGGAGGGAAGGTGAGGGGAAGGGATGAGATGATATCTATTTTTGTTTTGTTTGGATTATAAGTGAAGGGAAATGAGGGGTTAGAAGGGTTAATTGTTGTGTTTGGATGAGAAAGGGAGGGGAGGAAAATAAAGTAGTTATTATATTAATAAAGTTATTTTTAAAAAAATGCATAATGAATTCCCCTTCCCTCCTATTTATTTTTCCAAATAAATGTGAAGGAGATTATTTAATATTTTTCTCCTCCCCTTCCCTCCTATTTCTTTTTCCAAACAAAGGTAAAAGAGAATATTTAATATTCTTCCCCTCTTCTCCCCTCTCTTCCCTCCTATAACGAATAACCCCAATCCAAACATAGTGTAAGAGATGAAGATATTATTATATAATAAATTATCAACCAAAGAGTGACATTGGAAACCGAAAAAATCATCAAAGTAACAATTAATATGGAAAGAAGAGAGTAATTTATTTCGGCTGACTTTGATAAAAATCACCCATTGGTAAATTATTAGTCACATTCGTCTTAAAACATCATTCTAATATCACTTATTAGGCATAGTAAAATATTAAAAATATCTTCCTGTGAGGAGTCCCTCTGATGATAAGTTTATGTGAAATGGTCTTATAATAGAATTTGCGTTAATTGGAAGGTGCGAACTACTCCCTCCGTCCAAAAATTTTTTGTCCACATGTGGCTAATGAAGTCAAATTTTATAAAGTTTATATTTTAATTTATCAAGTTATATGTTGAGTTATAGTAAAAAATTACTATCCTTAGATTTATGATGAAAAGTATTTTTACTTAAACATAATATTGCAAGCCTTGTTATAGTAAAAGATTGAAAAATTAATGGTTAAAACATGGCATTAAAAACTATAAAAAGTAAAGTGAGTAATTTCTTTTAGGGTTAATGACTTAAAAGGACGGTCCAGCAGCACAAATGACAGTTTGGTCTTCTATGGACAATAGGGTCCTTATTTTCATTAAATTGTAGGGCCCATGGGTGCATAGGTGGCATGACATTAATTGGGTTTTTTTTTTTGTTCAAATGTAAAAACCGGTTTGGTTTTTTTCTAAGATAAAGATAGGTTTGTGATGGGTGCCAAAAGAAGAAGCAAAACCTAATTCTTCATTAAGCTTCATTCTCAGAAACTTCATTCATTCTGAGAGAATTATAACAAAAGAAGAAGAAGAATAATAATAAGAAGAAGCTTCATTCTCAGAAACTTCATTCATTCTGAGAGAATTATAACAAAAGAAGAAGAAGAAGAAGAAGAAGAAGAAATCGAAGAAGAAGAAGAAGAAGAAGAAAAAGAAAAAGATGATGATGATGATGATGATGATGATGATGGAGTTTTTACATAATGTAACGCACTGACATATTAGAGTTCTGAATCATGTAAATGTTAGCAACTTTTCATTCTCATTATATGCAAAGAAGATTTTGGCATTTCAGTTACTACAACAGTGTTTATGCTTATTATATTTTGTTGTGTTTCAAATCCTTCAATTCAGTTGTATGGATTTTGAGTTTTTGATGTCTTCTTCTTCTTGGCTTCTTCTTCTTCTTCTGGGTTGTTGCTTCTTCTTCTTCAAACAATGAATGAATGCATAATGGTTCGTCATATATGTTGACCTTGGACAACAATATAGTAAACCTAGGATAACAATATAGTAAACCTAGGATTTGCATTTGTTTACGAATGAATAATGGATTATAACTTCACATAACCTCTCCTTCTTCTTCTGCTTCTTCTTCTTCCTCTTCTTCGAATGAATGCATAATGATTCGTCATATATGTTGACTTTGGATAACAATGTAGTAAACCTAGGATAACAATATAGTAAACCTTGGATAACAATATTGCAAACCTAGGGTATTAATATGCCTTTAAAGTGTTTTATTCTATGGATTAAAGGTATTGTGTCATACAGGAATTGCCATAATAATGTACAAGAATTACCATATTAATATTCAAGGCATATTAATATCATAGGTTTACTATATTGTTATCCAATGTTTACTATATTGTTATCCTAGGTTTACTATATTGTTGTCCAAGGTCAACATATATGACGAATCATTATGGATTCATTCATTGTTTGAAGAAGAAGAAGAATACATCAAAAACTCAAAATCCATATAACTGAATTGAAGGATTTGAAACACAGCAAAATATAATAAGCACAGACACTGCTGTAGTAACTGAAATGTCAAAATCCTCTTTGCATATAATGAGAATGAAAAGTTACTAACATTTACATGATTCACAATTCCAATCTGTTAGTGCATTACATTATGTAAAAACTCCATCTTCTTCTTCTTCTTCTTCTTCTTCTTCTTCTTCTTCTTCTTCTTCTTCTTCTGTTATAATTCTCTCAGAATGAATGAAATTTCTGATAATGAAGCTTAATGAGGAATTAGGTTTTGCTTCTTCTTTTGGCACCTAGCACAAACCCATCTTTATCTTAGAAAAAAAACCAAACCGATTTTTACATTTGAACCAAAAAAAACCCAATTAATGTCATGCCACCTATGCACCCATGGGCCCTACAATTTAATGAAAATAAGGACCCTATTGTCGACAAAAGACCAAACTGTCATTTATGCTGCTGGGCCGTCCTTTTAAGTCATTAACCCTTTCTTTTATTTTATTTTATTTTTTTACAAATGTAAGCGGGAAAAGGGCAGAATACCGATGTCTTCTCACAAGAAATCGGTCCGCCCTATCGAGATGAACTAAATTACAGAGATTATGATTATTAAGAATTGTCATATCGTCACCAATCCCTCTGTAATGTCCTTGATTAGCTAACCAATCAGCGACCGCATTGGCCTCGCGGTAAATATGAAAATTTTTTACTTCTTGAAACCGTTGAAGAAGAATTTGTGCATCCAGGGTAAGACCTTTGATTTGCCACGGAATGTTATAGTTACCCTTTAGAGCCTGAATAACCACCATATTGTCGCCTTCTATAGAAGATGTTGGAACCCAGCAGTCGACGCTGCAGTTAGCCCATTTCTCAACGCCCTCGCCTCTGCCACCAAAATTGGAGCTTCGCCATAGTACCTCGAGCCCCCCTTTAACAACCGCGCCCCTCCAATCCCGGATGATGAAGTCGCCTGTCGCCGAGTTGTTTATGAGCGAGCCGTCGAAGTTTAGTTTGACGACTCCCCTGGGAGGGGTATACCATCAAACCAGAGAAACAGAATTGGTATACCCCACCTTGAAACTGCTACCATAATCCTCTACCTCATGTTTGTTTCTGATTTTCCATTCAGCCGCCCTACTTTTAGCTTGAATAAGACTCTAGAGTGGTCAAAAGATTTTATTTCGAAAGATAGCCTCATTCCTATTTTCCCAAATTGTCCATAAAATGAAAATGCCCCTAGTTAAATCTCTTTTATGGTCCCCAGAGTGATTGTACTCTAAAAACTGAGTAATGGAAGTTATACCTTGATTCGTTACCGGATCGTCAATCCAGCCATGTTGATTAGCTAAACTCCACACTCTTTTTGTTGTGGAGCACTCCCAAAACAGATGACTATCACTTTCAATATCCTCTAGACAGAGGGGACAGGTAGGATCCAAAATCATTCCTCGACGAAGCAGGTTACCTCGAGTCGGAAGAGCTTTGTGAAGCAAAAGCCACAGGAAAATACCAATTTTAGGCGGAATATCAATTTTTCAAATCCAACGGAACTCCCATTTATCCTCTTGATTCAGACAATCTTGAATAATTCTAGTTGCCGTTTTCGTGGAAAACGAGCCATCACCAGTAAGGCCCCAACACACTTCGTCTTCCATGTTTGCCAAAGTAATAGGAATGCCTAAAAATTTTTGAACAATAATAGGATTTTGTATTATGCCATTCAATTTTTCTACATCCCAGGTTTTATCTTGGGTAATAAATTTATCAACAGTTAAAGCCTTATCATCTACCTCATTATGCCCACAAAGGTCTTGAAGCGGTTTTTCATTAATCCAATTGTCCTTCCAGAATTTAATGGATTTACCATCCCCTATTCTCCATCTTAAACCCTGTTGAAGAATCTCCCGAATTTTCAACAGGTTTCTCCACACTGGAGAGTCCGTATTTTTACTGCTATATGAAAGCAGATCCGATGTTCTGAGATATTTTTGTCTCATCAACTTTGTCCAGAGGGAGTCTTCAGTTAAAATTTTCCAAGCAAGTTTACATTGAAAGGCTAGGTTAACAGCTTTTGTTCGTCGAAGTCCCAACCCACCATACTCCTTAGGAAGACAGATCGTATCCCAAGCAGCCATCGCCATCCCGTTAGTTTCGCAGTTTTTCTTCCAAAAGAAATTCCTATTGATTCGGTCAAGGCCGAGGCAAGCTGTTTTAGGGAGTCTGAAGCATTGCATTGTGTGAGCCGGGAGTGATTCAAGATTGGATTGTATAAGCACAATTCTACCCGCTTTCGACAGCGCATTTGCTTTCCAAGATGTCATTCTGTCTGTGGCTTTCCCTAGAATATCATCAAAGTCCCTTGGACTTTGTCTACCTTGTTTAATCTGACACCCCAGATATTTACCCAGAGAATCGGCAACAGGGATGTTAAAAATCCCATGCACCATTTCTTTAGCCTGTCTCGGAGTGTTTTTGGAGAAGATTAACTTCGATTTGTGAAAGTTAATTAATTGCCCTGAAATATTGCAAAACTTTATTGTAATATCTTTTAATGTAGTGGCCGCTTGAGGAGACACCTTACAGAATAATAAGCAATCGTCAGCAAAAAATAAACAGGGGATCTTCAACGAGTGCGGAGCCAATTGAATACCCAACCCAGATTTAGCTTTGTTAGTTGTCTGCTCAAGCATAGTGCTGAACACATTCATACAAATCAAGAAAAGGTACGGTGAAAGGGGATCACCTTGTCGTAATCCTCTTGAAGGTTTTATAAAACTTTTGGGGGAACCATTTATTAAGAGCGAGTATGACACCGTGCTAACACACTGATCAATTAGACTGACCCACTTCGGACAGAAACCCAATTTAGTCAAAGCATTTTTTTAAAAAGGCCACTCAATTCGATCATACGCTTTCTCCATGTCCAATTTAATCGCAACCCAGCCTTTCTTGGCTTTAGAGATCTTAAATTTATGCATTATCTCATGTGTAATTAGGATATTATCATGTATTGATCTACCAGGAATAAAAGCATTTTGAAGCGGTGAAATGAATTTTTCTAGTAACGGTCTAAGCCAATTAACCATGACTTTAGCAATTATCTTGTATACTGTGTTGCACAGGCTTATAGGGCGATAGTTGCTGGTTTGAGTTGGATTGCTTGATTTCGGAATAAGGGTAATAAAGGTGTGGTTTATTTCTTTAAGTAACCGGCCTTTGATAAAAAAAATCTTGGATAGCTAGAACGACATCACTTTCAATGATGTGCCAGGTGTCCTGGAAAAAGCTAGCCCCAAACCCATCGGGACTCGAGGTCTTACTAGGATCTATGTCAAAAACTGCCTATTTGATTTCCTCCTTCGAAGGAATCGAGATAAGAAGATCTTATCCATAGAAGTTATTACCTTTTGTATTCCTGCGAGTAAATTGGTGGACTCAGCCGTTTCTTAAGAGGTGAAACGATTTGTGTAGTCCTCCACAAATTTTTCTCCAATTTCCTCTTCTTTTTCCAACCATTCACCAGATTCAGCTTTGATTCTTGAAATTTCCTGCCGTTTTTGTTTTGCTTTAGCTACTCTTTGAAAATAGGAAGAGTTTCTGTCTCCTTTTACTAGCCAATCCTTCCGGGCTAATTTACCCCAATGTTTCTGATGAAAAAGCAGCATTTTTTCCCGTTGTTTTATCTTCCAATTGAGCCAAGAGTTTAACCGGATACTTTGAGGATTCTCTAGTAGTTTTTCTTCAATGTATTCTATTTTCTCCATATTCTCATCTAGTTTCATTTTAAAATGGCCAAATTGATGCTTGGCCCACTCTCTCAAACCGCTCTTGACCAGTTTTAATTTCTGAGTAAGTCTGAAGAGCCGGGTACCTTTTTGAGGTTGACTCCACATCTTTTTAGTAATCTGTTTCATTTTGTCATATTGACTCCAAAAACGCTGATAACGGAATGGGATGTTTTTATGCCTAGTAATAACTCTATTGGTTTCCATGATTACCGCGCAGTGATATGAGAACGTGAACGAACCATGCCAAGAGACAACTTCCAGATATCTGTCTAAAAAGTCTTGACGAAAAATAGCTCTATATAGCCTTTCATAAATCCAGTGACCATGAATGCGTTTTTTCCAGGAAAATTTATTTCCTCTTACCATAGCGGATTCCCCATTGATGAGTGTGAGAAATTGTGGGAGTCGTTCCAATCTAGAAGCTGCTACTAAGGATCCACCCCTTTTTTCCACCAATGTTTCTAGTTCATTAAGATCACCCATAATACACCACGGCAGATCAAACATTGTGTGTAAGGTCATTAGATTATTCCAGAAAGCATCCTTTTCACTAGATTGAGTTGGACCACAAACTCCCGAGATGATACAATTTTGTTGTTTTTCCACATCATGTACTAATAAGTGTATAGCCCTATTATCTTTGCTGAGGGTCGCAATTCTGACATTACTATTATTGTCCCAGAGTGCCCAAATGCCACCCGAGTGGTTTATTGGATTTACAATTTCCGCATTTTCGTATCCCAATTGTCGTATAATAATTTTCGAGTTAGTTGAATTAGTCATTGTTTCAATGAGAAACAATATATCCGGTTTTTGAGACCGTTTAAGCGCTTTTAACTCAGCTATAATTTGTTGTCGCTTCGCTCCACACACATTCCAAGCTATAACTTTCATATAAAAATATACAAGACCCAGCACCTAATTGGCTGGTCAGAAGAAGCCATCATCTGTTGCTTGTATTTCCCCATTACACACGGTAATTGAAAAAGAATGCACACCCATGACATTATCCATCGAAGACACAAAATAATCCACCAAAGTGGAGTCTTGCCATGGAGAACCATGGATTTTCTGAATAAGGCCTTGATGGGATATGTAAACGTATCACCACACTCACCGAAATAATGTCTAAATTTCGTTAGTATCTGACAAAAATTATATGACTTAAAAATCTCATATCGCCAATGCCAACAACTATATAAACATAATATAAACTCTCTTTCCCCATTATGTCCCGAGAAGGGTTCCTCAGAGCAGACTTCAAAGGAACCTATCCTCAATTTGACATTCCAAAGTTGTTTACCTGCATTCCAACTTACACAATTAACAGTAAGTATTAGACAGACTTGGAGAGTCCCACTTCTTCCATCAAAATAGGAACAAGCAACCAAATTCTGTAATAAACAACTTAACCATTCCCAAAAGGAAGTTGTATTCCTAAAGGGAAACCATACGAACAGGTTATAGTTAATCTGAAACTGAAAAAGACAAGCATGGACTATAAGTCCTTTTGTCTCAGGGACCATCCATATATGATGAAGGGGTCGCACATCATGGACAATTTTGGTAATCTTTTGAGTAATTGAGATCGTTTTTCACATAATTTCATTAG
Organism: Portulaca oleracea; assembly: GCA_029582165.1. NCBI lineage: Eukaryota > Viridiplantae > Streptophyta > Magnoliopsida > Caryophyllales > Portulacaceae > Portulaca > Portulaca oleracea. The sequence continues at coordinate 7,012,319 of CM055889.1, forward strand.
TGACCTAATTCTCACCCCATCATGCAGCCTCCAACCATCTAAAAAGTGCCAGTAATACCAGCACCAAACAATGGGGTGGCAATGCAAAATTCGGTGTGACATTGGATCCTTAAAAAACATAAATTCCACAATTCCATACCACCAAATAGCAAAGGACAGCCTACCCAGCAAACAGATAAGAGAAAACCACAGGACTTGTGTTCTCAGCAAAGCAACCCAATTTAACCATGAAGACTCACTGAAGATATCAGAAAAAGGCACAATAACATAGTAGGCATTGCCAACCGTACAAAAGATTGGGGTAGTCCCCAATGTTCGATTCATACATACTAGCGGCACAAAGTACAGAAACTGACCAGTACACAGACCAAGGTAAATCATACTACCCCCATTAAGTGTTTGGGAACTAGCTGAAAGGGTGGGTGGACCCTGCCACAAGACAATAGTATGGCCATTAAGATCAAAGATGATCATATGACACACACAGCTAGTTTTATTAACACACATATCCAAACACATTACACATTATCAATGAAAGATTGCAAAAGGACGGTTTAGGCTAAGCCTTCACCATCCTCCCCCCTCTCGCGTTTAACTGAGTCCGAAGACATCTCAATATCCTGGATCTTTGGGAGATCCAGAAAAGCATCAGCATATTCCTCATGATTACTGACCGGTTGACTATCATCATCCATAAACTGTCCATAATCCAACAAGGCATAGTGACAAAACCAAACTCCAAATCAGACTTGAAACCAGACCACACAGTAACATAACACAGAAAATACAAAATCACACTATTATCACCAGAAAACTCATTATAGCTCACGATACAGACTCCAGCACAACCAACAAGAAGAAGGCAAAGAAGAAAGGAAGAAAAAAGGAAAGAACACACCTGGTAAATGAGCAATTGAAGCTCCTGTTGCCACCTCTTCTGACTCGACGAAGATCTCTTCCAGGGATACATCCGAATCTAACTTAGTAAAGCACTATAAAGATGCACAGTGCCCCCACCTTTTAGACTTTGACTACGGAAGAACACTGCAACGTTTCTGTAGCACTCATTCAGAGATACTATCGATCTCCAATTTGCAATGAGATTCAGAGAAATCTTTCTTTTAACGTCTGTTACACGCCAGATCCGCAGCATACCATCATGAATCCCGACTTTGAAGCTCTCAATTTGATCTCTGTCAGTTGCTTTCATCGAAACCCCTAAATCGCCCCCTAGAAACCCTAGAACTCCAATCGCTCTCAATTGATTTAGTCTGGCTAGTAAATTTTGACAAAACTCATATTTAGGGCTTTGAAATACCACGATTGTGAATACTCGACAATAGCTGAATCAAAAGGACCGAGGTTTAACCCTCCATTTAGAGCAGAACAAAGATCGAAAACTAGGGTTCTGAAAGTTCTGTGTCGCCGCTTCTAGAGAGAGGGAGGACTCTCTCTCGACTAATGACTTACTTCCTTACAAGTGATGTAACTTTTTTTTTTTTAACCCTCTTTTATTTGGGACGAATGAAGTACTGAAATTCTCATCTCTGGACCTCAATTCCTAAATCACCCAATTGTGAGTTGGGTTGGGAAATGCCACAATGGGCTGGATTTTCATATGGTTAACAATTTTGAGCCCAATAAAATGAGGCTGTTAATGGGTCTAGTCATGAAAGAGTCAAGCTATTAATGGGTCGATGTTTAGCAATGTTAAATGATTATTAATAATTCAAAATAAATTATTTTTTATTTATTTAAATGTTAAATTTACTTAAATATATTATTTAAAGTTCTACATTAAATAATTTGGTATAAATGCACTTCATGTTAATTTTAAGATCAAACCAAGCCTACCCATGAACTCATACTTATTTTTGCTATAAAATCTTGTCCCGACTCTCGACCCATAACTTCAATGGGCCAACATTGGCTATTGACCCAACCCTAGATAGCTGATGGGTCGATCGTAGGGGTGGACAAAGGGTCAAATCCCCATTGGGTCAAGAAGGTGGGGATGTAGAAAATAGGGGCCAACAAAGGGTTGGGTCGGGTAATTAAAGGGTCGGCCCGTTTACTAATATGAAATGATTGGTGAATAGGCCGGACTGAGTCGGCCTGTTCGTAACTCAATTTCCTATTGTTTTAAATGCTAAATTTACTTAAGTATATTACTAATAGGTCAGCCTTCACCCAACTCGACCCTACATAACTAATGAGTTGACCTTGATCCTTGATCTAACTCGCCCATTGCCCACCTCTACTCGATTCCGACCCGGTCCATTGTCCAACCTTAATTGTGACATACAGGCTCCGTTTTTTGCTAAGTAAATTACTCATTATCTAACTTTGTCCAGCCTAACCTTACTGTACTTGTTTATACATGAACTTGCCTACATCGAAAAAAAAAGTTCATTATTTTTAAAAATTTCTTCTACCAAGTAAACATTGAACAACAATGTGATTAGGAGACTCTTTTCTCTCAAAAGCATCTCCCGGGGGAGGGAGGAAGTTCATTATTTAACTCTGCCTATTTCTACTTAAATCTATTAAAAATAGGGGTGGGCAATGATCGAGTCAAGGTCAGGGTTGATCCATTAGTCATGTAGAGTTGGGTAAAGGTCGGCCCCTTGTAGTAATGGGTCGGGTCAGGACTTTCTAGTAAAAATCATCCCATTTGACCTTAAAGTTAAAATTAAGTATATTTGTATCAAAAAAATGTACTTATGATTATTATTATTTAATGTGGAGTATTAATAATATATTTAAGTAACGTTAGCATTTAAAACAATAGGAAAACTTATCCATTTTGAGTTATTAATCGGCCGATCCGTTCCAGTTGATTCACTAACCTTTTAACATTGTGAAACGGGTCGGCTTGTTAATGACCCGACCTTTTATCGACCCGATCATTTGACAACCCTTATTTTTTAGGACCCAACTCTCTTGATCCTATAGGGCACCGACCCGTTACCCACCCCTAATTGAAACCTAATTTTAGATTCCTCAATACTCATCATACCTCGTTGAAATTATGAAAATATACATTTAAAAATTTATATATTATATGATATAATTAAGGAAAATTTGATTCTAATAACCTACTTTCAGCCATTGTATTCCAATAATCCTTATTTTGTTTTTATATTCTAGTGGTCTAAAAAAATATAAATTATATTATGGTGGAACACCACTGAATGTATACCTTAAATATCATAGATTTTAACATATATTTGATTCAAAACTTAGCACAACATAGCACAACATTCCCTACGATTTTTAACGAATTTACAACGGTCGTCCCAATTTTTTCTGATTTGTTTTTGATTTTATACAATTTTTTCACTTTTGTTCTTTAAAAAAAATTCATAATAATTATTCAGATCATCAAAAAAATAATTTTAAAATTCTTTTAGTAACTACACTTCATAATCTTTTTGGGAGCAAAAATGAAAAAAATAGAAAAATAAAAGCATAAATGATATAAATAAAAAAATGCAGGTAGAGTTGGCACTAGAATACAATTTTTATTTCTTTAAATCATCCGAATACAAAAATAAAATAAAAATTATTGACATAAAAAAACTGAAATAAATAATTTATTTTAATTATTTAATTATTTTATTACTTTTTACCTATCTTACTTGTTTCTACCTTTTTTTTTGCCCCTTTTTGGGAACAAAAGGAACAGGAATTTACTCTATCCAAAGACAAACAGGGTTACAGGGGTATCGATTCTCAAACTCTTTCATCAAAAAGAAAAAAAAAAAAAAGAATCTCAAATTAGTGTTTGAGAGAGAGTGAGTTTCTACTTTCTAGTCTACTTGAGTCTAAAAGCGCTGTATAACAAGAGCTTGGCCAACACACCGCCGCTTCTGAAGTTCCCTCCCTTACTCTCTGCCTCTCCTCCATAGCCACTTTACCAAGGTATTCATTCAATCTTCATTATTCTCCTCCTGTAACTCATCTTCTTATTAACTTGTTTAATTTTATGCTAGCAATCGAGTTTCATCATTCTTAATTTTAACCTACCTCTGTGTTTTACTGAATTCTGAAGTTGGAATTGGAGTGAAAATGTCATTGGGTATCGATTCAAACTTGGTAATACTTTCCAACATTTGTTTGTGCTTTTCTATCTGTTTTAGTTGATTTGTTATCCTACTTTCCCAAAACCCAAAACCCTAAACCCTAAGTTAGTGACTTTCTGAAGTTTGTGTTCAGTTTTGAGGTGGAGAGTACTGGTGAAGAAAACTGATTGATATTGTCTGTTTGGTGATTTTCTGGTGTGATGTCAATGTGTAAGCAATTACAGTATGCTTACTCCTAGTCCTAGCAAATACTCCCTCTGTTTCTTTTTATCCCTCCAATATCACAATAATTTATAGGGTAGTTAGTAAGAAAATTAATTAGATATGTTGCATTAAAATCAAAATTTGGGGTTAATTCAATGAATGTCAATGGTATTTCAAAAAACTAGTAAGTTAAAAGGTTGATGAAAAATGACAGATAATATGAAACAACAAAAGTTAGTTAAAAGGTCGATGAAAAAGAATGCAGTACTGCCTTCTTCTTGTCTTCTTCGTCTTCTCTTCATGAGGTTTTCTGTATAGGGATGCTATGCTTCTGGTGGTAAGAAAATGGCTGTGATGATTGATTTAGTCATTTTCATTTCATTTTGGGTTCTCAGTTGGAAATGCTACATCTATATGAACTCAACCCAATAAGACTGACCTCACTGGTGTACATGTTAATATGTAAGCAATTGGGTATTTTTTAAAAAAGTTCAGTCCAATTCAGTCGGTCCAGTCTTTTTGCGGTTGGTGGACCAAACTTGTTTTTTTTGTTCTCTTTTCCCCGGTCTAGTCCTTGATCCTGGACTTACCTGAAATTTGGTCTTTGGTCCTTTCGGTCTAGTCCTGGATCGATTCACATCATAACCCATTTTCATCCTTTACTCAGTCGTACATAGTTTATTATGGGAGTTTAATTGGGTCTTGGTGTTTCTTTCTAATGTTTTAGGTTGGTTGTTATCTGACTGACAATTATGTCGACGACCTTCAGCGCTAAACTAGATGTGCTATACAGCACAATCGTCACTGCAAGAAGAGAGCTGCCAGGTGGCACTTGCTGCTGTGGACAGTCAGCATTTTCGAGCAAACCCACCTCGAATTTTCTACCTAAGAAGTTGCCTTCATTATCAATAGCTCGGGTCAAAAGGGCGGTCGTTTCGATGTCAAGTAGTGGGAGTGAGCCTGGTGGGCTCACTTATAAAGATGCCGGGGTTGATATAGATGCTGGGTCTGAGCTTGTTAGAAGAATTGCTAAGATGGCTCCTGGAATTGGTGGCTTTGGAGGGCTATACCCTCTTGGTATGCATATTTTTTTTTTGGGAAAAGTTCAAACTTTTTGTTCTTGTTTTCCTCGTTGCTATTGTGACAATGTTGCAGTTTCTGCCAAGTAATAATGTTTTGAAACTTTGTCAAGTTGTCTAGAAGTTGAATTAGAAGCAAAACCGGTGACTCTTAGTTTTGTAAATTGTTTTGTTGAAAACATCATATCAAAAACATTTGATGTGACACGTGGTACCTGTATGCTTAAAAAGTGGGACCTGTCTCTGCTTCTCTTTGAATTTTCGATTGATGAATTTCAGAATTGATTCTTTTGTGTTTGATACTTTGATTATGCTTCAATTTATATAAGCATGTGGATTAACATTGTTGTTAGCACATTTTGATTATAAACTTAGATAGCCGAATCCAATTCATGTGCAATGGTTGTCCTTAGTGGATTTTCTTCCTCTTGGTATACATGTTTCCACAGCATAAAACTTGTGGGATTCTTGGCCGCATAAAACATATAGTGGCACGTGTCACACTGCCATTAACTCACTTTCCATGTTTTTATGTACATCCTGATGAGGTCTGTTTGGTTTTCACGTGGTAGTTTTGATCGGGTGACATTGTTATTCTAACTCATATTTGCTGGTCTGTGATCCGTTTATAAGCTATATGCTCTGCCCCCTTGCGGGAAAAAATAAATTAAAAATTATAGTATGTGATAGCTTATTGTGCTTTTCTGTGTCTATGGTAGCTTCCTATATGTGCATTGTTTTTAGGTTTGATTGACCTTTGTTTTTTTGGTGCTCATACTCTTGATACAGCAAAAAGGATTCGTTACTTTGTGATGTAATTTGGGGCACTATTATGTGAACATTCTCTGACACTTCAATGGTTGTTCAGGTGATTCCTATCTTGTTGCCGGCACAGATGGTGTTGGTACCAAATTGAAACTTGCCTTTGAAACTGGAATTCATGAAACTATTGGTATTGATTTGGTAATTAGAAATATCTTTTCTCTTTTTTCTTTTTTCTTTTTTTTTTTTTTGGGGGGGGGGGGGGGGTGTCGTGTTCTGGAATCACAATTCTTATGTAGTCGCATTCATTTAAACTTCAACTAACATCTTTGTTGATATTTCTCCAGGTTGCAATGAGTGTTAATGACATTGTTACTTCTGGAGCAAAACCTCTGTTTTTCCTTGATTATTTTGCGACAAGCCGCCTTGATGTTGATCTTGCTGAAAGGGTAAGTTGCAGACACAAGCTCTTTCCATTGCATGTATGTGATCCAAATCCCACTGGTGATGCTGAATAAGATTATGTTTATCATACAGGTTATAAAAGGCATTGTTGATGGTTGCCAGCAATCTGATTGTGCTCTTTTAGGAGGAGAGGTAACTCAGAAATGCTATGCTTCTTAACCTGAATGCGGTCCTAAAAACCCACCCCAATATTTTGGTTCATTCAAACAAGTAGCATGCACAAAAATCTGGCTGACCTGGATGACCGGACTTGGCTGATTCAGAAAACAGGTCCCGTCAAGGGTTTTGACCAATTGTAAATTTAGGTCGTGTTTGGGCTGACTGATTTTCTAATGAAAATAGGATTCCTTCAAATTCATTCGTTTTGAAATTGACTTAGCCGGATTTTTTTTATCCTTTTTTTTGTGGTTTTGGCATTATCATATCAATTTGGTGATGGCAAAGTTCGGTCAAGCTTAATAATTTTTAAAATAAACTCGATCTAATTCGGGTTTGAGCAGTTTGACCAAATAACCGAATCGATCAAACCCGATAAGCCCGACGCTAGTTTTTGCGCTGCTGGTTCCATAATTAGCTTTGTGGGGATGACGTGTTTGCTTGGTAACATCTGTGTGGCAGACTGATATTCACATAAAATTATACAACTATCTCACAAGTTGATGATGTAGTCGACTACTTGGCTGTATCAACAAAATACAATCAAGTAGTGTTTGGTGAATATCATGTTACGTGGACGAGGGGCCTTTTGCCATTCATTCCATTATTAGCTGCAAAATTTTTCCTAGCTTCTCCCTTCATTTAATAGTGTAATCAGCTAGTGTTTGATAGAGAAAATATTTGCCTTTTAAGACTGCAGAGATGCCAGGTTTCTATGCAGACGGGGAGTATGATCTGAGTGGCTTCGCTGTTGGCATTGTGAAGAAGGAATCAGTTATTGATGGAAGAAAGAGTATCGAGGCTGGAGATGTAATTCTTGGCCTTCCGTCCAGTGGAGTCCATTCCAATGGTTTTTCTCTTGTCAGAAGGTCAGCATTTTCCCTAATAATAATTCAAAGCACCATGACCAACTTTCTCAAGCTGTTTCAGAGATCATTACGAGCAGCACTGCATCTAACTCCAGCGTATTTGTTTATGTTCGTCTTGTTATTCCAGACGAGATCTTATAACATCAGACCGTATTTCAGAAAAAGTCGATCTGTTTTTCAGAAATTCAGACACTTGCTAAAAAGTTCCATAAAAATTAAAAACCTGCTAGTACAATTTCAAGAATCTAATTGAAAATACGAAATATTAAATATTCCCCCATCTGATCACATGAAACAAGATAAACATACTCTAATAGGGTTCTTGACCTTACAGTTTTAGTATGAAAGGTTTTAGACTATAGATTTCTAAGAGGGACTATGAGGTTCTTAATTATATTTATAACCTTGGGTACCTACATATACTATCCATGGATAACTGTAGATACCATCCATGGATAGGAATACAATTAAAAGCTTCATAATCTCTTCTAGAACCTCATAATCCAAATCCTTTCATGCTAAAACTCCGAAGCCAAAAACCCTACCGTAATATGCCTTTGTTGTGGGCTTCTATGAAGGCAAAGTATATGCTGACAAAGATGATAACTATATTAGGGTTCTAGCTCAGAATGGCCACTCTTTAAAGGACAAAATTCCTGGTGGAGGAGTCACCTTGGGCGAGGCTCTGATGGCCCCAACTGTCATATATGTAAAGCAGGTATATACTTTTTTACATTTTGCTCCTCCATTATTTTAGGGTTCAAGTCAAAGGTCCTAATTGTATGGTTTATCTTAAACTGGTTACAAAGGTACTTGATCTGATCAGCAAGGGAGGAGTGAAAGGGATAGCCCACATAACTGGAGGCGGGTTTACTGATAACATACCTAGAGTGTTCCCTAAGGGACTCGGTGCATTGATCAACACAAATTCTTGGCCTGTTCTTCCTGTTTTTAAATGGCTTCAAGAGGTAATCGTCTTATGTTTACTATTGATTTGGAAGGTTACTTTTTACTGAAGTTTGTTGGTTAACAATGTCTTCATGCATGACCATGCATGATGGGAGGGATTTACAAGGATCCCCTCAGACCCTGCTAGACCTAGCAAAACTGACCCGAGGCCTGAAACCGAACCTGGATGGATGATCCAATCTTTGACCTGAACCCGAAGGAAACATGACCCGAAACTGATCTGAACCGCAACCCAAAAAGTGACCCGATGACGGTAGATCGAACCTAAACCCAATCTAAAAGAGCCTCACCCGAACCAACCGAATAAGACTCCCCCGAAGTAAGCCGAAACCCGAAACCTCACCCGACCTAAAATTGGTTGGCCCGATGCCAAACCGAACTGATCTTCACTTCTTGATCTTCACCAGGGTCGCCTCACCTGTTTGCTAGTTCTAGACCCCCCCACGTTAGCGAGCTTATACTGGCCTGTTGCTGTTTGGTTGGTTTAACAATTTGGCTGTGATTTACATCATGTTTGTTTCTTTAGGCTGGAAGGATCGATGATGGTGAAATGAGGCGAACGTTTAACATGGGTATTGGAATGGTTCTTGTGGTAAGCCCCGAGGCGGCCGTGAAAATCCTTGGTGATGCAAATGGTAAAACTCCAGTTTACAGAATCGGTGAAGTGGTGAGAGGTGAAGGGGTTAGCTATCAATGAGGAAGTCCACATAAATGCAAGAAACTTTACATAAAAGCCACAGCAGTACCCTTTAAATTTTATACTTGTTATCCTTTGCCTAAAGGTGTGGCATTCTGCATTTTTGCAGCATCTGTCTTTGATATAAACAACTCCTGTCCCATTGGCCTTTATCTTTGGTGTAGCTTTTGCCCAGAATAGAGTATCAGCTTTGATTGGGTCTGCAGTTGGATTTAGCTTTCTTACAGAATGGATTTCATCACTTGTGCTCTCTGGATGATGTAAAATTTCCTTATCTGGGGTGGGGCCCTAATTCTCAGAGTGCAATTTATTATATGCTCCTGGAGCACGTGCTCCAAATATGGTCATTGGTTACTCTCAATAACATAATTGTTCACTTATACTTATCTGTTGTTCAGTCTCAATAGTGTAATTGTTCACTCATATCTACCTGGAGCACATACTCCAGGCGCATGTAGTATGTATTGCAGAGGCTGGAACAACAGTTGTGACATCTTTCTCCCCCTTACAATATAGTTGGAGTTCAAACATAAACATAAGCATAAAATAGAGATACATCACTCAAATCAAAAGGGTGTACTTGTGTCCAGAGAACTTCAAAGCATACGGGGCAAATGTGCAATTCTATTTATTTGAGTTTGAGTCTAGGAGCCCAAAACCCTTAACAAACCCTTACATTGACAACTGTACTAAAATCAATATTTCGAAATCTTGTCCCAACAGAGTATGCAGGGATTGTATTATAGTATGATTCATTCAATATTCAGAAATTCTTCGTTACTTGTTTACCACTCACATTGATAGCCGAAGTCCCAAAATTAATGATCCAACCAAAGAAAAAGACTATGGGTATCAATAAAACTTGAATCTGCATAAATTTGTTTAAACCAGGCCCCAAAAAGAGGTTGGTTGATAAAATTTTGAAAAAAGGGGTTTGAGTTGAGTGCTGCCAAGACGTTACAAGTATGGGTCTAGTTGACATGTATCTATAACCAATCAGAATAGTTTAAACTTTAAACAAAGAAGATGTTACGGATATGGGTTAGTTGACCTGTACCTATAACCAACTCGAATAGTTTAAACATAGAATTTGTGTGATACTCTGATAGCAAAGAGTATTTTTATGATAATTTGATATTAAAAAACAATAGGTACTTTTGACAAAAAATGATAGAAAATATAGCAATTATATCCGAATAAAACCGGTTAATTTGTACATATAGGTACAAAACGAGTTGTACCAAATAATCTCTAATTATACCTAAATAAAATAAGTTATATCTATGATATACCTATATTTATTAATCTACCCGTCCTTTTTTATTTATTAATTTGGAGGAGGAACCAATGCAACATAAATTTTTAGATACAAACATATTAAAATGACAAAAATGTGGTGAATTAGATAATTAAGGAGAGAAGTATTTGCTAAATATGGATGAAATTGCCATAAACCCGTAGAAATGAGTCAAAAAGACCACCAATCGAAAAACGATGCCCGGGAATGAAAATAAAACGCAGGGTTTTCGTCGCCGGCAAACTCGCCGGAAATTTCCCCGGGAATCGCATGAAGACGACCCCCCGATTTTTCAGAATTGCTACCCCTCCTCTTCTAATGAATCAGGTTTGCGCTTCTTCTGCTAATCGATTACGCTTCATCTTACGACCAACTTATTCTCTTTCTTACTCAACAAAATCCACTCTTTCTTCTTCTTCTTCTTCTTCTTCTTCTTCGTCTTCTCTTCAACCATTTATAACCACCGGGTCAACCTCCATCTCAAACCCACTGTACAACTTTCTTCCAGAAACCAAAAACCCTAACAATTTGGCTACTCTAATATGTTCAGCCCTAAAGCAGTCCAATTCCCAGGCCTCCCTCATCAACAACGACTGGCAACACATTATTCCTTACTTGGACACCCGTGAAATTTCTAGGGTTTTGCTTCGATGTCAATCTGAACCTTACTCAGCTCTTACTTTCTTTAACTGGGTAAAACACAATCTGGGTATCCGCCCAAACTCTCATAATTACTGCATTATTATTCATACATTGGTTTGGTCTCGTAAATTTTCCGAGGGAATGGTGCTGTTATCTGAATTGATTCATCTGGGTCCGAACGGAAGTGAAAAAAGTGTCGACGTATTTGAGAGTTTAGTTTTGTGTACCAAGGAGTGTAATTGGGATCCAGTTGTTTTCGATATGCTTATAAAGGCATTTGTTAAAGACGGTCAGATTGAAGCGGGGTATAAAGCCTTTAGGAAGATGGTTAAGCTGGGATTTGTTCCTCATATTCGGGCTTTCAATTGTCTGTTGAATGGGTTATCTAAGTTGGATTGCATTGATAAATGCTGGCGAATTTATAGGGAGATGTCGCGGATCGGGATTACCCCGAATACGTGCACGTTTAATATGTTTACTCATGTGTTGTGCAAAGATCATAATGTAGACCGGATCAATGAGTTCCTAGAGAAGATGGAGGAGGAACAAGGGTTTGTACCCGATCTTGTGACTTATAATACGCTAATCGGTGCTTATTGTAGAAGGGGTAGGCTGGATAGTGCCTTTTACCTTTATAAAATTATGTATAAGAGGGGTGCGATGCCTGACTTAGTGACATACACTTCGTTGATGAACGGGTTGTGTAAGGCTGGAAAGGTGAAAGAAGCTCATCGAGTGTTCCATCGAATGATTGATAGAGGATTTACGCCGGATTCGGTCTCGTATAATTCCCTCATCCATGGTTACTGTAGAGAGGGAAGGATGAAAGAGGCGAGGGTCTTAGTTCATGAGATGATGGGAGGCAGAATTCTACCTGATAATTTCACGTGTTGGATTCTTGTGGAAGGTTATGGAAGAACAGGGCGTTGGCATTCGTGTTTGAATATGGTTGTGGAGCTCAAAAGATTCGGGGTTCGGATTTCCAGTGAGATATACAAGTACTTGATTGTTTCTTTGTCTCGGGAGAATCGACCGTTTGTGGCTGCTAACATTTTGGATAAAATGTTGGAAGACAGTCTCGAGCCTGATGAGGAAATATATAACAGGTTGATCAAATCACTCTGTGATAACAATCTTGTGCAGCAAGCATTACTGCATAAAGACAAGATGCTTGAAAAGAGTATTCATCCATCCCTGGAAATATATCAACATCTGATAGGCTGCTTGTGTAGATTGGGCAGATGTTCCGAAGCGGAAACCTTGATGGGAGAGATGGCGTTGTATGGCCTTAAACCTGACTGCGACATCTGTAGATCATTGGTATTTGGATTCTGTAAAGAGCCAAATGTAGATAAAGCGGAAGCCTTATTGATTTCACTTGCTACTGAATATCAACTTTATGATTTATATAGTTATAATGTGCTCGTTAAAGCTTGGGGTGAGCGATATGGTGTTGATGAATTGATGGAGCTGCAGGATAAGATGCATAAGTTGGGCTTCACACCCAATAGTCTCACATGTAGGTATGTGATTCTTGGGATGCAAAATGCTACTAGAAAGGGTGTGGCCCAAGTGCAAGTTGATGATGGGTAAAACTTAGAGGTGAATGAGAGAGGCGATCTGCAATGTAGCCATGATTTCCTTGGTAATTCCGTGTCTTGCCCATGTAATTTATTATGTGCTCCTGGAGTTTGCACTCTAAATAGTGGGGATTGTTCACTTGCAGATATCTTGGAGTACAAACTTTAGGTGCATGTAATATATATTGTTGTTGCCCAATAGGATTTGAAGTGCAAAGTGATGGAAATTTGCAATGACCCATGATTTGAAGTGAAAGGAAGCGGTTAGTGGTGGTTGATAACATCTTTTGAAATCTCCTTTACATGGAAGGCTTCTTTTGAAGAGTAAGTGTCCTTCCTTCATTTGAATTTTGGGTGTTTCCAAATAACTTTTGGACAAATAAATATGTACGCTGGCCATGTGAGCAGACCGATGTTTACAATAAACTAACTTATCAAGCAGTTTTACATTTGACTTGTTGATGCTTTACATTATGAAAATTTTTAGAATTCGGACTTTGAGCTGAGCGCCTCTACAAAATTTAAAATTTGCTTTTTGTTGTTGTTGTTGTTTGAATCACTGGACGGACAAAAGGGGGTGTTTTGAATCATCTGTTAGTCATCAATGTTGGTTACGTGTAAGTGTACTGCCCTAATGATATGATAGAGAAGTTCAAGTGTTATAACTGCCATTGCTGTTGTTGATGTCTGTTTACTTTAAAACGCTAGGTCTTACTGTTAATATCTTTTCACATCTTAATTTAACTTCATCATCTGTTAATAACCCATCGAAAAAAGGATGAGAAGAACCTTATTGATGGACTTTCTACATTTTGAATGATCCTTATGCTACATGTTTATGATATGAATCTGTTTGCTTACAACCTAGCTGGATTCAGGATATAGATACTACGGTCTTAGACACTATGTCTGAAAACCGGAAGATAAAAGTTGATACTGAAGAGTTCGGCGCTGAAGTGGTGGTGGCATTTGAAAAATCTATGAGCAACAATAAGAAGACTTGAAGGATGCAACTGCTAATCGGAGTTGCAGGTAAAATAAGTTGATTAACTGTTGATGTGCATTGTGGAGAATCCTACATTGTTGATTATTCTGCCACAAACTTAATTAATTTTGCGAATGCACTATATTTAGGAGTTTATCCACATCACTAGGTTGTTCCATTTAGGATTCTTTTCTGATGATGTTTTTCATTCGCCATGCACGGAAGGCAACTTGCTTGGTTGCTACTTGGCTTGTATTTGGTTCAAATTTGAAGATATCCAAGTACAGAAAAGTCTTTCCATGCAGAACTGTTGACAATGGAATCTGGATGGAGATGGTGAGTTTTGTGCTTATATTTCTTCAGTTTACAAGTAGTGGGAGTTTTAAAATCTGATTTTAATTTCCTCCCTATTTTGAATTCTTTCTTTATGGAGATTTGAAAGCAGTGTTCTTTCCTTGGATCCTCATTCCTCGAATTATGCTGCCGTTACATTATGGTAGTAATTGAGCGTGCTTCATAGCCTTGGAATAAGAATGAATGCGTTTTCACTCAGGCTTGTGACTTATATTTGCACTAGGGCACCAGTTTGAGGATGATGTGTCTTTACTCAGGCTTGTGACGTCTTGTTTGATGCAGACAGCAATCATATTCCAGGATCAATTGCACCAAGCTAAAGATGGCGAACTTTGTGCAACAATTGGATGAACTTGCTCAGAGCCGATTGTTTGAGCTTCGTGCTCACTCAGGTGCTTACTCTGAATTTCATAACATGCGACTTTAATTGAGTTTATTCTGTGGCCTACTTGTTGACAAAAGGCATCTAAAAAGAAAAAATAAAGGAGACTTTGCAAAGGATTGTCGATGTTCTGGGATTTTTTTTTTTCAAATCTTCTTGGAAACCCTGGCAAGTTTAGCTGGATTAAGAATGAGATTTCGTCTGATTTTGATGGAAAAATCACAAGAGGTGTATTTGTGGATACTACTCGTATTTATTTTTTAGGTTGTATTCCACAGCTCGTGGAGGTTACTGAAGATCTTTGTTAATATGAATTATGATTTTACTCTGTGAAGGTGTCAGCCAGGATTGTTCTAGCATGTTTTCATATTAAGTTAAGAAGTTTAGAAGTAGTAGAGTTCAAGTTTGCATTAATGCCATGATGGAGAATGTGTCTGATGTTGAGATTGTTCACCCACGGTTTTTTTTTTTTTTATAATTTTTTTTAAGGAAAAAGAAAAGACCACTTTTGCCGCGAAAAAGCAAGGCACTGATAAACTAGACTGCAGCAGTTAGGGGGATCAAATCTCTATTCAACTATATCAATTGATGCAGCCTAGATTTTCACATCAGCAGCAAATTACCATAACATTCGAAGATAAATCATGCAAACAATTCACCCATTCCGACAAATGCTAAAGAAGTCTTCATTTTCATTGAAACCCCCCATTCATCCTTTTTTTAAAAAAAAAAATTAAAAAAACCTGCCATTGGCGCGAAAAAGCAGCGCGCAGATAAACTAGGCTGCAGCAGTTGGTGGATCGAATCTCTATCCTACATTAATTGATGCTGCCTAGATTTTCCCGAATCTAAGGCGAATGGATTGATAACTGAATTTCCACCATTCTTCAGCATTTTCATCTGTTGATTGTTCCTCCAAACTGTTTGTATACCGGTCATTCTCTGCTTCCTTCACGTACCGCACAGACTCCACAGTTTGAATTGACGGCCTGCTCAAGATTTCTGAAATGCAGGAGTCGTCGAGTATTGCAGTCGGGTATGATTCTTGTTCAATCTGGTCAGAAAAGTTGCGGTGAATCACAAACTCCTGGAGCAAAAACGGGGTCGAGATGTTCGGAAGGACGAACTCTACCCGACAAAGGCTGAGGCTGAGACCATCGAAGGACTTCTCGTTGCATCTCGAAGAATCATTGTTCGCCATTGATGATGAAATTTGAAGACCAAACTGAGTTTTGGGATGAAAGTGTGTATGTAGATATATATAGATCAAAGGGTCAAATGTAATTTGTTGAAATGGAAAACATAAGGCAATTGGTGGGATTTCAAATGGTACACTCAATCAACGTGAGTGAGTGAGTGAAGTCTTGGGTTGATATCTCACTGATATGATTGATGAAAGTAATTAATGAAGATGGATTTGGTAATAAATCCTGATACCAACGGAACAAAAAAGTGCAAAGTTGGAAACCATGTAAAATTTTATTTAAGGAGTTTCCTAGAATTTTCCATTCATAAATCAAAATATCATCAAAATATGCATTATTTATCCACATTATCCATAAACAACTGCTTGAAGTCTATTTGCAAATGAACGATCACAATAGGATATTAGACGCGATGATCCTTTTGTGGTTGAATCGTCTGTTTTTTGTTCATCAGTTTTATCGAGTTCGACTTAGGTATTGGTGCACATAAGAGGACCTGTATGTTATGAGCTTTGATCATTTGACCAATAAATTGGAAAACTATGATGATGCTAAATGAGCTGCTAGTTCATTAAAACAGACTATAAAACAGGATTTGTATAGATAATGTTTGGAAACATTTGATTGACTAACTTGAAAAGATGTTGAGGAAGAAACGAATGAAGAAGGGAAACCGGCAGTTACATGACGAAGGAAAAGACAATGAAGAAGAACGTCCCGAGAGATGGATGAAGGCCTCCGGTGACCAAGACGACAAGCCCAAGGTTAGCAAGGGGTAGAAAGGAGTAAGGAGAGTGTCAGAGAGAAAAGCAGTTCGGGTTTCTAAAATATTTGCCTCTTTACTGCAAGTAATGATGAACAATGACTTCTTTCCATTAGGGGTTACACCACAAAAAAGATATCGAATATGACACTTTTTGTGATTAAAAGGTTGTCTTCTTCTTCTTCGACTTTGTCCATTTCAAATTCTATATACCTACGAATTATACTCTTCGGTGCATGTGTAGAAACCCCATAAAAGAGATCGAAGTAATGTGTCACATATTAAAATTTTCCATCTATTAAGTTATAATCATACATAAAAATTTATCAATTTAGAAAGTTGACTAATTTCTCCAAAAAAAATTTTCAACCAAAGGCATCATTAAGATCCCCATATAGACTTATCCTCACATAAGGTAACCAAGCCACGAGATTCGATCATTGGGTCTACAATTTAAAAAACCCCGACGATGCTAAATGAGTTACTAGTTCATTCAAAGCGGCTAAAAAACTAGATTTGCATGGATAATGGTTGAAAACATTTGATTGACATACAAGAAATTTTCTTGATGAATGAAATAGCTAGAAACTAACAAAATTCTTCTCCTTCATCCATTCAATAGTTTCACGGAGACCGTCTTTAAGAGGAATGTACTTGATGCCTAAGCTTTCGACTTTCTCCTTCGATACCTTGTACACTGGAGCAAATGCCTCATCGTTCTCACACCTAAAATGAAAATAGGGTTCATAAAACAGTTTCTTTCTATTTAGCGAAAAAAAAACTATGCCGGCATATATGAACTTACTTGTTAGGGAGTTTCAGAGAAGGATAGAGCTCATGTAAGATGTTGACAACTTCTGAGAAATGCGCAACACTTTCGTTCAGAAGGTACCTTCCATTCGCCGATGGAGTTTCGAATGCTAAAGCATGTGCATCTGCGACATCCTTAACATGGACCCACCCGAATGTTGAATTTGGATACGTATCTGATCCTAAAGTTTCTCGACGACAAAGAAATTAAACCCCTAGTCAATCAAAGTTGCATAAACTGGTAGGTGTTTCACAGCAATGGATTTCTATCTAGTGGTTGGTTGCTTCTCTTTTTATCTCTAAAGGACAGTATATTAACGTTCAATAATCCAAAAGAAAACGCACGAAACAATGATTCATACCATTGACCAAGGTATAGATACAAGCTGCTACACTGGAAGCAAGAACTGGCTGCAACAAAGGACCAATGACAGCTGCTGGGTTTATTGAAACCATGTCAATGCCCTTCTCTTTAGCAAATTCCCATGCACTCTTCTCAGCCAAAGTCTTTGACATCAAGTACCATTTCTGCAGGCCAATAAAGTAGTGATCAAGTTAAAATTTACACACTTTAAAAGTTAAAACTCATAGAATGGCAAGTATTATGTATTATGGAGAACCATATTTCCGGCTTGCTTGCAGATTTCTGGATCAGAAAACCATGTCTCGTCGACTACCACTTCTGGGTTCAAAGGTTTCCCGGACAACAAAACTGCGGCCATTGAAGACGTCAGCACGACTCGTCTGACGGTGGGATGTTTCGCACAGGAGGCTAAGACATTGAGCGTTCCCTTCACTGCAGGATCAATTATGTCCAGCTGAAAAAAAACAGAAAGCAGAGATGGAGTGAAAACAGGGCCTGTTTATGATATACTTTTAGACTTGTCAATTTGGATAGGCGGGCTGAATACGGATCGGTAGTATACCAAGTCCGGGTATTGTAAAGCTAGATTATTATAAACATTCCAACTTTTAATAGTTAGAAATCTTAGGCCCTGTTATTTGGTTAGGTTGGATATAGCTCTTCCAACTTATCCTAACTTATCCTAACTTATTTAAACTTAACGCAATTCCTAAAAAAACATCCACTCTAAAAACACAATTCCCAAAAAAAAAATAATTCATAACTTATCCCAACTTATCATAATTTATTCATCTAAACCTAAATAACCTGATTAAAGAACAAGGCCTCAATCAAAATATCACAAATTTCAATTGAGCTGAATTGTAAAAAGAAAATTTATGGTCAAAGCCAGTAGGATTTGACCCATTAATTTGTGGGTTTATTTCGGGTGTAGGTTAGAGAAAATCTTGATCAAATCCTAAATTTTTTGGGCAGGTTCGGTCATATTTTTAGGTCGAGTTGAAAATTGACAAGTGTCCCTCCAATCCATTTTAATTGTCACTTTTGATAAAGTTTATGTTCAATGACAGAATCACCATCACAATCAATGGCATTGAAAGTGTAACAGGAGAGAAGAGGATCAAATAACAAGAACGAAAATTGAAAAAACAACCATTAACATATTACTTGAAAATCAAATCTAGAGTGATAAATAACGGGAGACAAAAGAAAAAAGGTTAATTAACGCAGCAAATACTATGAAACTACCTGAGGGTTTGGGGAGTCCATTAGGGTTGGGGATGCAGAGTGGAAAACACCCTCACAACCCTGAATTGCAGCATCAAATGAACCTTCCTCCATTAGGGTTGCTTCGAACAAATGCAGCCTTTCCTTTGCTCCATCTAGTGCTACCAAGTGGTCTATCTTCTTCGGATCATCTTTTAAACATTTCAGAACACCAGAAAACGAGAAAATATGTTCATATATCATCACTTAAACCCTAAAAAAAATGAGAATTTAGGGAGAAAGACAGACATACTTGTGCTACGAACAGTGGCATTGACAGTGTAACCACGATCGAGCAATACTTTGACGATCCATGAACCAACGTACCCAGAAGCCCCAGTCACACACACTCTCTTCCCTTCTACACCCATTTTTCACTCACTTTTTTTTTTTCAATCTTTGTGTTTCGACTGAAAATGGGTTGATGAATTGGGCAAAAAGACGCAGATATATTCACGGGGAAGTTTTTCCCACCAAACATGACGGCTAATAATCGGAGTCCAGGTGGAAAAAAGTAAGACACCTTTTTGGGGAAGAGAATTGCGTATTGGCAGAATGTTTGTCACAAATGGATGGTGATCGTGATGGGTTGAAAAAAGTGATCGAGGAAGGTGTGGGTTTTCTTGCCAAACGGCCCCTAAACTTGTGCTGAAAAGTAAAAAACTGCTGCCTAGTCTTACTTGGGGGGCGTTATGTACAACACTCGTGAATATGTGTGGCTAGCTGCTACAACTGAAATTGTTACCGGGCCTAGAAGGTTTAACGTTCAAATAAATCAATAAATCAACCACGTCAATCTAGAATTTCGAATTAAGGGAGTCCAATATTTTATATATGTTTAGGGGTAGGCAATAGATCGAATCACGGTCGGTCCATTAGACATATAAGGTCGGGTCAAGATCAACCCTTTATAGTATTGAACCAGGTCAGGTCTTTTTAGTAAAGATAAGGGTTGATCCATGGGTCGGCTCGTTTGACTCTAAAATTAAAATTAAGTCTATTTGTACAAAAAAATAATTATTATAATTATTATTTAATGTGGAGTGTTAATAATATATAAGTAAGGTTAGCATTTTAAATAATAGGAAAAATTCTTTATTTTGAGTTATTAATCGGCCGACCCGGTCTGTTAGATTCACCGACCTTTTAACATTGTGAAACGGGCCGGCTTGTTAATGACCTGACCCTTCACCAACCCGACCCTTTGACAACCCTTATATTTTAGGATCCGACCCTCTTAACCCGATGGAGCCCCGTCCCATTGCCTACCCCTACACATATTTAATGCTATTTATTGTCTAAAATTATAGTAAATTTTACAAACTTTTTTAGGAATCAATGGTGGCCGTAGTCACCCTCACTCCATATGGGGATCTACCAATCCCCCAATTTTCAAAATTTTGTTCGGCTCGAATACTCAAATTTATCCAGCCTGAAAAGCAATTTGGTCGAACCCCATTTTTGATATTTGTCTAAATTGATCATATATTTAGACATAATATTTCTTTTTTTTCCCTATTGCCTGAACTCGACTCTAACCTAGATTGAGTCCCCTCCGACTTGAAAAACTAGGTCTGAACATTAATTTCTCATCCAGATTTTAACTGTGACCAAATTGACAGGCCTGATTTAACCTGGGCTCAAATTTTTGCTAACGCTATATCCATCGTTATTGTTATTTTATGCTGGACAATTTTTTTTTGAAATCAAAACACAACCACCGCCACTTCATTTAGATAAAGAGTCTGCTAAAATAGCATTACCAATACAATCAGGAGGGCTATAAGAAAAGAAAACATTTTGTGTAAGGTTCAAGCACCATTGGGCCAATAAATGGGCCGCATGGTTCCCTTCCCTTCTAGTCCAAAGAATTTCCTTAATATTGATTTCTTCCCAGATTTCCACAACTTGTTTGATGATTAAAGAGGACACTCCCCTTCCCTAATTCTTCGATTTCACAGCCTCCACATTATCATTTTCCACCACTCCCTCCACTACTTCTTCCTGTCGACTGACTTCGATGGCCAGCTGAATAGCCTTCAGCTCTACTACCTCCACCTCCCAATTTGCCACCCACTTTCTCCCCGCTGCCCAGAGAAAAGCTCCTCTACTGTCCCGAGCTACACAGTCCACCGCCATAGTTCCCTTTTCCCGGTCACACGCAGCATCGCAGTTAATTTTGATTCCTCCCTCCCAAGCTGTCCATCTTCTGTGGTGTGTTGCCTCGTTTCTTTCTGTGTCTAGTTGTGTCTTCTCCCTAAACTCCAACCATGCATTAATTGCTCGCTCAACAACACCGATTCCATCTGGGCTCCTTCCATGGTTGCAAATATCGTTTCGAGCCCACCATAAACTCCAGATTCCGTAGCAGCATTTTGTCACTTCTTCATCCCCAAGGACCTCTATCATATTCAGACACCACTCTTCTCCATCTCTACCCGGGATATCCTTTACCTTCAGTAAATCTAAAGCCTCCCACACTTTGGAGGTCTATTGACATTCAAAGAAAATGTGCTTTGCAGTCTCTAACTCTTTTCCATAGATTTCACACCCAGGTGAGTCCACAACTCTCTTCTTAGTTAGACTCGCTCTTGTTGGTAGGATATTCCTCGCCACCCTCCACATTATCTTTCTCACCCTTGGATGCACTTGCAAAGACCATATTTCTTTCCATGCTTGGAGTCCGCCCCTTGAAGAAGACGATGCTATTGAAGGGCTACATGCTAAGCTATAACCACTTCTCACTGAGTATTCCTCATTTTTTTTGTAAAAATCCACCGGATCTGGTCCGGTTGAGTTTTTGATGGCAAAGGAATTGACATTATGACCTTGGTCGTTTGTTCATTGAACATGGATAACAGTGTGTCTTTGTCCCATTCAACTCCATCTTCATTCTTTAGAAGCCGAGCCACTTTCCAATCATCTCTCCCAGCCGGGGTTGGCCCCAAAAAATAGGATCCTTCTACATTTGCCCACCGGTCAACCCAAATCCTAATCAACTCACCATTTCCAACAGTCCAACCCAATCCACAATTCAACAAATCCCTTCCTTCAAGCAGGCTTCTCCAAACAAAACTTGGTCTATATCCTTCCCTTGCCACTTGAAGAGTCCCCCTTGGAAAATATCTCGCCTTCAACAGTTTTGCAACTAATGTGTCCGACTTTGTGATGATACGCTAACATTGTTTGGCTAACATTGCCAAATTGAAAGACCCCATGTCCCTGAAACCCATGCCCCCTACATTTGGCACATTTTAGCCCAGCTCACCCATTGAATGCCCCTTTTCTCCGAATCTCCTTTCCACCAATAATTTCTCATCATACTCCCAATCTCCCTATGGAAGGATTGGGAAGATTGAAAAGGCTCATAGCGTACAGTGGGATCGATTGTATAACTGCTTTCAGCATTACCTCCCTACCCGCCTGTGATAACAGCCTCTCCTTCCACCCCTGAATTTTTTGCCATGCCTTTTTCTTCAAATCTTCAAATATAATCTTCTTCGACCTGCCAATTAACAGAGGTTGCCCTAAATACTTTTTTTGCTCTGTCATTTCTTTCATTCCCAGAATCTCCTTTAAACTATCTTTCTTTCGGTCTTCCACATTCCCACTAAAGTATATTTCTGACTTCTCAAAATTTACCTGTTGCCCAGATAGTGCTTCATATTCCTGAAGAACAAATTTCAGTGTATGCACCTCCTCAGTTGTTGCTTTGACAAAAAATATAATGTCATCTGCAAACAGTAGGTGAGAGATAGCTGGAGTTGTTCTGCAAATTTTCACGCCATTCCATTTTCCTTCCGTGGCTGCTCTATTTATCAAAGCATTGAGTCCCTCATAGACTAGTAGAAAAAGGTAAGGAGATATAGGATCGCCTTGCTACAACCCTCTTTCCGGTTTAATGAGGCCCACCTGTTGCCCATTAACGTAGAATGTATAAGACACTGTTTGCACACACTTCATGATCAAATCGATCCATTTAGTCGGGAACCCCATCTCCATCATAACCAACTTCAAAAAACCCCACTCCACTCTATCATATGCTTTGCTCATATCTATTTTAACCGCCATCCACCCCTTCTTTCCATTTTTCTTCTACTTCATATAGTGAAAAATCTCAAAGGATACAATAGTATTGTCCGAAATAAGCCGACCGGGGATAAAAGCTGATTGTCTCTCATCAATTATCGAATCTAGCAGCACTTTGAGCCGATTAGCCAGGACTTTGGAAATCATCTTGTAGATCACATTACTAAGGGCGATCGGTCTCAATTCTTTCATCTGATCCGGGTTTTTTGTCTTCGGTATCAAGGACACCAAAGTATGATTTAGTCCTTGGGGCATCTCATCTCCTTCGAGCACATTAAGGACTACCCTCGACACTTCCGCTCCAACAATTTCCCAATACTTTTGAAAAAATAGAGCACAAAACCCATCAGGTCCTGGTGCCTTAGTTGGGCCAATCTGTTTCAGCGCCTGACTCACTTCCTCCATTGTGAAAGGGGCTAAAAGATATCTTTTTTCTGTCTCCCCCACCTCGCCCGCCAATTCTGGTAATCTAACGGATGCCAAATCCGGGTTTGTCGTCGTAAACGGATGTTGATAGAAATCCACCACAACTTGATTAATTGCTTCGGTCGAGGTCTGAGTATTACCATGTTGGTCCACCAACTTGCTAATGGCGTTTCTTCGTCTCCACTCCTTGACCCTAGCATGAAAAAACGCCGTGTTCCGATCTCCTGCTGTTAGAGCTTGATGATGAGCTCGTTGAGCCCAATACTTCTCATTGAGTACCTCTAGATGAAGGAGTTCTTGTTCTGTGTCTTTAAGATCCTTCACATTCTGGGGTGTTGGGTTCGCACTACAGAGCTCCTTGAATCTGCCCCTAAGCTCATTAATTTGGGTTTGTAAATTCCCAAACCTGGTTTTCCCCCAGTTAGCGAACTTCACCCCGCATGCTAATAATCTATCAGTGATGTTACCATACTCTGTAGCTGTTTGACTCCACCTCCTTCGCACCTCCTCTTCAAAAACCCTTTCATCGGCCCAAAAAGCCTCAAATTTATGGGCTTTCCTCATTTTCCTCCCCATATGATAAGAGGGTTGGAGATCAACTAAAATCGGCGAATGATCAGAGCTCTCCCACGTTATGTATTCAACTCTCACTGAGGGCCACTTATCTCTCCACTTTTCATTCCCAAGATATCTGTCAAGTCTTTCCTTAATGTAATTTTCCCCCTCCCTCCTATTGCTCCATGTGTACTGGTAGCCCGTATACCCAAGATCTCGTACATTCCATTTATCCAGCACATTCATGAATGCCGCTGCTTCATTGAAATCAAAGGAACGATCTCCCAGCTTTTCGTCGGGGAACAAAATGCAATTGAAATCGCCAAAGATCAACCACTCACTATCAGATTGACTGCCTAGAAAGTCGAGCAGCTCCCAAGAGTTTTTTTTTTTTACTCTCATTCCATCCATAAAATCCAGTTGAGCGAAACCTACATCCATGTTTATTCACCACAACATCAATGTGATGTTGTGAATAGGTCCTCACATCTACAGATACGTCATTTGTCCACAACAGGGCCAGCCCACCTGATCTTCCTCGGGGACACTTAAGCAGCCTGTCATCCCACATCTCCATCGTACGTAACTCTTCTCATATGGTGAGCGCTTGGTCTCCATTAGAAACAGAACATCCGGGAGTATTTCCGCACTAAAAGGCAGAGGGAAGCAACTGCCTCGGGACTCCCCAACCCTCGGCAGTTGTAGCTTAAAATTTTCATTGTTCCCGGCAAGGGTGGACCTCATCCACCCCCGCCGATCGTGTTGTGTCTATCATTTCCACATCCACATCCACCAATCTCCTCCCCCTTCCTCTTTCCCCTTGATTGCATCCATGGTTCTGCCGTTTCCATGGCCTTATGACTATTTGTTGATTTCAATCGCTTCCATGATCCCCTCCCTCCTTTAACACCATTCCCATCTATTGCTACCTCCGGCCCATCTTGTACTTCTTGTATCTCCCTTTTATTACCTTCCGCTCCCACTCCTTTCTTGGATACCTTCCCTCCGTTTACCCCTAAAGTTTCTGATAGATTGTGGCTGTGTATTTGCACACTTCGCATTTCCTCATTCTCCGGTAGACTAGTCTCTCCTTCTGCTACAGCCTTGTCCGACTTAGAGTTATTCTCCGGGTCTTGAATTTTCTTTTGTGAGTTCGCTGCTTCTAGAATTTCCATCAAAGATCGGTGTGCTTGTGATTCGCAGACTCAGCATTCCTTCAAGCCCTCGAGATTCCGTTTCCCTTCTACTTCCACCTCACCCCCATGTTTACCGTCCTTACCTCCGCCTTCCTGTTTAGTACTTTGATGGACTCTTGTTGGAGATGCTCTAAGCCACTCCCCATACTGGCCTTTGACATCCTCCACTTCTCCATTCTCACACTCCTCCTCCACATGCCCAATTATACCGCACTTATAACAAAAGTTTGGTAGCTTCTCATATTTAACAGGTACCCACTTCATGCCAGCATCTCCGAAATTCACCACTGCTCCTCTCGGCAATGGGCGTGTGATGTCTACTCTGACCCTAAAAGCAACGTATTTCCCCCACCCTAAATCATCATCCGATCTGTACTCCAGCATCCCCCCATAATTCTCCGCTAAGGCCATTGCTGTTTCTTTCGAAACCTTCCCGAACGGCACATCATACCCCCTAACCCAGAAGTTTGCATATGAGAAGCTGATTTCTGAGGGTGATTTGTTTTCCTCGATATTTGATAGAAGCACCAATTGTTTATCAAAAATCCATGGGCCCCCTTGTTGTATCCTTTTTTTGTCTTCTATGTGAAAAAACTGAAAAACAAAAAGATTGTCGCCTACCTCTCTTATGCCGAAACTTTTCCGGACCCTCCATGCTTGTCGTAGAAACGCAAATAATTCGGAGACTATGAAAGGTTTATCAGTCAAAACCTTTCTTATCAAAGCCATTGACGCCCGTGTTTCAAAATCTACCGCATCCGTGTTGGTGCAATCTATTATCTTCTCTTCCTTATCTATCAGTTTGAGATCCTTCCATCACTTTATCAATGGTGAATCCATTGTAGTAATGGAATAGTCCGAATCGCCGTCAGGATTCGATAGGGATGGGACGCTTTCACAGTGAAAGCGATGGAGACCTTTACCCAAAACCCTAGAGGCGGCAAAGTCAACCCTAGAGGACGTGGGGAAGGATTTGTTTCACAGTGAAAGTGATGGGGACGCTTTCACAATTAAGGTGAGAGGGTCTGGTTTATAAACCATGAACGCTACATCTCTTAACACTAATTAATTTTAAGATGAAATTTTACTTAAGTAGTTATTATGCTTTTCCAACAGCCTGATCATATTTTGTAGAATAAAATCGAACAATTAATACATATGAATTAATGGCTAATTTAATTTTAAATCCTAAAAAACCTACTTTCCACCGAAATTAGTATAAAGAACTCAATGAAACACACAATAACGAGTACATTATTAAAGCCCTCTTCGGTGAAATAATTAGTGTTTTAGAATTGTGTAAAGAGGTTTATAGCGGATATTGGTTTATGCAACTGATAGCACATGGTTGTTCAAATTTTGGAATTGTAAGTTAGGTTTATCATATCTTATCATTTCCTTACCTTATTTTACTTTACCTTATTTTATCTTAATATTTGAAAAACACTCAAACCAATGTCATTTTATTTTATTTTCCTTACCTTTCATTTCCTTACCAACTTTACTTTATCTAACTTAATTTTACCACTTTAAAGTACAAGACTGTGTTCGGTAAATTAAACAGTTGCGTTACAGATTAATGTGAATTGACATAAAAAATATTGATAATTTATAAAGACAAAATTTTCAAAAGTTACTTGAGATGCTAAATGCCATTTAAAACACTAACTTACCAAACATTAATATTTATGCAATTAAACTTTTGAATTGGTCAAAACACTAAACACTATACCGAACGTTACTTTCAAACACGACCTGAATAATACCTGCTATATTTATGGTGGTAGTCCGACATGCATGAATCTTTTTCTTATTTTTTTTTTCGAAACTCTCCTTTTTTTTTATTTATTTATGTGACTTAAAAAAAAATCATCTACCTAAGTAGGTAGATATAGATCCGAGTCTTGATGATAATCAATGTGATAAATTAGGGTAGGGTTTGACAAAGCCCAAGATTAAACTTTCCCCCCTACAAACAAGGCGAAGTATTCGATGATTATTTTCAAGGGTTTAATAAAAGAAAATCATTAATTTTCTGCGTTGCTTCTACGTTTGTCTAAAGTTGGTGTTTAATTACAAAACGATCAACAATTGTTGTTCCAATTTGTATGCATTTTGTAAGGTATTTGTGAATGCAACAATGGCAGCATACTGGATCCCTGCTGTGGTGGCATCCTTCGGCATTGCTTATGTTTGCGATACAGCAGTCTCAGATGGAAAGCTATTTGGAGGTCAAAACTACTCTCTCTATATTTTCCCCCCTTCATTTGCTAAAATGTGTCACTTATTAAACTTCCTCCACTTGTTGTCCATGGAGTAATACGTAGAGAACGATTGGTAAATCATAAATTAATTGGAACTAATATCTTTAAATTGTAAAATTTAAAATTAAGATTGTCATACTTAGACCTGTCAATCTTTGACCTGACCCGAACCCGCCCGAAAATTCTGAGTTTCGTAAATTAACGGGTCAAACCCGACCCGCCCGTTTGACCCGAAAACTTTACTTTTATACGTTCAAATCTATTAAAATTTGTGACTTTTCGTTGAAATTCATGACTATTAAACTATAACCGCAACTCATTCATATGTTATTTCTCTAATTTACAGTTAAATATTTACAATAATCTATTGGTACTAGAAGTTAATCATATTTTATTATGTATATTGTACCAAAAATAATATTTAAAGATAAATTTTTTAAATGAAAAAGCGGAAACAAGTCGCAATCATAACCCATTGTGTTAACCCAAAACTGGAATACACCGGTGATATTTACCCGAACTCGAAATACACCCGACCCATATTTACCCGAACTCGATATACGACCGACCCGTAACTGCCTGCCTGCCCGAATTGACAGGTCTAGTCATACTTGACTACTTTATATTTTTTCCAGACAGAATTAATTTCAGATATACTAAGACTTTGCGTTGCATCTATTTCTCTAATTTTTCTTCAAAGCGACAAATAAAAAGAAACTGAGGGGATACGTACATTGTATATGTCCAAGAAAAGATTAGTTTATTTTCATCCGATCATCATAGAATTAGATTATTTATCTCTACCGATCTTTTTCAAAAGAGCTTTTAATTTTCCCAAAATATTTTTACGTGATTTGTCGGGATCACCTCTTCATAAATATCAATTCACAGGGGAAGACGTACTACGCACATACATCAATATCTTCCAGACCGTACTCAAACGTATTCACTCAAAGTTTGTTTTATGTCTTCCTTTAATTTGTTGATATATATGTGTAGGTACAACTCCAAAGACAGTAGCGAACAGTGAATGGTGGGAAGAAACGGACAAGAAATTCCAGGCGTGGCCTCGCACTGCTGGTCCTCCTGTTGTTATGAACCCTATTACACGTCACAACTTCATCATCAAATCAACTGAATCATGAGTCATGACCATGTTGTTGAATGCTTCAATCTTTTGTTTGATTATTTCATCCCATTCTGTGGCCATTAATGTAGGAGTCTTTTTACTAGTGTTTAAATAACCATTGTGGCTTCAACGTACATTTTTGTTTTGAAATTTGCATGCATTGAGAATGTATGGCCTCCAAAAGTTACCTACAGTGGTGTTTGTTAAATAACACTGTCATCAGGCTATTGATAAAAGTTAGCATATTGAAAGTTTGATTAAGTCAAAGAGGCTAATAATGTAGAAGATGGAATCGACCATGTAAACAACTTTTTGGAAACGACACCATAAATTATTCAGCGTCAAAAGTAATGAAGACTAGGATCTTCAACTAGAAAGTAGCAGTACAATTTTGTGTAATCAAATAAAGTTGATCTCCCTGTTGATCTCTTATTTCATAGAAAATCACTGACGATTTTTTCATGCTGGGAGTCAAAGGGTAAGTATCAAATTGTTTATAACAAACATCAACCATTAGAAAGAATAAACCAAAACGCATACTTCAAAATACCGCTCATGTGGGATATGAAGCCAGACGTACGTAGCAGCGTTACCTCTATAAATCTTTTAAAAAAACGATTTTGATCCCGGGATCATAATGCTCTATGCACTCACCAACCATGTACATTCTTTTTCTTTATATTTTTAATTTCTTTTTTTCTTGTGCAATTTTTATTTTTTTAAATAAATATAATAAGGCTTTTCTTTTAATCTAATACTCTAATATATTTTGTGTTTGAGTTTTTAGTCCAATTCAATTATGCTTTTTATTTATTTATTTAATTTTTATTTTAAATTTTCTTTGTAATTTTCATTATATATTCCTTTTATTGTTTTGTAATTTAATTTTTTTCGTACTTTTAGGTACAATTTCAATAAAAATAGTTTATGACCATTACAGTATAGATTTATGAGAATTCACGCTAAAAATTAGAATGTTGTTACACCCAAACTTGACTGTTTATAAACATGAACAAGAATGCTCATAAACATAAATTTGATTGTTCATAAACCTAAACTTAAACGCTCATAAATTTGAACTAGAATGTTCATAAATTTGAATAAAAATGCTCATAAACCTAAACAAGAATGCTCATAGCCCTAAACTAGAATGCTCATAAACCTGAACAAGAATGCACACAAACATAAACTTGAATGCTCATAAATTTGAACTGGAATGTTCATTTGACTAAACATGAATGTTCATAAATCTGAACAAGAACGCTCATAAACCTAAACAAGAATGCTCATAAACATAAACTTGATTGCTCATAAACCTAAACATGAATGCTCATAAATTTGAACTAGAATGCTCATAAGACTTAACATGAATATTCATAAACATGAACAAGAATGCTCATAAACATAAACTTGATTGCTCATAAACCTAAACTTGAATGCTCATAAATTTGAACTAAAATGCTCATCAAACTAAACATGAATGTTCATAACCCTAAACTAGAATGCTCATAAACTTGAACAAGAATGCTCATAACCCTAAACTAGAATTCTCATAAACATAAACAAGAATGCTCATAAACATAAACTTGATTGCTCATAAACCTAAACGAAAATGCTCATAAATCTGAACTAGAATGCTTATAAGACAAACATGAATATTCATAAGGGTTTTTGGCTCAAATTAATCCGAAGTCGGAGGTCACTGGCTGAAAATAATCTAAACTCACTTTTTGGCTGAAAATAATCCAAACTTTTAATCTATTTACTCGGACTAAATCGAAATTGATTTCCGGCGTCGGAATACTGACTGGGCAGCCTGAGCACGTATTTCTTTAATTGATTTTGGTTTTGAATTTATGTTGACTAGGGTCTACATAAGCTGACCAGTCAGTATTCTGAAGTCGGAAATCGATTTCGGTTTAATCCGAGTAAATAGGTTAAAAGTTTGGATTATTTTCATCAAAAAGTGAGTTTGGATTATTTTCAGCTAATGACCTCTGAGTTCGGATTATTTTGAGCCAAAAACCCTATTCATAAACTTGAACAAGAATGCTCATAAACCTGAATAAGACTACTCATAAATATAAACTTGATTGCTCATAAACCTAAACTTGAATGCTCATAAATTTGAACTAGAATGCTCATCAGACTAAATATGAATGCTCATTAGGCTAAACTAGAATGCTCATAAACCTGAATAAGAATGCTCATAACCCTATACTATAATGCTCATAAACCTAAACTTGATTGATTATAAATCTAAATTTGAATGCTCACAAACTTGACTAAACTGCTTATAAACTTAAACTTCAATGTTCATAAGCTTAAATTAGAGTGCTTATAAAATTAAATTTAAATGCTCACAAGCTCAAACCAATAATTGTTATAGTTAAATTAACTTTAAAAAATTAATTATTGATATGAAAATAATAACTATAATTCATAATTTAAAAATAATACAAAAGTTTCCATCTAATGAAGTATAAAGTAATTATCAATGTGAATTTAAAACAAAAAAGAAAAAAAATGATACAGTAATCCATGCAGCACCCCTGGGCGCACAAAGGCAGGGAGCACCGTCGTAGCAATGATAAATCTTGCAATTTAGAGATCAAGGCCGGTGCCAATTGACCACCCATTAAACAATAATACATAGATTATACATATGAATATATATATAGACCCAACACTTTTGATCAATAATTAGAAACTAATAAAATTCTTCTCCTTCATCCATTCAACGGTTTCATAGAGGGCGTCTTTCAAAGGAATGTACTTGATGCCTAAGCTTTCAACTTTCTCCCTTGATACCTTGTATACTGGACTAAATGGCTGCTCATTCTCACACCTAAAATGAAAAACACACAATTCTAATTTTAACAGATAAAAAGGACGTACGTGCATGCATGGAGATATACTGCGTACTATACAAAGTTGATAATTAAGCACAACCCTAATATAAGAGAAGAAGAGTGATGCATGAACTTACTTATCAGGGAGCTTGAGAGATGGATAGAGCTCACGTAAAATCTCAACGACTTGTGAAAAATGGGCGACTGTTTCACTCATAAGATACCTTCCATTTGCTGATGGAGTCTCAAATGCTAGTACATGTGCATCTGCAACATCCTTAATATGGACCCACCCGAAGCTCGTATTTGGATACGTATCCGATCCTAAAGTTTCGCCGTAATAAGGAAATCCACAAGTTTAGTAAAGGCATTCATTATCAATAACCCTAACCCTCCTGGAGAGTCAAGCAAGGAAGGGAAGACATCTAACCAAAATAGTTAGAATATAAAATCAATCATTTCGGCCTTTAACCGTCAACTTTCAAGTTAGTTGAGAAGATGGTTTTACATGGTATTAGAACCAGGTTTTACGTTCAAATCTCAACAACCCCATATTACTTTGCGTAAGGTCAAGGGATGAGGCTCGGGGGTATGTTAGAATGTAAAATCATTATATTAGATCTTCAAGTCCTTCACCATCACTTTAAACTATGGCTATCAAAAATTGGTTGGCCCTGGAAAAAAAAAACATATTTTCCATTTTTCTATTGATCGAGCCTAATATTGACTCAAATTTAGGCTTGTCCATCTGGAAAATTGCCAAAAAAAGGGGTTTCGGATATCAACTTTTGCTCTTATGTTTGATTCGTTGGACTGAAAATAACCAGAACCCAAATTTTTGACAGCACTCTAATTTAAACTTTTAGTTAATATGGTTAGACCGAGAAACCACATGCAACCTTACCGTTGACCAAGCTATAGACATACGCTCCTACACTGGAAGTGAGTGTTGGCTGTAACAAAGGACCAATCACAACGGCTGGATTTATGGAAACCAAGTCAATGCCATTCTCTTTAGCAAATTTCCAAGCAGCTTCCTCAGCTAAAGTTTTTGAGATCAAGTACCACTTCTGCACAAGCCAATAAATTACTGATCAAGTTAAAATTTACAGTCTTCTTGCTCTGATAAGTAAAATAACACTATAAAAGTTAAAACTCGTATAATGGCAAGTATATGTATGGGGTTTTTGCATTTTAGACTCCAAAATATATGTTAATTTATTTTTTGAATTCTTGGTTTTATTATTTATTTTTTGGACCTTAATATTTATGGGTTGGATAAAAAGGACCTTAAAGTTTGTAGATTGAAAAATGCTCGTGCACTGTTTTTCTTTTTCTTCCCATATTTGAATTTATCTCCCGATTAACGTCAAACTTCAGGACTAAGGTTAAAGCTAATATTAAAGCTGTAATACACCTCTGTTATGCATGTCAGAACTACTTAGACCCTGGTTACTTCAGGGTCCAATTAGTTTCGACATGAATAAGCAAGGTATATTATAGCTTTAATGTTAGTTTTGACCTGATCCTTGAAGTTTGACACTAATCGTGAGATAAATTCAAACATAGGAAGAAAAAGAAAAACAGTATATGAGCTTTTTTTTTTTCAACCTACAAATTTTAAGGTCATTTTTTATTCAACCCATAAACTTTAGGGTCCAAAATACAAAAAAACCCATATGTATGAGTACCATAATTCCGGATAGCTTGCAGATTTCTGGATCAGAAAACCATGTTTCATCAACTACCACTTCAGGGTTCAAAGGTTTCCCAGACAACAAAACTGCAGCCATTGAAGAGGTGAAAACGACTCGTTTTACTGTGGGATGTTTTGCACAGGAGGCTAAGACATTGAGTGTCCCCTTCACTGCAGGATCAATTATGTCCAGCTGAAACATGAGGACAACAAATTAGTTGAAACATGCCTTATTTTGCCTGGTTAGCTACTAGCTGAAACATGTGAGTATTTATTTCTATTTGGTATTGGTCTTTATCTGCCTTAGTAGTAAACTTTTCACTCCTTTTCATATTAATTGTCGTCTTTTGGAAATTATGCCGTCAAACTTAAAAATTTTGAACAAAAATCTCTGGATGTAGACAATTACTTGTTATATAAACGAAATTACTATCACAAAAATGTTGGAACTTTTAATAAAATATTATATAAGAAATTATCAATCAATATGGAATGAAGGAAGTATTAGCTAGGTAGTTTCGGGTAAGATCTTGCAAATGAGTGAATCAATTCTGGTTCGAGTAAGGTGAAGATCGGTTTGGGTTGGTATTGGGTCAACCAATTTCAATTCAATTTAGGATGACTTCGAATGAGTCTTATTCAGATTAGTTCAGGTGAAGTTCTTTCATATTGGGTTCTGGTTCGATTTGGGGTCATTTGGGTGTAGATCTTAATCAGGTCACTTTTCGGATTGCGCTTCCGATCGTTTTGGTTTAGGATTTGTTCAGGTCAGGGTCAAGATCAGATCATCCATCTAAGTGTCACTTCAGGTCCAAGATCGATCGGTCCTTTTGGATTTCAGGTCTCAGGTTGATTTTGTCAGGCCTATTTCCGGTATAGATGTGGATATGGTATTAGGTAGTTTCAGGTATACCTGTGGGTTTGGTGAATGGAGTAGAACCGGGGACGCGCAGTGGAAAACACCATGGCAGCCCTGAATAGCAGCATCAAAGGAACCTTCCTCCATTAGGGTTGCTTGGAACAAATGGAGCCTTTCCTTTGCTCCATCCAGTCCCACTAAGTGATCTACCTTCTTTGGATCATCTGGGGAGCATTCGTTTTGGAAAACACATTAAACACTCTCCAGGTAGGTTTTTCTAAGGTTCAAATCGAAAGCGACAGTTTTTATTATCATCCAAGTAATTAATATCATTGTCAATATTCCTAGGTAAGTCAACATGATCATCAAAGATATATATCAACAAAATCATCAACCGATTAGATGAGTGATCCATTCAACATATTTTATGTGAAGCTAATATATGTGATAGACAACAAGTAACAAATTAAGGCCACTTTTATAAACTCCTTTTCTATTTGGAATCTTAACCAGCTTATGATCTTTTCCTTATTTTGTGCAAGAAGGATTTTTTAAACTACTTTATATCCGATCCTCCGAGTTCAAAATATAAAACAAGTTATGTATGCAGATGCCTAATCATAAGAGATTTAGTTTGATACACAACTAAATTGAATTAATTGTAAGCAATAAGCCAATAAGGTCCATGCATAATGCTCCAAATTTAAATCAATGTAAGAAACAATCTTCCTGTTAGATTATAAAATCATTCATGGAGTTTCAATCATTAGCTTAAACTTTTAGTTGAAATGATTTTAAAGCTAAACCTGAGCAAGAAATTTTATAGTTGATAGTTGAACCATCTCAACCAAAAGATTATGTTAATAGATGAAGAATCGGAAATAGTTTTATAGTCTAACACTTCCAAGCATACAGCAACAATATTTAGTAGTCCCAACATAACGAAGGAGTACTACTACTTACAATACTAGCTACAATACCCGTCC
This sequence comes from Portulaca oleracea, assembly GCA_029582165.1. Classification (NCBI taxonomy): domain Eukaryota; kingdom Viridiplantae; phylum Streptophyta; class Magnoliopsida; order Caryophyllales; family Portulacaceae; genus Portulaca; species Portulaca oleracea. Next base: position 7,047,305 of record CM055889.1, read on the forward strand.
TATGGACGAGTTAGACTCTGTTTTTTTTTATGTGTAATAAATTTATCTTATTTATCATATTTTTGTTATTTTATTCCACATTTTTCACACTATTAATTCATGTTTTCTTATCTATTTTACGTAATATATATTTAAAAATTCACGTATTTAATAAATATTGTGAATAATATGACTTTTCTTACTCACTATACTTTATTAAAAATTATAAACTATATTCAAAAATTCATGTATTTAAATGTGTGACTTACATTTTTAAATAGTATCTTATCCACCCACTCCACCCCAGCTTTTCCACTCTTCAACTATCAATCTTACCTATCTTACATTTGTAATATATTTGAAAATTATTCTATTAAATAAGTGATGTGACTGATGTGACCTACCTTAATCACAGTAAATTAATAAAAATTATAAAATATACATTTAATTCATATATTTTTAATGGTGTGGGGCTCGTGTCACTTATCTTTCCAAACACTATTACACTTATCCAACTTATTCGATCTATACCACCAACCATATATTGCTATAAACATTGTTGGTGAACATAGTAGTAGATTTGGATAATGAAATTAGTGGTATCCTTTTATAATATTTATCTTGCATTAAATTTACACGCAAATTGTTATTATTATTATTATTATTATCATCATCATCATCATCATCAAATTAAGGAATAAAATAAAATAAAATAACAATATATAGGAGAACAAATAAATAAACAAAAAAAAAGTAAAAAAATGGAAATCAGACACACATGCAAGCAACTAAGCATCACAACACACAACAAGCACAAATCCCAAGGAGAAAATATCTAATTAATTAATTAAAACGTAAATCTCAAAGTTGATCCAAGTAATCATTCAACAAACGGGAATTGAGGGAGAAAATATTCAGCAAATTTAATTGATTTTTAGTGGTAATCTTGGTTTTTTAGTGTTTAGAATTGACTGAGATGCTTTTATTGTATAAATTTAAGTTGTGTTGTTGTACTCGCTTATTTTTACTTTATTTGTCATTTCTAGGTGTTTTACCGTCGTATATATCGTTCTTCTATTGATATTCTCTTATATAATAATTTATTAAAAAATTACAATATTATATATACCCATATGATATAATAAAAAATTAAGGTAGCAGATTGAAAGGGAGGGAGTAAGCTGTATTTACCTTTGTTAGCGGCAGTAAAATTCAAGGATAAGTGTTATTAGTAATTATTTACCCAAAATTACTTGAAATTACCAAAATTTATATGTGTATCAATATTTATTTTCTTTTTGGAAAATTTACTCAAAAGTATCATTTTCCCCAAAACTTGCTTTTATTTATCGAAATTTAACTTTCCATTTACCAACAAATTTTAAAGGGGCTTAGGCCATGTTCTTTTCTGCGGTTAGCAAACTGCGGTGCCACAATCTACCGCAATTTACCACAACCCACCACATTTTACTGCAAATCATTACTTTTCTCTCTCCTAATTTTTCTCTCTCCTCACTTTTCTCCTCTACTTTTTACACTCTCTCTCCTCACCTACCCCACATACCAATAACTTACTACAATTCCACAATATCCCACCACAATTCCACCACACCTCACGACACCATTCCACAAAATACCGCATAAAAGAACAGGGCCTTAGTAGCACATCTTGAATTTTATCAGATTAATAAAAAAAAGAGGACAGAAATTGAGTGAAAAACATAAGAAAATGAAAAATAAGAAAGAGAGTAAAAAAAATACATACTTGTGGTTCGAACAGTAGCATTGACAGTGTAACCACGGTCAAGCAAGACCTTGACGATCCAAGAACCAATGTATCCAGAAGCCCCAGTGACACACACAGTCTTGCCTTGCCCTGTTGTACCCATATGAATAATTGAATATGATTCAGTTTTCTTCAATCTATTCTCTCTTTTTTCTGATCACTTGCTTTGCTTCTTTTGCAATGTTATCTACTTGATTTAATTTTGTTTTGATAAATTAAGAGAAGCAAAAAGGGGAATATAAGTACAGCCTCCCCAACCAACCCCGACGGCCTCATAACGCCATTGACAAGCCCAAGTGGGAAGCCCATGAGACCCACTCCTCTCCCACGCACCATGTCTTTGCTTTTATTTATGTAAAATTGGACCATCATACTTAACATCATCGAATTGATGTAAGCCGAGATCTGGAAGTCAAATTGTAAAATTATTAAATCATAGTAATCGTCACGGGTTTATTTAGTTATTTGGATTATTACAATCATATTTGTCGTATAATGACATGAAACGTGAGGTCTACTAGAGTCCAAGCATAATCGTTGTACTTTAAGTTTTGAGATTGTGGTAAGTGGAACTCAGTGGACTAATAAGTGTCACCGCCACCGATTTATTTATTTGGAGTACCCCAATCAAAACTATCATACTATGGTATACTATACTCTATGAAATGTTAGGTCTATTGGAGTCCATTCTATTGTACTCTATTTTCATTTTACTTAATACTGGTATACAATAATCTAATAATTTCAAAATTTATTGGGATTAAATTTTGAAATTCAACTTACCACAATTTTTATACCCAAATACGGTGCCCTACTATCTAAATTTTTCTTTCTTTCTTTTTTTCTTCGTGCGTTGAAAGCCCTACAACGTGGGGAATTCAATTGAGGGTGGAAATAGCGGACCACTTTTCTAAAAAAAATCTCATGTACTTTATCTGTTTTGTCTCATCCATCATGTATAAAGGTTGGAAAAACTAATATTAAAAGAAGAGATATTAGTAAGGAAATTATTTAACAACTTATACTAACTTATTCAAATTTATCCAAATCTAACACAATTCTCTAAAAGAACATATACTCTAAAAATACAATTCTTCAAAAAAAATCATAATTTATCTTAACTTATCCCTACTTATCATAACTTATTCATACAAACCTAAAAATAACATAATCAAAGAACATGGCCTAAGTGTCCGTTTTTGGAATCTTATTTACAAGTGGACGGTGAATGTGATTATAATTTACAAATCAAGAGCCACTAGCTTCAACTAACTAAACCTGGTGACCAGTCTTAATTGGTGGCTTCGTGCAAAATAGTATTGGTGATTTACTTGTCCATTATTCGGACAGTTAAAACTTAGATTGTTGTAGTCCTGTTGTACAAAACATAAGTTCCCAGTGTCTGCTAATGTGAGGTTCGTGAGATTCAGACACCATGTTGTAGTTTTATTTACATCGGTAGATTATGAATAATATTAATGGTGAGATACTTAAGCTTGAACCTTACATGAGGTATTAAATAAGTATGAATGAATAATAATTTAGGAGCACAAAGCATTAGGTGTACAATCCAGGTACTGATTTCTTGTTGTACTGCGTGGGTGATCAATAAATTGGTGTCACATGTAAGTATGGAACATTTTCAGTCATACATGCACCTCTGCAAAAACCTTTCTGTAGTTCAACAACCTAGCCTAAGAAAATATCACAAACATATAGAGTATATTACCACATTATAATCTCCAAGATCAAAACTCAAAAGTGCCAAATTCACTGAAGCATTTTCGGACAAGGTGCTGAAGTACTGTTGTGCAAAACATCAGGAAAACCAATGTGAAAACAGAATATATTATTAATGACAACCGCACCTCTGTCAACACTAGACCTGTTCAAAGCTCGGGTTTGTCAGCACTAGTAGGCGTGTTCATTGGGACAAACTTAGACCAACCCGGACCAAACCACACCAGACTGGAACTCAAAATAGCAAAAAGTTTGGACCAAATACCAGACTGGAAACAACCGGTTCCAACCCAGACCAACTCGTCCCGGACATTGGCTCGCGGCTTACCCGCAAATTTTTGGGTGGAGTCGGGTCGGGCGGTTCCCCGGCCCAGTGACCAAGTCTAGTCAAAACTCAACAGCTTAGAAGCCCTTTGGCCTTGAGGCTCTCAACAGTCTCCATGAGACTTACTTTCAACGGTATATATTCCAACCCTAAGCTTTTCACTTTCTCCTTTGATACCTGATACGTTGCTGCAGAAGGCTCCTCATCTGCACATCTGTAGCAGCAATTTTTTCAGGCAAAATCTTTGCATTTGATTGAAAGTCAGAAACCCAAAAGGATAAAAAGATTAGAGGGGAGATGTTGAAGATGAAAGAACACTTACTTGTTAGGAAGTGGGAGAGAAGGGTAGAGTTCTTGTAAAATTTTGACAACCTCGGAATAGTGAACAACAGTTTCGACAACACAGTACCTCCCATTTGCAGACGGGTTCTCAAATGCAAATATGTGTGCAGCAGCTACATCTTTGACATTCACCCAACTCATTGTTGAATTTGGGTAAATAGTTGCTGAGGAACACGCAAAGCAATCCATCAAGTCAAGAAAAAGTGTGGGTTGAAAAGTGTTGAGATGAGATGAGGGCACACACAGTAACAGTAACAGTAACACACACCATTGATGATCTTGAATACAAGAGCAACACTGGCATTTAAAGTTGGTTGCAGCATGGGACCTATCACCATCCCCGGGTTTAAGACAACCATGTCGACACCGTGTTCTTTGGCAAATTTCCAGGCAGCTTCTTCCGACATGATCTTTGAAACTGCATACCACATCTGCCAGCCAAAGCAAAGTGGTTGACATCTGGAATTCACATGAACCAAACTGACAGGACAACGCAAGCAAGAGGTAGCTGCATCTTACAGCAGACTGAAATTGGAATTTCTGTTTCATGCAGAACTCCCGGTCAGAAAACCAGCTCTCATCAATCACCTCATCGGGTGCTAATGATCTATCATTGCACATGACTGCAGCTATTGAAGATGTCAAAACTACTCTCCTGACTGAAGGGCACTTTTGACATGATGACAGGACGTTGAGTGTTCCCTTGACTGCTGGATCAAGAAAGTCAACCTGAAATTTCAATAAAAAAAAGGGCGATAAGTCTTGAGTATGCTACTAAGGTGAAATGGTGATTAACTAGTGTTACGGTAAACGTTCCGCTGAGCTTGATAAATGGTGAAAGAATAGATCTAGTTCCTCTTGCCCCGTAATGTAGATTTATTTTGCTGTTCATGAATGGTGGTACACCTGTTAGAACAGCTATTCGTGTGGAGTTTTGAATAAAGAGACACTATACAGTAAACCTATAATGATAGACAACTCTGGTCACAGAGGACAGATCCTAACCTCTGATGAAAACTTTAACTATCAGAAATGGCAACAAGTGAAACGAATACCTGTCCAACAAACAATATGCCATCGATTTATGTTGGGTTTGTGTGGCCCATTGGATCTGCGAGGTCCAGATTGAGGGAGGAAGATTGGGGCACCACCAGCGTCAGGTGAGACGCTAGCAGCGCCCCACACGGAGAGTTTGTTTTGAGGGACGCCACCAGCGTCAAAAATGACGCTACCAGCGTCTAGCGACAAAGAGACGCTACTCCCTCCTTATGAAGCGCTGGCGGCGCTCAAGTCAGCACTCAGCAGGCATGATTTGGTTGATGCGGCCAGCGCCCCCAGACTCTACCAGCGCCTGGTATCTTCTCAAGCGGCGGCGGAATTTCCGTTTTGTATCTTTAGGTTATTTAATGTTTAACCTAGTTTCCTACCCTCTCCACTACTATAAATATAGTACATGTTTCTCCACCAAAATCATCGGTAAACACAGAGAGCTAGAGAGAGAGAGAAAATATTGAGAGAGAGGGAGTCTCACCAAAGTTGAGAGATTGTCATTGTAATCTCCTTTGTGGATCGCATCACACCCTGTGATAGTGATCAGGTAGTACTCCTCTTTTCTCATAGTGGATTATTTTCTGGCTGTCGCCGTCCGTGGGTTTTTCTCCGAGTTCTTCGGTTTCCCATGTAAATCTGGTGTTTGATTTTATCGCTTTTTTTCCGTTCCTAAATTTTGTCGTAATATCCGTTATCTCAATTTATTATATTCGCTTCCGCTGTTACCTTGCTATTACTATTTTCTCTAACAATTTACAGGCCCAGAAACTTCAGCAAAAATACCTGTTCTTTTTTCTTTTTTGGTCAAAAGAAAATGAAGAGGAAGCATTCCTTAATATCCTACATTTTCAGGTGGGAGGGGAGGGGTGCTATATCCATACTAAAGAGTAAGCAAGAAGCCCCCAGCAAATTACAGTACTAAACTATACACAGGGGAACCAGCTTTGACAAATTGTTGTATTCCTAAAGTATGATATGCTTTCAGAATAGATAAAGTGCATTGCTTCTGATAAGTCGGCATCATTACAAGGAAAAAATAGCAGACAACTCTTTCTATGCATCCCAATATTAATCAATCATCGGAACTCTAATCAGCCCACCAGGCCACCAAGTTGCAATTTTTGTTCAGGGGAAGTGATTTGAAACATAAATCACTTTGTTTGGTTGTTAAGTAGAATATACAGATGAATATCACTCCACATATTTTAAAAGTGCATTCAGGATTTGTGTTTGAACTCCATCAAGGAACTCTGCAGCAAAGTGACAGAACTAATATGCAGGAGCAGTAGCCACTAGTTATCAGCAGCGCTAAAGTACCCAATCTCAAGAATCGAAGAACCATTCAAGAGTTGGAACTGTCAAAACATTTAAGGGAACAACAACCCCCTTCCTTTTCCAGAACAAAAAGGCCCAGAATAAGCATAAAAAGGAAAGAAAAACAATTGTAGAGGATGGCAGAGGAAGATGAAAACTAAACCTGGGGGTCTTTGACAACAAGACAAACAGGAGAAGCAGTATGGAAAACGCCTTCACATCCAGAGACAGCAGAATCAAAGGAGCCCTCCACCATGAGATCTGCTTGGAACAGGTGAAGCCTCTCCTTTGCTCCTTCAAGTGCCAACAAATGATCTGTCTGCGCCGCATCACCTGAGGCAGTTAAAAGTTGTAAGTCAATCATCAGATCAAATGCGTAATGAAAGACAGAAACAATGTGATAAGGGAAGGAGCATTACTAAGATCAAGAACTGTTCCATTGACAATGTAACCGCGCTGTAGCAGCAGCTTCACGAGCCACGAAGCGATGAAACCGGATGCCCCAGTTACACACACTACCTTCTGTTTCCCTCCTTCATCCATTCTCTCTCTCTATCTCTCTCTCTCAATGGTACTTATTTAGGTAGGTACTTCGCACTAGAATACAGTTAAATACTAAATTGTCTATAATATAAAAGGGAACATGCATAATTGTCCAATAAACAAATCCCATTCTGCTGTTTGAATATCCAAACACTGATGCAGACTTAATTAATTATAGCCAAGACCCCAGATATTGACCCACTATTTAAATCAAGTCAAGCTCATGGTGTATTATAAACAGGTGTAATTTATAGAACTGGCTCGCTCTTCCAACTCATTCGGTAAAGCGGGTAGCACATCAAAGCATTTCAAGGTTTGATAATGACAAGCATGGAAACACAAAATGTGAGAGCAAGTACTGCTCCCACAATAATTTTCAGTTGCGAATTGGGTTACAAACCATTAGCCAAAACAACCTCCAAAGTGAGTCTGCCATACCATAAAACTAGTATCTGATAACAGAAGGATTTGTGAATCACCATTTATTAATCACAACATGGATTTATTAAAGGCAACAACTTCTACAGGGATTAAAATTTGACAAAGCCCTTCTCCTTTAGACTGTCAACAGTCTCCTTGAGACTCTGTTTGAGGGGAATATAATCAATGCCCAAACTTTTAGTTTTCTCTTTGGAGGCCCGGTAGGGTTGCACAAAAGGCTTCTCATCTGCAGACCTGAAGGTAAATGGACTTGAAGGGTCAAAACGGAACAAAAATGAATCTATACCTGATGGTATGTATGAGACTACAAGCGCAACTTACTTATCTGGAAGTGGAGCATTAGGGTAGAGTTCTTTCAAAAGCTTCACAACTTCTAAATAATGGGCACCCGTTTCCACTAAACAATACCTCCCATTAGCAGAAGGAACCTCAAATGCCAGGATATGTGCCATAGCAACATCTTTAACATTGACCCAGCCAAAGGATGCAGTAGGATAGGTTTCTGCACCTGTATGGATTGACAAAAAATGCAAACCCGTTATATAATAACACATTATGAGTGTTATTGAATAGTTTACATGACAGCAGCCCCCACAAGAATCAGAAAAATTCACCATGATGTACAAATATATTTCGCACATTCATGGATGAAAATACAGATCACATATTATGCTTGTTTAGGAAGAAAATTAGTCAAGAGAGCTTACCAAATAACTTCGCTAGAGCAGCTGCACTCGTGTTGAGAGATGGCTGTAACAAAGGTCCA